>CM034149.1:601996510-604396510 GCA_019776745.2 Taxus chinensis
GGCAAGTAATGATAGAATGATGACGCTGTGAAGAACGGGGATTGATGAGACCAATGAGATCAAGACCCCATTGCGAAAAAGGCCACAAATCCACTGCAGGTTGTTAAAGCTTGACTAGGGATATGTGTAAGATTAGAATGTTGTTGACACTTGAACATTTCTTAGGTGTTCACAACAATCTCGATTAAGAGAAGGCCCATAATATCCCAAACGCAAGATGCATTTAGCCACAGCCAAGCCCACTAAAATGCCCACCACAGATACCGTCATGGACCTCCTGGATAACTTTAGATGATTCACGGGTTTGGAGACATCAAAGCAAATGCCATCAAAGCCACGTTTGTAGAGGATCCCGCCTAGAATAGTATAGCGATTAGCGCATTGGATAAAAGATCTTCTACCATTGGTAGTCAGATATAGAGGCAAGACCGAATGAGACAGATAATCAACGATCTGTTGATACCACTCATCCTGAGTATCGGTTGTGACAGCATGGATTAAAGTTAGTTTCCGGAGATGAGATGGTTGATCTAATCGTTGCAACAGCCACATAAAGTCATGAGTCTTCGGTAAAAGGTGGGATAAGTGAAGCTAACGAAGCCATTGTATCCGCGAATCGATTCGCAGTGCGAGGAATGGCTTGGATAGTGAATTTATCGAAAGATTGGAGTTGAGCAAGAACGATATCACGATATTTTTGAAGGATATCATTCTTGCATTGATAGACGCCTGTGACTTGATTAACGATGAGTTCAGAATCACCAAAGATGTCAATATGACGAGCACCGAGATTAATGGCATTTTGAAGACCCAAGACTAGAGCTTCATATTCAGCCATATTATTGGTGCACTCAAAGTTTAATTTGTGTGCGACAGGGATAGGCGTACCCCAAGGAGGAATCATCACAAAACCTGCACCTCCCCCTTGCTGACATTTGGATCCATCAAAGAAGAGCTTTACTTTAAATGGAGATAGACCAAAATCAATTTGTTGGATATATTCATCGGGGAATTGAGCAAGGGGGTTTTGAGTGTCTGGAAGAGGAGCATCAGCTAATTGATCTGCAATAACCTGACCCTTGATAGACTTTTGCAGGATAAACTCGAGGTCAAATTCTGTCATAAGCATGAGCCAACGAGTGATACGATCATTGTGATAAGGCTTCGCATGAATTGTCTTGAGTGGATTGACACTTGTGACAATGTAAGTTTTGTGATTAAGGAGGTAATGAAGAAGCTTAGAAGTTGCGAAGAAGAGAGCACAACACAGCTTTTCAGCTTCGGAATAACGTGTTTCATACTCATGGAGGGTGCGACTGATGTAATAGACAACTTGTTCTTTACCACAAGTGTCCCGATGCGAGATCATGGCTCCCAGAGCATGGTCAGTCACAGAGATATAAAGATAGAAAGGCTCCCCCTCGCGTGGAGGTGTAAGCACAGGTGGAGAAAGAAGATAAGCTTTGAGATCATCAAAGGCCTTTTGGCAATGCTCATCCCATTCAAAATGAACATTCTTACGGAGGAGATGATGAAAAGGTTGACAACGATCCGATAATTGTGAGATAAAACGACGCACTGATTGAAGACGTCCTTGGAGACTGCGGAGTTGCTTTAAATTAGAAGGGGGAGGCATCTCAAGGATAGCTTTTATTTTTGCGGGGTCTACTTCAATACCCCTAATGGAAATGATAAAACCTAAAAGTTTACCAGTGAGAACGCCAAACACGCACTTAGATGGATTTAGGTGAAGACAAAAGCGAATAAGCCTCTCAAAGAGAGGTGCAAGAATGAAAAGATGATCCTGATGACGTTTTGATTTACCGAGGAGATCGTCGACATAATCTTCCACAGTTTTGTGTAAGAGATCATGGAAGATGTAGGTCATTGCTCGCTGATAGGTTGCTCCTGCGTTCTTAAGACCGAAGGGCATAACACGATAACAAAAGGTCCCCCAAGGAGTTATGAAAGAAGTCTTATGTTGGTCTTCTGGTGCGATGAGAATTTGATTATACCCAGAGAAACCATCCATAAGAGAAAGCATCTCATGACCCGCAGTTAAATCCACGAGTTGGTCGATATTAGGTAGAGGAAAATCATCTTTTGGACAAGCAAGATTAAGATCCTGGAAGTCGGTACAAATTCGAATTTTCCCAGTGGCTTTAGTTACTGGTACTACATTGGAAACCCATTGTGGATAATCGATGGGTTGGATGAAATTAGCCGAGAGCAAGCGCTGCAACTCTTCTTTAACAAGCAGGGCTACTCTAGGGTGCATTTTACGCAATTTTTGTTTAACTGGTTTGATGTCGGGAAGAGTAACGATATTGTGGACCACAATATCGGGATCGAGTCCTGGACATATCCTCATATGACCAAGCAAAGACTTGACGATGGTTGGAAAGAAAAGTGGTAAAGTCTCCTAACTCCTGTGGATTAAGGGATTGGCCGACCTTAATGATGCGAGGGTCTTTAGAAGTCCCTATATTAAGGTCGATAGTGGCCTCGTTGAGAAGCGTAGACGTGTCAGAAGGAATGGTTTTAGGAAGATAGGAATCCTCTGCCCCCAGATAGGTGAGAACAGAATCATCATCCGCACAGTGGATAGTGTTGATAGTAGGAGAGTCGTCTCCAACTATTTCAGGGAAAACTAACGGTATGGAAGTGGACGTGTCATTAGTCTTATAGGTTAGTGGTCCTAAGGAAATGGTATTGACTAAAAAAAAAAGTTAGACGGGATGGAAATGGCGTCGTCCACATCGAGTGATGCTTCTGACCTAGCGGGAGAAGATGGTTCCTCAATAGGAAGAGGCTCATCGAGAACAGTGACGGTGGCTTTTGAAAGAGGTTTAAATCCTAAACCAAATTTTTGATGTGGCATGAGAGTTGGAATGGATGTGAGGTCATGCGCACCTTGTTCATATTTTCCCAGGCCAAAGCCCTTCCACGCGCATCGATATAAATAAGTTTTTGCAAACGTGGGATTCTGTAGACAATCGAACCCTGTTAAATAAGGTTTGGTCCTAGGAGGAGAATCCGGGTGATAGTGAGGCGTATCAAGACCACCGTAAATGAAATTAGTCTGTTGATTGGGCAGACCAATGGTGACGATGCGACCAAGACCAGGCTGATATTCAGGTTGTTTGTCTGGTCTACCATACTCATTAGGTTTGAGATGGGCGTCCAAAGAAAAGAGAGGAAGCTCTCCTAGTGAGAAACGCTGCAATGTCTCTTCTAGATTTTGTAAATCCGGTAGTTTGGTTGCAGGTATGGAAGAAGATGAGGCCCCGTCAGGAGAACAAGCATTTTCCTTTAGAGGGGCAGACCCTGTGGTCATGTCGCATTGTGCGGAAGGAAAAGGATCTCCTGGATGAGTATAGATTTTGCCCTCATATTGATATTTTAAGCATCGATGGAGGGTGGACGGGACACAATGCATTGCACGAATCCAGGAGCGTCCGAGGATCATATTATAGTGGAATTTCCCTTCAACAATGTAAAAGAGTTCGTGAAGCAGCTTCTTACCTACTCGAATGGGTAGGACCACAGTTCCTAAAGTAACTGCTAGCTGATCGTTAAATGATCGAAGAGCGAAAGGCGGGGGTGACACTACGTTCTTTGGTAACTTAAGCTGCTCGAATGTGTGCGAGGAAATGACGTTAAGTGCAGCACCACTGTCGATCATAATGCGTTTTAATGTAGTGTTGTCGATTTGGACTGTGATAAAGAGGGGAGCCTCCAAATCCTCGGAAGAAAGGGAAGGAATTTCTGAATCTTCAAAAGAAATGGTGGTTGATGGTCTATTCAATCCAACAACCATCTCGAAGGGCTGGGGCTCATCTGAATTCACAGCGATGCGACGCAGATTATCAATCAGAGCCTGGCGATGTTGCGGAGAGGATTGAATGAGGTCAAAAAGAGACATTTTGACCGGAGCCTAGGTGAGTTGTTTCATGACACTCTCCTCAACTGATACGGGAACTTGAGCCCGAGGTGCAGCACGAATAGAGACTCGGGGTCTCGAGGCTAATGAGGAAGGAGAAATTCCTTCGGGGGCTGCAGAAATGACAACCCGTGGTCGAGATGCTGTAGATGAGGATGGATCATCATACTGTTGGGTTCTAGTGGCGATATGAATTGTGTCGATTTGAGAAGGTGGAAGATCGTTTGGAGTGGAATCACTAGAAGTAGAGGTCTGAGTAGATCGTTGGGGCTCAGATGGAGCTATGATGACAGGAGATACTTGTTCCTCATCCTCCAGCAAAAGATCACTTTCTTCCAAAAGGCTGTTGACAACAGATTGAAGGGCTTTACACCTCTCAGTATCATGACCCGGGGTACGGTGGTAGGCACAAATCAAATCAGAGTTAAACCAGGCAGGTTTAACTCCTTTAGGGTTATAGGGTTTAATCGGAGGAAGAGATATGGATGAAGATTGGATAAGTTGGTGAAGGATTTCAGTATAGAATCCGTTAGACAAAGATGAGGACAGGGATGATGAAGGCGCCTCTTCTACTTTAACAGACTACCGAGGTAAAAGGACTTGCATGTTAGGTTTGACAGTCTTTTTAGGGATCATCTTATTTCTTTGGACATCTGGAGGAGCAGCCTTGGGCACTTGAGGTGGAAGTAAGTGAGACATGATTGATTTCGATGGAGGAGGAGCCCCTAAAATAGATTTTGAAGATGATGGAGATGTGACAGGTGTCGCGGTCTTCAGAGGTAAAGGAGGCTGCTTGGTCGAAACTACTGATGATTTAGATAATGTCGATTTAGATGAGGAAGAAGCTCCCAAAGTAGGTCTAATTGGAGGAACAAAGGGTGCCCTGGTTTTTGGTAATGAAGATGATGATTTTGATAAAGGAGGTGACATCTTTTTAATAGGTAAGTCCACTTTTCGAGGTGCTGGTGAAGAATGTGTTGTAGAAGAAGATGATGGTTCTGATAAGTTTGCAGGAGAAGACGCCTTTGTAGTGGATAAATCCAATCTTTTATGAGGCGTAGATAGAGATTTTTGTGGGAAAGCACCCAGATTCTTGAACACGTGAACTATAGGCTTTCCCTTTTCAGGGATGGTGACAATTTCAACCGCATAAGGTGATTGTAACCTATTCGGGGGAAACAAAGGAGGAGATGCTGATGATGCAACGTTAGATTTTGGTTGTCTCGGTCTAAGTTCGGGAACCGAGTGTATAGGTGTCGGTGCTACTTCTTTAGATTTTCCTTTAATGGGCGAAGCAGCATTGGTGATGGAAGAAGTGAGTGATGAAGAAGCAGCTCCTTGCAAAGGAACTACTTCTGGTACAGTAATTGTGGGTGAAACTACTGTAGGAAAGGAAACAGGAAGAGTCAAAATCGAAGACGCTTCCGTTGAAGTTGGTACAACTATAGGTACGTTCACCAATGGCATAGTTGCAGCAAAAAATGGGAGAAACAGAAGTAGATGTATCCGCAGTGGAAACTCGAAGGGATGTAATTGCCTCGAGCATTGAAAGAATGTCTGACGATGAGACAGATGAGGATGACACTGTCTCGGGTATGGATGGAAGGTCAGACAAAGAAGTGGAGAGAGATGAATCCGTATCTAGCAATGTAGGAATATTTGAAGACGAGCTATTTGAAGATGGTGGAATCCCAGCGATTAGCGAAGTGGAAGGAGGTTCTGATTCGGTTGATGTGTTCGCAGATGGCTTAGTTTCAGAAGAAGATTCTTCAGTAGAGATGAAGTTGATAGTATGAGTGTTTGGTTTTTGAGACTCTGAAGCATTATGGTTCGGGGAATGATTAGGAAAAGGTTGTTTAAAAACATCCAGTGCTTGATTTGGGGGAGCATTTGGGTTATCCAGAATGAGCTCACCTCTATCAATGAATTTCTGGACAAGATTTTTGAAGGTCTGACATCGTTCAATGTCATGACCTTTAGTTCTATGATAATGACAGAAATCATTTTCCCTATACCAGAATGGACGTTCTTGGTTTTCATCAATATTCCTAATGGGGGGAAGTTCGATCATGTGAACTTCCAACATTTTCTCTAAGATAGAAGCATATGATTCTCCCAACGAAGTGAAAGATCGAGATGACGAGGACCCTTTTCGAGAAGATGAGGAGTCTCTCCGTGGTGTTTGGTTAGAAGTGTTATCGGCTCGTGATGTTTTTAATACGATAGCATTGGTGGATCCCTGGTTCTTGTCTTTAGAAGTGGAAGGATTTGATTTGGTAAACCGAGAAAAATCTGGTTTAGACTTAGAGCGAAGTTTTAACTTCCCTTGTTCAATGGCGCGAGACTCAAGTTTGCGTGCCATCGTAAAGGCTTCTTCAAATGTATGAAAGGTCTGGATCCTTAAAGTGGAAGAAATATGATTAGCACAAGATCGAGTAAACAACTCGATCTGTTGGGGTTGAGGAAGGGAGAAAGACAATTGGTTTACTATCCCTCTCCAACGAGCGACAAAGTCTGCAATAGACTCGTCATCGAATTGACGAATGTTATAAAGATCTGTGATCGAGATCTTATGTGCGATATTTATTGAAAAGTTTTCAACAAACATCTGAGCCAATTGAGAGAAAGAAAACAAGGAATGTTGAGGAATGTTGTTGTACCAGTCTAAAGCAGGACCTGCTAGAGACATGGGAAAAGTACGGAGCATAAGCTCCTGATCTTGGACTATGAGGTAGCAAGCATGTTTGAATGCTCGCAAATGCTGTTGAGGGTCCTCCCGACTATGGAATTTTGAAAATTTAGGAAGTTCCCATTGGGGAGGATAAGGCTTAAAAGCCACTGAGGGATGAATGGGTTCATTACACACTTCTTCAAAAGAGTATGAAGGACGAGCCCCTTTGGTGGAGGCTTCCAAGTCTGCGATTTTCTTGAAAAGAATTTGAACCACGTCAGATTGAGGAGGAGGCACAGTGGCATGTCCTACATAGGAAGCAAATGGTGGATGTTGTTGAGGTGTCAACGGGGGATTCATCTGTTGATTGATAGGATGATAAGAGGAATAACCAGGCGTTCTGGGTGACGCCTGGTGAGGTATTTGCTGTGAAGGAGCCTGTGTATAGGCAGGCTGTGAGACAATAAGTGGTTGAGAAAATGGAGGTTGGATGACGGACGGAGCCTATGATTGATGGACTCCTATGCTTGTTGACTGAATCGGAATAGATTGAGGAACATGGGTGTCGATTTGATTGGACATGGTGGGGAACAAGACCTGAAAGAGGCTTTTTACTGCCGGATTAGTTATTAAGGGCGCCGATGCTAGAGGATGGGCGAAGGTCACTGTTGTCGGAATATTGGAAGAAAAACCCACTGGGGGACGAGAAGCAGGAACCAACTGACTAGTCGAAGGGGGTTGACTCATAAAGAGGTACTGACCCTGGGACACAATGGATGACATAGATGAGTTAACAGCAATATGTGGGTGCGCAGACGTACCCATGATAGCCAGAGAAGAGGACTTCTCAGAAGTAGGTTGTGGAATAGTCGAGGTAACTGCGGCGTTGGGAATAGGTAAGACTATTTGAGAACCAGTCGATACAGTCGGTGGAAGAGAAAAAGGAGGCACAGGTGCGCCACCCTCTTCCGTGGCTCGAGGCGAGAAAAATGATGCTAACTGTTCTACAAAAGCCTGGGATGGTTCACGAGGATAATCGTACACTTGTTGGATTGGTGGTCCCTGATCAGATATTTGAATAGATTTGTGTACTAGGTAGTCCATGAGGGCTACCGGATTGCGATCAAGGAGCGCCTGAAATTCAGGATCCCCACGAGGAACATACTCTAAGTCAGAAGCAGATGATATCTCTGAAGGACTAGGGGAAGCTGGACGTGATGGGGTTGCTTTGGCTTGATAGAAAGGATTGTATGACCAGGATGGGGAACCAACTAACAGCGGTCCCGAGGAAGATCTGGGGGGTGCCGAAACATCCACACTAGTGGTGATCTCGGAAGAAGAAGGGGCCAGTTGAGCCATTCTTCTAGATTGTAACCGAGTGATGACCATCATAAACACGCAGAAAAGAAGATTGACCTAACTAATGCACAGACAATTCAAGCAGCGCAGGTGATTATCTCCTTTAAATTTTGATGCTTTTAAGAAAGAAAATATTAGGGAAGGCTTTTTAGAACAGGAACTACTCAGATAGCCAAACTAAGGATGGTTTGGGGAATGTTTGGTGAGGAGTCCCGAAGGCACTTCAGTAAAAGACCGGTACGTGGCTTGATATAGGGGCCTACCCCCGCACTTCACACACCGCTGCGATAAGGGAGTCAGGTGCTTTGCCAATATATACCAGAACTTCCGTGAATTTATAGCGCGGCCCGAGTACCGCGTAGGCTCTTCCTCTTGGATGTCACTTCCAAGTAGGCGAGGCCAGGGAAGGAATTTTTGTTTAAATGCTTTATACCTAGTGATTTTGGCTTTGTGTGCAAGGGTGAAAAATAAAAATCAAATAGTGTCACTACCGATTTTGATCAATTTTCCAGCCTAATTAAAACTAGATGAGAAACATACAACAACAATGACAAAGAAAGAGTTCTTTTTAAGCACTTAAAAATGAAGTGTTTGATTTCGATGAAGACAAGTCAAACAGATTCTTTCCCAAATGCGATTAAATTCTTTTTAAGCACCAAAAATTGAAATGTTTGGATGTGATAAAAAAACAAACAATTTTTTTTATTTTTTTATTATTTTTTAGTTCCTAAAAAGGAGAAAACACCGTAAAAGAGAAATACCTGTAGATTTAGCTCTCCAAGGTATGTGGACTTCAAAAAGCGCGTTGTTGAGCTCTTCCCCTCGAACAATCCCACGAACAAGCAAAGTGCTCCGCAAGAAAAGGTTAAGCAAACGCCAAACAAGATCCAGAAAGATATATCCAGATAATGGTGAAAACGAAAAATTTCTATTTTAAGGAACTAGAAAAATTTCAAGATAACGATTTCGCATAAAAAGCAAGATTGAAATGATGAAAAGAAATGCTCAAACAGAACTGATAAAAATCAGCGAGGAAAAAGAACAAAGCTCAAAACTAAAAAGAGATGAACTTACCAATAAGGGACTTTGGTTGGGTCCCACCGGGTGTGCCAGAATGTAGATCAAGAATTTAGCGCTTGTTACCTGTCCAAGTTAATGTACCAAACTAAACACAAAAACCTTGAAAAACTCAAATGAAATTGATACCTGATGGACAAGATCCGAAGATGCAGATGGATAAGGAAGCCGATGTAGATGAAACGGGTGCACACGAGCAATTCCGCACAGTAGATCCGAGTAACCTGCGAGACACCGATGCTTGACAGAAAAAGACCACGTTAAAAGGTATTTAGGTGGACTGCCCGAGAAGCGGGTCCAGGAAGCGATAAGCTCCCTCGGCGGATGTCAGTCCACGTTTTCAATTAAGCAAAGAAGCATACATGATAAAAGATGTACGTATAGGACTAAATTTTCTGATCAAAGTAATAAACAGAGTCAAAACAGCAGACAGAAAGCAACAGAAAACAGGAAACTGTGCAAACAAGACTGGATTTGTGTTACCTGTGTCTTTTTACCTGTCTGAAGTACGATCGGCGATTCGACTGATATGGATCGGCGTCGATCTGATGTGGATCGGCGTCGACTGATGTGGATCGGCGTCGATCCGGGGCAGTGTGCGAAAAGGTTTGAGAATCAGAAAACAGAGGCAAGATCGTCAACGTCTGCAGGATCTGCAAATGCCGGAGAGACACTGGCCAGGGTCCACCTGTGCTGGATGCAGGAACACAGTCACCAGAGAATCAATGGAGACGTGCAATGCTGATGTGATAAGAGCAGAGTAACGGTGCTCCTCTCAGGGATTGATTTGGACAAGATTCACTTTCACTCGATAGATAAACTCAATTTTGATGTTCGGAACTCTCCTGTTCTCTCTCTTACAATCTGTGTCTCTTTCAATCTGTGTCTAACCAGAACTGAGTTCTGGGCTTCTATTTGTAATCGGCGCCGACCGAGATTAAATCGGCGCTGTTCAGAAAAATCGGCGTCGACCGAGTACCGGTCGGCGCCGATCGGGGAACAGACTCCCGAAATGGCCAAACGGGGCGATTTCTGGGAAGATGAGAGTGATCCTATCATCCCAAGTACGGGAGATATCCCGCGACTCGGTTTGGGAGGAGGAGAAATAGGGGGGATATATGGATAAAATAGATATGGGGTAGATAAGTGGTTAGGATATATGTAAAAAGGTGTAATTAAATAGTTAATATTTAATTACTCATGGGTAAACAAAATGGGGTGAATTAAACTTAGGATAGGTGTTTAAATCACAAAATGATTAATACTCCAAGGGGGTAGTGGTGATATAAACGTGCCCCAGGTTACCTGAGAAGATAAACGAATGTGAGGGACACTAAATTGAGTAACCAATTTTAAGTGTCTACACTGAGTTGTCTAGCTCAAGTTATGACACTTTGAAGTTTTTGTGCCTTAGCGGGAAAATTTGGGAAAATTTTCCCTGGCGGGCCCGCAACCCAAAATTTTCCCATCGTCTTGCCTTAGAAAAGTTTTTTTTTGAAATTTTTGACTTGGGAAAATTTTCACTTTTTCCTCCACAGGCCCGCAGCCAATCAGAGGGTGCCACGTGTCCTCTTGGGGCTATAACGGAGGTGCGGTTCTCTTTTCGCCCTTAACCCTTTGAAAATTTTGGGGAAAATTTTTCATTTTAGCCCCGTTGGCTCGCGGCCAATGAGAACGTGCCACGTGGCACCTTGGGGGGGTGGTAGACACTTTTTTCCTTTCAATTTTGGTCTTTATGAAATTTTTCAAATTGTCCCTGCAGCCCCGCACTCCCCCCTTGCCTTGGTGTGACCCCTCCGCGGACAAGTGGACCCACGTGCCTAATGTTCCCTTTCTTCCCTTTGTCCCTTTTGGTGAGATTCTTCACTTTTTCACACCGCTCCACACCCCTCCTTCTCTCTTCTCCCCACAGCCAACCGTGGAGCGGCATGTGTCCCAAAGCAGACCCGCGGGTGTAGGAGCGCTGTTTGGTTTTTTCCTTTTCTTGGGTGAAATGCCCCAAATCCTTCCACTGCTCAACCTTTCCTCTGTTCCCCGGTGTAGTCTCAGATGCTGGCATGTGTCCACAGGGTCCCACAGAGGCGCGAAATAAAATTGGTTTTTGTGTCCGTGTAATGGAGAAATTTCCTTGAGCCGCCCCGTGACTCGCCAACTCCCGCCAAAAGGATTTCCCCTCCTCTTGACACGTGTCCCATAAGGGAAAATTTGACCTAATAACTCTACCCACTCATATCTTGAGTTCTGTAAGGAGTTAGGAGGACTTCCTTTTATAACCAGAAAGGTGAGAAAATTTCCTATCCATTGGGAATGGTTTAGGGAAATTTTGGAAGCATTAAGTATGAGAAAAATTCAGTTGAAACTCTGAGGCTGCTAAAGAGTAGGCATGGGGTAAATTACTTCGTGAACTTAACTAGAGGTGTGTACAATCATTCACAAGTGCATGTAACAAAAGAGAACACACGCACACAACTATAATGTAACCCTGAAATTGTAACCTTGTGAACTTGTTATTAGTTAATAAAGGGAACATATGTTGTGGCACATTGGTCTTGTTACAGAACCTGTTAGTGAAAACTAATGCCTTGCAGCCTGATTGTAGACACTTCAAATAAAAAAAAATTATCCCATAATTTTTCTAGCTAACCCTAGGTTTTTTCTTGGGTCTCAAGTGGTTTTTTAAGTGAGCACTACAACTGCATTCCTAGAGACCAATGCACTTGCACACTTTGCAAAAATGAACCTGAATCAGAGGAGCACTTTATATTTCATTTTCCTCTATACTATGAGATCCGTGGTAGGTACTATTGTCTCTTTCAAGAAACTTAAGGCTCATTACGTGCCCTTATTCATTATGATGACCAGAGGCTTGTATCTTTATTTATCAGGGAGATGACCCAACATAGATATGTAAGCATTCTTAAACTTGCAAATCAAGTTTGTATTTTCATTTAGGTGGTTTTTTTTATCCAGTAAGAGTCTCTAAGATATTTGAACATCTAAGGAGGTAAAATAGAAATTGGGTTTGCACTTAAAAAACATTTCTTTAGTTTTGCGGAAAGAGGAAATTTTTGTGGTTTTGTGTTACGATGTTAGGAATTATGTGATTAGTGTTCACTTATTATATTTTATGGTTTAAGTAATTTGATCTATTTGTACCTATGAATTTTTTATTCTATAAAAAAACCCATGATATGAGTAGCATGGAGACAACAGAGGCAGGAGGAAAATCAACTTCCTTTAGTTTTTCACTACCTTAGAGGTTGCAAACTACTTTAGTGACACATTTTGTTGTGTGTGATGAATAAGAATAAATGAGCATCCTTGTTCATGTGTGCAGTACAATGTTTGTGTTTCCCATGTGATGATGATGATGTGGATATTTGTACAATTGATACTATAACAGGAAGTGTTCTTGGTTGGATTGACTCTATGGATGATGTGAATTGGTTGATGGATCCCAATTCATGTATTCACCTAGATAGTTTGATGGGTCCATATTCATAGATAATGTAGTTTCCACATTCAGTGTTAAGTATTGAGACCATGTGCAGGCTACGGAGTGGCACGTTGTTTGGTTGAAGATGGTGTTTCTCTCCCATGTTCACACTAAGGGGGGAATTTTAGGAATTATGTGGTTAGTGTTCATAGATTATATTTTATGGTTTAACTAATTTTATCTATTTGTACCTGTGAGGTTGTTATTATATAAAATAACCCATGATATGAGTGGCATATCGTTAGGATCCTATAATCTAGGGATTCTTAGTTACGAGTACTATTACTCCTATAAAAATAACCATGCTCAACAATGAATATTGATAGTGATCTATTTTATACGATTCGTTTAACCACACACTAGTATATTCCTTTTTGTTTCATTTTAAAAATCATTGAAAAAAGTAAAACTAGAATATGAAAATTGTGCAAGGGAGAGAAAACCATGCCTAGTATAAGAAGACTTTAGCTTTATTGAATTGTGGAAGATAACATTTATCAGGTCTCCATCTCCAGTGCAGATAACTAGTATTTAGGCATCCATTTTTCATGAAATTTTGATGATCTTGAATAGAACAAAATTTTTCATTTGTTTAGAAGGGTATTGAAGGATATAGGATCCACTACCCAGTAGATAGATCACACACACCATTTTTACTGGTGAGAGTACAATTATCATCATCTAGAGTGCTTCATATGTTGTTAAACCTATTATTTTTCATTCCTTACTACTTCAAGAATATGGGAACATGATTGGATATGTAGTTTATAGTTTGAAGTGAAGATTTATCATTCATAGTATTTGGGTTGTAGAATTTTTTGCTATGCCAACAGTATGAACCCATAACTACAAAAGGAAGGAAGGTGGCTAAAAAACCATTTTAAGAGAATCCCTTTCAATAATGAAATTATAATGCTAAACTAAGTAAATATGTCCCTTAGAAGTGAATCCTTAGACACGTATTGATAGACATATGTATGTATAAATGTTCCTAATAACAACTATACTATATAAATTTGTTTCCATAAAGAGAAAAAAGCAAAATAAAATGGAACCTTTATAGGAAAAATGTTAAACAAAATAAAGAAAAATGCAGCCTAGTTTTAAGAGGAATGAAGGTACATGTTAAATTTTGTTCAAATAATGAAATTAGGATTGTAATAAATATGTAACCTTGAAAATTTTGTGTTGTGGAAAGTTCCTATCCATAAGTGTATATTGTAGTTGCATCATTATTTTGTACTTTATTTTTAGAGAAAATGTGGCTTGATGAGTATCATGTGTTTTCATGATATATATGTGGTTTCATGTTTTTGTAACTGTCTTATGTGATGTTGAGTTATCCAAAGTGATCCCATATGGTGTTGTGTATCAAGCAATGTCAATAAAAAAAAAATTATTCCAATATTTTTTTTGTTGTATTTGTGTGTCAAATTTTGTGGGCATTACATTTGGTATCAGAGTGGAGGTTCATGTTCTCAAAACCTCTGAGATAGTTGGTACTATGATGATTATGCATGATGGTGGAGTTGGAAGAGTAACAATATATTATGTTGTGATGAGACCAGCATTGTACTTGTGATATTATGAATGCACTTGTTGTGCATACCAATTAGTATGGATTTGCTATGATGTTGTTGTGTTTTCGTGATTAGAGTATTCACTCACTCTCTCTTTTGAATTCAATGAGAATATCACGTGTTATGTTTCACCTTGTTGTGTGAAAGAAATTTTATTATGGATTATGAAAGTGTTGTAGTGATTCATTATTCTATGATATTATATGTGTGCTAATGTGTTGTATGACAAAATTGCTTCATAGTGAATTATATCATGTTATGATGTTACCACCATGTTGTGATTTATCAGGATGTTATGTCACTATCATGTATTGTAGTTGTGTATATGTTATGATGTTAGTCACTATGTTCATCATACATATGTATTCATATGTTATGTGATGGAATCCTATCATGAATTGGGGGCATATGGTGATCTTATGACCCCTATTATATCGTACTTGAAATTTTGGGTGCATTATGTGGAAATGTGACTTGCTATGAGCTGTGGAAATGATGTTTTGTTAAACCCATAAATATACCATGTGTAAGACACCATGGTTATTGTGAATAAATCATCATTGTACTAGTAATGTAGTTATTTGTTATGTTGTGTATCCCACACTCACCGACTCTAAGGGAAGAAATCACTAAAAAGTGTGTGTGGAAAGAGAAGGTATGTGTCCAAGTACCCTTAACCTTGAGCTGAGTAAAATTTTGGAAGTAGAGTCCTATTTAAATTGAAAACCCACTTCTATCTGTTTGGTATACTTTGAGCTTTCTCAGTATATTCTAAAATGCGCACTACTTGAGGCTCAACTTCTCTCTACCATATGGGTTGTCCATTGAACAATCCTACGTGATACCAACTATGTTGAGCCTTATGGGAGTTTACAGGGATTATTTAGATAGAGATTATGACAGTTATATTATTTGATCATTTATTATGTATTTTTTGAGTCGTATTCGATGTCAGACAAAGTCTGATGCCCTTATCAAGATGACGATATGTATAATCGATGCCAGATGAGATCCAATGTACTTATGATTTTACATATGTTGTTATATATTTTACAAAAAGAGGCTCGATATCCAAGTGCCATCAATTCAACGAGTACCCCTATGGTGGCCGTATAAGGCCACATAGTGGTCGTGATGTGATATTTCCATATACATATTTTATTCATAAATTTGACTTTTCTTGTCTCTTCCTTTTTCTAAAACAAGAAATTTTACTATTTAACTTTTGGTTGAGTTACTGCTTTCAATTATGGGTATTTAATTTGATTGTTGCACTAACATAATGATTCTCACACTAGCTGCTACTAATTATCCATTTACTTTTCGTAGATTGATAGTTGAATTTAAGTTGAATTGGAGTTGATTTTTTTTTTCCTTGAGTTTCAAATTTATCTTCTCGTGTGGCCCAAGGTAATTGAATTTGATGCCACTTGGAATTTTTGAATTTTTTTGGCATGTTCATTCCAAAAATTTTATGTGTTATAATAGGGACATGGGTTCACCATGGATTGATGGTACCTATGGGCCTACTTTTTTGTATGGGGGTACGCCCCAAGGAGTTACAAATAATTGTTGTAGTTTGAACTATAGGTTATTATGTCACTTGGGGTAGAGGTTGCTAGAATTTATGTTCTTATGGCCATAGGGTGACCGGCCTCTTTGGTGGAGAGAAAAGGAAAATTTTGTCTTCATTTTGTTTTTTGGGAGGTATAGGGAGTTTTTTTGGGAGGCTTATAGAGATTTGGAGGTATATGGAGTTTGTATTATGAATTTATGAGCACTCATATGATTCTGGTTATCTTTTATGTTGTGGAGGATTTATGCTCCTCATTGATGATATGATGTTTGACCCCATCTTGAAAAAATGTAGTTATAGTTAAGGTCTTGAGTTGCATAAAATCTATGTATGTGTATTATTGGGAAATCCTTGTTATATTAAACTTGTGTTATGAGTATTATTTGTGCAGGATGGCATATTTGTGTCAAGTACTATGTTGTGTGGACTGTATGTTTCTACCCATGGTTGGGTTGAGGTCTAATGATGTGATAATATTGTGAAAGGGCGTAACAAGATGTCTTATAGGTCTTAGTGTTGTGCTTGAGATTTGTGTGTCATAGTGATGTTATGATATGTTTTGGAACCCATGAAAATAAATTTAAATATAAATCCTAAACAATAAAATATTATGATCTTTGGGATTAATAAATATTGTAAAGGAAAATACTAACTAAATAATAAAGTAAAAAAATGGAACTACCAATCTTCACAGAACATTTAAATTTTAATAATTTATCAAAACTTCCTTGAATTCCTTGTGGTAATTTTCTAGTGAAAAATATATTTTCCATGGATGGAACTTATCATTGTTATCTTTCCTTATTTTCTTATCCCTGTAGCTAACCTTAACATTGCGTCACATTGGGGATGATACTCTTATAAGGGGAGGGAAATGTAGTACCCTACTCATCGTGTTGGGTTGGTACACCCATTCTAACATTATCAAGATCATTAATGGTTCCATTACAGATGTATTGCATAAATTATCCAGTCAAACCTTATTCTGACATGTCATGAATACCGGTTTGTTGAGCTATGGTGAGTTACACTTACCAGTTAATAAACTTGAGATCAAAACTCCTTCTGAAAATGGCATGTCTATATTAAAACAAGTCTCCCCTTTATCAATAGGGACAAATCTTATCATAAACATATTCCAAGCATCTTAGGACGATGTTCCAGTATTGGAACTTGTTATGAGGTTTTAATCATATGATATATGAAGTTGTGAACACCTCATTAGCACCAATCGATTACTAGGTGTCATTGTGCATGTTTTAGACTAATTTGTTGTCGATGTGAGTGTACAGGTTAATAGAATTATGGCCACATTTAATTATAATTAAGAAATGGTTCATACTCAATTCATGAGATAATAAGAATGATAATAATAACTTAAATAAATTAAATTTAAATCATTTAAACGATTAAAAGATAATGATAATAATATGGGTTTTTAAAATAATAAAGATTGTATTGACATTTGAATTAACAAAAATAAATAATAGTAAACAAAAAAAGTGAGTGGTTGGTTGAATAATTTTAGTGAAGTTTATGTGTGGATAAGGAGGAATGGTGGAGGCATGACATGTTGAAGGAGGGGAAGGAATTTGTAAGTTTTTTCAGTTCCAAATGCCCTGGTATGCATGTAAGAAAAAGGTGAGCATATGGGATGCCAATGTCTACAAGACATGTGCAAATCAGATTTTTTGAAAGGTCTTGGAACCTTTAAAGAAAATACGTGTGTCAAGTGTAATGCCAAATCCCCTATCCATTGCCAAAATCCTCTAGATCTATGTAAAGTAGTAGTTGTTGTGTCTCATATCTCATCTGAGCCTACATAAGAGATTTGGAACAAGGTATGTGTTTCCTCAAGAGGCATTATAGGTTGTTTCACCAATGCAACCAACATACATCTATATAAAGGGTTCACATTTTTTGGCATGCTCTCAACATGTGCTTCCATGGTAGAATTAAAAAATTCTCCAACCCTGCATATATGCCCTATGTCTTTGGGTGTATTTAATTCAAAAGGGACATTAAAAAATCAAGCAAAAACCCCCACAACAATCTCCACCATCCTTTTTTTCTATTTCAAAATGGCAACATAGGAACCTGGTATGTACATCCACCAAAGCATTTTGAAATATGTTTTATTTTGTCATTTTGTGTTGTTTCAAAGGCCCAACCATACATGTATACAGTGCAAGGCAGGGGGTGGCCCACTTGGCTAAATGCCTAAATGATATGTGGCCCTTAGATAATTCCTTGATCATATGAGCTTCATTTTTTTGTTATTCCCTATTGTGGTGCATTTTTGGGGGGATGTGGACTGTTGTTTTTCCCCATTGGTGTGATTAGGATTCCAACACAATCAACTTGTCCTTTACCAACAAATTCCATACATTTTCCTGCATCCTTTATGCCTATGCTTCAACGAGAGATTTCAAGAAGTGTTTAAATGTCCACCAAGCCATTTACCAGGATTCCTAACCATATATTAGAGTTTCAAGGGTGCTAGGTAATTAAGCCATTTACCAGGATTCCTAACCATATATTAGATTTTCAAGGGTGCTAGGTAATTATGTATGTAAACCATGGAGTGCTTTTCTTTATAAAAGGATACATCTCTTCAAATGGTTTTTGGCCGCATTCCTTCCTTTTACAGTTATTGGTTCATGTTGCTAGCATAGAAAAAAAATATATAACCTAGATTCTCTAAATGATAAATCTTCACTTCAAACTACAAATTACAAATCTAATCTTAATCCCATATTCTTGAAGCAGTAAGGAATGCCAAACAACAAGTTTAACAACATAGGAAGCACTATGAATGCTGATAACTATATTTTCACCAATAAAAATGGTGTATGTGATCTATCTAATGGATAGTGGATCCTAGATCCTTCATGACCCATCTATACAAATGGGAATTTGTCAGTCTACTTAAGATCATAAAAACTACATGGAACATGGATGCCCAAATACTATTTATCTACACTGGAGATGGAGACTTGATATATGTAAACTTCCATAATTTAATCCAATTGGAGTCTCCTTGTATCACACATGGTTTTATCTCCCTTGCAAAATTTCCATATTCTAGTTTTCCATTTTTTAATGATTTTATAAACGAAACAAAAAGGAATATATCATTGTGTGGTTAAATGAATCATAATACAACCATGAATATTTCCTCTTTCCGTGCAACTGAAGAAATGATTTTTGAATGAAAAATTAGTTTCCATTTTACCTCCTTATATGTTCAGATAGCTTGGAGATTATTATTGGATAACAAAAACCACCCGAATGACAAGATGAACTTGTTTTACTAGTTTAAGATATCTTTGTTGTTTACCTTACAAAAGTTAACAAAGACGATTGTTTGGTGACTCATAAAATGCCTCTTCAAACACTAGAATGGGAAATTAAAGTTTTTTCTATGTTCCCTTGTCATATAGGGTGTCACATAAAACCTTATAAATCCCTTGAATGAATATTCATGCACTTTTCGTCACCACTCTAGGAGCCCTGTTAACCCATTTTGCAATTTTGGGAAGCTGTTAAAAATCAAAAGTTGGGTTTTGGTTTTGGCTTGTCATTTTGGCCTTGATTGATGAAATGGATATCGGCCTCCATAAATCTCTAGTATTTATACAATGAAAATTTCTTTCAAACTCTTAGTTCTAAGAAAAACACATCACCAATTAGTTTTGCAATGGGGTTTTGTAGGTCTCACCGGTTGCTGGTTGACTAGGTCAAATCATCCCAATTATGACCAGTGGCTCTGAAAAAGTAGTCATCCATTTGTATCATTGTTCTCTAGTTATAAGTTACGTTAACCCATATGAATTCCTTGTATATAGGATGAGAATATATAATTTTCCTCTTGGTGCGTTCTCCCATAGAAAATCAGTTTTTGAACGCAATTTCTTAGCCCTCAAGTTAAAATTGGACATTTTCACATACTAGCAGAAAAATGTGAAGGAATGTCATGTAGGACCATGTTCAAGTCAATTAATTGACGAGAAACTTGTAGAAACTTATAGATGACTATATAGAACTCTCTTTTGTGGCTTGTTTTGAGAAATTTGATTTTCGAGAAAATGATGTTTTTATTTCCCTCTTTTCTCTCTTTGTGCTCAATCTTTCTATCTCCTCCTCTAGTTAGGAAATGAAATGAAATGAATGTATCTCTAACTCTATATCTCTCTTGTTTTGTACCTAGTATTATAATCATGTGAATGTGAAACTATGTAAATGTGAATTATGCTAGTTTTTGGGTAGATGTCATGCCAACATTTTGTGTTGACCATACGGTGGATGTAGGTACCAAAATAAGAAAAAAGTGGGAGCATAATGGTGTTTTCATAGTAACATGTGATCTTGAAAACATTGTATTTGTACATGTTTTATCAACACTATTTTTATAAATAGAATATTCATTTACTATTTTACGTGATGAAAATGAAATTGCTAGCCTGTTAGGAATGTGTGCTATTTTGTACTTAGTTTCACTTTTATATTTTTGAATAGTTACCTACTTATCATACTTTTATATGCCGCTTGAGTAAAATAAGTTGATGTATTAGGTTGAACTTGATGTCAAAAGAGTTTCTATAGATAGTATCGATAATCAGTGTATGTAGATAAATTTGGAAGCTTGCAATTTGATACTCTTAGAACCGTTGTAGTTTAAATGTTTCTTATACCAATAAAATTAATGGAAACAATTTTTTTTAATTATTCATAAATGGTTTTTTGATGGGGACCATACCCAAAGATACAAAAGGCTCAAAATTTAGAGCAGCTTGAAAAATAAAGTGGTAGGAGAAAAGGGGATCACACCCCAACAAAATATAAGCCTGGAGCAAGATGAAATAGGAAAAATAGGTGGTTTTTTTATCAATGGGAACCACACCCCAGAAAAATGGCCAAAGCTGCTAGAAACCTCCATAGATAACAAAACACAAAGACAGTCTTCTAGAATGGAGAAAAAAAAACAACGAGAAGTCAGTGAAAAATTTACTACCCATCTAGTAGTAGAACAACATGAAACCAAAAAATAGAAACCAAGAAGGAAAAATCCTTCTAGATGAGACTTTTCTAAAAAAAAATTTGACATCCTCAAAGGCCTTGAACATGTTTAAAGAAGGTTGCATAATTGGATATTTTCCACTGGTTTTGATCACTTTGAGTGTAGCTTTTCTTACATTCCACAACTCTCTAGGTAGCCCGCTAATGTCACATAGTTTGTTGACCTGAGTGTGGAGAAAATCCAAAATGGATTTTTGAGTAGACACATGATTAAGTTGTTTTGTGAAAAAATTATCCACGATTTCCTCTAGGGCCTTCACTTTCTTTCTTAAATCAGCCAAAGTGCCCTCATCTTTCTCCATGATAATGCACTTCCTCTTCCGGTCTTTAGGGATAGTCCAGGGAATGTTGAGGCAGATGGGGAGCATTATGGGAATCACTGATAATAAGAAGGTTTTCCACTCCAACATGGTCCATATACTTGCACTTACTTTAAAGGGCCCTCTTAGCAGGATGAGGGGAGGAATGTCTCAGAATTTTGATGTTTCTTGGAAGATAGGGGTAGGGTGGAGCTAGATGGGTTGTTTGCAACCATTTCAAGGAAATAAAGGTGTAACAACATGATCATCCCTTAGTGTAAAGGCACAACCCTCTTGTGATTTTGTACTTCCAAGATAGAATTTTCAAGAGACTGTAAAATGTAATAAGCCAAGCTAATCCTAGGGGCTCTATGGAAATGATTCAGAATTACCAAATGGTGTAGCGGGAGAGAAGTGAATCTTCCTTCCAAGGTGACATATTATACCACCATGTGAGCCACATCATCCAACGACACTAGGATGGAAGTGCAGAGGATGCCAACTTTATTTATTTCCAACTTCTCTAACCCCTGAAGAAACTTCTTCGAGCCTCTACTTGTCAAACTTATTATGAATGGAAACAAATTGATAATGTCTGATTTTATCTATTTTCTAGTGATGTGTTGACTTAGGACACTCTCTTAATCTCATAATAAAAATAACCACTTGCTAGTGACATGTTAGACCTAGAAAACCATGTAATCTTCAAGAGACATAACAACTTGTATTTGCATGTTTTCCTTTTGGGTGGAAATGACAAACAAAATTAGAGTACAAATTAATAATCCTTGATGTACATAATGGTCTCCTTGAGTTTACCTCTGTGCCTTATATTCCATAGTGGAATTGAACTTGGTCAAATCTTAACCATGGAAATTCCATTGCTATATCAAAATTAAGCCCTACCTTATGTCGAGAAAATGGGTCTCACATGTTCCTTCATGATCATCTTAAGGTAGGTAAAATTTGTACCTTGTCCACCCTTAGTACATGGTCCTTGAGTATGCTCCTTAACTTCCCTCGTGATCTAAATTTTCCTCCTTCAAAAGTTTAAACTAGAGACTTGTTAATGGAGCCAAAAATAACACCACAAAAGATCCTTGTAGTGACATTCCTAATCCTTAGGGTTAAAGAAAATGTTCCCTTAGTAGGTAGAAATGGATACCTAGAGGTTGCATGAGGGATTTTTAATATAAGGAAATTGATTACTCTAGTATTGTCTTGTAGTAGGGTGTAGGAACCCTCAAGTGCCAATTAATTTAGTAGATCGTGTGACCTCTCATGATGTTATTGGTTAAACAAGATATGGCGTATGGTTACCCAACGATTGGTAATATTAATTTCTAAGTCTATGAAATGCATAAAATATTATTGAATTTTCCTCTTGTCATATGTGTTTAATATTTGATTTACCTAAGGATAATAAAATGAATCATACGTGAGGAAGCACACTCCTTGAAGATGGAATTCGTAATCGTAGAGTAAGTGTCATATGAATTACAACTGTTCTAAAATGATTCCAAGTCAGGACCAAAGTAGCCACGTAAATGTAGTTAGAATAAGGGTAAATAAGATTAAACTATGGAATGATCGCTACAAAAATTGTATTCCCTTGAGTGATGTCAGACCAACTAAAACTCCTAATGTGATCATAAAATTAATGTAATAACACGGGTGATAGAACAAACTATTAAAATGGGAAAACCAACTCTGAGGCATGATCACATACTTTGTATGCATAAATGTGGTTTCAACAATGATGCTAAATGAAATAATGAACATGTAGCTTTGAGAATAGAATACCTTGGGCTTTTACGAAGGTCTAGTGATTTAGAGATGAAGTACTATAATATGATTTTCTTTAGGGAGTAGAACCCTTGGGCGTATATGGAAATAAATCAAACCTAGGACTAACTACGGAGTTTAATTGTGGTCAAACCCCATATTTTATAACTCTTAGCTATCGATATTGAAATTTTTAAGCTAATGGATAAGGAAAAAGGAAAATTTGAGACTCATCCCCTACAACTCAATATAAACCCTCTTTTACATATCAAGAATGATGCAAAATAAGTACATTTAGTAGGTCAAAATAATTTGAAGTGAGTAGAGTGTATCCTTAGTGTTAACCATTATTATGAGAAAGGAACATGAAATTTGCCTTCCCTCAGATCTAATAATCCCCATGTCCTCTTCATGCAAAATTCCCTTTCGGTAATGACAGTATAATGCTAAACTATGTAAATATGTCCCTTAGAAACAAATCCTTAAGACAAGTATTGGTAGATGCATGTGTGTGTAAAAATTCCTAATAACAACCATGCTATATAAAAAAAATTTCCATAAGAGAAACAAAAAAATAAAAATGGAACCTTTATAGTAAAATGTTAAAAGAAATAAAGAAAAATGCAATCTAATTTTAAGAGGAATGAAGATACATGTTAATATTTCTTCAAATAATTAAGGTCAAATAATGAAATTATGATTGTAATAAATATGTAACCATGAAAACGTTGTGTTTTGGAAAGTGTCTATTTGTAAGTGTATATTGTAGTTGCATCATTATTTTGTACTTTGTCATTTGGGGAAAATGTGGCTTGATGTGCATCATGTGTTTTCATGTTATATATGTGGGTTCATGTTTGTGTAAATGTCTTATGTGATGTTGAGTTATCCTAATTGATCCCATATGGTGTCGTGTATCAAGCAATATAATTCAAAAAAAAAATCTTCTGGTATTTTTGTGTTTGTATTTGTATGTCAAATTTTATGGGTGTGACATTTCTATTATAATGATTTACATCCAAAGAATTTATTCTTTTATTCAACTCATGTCTTATTAAATATTGGGTAAGAAAAAATTTCTTAACAAAGATACATATATGGTGAGACATCAGAGGACATAATATTTTTTCACATATTCTCTAGGTTACATATTCTTTAGTATTTGTGTTTGCTAGAATTTTTATTACACTTTTTATTCCTTACTTTAAATTTCCTTTCTTCAGTCCCATAGGTTGGTTTTGGCATTTCATAGATATTAATATTATTATTGTATCTTATATTAACCACATGCATCGTATAAATTACAATACCATGTTTAAAAAGGACCGCACTAAGGTAACATTACAACTCTCTTTTTATAATAAAAATTCAATTACTTGTGTTATCCAATTTTGCACCCCTTGCAAATTGGCCAATTTACATCTTTGGACTAAGGAATTATGATGGAACCTTAGAGAAGAAACTGGAGAAAACATGTAATTTTCATGTTTTGGGGAACTTGCATTTTCTCTGGAGCATCCTCTCCATCTTTACAAGCGTTAAAATTCCAAAAACTTAAAAAAAATCATCAAAATGGGCAGAAAATAATGTTATGCGGATAAATTGGGTTCTGGTGGAACTAGAAAATAGTGCCTCAGGGTCTCAAGTTACCCACATTGCTGATCTAGAAAAATAACAAAGGAGTTAGTTTATTACAGGTGGATTATGTTTCTTTAGAATAGATGGAACAATTCCACATGGTCATCAGTTCTCTGCATCACTACATTAGCCACAATAAAGGGATTCAAAGAGTATTACGGATGGAAGATGAGCTGTAGGAACAAGTGGGGTGGGAGGAATAGTTCCACTGGGCCAAAATTTCCTCATATAAGCATTCATGTTGCATTAAAGGATAAGGAACTGAGTATTGTGGGTATTTTGGGAGCTAGTGGAACGTTCCCTGGGGCCTTAGGTTCTCCATATGCCCGTTTGAACCAAAGAACGAAGGGGGCAGGGTGAAAAATTTGTAAGTAGTGTGAGCAGAGTGGGGTAGAGAAATGTGGAGATGTGGATGTAGAATCGAATGATGGAACAAGGTGACATCGTAGGGAGTTAGGTGTAATGCAGACGAAATAAGTGGTGTGGGTGGAACTGTTCCACAATTCCACTTGAAGTTTGATTCCCTACCAACACAAAGAGTGCAAGACAATGTGGGTAAAGAGGGTTTGAGTAGCACAAAGAGAGCCATTCCTCACTTCCATCAGTTTTCTAATTATCTGGTCCACCTGCACCACAATCATAAAAGCATTATTACTAACCCTAGCGTTGCGCTAAAAACCATGTGTTCCTCCCAAGCCATAGAAATCCGCATGGCCTTAACTTTCACCCAATTGGTCCAAATTTGACAATATTGGTATTGCTGGAAATTTTTCAGCAACCTCTACACCATGATAATTGGAAATCTTGAATTAGGTGATGGTAGGTGAGTGAGAAAGAGGAAATAATATCCAAAATTAAAGAACACAATTCTAGGTAGCCCAACCACCACATTTGATGAAGTATGGTGCCCATTCTTTCTCCTGCAAGCAAAGTATCATGGGGGAATGGTATTGTAAGGGTTCCCATACTTATTTTTATACATTTAATGCATGTTGTTGGTGGTTGAAAGTGGAAATCTAAGCTCCCTCTATTTTCCCTCCTCCTCTCTCCTATTTTCTATAAATTTCAAAATGATGCTCATTTGTAATGTTGGATACTCTTAGAATGCAAGGGCATCATTTTAAAGTGATACACAAATGTTGTTGCGTTGCAGGCCTCATATTTGGATTTTTCAGTGTGTTTACGCATTCTTCCTCCATTGTAATGATCTATGCATCTTCCTAAGGCAATAAAAGACTTGTTTTGTGGCTATTATTCTTCTCTAGCTAGTGTTTTATTGCATTTCCTTTCCTTTTCATCTACTTACATGTATGCTATGTATGTCTATTCACTTTGTAGGGTTTATTTCTCTTGTTCATTGTGTGAAAATAGAAGTTTAAATGATACTCTAGACTATGGATCTTGAATCTACCCTCTCCTCCTTCATTTTATCCCATTTCCCCTCATTTGATAGTGTCTGTCCCCTTGTTCTTGGTGCTATCATCTCCCCTTAGTGTAGGATTTCCTTTTCATGCATCTCTCTCTATCTCTCCCTGACCCCTTAGATTGTTAAAATATGATTAGATAGTTACATTTACTTCCTTAGGATTAGTTTAGCATTACAAATAGGTAGAGAAATTTTCCTTCTCCAGATTTTTGTCTCAATTCAAGTATCAAAAAATGGAGATAGTCCCATGTTGCCTCAAATCCGAAGATCATTTTGATTTGGGACGGGTGTAATTTTTACCTCCAAAATTTTTGGCACACCAGGTGGGAATTTTGAAAGATTTAATTTCATATTTTTCTATGTTTTGGTGTGTGACTTAGTAATTTCAAGAATTTTTTAGGTTTTCTACTACACATCTGATGACTCCAATCTTTATATCAATTGGTTTCAACAGTCAATGTTCTCAGTTTCATGAGAAGAATTTAGACAAGGTCTAGAGTAGCAAAAGAAGGATATTTCAATTACTTGTATCTGTCACCAAGAAGAAGAACAAGAGGCAAAGCAATTTAGAGATCACTGTCTCCTCCAAATAGAACTCTCTCAACTCCATCTCCTGGTAGGATTTTCTCGTTGTCCTATAGATTTTGAAGACCCATTACATTCATAGAATAAAAAAGGAATTTACCATTTTTTAACTTCACTAGTGATATCCCTCTTACTCTTAATTCACAACATGACATTCTAGTGACAACCTTGAAAAGTATCCCTTTCTTCACTGGTAAAAATTCTACCACCCCGACTAATCACATTCAAGACATTGCTAATGTTTTTTTGGTTCATTTTGTTGCTGAAAATGATGTTGCAGTTAGGATTCTTGCTTCTTATTTTAAGGGTAGGTCACTTTAATGGTATAGAAGTTTGAGGTCTACCTCTATCACCAATTGGGATGAAATTTGAACATCCCTTTGCAATCAATTTGGGGAAAAGGAAGACAATATTTCGTTGTTGGAACAATTGACAACTATTCAGAGGGCTCCCAATGATATCATGGTTGATTTCAACCTATAGATCCTAAGCCTTGATAATAGTGTAAGGTTTAGGAAGTTCGACCTATTATTAGTGATGTACGTAGGAAAATTAAACTACTCTATATTGTGAATATAAATAATGTAAATACACATAACATAATTTTCTCCAGAAATTCAACCTTTATTTATATTTCAATATTCATCACATTAGTCTTAATGACATATTCAAATCTTCAATATTCCTTCCCTCTATCTCTTACAATCATATATCTATCATGGCATTTACACTCTCTATCTCTCATGATGCACACATATGTTTTCTTGTGGTAGACACTCATATACACTAGATTAATTACAATAAATATCTTTCATACAAAATATTCCAAAAGTTAGTTCCTTTTGATCATGCCTCTGTTTGCTTCTATTATATTATGGCATTGTTCCGTGGATTTGTGTCAGCTTACATAGCTTACTTCAATGTTTCAAGGATTTTTATAATGTACCGTGACTTTCCTTAGTCTTCGGAAGATTTGTTCTTGTATCCGCAGCTTTATCCTTTTATACGTAGTTTCACCCTTTTATGCACAGTCTCCTCTAATCCTCCGTAGCTTATTCTAGGCTTTGGTGTCTTCTTCCTGATGTTTAAGGATTACCCAAAATTTGATGAATAACCTTATCAAAATCATCCCCCAACTTAAACCTTGTCTCATCCTCGAGACAACAACAGATGAAGAACCATGTCCTTATCTCTAAAAAATGCTATATAGGCATCAATCCCTAGAAATTAGACATCTGGCATAAGAAAAGGTTCCCGTGCTTGACTCTCGATTGGAATGATGAGATTCCATCTTGGGAGGGTAAAGGAATCAACCCCCATAAACTTAGACATTTGGCGTAAGGAAGAGTTCCTTTTATTGACTCGCCCAATTATATTTGTGGGATTCCCTGCCTCTTAGTTTTCTTTTATGGTGGGGCTTGGGGGGTGTAATTTTTAATTTGTGGGATTATATTATTCTAAAAAATTTACCATAACTCAAGATTAATGTCAATTTGTTCTAACCATTCTTGTAGTTTTGTGTTTTCTTGGACTAATGGAAGAATTTTCGAGGGTGGTGGTTTTTCTTGAATTTGACCCCATCTCCATTGAGAAATTGTGAACTCTTGTTGCATTTTGATTATTTCTTTGTCCATCATAGTGTTATATTATTGTATTTATATGATTTTCTTAGTCCACACCCTTTAATTGGTTTGATATTTCTCTGTAAGTTCAACAAGCTGGCTTCTATGAGTTTCATCTTTTTCTTTGCTAATATCATATTTTATAGATTTAACATGTATTTTTTGTTCTAATTTGTTGAGCTCTTCCTTCTCTTGTTGGGTCTCACTAGGCCACCCTATCGTATATGTATAGTATGTCATGACATTAGCCAGATCTATCTCTTGTTTACTTACCGCGGATTTCATTTCATTCCTCTGTTTTTGGTTTTCCAAAGTTTGTGGCTTTAGGATTTGTTGTTTGTATTCTTCTACCGCTCCCTCACGGATTTTGTTCTTCTCTGCCTCTAAGTTATCTGTATCTTCTTTTAATATTTCTTCCACTTCATTTTCTTCTTGTACCTCTATTTGTAGATTGGATGTGGTAATAATATGTGGCTTTTCTGTTTGAATTGAGGATAGTATTTTCTGCATTGCTTCTTCTATCTCAACACATTGTTGCATCCAATCTTGTTTGGCACTTTGTTCTAGCACTTGGCTATAAGTTGTTTTTTGTAAGGCGGAATTTTTTTCCAAATGTACCTTATAACCCTCTATGGTTTGTTCCACTACCCCTTGCTACAATTTTATTTAGTGCTCCTTTTTCCTTTGTTACAGTGCATGTTTTATTTTGGCCAAGGAGTCTCTGGGTGCTTGTGTAGGTACCATACTCGTGGATGTTTTTGTGGATGATGTTGATGGTACCCCCTTCTGCTCTTATGCCTTGGTTAGTTCTTGTTGTTTCTTTTGTTATTTTTTCCTATTTTCTTGTTCTATCATTTCTTGTTTCTTCTTGTTCTCTTCTTCTTTATCTTCTTTATATTTTTCCTCTTGTTCCTTTTTTTGTTTCTGCTCCTCTTCTTCTTTTGGTTTCTTTTCTTCTTCTTCTTTTTTTCTTATTTTTTTTCTTATTTTTCCTTCTTTTATTTATCTTATTTTTCCTTATTTTCCTTCTCTTCCTTCTCCTTCTTGGCTTTCTATTCCTCCTCCTTATTTTCCTTTTCTTCCTTCTCCTTCTTTTTCTTTTCTTCATTCTCCTTCTTGATTTTATCTTCCTTCTCCTTCTTTTCTGCCTCCTCTTTTTCTTTCTTTTTCTTCTCTTCCACTTCTTGTTGTTTCCTCTTTACATCCTCCAATTCCTATTTATTTTGTTCTTCTTCAGTTGTCTTATTAGATTTCTCAATTTCCTTCTATTTTTCTTCTTGTTCTTTTTGTTTTTCTAATTTTATCTTTTTTAGTCTAGCCATTTCTGTGGCTTTCTATTTTTCTTATTCTATGTATTTCCTATTCTTTTCTACCTTTTCCTTTGTATATTCTAATTTTTGGGTTGTGACTTTAGTGGCTTATTCTTCTCTTTCTTTCCTTTCTTTAATCAACAACCTAATTAGTTCCTCCACTTCCTTTAGATGGTTATGATCTACATCATTCTTCTTCTTCTTGTTCTTCAAAAATTGTATTTCTTATTGAAGGGCTTGTAGGAGGCTTGTTTATTCCATCTCTACCTACTCCTGATTTTTTTTTGTCAATTTTGATGGAAGTAAGTGAATAATATTTGTATTTACCAAAGAAAATTTATCCATGTAGTATATTATGGATTCTATTATAGCCATTTGTTCACTTCCTGTACTAGTCTCATATTCTCGAGGTACTTGTGAAATATCGCTAGGAGATAGACATTTCTTATAATACCTGTAGGTTGTCTTCATAAAAGTTATTTCTATCCATGGTTCTACCTCCTCGGTAAATTGTGGTGTTGATTTTCCCTGTGAAGCTATGGGTGATGGGGTATAAGCAATTTCTTCTTATTATGACTTGGAAATTTCTTCTACTTCCTTAGATTCTTCCTCTTCTTCTTCTATATTGGTCGCAGCTTATTTTAATTTCCGTTTGCCCGCTAATTCTTTCTAGTGTTTGGTGGTAGGTCATAAAGAAGTAGAGACTTTTTTTTCTCTTGTATGTTTTAGGGCCTACTTTTCTTGATTCTGTTTTACCATATTCGGCTGGGTATTTTTCCTATATTCTTAAAATGTTTCTTCAATGACTTGATCAAAATTTGGAAGTTTTGGTTTTCTAGGATCTACAGGGAGATTTTTGATCTCCTCAACTTAGGTAGCTACTAAATCATTAGAAGCCTCATATGAAAATGGGGGTATAGGTGTTGTGAGTGGAACTGTAGGTCGAATGAATGTATAACCGATATCAATGATAAAATATATATCCTATTCATATTTTTCCATGATTTATTCTAAAACCCAGGACCTGTTTCCAACTATCTGCCTTATTCTATTTACCCATCCTAATAAAGAAGTAATTCGGGTCACTACATCTAAACTATTCATGCGCTCCCAAATTTTCTCAGCCAGTGGTGTATATAACTGCCATTCTACTAACTCTAATTTGTGGGGTAGGGTTTTCATGAAATACATAGCTAGGCATATCAATATTGATCCATAACAAAAAGTATGCTTTATTTTATTTTCTTAAAGTGTTTTTCATGAAATTATGAGGCCAGTAATTCAACTAGGTTATACTCTAAATGCAAATTCACCATAGTTATGGCTATCTGTGTGCTAAGCCCGTGGGTGCCATCTTATTGATTAGTATGATAAATATTTAAGCATGTGGATTTACTGGCATACCTTAATGCATGCTTTGTTATATATACTATGTGTACCTATACTTTTTTTTCGTCACTCTCATCGCTCACATAATATCTTTCATTGTTGTCATCTTCTTTGTAATCACTGATCATCCTTGTGCTTATAATCCCATAACCCTAGCCATGATCTCTATTTTAATCGGGTACACAGTTGATCCAAATATAACATATAGTTGTGTAATCAACTCAGAAGAACCCTAATTACATGATCAACCCTAGAAAAATATGGAATTCAGCTCCAATCATCTATATTTAATTCATTGATTAATTTTTGTTGTGTTCTTATAATGTAATTCCTTGGTATCAGGATTTTATTGTAGGAGTAGCAATCTCTCAACTTAGAGCCGCATATGATTGTATTCGGCTATATGGGAGTGAATTTACTACTGCAAATATCGCGTATGGGAAACCTTGAATGGGATATGCGAGAAAGCTCCCTCAGGATCACACTTGTTTGATTTGAGTGAATGCTTGTGGAAAACTAGTTTTGGGTGCTCATCTTGTGCAACCTCAATTGGATTATCCATTCTTGCTTTAAAATTTTCCTAGTTTTCCCTAGCTCTCTACTTCACTAGTTAATACTTCTATCTTTGATTACTATTTTTGTGTCTTAGTTTTTTGCAAGTTGATGCATTTTATATCCTTCCTCCATGTACCTACTGCATTTATTGAATTTTTGGTGGGATAAATTTTAGTTTATGCCGCGGATTTCATTTTTCATTCCACATATTTTATGTGTCCCAAATATTTTTTTGGTTCCATGTATTTTCCGTGTTCCACATATTTTCCTTGTTCTATGTATTTTCCTTTAATTATGTGGCTTTTGTTCATTCTGCAGTTTTTTTCCTTCACAGGGTTTTCCTCTTTTCTCGTGGCTTTCGTATATTATGGATTTTTATTTTCTTTCCGTGGTTATTCCTTTGTTTCACAAGTTCATCTTATTTTTTCGGATGGTATCTTTCCTTCATGACCTCTTTTTCTTCGTACCGTGGATCTTCTAGAAATTCTGGTATAACAAGCCCAATCTTATAGAAATTATGCTAACCATGGAAATCTTATAATGAGGGGTTAAACCAAGGTTATTATCCCTATAGAACAAATACCCTAATAAAATATATGGGCAGAATCAACAAAATGATAAGTGATAGGGTCAAAATGCACATCTTCTACTTTGAACAATTGCTCCTACTTAGTCACTTCTTGTTACTAGCTCAAGTAAAACATTGTTTCCAGTGAAAAACAATGTGATACAAAATAGAATGGTGTCTCTCATGCAACCATCCACATAATCAATATATTTGTGTAAATACATTACAAGCTCATGATTTTATGGTTCAAAATTATTCCAATCAATAAGAGCCACTTATTGAATCAGTTAATCCTAATCTAGAAGGAGTTCAAGAAGCTAACCCTAACACTAATCTCAAGTTCTTTGGGGCTGATGAGTTTTGTGTAATAAATAAAGTATTGGGTAGTTCCAATAGGAATCATACTTATGTTGTTAACACAAGGTATAAGAAGAGGATGTAGGATTCCCAAACTTTGTCTTCCTCTAATCAAGGTAATTCTATCAAAAAGGAAAGGGAAGTTCAGATAGATGCAAGTAAAAATAGATTTCCTAAGGTTCCTAACAAACTTGTTTTAGAGAAAGAAGTTGCTTCCCAACCAAAGATACCTATCCCAATGTTATAGAAAACAAGGAAAGAGAATAGTGTACCTCAAATGCACAAGTCCATGGGCCTTCCTTTCAACATGGTTGAGTAGTTAAAGAAAACAAATGTTAATGTGATAATGTGGGATGATCTGTCTAGTCCATCACAAAGGGACCTCTTACATGAAACTCTCAAGTAACTCCCTCAAGCTAGTTCAATTGTTCAAAACACTCATGTTACTATCCATTTTTTCCAAACAAATTTTTTTTCAAGACCCCACCCTTTTATACATCCTTAATTCTGGGGAAACATTTGGTACATAATTTCATGATTGATTCAGGGGCTAGTACTTCTGTAATGTCCAAAAATATTGCTAATATCCAAGGTCTCAATTACAACCCCATTTCTACAAATTTTCTTTATGGTTCAAGCGTTGGCATCTTAGAAGTGATAAAATATCTTGAGTTAACCCTTCATGATTTTCTGAGTTTAACCATGACTCATGATGTATCAGTAATTGAATTTCCTTCCTTATTTTCCATTTTCTTATCAAGAGATTTGATGGCCAAAGTGGGTAGCTACTTGTCTTTAAATTGGTCTCATATGCTCCTAAGAACTAGATATGGTACAAGATTTACAATACATTTTGAACCTATATGTCCTTACCATATTGAGTCTTATGATCCCATAACTCTCAAATCAAATTTACTAATACAAGAAGACCGTGAACAAGATTCAGGTTCAGAAGAGAAACATATGCCTCCTTCAATTCTTTATATTTTATTAGATGAATGGGTTAAAGAAAACTATGATTTTGATCCATATGACACAACTTTAGAAACTAAACTTGGAAATTACTGCATTCTTTAAGCAGGGTATACTTTACTTGCACCACTCAAGAAAAAACAAGGATAGTGATTTTAGATTATGGAAGATGTTCCTTGATGGTTATAGAAGAAAAAATGGAGCTGGGGAAAGTGTGGTACTAATTTCTCTAATCAACGAGAAATAATTAGCTACCCATAGATTGTAGTTTACATGTTCTAATAAGGTAGCAGAGTATGAGGCATTAGTACATGGTATTCTAATTACTAAAAAGAGTAAAATAAAAACATTGCAAATCTTTGGAGACACTGAATTATTCATCCACCAAGTTAGATGGAAGAGTGCCATAAAGAATAAGATTTTGAAATCTTATAAACATAGAGTTTGGGATCTTTTGGAGAGTTTTGATGCTCTTGATCTACAAGTGGTGCCAAGGTAATTTAACAAAGAAGCAGATCATATGGAATCTCTTGGCTCACAATTCTCACCTGCTAAGGATCTTGTTAAAGGAAATATGAAACACATTAAGTTCATGGTTAGACCTACATTCTAGACAATGAAACCATTTAGCAAATATTTGAAAATGATGAATAAATTATTCAATTTATCCAAAATGAAGTTGAATTTTCTTCAAGAATGCAATCTGATTTGTATGACAGTTATGGTGACCAAATTATTCAACTAAAAAAAATCTAAAACTATTAGTCACCTTGGATTATATTTTTTAGTTCTAATGATGAATTTAGAGATGAAGAGAAGAATATAACAACAAGGAAAGAAGACTGAAAACCAATTACCATTGCATAAGGTAAAGAAATTCTACTTGGAAAGGCATGCGATGAGAATGAGAAGCAATATTTTATCTCTTTGTGTCAAAAATTCAATGATGTGTTCTCATGGGATTATGAATAACTTAAGGGGTTTGATCCAAACATTTTCCAACATTCCATTGATCTTGATCCTAATATCAAGCCAATTAGACAAAAGCAAAGGCCAGTTAACCCCAAGATAGAACCCCTCGTATGGAAGGATTTATTCAAACTGATTGAGGAAAAAATAATTTTTTCTATCAAATACTCTACGTGGGTGGAAAATCTTGTCTCGGTGAGGAAGAAGAATAGACAAATCAGAACTTGCGTTGATTTCAAATATTTGAACAAAGCCTCCCTAAAAGATCATTATCCTCTAATTTCTATGTAGAAAATTATTCAAATAGTGGCAGGAGATGAAAGGTTCTCTATGCTTGATGGATACTTGAGTTTAAATCATATCAAGGTAGGGAGGAGGATTAGTTTAAGACTGCATTTAAGACCAAATGGGTAACATATACATATCATAAAATTCCTTTTGGTTTATCAAATGTAGGTGCTATATTCCAAAGAGTAATGGACATTTATTTCAAAGGGTACATCAATGAATTCATCTTTGTCTATCTGGATGATATTAAATTTTTCTCAAAGCAAAGAAAAGATCATATCAACCATCTTGAGAAGTTATTTGAGAGATGTAGGGAATATGGGGTGTTTTTTAACCTCAAGAAATGTAACTTTGCAGTTCCTAGGGGAAAGCTCTTTGGCCATATCATTTTAAAGGATGAAATTTACGTTGAGTTGGAAAGAATCTCAACCATCTTCTCCTTTCTCTTTAAACTCACAAGAATGCATTACAATCATTCCTTATAAAGATTAACTTTGTTAAGAGATTCATTCCTAATTTTGTAGGATTAGTCAGACCTATCACTCTAATGTTGAAGAAGGATGCATCTTTAAAGATAAACTAGAAGGGAAAGAGATATTTTCCAAGATTAAACAATAAATTGCTCAAGCTCCTACACTTGTCAATCCCAACTATGCTACATATTTTATCTTATATGCATATGGATTTGAATCTAGCATTGTTGTTGTTTTGACTTAGCAAAAGGATTAAGGAACAGAACAAGTAGTGGCTTTCTTCAGTCAAATGCTGAAGGATTATGAATTGAGGTATAATAACATTGAAAAATAGGTCTTTACTATCATGAGGGCTCTGAAGAAATTTAAGATTATGCTTACCACTAATCATATAAAAATTATAGTCTCACATTCTAGTGTGAGAGACTTTATTATGGGATTATAAATAAGTGAAAAAAGATCTGGATGGGTGACAAAAATCAAGGAATATGATGTGACTATCAAGGGCACAAAAATGGTAAGAGGTAGATCACTTTGTGAGTAGCTTGCCTTAGATTCTCAAAATGACCATGAAACCTCCTTCAGGAATGAGGAACTCCCATATAACATTGAAATTCAACATGATAAAGTTGATGCAGTTAATGGTCATAGTTGAATTGGTGATATGAATAAATTCTTATCTACTGGTGCATATCCTCTTTGCCTAAACATGACAAAAAGAAGACATTTGAGGCTGTAGTCCATTCCTTATGAATTTATTAATGGGATTTTATTCAAAAGAAACATTGATGGAGTTTTGCTGAGGTGCATTGAAGGTGAACAAGTAGACAAGGGTTTGATAGAATTCCATGATAGTTTCTTTGGTGGACATTTTTCTACCAAAGCCACTATAATGAAAATTATAAAAATAGGTTACTTTTGGCCTACATTGTTTGCAGATGCTCACAAATGGGTCAAAAAATGTAGGGAAAGTGATTTTTTCATTGGTAAGAAGTGGTTAGCTGCCCTTCCATTTCATCCAACTCAAACATATCAGTCATTTTTCCAATGGGGACTTGATTTCATTGGCATGATAAACCCTACATCTAGTGCTGGTCACAAATGGGTTTTGACAGCAACATATTACTTTACTAGGTTGAAAAATGCTATGTCACTTAAGAAAGCTGTAGACACCTATAATTACGCCCAAGCAATTTAAATACTTAAATTGTGCTAATTATCCCCTTTCTCACAAATCAATGACATATCGTCAAAAGCACTCATTTTCCCTCATATCATCATTAATTAATTACACTAAGCTAATTAATTAAGTTGCCTATCCAACAAATACCCTAATTAACGACCTTCCGTTAATAAATCACCCCTTCTACCTAGACTAATTAATTATTATTAATTAATTAGCTTTCCCTTTGATTTAACCAATAAATCAATATTTAATTGATTTAATCCCCTTCTAATAGCCTAAATCGTACTAATATGCCTCTAATTATCTTCTATAAGCTTACATCTACCTATTAATTAATCACCTTTGATTAATTAAAATACCCCCCAACTCCCATGACTTGTTAAACATGTATTAAACCCTTCTAAAGTAAGGTTACCTTTAATAAAGCAACCTTATCCATTCCTAATCATGTTTTACCTTTATCCCACATTCATGAGAATGTGTTGAATCCTTTATCCTTTGGGCTATATAAATAGCCCTCCACCTACCTTTTTACTGACACCTAAACTTTCTAAGAGAGCAAATGCAAAGCATATAGCAAAGAGACTAAGAGCTTGCACCTTGCCCTTTTGAGAGTTCATCATCTTGAAGAGTTAAGCCTCTTTCTTAAAGTGCTTGGGTCATATGGGAGGTGTCAAAAGGGTCTTGTAGCCCAACTTTTATTAGCCCCCATTCCTAGGTTCTTGGAGCACTAAGGACAACTATTTTGATAGCCATGGAGCTTACTTAGGTCCATTCATTTATTTGTTGTTAGAGAATAGAGGAGTTTAGATATTTAGCATTGTTAGTTTCAAAGTTTGTATTGATGAATGCTAGCATCTAACCCTTGTTTAATTCTTATCATGATGGTGTTTATGCTTTGTTTTAGCTAAATTGTAGAACTATTTTAGGTGGTAGTTCTTGCTTCATTTGATTTAGCATTAAGAAAAGTATAAATGCACAAATTTGGCACACCTGGTGGGACTTGAACCATTGTCCTTTGCACTTAATTTCAAGTTTTTGTAGTTAAGTTTTATTTTTTGGTTACTAACCCTCTTTTACACATGTTGATCTAACTTGTTTTTTTTAACATGTTTTGTTGAGTTTTCATGTTTTGGGTCTTCCTTGTAGGTATGAAGGAGGTGAAGTGCTGTCAAAATTAGAATTGAGGGGAAAATTTCAAGATTTCTCCATGTTTTCATTTTTAGAGCTTACTTTTTCAACATTCTACATGCTAGTTTTTGTCAATTTCTTGAAGATTTTAAATTCTTGAGCATGTAGGTTAGTGTTTGATAGTGCTGAGTCTTCTATTTACACATTAATGTGGTGGGTTGCTGTCAAAATTTAATCTTGGTGAGAAAATTTCAAGATTTCATCATGTTTTCATTTTTTGAGCTTACTTTTTCAACATTTTACATGCTAGTTTTGTCAATTTCTTGAAAATTTTCAATTCTTGAGCATGTAGGTTAGTGTTTGATAGTGCTAAGTCTTATATTTACATATTAATGTGGTGGGTTGCTGTCAAACTTTAATGTTGGTGAGAAAATTTCAAGATTTCATCATGTTTTCATTTTTAGAGCTTACTTTTTCATCATTCTACATGCTAGTTTTGTCAATTTCTTGAAAATCTTAAATTCTTGAGCATGTATGTTAATGTTTGATAGCGTTGAGTCTTCTATTCATATATTAATGTGATGGGTTGTTGTCAAAATTGAATCTTGGTTGGAAAAATTTGCCCATTTTACATATTAAGGGACGTTTTTTTTTGACATTTTTTAAGTGCATGTCAAGTGCATACCCATGAGCATAAGAGCATATGCGTAACCCATCTTCCAAAGGCCATAACTTTTGCTCCCAGCCTCAAAATGACTCCATTATTTTTGCGTTGGAAAGGTATTGAAGTTAACTATGCAATGAAAACATAAATTCGGGATTTACACTTACAAAAGTTACAAGTTTTTCTGTTATTTTAAAACTGGTCATTTTCTAACATGTCTAATGTTTTGATGAATGTTGTATTTCCATGCTTACTCGATTTAGATCAAAGCGTGTGTATGCTCTTCTCTTACACATTTTTGTGATCTTGAGAATCAAAAACAACTTTGATCTATATCTTTTTAACATTGGGATTAAACTTGGAAATTTAATTATTCATTTTGCTTAAGGGAAAGAACCTTTTACAAAGCATTTTTCAACGGTCCTTTGATTTGAAGTTTTCCATTTCTATATAGTTGGGATAAAGTTTGTGTATGCTATTCTCTTGCACCTTAGGGTGATCTTGAGAATCAAAAGTAACTTTAATCTTCATTTTATAACATTTGGTAAATTGGAAACTTCATCTTTCACTTTTGGTTTAAAGGAATGAACATTTATCAAGAATTTTGTATGGTTCATTGATTGAAAAGGTTTTCTTTACTTTTTAGTTGGATTATTTGTTGTGTATGCTCTTCTCTTGCATCCTTGGATGATCTTGAGAATCAAAATCAGCTCTTAATCCTCTTTAAATAATGTGATTTTCTTGGAGAACTACTAACGCTTGAGTGCAGGACCTAAAAACGCTTGTCAAAGAAAGGAGGAATCAAAACGAAATCAAAAACTACTAATACAGTTGTTATACAGGTTTCCAAAAGGTGTTCAAGCAAACCACACCTAATTAAACAAGATAAAAAGAACAACATATTCAAAACACTTTATTGCAGGTTTCGGAAAAGGGTACGTCCCTCTCCACTCAACTGGAACATAACCCCTTTGGCATAACGCCTTAAGCTACAACAATGGGGGTGGTTCTAGGAACCCCAAAGTAGTCCATGCAAGAGGGAACCTTGTGGACGAAACGGGAAGTGCTCCATAATACCTACTTGACTAGTGATTCCTTTGTGAGATAGAGTTACAGGTTGTCCGTTGTGGCGACCCCAGTGATAGTACACGTAGACGCACTAGTTGCCTACTATTCTTGAAGGGGGTAAAGTAAAGCCGAGATACTCCCAAACTAGTCAGTGCGACTTTTTGGGTAAATTTTGCTCGACTCGTGGCAACTTTGTAACACCTAGGCCGAGAGAACCACCTAGGAGAATATAATTTGGCCAGGAGCCCACTTTGACCACTTTAAAACAGTGTTGATTTGTGAACCTTCTTTTTGAGAAATGTGTGACGTATTACTTTCGCCTAGTTTTTACTTGCCTTAGGGCGAGGCGAAACTCTGCCGAAGTAAGACTAGCATTTTTTGTCATTTTTTCTTGATTTATTTCCTTCATATTCTTTTGACACTTTTTTGATCAAAAGAGGTGTGATTACCTTTGTGTTTCCATTCGACTGTTTCTCTCACTTTTATGTCCTTTTACGCCCATCCATGTTTGCGGCTGGGTTAGTTAAACGTCTAAAGTGAGTGGAGGTGTTTTCACGTCATTTGGTAGCCATTGTGATCTTGATACCCACGTCAAGATCGTCATTGTAGTTAGGCGTGGTTCATCACTGTGGACTTCCATAGAGGAGTTAGTTTGTTTGTCTCGTATCATTACAATTTCGATATTTACGTCTTGTTTCTTGTAAACTCGACATAAATACCTATATTGTACGGTTACGCTGCACACATTCTTAACTATTCCTAGCTATACTTTGAGCTTTTTTTGTTCAGTTTTATTATTACCTCGATTTCAAAAGGTGTTAGGAACTACCATTTGTGCGTGTTATATCAATAACACCTCGATATCAATACTCCACTTTCTTGCAAAGTGGGTTAACATATCTTGGTGATATTGTTGTGTCATTCGCAAATCGTAATTGGCACTTTTTGAGATATAGGTCTTAATCAGACTTGAGCTTGCTCATCGTATATCTTGATTGGGAGATCGCATTTAACTTCATGTATTTACTTACGTCTTGTTCATTCCTTTGAACTTGTCATAAGTGGAGACATTTTGTTAATCATCTGGTATCACAAATTACTTTGAAATGTAGTCTAGGAAGTATTTCATTTGATTAGGTTTTGGTACCAAACGATTGTTTCATTGGTGACTTTATCACTCTATCACATTGGTATTCTCACACTGTTAATTTACTCTTAACACGTACATCTTGTGTTTCACTTAGGGGTAGACATTGAATTTTGAACAAATCTATAACTTACCTTAGTGAAATTTATCACGAAAACATGGCTCCCAAGACGCGTCTAGGGTTAAAGAAACAAACATATGAGGAACAACAGGCGCAAACTTGGGAAACCTCTAACAGACAAGGGTCAAACCCATTTATCGGACACGATCTAGGACCACTATTTTTTGCAGAAAAGGAAACAAAAGAGATGGTCGATCATAGTGGAAATGAATTAGAATCACCACACGCAGACTTTGATTTTGACCCCACTCTACTAGATGATTTTCTCCTTAGAAACAAAGATAGAGTTTTGGCATGGGTCATGGAATTAGGGGCCAAATTGCCCATTGAGAAGAAACCAATACTACAAACAAATAAAACTACTAAGGAGGAACACCCCCTTATCAATATGGAAGATATTTTAACAGGCGGACATGTTTCCACTTCTTACGTAGAAAATGATAAAGTGGTAGGGCATAGAATACCCCTCATCAAAGTGCCATGAATAAACAAGATAGAACATGAGACAGGGGAAGAACCTCCACAATACGAAGAGGAGGAACCTTTAGAAGAAAAAGACACAAACCAAGTCACAATCCAAAAACAACTCAGTAACTTAAGCCGACAACTAGCTTTGCTTACTTTCCAAGTATAGAAAGACACAAACAAGAACGTTCAAAAGTCAAAGCCTAAGTTTAGGATCCACGAACTCCATCGAGAAGACCAAGGAGAAGAAGACACAGGGTATCATCATGTACACATCCCCGTTTCTCCCACTAAAGAACAATTGCTCGCACAAGAAGTACAATCTATGAAAGCAACGCTTGTGAGCATACAAGAAAGCAATATAGGGAGTATTAGGAAATAGCAATACGAAGAACTATGCCCCTATCCTTTTGACAAGACAATGACCCTTCAACCCTTTCCAAAGAAATTTGATATGCCAAAGTTCGACAAATACAAAGGAAAGGGAGACCCAAGGGATCATGTTAAAGATTTCTACATGGCATGTCAAGAGGTGTCTTATAGTGATAATTACCTCATCAGAATTTTTCCTAAGAGTCTCGGAGGTCAAGCATTAGAATGGTTTACGCGCTTGCCACGAGGATCAATTTTCACCTGACCAGAATTGGCGGAAAGATTCGTGCGTCATTTCTCATATAACATAGAGAGTGACGTCACCATGGAAGACTTGTGTGGCACAAAACAACGCCCAAATGAGACCTTCACCAGCTTCCTCCAATGATGGAGAGGGATAGCTAGTCACTTTCCTTGCGCTTTTCCTGAGAAGCAGCTAGTCAGTATTTTCGTCCCTAATCTCAACCCAGATATATCTTTCCACCTCCAAATGCATTGTGTCTGCACCTTTGAGGAGGTTATCGAGAAAGGGATTCAAATAAAAAAGGCTCTCATTGCCAAAGGCACCCTCAAAACCCAATCTAAAGACAACCAAAGTGTCAAACCCGCTGAAAAGCCAAAGATCTTTAACAAAAACAAAAATGTGGTGGGAGATGGAATCACTGATTCCAAACGTGTTCAAACAGTCCAAATCAATCAACCTTTTAAACTGGCCAAGGGCCCAATTCAACCACCACCAAAGCAAAGAACATTCACCTCCCTAAATGAGTCGTTGTCTGTCATACTAAAGCAGTTGGATGCGGCCCACATGATGACCTATCCTACAACACAACCATTCGATGACAACGCTCCTAAACCTTCATGGTATAAGGAGCATGAATACTGCGAAATGCATCACGTTTAAAGGTCATAAAATAGACAAATGTTTACGACTTCGCCACTATATTCAAGACCTCATTGACAACGGGGAGATAGAGGTGGATAACCCTAGCCACATGTAAACACCTAATGAGAAAATGGGGATTTATAAGGAACCATTTCCCAAGCATGATAAGTCAGAAAAGGTAAAACCTGGATCGGGGAGAGTCATCCCAAACCTATAAAGCCACGAATTACTTATATACCAAGAGAGATAACAATCATTACGATTCACTTATCAGATGTATTCGCTCCCCTGCTGACCATGTCAATACCATCCGGATCAAGGGAAAGGACTGCGCTGCGGTAACAATGCATGCCCGCCTCGTGATTCCAGAACCCTCTTTGTTGACCCCGCAAACTGGTAAATATAACCTTTTAGAACAACTTGAGAAGACACCTGCTAAGATCTCGATCTTATATCTTCTCAAGATATCCAATGTACATAAGGACATTTTGTATCAAACTCTTCAGGGGTCGGGGAGTGTCTTTAGAAGTCGATCCTGCATACCTTCAAGCCACGGTGGCAAATATTACACCCAGTGAGCATCTCACTTTCAACCATAGGGAGGTCCCTACTGAGAATCCTACACATAATCTTCCCTTATACATTGAGGTAGTTGTCACCCGCAGGAAAATCAAACGGGTGCTTGTGGACTATGGATCAGGATTGAATATCTACACGCTTAAATTAGTCAAACAATTGGGACATACGGAAGAAGATCTTGAGTCCCATATCATCACTATCACCGCATACGACAACGCAGAAAGAGAGTCAGCAGGCACCATTACGCTGCCAATTGGAGGTAGGCCCCACTTGCCATCAGACAAAGTTTCACGTCTTAGACTTGGAACTTCCATATAATATGCTTCTAGGCCGACCATGGATCCATGCCATACAAGCAGTGCCATCAACATTTCATCAATTCATCAAGCTGAAGCATGAGGGACATACAGTAACAATACCAGGAGACTCAGAGTCCTTTGCTCATTGTAGAGCTCTTAATAGCTTTGCACGAAAGGGTACATATGCATGTCCCTCCACAGATATAGTTGTCCCTCTTCATTCTGAGGCCATGGAATCTTGAGTAGATTCAAATTCTCTTAGTTCTTGCACTCATGGGGCATCTACTTCAACATCTCCATTTAATTCATGGGAGATGAAAATTCTGGAATATGGCTGTGGGGAGTATAATGTACAACAAGCGCTCTTGATTTCTAACCTCTCCTTGTCACCCAAGACTAGAGGTCGACCTAACTACCGCTTCAGGAGACCTAGAGAGGAACATACTATTGGGTCGTTCCTACCTGGAGGCTTGTTAGCTGAGGAAAAATTACTTGATCCACCTACTACTTGGGTCCCTAAGGACACTCAGCCATCTTATTATCAAACCCTAGAATATGAAAAATCTAGTAGAATGATGTACTCCATGGGCTACAAAGGCCTAGGATGTGGGAGGAATGAACAAGGACAAAGAGAACCAGTCCCTCTTCCACATTTCAAAACAGAAAGATATGGCATTGGGATTCGCCCTTATGGAGCACACCCCAATGATCAAGATGTGACTTGTTCTTAGCATGAGGATAGCTCCGATTATCTAGACAGCGATACGGATTCCTGTTGTAGCCAATATGAGGATCTGGCCTCCACGAACCTTTTCATGAATAATGATGTCCTAACCATCACCCCCAATGAACCAACCCTTGACCTTGTATACCCCTCCCTTGTTGAATGGGACCAACAACGTCACGTGCCACTAGATTTATTCGAGAATGACGAGGCTATTGCAGAGTTCATGGGCATAAGGGATACATTTCCCATTGGAGATCACAAGAAGGGTTTCTTTATCGACTTAGACACCTGTGCCTACTTCGGGGAGGAGGCTAAACTTCTGTGGTCAAAAAAATTTAAAGAAAAGTGAGGGCAAGAGTTCTAAAGAAAAGCCTCAGCAAAAATCAAAGTCCAAGTCACATAGTGAAAACCTCTTTGAGGCATTGGCTGACAAACAAATAAGAAAATCAAAGGACAAACAAAGTGACCATGCCAAGGATGAAAATCTCGTAGAGACATCCTTGGATGAAGATCTCAACCTACCTCCCGATCCCACACGTATGGAGGATTTATCAAAATTGTTAGTTGAAGAAACCATTGATGTCAATATTGGTATTGAAGAAGATCCCAAGATAGTAAAATTGGGAGCATCACTCTCAGCAAGAGAACAAAAGACGTTCACTATGCTACTATGAGAGTTTATTGATGTGTTCGCATGGTCTTACAAAGACATGCCCGGCTTAGATCCAACTTTGGTCGTGCATAACTTGGTTGTGCACGCAGACGCTAAGCCTATCAAATAGAAGCTTCGAAAGATGCACCCAAGAGTGGCCTTGTTAGTTAAAGAAGAGTTGGAAAGGTTGCTTGCAGCAGGATTCATCAGGCCAATTGATTATTCTGAATGGATATCGAACATTGTTCCTATCCAGAAGAAACCTATTGGTATCCGAATTTGCATAGATTTTAGGGACATCAATAAAGCTTGCCCTAAAGATGACTTTCCGTTGCCCAACATTGACATGATTGTTGACTCAACCGCAGGGTACGAAATGCTATCACTCATGGATGGCTTTTCAGGTTATAATCAAATTAAGATCGCTGAGGAAGACCAACACAAAACAGCTTTCACAACTCCTTGGGGCACCTTCTGTTATCAGGTGATGCCATTCGGCCTTAAGAATGTGGGAGCAACTTATCAGCGGGCCATGACAGTAATATTTCATGATATGATTCATGACATCATGGAAGACTATGTAGACGACATCCTGGGAAAGTCCAAAACAAGAGAGGAACATCCTATCATTTTACGGCGTATCTTTGAACGCCTACGTGAATACAAAGTCAGGCTAAATCCAAAGAAGTGTGTCTTTGGTGTGCTATCTGGGAAACTATTAGGCTTCATCGTGTCAAGATGAGGTATTGAGGTAGACCCTGCTAAAGTATCTGCCATCACAGAAATGCCTCCACCTGAGAATATCAAGCAACTACGTAGCTTGCAAGGGAAAATTCAAGCCATTCGCTGCTTTATCTCCCAGCTTGCAGATAAATGTCATTCATTCACTCATTTTCTTAAGAAGGACATCACTTTCATCTGGGGACCTAAGCAACAACAAGCCTTTGCTTTGCTTAAACAGTACCTGGCTAATCCACCTGTCCTCATGCCTCCCACTCCGGGGGAACCACTTTTGCTCTATATTTCTGCTACGCAATATGCTATTGGTGCACTGCTCACCCAATATGACCTTAGCCATAAAGAGAAAGCAGTGTACTATCTGAGTCACACCCTCATCGCCTATGAACGTAATTATCCTCAGATTGAGAAGGCTTGCTTGGCTGTTGTTTTTACCTTTCAGAAACTTCACCATTACCTGCTAAATACTAAGACCAAGCTCATATCCAAGGTCAACCCACTCAAGTATTTGTCTGTCCAAACCCGCCCTCATAGGTAGAATGGCTAATTGGATCATTCTACTCAGTGAGTTTGATATAGAATTTGTCCATCAAAAATCAATTAAAGGACAAGTACTTGCTGACCAGCTAGCGGAAGCACCTTTGTAAAGCACGGAACCTTTGAGTCTGGATCTGCCAGATGCATCTTTGCTCTACATTGAAGAATCTGTTGTATGGCAGATACATTTTGATGGATATTTTACGTTTCATGGTTTAGGTGCAGGAGTGGTCCTTATTACTCCTTCAGGTGATCCTATACCACAGGCTTTCCGCTTGGCCTTCCCTTGCACGAACAACATTGCGGAATATGAAGCACTCATTGTAGGGATGAAGCTAGCCATCAAGTGGATTATTCAACATGTGAAGGTTGTAGGTGATTCACAACTAATCATCAAACAGGTTAATGATGAGTATAAAGTTAAGGATGACAAGCTCATACCTTATAAGAAGTTGGTGGAAACTATGAAGGAGTATTTTGTGCGCATTACCTTTGAGCAAATCCCAAGAGCATAGAATAGATCGGCAGATGCTATGGCAACGGTGGGATCTATGCTTCGTATTCCGCCAGGGAACAATGATATGCCATTCTTTGTAGAAAATCTATGCCAGCCCGCGTATGACATGCCAGAATCTTGCTTGGCTTGTGAGGTTGTTGGTCCCCATTCACCATGGTATGAACCCATTTTCACCTATCTTAAGGACAGTACATTCCTTCCCGAAATCTCCTACTCTGAAAATCAGAGCTTAATTCTCCAGATAGCCCGTTACACCCTGTTAGGAGGTACACTTTATCGTCGTGGCTACGATGGGAATCTGTTACGTTGTCTGGATGTGCCGGAGTCAATCCAGGCAATTAAAGAAGTACACGAAGGAGTATGCGGAGCACATACAAACGGAATGGTCTTGGCTAAGAAACTATTAAGAGTAGGTTACTAATGGCCCACCATGGAAACTGATTGTTGTAATTATGTTAGAAAATGTGTGCTATGCAAAAAGTATGGAAATTTCATCCATGCTCCATCACAACCATTGCAACCAATCACTACCCCGTGGCAATTCTCCAAGTGGGGGCTTGATCTAATAGGGAAGCTTACTCCTACCTCATCTGATGGTCATACACATATCATCACAGCTACAGAATACTTTACAAAATGGGTGGAGGCTGTCCCTTTAACCTATGTCACAAGAGCACAGAGTTCTAAATTCATCATGAATCACATTATTTGCCGATATGGTATCCCTGCAGCCATTGTCACAGATAATGGGAAGTCATTTAAGAACAAAACTGTGAAAGGTCTTTGCCAACGGTTCCAAATCAGATTGAAATGGTCCACACCATATTACCCTCAGGGTAATGGAAAAGCTGAGGCAACAAACAAGACTTTGGTAAGGATAATGGAGAAGATGGTTAGCAAAACTGGTCGAAACTGGCACCTACAAATCCACCCAGCCCTCTGGGCCTACCGAACATCAATTCGCACTCCTACGGGTGCAACGCCATATTCCCTCGTGTTCGGGACAAAATCTATCATCCCTTTAGAGATTGAACTCCCATCCCTGTGAATTTCTCTTCGGGATTATTTGGATAAGGATGAAGATTACCAAGTGGCAAGATTGGCTGAGTTAGAGCTCCTGGATGAGAGGCGCATTCGCGCTCTTAATCACCTGAAAGTATATCAACACAGAATCTCCCACAACTACAACAAGAGAATCATCTCTCGCCAGTTTGATGTGGGTGATTTAGTTATGAAGGAGAACCAGTTCAACACCAGAGCAGAGCGAGAAAAGAAAGGGAAGTTCGAACCACACTGGTTAGGACCCTATGTCATAGTTGCCAAGTATGGCACAGGGGCATACAAGTTGGCTCACCCCAATGGTGATGAGCTCCGAGAGCCCATGAATTCCATGCATCTTAAGAGGTTTTATGCCTAAACATGGCACAAGAAAGTCATAAAAATCACAAAAAAAATATAAAAACATCAAAAAAAAAAAAAAAAAAAAGCAAAAACATCAAAAAAAAAAGAAAAAGAGAAAACAGGTCGTCCACTAGTGAGAACCACGCAATTGTGGCACTTTGGACAAGTCCTTGGGTGAAAACCGGTTTCCGGTGCCTCGGGAGGATTCGTTGTTCACAAGCATTCTGTATTAGAAGGGTAGTTGTCTTTGTCCTGGACCTGGTTCTACCTTCGAGTTTCCTTGTGCACACCATCTAGTCCAGCCTTGATCCGGCTTTGCCTTCTTCTATTCGTCTGTAAGGGACGTGGTCTTTCGTTATTTCCCATCTTACGCTGGGGGCAACTCAACGAATTCACCTTCTTGTTCATAAGCGCGTGGCTTCTTCCCTTGTATATTCTCCACCTAACGCTGGGGTCATCCATGCTTTCTTGGTTACCTGCACATAGCTTTGGAAAACTATTAAAAACAAAAAAACAATAGAAAATTGTTTCACAAAACACAAAAACAATAGAACATTGTTTTGAGAAAACACAAAAACAATAGAAAATTGTTTCACAAAACACAAAAACAATAGAACATTGTTTTGAGAAAACATAAAAACAATAGAAAATTGTTTCACCAAACACAAAAACAATAGAAAATTGTTTCAGATAACACAAAAACAATAGAACATTGTTTTGAGAAAAACACAAAAACAATAGAACATTGTTTTGAGAAAACATAAAAACAATAGAAAATTGTTTCACCAAACACAAAAACAATAGAAAATTGTTTCAGACAACACAAAAACAATAGAACATTGTTTCGAGAAAAACACAAAAACAATAGAACATTGTTTCGAGAAAACAACAAAAATATATATATATATATATCAAAAAAATCTAAAAACAAGACAAAATTTTTCAAAAAATTCCTAAAAAGTAAAACACCCTACAAAATGGTAACTTGCTTCTTATGGCTAAAACTTGTGTCTTGCGCATGGTATTTTCTCCATATCCTATTGATTTGTCTCACATCTTCCCCGATTAATACGACTCGCGGATCACTGGATTCACAACCATTCACAAAAGCTAGCTGCTTCCTTCATTTGTACTCTGGGGCACTTTTGGTTGCCTGGTGTTGTTTCGTTGCGCACAAATGCTTTTCATGGACCCCATGTCCATTTTCATTTCCCCTTGCATGTATCCTTGCTTGGGGCATCATTTTTAACCCTTGTCGTCAATCAAAAACTTGTGGATCTCTTCAGCACTGATAACAAAACATTTGTACAACTGTCTTGACCGTTGTTGGGTTAGATATGCGTGTTTGTACTTGTTTTCCCTATTATATGAGCTTGTTTCCTTCTCATATTGCATTGCATTATTGTATGTTGCGTGGAGTTTGGTACTTTCAGCAATGGACAATTGTTCGTAGTATGGCTTTTCATGTCATTCTACCTTTGTCGTATGCTTATATTTTTCATAAGGACCGATGATGTAGTTCCTATGGCAATATGATGACATCAAATTTGTTCCAAACAAATAAGCAGCTAGAGGCTAAGCTCTTCTCTCCCCTCATCCATATTTCTTCTACACGACTTCCCTTTCACCCCTAATTCTCCCTCTCCTCGGGGCATCCCGCCTCGTCCCCATTCTTCTGCCTACTTCTCATATTTTTCGATCGTCGATCGGATTCCTTCATCACCCCATCGACACTCGAGGGGGCATCTCTCCCTCCTACTAATTTTTCTTCCATCTCTTCAAAATCTCTTTTGTCTACTATCTTTGAAGTGGCATCACTTATGCCACCCCAAAGAGGGGCAAGTGTAGACACCTATAATTACGCCCAAGCAATTTAAATACTTAAATTGTACTAATTATCCCCTTTCTCGCAAATCAATGACATATCGTCAAAAGCACTCATTTTCCCTCATATCATCATTAATTAATTACACTAAGCTAATTAATTAAGTTTCCTATCCAAAAAATACCCTAATTAACGACCTTCTGTTAATAAATCACCCCTTCTACCTAGACTAATTAATTATTATTAATTAATTAGCTTTCCCTTTGATTTAACCAATAAATCTATATTTAATTGATTTAATCCCCTTCTAATAGCCTAAATCGTACTAATATGCCTCTAATTATCTTCTATAAGCTTACATCTACCTATTAATTAATCACCTTTGATTAATTAAAATACCCCCCAACTCCCATGACTTGTTAAACATGTATTAAACCCTTCTAAAGTAAGGTTACCTTTAATAAAGCAACCTTATCCATTCCTAATCATGTTTTACCTTTATCCCACATTCATGAGAATGTGTTGAATCCTTTATCCTTTGGGCTATATAAAGATCCCTCCACCTACCTTTTTATTGACACCTAAACTTTCTAAGAGAGCAAATGCAAAGCATATAGCAAAGAGACTAAGAGCTTGCACCTTGCCCTTTTGAGAGTTCATCATCTTGAAGAGTTAAGCCTCTTTCTTAAAGTGCTTGGGTCATATGGGAGGTGTCAAAAGGGTCTTGTAGCCCAACTTTTATTAGCCCCCATTCCTAGGTTCTTGGAGCATTAAGGACAACTATTTTGATAGCCATGGAGCTTACTTAGGTCCATTCATTTATTTGTTGTTAGAGAATAGAGGAGTTTAGATATTTAGCATTGTTAGTTTCAAAGTTTGTATTGATGAATGCTAGCATCTAACCCTTGTTTAATTCTTATCATGATGGTGTCTTATGCTTTGTTTTAGCTAAATTGTAGAACTATTTTAGGTGGTAGTTCTTGCTTCATTTGATTTATCATTTAGTGTTTGGACACAGAAGCAATTAAGTGAATATCCTAGTGAATTAGAAGTAGAAAAGGTTGTGAAGGGGCTCAAAATAACTCTTTTAAGGAATAGACATAGTGTGGGGTAGTTTCTTATTTGTCTCTTAGGGTTTGAGAAATTGATTTGAAATCCTAAGAAATCTTATTATGCAAGATTGGGGCATAGGGGTGTAATAGAGAAAACTAGTGCATTAGAAATGGCTATGACAAGAGCAAGAGATATTGTCGAAATATGAAGCATGGAAATGGGTAAGTTATTCTATCTGACAGGCACCACTTTCTGAATATTAGGAAATTTAGGACTTATCCTTACAAAATTAAACCTATTGTAAAGAAGTGAATTCCATTGTCACTTGAAATAACCTTCAATCAGCTCAACAATTGGAAAGGGTAAGGCGTAGATAAACAGAGAATTCAAATTAGAGGACACAAGAAGAGTGATTTTCAAAGAATGTGGAAAATTACCCCTGAGAGGTACTAGTACAACATCCATGGGATTCGCACTTGAAAAAGTGAAATATTAGAAATTAGGAACCATGAGAGGCTCACTGAGTATTCAAATTAATAAGACATGGCCTTGAACTCGGATAAAAATGGATCAGAGGACTGTAATGGGGGTAAACTCTTGATGCAACATAGCATTAGATGTAGTTTTTAATTCCAAGTGATTTACCAATGGGTGCATTCCCATAGCACACAATTGATTAGTAATTTTTTATAGGTACTTGGTATAGGTTTCCTTTCCCTAAGTGCTTTGCATAGTGTTTTTTGTCTTTGGGTGGATTTGTTGTTGTACAATATTTCATGGGAGGATTCTAGAGGAAGTATGAATTAGGAAGAATGTCAAGGTTTTAAGGACTAGTTGCAAATATCTTAGAGAACCAAATGCAGAGCAAATAAATCAAATATGGGGGGAGTTTCATATGTTCATTCATTTATCCCACTAGATCAGTTGTAGGGAAATTTTGGTGGAATTTTAGATTCGATAAAATTTTCCACTCTCATAAAATTTAATTTAGAAAATTATTATAATGAGAATGATTAGTTCAAGAATAACAGACCAGCTCCAGGTCTAGGAAATACTTCAGGTGGATTCAAGGGTTAAAGATTCAAGTTTTAGATCAATTTTTAGAATATCAGGCTGACACCATGCCCAATGGATGCTTCAAGGCTACTAATCTCTTCAACCTAGCAAGAATATTACCCCATGAGTCACTAAACTATTATCCAATTTTGCACCCCCTACAAATTGGCTAACTTGCATCTTTGGAATAAGGAAGTATGATGGAACCTCAAATAAGAAAATAGAGAAAATAGGTAGTTTTCATGTTTTGGGGCACTTGCATTTATTCTAGAGCACTCCTTTCCTTCTCTGTAAGCTTTAAAATTTTAAAAAAATAGACAAAATGGGAAAAACAATGTTATGCAAATAAATAAGGTTATGGTAGAATTGGGGGAACAATGCCTTAAGGTCTCAAGTTCCCCGCATTGCTGATCTATCCGAAGGACAAAGGAGTTATCATATTGTGCATGGAATAGGTTTCTTTGGAACAAATGAAACAATTCCATGGGATCATTAGTTTCCCGCATCACTAGGTAAGTGCAACAAGTTGGGGGGCCAAAAAAGTGTTATAAGTGGACATCATGTTGCAAAAAACAACAAAATATCAACTTGTAGGTATTATTAACATTGTGTGCACTAAAAGTTAGAATTTTTTTTATAAATATGAATCGTAGCATCCAGAATCTAGTTTCTAAAATACTAACTTTTTTTGAAAACAGACAAGTTTAGCTATATTAAACACTCAAAATTCAATGACTTGGTTTTCTTTTTTAAACCTATAAGATTGTAGTCTGTTTGCCCGTAATTTAGATGACCAAAACTTGAATTTGTTTTTTCCTTTAGTGAAAATTTAGATGCCACTCTCTATCTTAGGATAGATTTTATTTTCTATTTTTTTGAGTAATAATTTTTTTAATGATTTTTTTTTTTGTGAAATTGGTCTGAAAACATAAAGAAAATGGAGCACTTTCCATTTTCCTGCCATAACTTCATTAAAAAATATAGAAATCTAATAATTTTTTTTAACGTGTATAGAATTTTTCAATGGTCAGGATGGTATATGTTGTATCGCATTATGACAAGTGAAAAAAAAGTTATAGTCTTAAACATAGACATGAACATTCACAGGAAAAAGTGTCTTAAAGACCTACTATTAGTAAAAAAATTAAAATGATATTTATCATATTCTATTCAATTTAAAATCAATATTGATACAAAGCTAATAGTCTCCCCTACGCGATGGTACCATTTTGGTGACATGTTTTTGATTATTCGACATGGTTCAAGTCCGTAGAAGAGAAATTTTGATGTTTGTGGCCTTTCACATGTGATAATGACCTCTCAAAGCTTAGTTTTGGGAAAAATAGAGAGTTCTCGAGCCTTGAGGGTCGGATTTGATGATACCGTCATGACCATGATCATGATACTAAATTGACCAATTGTAAAAGAACCATGATCACAGTTTATAAACCACAATCACAGTTCTTAGAATCATATTTACACGAATTCCAAAATCCAATTCACCATGTGATTTTATTCTTTGACCCGACTGTACGAATTTATGTTGAGCCCAGAAAATGACTAAGTCCTAAAACAGAAGATGAGAGTCCACAGAAGGCAATATGGAGAAAAGTCCATAAGTAAATGTGCACAAGGAGAGACAAGTCTACGTGTGAAATTAGGAAAGTGTTTAAGGCTTTAAGGAATTAGCCATATTTTAGTTAAAGGGTATCACATGTAAAACACGTGAAGCTAGGGATAAGCATAATTGTGACAAGGTTGTTACATGGAAGACTTAGAGCTCAAGAAAAGAATATTCTAGGGAATCTTTATGGTTACTGGTTGTAAAGTGGAGGTTGTTATGGCTAGCTAGACATCTGCATAGCTTGGACACTTAAGTATAACAGGGTATGATGACATTTTACATACGGGCTTGCTTCTGAAATGATGTTTAAGTGAGATCCTATCCTATTTACGGAGGAATTTTGGATCTAAACAAGAGAATGATATGTGCGTATTGGTTCTCAGTGTTAGAGATTAGAGGTAGAGTATGGGTGCATATGGGGTGTGCGTGTTAGTGGTGTATTTCTGTAAGAAGGGATTATGTAATAGTTCTAAGGGGATAATATAGGGTTTCTAGATCAGATCCATGAGAAGGGTAGGATGCTAATGGCAGAAAGATGTATTGATCTATTGATGAACATTTTCTATGTAATATGGCTACTGTAAACACTTGTTAATCAATATATGATGGGTTATTCTATATATCTGTGTTTATGGGTCTAAACCCTAGTTTATTTCATGTTACTCATGGTACAGATCTAGTCCTCTTATGTTATTTTAATGTTTATGTTTATATCATGGTGCATCTATGTTAGATCTAGTGTTTTTACTCTATGCTAGAATAAATGCTTACATTTCTATTTCTACAAACATTCCTCCATTAATGGTGAAGCATTCTTAAAAATATCACATAAAGGAGGGGATCGGCACCTATGTGTGCCTCGGGTGAGCACCCAAATTAATATTGGGTGATAGGTAGATGCATTAGGGATTTAAAGGGAATAGAGGTAAACAATGAGACTACATTTTGGTTCCATTGTTGCCTGGACCTCTTTTGAAGTTGTTGTAAGAATGGTGTGTGATGACAAAATGCTTGACCTTGGAAAACATCGATAATTTTCTTAAAAGCATGGAGGATGAGTTTTCTTAGTGATTTAATATTGGATCTGAGTTTAATGCATGTAAATGGGTAGAGGAGCACCTATATCATGAGTTCTATGAGACATTATTTTTCCATTTTCCTAGTAGAGCTGTACGAATGGTTGTCAACATACACATCAAGGAAGATTTCCTATTACAGACCTCATTGTGCTTGGACCCAAGAAGAGTATCAGAGGTCGTATGATGTTGATCTGACCTAGACTCATGTTTTTTATCATTGGTGGAGTGGAGTGTTGACTAGCTATACCCTGTACTATGTGATTTCTATGTATTATTTCCCTAAGGTTTGCTGAGTTTTAGTTCTTACAGAGAGCCAAGAGGATAATTTATTGCTTGTGATATGTCATTAGCCATTAAGATCCTGATCATCACTATGAGTATGGAGTCATTTCCTATGGCTGGGTAACTTCCAACTAAACATAGGGTGTAGAAGGTAGTGTGGTGAAAGATGGCAGACCTAATGCGAAGGAAGTAGAGAGAGAAGAGAGGAGGATCAAGTATATTGAAGCGCGAGAATGGGAGTTGGCGAGAAAATGTGAAGTTGATAGAGTGATGGATTTATGGAGGCAGATGTTGTGGGAAGGATTTGAGGTTCACGTGGAGGGTGTGGGACCTAAGTAGTCTATGCTACCCCATCTTGGCCAGTGTAGGAGAGAAACCCCCTTAAGCTTCTGGTGAGAGATTGTTATATAGAGAAAGGAGATCTATAGGTGCGCATCTTAGTCCACCTGGTGCCCAAACCATAGCACTTAGTTTTTTAATTCCTGAGATAAGTGTTGTTAACTTGGTTGGTGTTGGTATTGGTAGTTGAGAAACACCTGGTAGATATAATTTTTCATTTAGTTATTCTATAGGAAGCACATACCTTTCTTGTGTTTGGAGGAATCCTATGTTGATACATATCATTTAGGAAAGGTGTGGGTACACAAAGTTTTGGTATCACATATGGAAGTGGTTCTATGTCACAGACTATTGGCACACAGTTTAGCATGATGGTGGGTACACATAGCATAGTTGCATCAATCCCCTTAACTAGAAAGGGAGGAGGATCTGGTGGATCTAGAGGAATAAGAGCTAGTGGATCTGGTGGTAGAGGAAACACAAGAGGGAATCAAGGTCCTGGAGTTGGTGGGAAAGGTCCACAACACCATCAACATGTGTTTTATGAGATGTCTGTTCACTTAACTGATTACAAGGGTGTTGAAGATTCTGCAGAGCATGTACACAAGTGTGAATTTATGTTGTGCTAAGGGTATCAGTTACCCAGGAATGGAAAGGTAAGTTATTTTGCAACTATATTACAAGGGTGCACACATATATGGTACCGGAAGTATGACCCCCATTAGACGGTGGTGGATTATATTACGTTGCATGATGAATTCTTAGTCAAAATTTCACATTCCTAAGTTTGAGTAAAAGAACATTAGCACATTGAAGGAGATTCAACAATCGATTATGACATAGAGTGTGCGGGAGTATGATGCACAGCTTTAAGACTATTTATTAAATTTTTCTTATGATATCCATCCATCTTAACATGCTCAGTGGTTCGTAAGAGGATTGATAATGCCTTTTATATGAGCACTTTCCCACAAGACTTTTATGGATATGCGTGAAGCCTTGGAGGCTTCTGCGCACTGAATCTGTCGAAAGTGTTGACATTAGAGTAAGCCCATTTTTAGAAGCATAGATCGCTACCATGGTAAAGCAGCTAGAGAAATTATCTATGAAATTTGCTCATGAGACTCGTAATGGACTATGGTGCATAGATTGTGAGGTAGAAGAACACACAAAGGAATAGTTTATCCAACAAAAGATGGTGCACGCCATGTCATTGGATTGTGAAATATTGTCATGGAGATCATGATCCAAGTAGATGTTTGTTGTTGTATTAGGTGCGTTCTATAAGAATGTGTCCTCTTATTGTAATATTTTCTCATCTATGACTCACAATACAAAGGACTACCAATAGATAGACCAAATCCATGATTCCATTGATATTGGTGTGTGACAGACAGCATTGTGAACAATTCTAAAATTGAAGGTTGTTAGTATGAATGGCGTGGAGATGGGGGTGGTTGAGGAAGAGGTTTTTTATGGAGGATTAAGAGGTCATGGTGGTCAAGGAGGTAGGAGTGAATTTCCTTCTGGAAATTGTTACAATTATGGATCTACTGAACACTACAAGCGTGAGTATCTAGATTTGCTATAATGCTTATGGTGGAGGAAGAATCACAAGTATGAGGAGTTCCTTGAGTTACATGAACACATGAGATCAAACTAGAGGAAGTAAAAGGGTGCGGGGATGGTGAGTGTGAAGCGAGCTGATCCATAATGGATGCCTAGGGTGATGTATGACCTTGAGTTAGAACCTGTCCTAGTAACTACATGGGTGGAAGCTGCACATGTCAGGGAAGAACCAAAGAAAGTAACTCTCATTACTAGAGAAGAGGTGTTACATGGGAAATATCCTGAGCCCACCCATACAAAAAGAGGTCTACCAAGAAACCATATGGAGGTGATTAGAAACCTACAAGGGGAGATTCAATGTTTGAAGGAGTAATCACGGAAGCTGGAGAAGAAGAAGAATGTTGAGGTACCTTGGAAGGACATAGATGAGGTGAGAGAAGTATATAAGATGTTTTTCTAGGAGAATATTATCCCTTTGTTAGGATAATGGCTAAGAGAAAAAGTGTTATACACTAGAGGTGAGTGCATGAGAGGTAGGTCTTGCATGCTAATCTACCCCCTCACAGTATTGATTATGAAAAATAAATCAAATTGAATGCAGTTGTGGATAAATGGCTCTTGAGCATTATTCTGATTGACACGGGTGCTGAGGTCAATGTTCTCAGCTTTATATGTATGTAATAATATGGGGAGGCCCCCATTACATCCATCTTCAAATGTGTTGTAATATGGTGAATAGGACAAAGGATATGCCCATCGGAGTGTTGAAGGATGCATCCATAACCATACAAGGGGTAAATTTCACTAGAGATTTATAATTCTTAGTGACTTGCCAAGGAAGATAACTTTCTAGCCTTACTGTAGATGCCCCATTGTGCTATAAGAATAATGTTTAATTACGCTTTAACAAAGGGTACATAAGTTTTGAGAAAAAAGAGGAACGCGTCGTTATTCCACTAATGGATGGGAAGTATGTGTAGACACTAAAATTAGGTCACACTCCCCTTTGGTCCCTCGACAAATAAATACCTTCATAATATTCACCTAGCCATGGCCCCCTTCACCCCTAATATTAATTTAATTAATTTAAATTAAATTAATTCATCATCCTCACAATATTTATTATTTAAATATCTTAATTTAGATAATGTCCACACATACACCTCACCTAAACACCTCACCAAGTCACCTCAAGACCTATTCTTAGTAAGTTGCCATAACTAACTAAGTCTTACCCAAACCCTAAAAATCAATGCTTACATTAACTCTAACCACATTCCCGCATGCTTAAAGGAAGCTTCCATCCTAATCCGTGGGTTAATGACACAGAGATCCTAGAAAATCAAGGGGATCTACCTAGTTTAGTAAACCTAGGAAATCCCACCTTGACCGACAGCGGTTACCCATAACCATCTCTAGTTAAGCCAGAACCACCAGTCGGTTACCTTTTAACTCCCAAAACAACCTTATTTTGGAGGTTGGAAAACATTGGCACATCTCTGAAGAGATATCACATCTTTTGAGAACAAGTTTCAGCAAGAACACACATGCAAAGAAGGAGATCAAGCATTTTCTCTTGCACATGCATCCAACATTCACCCAACAACCATCCAACACTCACTCCAACACAGATTTGATCCAACCAAGCAAAAAGGAATGCACATGCAACCCATGCAAGAGATTTCACAACATTTGGTGATCCTCAACAACATTCAACCTCTTACCAACACCTTCATTCATCACTCACAGGCACCCAGAACCAGATTTCAAGTAAGTAGAACATTTTACTCCTTTGGTTCATTCATTTAATCATTGTATCTTTATCCTTTGTTCTCCTAGCCACCCATTGACCTCCTTTAATACTCACCCCTCCATATACCCATTAAAACCTCACCAAATCCCATCCAAATATCCTAATACCTCATTCCGGCCAACCAAGTCCTTTGTGTAATCATAAGGGAGATCCAGAGCTCATTCTGTAGCATTCCTAGTTTTCCACAGTAACCGACACCGGTTCTTCCCAACCAGCATTGGTCACCCTTAACCGACATTGGTCTCTGTATTTACCAATACAATCCATAACAGTGACCTACCCACCTATTCCCACATCACCTTTACTCACCTGTGACCTGCCTTAGACCTCTGTCAGACCTGCAAAGACCCAGAACTAGTTACCTGACCTTCGGATCTTATTTTAACTTAGCCTGTTAGATTAGATCTTTCTTATTGTGTTTTGAATGAGATACCTAAATCATTTTAATTACAATAGGATTTACTTTATTACCATGCATTAAATTGTTTTAAACAGTGGATTGACAGCCATCTAGGAAGTATCACACTTCCTAGATCTAGCACATACTAGGAAGTCCACTGCATATATTGTTTAATTATTTCTGGTGGTCTTGCTTTCCATTTCAGGTAGTTCCTCCTAGCCAAAAGGAAGTCTCTCACGATCAGTTGTGGATTCAGGAGTCACACGCATGTAACAACCCATCAACCATAGCATTTCAATAGGTATTCCTCCTACGCCCATTACCCTATCTATTTTGTCAACATTCAAAGAAATGTCTAAGAATTAGGTGAAACATTTTGGCACGCCCGGTGGGACCCATCCGGGGTTCCTTGCATTTTATTCATTCCTAGGAAAAGTTGTGTGTTTGTTTCCCTTCTGAAAAGCATACACATTAATTTTCTTCCTTGGTAACCTTCTTTTTCTTTCTATTTGCTCTAAAAGAAACCTTTCTTTTGGTGTACTTAAAAAGAACCATTTCTTCTTGTTTTCTGCATTTTAGTGAAAGAGCATCCCTCTTCCTCTTCATCTATTTGTGTCATCAAACTTCATATTTTGATTTGGGCTTAAAATAAGTGCATTGCATTCTGATTTATCACATTAGCTCACATTAATTGAGGGCAACCTATATGCTGGAAGTCATGCCCAACTGATGGTTGACAAACGAATCGTAGAAAAGCAACTTCATTTCTTTCTCTCTCTCTGAGTCTTTACCAAACTCACAAAAATTCAAAATACACACATTCTTAAACAACATCTTTCTTGAAAGAATGTTGTAGGTGATCACATGATCATTGGTACAGTGGGCACCCAGCTCGCTGCTCTGTCGAGTCATACTTTAGAGTCGAGGCCCACCCCCACCATAACATACCTGAAACCTCACCTTGTAGATCTCCTTCTTCGTAGGAAGCCATCCTCACCAAAAAACTTATTTCTACAGTTCATGAGTCAGTCCTTAAATAACATAAGCTAAACAAACATAATAGAAAAGGACACTCTTAGGATCACATTTTTCTTAGTGTTTCTACTTGGCTTGTGTTTTGAGGTGAGAGGTCATGTTCTTCATTTTTCTTGTTTCTCCTCGCACATGCTCCTCATCATAGTTGGTGTATTACCAATTCTGAGTGTTCTAGACCATATTCTCAACATTGCCTAGAATTCTAGGTTTGATTCCCCATCAGAATTTTAATTCACAACCACTTTTCTTTCATCATTGTTTCAATTTCACAGTGACTGGTGTCATTTCCAGCGACTGTCGTCAATTACCCTCTGATTGTCATCAGTTATACCCAACTGGCATCGGTTCACTGTCCATTTTGGTTAACCTACCCAAAAGGACATCTATTCACCTTCTTCAACTTTTCAGAGTCCCTGTCACTACTATCATTCCCATTGACCTTGTAAATCTCATCAGTATTTGGCATACCTGTCATATTTGACCTTATACCTTGTTTTTGACCCACTATCCATTTCCCACAGTGACCGGATAGCGGTTACCTGTGACCGGCATCGATTTACCCCGACCGGCATTGGTTAGCCTGTGTCATTTTCCAGCTAACATTTGGTACCTAACCCACTTTTTACTACCTGTTTCTTCCTATTCCTACTATATTTTCTGTGTCATTTATAGAGAAGACAGCCCAACCTGATTAGTACTTGTTCACATGGTACTGACCCTGCAAGACAAGCAAGCACCACTCGTATTCCATGCCAGTTTTCAACCACTCCCACCTATTCCTTCACCGCCTTCCATTTTATCACCAGCCATGGATCCTATCCAACCTATCACTATCGCTACCGGAGATGAGGAGTTCACATGACTCCTTGACCAAAACCCTGTCGCCTTGTAGTTTTATCTTTCCCACTCATCCACTCGAGATGCCTCGAGGTCATTTGATATATGACATGCCCGTATCTATCCCCCTAACTCTTGTTCCCACTCCCTGCGTCAGCCCCGTCTGGATCCGTACTGCCCGCATCTACCTTACCCCAAGTCGTTTCGTAGCTAGGTCCTATACCCACTATGACTTCCATGTAGTGCTACATCTGTTGCACCCGCCACATCCACCATACCTTTGACAACCACCCAAAATGCGTAACCTCATCCACCCCTATTGTCTCGCATATACCTATAGCTACACAACCACCTCCGGTGTCAGTGACCCCTACCCCTTTTCAAAACATGGTCCTTTCCATTCCACAATCGTTAGCCCCCATTGCCACTAGGGTTACCATGACCCTTCCACCTCCATATACATACTACCAGTAGCCTCCATGTTTCATCTATTATTCACTCTGGGTACGTACCCCCTATTTCACTACCTCCTTCTCAATCTACCTACATGACAACACCATATACTAGAATTCCACCCCCATTATATGCCCAACACCAACCCTCTTACACTATAGGAGGCACCCAATCATCACAACCTACCAATGACCTAATCAAATTAATGATGGACAAGATGCAGACATTGGAGGCATCAGTTTCTATCTCCTGCAACACTCTCACCTATGATGAAATTTATAATGAGCCTATCCACCCATCCATTCCTATTCATCCATACCCCATGCATTGGGAAATGCCTAAATTCAACCATTTCAATAACAAGGAGGACCCACAATAACATTTACGGTCATTCAAACATGGGTGCTACCTAATTACTCATGATGATGCTTTGCTCTTGAGGACCTTTCCCATGTCTCTGACTGGACCTACATTATATTGGTATAGTGGGTTACCTAGACACTCTATATTTTCATTTAATCAGGTAGCCCAAGCCTTCTTAGATCACTTCTCCATCAATATCGTTAAGAAGGTTACCATGACTGACCTATACTCCATGCATCAGTATGATGACGAGTCTATCGCAGATTTTTTTGCTCACTGGTGTAGCCTAATCAATCAACTCACCTTCCAACTACCACAAATAGAACTCATCGAGCTCTTCACATGGGCTTGTGCTAGACATATCTTGCCAACCCTGCAAGTCCAGACTTTCCAAACCTTCAATGAAGCATTCACCATGGCACGAAAGTTAGAGATTCGGGCCATCGAAGAGAAGAAAATCCAATTACGCAATAAGAATTCAGCATTCAAGTTGAATGATACCTCTTCTTCTTCCAAACCACAGAACAATTATTCAAAGGCCAAGGGTACTGCTAACGCAGTGGTACTCAAGGCTGGCCTAACTCATCCATCAAATCAAGCTAGCCCCTCATCTAATCTCTCACCCATTCAGACTTTTCAATTCAGACAGGGAACAACGGAAATATACCCCAATTGGGGAACCTTATTCTTCTGTCTTAGAAAATATCTCATCAAAGCTGGGGCCATCACCCTTTCACCTATAAAACCACACACTGGTTTTGACCCTACTTGCCCACATGCCCACATGGTATAAAGAACACGAATTTCTATAACTATCATCGAGTAAAGGGTCATAGTGATGGAAATTGCATCACTTTCAAAAACATTGTCCAAGAAATGCTCGAGAAAGGTGAGTTAACCATGGATAATCCTAATGCACCTGCCAATCAAAACCTACACATCTTTAAGAAACCATTTCCCAATCATGCCCCTTCATCTGATCAAACTGGTGAGACCTCAACTCATGATAGCCATACCCGTGAGGTCCATGCTATTTTTAGCGATGCACTTATTGCTTCCTAGTTACCTCATATTCCTTTCATAGAGGAAATTCTAGCCTGAAGTCCTCCTTCTGCATTAGAACCTACCTCACCTATTCCTCCACCCATAGAGGAACACCTTTCACCTCCTTCCTCACCTATGGAAGAGCCTTTCACTAACATCGAGACAATTTCACCTTTGGCTTCTCCACCTAGGGGACCGACACCCATAGTACTTCTTCAGTCCATGGAGGATACTTTTTTATCTCCTCTACCCACAGAGGAGCACCCATCTTCTCTCCTACAGAGGAGCACCCATCACCTATAGAGGAGCACCCATTCTCTCCTCCACCTATCATGGATCTAGTAGAGATACCTTTTCCCCTAAGTGAGACCATTCTCCATCAGCTACCCAAGATCCTACAGACCTACTTTCAGCTCTCTTACCCACGAAAGCTGAAGCTAGCCAATTCCCCATCTCTAAGACACATTTTATAGGAATTACTATTAGGTCCTCATCAACACCACCTACAGACGTGTCGTTCTCATGCTTGGCCTGATCACTTAGATTATGTGGATAGGGCCTTACTTGTGGGGGCACGTCTTTTGCTTCCTGTCTCAACGTAGATGTAGATGTCACTTGCTGATACCTCCACTATCTACCCAAAAATATTTCGACCAATCGAACCAAACACAATCACCTTTCCCACAACTTCTCCCATGACACCCATCATAGCTCAACACACACCCTTACCCATAACCCAACATACATCTAAATCCAAACCCACACCTACAACATCTTCCTCGACTAAACCTATTACTACCTTAGGGGTCACCCTAACCACCAACCTTACTCATCCACCTATCAAACTGGATTTAGCTACATCCTCCAAAGTCAACACCAAAACCCACTCCGACACCCAAACAGAAGAACCAAACCCATAGAACTCATACCCCAGCACTGCCTATCACACCTACATCACCTTCACCTGTTCCATTTGCATCTTAGGACCTCAACCTCCCAACATGAGTTAAGAAACTTCCACCCATCAGTAAACCAAAAACACAACAGCCCACTCCCTTCCTCACAAACCTCTAACATACCCAAGCACCTGACACAACTTACACCCGCACCTACAGCATCTCTACCACCCATACCTCCAATACCCTCAGTAACTTCTTCACTACCCACTACACTTCAGTCTTTATCCCTCACACCCCCTGCATGACCCGCATCATCTACCTTCATAACACCTCCATTATCCCCATGGGTAACTCACCCTCTTCCCCCATCTGGTTTTCCTTCTAGATCTCGTACACCCATATCACCTTTACCCAAGAAGGTGTAACCCAAAGACAAAAACCCCGCTACCCTCCAATAAGGTAGTCAAAATAACCACACACCCTCCTACCCGTTCATCTACCATACCCCTACCTAAACAAACATGACCATGACACCCAAGACCATGCCAACACCCAAAACCATAGCTCGACCTACTCCCCCTCCTACAAGGACCATTCCTCAACAATCAGTCTGTACCTACACCCAAACCCACTTTCACTTCCCATTGTGACCCACTAGCAGGGTCCTATGCCAAAATCTTAACCAACCTCCTTAAGACTTCTGTTATCACATTACTGCCACTCAGACCTTATGACCCCCTCAAACCCAAGCCAAAAGGGTTTGATGACACTAAAATTTGTGCCTACCATCATGTGCCAGGGCACGATGTGGAGAACTGCAAGGCTTTGAAAAATGTACTTATCCAGTTGTGTCCTCAAGAATCCAAATTTGACGATGATGACCTTCTCAATGAGGACCTTACTTCACCAACACCCATTCCCATAGTCCTTCCCCCACTGCCCACTCAACAACCACGACCTCTACCCCCACAGCTCCTAGAGCCACCTCTAATATTATGAAATTAACATGGTTCGCATCAGAGAACTTGCCACACCATCACCTAAATGTCCTTGCGCTCAACTCACCTCACAAGGATTTTCTCCTCCAATAGGTTTTTTCCCGTCATGTCATCATACCACTCATCCTACACCTACTCCATTTAACAACTCCCCTAAAAAAAACTTGATACACGTTACTACACTGTGCTCAGAAGGATAAGGGAAAAGACAAGGCAACTGATCTCACCTACCAATCCTATACCCAACATACCATCTGCGCCCATACCTAAGATTACTATCTGTGGCCCCACATACCCTATTTCTAATTGAGTCACACATCGCACCATGCTTAAACAATTACACCAATCTCCCCTCAAAATGTCCTTATATGACCTCATCCAAACCTCGATAATCCCATTGTCAAGTTCTCATGGAGGTTACTTCAATCTATTGAGGTTTTACCTGATGACCCCACACCCGTAGCCTCCATCATCACACCCCATCATGTATGCCTCTCTCACCAAATTACCAACTTCATATTCACCTTCACCCTACTCACCAAATAGCCTTCCCTTAGCTTATCTAGAGGAAGAGATCACACCGCACCAAACTGCTGACCCAGACCCAGCTCTCTTCATCTCTGTCCACATCGATGACATATGGGTACGATGTGTGATGATTGATGGGGGATGCTAGCATTAACATCATTTCATCCCATGCATTCTCTCAAATGTGCATACTTGACAATTGCATGGATAAACATCCTTTCATGTTGCATTCATTCAATGACGCTATCACCTCTACACTGGGCACCGTCATACTCCACTGTTCGCATGGGCCCCCGCGCACTATTCCAGAGTTAGTCTATACATCTTGGAGGGGGAATTTCAATATAACTTGTTGCTTGGAAAGACCCTAGGTTCGTGTCATGGGTTGCGTTCCTTCCACTTTACATTGCTGTGTAAAGTTTGAACACGAAGGGACACACCTATACTATTCAAACTAACCCATCACCTTTTAAGACATGTAACATGTTTTATTGACCTAATGATGTGCTCATACCCATTAAGGTGTCTACCTCCACAACCACCACCACTTCACTTACACCTCCGTTTACCAGTGTAGTCGCTACCTCAACTGCACATGCATCCTCCATTCCTACCGCTGCCACAACCTCCACGGCCGAGCCCATCAGCCTCCCAATCTGTTAACTCTACCTCCGCATCGACCTCTAACACATCATTTATTCCAGCTACCCATATACCAACCACTGATCCCTTGGAAGGAATTTTTCAATGCCTCACTCTGAGGGGAGTATTGCCTATATAGTGTCAACACATTCCTTACTCCACAAGAGTATGAAATCCTTCACCAACACCCTCACTATGATCACTGCATATGAGAATGTCTCTTTTATGGTCCTCATCATCTTCTGTACCAGTCTCACCTATGGGGGAATTGATACTACTACTTACACACCTGAACCACCATCACAAACTCACCCATTTTATCACAGACTTCCAGTCTCTCACCAATTTCCGTTTTGCCCACACCTTCCTATACTGATGTGCATGGAAGGGCTTTGGTTTTGGATTTTATGAGTAAGGCTGCATCATACTATTATTCCATGTACCACCCACGTAAACATAACAGACTGTAGTGGTATCGGCTTTCCTGAACCACCTACCAAACAGGCCCACATTGAACCCATCAAGGACATCAGCCCTTATCCAACATTCTTCACCCTATCCACCTTCATCACCACCGTCACTAACAGAGTCGATGGATCCATGAATCTATCCCTCCTAAATTTTTTTTTCATAAATACCATTTCCTTGGGGCCTTTTACTTATCAACGTGAGGGCGAGCCTCCTTCCTCTCTTCCCATCCTATGCATCTTGAAATGATCGATGATGATATACCTTCAATTAATGTCTGTTCAATGTCAGGATGATGAATCTATACTCACCTACCTTGGTGCAGAAGACTCATATATTCATTGATCGTTACCCTCTGAGACACAAACCATGTTGAGTGAATCAACTATCGAAATCAACATTCACAGTCAGGATGACCCGCACATCCTAAAGATCAGCCAATCTTTTGATGTTGCTAAACAGGAAGCCATCACTTATTTTCTCAAAGATCATAACCATGCATTTCACTTGGTCTTATGCTAGACATGCCAAGTATTGACCCCACCATAGTGGTCCACAATATCGTAACCATTCTCTATGCCAAACCTATCAAACAAAAGCTGAAGAAAATGCACCCTCGCATTGCCCTTCTCGTCAAAGAAGAACTTCAATGCCTTCTTTCCATTTCCTTCATATTACCCATTGATTATCCTCATTGGATTTATAACATTGTCCCCGTCACTAAGGCGACTGGGGGGATCCTGCATTTGCATATGAATTTCCATGACCTCAACGTAGTCTACCCAAAATATGACTTCCCCTTACCCGGTATTGACCAATTGGTTGACCTTACCGCTGGTCACGAGATGCTATCACTCATGGATGGCTTCTCAGGTTATAACCAAATCCTGCTTTCCCCAAAATATCAATAGATACAACCACATTCATCACCCCTTGGGGGACCTTATGCTACTGAGTCATGCCTTTTGGCCTTAAAAATGTTGGTGCCACATATTAGTGGGCTATGAATTATATCTTCCATGACATCATGCATCGTATATTGGAAGATTACATGCGGATGACATCCTCACCAAATCTAAGTGCCGCTCCAAGCACCTTGTCATCCTTTTTTAATCATCTCATTAAATATTGTGTTCACCTTCAACCTAAGAAGTGAGTATTTTTGGTCCTCTCAGGGAAAGCTTCTAGGATTTATCATTTCTTTATGTGGTATAGAAGTTGAACCCTTCTAAAGTCAAGGCCATTCTCAAAATGCCTCCGCCCACTAATCTTAAACAACTCCGTATCCTGCAAGGTAAATTGTAGTCTATTCATTTATTTCATTTCACAATTATCTAATCGATGTCAACCATTTCATCATCTTCTCAAGAAGGATATCTCCTTTAAATGGGATGATGACTAGCCCAAATATTTTGAGGCCTTAAAACAATACCTTCTGCAACCACCCATACTCATTCCACCTAAAGAGGATCAACCTTTCTACCTATACATCTCAGCTACTGCAATCACTCCTTAGGAGCCATGCTTGCTCATCAGCAATGAACAACATAGGGAGCAGGTGGTTTATTACATAAGCCATACTCTTTTGGACTATACGAAACCCTACTACACCCATCCCAAAAAAACTTTTCTTAGCCTTAGTTTTCATTGCCACAAAACTCTGACATTATCTACTCAACCACAAAACCTATGTTGTGACCAACATCTGTCCCCTTACACTTCATGTATGCCAAACCTTATCAAAATCGATGTGCCACATGCATTAGCTTATGCTTTTAGCTAACCTCGACCTCGAATTCATTCATAAAAAGTTCCATCAAGGGCCAAGATATCACTGACCAATTGGCCAATGCACCTATTACCGGGGTTCAACCCTCTAATTTTGACTTTCCAGATGAGTCAATTGCTACCCTTTCCTTGGATGAACCCCACTTATCAAATGACACTCTTCTTCAATGGTTCCAAGTGCCAACGCAAAAGTGGGGCTGGAATTATCCTCATTCTGCTTGATGGTGAATCCATGCCCTTGTCTTTCAAACTAGCTTTTGATTGTACAAACAATATTGCTGAATACGAAGCGCTCGCATACTAGGTCTCCAAGCCGCCTACGCCCTAGATGTCAAAACAATCAATATCTTTGGTGATTCTCAATTGGTCGTAAACCAAATCAATGGTATATATACCAATGTCGTAACGAGATACTTCAAAAGTATAAACATCATGTAGACATACTTTTGACCACCTTTGATTGTTATGCCCTTCAAACCATCCCTCGTTCAACCAAAAAATTTGCAGATACAATGGCCTGCTTGGCTTCCCAAATACCCACTTCACCTACCAATTCTAAAATCTTTGTCACTGTACAAAAACTCCAATCACCTTCTTATTTACCTTGCGAAGTTTACTCTATCAGAACCGCTACCCCTGACCCGAGCAACCTTTGGTATAAAAAATACTCCGACTATCTTTCTCTCTCCATCTTACCTCCTGATATCACCCGTAATGGATAACGAGCCTTTCTTAAAAATTTATCTCATTACATCATCATGGGTGGCCTCCTCTATAAGCGTAGCTTTGATGGTATTCTCTTACAATGCCTCATGAGTTCTGAAATTCCTTATACCATTAAGGAAGTTCATGATGGCATATGTGGAGGTCACTTCAGTGGCCTTGTTGTTGCTAAGTGTATTCTTTGGCTAGGCTATTATTGGTCGACCCTTAACCATGATTGTTGCGACTACATCAAACATTGTGTAAAATGCCAACAATACACCAACCTTCATCATACACCCAATCATGCCTTACAGGACTCCTGTGACCTTTGGCCCTTCTCTCAATGGGGTTTAGATCTTGTCAGAGAGATCAACCACTATTATTCCCAGCGCCATCAACGGATTATCACCACTACTGAATACTACAAAAAATCGGTTGAGGCCATACCACTCATCTCCACAAAAGCTAAGAAAATATGTGAGTTCATCAATCATCACATCATTTATCACTTTTGTGTTCCTCATCGCCTCATCACTGACACTGGAAAAAAATTCAAAAAATAAACATTATGGAAACTTTACAACACCTTTAGCATTCAGATAATTTTCTCATCACCTTATTACCCACAAAGTAATGGCCAAGCCAAATCCACTAACAAAACCCTAAACAAATTTCTCATGAAAGTGGTTAATGATACTGGGAAGGATTGGCATACACATATTCCTTTTTCCCTGTGGGCATACCACACTAGTATTTGCACTTCCACTACTACCACACCATTTTCTCTGGTCTATGGTATAGAGGTTGTTCTACCTCTTGAAGTTCTGATTCCGTCACTCTGCATTTCTCTCCATGACATGCTTAATGATGAAGAATTTCATCAGGACCATTTAGCACAACTGGAGTTATTAGATGAATTTCGTCTTAACGCTCTCGACCACCTTCAAATATACCAAAAATGTATCAAATGTGCCTATGAAAAATGTGTCCATGAATGAACTTTCCAAGTCGGTGACCTTGTCTTGAAATAAAATCAACATGTAACCAAAGTAGAAAAAATAAAATGGGGTAAATTTTCTCTGAATTGGCTTGTACCATACATTGTAACCCATACTTACGGATCGGGTGCTTATCGTTTATCTTCACTCGATGGTAAACCCAAACCTGAGCCCCTTAATTCCTTACATCTTCGATCATTCTACTATTGACCTATAGTCCTACCTCATCTTATGCCTCTTTCCATGCTCATCCCTTGAGCACTACCCACTTCTTACACCTCACCAACTATTAAACAAGAATCATTTGAGTACCTGTCACTTGTTATCTTCTCTTGAATGTGTGTACCACGGCACTACACATAACGTGATTCTCATGGATACTTTTCATCTACCTTTAGATGATATCCCATGGTCATTTCACCCTGCTTTCTGAACAAGAATCCTATTCTTCACCTTGGTCTTGTCCATGAATTCAAAGCCCCACATGGGACCTAACTCCTTGAGTCAAACATCTAATAAAAATATGACTCCCTCAAAAGGACATCTTCATCCTAGCAATCGCTGTTGTAAATAGACTACTCCGTCAAAGGAAAATTATGTAAAGATCTTAAAAAAACAAGTGGAATCTTCCCGCATCGATCATCTTCACAAAGACCTCAAGGAGTTAAATTCCTCATCCCATATAGAATTCCCACATTGATCAGTCTATCTCAACTATAAGTCAAAACAAAATACTTTTCATCATGGACTTTCCCTTTGTGACCTCGGATCTATTTCCCAAAGAGAATGCTACCTCATACCATATAAAATTAACCACCTTTCACCCTTTTCACCATTCCCACTCCCATTTCCTACCGCCTCAAAGGACCTCTTGGAAACCAAGACATTTGGTGATCATGTGACTACTTTTCACCTTAGAACAATAAATCATGTAATGTCTTTATGGTCTTATGTTCATCACCTCCTCCAAGGTATGATCTATTTAGTCTGATCCTAACCAATCAAGTGGCTTCATTTCTCCCTCATATCTTTTTACCGTCGTTATTTACACTTTGATTACATTATATAGGACTTGGCCCTCGATGCTTACCTTTGGGGTCACTTTCTTCTTTTATCACAATCGACATCACCCATATCACTTTACCTATAACCCGCTCACACCTCAATTACCTACACCCATCATGCCTAAAAACCTACTAACTCATTTTCATACCTCATATTCTTCCCTCGCTTATGGGAGAACTACATTGGCCTGAGGTCCCTTTTCTTTGGGACTATCTAGGCAACACTCTGAGGGCATGGGGACCTTGGAGGTTAGCTTGGCCAATCTCTACCCTAACCAATCCATCTTTCATATTCCTAAAAAAAATTCTACCCCACTTAGTTTCCTTTTTATATCAACAATTGGAAATCAAACCAAACAGACAACAAGTTTCTTAACATTTTTATCATCATCACAACATACATTTCTTAAGACTATCATTTATCTACCATCATCATACATGTATTATAAAGAATCTTACACATGACCCATATCATCATTCATTACACAAATTAATGAATCACAACTTCAACCAATTTCAACTCAACCATGCCTAAGACCTGACTCAATCCATGCCTAAACCAAACTTGACTGCACCATGCCTAAATCAACCTGACTTGATCCATGCCTATGACCTAACTCAATCCATGCCTATGACCTAACTCTATCCATGCCTAAGACCTAACTTGATCCATGCCTTAACTGACCTGACTCCATCATGGCTAACTTACCTAATTTCCATCTATATCACAACAATAAATCAAAAGTCTCATCAAAACACCAAAAAATAAAGCATCTCATGTATCTCATCATATTACTAAATATGTATCTCAATACAATGTACACAAATATCCAATAATGTCCATCATCTCAAAATCATTGGCACGCAGGCCGATACTTAACACAAAATGTCATCGGCACATAGACTGGTATCATATACACTGAAACAATAAAACAATGCAAAATCTCTTCGGAACACAGGTCAGTATATGCTCAAAATATACAAACACTCTTGTACATCCTCACTATCTTCGACACGCAGGCCGGTATATATAAAAAAATGACTATAATACATAAAAAAATTAGGAGCTATATATCAGGCATCTCAGTGGATATCCTCCATATCGGTATCGCCTGTACCCTCTGCCTCCTTGGCCCCTATCTGGCGACCTACTAATATCTCCCCACCCATCATAGGTGGTGGCTGGGTCCCTACTGGTGCCTCACCTGGAGCTGGTGGCCTCTTCTTGATCCTTTCTAGGAGCTCGATGTCCCCCTATGCTCTCTACACTTTGAGTGGGAGATCTCATCCTCTCACTCAAGGCTTGCTATGCTCGGTACTCTCCATAGGATAGAAAGTCTATTCTAGATGACATCAGCTAATACTGGTAGTATTTTGCCTCACCTAGGGCATCCCATAACTTAGACATAGGCACGGTCTGTGGTGGCCCCATAGGCCTTGGCCCATGTACCTCTCCTATAAGACCATATCCCGCTCCTATTTGTGAACTGGGACCCTATCCCGATGCCTGTGGTGGTGCCCTTTACCCTTGTACCTGTATCTGGGCATGTAAGGCCCTAATCTATGCTTGAGCTGTGACCAACTAGCCCTATAACCCTGTCACCTATTCCTGTAAGGCTGCCACCTGACCATCATCCTTATCTCTATCTCCATCCCCACCACCAGCCATCTGGGCCTGAAGACTGGCCACCTGTACATGTAGCTCCATTACCTCCACCTTTGAGTTTTCTAGTTGTGTCTGCACCATACCCAACTCAGTAATCAAAGTAGCCACCTACCCCTGTAGGACATCTCTCTACACCATGATGGTGGCTAGATCTAGCTACCTCATTCTGGGTGGTATGGCTCATAAATGAGCCACCCACCATTATCTATACATGTCTGTGACCCTGGCATCATCAATCCATTGGTCCACTGTTGGCTCCTCTTACCCTGTGGGCACCGTCGGCTGTGGTAGAGGTAAGGGCCTCTCCACATCATCTCTCCTATACTGTAGGAAGGGTAGAGGAATGTCCTGTAGTAGCCCAAAGTGCCACCTGACTCTATCAACTGAGATCATCTCGTGCTCCCCAGCATGGCGACCCTGTATCCATCTTAGTAGCTGTAGTTTAGCTAGCTCATCACGTATCTACCTATATAAGGGGAAGCCCACATATAGCCTCCAAATGATATCCACCCCAGACACCCCCTCCAGTAGTCACCAGAAATAGGCCACATCATGTGTGGGCATGTCTGATCTCCACTCTCCAATAGTGGGCACCCATCGCCTATACCCCACTCATACATAGCCTAGCGGAAAGGCATCGGCTTGGGGCATACCCACTGGATGCACACAGACAATGTGCTCATAAGCCCAACAGTGAAGTCAAAATGTACAACACAGGTTGAACCTGCGCAGCCATCCATAGGCCCATAACTCCCTATATAACTATTATCCAAAATAAGCCCCTGGCTTATTTTTTGGCTAACTCCCTTCATTTCATTCCTCCCTTGTGCCTCAGTCAGAATTTTTCACTTTTCAGGGCACTCAAAACCTTCTGGAAGTGGTACCATTGGATAGAGCTCCTTCTCAGATTTCCAGAAAGGTAAATTTTTCCTTTCTAACTCCATGTAATTTTGAAGTTATGGCTCGACGGAGTTTTTATGTGAGAAATTTTCCCTAGACAAGCTCATCGAGCCAATCAAAGAATGCCACATTGGCATCGGAGTCTCGGAAGAGGGTGGAGGAAAATTTCACATTTTCGCCAAGTATTGGCACAAAGGGTAAAATCTATGGCCCATAGGCCCTCGTCAGCCAATCAGAGAATGCCACATCATCAAAGAAATCGCTAGAGTGCGGAGGGAAGACTTGGAAATTTACCGAAGTGTTTAAGTGGGGGCGTAAAGTAAAATTTTTGGCTCATAGGGCCCGCCAGACAATAAAAAGTGGCACACATGTGTCTCAGGGGCATCAAACCGGCAAGGGAGAAGTTTGGAAAATTTCCCAAAGGTTAGCATAAAGTAAAATTTTTGCCCCCAGGGCCCGCTAACCAATCAAATCTCTCCACGTGTCCTCGGCCCAGACAGAGATCAGAGACATAGAGGAAAATTTTTACATGTTTGGCAAAAAGGGGAAATTTTTGAAAGAAAAACCTGCCCCCCAAGCCCGAGCCAGTAAAATCATGCCACATGTCCACGTGGTGACAAAAAACACAAGGGAAGCCCGCAGAGAAAAATGAAAGGAAAGATCCACATCTAGTAGGATCATGCCACATGTCCAGTTCAGGGAGGGTGGTCAAGCAGTGGCAGAAAATTTGAGATGGGAGGCCCACGATGAATCATATCATGACACGTGGCCTCAGGGTTTCGGCCGGTGGAGAATTTTTGGAAAATTTTCCAAAGGCCAAAAGCGATGGAAAATGAGGTAGGGAAAGCCCACATCCAATCAAAATGTGCCATGTGGCACCAAACTGGCGGGGTGCGGAGATTTTTTTGGGGAAATTTTCCCAAATGCAAAAAGTGGGAAAATTTTAAATTTTTGTCCCGCCAACCCATTTTTGGCCCTGTTTTGCCCTAAATGTTCAGAAGGGCATAACTTTCGATCTCACAGCTCAGATTTCCACGTTCTTGGTGGCATTGGAAAGGTATTGAAATTATCTACATGATGGAGGGCTCATTTTTGTATTTTGATGAAGATTTGGAGGAGAAAAATGGAGAAACGTCCTTTGGCACATGAAGATGTTACAAAACTGACATTTCAACCACCATTTTTAATGAAGTATGGCTCGCATTCTCTCCCAGCATGGTTAAAAACATTGGGGAATGAACTTTTGAGGGTGCCCATGTTGTTTTAATGTAATTTGGTTAGTGGTTGAAAGCATCCTCTCACTTTTTCTGCATGTTTCTCTCTCCTGGGCTTGAATTTTCATTGTTAAAAGCTAGATTTGGCTCATTCTGTAAGGGTTGGACATTTTTATGTTTTGCAGGCTCCCCCTTTCACCCTAGAAATTGATTTTGTGGAATATCATACCTCTTTTATGACTGGCAACATGTCTTCTGCCTCTCTGTAATTGTAATGTATGTATTTTGATATTGGAAATGACAATGCAAGCTCTGTGAATGAGTTTCAATCCTCTTCTTGTGTTGTTTGATTCATTCATGATCTTTCATTATATCTTATCAGTTTGTGCATGATGTTTTGCTACATTTCTATAATCTATGTCAATTTGCAAGAAGTAAAATGTTCACCACTCCTTTGGTGTATCACCTTATTAGTACTAGTTTTATTTCTTTTGCATTCTCTATCTCTGTCCCCTTGGAATTTAGAGTAGGATTTTCAAGTTTAAACCTCTGCATAACTTTCAAGTAATACATCTGATCAGAGGAGTTGAGGAACCAGCCTCTAATCTAGAGATTCTTTTCCCACTTTTACAAGTCCCACACTTGGGGAAAAGATTCAATGTTGTGCAATCACACTGGATGCTAGAATGTCAACTAGAAATCTGATAGAACATCTAGGGGTGCTGCTGATTTGCACTAACAGTTTTGGCATGCCTCGGTGGGACCTTAGAGGTCTTCATCTTCATTGAAACAAAATTGATGTGCATTTTTTGCAAGTTTCTTGCTGAAAAGAGCCCTGAATTGCACATCTAACGACTCCAAGGAAGAAGAATCAACTAGTTTTAGCAGTCCAGACCTGAAAACTCATGAGAAGAATAACCACAAGGTCAAGAGTTGGAGAAGAAGAAGTATTGTTTGAGTATCTGCAATTATCTCCAAGAAGAAGACAAAGAGGGAGGAGAATTCAAAGGTCTCCATCTCCACCAAACAGAACTCTATCAACTCCTCCACCTGGTAGACCTTTCATCCAATCAACAAGGGTTCTAAGGCCAATCAGAATGGTACAACACAACCCATATGTCAATTTCACTAGCAGCAGCCCACTTGCTCTCAATGCAAAAAATCCAATCCCAGTTGCAGCATTGAAGAACATTCCATACTTTACTGGAGAGAATCAGACCACTCCTGGTGATCATGTCAAGGATATTGCTAATATTTGTGCAATCCATGAGATTGATGAGATGCAAGTTGCTGTCAAACTGCTGGCGTCTTCATTCAAAGGGAAAGCTTTGCAATGGTTCAGGAGCCTTGCTTCAGGATCTATCCAAAATTGGAACTGGTTATGTATAGCCCTCCATGAGTAGTTTGGAGAAAAGGGAGATAACTTGTCCCTTTTGGAACAATTGACAACTATCAAGAGAGCTCCCAATGAGCAGCTGACTGACTTCAACTTCAGATTTCAAAGGACTTGGGAGAGAATTCCAATGGCAGTAAGGCCAACAGTAGAAGGTGCTTTTCTATATTACCTTAAAGCTTTAAATTCTGATATTTCTATGTTAATTCAATCCATGGGAGGCACAACTATCCCTGCTGCTTATAGCATTGCCATTAGAGCTGAAAATTGTCTGATTCAAGCTGGTAAGCTAGCTCCTAGGCCTCCAATGCCATTGTATCCAAATTTAGAAAGTCCAAGCACTAGTCAAGTGCCTAATTTAGCCCCTATTCCCACTTCTAAAAATTAGAGTTCAAGTGAAGCTTCTACTTCATCTTCTAGTGCCCCAAATGAACTTCAAGAAGTCATGAAGCAATTGCAAAATTTAGGTAATGAGCTGGTTACACTCAAGAGGCAGCAAGCCCAAGGTTTCAGACCTTCATATCAGCCCCAAGCTCAACCTAACAGGAAGCCATATCAGCCTCAAAGACCACCCAATCTAGCTGCAAATCAAAACCAAGCAAGGCCTCCTGCCAACAGACCATTTCAGCCCTATAATCCCAATGCTGCATCTGCCTCTAAAGCACTAGTGCCAGTACAAAACAACATAGCTCAAGAGTATGATTGGTGTTTCCCATGAAATGAACCTCACAACCAGTCTATGTGCTTTAATGGTGCCCTAAATCAAGCCTTAATTGTAACAACAACTAGTGTGGAGGGTGAAGGGAGTCAAGGAAATAACCAACAACAAGAAACATCCCAGCAACAATCAGCTCCAAATGATACCACACTTGTAAACTGGCAGGCAGAAGACTTTTGTGGCATGAATCAAACAATCTCTCAAAGTGTTGTAACCAACACAAGGTCAAAAAGAAGAAATTTGGGTGAAGGGAAACCATTGGCTCCAAGTGATCCACAACCTTCTACCACCCCACAAAATGTTGGCAAACAAAATACAGTTCCAAACACGTAAGGACTACCCAAGTCAGTTCCTAGACCAGCTCAGATGCCAGTTGTTGCTTCCCATGTGCAAGGAATGAATGTTTAGGCCAAAGGGTAGTAGAGAGATGCTTCATCTCCATTCAACATCATTGATCAGATGAAGAAGACAAATGTAAACATATCAATGTGGGAATCACTATCCATCCCAGGCCAAAGAGATTTGCTACAAGCTACCATGAAGGACTGGTCAACTTCAAATCAATAGGTCCAAATGCAAGAGAAGGTACTCACAAATGCTACCCAGCCTGAAGGGAATCATGGAGGACAACAAGGTAAAATTTTGAAGCCCCCTCCATTCTATGTTTCATTGATCATTGGGGACCAATTAGTACACAATTACATGATTGATTCTGGGGCAAGTAGTTCAGTAATGCCCAAGCAAATAGTTGATCAGTTGGGGCTCCAATATGAAGTCATATCTAAAGGGGTAGTGCAATTGGATGGGACAGTAGTGACAATAGTGGGAGTGATTAAAAACTTGAGTCTTACTTTGCATGCATGCCCCAACGTTGTTGTTTTGCAAGATGTCTCAGTGATAGATCTTCCACCACTCTTTGCCCTATGTTTGTCAAGGGATTTCACTAGCTAAGATTGGAGGTTACTTATCACTGATTGGTCACACATGTTGTTTAGAACAAGGTATGGAACCAAGGCCACAATCAGATCTGAGCCTATTGCAAACTTTCACATTGAGCCTCACACTCCAAGCCAAATCAATACCAACTGTTCAACATTTGATCAAGAGGATTATCCAAGTACTGATGAAGCTGACACCAAGGTTGGAAGCATCCTAGATTTGACTCTTGATGAATGGGCAAGCAAGGTGCATGCTTTTGATCCTTATCAAGAAATAGAAGAATCTGAGCTAGGAGTCTATTGCATGCATGAAGAAAATCAGCCTATTCCTAGCATCACCAAGCCAGACCACAAGGATGACAATGAGGTATGGCAGTTGTTCTTTGATGGATCAAGAAGTAGACAAGGCACAGGAGGGGGAGCTATGCTTGTTTCACCTCAAGGAGTTAAGTATTATTCAACTTTTAGATTTCAGTTTGCATGTTCTAATAACACTGCTAAATATGAAGCTCTGATACAAGGATTGCATTGGTCAATCAAGAGAGGAATAAAGAACTTGCAAGTCTTTGGTGATAGTGAGCTGATTGTCAACCAAGTTAAGGGGCAACATGCTGCCAAGAATGATTTTCTCAAGTGCTACAAAAATAGGGTGTGGGACCTCATTGAATATTTTGAGGGCTTTAACATCAAATCCATCCCTAGAAAAGAGAACCAAGATTGCTGACAGGCTTGCAGTAGTTGGAGCAGCCTTTGATGTTGTTGAAAGCATCAAGAAAGACAAGAGTACAACCAAGCATTCATGTGATTGTAAGGCCTTCAGTGCCAGACAACAATGTAAGTTGGCAAGTGTTTGAAAATGATCAACAAATCATCCATTTCTTGCAAGAAGAGGCTGAGTTCTCAGCTAAAAATCAGGAAAAGTTAGAACAGCAGTATGGTGATCAAGTGGTACAACTGAGAACCAACAAACTACCAAAGGGACTTATCACTTTGGAGTCCATTTTCAATCCTAATGATCAGTTTAGGAGAGAGAAAGCAAACATCCAAGTCAAGGGAGAAGATTCAGTGCCCATCTTGGTGGAAGAAGGCAAGTCACTCCAAATTGGTAAAGTGACAACTGAGCAAGAAAGGTATGAGTTCACACAGCTTTGTCAAGAATTCCTTGATGTGTTTTCTTGGAGCTATGAAGATTTGAAAGGCTTCAATCCCAAGTTAGCTCAACACACTATTGAATTGGACCCAAGTGCTAAACCCATCAGGAAAAAACAAAGGCCAGTCAATCCACACATGGAGCCTCTCATGAGAAAAGAATTGAATAAGTTGATAGAGTCAAGTATCATATTCCCTATCAAGCATTCTAGTTGGGTAGCCAACTTGGTTCCAGTTAGAAAGAAGAGTGGAGAAATCAGATTGTGTGTTGACTTCAGAGATCTGAATAGAGCATCTCTCAAGGATCATTACCCGCTTCCTTCTATGGAGCAGATTTTACAAGTTGTTGTTGGCTCTGAAAGGTTTTCATTGCTTGATGGCTATTCAGGGTTACAATCAGATCATGGTGAAGGAAGAGGATCAGTTCAAGACAGCCTTCACAACCAAATGGGGGACTTATGCATATAGAAAAATGCCATTTGGGCTGTCCAACGCTGGAGCTACATTCCAAAGGGAAATGGACATGGCGTTCAAGGATTTGATTAACAAAATGGTGCTGATATATCTAGATGATATCACTGTTTTTTCAAAAAATGCAGCAGACCATCTCTTTCATTTGAGACAAGTGTTCCAAAGGTGTAGAAGATTTGGGGTATCTTTGAATCCCAAAAAGTGTATTTTTCTAGCTCATGAAGGAAAGCTCCTTGGCCACATTGTCTCCAAAGAAGGATTAGTAATTGATCCAGAAAGAGTTGAAGCCATAAGAGCACTACCATTGCCAAGCCACAAGAAAGCCCTTCAAAGTTTCTTGGGAAGGATAAATTTTATTCAGAGGTTTGTCCCAAATTTTGCAGCCCTAGTCAAGCCTATCACCAAGATGTTAAAGAAAAGCATAGCTTTCAAATGGATAGCAGAGGGAAAGGAAAGTTTTGAAGAAATCAAAGAGGCTATCTCACAAGCCCCAACTCTCATTAACCTAGATTTCTCCAAGGATTTCATCCTCTATGCATTTGGAGGCGATGATACTATTTCTGCAATTTTGGTACAACAGAACAAAGACAATGATGAGCAAGCCAATTGCTTTCTTCAGCCAAATCCTGGAGGACTATGAGGTGAGATATTCCTTCATTTAGAAGCATGTTCTTACAGTGATTAGGAGCTTGAAGAAATTTAAGCATCTAGTTTCAAACAACAAGGTTCAATTGTTGGTTTCTCATGTGGGAGTTAAAGACTTCCTCCTCAATAAAGACCTAAATGAAAAGAGAGCAAGGTGGATTACTCATGTCATGGAGTATGACATTGAGATCAAAGTCACCAAGTTGGTCAGAAGGAAAAGGATTGTGTGAGCAGCTGGTCTTGAGCAAGCAAACAGAGGCATGCAATGAGGAAGAGGTTGTTTTGGCGTTGCAAGACAGCCATGAGCAAGGGAGCACTCAAGAAGGAAATGATGGTGTCCCACTCCTTGCTGGACCCAAGGCATAATGCACTTCCTAAACATAGGCTATGCCCTCTAGAGATGAATAAAACCAAAAGGAGACACTTCAGATTACAGGCTGTCCCATATGCCCTTGTTGATGGTGTTTTGTTCAAAAGGGATGTGAATGGAGTGCTACAGAGATGCATTGGTACAAATCAGATTCACAGAGTGTTGGAAGAGTTCTGATTTTTAAAAAAATTATATTATTTTTTAACACAGTGTATTTATGATCAGCTGGGGGTCATTTTGCACCAAGAGTGATAGCTCTCAAGATCATGAGGGTTGGATATTATTGGCCCAAGATTTTTAGTGATTGTTATGCATGGATCAAGAGGTGCAAGAATTGTGCATTCTTCACAGGTAAGGAGAGACTAGCTGCCCTTCCATTGCATCCAATTTCAGTTGACCAGCCATTCATGCAATGGGGTTTGGACTTCATTGGAGTCATTAACCCAAATTCAAGCCAAGGACACAAGTGGATTCTAACAGCAACAGATTACTTCACCAAGTGGATTGAGGTAGTGACACTCAAGGAAGCAAATGAATCTAGCATCCTAGACTTCTATGAAGGGATAACAACCAGATTTGGCATACCTACTACAATAGTATCAGATAATGCATTGGCATTCATTGGATCCAAGGTAACTGAATGGGATGTCAAGAATGGGATCTACCTAAGCACTTCATCAAATTATTATCCTCAGGGTAATGGCCAAGCTGAATCTACAAACAAGAACTTGTTAAGGATCATCAAGAGGACTCTTGATGAAAATCAAAGGTCTTGGCATACTAAATTGAAATCATCCTTGTGGGCTGATAGGATAACCCCCAAGAGATCTACAGGTAATTCTCCATTCAAGCTTGTTTATGGAAGAGAGGCAATTTTTCCCATATCACTTGAGTTGCCAACATTGGAACTCATGAAACAGTTGGAGTTGTTGGAGTTTGGGCCCATGGAGGTTAGGTATGTAGAATTGATGGAACTCCAAGAAATCAGAAATCAGGCATCCCAAGCAATGGAGAAGGATCAAGCTTTGATCAAGAAGACCTTTGATAGAAAGGCCAAGGATAAATATTTCCAAGTTGGGGATCTAGTGTTAAAATGGGATGCAGACAGAGCAAAACCGGGGAGGCATTCAAAATTTGATGCCATTTGGAGTGGCCCCTACATGGTCACAAAGTGTAAGGATAGCAATGCCTTCCAATTGTCTACATTGGATGGTGAAGAATTACAGATTCCAGTCAATGGAATCCATCTGAAGCATTGCTACTAAAGGGAAATTCTCCACCTTGTACATATTAGCTTAGGTTTTCATTCCTCCAAGTGCTTATGCACATTGTTTTGTTGTAGATTAGCTTTGCTTTCCCTAAGTGCTTTGGCCACAAGCTTGTTGTTCCACGGAATGTATTTTTTAGGCCTTGCTCCAAATCAGATGGTGTTCTACCCTCCATCTTCCTCCCATTGTTCTAATCAGTTGGGGTACCAAGTAGAGAATTTGATGACTCCATGCCCAATGGATTGCTTCAGGTAACTGGTAACTTCATCCTGTAGGTAGATGACCCCTCTGAGTCACCAAAATTGTTATCCAAAATAAGCCCTTGGCTTATTTTTTGGATAACTCCCTTCATTATTTCCTCCCTTGTGCCTTAGTCAAAAATTTTCACTTTTCAGGCTCTCAAGGTGTTCAGGAAATGGTTTCACTGGATAGAGCTCCTTCTCAGCTTTCCAGAAAGGTAAATTTTTCCTCCTAACTCCATGTATTTTTGAAGTTATGGCTCGAAAAAGTTTTTTGGGAAATTTTCCCTAGACAAGCCTACCTGTCCAGCTAATCAGAGAATGCCATATCACGGCATAGGATGGTGGAGGGAAGGAATTTTTTTTCAAATTTTCACCAAGTATTTGTCAAAGGGAAAAATATGGCCTGTAACCCCGCCAGCCAATCAGAGAATGCCACATCAGCAATAAGAATGGCGAGGGAAGAGGGAAGATTAAAAATTTTCTGAAGTGTTTGGAGGGGGCGCAAAGGAATTTTTGGCCCCGAGGGCCCGAGCCAATAAAAAGCTCTGGCCACGTGTCCTCGGGTCATCAGAGTGGTGGGGAGAAGTGGGAAAATTTCCCAAAGGTTAGCAGCAAAGTAAAAATTTTCCCCCAAGGCCCGCTAACCAATCAAAGCTCGCCACGTGTCCTCGGCCCGTCAGAGATTGGAGACATGGAGAGAAATTTTCCCATTTGCCAAAGGGGAAAATTTTGAAAGGAAAGCCTGCCCCCCATCACCCGAGTCAATAAGATCATGCCACATGTCCACGTGGAGGTAAAAAACATAAGACATGCCCGCAGAAAAAAATGAAAGGAAAATCCTGTGTCCAATAGCATCATGCCACGTGTCCAGTTCAGAGATGGTGATCAAAAGTGATGGAAAATTTGAAGGAGAAGCCCATGACGAATCACAGTGTGCCACGTGTCCTCGAGGTCATCGGGCCGACAGAGAATTTTTGGAAAATTTTCTCAAAGGCCAAAACGGTGAAAAATGAGGCTGGGAAAGCCCACATCCAATCAAAATGTGCCATGTGGCACCAAACTAGGCGGGGCACAAAGATTTTTTGGGAAATTTTCCCAAATGCAAAAAGTGGGAAAATTTTAAATTTTTGTCCCGCCAACCCATTTTCGGCCCTGATTTTTCCCTAAATGTTTATAAGGGCATAACTTTCAATTCACAACTTAGATTTCTAGCATTCTTGGTGGCATTGGAAAGGTATTGAAATTCTATACACGATGGAGGGCTCATTTTTTCATTTTGATGAATATTTTTGGGAGAAAATGGAGAAATGTCCCTGACATGAAGATGTTACAGAAGTGACATTTCAACCACCATTTTCAATGAAGTATGGCTCGCATTCTCTCCCAGCATGGTCAAAAACATTGGGGAATAGAACTTTTGAGGGTGCCCATGTTGTTTTAATGTAATTTGGTTGGTGGTTGAAAGCTCCTCTCATGTTTTCCTTGTGTCTCTCTCTCCTGAGCTTGAATTGGCATTGTTAAAAGCTAGATTTGGCTCATTTTGTAAGGGTTGGACATTTTTATGCTTTTTAGGCTCCTTCTTTCACCCTAGAAAGTGATTTTGTGGAATACCAGACCTATTTTAGGACTTGCAACATTTTTTCTGCCTCCCTTTCATTCATGATCTTTCATTACATTTTATCAATTTGTGCATGATGTTTTGCTACATTTCTGTAATCTGTGTCAATTTGTAAAAGTAAAGGTTCACCACTCGTTTGGTGTATCACCTTTTAGTACGAATTTTATTTCTTTTGCATTCTCTATCTCTGTCCCCTTGGAATTTAGAGTAGAATTTTGAGTTTAAACCTCTGCAACTTTCAAGTAATACATCTGATCAGAGGAGTTGAGGAACCAACTTCTAATCTAGAGATTATTTTCCCACTTTTACAAGTCCCACACTTGGGGAAAAGATTCAATGTTGTGCAATCACACTGGATGCTAGAATATCAACTAGAAATTTGATAGAACATCTCCAAGAGGGTGCTGCTGATTTGCACTAACAATAAATACATCAGGAATGTTGGTGCCTAGGAAAAGTGGATCTAGTCCATCATCATGTCGTGTAATACCCCCATCAATGATTGGGGAAACTGCCCACGCTCTACATCTGGCAGTGCAAAGAAACAAACTGCCTCTATCAATAGAACTACTAGCCTCATCTCCTCTGGACGGGCTAGGTATATCTCTCCATAGTGAATGCTGGAACTATGGAATGTTAGCTCAGCCATCCCCTCTCCAAACACCATCAACATCAGCTCCTCTGAGGCCTTGGAGGAGATAGAGTAGACATGTGTACCCAATATGGGTAGTCACAGAATCTTGAACACGTCCTCCAGGGTGACTATTATCTCACCCATCGGTAGGTGGAATGTGTTGGTCAAGAGAATCCCATCTATCAATGAGTGCGACCACCAAACGTCAGACCCCACTTAGGCCCACCACCTCCACATGTCATAGCTCCTCAAGGGTCACTGCACCGTGCACTATCATGAGCAGGGGTGGAACCCTATCCCGCATACGTAGATGATCTCTTCCCTATATCCAATACAAACAACACATTAATCTACATTTATCACACCCATACTCATCCACTATCATTTTCGCACACCCTATTTTAACCCTACCCATCTCAACCACCCAACATGTGGCACTTTTGGCCCTTTGCTCTCTAAATCCTGACCAGTGCTGGTTATCTCTAACCAACCCTGGTCACCCCTAAACCGGCATCGGTCACCTATTTTGTGACTGATATTGGTTAAACCCTACTGATGCTGGCCAACCCTGACCGATGCTAGTCATTGTTGTGGTGAAAACCCATGACCCCTAAACCCTCCCTTCTCCACAACTTCCCACCCTGACACTTTTACCCACCTAAAATCACCTACACCTCCCCTTACACCTCATTATTTCCCTCCTCTCCCACTTATCTCTCTCCCCCATCCTATTTGACCTAATTTACTCTCCCATCTTCCCAATTTTATTTTCCCCCACCCAAAATTAAAAAAAAAACAACAAACCCAATTTACAAATCACCTAATCTATCTAACCAAAATACAACAAGAGTTGGATGCTTACCTCATCGTGCTACCATCGTCGCGGTGGCACATCTAGCTGTTACACTGGTGTCCCACTTGATCCCTCTCTAGCCTCTGCCATCACAAACTCGCTACCCTAACGCTCCACCCAATAAAATCATGCCCACCAATCCTATGGACCCGCCTCTCAATAACCAATCACCTACTGCTTGGAGTGCCAACTCAACACTCCATTCCATCCAAGAAATTTTCTCTCTTTTCTCTCTCTTTTGTCATTCTCTCACTTCGCTAAATGACAAATGAATAACAAAAAACATATATTTTTTGTTTTTATAATAAACCCGACCTAACCAACATCAGTTTTCCCTTCACTGACATCAGTTGTGTTCCCTACCTTACCGAGATTGGTTATCCTCTACTGGCGTCAGTTACCCTCAATCGGCATCGGTCACCCTTTGTTGCACATTTCCCTAAAATTTACCCTATTACCTTGCCCATCACCTTTTTTTTACCGCACCCAACCTTTACCCTGACCATTTACCTCACCCTACCTTTTACCCTGCCCATTTACCTCACCTTACATACCTTGTCATTTACCACCTACCCTCTTCGTCCTTTGGGGACTCATTATTTTACCCATACCTCGGCCTTACCCATGCCGTGACCTAGATTTTTAGACCTAGACCATCACTAGTGACCTTTGACCCCATGTGTTCACTATACCTTGCGGTACTATTACCTGTGTTGTTGATCCAATGAACTTACCTTACCTCTTTCCATGACCGTTTATCCTGACCCAACCTTCAGTGTACTGGAACACACCTAAACATTCCTACACCTAACCTATGTCGTGTTTCCTGACCATATCCTATACCTTGGATACCAGAATCACTCCAACCTTGTTTAGATAAACCTATCGACCTTATACAATGTAGAGTTTGTTTGCTCTTCAACTTGGTAGCGTGTTGTAGTTTATACATGTGTGTGCATTTGACTATTACTACCTTTGACCCTGATCCATTACCTAGATTACTTGAGTAGACCTTTTTCCTTTTTTTTCTTTCCCCATTATTCACCTTCCTCTTCATCTCATTCACCTTTTATCAAACCACTCACCGCTTCTGACTTCTACCTCTTCAGTTCTTGGTTTGAGGGGGATCACCTTCACCCAAACATGGGGCAACCACATCTTATTTTTGTTAGTGTCACTTACTAATACAAGCTACGTAACAAAAAGGGGCAAAATGTAGACACTAAAATTAGGTCACACTCCTCTTTGGTCCCTCGACAAATAAATAACTTCATCACATTCACCTAGCCATGGCCCCCTTCACCCCACTAATATTAATTTAATTAAATTAATTCATTTTCCTCACAATATTTATTATTTAAATATCTTAATTTAAATAATGTCCACACATACACCTCACCTAGACACCTCATCAAGCCACCTCACCCTAAGACCTATTCTTAGTAAGTTGTCATAACTAACTTAGTCTTACCCAAACCCTAAAAATCAATGCCTACATTCCCTCTAACCACATTCCCACATTCTTAAAGGAAGATTCCATCGTAATATGCACGTTAATGACACAAGATCCTAAAAAATCAAGGGGATATACCTAGTTTAGTAAGCCTAGGAAATATCACCTTGACCGACGCCGATTACCCATAACCGATCATCGGTTAAGCTAGAACCACCATTGGTCACCTTTTAACTCCCAAAACAACCTTATTTTGGAGGTTGGAAAACATTGGCAGATCCTGGAGAGATATCACATCTTTGGAGAACAAGTTTCAGCAAGAACACACATGCAAAGGAGATCAAGCATTTTCTCTTGCACAGGCATCCAACATTCACCCAACAACCATCCAGTACTCACTCCAACACAAATTTGATCCAACCAAGAAAAAAGGAATGCACATGCATCCCATGTAGGAGCTTTCCAATTTTTGGTGATCCTCAACAACATTCAATCTCTTACCAACATCTTCATTCATCACTCAAAGGCACCCAGAACCAAATTTCAAGTAAGTGGAACAATTTACTCCTCTGGTTCATTCATTTAATCATTATATCTTTATCCTTTGTTCTCCTAGCCACCCGTTGACCTCCTTTAATACTCACCCCTCCATATACCCATTAAAACCTCACCAAATCCCATCCAAATAGTCTAATACCTCATTCCAGTCAACCAAGTCCTTTGTGTAATCATAAGGGAGACCAGAGCTCATTTTGTAGCATTCCCAATTTTCCACAGTAACTGGTATCAGTTCTCCCCAACTGGCAGTGGTCACCCTTAACTGGCATCGGTCTCCTATATTTACCAATACAATCCATAACAGTGACCTACCCACCTATTCCCACATCACCTTTACTCACTTGTGAACTAACCTCAGACCTCTACTAGACCTGCAGAGACCCATAACCAGTTACCTAACCTTCGGATCTTATTTTAACCTAGCATGTTAGATTAGATCTTTCCTATTGTGTTTTGAATGAGATACCTAAATCATTGTTATTACAATAGGATTACTTTATTACCAACATTAAATTATTTTAAACAGTGGATTGATAGCCATCTAGGAAGTATCACACTTTCTAGATCTAGCACATGCTAGGAAGCCACCATATATATTGTTTAATTCTTTCTGGTGATCTTACTTTCCATTTCAGGTAGTTCCTCCTAGCCAAAATGAATCTCTCATGATTAGGTGTGGATTCAAGAGTCATACGCACGTAACAACTCATCAACCAACATTTCAACAGGTATTCCTCCTATGCCCGTTACCCTATTTGTTTCATCACATTCAAAGAAACGTCTAAGAATCAGGTGAAATATTATGCTCCCTATGTAGAGCCTTTGGGAGAAGAGGAATTGTATAGAATCAATGTGTGCACCATTAGAGACCCCAAGGTTATCCATCCATCAGGAGGAGTCATTAAATGGGAATATGTTTAGTCCATGAGTGATACAACTAGCATTGCATGTGAAAATTGGGCATACAAGACCTGTGAGTTGGTCAGAAGACAATTGAAGAGTATTGTGACTCGCATTGCCAGGGCACACTAGATTAGGGACATGGGAGGAAAGTAGTTACCCAGTTACATTAGAGAGGGTAACCCTGGTGTCTTTCTACATGCAATGGAGGTAAAAAAGAACTGTCAAATAGAAAGGAGGAATATGCCTACTTATACCTTTCTTGGGACAACAACGTGTTGGTGGGTGACCCATTGAGATAATCTTCTAAAGTGGCACGAAGTGAGACTCACATTCTTTGTTAGGTTTCTTTGGAGCAATGTACCTTCTACAATACATGATTATGATGGGAAGGAGTCAACCTTATTCCAGGTCTAGGAATGTGAGAGAGCTTGGATGGGAGGCCCAGAAGACTTCCCTCCTTCACTATGGGTGCATAAGTTCTACTCCACCTTGTAGGGTTGTGCGTGTGCATGGTACATTCATTCATAGTTGCGTCATTAGATGGGTAATTGGCAAGAGCTAATGAAAGATATTATCTAGAATTTTGAGTATCTAAGTCCTAAGCCATCAGTGAATGAGGTGTTGCAGGTAGTCAAGTGCCTTACCTTGGGAGATAGTGCCATGGATGAGGATCAAATCTTGGATTTTTTAGGGGAACATGAGTTAGGGGTGCGATTTGTAGAAGAAGAATCAAAAGGAGAGACAGAGGAGATACATCTTGAGCGCACCTACCTGGAGAAGTAAAAAGGAAAGTTTGTATACTTGATAAAAGGTGAGGAATTAGAAAACTTGAGTGTAACCATACAGAGGGTATGCACTAAGTATTAGAAAAATTAGATGAGAAAGTGTGTGCCTACCATGAGCCCTTAAAATAAAATGAGGTTAACATTGGTACAGAAGCAGAGCCAAAGGAAGTTGTCATTGGAGATTACTAGTCAAACTAGGAGGTTTCAAAAATAGTTGATCTACTGCATGACTTCCAAGACTTGTTCCCATGCAAGTACCATGAATTGAAGGGAGTTCACCAATCTCTAGGGTAAATGAGGATTAATTTAAATGAAGGTGCACGCCTGGTTCGGAAGAGACATTATAGGATGAATCTGAATTTGCACATAAAGCTTAAAGAGGATGTTGATAATATGATAGAATTTGGAATTATTGAAGGCAAATCACAGCACCCCTGAATGTCTATAACTCAGCTTGGGTTGATACTCTCAGTTTGATTTCATAACATGGAGCTTTTCCCAAGTGTAGGACCTTGTGAATCGGGAAAGCTCTCCAGATGAAGGCCGGTTCCTATTCCTCTATTCAGATGCACACATAAAATGTAGAGGGTTTACTCAAAAACCTAATATAACTTGCCAAGGAGACAGGGTAAGAATATTCATATAAATAAACATAAACTAACAAAGGTGATGCACCGAGGAATGAAGAACACCTGTCTTGCCAATAAACACAAACCATTAAAATCCAATGCAAGATCATGCACGGATAACCAAAATTGTAGTGAAAGATCAGGAGGATGCAAATAAACATAGAGAGGGTTGAGAATCATCCACAGACATGCATTATCTACTCCAAATATTGATACAATACACTACAAAATTCCAAGAGGAAAAGTTGCATTACAGTTTTAAATGGGAGGTTTGAACTCCACAAACTCACCTGCCAAAGAGAAGAAGGGAGGGGAAAAACAAGAATTTCCAACCTTTAGAAAGAATCCCCTCCTTACAATTTATAGGAAAAATGAGAGAGAAAAGAGAGAGGAATTCCAAATCTACCCCAACCACCTCCATGTTGCATTTAATTCGTCTCATTATGGTGGTAGGTGAGAACCCTAGCAAAACCAAAAAGTGGCGAACTGTATTTTGTATTTTTAAGAAATTTTTCTCACCCAATTAAAGATATCTAGTTTTAGTTGGATAGAGGACCTCGTAAGATTTCCGAAAAGTCCAACCTTGCATGAATCCGAGCTCCCTGTGAAAATTTATGGCCATTTGAATATCTGGGTCAGGATCTACTTCCTGTCAGTGCTCAGAATGTTGCGCCCCCTGAAGGTGCGCCATAGGCACATCCATATTTGTGTCAACATCCTCTTACCTGCACCATAGGCACATCCATATTTGTGTTGACATCCTATTACCTGCGCCATAGGTGCATCCATATTTGTGTCGACATCCTCTTACCTGCGCCATAGGAGCATCCATATTTGTGTCGACATCCTCTTACCTGCGCCACAGGCGCATCCATATTTTTGTCGACATCCTCTTACCTGCACCATAGGCGCATCCATATTTGTGTCAACATCCTCTTACCTTCACCATAGGTGCATCCATATTTGTGTTGAAATCCTCTTACCTGCACCACAGGTGCATCCATATTTGTGTCGACATCCTCTTACCTGCGCCACAGGCGCATCCATATTTGTGTTGACATCCTCTTACCTGTGCCATAGGTGCATCCATATTTGTGTTGACATCCTCTTACCTATGCCATAGGCGCATCCATATTTGTGTCAACATCCTCTTACCTTTTGCTTTTTCCATATCTACCCGAGGGGAAGATATATACAACAATTTGGTGACTCAACGGGGTCACCTGCCTACTAGGTAGAAGATTAGTGGCCTTTTAGCAATCCATTGGGCATGGAGTCATAAGCAATAACTTAAAACCATCCTTATATCTAATCCCGAGCCTGATACTGCAACTCCTTACTGAGAGCATGTTGGACTGTAGAAATTCAACTTGAGAGCAACAAAACCTGCGCTGAAGCATTTAGGGAAATTAAAACCTAACTACAACAAGACAATGTGCATACACACTTAGAGGGATTTGAAATCTAGGCTAATATTTACAAGGGTAAACCTTTTCCTTTTAATAGCAATGTTTAAGGTAGATTCCATTAACCAGAATCGGGAGTTCTTCTCCATCCAATGTAGACAATTAGAAGGCATTACTACTTTTACATCCCGTGACCATGTAGGGGCCACTCCAAATGGCATCAAACTTGGAATGCCTTCCTAGTTTTTCCTGATCTGCATCCCATTTCAGAACTAGGTCCCCTTCCTGGAAGGTCCTTGCTCTTGCCTTCTTATCAAACCATCTTTTTACTAAGGCCTGATCCTTTTTAATCATAAGAACTGCATGTTCTCTTATTTCTTCCAATTCCATCAACTCTGCATACCAGGCCTCCATTGGTTTGAACTCAGACAACTCCAACTGTTTCATGATCACCAATGCTAGCAATTCTAATGATATAGACAATACTGCCTCTTTCCCATAGACCAACTTGTAGGGAGAATTACCTGTAGATCTCTTTGGCATTATCCTGTTAGCCCATAATGCTGATTTTAGCTTGGTATGCCATGTCCTTTGGTTTTCATCTAGAGTCCTTCTGATGATTCTTAGCAAATTCTTGTTCGTGAACTCTGCCTGTCCATTACCCTGCGGGTAATAATTTGAAGAGGTGCTCAAATAGATTCCATTCTTGACAGCCCATTCTGTAATCTTGGAACCTATGAATGCCAATGCATTGTCTGATATGATAGTGGCTGGCACACCGAACCTGGTCACTATTCCTTCATAAAAGTCTAGTATGTTAGACTCATTTGCTTCTTTGAGCGCTACTACTTCGGTCCACTTGGTGAAATAGTTTGTTGCCGTGAGAATCTACTTGTGGCCTTGGCTTGAGTTTGGGTTGATGACCCCAATGAAGTCCAATCCCCATTGCATAAATGGTTGGTCAACCAAAATTGGGTGCAATGGAAGCGGTGCTAGTCTTTCTTTTCTCGTGAAGAGTGCACATTTCTTGCACTTCCTTATCCATGTATAACAGTCACTGAACACTGTCAGCCAATAATACCCTGCCTTCATTATCTTGAGAGCTGTTACTCGTGGGGCAAAATGTCCTGCAGAATCTCCATCATGAAAATTTCGTAACACCCTCTCAATTTGACCTATCCCAATGCACCTCAATAGAACTCCATTGATGTTTTTTTAAACAAAACACCATCAACAAGCACATATGGAATGGCTTGTAATCTAAAGTATCTCCTCTTTGCTTTTCTCATTTCTAGAGGGCATAGGCCTACGTGTATGAAGTGTATCATATTATGAGTCCAACAAGGAGTGGGAACATCATCATTTTCCTGTTCTGGACCATCCTGTAGTACTAAGACAGTCTCTTTTTCATCACCTACTTCAACTTGCCGACTCAAAGCTAGCTGTTCACATAGTCCTTTTCCACGTACTAGTTTTGTGTCCTTGATCTCGATGTCATATTCCATGACATGGGTTATCCATCCTACACGTTTCTCATTCAGATCCTTGTTTAGAAGGAAGTCCTTGACTCTCGCATGAGAGACCAACAATTGGATCTTGTTGTTTGAGACTAGGTTCTTGAATTTCTTTAAGCTCCCGATCACTGCAAGGACATGATTTTCAATGAAAGAGTACCTATTTTCGTATTCCTCCAAGCCTTGACTGAAGAAAGAAACTGGTTGTTCTAATCCTTCCTTGTTTTGCTGTACCAAGATTGCAGAAATGGTGTCTCCACCACCGAAGGCATATAACATGAAGTCCTTGGAGAAGCTTTTATTGCCTCAAAACTTGCCTTGCCTTCAGATGTCCACTTAAATGTCATGCTCTTCTTCAACATCAACGTTATTGGCTTTACGAGAGCTGCAAAGTTTGGAACAAACCTGTGGAAAAAATTGATCCTTCCTAAGAAGCTCTGAAGAGCCTTCTTATGACTTGGCAATGGCAACGCTTGAATTGCTTCAACTCTTTCTGGGTCAATCGTCAATCCCTCCTTTGAAACAATATGGCCTAGAAGTTTTCCCTCGTGAGCCAAGAATATGTATTTTTTGGGATTCAATGATACCCCAAATCTTCTACACCTCTGAAATACCTGCCTCAAATGAAAGAGGTGATCTATTGCATTTTTGGAGAATACTGTGATGTCGTCAAGATATATCAGAACTATTTTATTGATCAATCCCTTGAATACCATATCCATTTCCCTTTGGAAAGTGGCTCCAGCATTTGATAGCCCAAATGAAATCTTCTTGTAGGAATAGGTGCCCCATTTGGTGGTGAAAGCCATCTTGAACTGGTCATCTTCTTTCACCATTACCTGATTATACCCTGAGTAGCCATCTAGGAGAGAGAACCTCTCCAAACTGGATACCACTTGCAATATTTGTTCCATTGAAGGAAGTGGGTAATGGTCTTTGAGAGATGCCCTGTTGAGGTCTCGGAAGTCCACACACAACCTGATTTCTCCGCTCTTCTTTCTGACCGGAACCAATTTTTCAACCCAGCTTGAGTGCTTGATCGGGAATATAATGCTTGCCTCTATTACTTTGTTTAGCTCTTTCTTCATTAAAGGCTCAATGTGAGGGTTGACTGGTCTCTGCTTTTTCCTGATGGGCTTAGCATTTGGATCCAATTCTATGGTATGTTGTGCCAACTTAAGATTGAAACCTCTCAAGTCTTCATAGCTCCAAGCGACGACATCTAGAAATTGTTGGTAAAGTTGTATGAAATCTGATTTCTCCTGCCCAGTGGCCACTTTACCAATTTGAAGTGTTTTACCTTCCCCAACTAGAATTGGCTCTGAATCTTCTCTCTTGACCTGTATGTTAGCCTTTTCCCTACAGAACTGGTCGTTAGGGTTGAAGATAGACTCCAATGTTACTAAACCCTTGGGAAGATTGTTTTTCCGCAACTGCACTACTTGATCCCCGTATTGTTGCTCTAGTCTATCCTGATTCCTAGCTGAGAATTCAGCCTCTTCTTGTAAGAAATTGACGATCTGTTGATCATTCTCAAACACCTGCCAGCTTGTGTTATTATCTGAAAATGCTGGCCTCACAATCACATGGATATGTGGTTGTGTTTTTTCCCTTCTGATGTTGTCAACCACATCAAACGTTGCTCCAACTGCTGCGAGCCTATCCGCAGCTTCATTTTTCTTCCTAGGTATGGACACGATGTTAAAAGCTTCAAAATCCTCAACGAGGTCCCATACCCTATTCTTGTAGTTCTTCAGCAGGTCATTCTTTATAGCATGTTGTCCCCTGACTTGATTGACAATTAGCTCGCTATCCCCGAACACCTACAAGTTCTTTATGCCCTTTTTCCTGGCCTAATGAAGTCCATGAATCAAGAATTCATATTCAACTGTGTTGTTTGAACAGGAAAAATGGAAATGGAAAGCTGAATAATATATGATGCCTTGAGGTGAAACAAGCATAGCTCCTCCTCCTACGCCTTACCTACTCCTTGATGCATCAAAAAATAATTGCCATACCTCATTGTCATCCTTATGGTCTAGTTTGGTGATGCTAGGAAAAGGCTGGTTTTCTTCATGAATGCCATAGACTCCTAGCTCAGATTCTTCTACTTCTTGGTAGGGATCAAAAGCATGTACCTTGCTTTCCCATTCATCAAGATTTAAATCTGGGATGCTTCCAACTTTGGTGTCAGCTTCATCTGTGCCTGGATAATCTTCTTGATCAAATGTTGAACAGTTGGCATTGATTTGGCTTGGAGTATGAGGCTCAATATGAAATTTTGTAATCGGTTCGGATCTGATTGTGACCTTAGTACCATATCTTGTTCTGAACAACATGTGTGACCATTCAACAGATAAGTAGCCTCCAATTCTAGATGTAAAATCCCTTGATAAGCATAGGGAAAATAGTGGTGGCAAATCTATCACTGAAACATCTTGCAAAACGGTAACGTTGGGGCATACATGCAAGATAAGATTCAAACCTTTAATCACTCCCACCATTGCTACTGCAGTCCCATCTAATTGCACTACCCCCTTAGATATTACTTCATATTGGAGACCCAGCTGATCAGCTATTTGCTTGGGCATGACAAAACTACTTGCCCCAGAATCAATCATGCAATTGTGTACTATTTTATCCCCAATGATTAATGAAACATAGAATGGAGGGGGCTTCAAAACTTTACATTGTTGTCCTCCATGATTCCCTTGAGGCTGAGTAGCATTCGTGAGGACCTTCTCTTGCATATGGACCTGTTGGTTCGAAGCTGACCAATTCTTCATGGCAGCTTGTAGAAAATCTCTTTGGCCTCGAATGGATAATGATTCCCACATTGAAATGTTCACATGTGTTTTCTTCATTTGATCGATGATGTTGAAAGGGGATGAAACCTATCTTTGTTGTCCTTTAGCTTGCACATTCCTTTCTTGCGCATGGGCAGCAACAGCTGGCATTTGAGTTGGCTTAGAAGGTGGTTTGGGCTGTCCTTGCGTGTTTGGAGCTATATTTTGCTTACCAACACCTTGTGGAGTGATGGAAGGTTGTAGATAACTTGGAGCCAATGACTACCCTTCACCAATATTCCTCTTCTTTGATCTTGTGTTAGCTGCTACACTCAGAGAAATCATTTGATTCATGCCACAAAAATCTTCAGCTTGCCAATTCACAAGTGTGGTATCATTTTGAGCTATGTTTTGCTGAGATGTCCCTTATTGCTGATTTGTTTCTTGACTCACTTCACCCTCAACGCCAGTAGTTGTCACAATCAAGGCTTGGTTCAAAGCACCATTGAAGTACATAGATTGGTTGTGAGGTTCATTGCATGGGAAACACCAATCATACTCTTGAGCTGTGTTGTTTTGCACTGGCACTAATGCTTTAGAAGAAGATGCAACATTGGGGTTATAGGGATGAAATGGTCTATTAGCGGGAGGTCTTACTTGGCTTTGATTTGCAGCTAGATTGGGTGGCCTATTGGGCTGGTATGGTTGCCTATTAGGTTGAGCTTGAGGCTGATAAGAATGTCTAAAGCTTTGGGCCTATTGCCTCTTGAGTGTAACCAGCTCATTTCCCAAATTTTGCAATTGTTTCATGACCTCTTGGAGTTCATTTGAAGCACTAGAGGATGAAGTAGAAGTTTCATTTGAACTTTGATTTCTAGGAGTGGGAAGAGGAGCCAAAGTGGGTGCTTGACTAGTGCTTGGATTTTCTAAGTTTGGGTACAAGGGCATGGGAGGCCTAGGAGCCAGCTTACCAGCTTGAATAAGATAGTTTTCAGCCCTAATGGCAATGTTATAAGTAGTAGTAAGGTTGTGCCTCCCATAGATTGAATTAACATAGAAATATTAGAATTCAAAGCCTTGAGATAATATAGAAAAGCACCTTCAGTTGTTGGCCTAACGGCCACTGGAATCCTATCCCAAGACCTTTGAAATCTGAAGTTGAAGTCAGTCAGCTGCTCATTGGGAGCTCTCTTGATAGTTGTCAATTGTTCTAGTAAAGACAAATTGTCTCCCTTTTCTCCAAACTGCTCATGGAGAACTATGCATAACTGATTCCAATTTTGGATAGAACCAGCTCCAAGGCTCCTAAACCATTGCAATGCCTTCCCTTTGAATGAAGATGCCAACAATTTGATAGCAACATCCATTTCATTTATCTCATGGATTGCACAAATGTTAGCAATGTCTTTGACATGATCACCAGGAGTGGTATGATTTTCTCCAGTGAAAAATGGAATGTTCTTCAATGCTACAATTGGAACTAGATTTTGTGCATTGAGAGCAAGTGGGTTGATGCTAGTGAAATTATCAAAGGGATTCAGTGGTAGATGTGCCATTATGATTGGCCTAAGAACTCTGGTTGATACGAGAAAAGGTCTACCAGGTGGAGGTGTAGACAAAGTCCGGTTAGGTGGAGATGGTGACCTTTGTGGTCTTTTTCCTCTCCTTCCTCTACCTGGTGATAGCTGCAAGTGAACAAATAGCCCCTCTTCTTGAGTATCAGACCTAGTTTGAATTCTTCTCATGTACCTGGGAAACATGTGCTACTATACCACTGAATTCTATCCCTTCGGAGTCACCAGATGTGTTAGAAAGTGAGCCTCAAAAGGCTAGATTCTACCAAGTTACACACCAAACCTAAAAATATTAAAAAAATAATCTAAAAATTTGAAGGACCCGAAAGATACAGTTCTTAAATTTGGTTATCGAGTATTGTTGTGCAGTTACTAATCCCCGAAAGGTATGGGTGAAACTCAGGTCATGCAAGGCAACTGGGAAAACCTGAAATACAAAAAACCATGAAATTTTGAAAGTCAAAATCTAAAAAACTAAGAATACCCTTTTGAAGATTATCCCTCGATCTATCAACTGGTGAAATTTTGACTTTTTTTGAGAAACTTAGGTTCTTGAAAATTGATTTTGAATTTCAGCCTGGAAGGTAAAAAAATGAAATTGTAAAACCTGCAATTTCTAAGTCCAAATTTCTTGAAAATTCCTTCAAATCCTATGGAATGACCTCTTGGTCCTACTAGGTGTGCCAAAACTGTTGAAGGTGAATCACATCACCCCTGAATGTCTGCAACTCGGCTTGGGTTGAGACTCTCAGTGTGATTGCATAACATGGAGATTTTCCCAAGTGTAGGACCTTGTGAATCAGGAAAGCTCTTCGGATGAAGGCCGGTTCCTATTCCTCTATTTATATGCACACATAAAAATGCAGAGGTTTTACTCAAAAACCTAATCTAACTTGCCAAGAAGACAGGGTAAGAAGATGCATAAAAATAAACCTAAACTAACAAAGGTGATGCACCAAGGAATGAAGAACACCTATCTTGCCAATAAACACAAACCATTAAAATGCAATGCAAGATCATGCACAGATAACCAAACTTGTAGTGAAATATCAGGAGGATGAATATAAACATAGAGAGGGTTGAGAATCATCCACAGACATGCATTATCTGCTCCAAATATTGATACAATACACTACAAAATGCCAAGAGGCAAAGTTACATTACAGTTTTAAATGGGAGGTTTGAACTCCACAAACTCACCTACCAAAGAGAAGAAGGGAGGGAAAAAACAAGAATGTCTAACGTTTAGAAAGAAGCCCCTCCTTACAATTTATAGGAAGAATGAGAGAGAAAAGAGAGAGGAATTCCAAATCTACCCCAACCACCTCCAGGTTGCATTTAATTCATCTCATTATGGTGGTAGGTGAGAACCCTAGCAAAACCAAAAAGTGGCGAACTGTATTTTGTATTTTTAAGAATTTTTTTTCACCCAATTAAAAATATCCAATCGTAGTTGGACAGAGGACCTTGTAAGCTTTCCGAAAATTCTAACCTTGCATGAATCTGAGCTCCCTGTGAAAATTTATGGCCATTTGAATATCTGGGTCAGGATCTGCTTCCTGTCAACGCTCATAATGTTGCGCCTCCTGAAGGTGCGCCATAGGTGCATCCATATTTGTGTCAACATCCTCTTACCTGCACCATAGGCACATCCATATTTGTGTTGACATCCTCTTACCTGCGCCACAGGCGCATCCATATTTTTGTCGACATCCTCTTACCTGCGCCATAGGCGCATCCATATTTGTGTCGACATCCTCTTACCTGCGCCAAAGGTGCATCCATATTTTTTTCGACATCCTCTTACCTGCGACATAGGCGCATCCATATTTGTGTCGACATCCTCTTACATTTGCCACAGGCACATCCATATTTGTGTCGAGATCCTCTTACCTGTGCCATAGGCACATCCATATTTGTGTCAACATCCTCTTACCTGCGCCATAGGCGCATCCATATTTGTGTCGACATCCTCTTACCTTTTGATTTTTCCATATCTACCAGAGGGGGAAGATATATACAATAGGAATCATTGAGGTAATTGAGGAATCTTAGTGGGTGAGCATGATGATGATTAGTATAAAGAGGATGGAAGGATAAGAATTTGTGTTGACCGTAGAGACTTGAATACAACATGTGTCATAAATACTTTTCCAACCCCGTTTACTGAGGAGATATTGGAAGGAGTAGCATGGTAGGAGATCTATTATTTTATAGATGGATTTTCAGGTTATCATGAGGTGAGGATTGCAAAGGAAGAATAGGAGAAGACTACTTTAACTACTGAGTGGGGAAGTTTTTCTTATACATTCATGCCTTTTGAACTGAAGAACGTGCATAATGTGTTTTTACGTATTGTGTTCCAATCCTTTCAAGATTTCATCAATAAGTTTATGCAAGTTTACTTGGATGATTGGATTATCTATGGGTTAGTAAAGGATCATTGTGACAATTTGAGGTTGATGTTTGAGAGATGTAGGTAGTTAAGTATCTCCCTGAACATTAATAAATGTGTCTTTGCTACTCCGTTTAGCGCATTACTAGATCACATTATATGCAAAGAAGTTTTATTAGTAGATCCTACAAAATTTGTTGTTATTTTAGGGTTCGAGGAGCATACCAGTCAAAACATCATGCATGGATTCTTAGGGCATATGAGATATTATAGAAAATTCATCAAATGTTATGCCAAGATATCTATGCCATTGGAAGAGTTGTTGAGACATAAGAGTAAGTTCTATTGGGGTGAAGCATAGTAAGTGGATTTTGACACATTGAAGGAGAGACTTACTATTGAGCCCATTTTTCACTTTTCCTCTTAGGATAAGCCTTTTCAAGTGCATGTTGATGTATCAGGTAAGATGATCGGGGCAGTGTTGGCATAGCCTGGGGAGGGGATTGTTGATCACCCCTTGTGTTTTGCGAGTAGGAAGTTAACTCCGACTGAGAAAAATTATACAACAATGAAATGTGAAGCATTATCTATGATTTATGTGCTGCAAAAGTTTAGGAAATACTTATTGGTGACTCCATTCATCTTTAACATGAATCATATGGTGCTCAAGTACTTGGTGAATAAATATGTTCTACAAGGGCACATATGTTGGTGGATCTTATTGTTTTAGGTGTTTTATTTTTCAGTTGTGGTAAAACTAGAAAAGAGAAATTTGGGACCTGACCATCTATCATAGATTAACTTAGAAAAGGATGCATAAATCATTAAGGACACAATGTTGGATGCACAATTGTTTAAATTACAGCGTGCACCCTCTGATTTGGAAGATATTGTTGTTTTCTTGCAAACAGGTGTATTGCTAGAATGAATGAAGGCCTTGGAGAATAATCAATTAGATATATGCACCACACCCTATATTTTGATTAGCAGAGACCTGTACAAACTAGGCCGAGATGAGGTATTGCATTAGTGTGTGTTGGAAAATGAGCATACTACAATCATGGAAGAATCTCATGGTGGCATTGTAGGAGGAAACTATGTAGGGAATGTGAGCACAGTTTTTAAGGATTTTATAGAGTATCGCAAGGCATGTGACCATTTCCAATGCCTTAGTAAGCCAAGGTAGAGATATGAAATTTCCATTAAGACCTATTGCTAGTGCAGAGCCATTTGAAAAATGGGCAATTGAATTTGTGGGACCTATCTCCCTAGCCGTGCGAAGTAAAGGTTTGCGCTATATTATCACTTGCACAAATTATCTTACAATGTAGGAAAAATTGGTGCCCACAAAGGATTGTATGATGACTACAACAACTAGGTTTTTATGGGAGAATATAATCAGTAAGTATGGATGTCTGTTGAGTGTAACAAGTGATAAGGGTACTCACTTTTTGAATGAAACTATTAGAATCTTATTGGCATAGTTTATGGTGGCCCATCACAAAACTACGCCCTATCACCCTCAGGATAATGGGACTACTGAGGTCTTTAAAAAATATTTAGCCATACATTAACTAATATTTGTGATTTTAGAAGGAGGAACTGGGATGAAAATTTTTCTACAATACTATGGGCATATCACGCGACTTATAAATGTTTGAACAAAGCGACACCCTTTCCATTGGTGTTTGGCACATAATTTGTTCTTCTCATTGAATTTATGTTACCATCTCTGCGTATTACACATACAAGAGGATTGGTCAATGAGTAAGAGTTAGAGGAGAACATTTAAAAACTTATGATGTTATATGAAAGGCAAGCCATTTCTAGATGGAGTTAGAAGACGGAAAAAGCTAGATAGAAGGCATGGCATGATCGACATATTAGGATTAAGGAGTTTGAAGTTGGGAATATGGTTCTTCTTTACGAATCAAAGTTTCTGTGCCATCCTAGGAAACTCAAAGTGCATTGGTTAGGACCGTATGTTATCTCTTATATACTTGATTCGGGCACTTTCCAATTACAAGCGTTGGATGGGACACGGTTTCCCAGTTATTTTAACGGGAGTAGGTTGAAGCTCTACTATAGATAAGTCTTCTATGTGTTTGTAAATAAGGTAGTATTGTTAGTTAGCTTAGGATTTCCCTTAATGAAATTTCCTTTATACGGGTTTCCTTTCACTTTTCTTTGTCTTTTAGTTTGTCTGTTGTGTGCATGCTTATGTGCCAATACCAAGTTACTATCTAAAAGGAGTTCTAGGAGTAGAGTACCGTGCATCTATTTAGTGTGGGGTGGAGAGTGTAAATAAGGGTTTTGGTGAATAGTGTAGCATGAAAAAAGTTCTAGGAGTAAGGTTGATTTCCGGCTCGGATGAGAAAATCAAAAGCACGTGGGTTCAGAGGAGCACATGTAACAGAAGTGATTATGGGTAGAAATTGGTGTCAAAATCTTTATGAAAACCATGTAAAGGGATAAAAAATGTAGAGCAACATGAGGTAGGTGGTGACAAACTAGACTTAAGACACAAAGGAAGATTGCCTTTGGTGCTATGAGTGTGCTAAAGGATATGTGGTCAATGAAGTTTTACGTTCTATAAGGTTGTGGGAGTTTTGTACAGAGTTACATGTGAAGGGAAAGTGCTAGAAAAAATGCATGGAAGAATAGCATTGGAAAAATCTGAATTTAATGTGGTAGTATGGTGGTAGGTGACATAGGAGTTTATGCAGAAAAATGAAAAAATCTATAAATAGAAGATCGAGATAAGTTATTTATTTTACCTTGCATTTGTTTGTGAAGAGATCTTGTGAAATAGGGCATCCTTGTGGAATATTGCATGTGAAGTGGAGAACTTGACAAATTTGTGAACTAGAGTGGAACAAAGTACATGGGCATGCATGGAGAATATTGTTTGGTGGATTCCCATGAGTATTTACGTTGTCTTGTGGAAGGAGAGTTTTCCAGGTTAGGGTTTATAGAGTTAGGGCATGGGTTTTGAAAAAAAATTGTAGGAGTGGAGCTTAGGGATTGAGAAGTGTTGAAGCAAGATGTTAGGAAGAACTTACAAGGACTTAACAAGAAAAATGACACCAAGGAAAGGAACAAACGTTTCACTAAAGAAAGGCATGGGAAATGGTGAAGGAAATCTAGTCACATCAACAAGTTTTAATGAAGAGTAGTACACAAAGATGCAGTACCCAAATGACATTTTGATGAGAATGGAATGGGTCTCCCACATAAAAAATATGGCTATAAGTGACTATAACCATATGATGAGCACCATTGAGAAAGAGATGGAATTAGAACTAGTTTGTGCTACCGGAGAAAGGAAACATTATGAAAAACCTGTATATGATGACTCCATGAAGACCGCATTAGAAAAGGCTAGACTTTTGCAACTCTATGAGTTTCCATATTTCAGAAAACCTGAAATGTTTTACTGATGGCTGATGTCACGTGTGTAAAAATATTATTTTTACTTCACAGGGAGGAATGTACTTAACTACTTAGTTGATCTCCAAATACACTGGGCTTATTTTCACAGGAGAATCAATGGATAATGACTTAGATGACAAGGATGTCATCAAGGAAACAAACATGAAATATGAATATAAGAAGGTCTCACACTATTTTGATATCACCAAGATCACCAACCCAACCATGAAGATGGTCACACACCTACTCACCAAACTGAATGGATAAAAGTGATAGACACAAGTGAACAAGAGATGGTTGAACGTTTGCAGGAAGATTTTAGAAGGAATAATCTACAACCTCTCGACCTTTATTGTGGAGGAGATCATAGATGCCTCGCGTAATGGGGACAAAATCATGTATAGTAATGTCCTTCTTACCATTGTATTTTTAGAGATTGGAGTGCTTGATGGGCCAAATAACTACGTCCGAGAGTACCCTGATGAGGACCCTTCCCTCGCTAAGAGGTTTGAATCATACTCTTGTGATATAATCATTACTGCATATAAATCGTGCTTAGAGAAGTGGTACAAGCGAATGCGTGATGTATTTAGGGTAGAATGGAGAATCCTTTAACAACTTCTAGACTTAGTGGAGGGTGAGGATGAGTTTGTTTTGTACTAGTATTTTTACATAGGAAGATTCACTTTGATAGATGGCACAAAAAATACATGGTGTAAAATGTCCTTTGCCTTCATAGTGTAGTACTTCCAAATCATGGTTAGCAAGTTCAAGGAGGCCAAGAAACTTAGATTTGATATAAGTAAGGTATATCAGGATCACCATGCACTGCGTCTCACATTGGTGTATCCCAATAAGAGTGCATATGTGGAGAAGTATGTCTCTCACGACATACATATGGTAACATTTGTGTCAATACCTGTTGCAAGAAAAATGATAGCAAGGGTATACATACACATGAGGACCAAGTTTGAAAAAAGGTGTGTAAGTTGAGGATGATGTATCCATCCCAGAGGACCTCACCGAAAGAAAGAAGGTGGTGCCAAAGAAGAGAGGAAGAGAGGAAACTCCAGCAAGTAGGGCACCGAGCGCGTGTACAATACAAACTGCGAGGGCATAAAAGTCACGCGCAGGCCCAAGTACTTACACATGAAGGAAGAAATCCCCTGTGAATGAGAAGTCACTCAAGAATGAAATGTCCCCTATGATGGATTTTCTAGTAAAGAAGAAGAAAAATATAGCACAAAGTTCAAACTCTGAGGAAACAAAGAACATGAAGGGTGAAAAATCAAAGAAGGATGAGGAGCACAAAGAAGGTGAGGATCCTCTTGTGTATAATGTACACAAATCTGATGAAGAGTAGAATGGATCTAAGGAGGGCACTCAGAATATGGGAGGAAGTGAAGAGGTGAATGTGAATACACAAGAGACCCCACACTTGGTTAGAGGGCAGTTGGATGACACTGTAGAAAAGTAGGTGGTAAACATCATCTAGAACTTAGTGGAGTACAACGTTAAAGAAATATTGAGAGAAACAAAAGAGAGCATAGAAAATGAGAAGGGTTTAGAAGTCAGCTGAACCCAACTGGATCACACACTGGTGTAAAGGGCGTTACTGTGGTGCAAGGACACACGATGAATTATCTCAATTATCCAAAAAAGGTCCAACATGTGCATTTCCAAAGCACGGTGCCTATTGACCAACTCTTTTGCTGGTCATCATTTGATAAGGATAGTGCGTACATGCACACAAGGAAGTTGTTTTCAAGGACCTTTGAATCCCATTACGAAGTTGGTGCAGATGTAGTGATAGAAACACAAAACCCCAATGAGGTGAATCTTATTATGGATACCTAACGGCTAATGGATGAGTAGGATTGTAATGTGCTCAACAAGATATTGGTAGAAGTAGAGGATAGGTTATTCGGGAGGAATAATATAATCATAACGTTGGATGAGGAATTGGAGGAAAAGAATAAGGAGATGATAGAGAGAGATAGGGATATTAAAGGTAAGGAGTATCTAATCACATAGTTAAAGGCTGATTTGAGAGAGGAAAAGGTAAAGGTGCATGAAGCCTACAAGAAAGAAAAGACTATCTTAGACTCCATTATTTTGGAACGCCCAAACTTATCCCCTTGGAACAGAAGTATGAGTTAGACTTCCACTTCTTCGAGGATTTGACACGCTTGATCACAATGGAGAAACAACCACTTGCGTTAGAGTCGAAAAAAGATGTTTTGGCAACAAAGAGAGAAGAATTTGAAAATTTAAGAGACCATAACTCGGTACTCCGAGCTCCTTTCCTTTGTAAAAAATGCAGCGCACATGGCCAAAGTTATCTATGACAACTGTGGAGACAAGGACAGGGTGGCAGGTGTATTGGTTGTTACCCATGAGGCAAACTTGAAGGATTTCCATTAAAAGAACAAGAATAATAGGGCAGAGTGAGACAAGATCATAGCAGAGGTTGAGAAGAAGTTTGAGGTGATCGAATACTTAAGGGTCACGATTAAAAATAAATTGAATGAATTATATCCCCAGGTTACTTGAAGGATGAACGCGCTAGGCGACCTTAGAAATCAGATGGAAAATATTGCCGATACAATGAGTGCTAAAGATGTTGAATTATCATTTGATGAAGTCAGCCCATTGATACAGGATTTATTTCAACAAGCACATAGTGATGTGGATTCCTGAAATAAAATTGAAGCATCCTTGAACAAAGACTTCCCAATCCTTTTATAGCAGTAGCAAAATTCTTTTGTTCCTTGGCATAAGATGGGTACAAAATATTATTTCCCTCCATTATTTAGTATTTATTAAATCTCGGGTTATTTTCTAAGGATGGACAACACATTTAGTGTGGGGTGATGTTGATCCTGGAAAATGACTAAGTCCTAAAATAGAAGATGAGTGCGCGTGGAAGGCATTATGGAGAAAAGTGCGTAAGTAAACGTGTGTAAGGAGAGATAAGTTTACACGTGGAAACATGAAAGGATTTAAGGGTTTAAGGACTTAGCCAAATTTTGGTTAAAGGTTATCACATGAAAAACATGTGAAGATGCGGATAAGCATAATGATGAAAATTTTGTTACATGGAGACTTGGAGCTCAAGAAAAGAATATTCTAGCAAATCTTTATGGTTATGGGCTGTAAAGTGAAGGTTGTTATGGCTAGATGGCATTTTCATGGCTTAGAAACTCAATCATAATAGGGTATGATGACATTTGACATGCGGGATTAATTTTGGAATTATGTTTAGGTGAGCTCTTATCCTATTTAAGGAGGCATTTTGAATCTAGACAAGAGAATGATATGCGTGTATTGGTTATGGGTGTTAAAGATTAGAGGTTGAGTATGGGTACATATGGGGTGTGCATGTTAGTGGTGTATTTCTATAGGAAGGGATTATGTAATGGTTATAAGGGGATAATATAGGGTTTCTATATCAAATCCATGGGAAGGGTAGGATGCTAATGGTAAAAATATGTATTGATCTGTTGATGAACCTTTTTGATGTAATATGGCTACTGTAAACACTTGTTAATCAATATATGACGGATTATTCTATATATCTATGTTTATGGGTTTAAACCCTAGTGTATTTCATGTTACTCGTGGTACATATTTGGTCCTATTATGTTGTTGCAATGTTTACATTTATACCATGGTGCATCTATGTTAGATCTAGTGTTTTTACTCTATGCTAGAATAAATGCTTGTATTTCTGTTTCTGCAAACATTCCTCCATTAATGGCGAAGCATTCTTACAAAGCTCACATGAAGGAGAGGATCGACATCTGTGTGCACCTTGGGTGAGTACCCAACTTAATATTAGGTGATAGGCAAATGTGCTAGGTATTTAAATGGAATAGGGAAAGGAGACTACAATTGTTGTGAAATTCTACCACCTTCTGCACTTTTTTCTTGTCATTGGACGCTTTTTTTTTACTATTTTTAAGGTGCTCTTCATCATTTGGAGTTGTCCTACATCGATTAAAACATCATGGGAGACAAGAAACAAAGTCAAAAAAGGAAATACATAAGTAAAAAACACCAGAGGAATTAGAGGCAAGAAGATTTCAAGATTCTAAGTGAATTCAGAAACTTCGTGAATCAAGAAGAGGTTCATCTTCAACCCCTACTATTGTAAGTAATGAGGAACCATGTAATGTTTTTACCGTCAATGTTGAATATGAATTAAATCCTCGTGATGAAGATGAATTAAATACTAATGATGAAGTTGAAATAAATACTTGTGGTGTAGTTGATGTTGAAATTGAAGGAGACAATGAAAATGTGAATCATGAAATTCATTTTAAAACCGTAGACAACCAAAATTTGGCAAAAACACCTCCTATGATTTTACAAAAGAGACCTAATTATTTTATTGAAATTAATCAAAAAATTTTGAAACCAATGTCTGAAAAACTTTCTGAATGGAAATTCAGAAGAAAAACCACTGAAATTTGGGATAATCATTTTGAAATTTTAAATGATTCCCAAAGATGTCAGTTGTTGGTTAGTTTGATGAAATTGAATAAAATGAGACCTACAATAAACACCTTAGGATTGAAAACATCTAATATATGTGGTCAAGCCTCTGTAATTGTTGAAAACATCCATGATGCATATCACACTTTTGGTGTCACGAGATGTACAAGGGATAGTAATGGCATGTGCCATGTACTTGCTACTAGTGTTGTAAATGAATCAACAAAAAAAATTCTGATTAAGAAAATAAGACGAATGTTAAAAGTTAATTGAAAAACTCTAATGAAAGCAATTGAAAGGTTTAATATCCTTCAATCACCCAAAAACATGAATTTTTGGGTATTTTCTGCTAGAGCACCACGTAAAGACAAAGATATATTTGATGCTATAAGAGAATATGTTTAATTTTGGCATGGTAACACTAGAGTTTCACCTAATACAAGAGATGTTGTAAAAAAAAAATTTGGTTCTACTAATCATGAACCACATCCAAAGCGTTTCTTAAATATGACTCAAACTCAATTTTTTCATAAATCTGAACAGGAGCATCCAAAAATTAAAATTAGTCAATTTTTTTTTTGAAATGTTGAAACCATTCTATGTGAAAATCAACCACACTCACACCACTTGTTGTTGTAGGAAACATGTTGAATTTGAGATGCATTATTATAATTTTCAATGTATTTCTTTTTATTTACATTCTGAAACTATGTTACTAGAATGTGGTGTTCAAGTTCCACCAATATCTTCCAAGGATTTCATTTCTACTAATTTTTGTGAAAGAGAAGTTGGACAATTTTTTTATAATTAGGATTGTTTAGATGGAAGTTGCGGTACGTGCGGCAGATTACCTAAATTGGAAAGTTGTATCCATGAGAAAATAGGAGGTGCAATAGGACATAATTTAGTTGGGTTTAATAAATATAAATCAGTACCATACTAATTGAAAGATGGAAAGGAGTCTAAATGGTGTGAGCTAGTTACAGAACATATGATTGTTTTTCAATGTACGAGAAAATTTAAAAATGAAATTGTTTATGAGTATGCTATGCATACACACAGAGCTCGATGGTTGGATGAACAATTCAAGATATGAAAAGACACATTTCCTCTTGGTATTGTTGTTTCAGTGGTCGATTTTATAGAGAATTACACGTTGCAACCAAAAATGGAGGTTCAATCACACTATTACAACTCAGTACAGGTTGCCATTTTTGTGCATATTACATTTATACATTCTCCTGATAATATAAAAAATGATCAAATTTTTTAAGAGAGTACCACTTTTATATCAATGATGATCAGACTCATTCTACTGAATTTGTGCAAGGGTGTTGTTGTAGCAAATCAGCAGCACCCCTGAATACTGATAAAACTTCTAGTTTGATCATCCTAAGCATCCAGTGTGATTGCACAACATTGAATCCTTTTCCCCAAGTGTGGGACTTGCAAAATGGGAAAGGATTCTCCATATTAGAGGTTGGTTCCTCAACTCCTCTGATCAGATATGTCACTTGCAAGTTATACAAAGGTTTAAAACTCAAAATCCTACTCTAAATTCCAAAGTGGACAAAGATAGAGAGTGAAAAAACTAAAACTAGTGCTAATAAGGTGATACACCAAAGGAGTGGTGAGCATTTTTACTTCTACAGATTGACAAAAATCATGGAAATGCAACAAAACTTCATGCACAAACTGATAAACTGTAATGGAAGGTCAGAGATGGATTAAACAACACAAACAGAGGATTAAAACTCATTCACAAAGCCTGCATTGTCATTTCCATTAACCAAAACACATGCATTACAACACCTGAGAGGTAAAAGAATAGTCTGCAGTCTTAAAAAGGTCTGATATTCCACCAAATCATTTCCAAGGTGAAAAGGGAGCCCTGCTATACACAAAAAATGTTCAACCCTTTGAAAATGAGCCAAATCTGGCTTTTACAGTGCAAGCGACGAGCCCAGGAGAGAGAAACACGGGAAAACATGGAAGGGATTCAACCATTGACCAAAATGCAATCAAAAAAACATGGGCATCCTTACAGACCCATGCCCTGACATTTTTAGCTATGCTAGGAAAGAATGCCGAGCCATTCTTCATTAAAAATGGTGGTTGAAATGTCATTTCTGTCCATGACCACGTGCCAGAGGTGTTTTTCAATTTTATCTCTCCAATCTCCATAAAAATGCAAAAATGACCCTAGAATCTTGTAGAGAAATTCACCAAGTTTCCATTCATATAAAGAACATGAAAAACCGAGCTCTGGATCGAAAGATATGGCCATTTGAAATTTTAAAGCAAAAGAGGGCCAAATCAGATTGGCGAGCGAAAATTTGAATTTTTTTACCTTTCTTGCATTTGGGAAAAATTCCCAAAAAAACCCCGCGCTCTGTCACTCTAGGTGCCACGTGGCACATTTTTATTGGGCGCGGGCCCATCCTTTTCCATTTTCTTCTGATTTTCCCTTTGGGAAATTTTCCAAAAAATCCCCGCCGGGCCGGTGAGTTGAGGTCACGTGGCACGCGTTGATCAGGCGCGGGTCTGTCCTTCCTGAATTTTCCATGGGTCACTTTGACCATTTCGACCTGGACACGTGGCATTGTCTCATTGGGTGCAGGCTTGCCCCTCCGAATTTTCCACGTGGGCTTTTCTTGAATTTTGGGCGCCACCTAGACACGTGGCGAGATTTGATTGGCTCACATCTTGGGGGTGGGCTTGCCTTTTAAATTTCCTTTAATTTTTCGCTTGATAAAATTTCCCAATTTCTCCCCACCCTCCGCCATTCTGGGACACGTAGCGGAATTTCATTGGTTGCAGGCCATCCACAAACACTTTACTTTTGTGCGCAAACACCTTGGGAAAAATCCCAATTTCCTCTTGCGCTCCGCAGCTTCAGCCCCCAGGGACACGTGGCTTGATCTGATTCATCGGTGGGGCAGTGGGCCAAAAATTTCTTCATTGAAATTTGTGAAACACTTTGCCAAAAAAAACCAAGTTCTCCTCCACCCTCCGCAATTCCGGCTCCATAGGACACGTGGCACGTTTGTTATTGGGCGCGGGCCCTCCTTCCAAAATTTCCATGCACCAACACTTAGCCAAATTTTTTAAATTTCACCCCTGGACACATGGCATCCCCTGATTCACTGGCGGGCCTGCGGGGAAAATATTTCCTCTTGAAAACTTTGCCAAAGCACTTGGTAAAAAACCAAGTTCTCCTCCGACCCCCGCCACTTCCCTGGACATGTGGCGGCATCTCATTGGATGCGGGCCTTCCTGGGGAAAATTTCCCACAAAAACTCCACCAAGCCATAACTTCAAAAATACATGGAGTTAGGAGGAAAACTTTACCTTTCTAGAAAGCTAAGAGAGGGCTCTATCCAATGATGCCATTTCCAGAAAGTTTTGAGTGCCTGAAAAGCAAAAAAAATCATGTCTAAGGCACAAGAGAGGGAAGAATGAAAGGATTTATCCACAAAATGAGCAGGGGGCACATTTTGGATAACAATTCAGTTGACTCAGAGGGGTCATCTTCCTGCTGGATGAAGTTACCAGTTGCTTGAAGTAATCCATTGGGCATGGAGTCATTGAATTCTCTTTTTGATACCCCAACTGACTAGAAAACTGCAAGGAGGAAGATAAAATATCATTTGATGGAGCAAGGCTTGCAAACACATCTCCAGGGACAGCAAGCCTGTGCCAAAGCACTTAGGGAAAGAAAACTAACCTACAACAAAATAATGTGCATAAGCACTTGGAGGAATGGAAACCTAAACTAATATGTACAAGGTGGAGAGCTTCCCTTTAATAACAATGCTTTAGATGGATTCCATTGACTGGAATCTGCAGTTCTTCGCCATCCAATGAAGACAATTGGAAAGCATTGTTGTCCTTACACTTTGTGACCATGTATGGGCCACTCCAAATGGCATCAAATTTTGAATGTCTTCCCGGTTTTGCTCTATCTGCATCCCATTTTAGCACTAGATCTCCAACCTGGAAAGATCTATTCTTGGCCTTTCTATCAAAGGTCTTCTTTATCAAATCTTGATCCTTCTCCATTACTTGGGATGCGTGATTTCTGATCTCTTGGAGCTCCATCAATTCTACATATCTGAATTCCATGGGCTCAAACTCCAACAACTCCAACTGTTTCATGAGTTCTAATGTTGGCAACTCAAGTGACATGGGAAAAATTGCCTCTCTCCCATAAACAAGCTTAAATGGAGAGTTACCTGTAGATCTCTTGGGAGTTATCCTATCAGCCCATAAGGATGATTTCAATTTAGTATGCCAAGACCTCTGATTTTCATCAAGAGTCCTCCTAATGATCCTCAACAAGTTCTTGTTTGTAGACTCAGCCTGACCATTACCCTGAGGGTAATAGTTTGATGAAGTGCTTAGGTAGATCCCATTCTTGACAGCCCATTCAGTCACCTTGGACCCAATGAACGTCAATGCGTTATCTGATATTATTGTAGCTAGTATGCCAAACCTGGTTGATATTCCCTCATAGAAGTCTAGGATACTAGATTTATTTACCTCCTTGAGTGCTACCACCTCAGTCCATTTGGTGAAGTAATCTGTGGTTGTTAAAATCCACTTGTGTCCTTGGCTTGAATTAGGATTAATGACTCCAATGAAATCCAAACCCCATTGCATGAATAGCTGATCAACTAAAATTGGATGCAATGGAAGGGAATCTAGTCTCTACTTACCTGTGAAGAACACACAATTCTTGCACCTCTTGATCCATGCATAACAATCATTGAAAATCTTAGGCCAATAATAGCCAGCCCTCATGATCTTTAGAGCTGTCACTCTTGGTGCAAAATGACCATTAGATGGTTCACCATGGAATTCTTCCAACACCCTATGAATTTGATTTGTACCAATGCATCTCAGCAGCACTCCATTCACATCTCTCTTGAACAAACACCATCAACAAGGGCATATGGGACAGCCTGTAATCTGAAGTGTCTTCTTTTGGTCTTGTTCATCTCTGGAGGGCATAGGCCTGTGCTTAGGAAGTGCATTATACCTTGGGTCCAGCAAGGAGTGGGGACACCATTATTTTCTTCTTGAGTGCTTCCTTTCTCATAGCTATCTTGCAACGCCAAAACAACCTCCTTCTCATTGCATGCTTCCTTTTGTTTGCTCAAAATCAGCTGCTCACACAATCCTTTTCCTCTAACCAACTTGGTGAACTTGATCTCTATGTCATACTCCATGACACAAGTAATTCAACCTGCTCTCTTTTCATTCAAGTCTTTATTGAGAAGGAAGTCTTTAACTCCCACATGAGAAACCAACAATTGAACCTTGTTGTTTGAGACTAAATGCTTGAACTTCTTCAAGCTTCTGATTACTGTAAGAACATGCTTCTCAATGAAAGAATATTTCACCTCATAGTCCTCCAAGCTTTGGCTGAAGAAAGCAATTGGCTATTCATCATTGTCCTTGTTCTGCTGTACCAAAATTGTAGAAATAGTATCATCACCCCCAAATGCATAGAGGATGAAATCCTTGGAGAAATCCGGGTTAGTGAGAGTTGGTGCTTGAGAGATGGCTTCTTTGATTACTTCAAAACTTTCCTTGCCCTTTGCTGTCCATTTGAAAGCCATGCTTTTCTTTAAAATCTTGGTGATAGGTTTGACAAAGGATGCAAAATTTGGGACAAAGCTCCGAACAAAATTTATTCTCCCCAAAAAAATTTGAAGGGCCTTCTTGTGGCTTGGAAATGGTAGTGCTCTTATGGCATTAACTCTCTCTGGATCAATTGTTAATCCTTCTTTGGAGACAATGTGGCCAAGGAGCTTTCCTTCATGGGCTATAAAAATACATTTTTTAGGATTCAAGGAGACTCCAAATCTTCTACACCTATGGAACACTTGTCTCAAATGAGAGAGGTGGTCTGCTGCATTGTTTGAAAAAATAGTGATATCATCAAGATATATCAGCACTATGTTGTTAATCAAATCCTTGAACGCCATGTCCATTTCTCTTTGGAAGGTAGCTCCAGTGTTGGACAACCCAAATGGAATTTTCCTGTATGCATAAGTTCCCCATTTGGTTGTAAAGGCTATCTTGAATTGGTCTTCTTCCTTCACCATAATCTAATTGTACCCCGAATAGCCATCAAGTAATGAAAACCTCTCGGAACCAGCAACAACTTGCAAAATTTTCTCCATAGAAGGAAGTGGATAATGATCCTTGAGAGATGCTCTATTCAAATCTATGAAGTCAACACACAATCTGATTTCCCCACTCTTCTTTCTAACTGGAACCAAGTTGGCTACCCAAATGGAATGCTTGATAGGGAATATGATTCTTGATTCTATCAACTTATTCAATTCTTTTCTCATGAGAGGCTCCATGTGGGGGTTAACTAGCCTTTGTTTTTGCCTAATGGGTTTAGTACTTGGATCCAATTCAATGGTATGTTGAGCTAACTCGGGATTGAAACCTTTCAAATATTCATAGCTCCAAGCAAACACATCAGGGAATTCTTGAAAAAGATGTATGAACTCATACCTTTCTTGTTTGGTTGTCATCTTGCCAACTTGGAGTGATTTGTCTCCTTCTACTGAGATGGACACTGAATCTTCTCCCTTGATTTGGATGTTTGCTTTCTCCTTCCTAAACTGATCATTAGGATTGAAAATGGAATCCAAAGTAATAAGTCCCTTTGGTAGTTTGTTGGTTCTCAGCTGTACCACTTGGTCACCATACTGCTGCTCCAACTTTTCCTAATTTTTAGCCGAGAACTCAACCTCTTCTTGCAAGAAATGGATGATTTGCTAATCATTTTCAAACACTTTCCAACTTATATTGTTGTCTGGTACTAAAGGCCTCACAATCACATGGATGTTTGACTATACCTTGTCTTTCTGAATGCTTTAAACAACGTCAAAGGCTTCCCCAACTGTTACAATCCTGTCAGCAGCTTGGTTCTCTTTTCTAGGAATGGATTTTATGCCAAAACCCTCAAAATATTCAATGAGGTCCCACACCCTGTTCTTGTAGCATTTGAGTAGATCATTCTTGACAGCATGCTGCCCCTTAACTTGGTTGAAAATAAACTCACTATCACCAAAGACTTGCAAGTTCTTTATTCCTCTCTTGATTGATGAATGCAATCCTTGTATCAAGGCTTCATACTCAGCAGTGTTATTAGAGCATGCAAACTAAAATATAAACGCTAAATAATAGTTAACTCCTTGTGGTGAAACAAGCATAGCTCCCCCTCCTACACCTTGTCTACTCGTTGATCCATCAAAAAACAACTGCCATACCTCATTTTTATCCTTGTGGTCTGGCTTGGTGATGCTAGGAATAGGCTGATTTTCTTCATGCATGCAATAGACTCCTAACTCATATTCTTCTATTTCTTGATAAGGATCGAAAGCATGCACCTTGTTTGCCCATTCATCAAGAGTTAGATCTGGGATGCTTCCTACTTTGGTGTCAGCTTCATCAGTGCTTGGATAATATTCTTGATCAAATGCTGAACAATTGGTATTGATCTGACTTGGAGTGTAAGGCTCAATATGAAAGTTTGCAATAGGTTCAGATCTGATTGTGGCCTTAGTTCCATATCTTGTTCTGAACAACATGTGTGACCAATCGGTGGATAAGTAGCCTCCAATCTTGGCTGTGAAATCCCTTGACAAACATAGGGCAAAGAGTGGTGGAAGGTCTATTACTGAGACATCTTGTAAAACCACAACGTTGGGGCAAGCATGCAAGGTAAGACTCAAGTTTTTTATCACTCCAACTATTGTTACTGCTGTCCCATCTAATTGCACTACCCCTTTGGATATGGTTTCATACTGGAGCCCCAACTGATCAGCTATTTTCTTGGGCATTACTGAACTACTTGCCCCAGAATCAATTATGCAATTGTGTACTAGTTGATTTCCAATGATCAATGAAACATATAATAGAGGGGGCTTAAACATCTTACCTTTCTGTCATCCATGATTCCCCTCAGGCTGGGCAGCATTTGTGAGCACCTTCTTTTACATTTGGACCTGCTGATTCGAAGCTGACCAGTCCTTCATGGTAGCTTGTAACAAATCTCTTTGGCCTGGGATAGATAGTGATTCCCACATTGATATGTTTACATTTGTCTTCTTCATTTGATCAATGATGTTGAATGGAGATGAAGCATCTCTTTGTTTTCCCTTGGCTTGCACATTCACTCCTTGCACATGGGCAACAACAACTAGCATTTGAGTTGGCCTAGGAGCTTTTTTGGGAAGTCCTTGCGTGCTTGGGATTGGATTTTGTTTGCCAATAGTTTGTGGAGTGATAGAAGATTGAGGATTGCTTGGGGCTAATGGCTGTTCTTCACCCAAATTTCTCCTTTTTGACCTCATGTTGGCTACAACACTTTGGGAAACCATTTGATTCATGCCACAAAAATCTTCTGCCTGCCAATTTACAAGTGTGGTATCATTTGGAGCTAACTGCTGTTGGAATGTTTCTTGACTACCCTCACCCTCCACACTAGTTATTGTCACCATTAGTGCTTGATTCAAGGCACCATTGAAGCACATGGATTGGTTATGAGGTTCATTGCATGGGAAACACCAATCATACTCTTGAGCTATATTGTTTTGTACTAGTGCTAATGCTTTAGAGGCAGATGTAGCATTGGGATTATAGGGCTGAAATGGTCTGTTGGTAGGAGGCCTTGTTTGATTCAAATTTACAGCTGGGTTGGGTGGTCTTTGGGGTTGATATGGCTGCCTGTTAGGCTGAGCTTGAGGCTAGAAGGGAGGTTTAAAACCTTGGGCTTTCTGCCTCTTGAGTGTAACCAGCTCATTACCTAAATTTTGCAGCTACTTCATGACTTCTTGAAGTTCATTCGAGGCACTAGAAGATGAAGTAGAAGATTCACTTGAATTCTGATTTCTAGGAGTGGGAATAGGAGCTAAATTAGGCATTTGATTAGTGTTTGGGATCTCTAAACTTGGAAATAGTTGCATTGGAGGTCTAGGAGCTAGCTTACCAGCTTGAATCAAACAATTCTCAGCTCTAATAGCAATGCTATAAGCAATGGGGATAGTTGCCTCCCATGGATTGAATTAACATAGAGATATCAGAATTTAAAGCTTTAAGGTAGTAAAGAAAAGCACCTTCTGCTGTTAGCTTGAATGCCACTGGAATTCTCTCCCAAGTCCTTTGAAATCTGAAATTAAAATCAGTCAGCTGCTCATTGGGAGCTCTCTTGATGGTTGTCAATTGCTCCAAAAGGGACAATTTGTCTCCCTTTTCTCCGAACTGCTCATGGAGGGATATAGATAACTGGTTCCAATTTTGAATAGAACCTGAGGCAATTCTCATGAACCATTGCAAAGATTTCCCTTTGAATGAAGATGCCATCAGTTTGACAACAACTTGCATCTCATTGATCTCATGGATTGCACAAATGTTAGCAATATCCTTGACATGATCACCAGGAGTAGTCTGATTCTCTCCAGTAAAGTATGGGATGTTTTTCAATGCTGCAACTGGAATTGGATTTTGTGCATTGAGAGCAAGTGGGCTGCTGCCAATGAAATTGACATAGGGGTTGTTTTGTGCCATTCTGATTGGCCTTAGAACCCTAGTTGATTGAATGAAAGGCCTACCAGGTGGAGGAGTTGAGCGAGTTCTGTTTGGTGGAGATGGAGACCTCTGAATTCTCCTCCCTCTTTGCCTTCTTCTTGGAGATAACTGCAGATACTCAAACAACTCTTCTCCTTCTCCAAATCTTGACCTTGTGGTGATTCTTCTCATGAGTTTTCAGGTCTACACTGCTAAACTAGCTGATTCTTCTCCCTTGGAGTCACCAGATGTGCAATTCAAGGCTATTTTAAGCAAGAAACTTGCAACAAATGCACATCAATTTGTTGCAATGAAGATGAAGACCTCTAAGGTCCCACCGAGCGTGCCAAAACTATTGTAGCAAATCAGCAGCACCCATGGATACTGATCATATTTCTAGTTTGATCATCCTAAGCATCCAGTGTGATTGCACAACATTGAATCCTTTTCTCCAAGTGTGGGACTTGTAAAATGGAAAAGGATTCTCCAGATTAGAGGCCCATTCCTTAACTCCTTTGATCAGATATGTCACTTGCAAGTTATACAGAGGTTTAAAACTCAAAATCCTACTCTAAATTCTAAAGTGGACAAAGATAGAGAGTGCAAAAACTGAAACTAGTGCTAATAAGGTGATACACTAAAGGAGTGGTGAGCATTTTTTACTTCTACAAATTGACACAAATCATGGAAATGCAACAAAAATTCATGCACAAACTGATAAACTGTAATGGAAGGTCAGATATGGATTAAACAACACAAATAGAGGATTAAAACTCATTCATAAAGCCTGCATTGTCATTTCCATTAACCAAAACACATGCATTACAATACTTGAGAGGCAAAAGAATAGTCTGCAGTCTTGAAAAGGTCTGATATTCCACCAAATCACTTCCAAGGTGAAAAGGGAGCCCTGCTATACACAAAAAATGTTCAACCCTTTGAAAATGAGACAAATCTGGCTTTTACAGTGCAAGGGACGAGCCTAGGAGAGAGAAACATGGGAAAACTTGGAAGGGATTCAACCATTGAACAAAATGAAATAAAAAAAGCATGAGTGTCCTTACAGACCCATGCCATGACATTTTTAGCCATGCTAGGAGAGAATGCGAGCCATTCTTCATTAAAAATGGTGGTTGAAATATCATTTCTGTCCATGACCACATGCCAGAGGCATTTTTTGATTTTATCTATCCAAACTCCATCAAAACGCAAAAATGACCCTGGAATATTGTAGAAAAAATCACCAGCTTTCTATTGATATAAAGAATGCGAAAAACTAAGCTTTGGATTGGAAGATATGGCCATTTGAATTTTTAGGGCAAAACAGGGCCAAATCGGATTGGGGGGCGAAAATTTGAATTTTTTACCTTTTTTGCATTTGGGAAAATTTCCCAAAAAATCCCTGCGCTTCGTCACTCCAGGTGCCACATGGCATGTTTTTATTGGGCGCGAGCCCATCCTTGTCCATTTTCCTCTGATTTTCCCTTTGGGATATTTTCCAAAATATCCCCGCCGGGCCGGTGAGTTGAGGCCACGTGGCGCGTGCTGATTGGGCACGGGTCTGTCCTTCCTAAATTTTCCACGGGTCACTTTGACCATTTCGACCTAGACACATGGCAGTGTCTCATTGGGCATGGGTTTTCCCCTCTAAATTTTCCATGTGGGCTTTTCTTGAATTTTGGGCGCCACCTGGAGACGTGGCGAGATTCGATTGGCTCGCATCTTGGGGGCGGGCTTGCCTTTTAAATTTCCTTGAATTTTTCGCTTGAGAAAATTTCCCAATTTCTCCCCACCCTCTACCATTCTGGGACATGTGGCAGTATTTCATTGGTTGCGGGCCATCCACAAACACTTTACTTTTGTGTGCAAAAACCTTGGGAAAAATCCCAATTTCCTCTTGCACTCCGCAGCTCCGACCCTTGGGGAAGGGGTCACATGGCTTGATCTGATTCGTCAGCGGGGCAGTGGGCCAAAACTTTCTTCATTGAAATTTGGTGAAACAATTCGCCAAAAAAAACCAAGTTCTCCTCCGCCCTCCGCAATTCTGGCTCCATAGGACACGTGGTACGTTTGTTATTGGGCACGGGCCCTCCTTCCAAAATTTCCATTCACCAACACTTAGCCAAAATTTTCAAATTTCACCCCTGGACACGTGGCATCACCTGATTCGTCAGCGGGCCTGCGGGGGAAAATATTTCCTCTTGAAAACTTTGCCAAAACACTTGGTAAAAAACCAAGTTCTCCTCCAACCCCCCCCACTTCCCTGGACACGTGGTGGCATCTCATTGGCTGTGGGCCTTCCTGGGGAAAATTTCCCACAAAAACTCTGCCAAGCCATAACTTCAAAAATACATGGAGTTAGGAGGAAAACTTTACCTTTCTGGAAAGATAAGAGAGGGCTCTATCCAATGATGCCATTTCCAGCAAGTTTTGAGTTCCTGAAAAGAAAAAAAATCATGTCTGAGGCACAAGAGAGGGAAGAATGAAAGGAGTCAGCCACAAAATGAGCAGGGGGCACATTTTGGATAACAGGTGTTTCCATTTATTTTATGAATTTTTTTTGATAAGGACATCCGCTTCAATCGACATTATATATGGCCAGATAATTTCATGTCTCAGTTTAAGAATGCAGAAATGTTTTATTGGATGAGCATGATGCATGCCAAGATGGGTGTGTAACATATTTGGAGTTTCACTAAGGCTGGAAATGAAAAAGGATAGCATGATGGTAGAGGGGCATGTGTGAAAAGAGATCTTTCAAGATAAGAGTTAAAGTACAAAGATGGTGCTAAATTGAAAGATGCAAAGAGCATATTGGAATGGTGTATTAAAAACATGGCTCTTGGTTCTCAAGAAAATTCCACATTTTGTAGATATTTTTGGTTGATAGAGGAAATTTTTTTTGCTAACTATGAGGATGATATGACACTCATAGGGTCTAGTGATCTCGTTTTTCTCCATCTCCTTTCGGTTCTCTCGGTGTTCTATTGTTTGCAAAAGCACAAAATTGTGTAGTTTGAGTCAGTGCAAGGATGTCAAATGCAATATTTTGCATACGGTGGCTCTTGGTGCCAAACCGATTACACAAACACATCCAGGTGGCCTGGTAAATTGTTGTGGAGTCTTCACTTTGGTGCTAAACAATGTCGTTGCTTCCGGGCTACTTCGTTTGGACATAGTCCCTTAAGAGCGCAGAGACCAAAAAATTCTATAAGTTTGACGAGTGATATATCAGTCTCTGTGGCACCTAAAAACCTCTCGTTTAATCCTACACCTCTATGTCAAGACCCTCTAAATAATTCTATCTCATTTTTATCCATCTCCTTTTGGTTCTCTCGGTGTTTTATTGTTTACAAAATCTCAAAACAATGTAGTTTGAGTCAGTGTAAGGCTATCAAATGCAATATTTTGTAAATGGTGGCTCTTGGTGCCAAACCAAATGTTTAAACATGTCTGAGTGACCTAGTAAACACTTGTGGAATTTTTTTTTTGGTGCCGGATGGAGCCGTTTCTTCTGGGATACTTCGTTAAGATGTAGTCCCTTAAGAGGTCAGAGACCAAAAAATGTTATAACTTCGGCGGGTGATATCTCAGTATCCATGGCTTAGTTGATCCTACACCTCCACGTTAGGACCCTATAGATAATATTATCTTGATTTTATCCATATCCTTTCGGTTCTCTCGGTGTTCTATTGTTTGTAAAAGCACAAATACTGTAGTTTAAGTCAGTGTAAGGATAGAAAATGCAATATTTTGCAAACGGTGGCTCTTGGAACCAAAACGACTATGCCAAAACATCTGGGGTGGCATGGTAAACACTTATGGAGGCTTTGTTTTTGTGCCAAATGGATCCATTTATTCTGGGCTACTTTGTTCAAATGTAGCCCCTTAAGAGCCCAAAGACCAAAAAATGCTATAACTTCGACGGGTGATATCTCGGTCTCCATGGCACCTAGAGACTCTCGTTCATCCTACACCTCTGTGTCAAGACCATATAGAGAATATTATCTCTATTTTATCCATCTCCTTGCAGTTATCTTGGTGTTCTATTGTTTGTAAAAACACAAAATAGTGTAGTTTGAGTCAGTGTAAGGCTGTCAAACACAATATTTTGTAAAGGGTGGCTCTTGGCACCAAACTGACTGTGCCAACACGTCTAGGTGGCTTGGAAAATGATTTTGGAGGATTTTTTTTGGTGTCGGATGAAGATATTGCTTCCGGGCTACTTCGTCCAGATGTAGTCCCTTAAGAGCCCGGAGACCCAAAAATGTTATAACTTCGATGGGTGATATATTAGTCTCCATGGCACCTAGATATCTCTCATTTGGTCCTAAACCTCCATGTCAGGGCCCTCTATATAATTTTATCTCAGTTTTATCCATCTCCTTTTGGTTTTCTCAGTATTATATTGTTTGTAAAAGTTCAAAATTATGTAGTTTGAGTGAGTTTAAGGCTATCAAACGTAAGATTTTACAAACGGTGGCTCTTGGCACCGAACCGACTGTGCCAACATGTATGGGTGGGATGATATAATATTGTGGAGAATTTTATTTTATTTTGTATGGTGCAATTTCTTACGGGATACTTCGTCTGGATGTAGTCCCTTAAGATCCCGGAGACCAAAAAGATCATTTTATCCTTGAAACTATTAAGCAACAACATTGACTCTTTCCTACATTGTTAAGGATGATTAGAAGGTGATTTTTGATAATATGAATGCATGAACCAACCAATGGACTGACCTTTTTAGTTATCACACTCTCTCTTTCTTCCTACATCCTTCTCTCACACTCTCTCTCACTTTCACTCTCAGTCTCAATCTCTATTTCTCTTTCTCTCACTCTCTCTCTCTCTCTCTCTCGCATTCTCTCATACCCAGGGCATGTGGGTATGTACCAACGTAGTCAATATTTCCAATAGGCTCTGAAGGGTCAAGAGAGATGAAAAGGACTTCATTTGGTTGACTTACTATTTGGGGGCTTTCTTGTTTCTTTTCATGGGTCTTTTATTCTTTCGTAAATTTGTAACTACCTTTAATTTAACAAACACCAAAGTAATTTCACTATATTTCAAAACAATAAGTACATGGAGATATATTTCCATGTGGGGAGAGAAATACCAAGTCTTGAAAAAATTGAGGAGACTATAGGTTCTATGCTAAATTTTTGACTACAAGAAGGACATAACACCATTCATTACTAAAGAAATGAAGATTGGAAATCAATAATAAATATTCCCTTTCAAGTTGGTGTTGTAATGAATATCCAAATAAGGTACCATATAGATATCTTTTAATTTATTTTACTTGTTAAGTTTGGATTTTATTCCTATTATTGAAGGTGACACATAGTTGTTGTGTTAGAAACTTGAACAAGTATATCATAAAATGTGAATATCTCCCTATTTTGATAAGATTATGTGAATAATTATTTGTATGGACTAAAAATAATGCCCTATAATTTGAATTGAATATGGTCACATCAAGGAGATAGCAACAAAGTAAACACACTACCATGTTGTGTGAACGGTTGAATTTAGAATATCCTATCTTCATCCACCACATGTAAAGATAAACAAAGACAATGATTACATGAATCATGTGTGTGTGTGTGTGTGTGTGTGTGTGTGTGTGTGTGTGTGTGTGTGTGTGTGTGTGTGTGTGTGTGTGTGTGAGTGACAAAGTGAAATAAAAATGATTATGATTACATTTGAAGAAATTCCATTGTTATGCAATCTTCCAAAGCACAAGATTTATTATTCACCACACTAATAGTTAACTTCATATATGAAAAGCCTTCAAGGAGATTGAATAAGGTCACAACAAAGACATGATTGTGCATGAAGCATATAAAGAGAAACAAAAACATGATTACATGAAGCCTATGAAGATAAACAAATACATGATTACATGAAGCATATGAAGAGAAAAAAATACATGATTACATGAAGCATATATATATATATGAAATTACAAAGACATTTAATATGTGTGACAAAGTGAAACAAAGATGATTATGATGTCATATCAAGAATTTGTCCATTATTATTGTAGACACCTAAAATCCTCTTACACAACCTTTAATGCTAAGATTACACTAATTATCCTCTTTCTCATCATTTTCGTAATAATTAGTACTTTTCCACTAATTAACTAACATTCCTCTTCATATTCATTAATTAACGACCTTTCATTAATTAATTAGCCTTCCTATCATTAAAGATGTCAATTAATGACCTTTTGTTAATTAATATCCACTTCTACTTGGGTTAATTAATTATTATTAATTAATTGCACTCACAACTCTAAATCAATAAATTACCATTTATTAGATCAAATTCCTCTCTTACATCCCGCAAATCATACTAATTTTCCTCTCATTAACTTCTATAAGCTTACATCTACCTATTAATTAATAACTTTTGATTAATTAAAACATCCCCCAACTCCCATGACTTACTAATGACAAATTAAACTCTTCTAAATCAATATTACCTTTTAGAAAGCAACCTTATCCATTCCTGATCTTGTTTTACCTTTATCCCACATTCATCAATTTGCTAGCCTTGCCTCTTCTAAAAAACTATATAAGGAACCCTCCTTCTTACCTTTCTTCTTGCACCATGCTTTGAATAGTGCAAACTATAACCATTTTGATCTTAATCCATTCTCCATTGTTGGAAAATAGCTTCTCCATCTTGCATCCTTTCACTCAAAATTGATTAATATGGGAAGATCCAAAATGGCCTTGTAGCCATTCTTGGTGAGATTCCATTCTCAATCCTTGAGATTAAGAAACAATCCACTTTGATTGCTTATGTTCTACATAGGTTCATAGTTTAAGTAAACAATCATAAAGAGTAGGAAATATCTTAGCATGTAGTTTCATGTATGCATTGAAGAAGCATTTCCTTTAAGCTCTTATATTGATGGTTCATTATTTAATTAGCATTTTCTTTTGAATCTATGTAGATATTAGTTTCAATTTATAGCTTAGTTAATAAAACATGAGCACAATTATGCAATATTCCAAAGCACAAGATGATTATATTATGTCATATCAAGAAAAAATATGATTATGATGTCATATCACTTGAATGGACACATTGTTATGTGTAAACATCCTATCTCCATCCACCACAAAGAGAAACAAAGATGATTATGAAGCATATATATGTGTGTGTGGTTTGGAAAGAGTGCAAAAAAGATGTCAGATCATGTCATTACACATCATCATAGTACATCATCACAATACATGTCATTTAATGAAATCATGTTGTCACACATCATCATACTTTATCAAGTTGTGCATATATACAAAAATGTCACACATCATCAAATATGATCATATGTAAAATATCAGCATGGAAAAATGGTCAACACATGAGATCACAAGAACATCATAAAAATTATATCATAGTGGTCCAAGAATGAAATCCATACACACACACATATATATATAATATCTAGTACACATAGAATACATGCACATGCACTCGAGCCAATGTCACGTATCTGAAGAGGATATAATAATAGATGTATTGGACTACAGCGTGTCACATATAGATAGGACCACACGGTTGCATAAGACTATATACACATCTCCATGGAATTTATGGAACCACAATATCATATATATCAAGCTATATATGGGCATACAAAAAATGTATGTATCACATGTCCAGATGGCATATATATCTAAACATCCTATGAAGAATCATGAAATATCCTCCCTCTCTTGGCCCTACTAGTAGAAGCATGTCCACGACATGTGGATGTAGTGGAGGGATATGGCACTAGGAATTTTATCTGTGTGGTCTTAAGCATGTGAAGCTCACCTGTAACTTAGCTTGCACATTCATAATGATCAAATTTTTAACACCCAAATCTTTAAGAAGTGGATATATTGAAAATACATTCATAATTTAAAAATTTAGAAATTTTAATGCATGTGAAATTTTATTGCAATCTCATGATCCCCATCAATTTTTTGTTGACGTAGACTGCGAGAGAGAGAGAGGTCAAGGGTACACACTCCCTGACTCGTACCAGATTGCATACAAATAGATAGCTCAAATTAAATATTTCACATATAATTTGATATTATAGATTTAGTAAGAAAAAATACCTCCAAAATTTAACAAATTTGAAAAATTGTACCTGTGTCAATGCATCTACATACACTATTGCAACATCAACACTAACCTCCACAGTCTGCATATAGGGAGGAGTCTGATGCGGCAGTCATAAGTTGTACAAACAACATGTAGATCAACATTAATTGAAAAATATCTAGGAGAATGGTGTAAGGAACTAAGGCTCATGCATATATATTAAATTATAGAACACGTATAGATATGCATGTTAATAATATTTAAACAATCTTGAACATTAAATAGTAAAATATGTGAAAATACCCTGGGTAAACGTAATGTGAGGCATGCTAGTAACCTCAATTACCACAACATATGATGTCCCACCTAGCTTCCACGTATGTGACCATAACTCATCGAATGCTGTATTTAAAATAAACATGCAATTTAAAAACATATTAGTTTTTACACAAGTATGATGTAATGTCAAGTATATAAAATTAAAGTATTTCAAATATGAAATAAACTTTTCTATATATATTATTTATGTAACATTTACCTGTGAAAGACCAGGGAAATTTGACACAACACTTCCAAAAACATATGCCATCATCAAATCTATAAAAAAGAGATCCTGTGACCCAGCAAATGATGTCTCACCCACATTGCATATGACACCACATGACCTGCAATGGTGTGGCATGCTAGAACTGACACCCTCCACTAACATCGCTAGATGTAATCTGGATACTATGTTGGGCTAGAGTGTCAGTGAGATCAACTCAACGCATGCAGTGTGTTGATCTCCACAACCTCCTTCAATGTAGGAGGGATGTACTGAAGGCTTTGGGGTCATATTTTTGGCATGGGGCATCCTAGGTTGACCAAGCTACAATATGTGCATTTGGTCTAGTCTGTGCAGAGCCACCTCCTTGACTGGGTAAAACCCAGATTTAGTCAAAATAATTGGGGACCTCATTAAGCACAAATTCAAAATACAATTTCTTCAAAAAATAAAGAGGAACCTTGTTGTTGTTGCATGGTGGATAATAAAAAAACCATCCACCATTGGTCCCAAAAATGTATTCTTAATCTAGTCATCGTGACACCAATGGATAGGGAACCGTTTGCAATTACTCGTGAGGGGAGCATTGGTTGATAATGGGTCCGTAAATAGTGCACAAATGTGATCTTTTCTAAAATGAACTAATGTCTTTCTCGGCTGCATGTGATAATTTTTCTGCATACCAATGCCTACAATCAACTCTAAAAGTATTCCATCTATGATATTTGGTTTATTACAGAGTCAACTTCGCTAATCAATGTTTGAAGTGTGTCGGATAAAGTCATGTGGCTTGACATTTGTCGCGAATGATTTTGTCTGCATAGTGTGAATAAGGTTATGAATGGTAATTTTATTTTCTTGAATTTTTGTAATGATATCACCTTGAGTTCCATGGACTGGAGTTCTAGAGAGGGACGGTAGGAGCCACAGGAGGTGGAGGAATGTTCAGAGGAGGGTTTTAAGGAGGTGACAGGAATGCTTTGGAGGGTTTTGATCTTGGAGGAACATTTAGAGTAATTGGAGGATTAACCGCTTACTGAGCAACTCACAAAACAAAAAATTGTTTATACATAAACAAAATCATTGAAAAACCCATGAAAACCACAGAAAACCTAAAATGCAAGAAAATTGATAAAAAATAAGGGCTCACCTCTTTGTCTCGGTGACAACATCATATAAATTATCATAATCCATAAGAAAAAAATTACAATTTGGAAGGGTCAATGCAAAGCGCGAGTGTCAACAATAGTGAAAGAAAAATAAGTGATTTGGGGAAAATGGTGGGGAAAAATGAGGGTCATGAGTGTTCCATTTTTTGCCATTAGAGTGACCTTGTGATTGTGGTACTTTAGTGACAGTATCAAGAAATTACTAAACTGTAGAAAATGCTTTAAAACCATGACCACATTGAATAGTTCATAGAAATTTCCCAATGAAGTGTGATGTAGCATATCCAAGATCCGGTTTATCCCCAACTTGCTGATCACGGTTACATGTACAATTCAGTGATCTTTAATCTCTACCTTTTGGTATGCAACTTTTGATGAGTGATAGTCCAGTAATGATCTGAAAATAGGGATTCACAGTGTCATTATGGTCTGGAAGCATGATATGTGAGATACAATGGGGAGGGTGACATAGTTTTTCACTGGATATCTAATTTCTTAACACAACATCTCTGAAAAGGCCTTTTATCACAAGGACCTCCTTTAAATGAATGATCTAAAACACTAAGTATTGTGTATTTTGGGTGTTGGTCAGGAACATAGAGTGCAAAAGTTTACCGGGGACGCCAGGCAAGACCAGATCTTTTCCACATGCGCCATTTACAATGGACTAGAAGTATAGGGGGCCCAATGCAAAAATAGGTATTTAACTTAACTCATGTTCAGCGGAGGTGACATTTCCATGCACACTCTTGTATTTATCCTCAATGAAAACTTATGAAAGGCCAAGTGTGGACATTGCGGGGATTTAACTTATGTAATGTTTACAACACACAATGATCTTAGTTGTAGGTATAGTTATTTGCATCCTTTATTTATTTAGTCAGGCAATATTGACTAGATTTATGTCAGCCACTAGAACCTTCTTCGGTTATCTATGCTATAGGTGACTAGATCTTTGATGGAGTTAGCTTCTTTCTTTTATGTTGAGTTCACTTGACTAGTTCTTTGCAAGAGTTAACTAGAACTTACCAGATATTAGGTTGAAGAGGAGTTCTATCACCTTTGACTTTCGGTAGTAGATTGATCTTCCAACAATTGCCTATATGTAACATGGCTTCTTATCATTATATTCATATATGCACTTCTATAATAATATATGCCTCATTATTGAAGAGATGGAGACTGTTAGAAATTATTTTGTAAAGTTATTCTAGTGAATTTCTTTCAGCTTATCAAATGACACATGTAGCAAAAAAATTGAACACATCTAAGTATCTTCATATATTTGATAACCGATCTTCTTATCATTCATTTCATGATATCAAAGTCATAGATGTCCACATAGACATCCATCTATAAGTTATTATATGCAAGCAAGGGTTTATTGATTTCACTTTTAACCATTTATAAAACCTACATTGATAGGTTAAACACAAGTTGTATAACAACTTAAATAACAATTTATGCTTAACAACTAACCATGTTACATTACCAATATATTGAACAATTTCAACATATTAATCTTGTAAAATATATATTAGATGCAATAAGCATTGAACGTCTCCAATATAAACACCAAGGTATCCCCGTGTACCTTCCGGATGCATTCTTTTACCCTCTGGGTATTTCAGTTTTGGATGCAGTCTTTTATCCACTGGATGTAGATATGTACCCTATGGGTGCATACTTTTATCTCTCTCTCTCTCTCTCCCATTTTCTATAAATTGTAAAATGATGTTCATTTGTGACGTTGGGTACTCTTGGAATGCGAGGGAATCATTTCAAAGTGATGCACAAGTGTTCTTGAGTTGCATGCCTCAAATTTAGATTTTGCAATGTGTTTATGCCTTCTTCCTCTATTGTAATGATCTATGCATCTTCCTATGGCAATAAAATACTTGTTTTGTGGCTATTATTATGATTTAGTTGGTGTTTTATTGCATTTCCTTTCCTTTTCATCTTCTTGCAAGTATGTTGTGTGTTTTTATTCACTTTGTAGGGTTTATTTCTGTTGTGAATTGTGCGAATATATTAGTTTGAATGCTACTCTAGAATTTGGCTCTCAAATCAACCCTCTCCTCCTTCATTAAAGAAAATTTATTTTCATTTTAAGAACATGAAAAACATCATTTATAAAACCTATCAAAAATATTTATTTTTTTTAATATAAACATTACTATACCATCATCCATTAAATTTTTTCATAAGGACACAAAGGTGAGGTTTTTTTCACATAAGGTACTAAACACATGATCAGGGATCGAGGGTCTGGGGGTGACAACCCCCAGTGGGGTCAAGGGGTAGCTCCCCTCGTAGGGTTTAGGGGAAGCGCCCCTAGCACACTCCCTATTACGATACAGGGCGGGGTCGAGGGGAAGCGTGCCTCAACAACTTGAAACTACAATTTATAACTTACTCCTAAGTTTGATACATATATTTTATGCTTTTGAAAACAACTCTTATGTGAGCAAAAACCATGATTATTTACGACATGATCTTATATTGATTTGTAGGCTTGGTCCATGATAATAAATTGATCCTAATGTTAATAGAGGTGATAAAACATTGGAAATAATAGTCCTAGAAATATATTCCCCTATCATTTAAGCTGCCATATTGCGGTCGTATTTTGACTGACTTTCTCAACATGCCCATTTCACCTCTCACGTCAAAATTAGACCTTTCAAGCAAATATGTCTAGAATGCCCCCAAACATCATATATAGTCTTGATGAGTATGACATGGAAAAATTCGTTGAAATGTACGTGAATCTTTTATTACCAATTAGATTATGGCAACTCATCTAAATGACTTCCACAATTGACTTAGCCCCTACCCAAGTAAGGAGAGATATAACCTCTGGTATTTCATAAGGAAACTAGAACTCGTTATCTTATCAATTAAGAAATCTTTCTTCAATCTATATCAATAAACATATTTGAATTGTTAATAACATATTAAAAATATTACAATTTCTCAAAAAAACTAAAGTAATAAAAAATGTGGAGACTTAAGCTCCTATAAATTTTTGAAAATGATTTCAACTCAGCATTGATTGCTACCTAATATCTCAAACCAACCAACTCACCCGCCTCTTTTTACAATATCACCACTAACTTCGGCCGATGTCCGCTTCAAACGGTCTAACCATACTCCACCCGAGCAACACTTAGCAACCATACTCGGCGGGAATTTTGAATTTAATGACTTGGATAACAAGAAATATAACATGTGATCTAAAATTCCACGTATAAAGATAATATACTAGTACACATAGGCTTATAAGTATATTAATATCACCGAGTGCCTCTCGAATGTGGGAATAAAGATGCTATCTACTACTAAATAAATAAAATAATATATATTAGAAATAATGCGGGATTATATCCCACCCAATCCTCGCCATATTCACCAGCCGAGGATGAGTGATATAATATGATATTTATAATTTCATGCCATAGTTATATGTACATGGAGCGGTCCACACAGAGAGTATTAAATAAAGTTTTTTAACTATAAGCTATAGGGCAATTTTTATATGTGGGAGGTTTTAGATTGGTTTAAGTTTTTGGTGGATAATATATTATACATATCATACCGCCGCGCCATACCTCCACATATAGTATATATGTGTTAAATTATTTAAAAAACAAGATTTAATGAAGCAATATGTTAAAACATTTAATAAATGCACAATATAATACAACTTAAATACATGTAAATACATTGACTTAATAATACTTTCTGAAATTATGTGCTTAAAATGTTAAGCACATAAAAACAAAAGTTACAAAGCCAATTTCACGTTGAGGGCAAGCCATTATTGACCAAAAAAAAAAAAAAACATGTTTGCATGAATTACATAGATAGCTCATAGCAGACCAACCGGCCAACTAAAATTTCATTATTAAAACAAATTCTCCAAATGGCCCTACTCCAATTATTCTCCAAACATGGTCCTACTCCAATTATTCTCTTTCCTTAGCATAGAGACAAATGTATTGCGAACGAGTGGAATTTTTGAGTATGTGAGATAATAAAATGATATTCATTCTATGAAATGTTAAAATTGGTTTTACGATTACATATATTTTAACTACATCCCACAAATATTCCTATCTACCAATTTCAATGTATAAATATTTTATTAATTATCGAAGGTTTTATCAATACATTTTATTGTATATCAAAGACATTATATTTTGTTATTGTCATTTTCAAATAAAAATAAAATTTATTTTATGGTATTTATATGAACATTAATTTAAAGTTTGATCAATTTTATTGACATTTCATATTATTACACTCCATCATATTACTTCCTTGATTTTTAAATTGTAATTTACATCTATCCATGAAAAAAATAAGTACAAATATATTAAATAAAATTGTTTATAAAACAACAAGATACATCAATCTTCGTCTTAGATTTATCACATAGTTTCGTCTCTCGGAGTGTTCCTACACTGACTAATGACTCCATCATTGTCTCTGCTAATTTCCTATCAACTTGTGATACATGTCAACAATTTAGCCACATCAATGTGTTACGTTCGAAAAAAAGGGGAAAAAAATGGGCTCCAAACGGCACCATATAATATTACAAATTTCTAATCATTTTCTCCAAACAAGAAATAAAGGTATTATAAGATAGACAATGAACGTAAAATTTTAAAGAAAATAATTTTATTGAGATCTTACAATTATGTGCCACTACCACTTTTGGGTGGTAATGTAGGTTACACTTACATGATAAGGAATATGGAGTGTAAGTATAACTCTAGTCAACCTAGAAGATAATTATAAAGTTATAATGTCATATTTAGGGTTAATATAATCAAACCATTAAAAAATGTTTAAGTATGAAGTAATATCATAATACTATAAATTACAATAAACATATAGATCATAAATCATGTCTAAAAATAAAACCATAAATCATAGTAGCATGAGCTAGCCGATAATAGTTTAAGATTAGGCTAGATACGATTGTAGAAATTTCATATTAATATTGGGTAACATTGATCTAAGAGTATGCAAAGTTTCTTCAAGTTGTCCTAAAATATAGATATGTAAAATTAATTGCGAGACAAAAGACCTACTCTAAAGAGGCATCAACCTCTCATAGTTCCCTACTTGATATATGTGTGCAAGATGTATATTGCATGTGTTTGGCAATAAGCGCCATAATAGTACCTTCAACATTCGAGGATGATCTTTGGTGTGCGATACGTAGCAAGTTGTAAATTGTCCTATGACAATCTTGTAAGATGTGTGTAGACATAAAGCTAACCAAATATGATTGACAAACTAATATAACAATTAGGTGATTTGTTAAAGTCTCCTAGGTAACCCAAATATGTGAGAGGCGAGGCTCTCCAAGTGGGTTATGTGAATATGATTTTATAGGAAAATGTTGTGATACAATTTCAATCTCAAATGACACTCCTTTGATTGAGTAACTTGTGAAATCCAATATGTGACTATTAGAGCTTTAGAGGATGAAATTATTGGCTTAAGAAAAAGTCAATCATGTTAGTGTGTCTATCATGGCCAACTTTTTCTCAATGTAGTGTATAATTCAAACTATTAGTTAGATATGATTTTGATATGTTCAAAGATGTGTTATATATTATTAGAATACAATTTTGATTAGTCAATGACCAATAACAAGTGTGACCTAGTTGTTCTTGTCTACTTACTAGTCGAGTAAGGGATGTGTAAGAATTATTCAATTTAGTGCACAATGAGATATGGGATGAGGTAGATGCGAAGGGATTTATTTCCAAACCTGGTAAGTTTAAATTCACATATATGAAAAAATAACACTCAAAGAACTCTACTTAAGATAATCATAATGAGATGTTATCCATTCACATTCTTTTAAAGAAAATTTAGAGTTGGAATAATTAAACTTATGTTAAATTTCTAATGTATGTTATTAGTCCTTTTGTTTTTGGAAGATTAAAATATTTCTAAGAATTTAAATGTTTAGACAACCCTTCGATTACAAAATCCTTCCTTTTCAAATTTTATGGTGTAAAAATAATGAAAATTTATATTGGGAATACAAGTTAACTAAATTAATAAAGAGAGGGATGTTATTGTTAGTAAAGAGAGTGTTAAAAAGGATATTCAATTTTTAGGTAGAAAAACTACGTAAAATCCTAAGTATCTAAAGAGAAAAATAAAATTCAAAACAAAATGGAGGCCACCGGTCCAATTTTTGATCTAATTATGCCGAAGGTGTTTTTGTAGTGAACCAATACTTGTTTGGTCTGACACATTCCACATAATCGAGGGTGGAGAGGAGTTTCGAAGAAGGGCGTTGAAATCGTAGGGTGTTGAATGTGTTGAAATCAAAGGGTCAAAAATGCTCCAGGTCAAGGTGATGGTGGGCCATGAATCGCGCAGGTTGTGTGCATTGAGAAACTAAAGGATTTTTTTTCCGCAAGAAACTAAAACCTGTCGTGTCTGTCAATCAATTGATCTGCAGCACTACCGTTCACTTCAATCTTTTAAGAAATGAATTTATGTTTTTACTATCGTGTACACTGTCATATCACATGTCAGCTCTGCAAAGTTGGCGATTTTATTTCCCATCAATGATATATGCTTAATTCACAGTTCACGTTTTAATCCGCTGTGTGAGGTAAATACGCAGGGGCAAGTGGAAACTGTTCCATTATCCATGACATATGGGAATTGGTGACCACCAACACGTAAAATTAATACCATTTGGTGATTGCCTACGTACTTAAGTAATCTGATGATTTTCTTTGTTGCCTGCGATGAAATCGATTCCGGCGAGGCTGTGATTTTTATCATAGTCGGTGAGGCAGGCTCTTTTTGGGACATCGTAGGCCTTGGCTGCATCTTCAGCTGTGTGGAATGTTCGGAGCCATATTCAATCTGATTTCTTTGGATCGCGAATCTCTGCAGCCCATTTACCTCAGGGTCTTTGTCTCTCTCCTCTGTAATGCATCTTCCTCTGCTGCTGCTTCAGCAAGGAGCTGGAGTTTCCTTCGACAATTGCAGGGATCTCAACATCTTTTTTCTTCAATGTCTGCGACAGTGGAAGATTTGATCTCTTTTTCTTTAGGGTTATAAAGTTTTCCGCCGAGTGCCATGAAACAACAAAAGTATAAGAACATCATATTCATTTTCAGGTTTTCAAATCAATTGTTTAACTGACTCAAAATTTTCAGGCCATAACATAAGTATTTGCTTTTTTCCATACCTTATGTTTTTTTTGTTTGTAACCTTGTTTTTTCCTCACGCTATGGGAATTGACGTATCAATGATCATACAAATTATTTATTCAATTAGTTAAGTAAACCACCATTGTTAATATCTTAAACACCCACAAATACCATTGTAAAGTAGTCATAAGGACTATGACTATGCTTGTAAATTAAAACATTGTCAAACATTTCTAATATGAAGATGGTATCATGAGATTTCAAGAGGTTGTATGATGATTTGAAGACATTATAATGATATTCCTCTCAAACAGTATCACGTACATGATTAAAAAGTATAGTATAGAATTATTTGGATTATGAAAGCATATAGGAATATATGAGGAGAAGCCAAAGAAATAAACATACTAGTAAAGGATGATAGAAATTATTTAGATAGAAGTTATTTAGATAATGAAAGCACAAAGGAATAGAGGAGAAGCCAAAAAAATAAGAATATTAATCAACAATCCTAGAGAAGGTCACTCCTGTTGAAACATCACCGTATTAACATAAGGATGATAGGTGTAACGTAAAAGATGAGATAAGAAATTTTTGATGACGAGGATGGGTTATAAATAAGCCATTGTAAGTTACATAAAACTATGCATGTTAAAATTTGAATAATAATTGTCTTAAATTATATGCGTGTCAACAACATGAATATATAGATCAACTGTTCAAATTCAAATTTCAACAATGCGTATTACACATTCCGAAGAAAGGTCACTCTCTCATCTTCAACTCAAGATATAGAAAGAATGAAACATATCCTTAAATGCCATTATTAGAGTGTATTGAATACATGTGCTTCCCGTAGAGGCTTCAACACTATGTTACCAAATGCAATGGAAAGGCCGACATCTTAATCTTTTCTTCAGTACTAAAAGAAGAACTTTGTAAATTCATCCAAACATTTAACCTGAAAAATAACACTCAAGACATTATTGATTGGCTTTATCGTATTCTCCCAAAAAATGTATCGCAATACTTAGTGTTTAAAATTTTATATCCCATTTTTGGATCTCATAGCATTGTACTGGAGGTGTTCATGGCATGCAAGAGGAAACTCTTGTTTTGATTTAGACAAATCTATGTCTAATTTTCCTAGTGTCTTTTATTTTGTTATAATAGTATAAAAAGACCTTATTCTACTTTTCAAGATTAAATTATCTACTTAGGATGTTAGTGGCGTAAATGTAGTACGGTGCGTATGTGGGTGTCTTTTGGAATACACGTCAGTTGTAACTTTAAGCATGGAATGCGATGTTTGGGGTTCATTGACATTATAATGATGGTTTGTTTACTTAAATTTATCTTTTTCTTGTCCACATTCTTTGGTTGAGTTGTAGAAAATAATAAACATTGAATAATGCAGGTTTTATTAAAAAAGTATAGTTTTTATTTTGAGGAAATAGATTTTATTTTTTCAAAAAGTTTGATGTAAAGTAAGAAGTATTTTAATTTGGAAGTCACTTATATCGATGTCTCTATAATTTGGTTCGCTTGGTTGAGGCAATTAAAATCGCTAATATGGTATTTATTCCCTCTCGGGGTTCCCAAGATTATATCACTACGTACCACTAGCGTAGCACGATAACTGATGGCTGGTATAATTATGAACTATTTGGCTATCATCATATTGTGGGAAAAGATCAGACTTGGTAAAAATATTTCGACATATGGACCCTTGCTTATTGTAGTTTATATATTGTAGGGAGCCTTTGTATAAGTAGTGTTTTGTATCATCCAATTGTCACTACGTTGATCGACTGGTTTCACATTAGAAAAACATAAGCATCGTAATGATAATGTTTGTTGGATAACTCGACTGAGAACGTGTCCCATAGACCACTTATGGATGTTTACGTTTTCAAGGTCTTTAAGTAACCATTGTGAGATGTCATCAAGATGCCAAGAATATTCTAAGGCCCCAGTTAAGCACAACTTAAAGTCACGTGGAACCTATTATATTTCCCCTTATTGTTATTTTACCCTGTTTAAGTGCAAATTGACATTGATATGGTAAACTAGAGCACATATAGTATATATTATTTGGGCAAGAACAATTTGAGTCATGGAAGAGGCGTGGGGCATGCATGTATTTAATCCCTACCTTTTTCATTCCAAATTTGCATTCACATGTTCGTATTATATAATAAATAGGAATGTCGTATAAACAAAAATATTGATGCTGTAAAAAATAACAAAACCCTTTTCCCCATTTTTCCTAAACAAATGTGATTCTTTTAGTTGAATAATGACCAGGTGTTGATGTCAAAGAACTAATGAACAAGGTAACACCTTTGACTTAACAAGCCCTTCGTATGGCTTTTAATATATGCAATGCAACGTTATTCTTAACTTCACTACTATTTTTGAATAGGTTATAACTCATATTACATTTTGTAGATGTACTTGTCAGCTTTGTGGGTGGAAAGACCCCAAGTGCACATCTTTTGATCCACAACCTACAACTTGCTGCAGAATAATAGAAACACTGCCACAACTAAAGAATTCTCTATTGTGTCAAAACAACACATACTATAAAAGTAGACACTATCACTTGTATATTTTCCTTTCCTTATGACCATATTTGTCTCATAATACAATTTTTGAGTGCTTGCTATTTAGCAGAGGAGGTCCCCTAGTAGGGTCCCTCGTTCCTCATTCCTCCTTGGAAAACACCTTTTGTTATTTTTCCTCACTTGTTCTCCTCTGCGCACCCCTGTAAATTGATTGCCTCATCTCCATTTGTGCTTCAGTAGGGATAATGCTAGCGTTAATGATTACACTTTCACTGAGTTCGACTACATCTGCTGAATTTATTCTGTATTGCATTTCCTGTTAAGTTTTAGAATCGTTATGCATCAGTCTTCACATTTTTGGTCCTCCGATGAGCTCAAAATCGTATTTCATTATGCAACATGTATTGCGAATTGTGATCCATTCTTGCTCGCATCCAGCATCTCCTGCACCACTGCCTGGATCACTAGATTTTGCATCTTCCTTCATCTCAACCATCATTATGCATTACATGTGGTGCTTGAACATTACATTGGTTGACTTCCCAAATAACTAGATGATGTTAGATGTTCATGTCCCTATGCCTTCAAAATAGGAAACTCATCTCCTCCAACTATCCTTCATTGAAACCCATGCATTCAATATATTTCATGCCTTTACATTTATTGGCTCCTTATTAGATTTTACTCTTCCCATCGAGTTTCCAAATTATAATTTTCAGACCATCCATCAAATTATAATCTTCAAATTCAAATGTTCCCTTTTTGTATCCTTGGATGACTTTGACGATCAAAGGAGGAACTGATGTGCATGAAATTTAATTCCATCTTTTGCTAATGCCTCAACCATTAATTACATTAAAAAGCATTTCCAAATGCAGGTTTCAATAACTATGTCTATCAAGCATTGCAAAAATGATAGGTCAAGGTGTTGTGTTAATGGTCATTTACAGACAGCTGTTTCTTATACGTTTATTCATAAGCAATAAGATTTAAGCATAAGTTCCCCCAAAATTTATCACAATCCAGAAATTCTCCTTCAATCTCCTTCTTTGTCACTCTCCTCCTCCTCCCTTACTTATTTCCCTCCATTATAACTTTTTCAAATCATCCTCTTCGGCGTTTTCATCACACATTCTATGTACGGATAAACTTACCACCATTGATCCTTGCACATTTGTTGAGTTTCATCTGCAGAAAAGAGGATGAATAAGTCTTAACAAAGTTGTACACCTGTGTGAGTGGCGGTGCCTCTACAATGTTCTATTTTCTTCTCGCTCACGCATATGCAACCGATTTTTTGAAGGGTTATGTCAGATTACAATTGTTGTGGCAGAGATATGTCACGGATTTCTATATATCAGACTTGCGGTCTGCCTTCAAAGAAAATTATACGTGTACTTTTTGGTGGATGACTTTATGTCCGGGTGGATTATAGCTGGGACCGCGCAGGTGTGGAGGTATTCTATTCCCAGGTGGCATCCAGGGTGATTTTTATACACACCGCTCAAGAATCTTCTTCAAACAGAAAATGTTCAGCATAGAAGAGAAAGTGCATTATAAGTAGGTTGTCTTTTATCTTTTTTCTGAGAAATTCTTGCAATATTTTGTTGCTTCAATTAAAGGTCTTGAGATTTTACAGTAACTAAGCCTTATTGTTTCTAGTATGGTTTATGTTTTATTTTATCCACAAGATTCAACATGTTAAATTGCCTTGTCACTGAATCTGGCATATTTAAGTGCAAAATTATGACTGCCTAGAAATTGAAAAAGGTAAATACAAACTGAAAACTACTGGTAAAAAATTGGAAAATGAGCTTTTAGTTTAATTTTTTCTAAATTGACTCGTACTCAATATTATTTGAAATTAGATCTACAAAGGAAAAAATAACAATGACTTTTTTGTGGGAAGGTGTAAAAGATTCATGCCTAAATCCAGGACTATATGGATGCTACCTAAATGAAAACATAGTTCCAGAGTGGTGCACAAAATTACATAATTTTCATACCATGTGCTACTTTGCACCCATCCCCAATAGCCCCACGGTACCATGGGGAAGAAGTGGGGATAGGTGCCAAAGACATCCTAATAACTCTTAGGGTTTTGTACTTGAAATACATATTGTAGATGTTTCTAGTCTTATCTAGCAGCAGAAGCCTTGCACCAGCCAAAGGATGGTCTGCTCTCCTTGAAACCTCTAAAACCCTTATGTAATTATGTTTTCTTCTAATTTTGAATAGCATTTTTACATCATCCACATATATTGCATTGTCACCATTCTTGTTCTTAGGTTGATCGCCGCCACCCACACAAATGTAGTCCTACTTTTCTTTCTCTTTGTCATTATTTTCTGAGCTCTAACACCACACATCTCCGCCCCTCATGACCCAACACACTATGATCATATTAAGATCAATAGACAACTTTGTTTTCTTCTGGTCTAGTTGTCTTGAAGAAGGGTAGGAAACCATTTTTACACACATGTATAACTTAATTTTAACATTTTTTCTTGCACTAAATTATGCGTGATTGAATGGTTCTATTTATTCAATTCTCTTTGAATGAATCGTTAAGAAATAACTATCTAAGATAGAAATCTAAAATAGAAAAAGTTTTATCTGGGAATGAAATATGAAATACTTCAAATCGCTATGTATTCATTATTTGTTTTCATAGGTATCCGTTTAAAATTCCAGGAAGAATGATTTAGCTGTTGTTGGAATGGAATTTCAATAAATCGATAGAGATTCAGATATTTCATTCAATTTTAGGATTGTAGATACATATTTTATGGAAGTTAAATTTGTAAGTGCCATTTCCACAGTTACATTCAGGCTTCAGAAATAATGTGGGAAATAAGGAGGATAAATAATGTGCCAAATATATGCAATGAATTTAGGGGTTTTCCCTTGGAAATAAGCAGTATTTATTTTTTGTTGTTATGTGTACTTTAAAAGTAGTAATTTCTTTGAGTTATATGGCTAGCCTCTAATAACATGCACATGGCATTGTTTCTTTAACATGTACATCACATGAGGAAGTGAAATCAGTGTAATGGGTGTAGTTCAACATATTGATAATGTCCTCATGATTGTTCCTCTGTCTAGGGTCAAATGAAATTAAAGCTTTCATTTGTTAGAAAATGGCATCATGTTTTCTTTTAAAAATGTAACACAAAACATCTTTATATACTAAATATTAAAAATTCCTTAACATATTTTATATATTTTAAATTTTGCTAACTCTGTTACTAAGTTTTTACTTTCTTCTCAAATTATATTCTACAATTACATACTGAAAATACATTAAAACACAATTCAAGATGAACATGTTTGTCAAGGCCTCAAAGTGGTGTATATCAAACCAAAACTACATGTTTGAAGAACATTGATAACAAGCATAAACATTAAAGAGGTACATGGACCATGAAAATGGAGAATCACAAAGTTCTCATAACCAAAGTAGATATCAAAATGGTGAAACATAAAGTTCTCTTACCCATAATAACTGTCATCCTGTCATTTTCTACTTAAATCATCTTTCTAGGAGATTCCTCAAATGAGGCTTCCCATTTGGATGCTTTCGTTGTCATTTTATACTTCAATCAATGTTTTAGGAGAATCAAAGGAACCACCTCTTTATAATGTTTACATTGAATGATGTTTCCCAGTTGGATCAGTGGCTCCCCTGTCTGACAGTCGTTAGAGAATCCATGCTTAGGAATTGTCGAGAGTGTGCGTTGAAGCATAGATGTTTGGGAATCGTCCATGTTGGGCCCCTATTATAGCTTCCAAATCTTAAGGGCGCGTAGGCACACATGGCCGAGAGGAAGCGTGCAAGTGAAGGAGCACAAGGTAGTATTCAAAAGGCTTCTTGGAGAACCCAAGGTGTGTGCCGCACGAAGAACAATTCAGGACTTAGCCATTTTTGGCCTTTTGGGCAGGACACATAAAGAACATGTTTTGTTTGGATAAGGTTCTATCCTAGCAACAGGGTGTCCTGGAAGGAATATACCTTGGGATAGGAAGATCTAAAAATAAAATCATGACATGGAGAGGCATGCACCCAGGGCAATCCACACCTTGACACTTTGGGCCAGATCTGAGGCTGGAGAGGAGTTTGTTAGAGCTCAGATGCCTATTTATACATGTGCCCTTGGACAAAGAGCAAGAGAGAGAAGTAAGGTAGTGGAGCTGTGCAAAATTACTACGAGAACTATGGGATGAAAATGGGTAAAGGATTCCAGTAAGGATGTAATGGCAAAATGGGGAATGTAAATTTTATTTTGTGAGAATACATGTATGGATCCAGATATGGCGCATGACTATGGTCTACCTCTCTGTGATACTTTGTAGCAAGACTATGAATGAATATGATAAGGTTACCATCATGTTTACATTAAGATCTCTTTCTGTACTATCTGCATGTTTTTACTCTACTTTTGATCTTGTATAATCATGGACCTTACTTGAATGGTTAAGTATATTTGTGGATTTACAACTTCTTGTTCTGTTATTTCTATTGCGCGCTTTGTTTTTGTTATGACTGAAGGAGTGTAGAAGCCATCCTGAGCTCTATAGATTTGTCTTGTCTATTAAATCACTAAGTCAGAATCATGAACTATGCCTTCCACTAGACTCACATAAAAGAGAGACTTGACTCCCTCTCGCATGCCTCAGGTGAGCGCCCAGTTCCCACTGGGTGATAGTTCGGTGCACATGAGGTTCCCTTATTCTTTGTGGGTGTAAAAATGAATACATTTTGGTTCCATTATTGGGACCTCTTTTCAAAGTTGTAGTGGAACATGGCATACATCATGATCTTTGCAAAAAGTGATGGCGGAGTGCTTAACACTTGAAGGTGTTGAAGACTAGTTTAAAAGCACAGAGGAAAAATTTGCCCAGAGATTCAATACTGGACCTGGGTTTAACACATGAATATGGGTGGAGGACACTCTTTATCATGAGTTGTACAAAACCTTCTTCTATTGTTTCCCAGTAGAGTTATTCGAATGGCTTTCGGCTTATACATCTAGATCGGGGTGGTATTATAAGTCACACCCTTGGACCCAAGAAACATATCAAAAGTTGCAAGATGTTGATCTAACGTGGACCCATGCTATAGATCATTGGTGGAAGGGAGTATTGACTAGCTACACTCTGGAATACACCATTTCCACGTATTCCTGTCTAGAAATTGTTGAGTTTGAGTTCTTGCGAGAGCCCAGGGGATCATTTCTGTGTGTCATTCCCCTTGCGATCAAAATCTTGATGGTAACCATGGGTTTAGAGGCATTTCCTATGGCCAGCTAAACCACCCTAAGCATTAGGTGAGGAAGCCAGGTTGGGGAAAGATGGTTGATTTGATGACTGAATAGGAAATGGAGGAAGACGGCTCAAGTATAACCAAGCACCTGAAAAGGAGATCGATAGACAGCACGAGATTACAAGTGGGTTATGGAGCCAGACATGGTGGAAAGGAGTTGAGGTTCACGTGGAGGATGTGGAACCCAAACAGTCTATGGTACCCCATCTTGGTAAGCGTAGGAGAGAAAACCTTGTGGCTTCTAATGAGAATCTGTTGCGTAGAGAAAGAAGATTCAATGGCGCACATCTGACCCCACCTAGCGACCGAACCTTGGCACTTGGTTTGTTCGAACGAGGTAGAAGTACAGTTGATCCATTTGATAGCAGTAGAAGCAATTGGTCAATGCCTAGGAGGTACAACTTCATGCTTGGGAATTTTATGGCTTCACACACTATTCTAGTATTTGGTGGAATGTTTGGGCAAGGCACATACACAGCTGGTTTTGGAAGTACACTAGGAAGTGGTGGAGGAAATACGACTGGGAGTGGTACTAGTTCACAAACTATCAGCATGTAATTCAGTGGGATGACGGGAGTGTTTGGCACGACAAACACAGGCCCTATACCTAACACAGGCGGATCTGGAGGTGGAAGTGGTGAAGCTGGTGGCTCAAGATCTATTGGATCTGGCAGAGGAGGAAGCACCGGAGGAAACCAAGGGACTGGATTAGGAGGACAAGGGCCTTAGCCACCTCCACAAGTTTTTTTTCGAGATGTCTCTACACTTACTAGATTACAGTGGGATAGAAGATGCTGTGGAGCATGTGCATAAGTCTGAGCTACTATGGCACGTGAAGGGAATCATAACCCAGGATTGAAAGGCCAGTCAATTTGTGACGACCTTATAAGGATGTGCACATAGTTGGTATAGAAAGTATGACCCTCATCAGACTATTTTTGGATTATACCACATTTAGAAATGCATTCTTGGTGAAATTCCACATACTTGAGTTTGAACAAAAGAGCATCAACGCTCTCAAAGAAATCCAATAGGGCATGGTAGAGAGCATGCAGGAATATGATGTGCATTAAAACACTTTTCTTTCTAAATTGTCTTATGATATCCACCCTTCACAACATGTTCAGTGGTTTTTCGGAGGGTTGATCACACGCTTTAGGAGGGCTTTATCTCATAAAACATTCATAGACCCGTGTGAAGCGTTGGAAGCTAATTTACACATTGAGGCAATTGGTAGTGTTAACACTGGTGTTAGCCCATTTCTGGAAGCTCAGATTGCTACCATGCCTAAGCAATTGGAGAAATTATCTGCCAACACAATTCTAGAGATTCGTAGAGGGATGTGGTTCATGGATTGTAACGTAGAAGGGCACACAAAGGATAATGGTGGGGTATGTACTCGGAAGGTGGTATGTGTCATAGCAGTAAACTGTGAAATATGTCACAAGGACCATGATGCAAGTAGATGCCCCCTGTTGCAGCACGCGATCTGTAAAAATGTATCTTGTTATTGTAAGATATGTACCTTAACCACACATGACACCAAGTATTGTAGATTGATTGATCATATTCATGAGGTAATTGATCTTGGTGTGCGCCAGATTGGCATTACCAACAGATCCAAAGGAGATGAACATCAGTATGAAGAGTGTGGAGGCAGAGATGCACATGGAAGAGGCTTTCACGAAGGATTTCTTGGTCATGGTAACCGTGGAGGAAGAAGTGAGTTCCCATGTGGAACATGCTTTAATTGTGGAGCCATGGACCATTATAAGCGCGAATGTCCAAGTCTTCTACAATACTCCTGGTGTGGAAAAAAACATAAGTATGAAGAGTGCCCAAAGTTATACGAACATATGAGTCAGCAGTACCGGAAGGATAAGGGCACTGCCATGGTGAGTATTAAGAAGACTGATGTGCAATGGCTTCTGTGAGTAATACGTGAATCAGAACTAGAGCCTGTTATGGGGAATAACAAGGGTGGAATCTATGTGTGTAAGGGAAGCACCTAGGTAGAGACCTTTGGTTTCGAGAGAAGAAGTAGTACATGGGAAGTATCCAAACCTGGCTCACTAGAAAGAAGTCTACCAGGAAACCATGGACATAATTCAAAGCTTACAATGGGAGATCCAATGCTTAAAAGAGCATACTAGAAAAGATGAGAAAAGGGGACCAGTAGAAGCACCAAGGGATGACTTGGATGAGGTTAAGGAGGTGTGTAAACTGTTGAGTCAGGAGAATATTATTCCCCTACTAGGGGCATGGTTGAGAGAAAAGGTGTCGCGCGCCGGGTTAGAACAAAAAAGGTAAATCCTGCATGCGAACCTCCCACCTCACAGCCTTGATTATGACAAATAGATTACCTTGAACGTAGTAGTGGATGGATGGTTGCTTAGCAAGATCCTCATTGACACAGGTGCGGAGGTTAATGTTCTCACTCTGGATGCCTGGCATCAAATGGGAAGACCTGCATTACATTCATCTTCAAATTTGTTGTATATGGAAAATAAGACAAAGGCAATGCCCATAGGTGTCTTGAAGGATGTGACCATTACCATTCAGGGGACTAGGTTCACTGGGGATTTTGAAGTCTTGGCACTTTCCGAGGTAGATAATTTCCCAGCTCTACTTGGGCACCTGTGGTGTTATAAGAATAATGCAGACCTTCGGTTTAAACAAGGGGTACATAAGCTTTGAAAACAAGGAAGAGAGGGTAGTTATATCTCTAGTTGATGGGAAGTCCACCCCCTATACTGAACCCCTTGGAGAGTAGGTCCTAGATAGAATATATGTGCGCTCCATAAGAGATCCAAAGACCATCACCCCTACAAAAGGAGTCATCCAGTTTGATGATGCTCAAACTATCAGTGATACTACCAAAATGCCTGCAATAATTGGGAGCATGGGACTTATGAATTGATTGAGTGACATCTGAAAGGATCAGTAACCAAGGTAACAACGACACGTACAGTTCATCACCTGGGAGGAAAGGCAATAACTAAGTATTCTGGGGATGCATACCCTGAGGTCTTTTGAGGGAAATGGAAGCTCAATGGAGGGAGGATGAGTGACAAAGTATGCTAGGTTATGTTTTTGATAGGCACAGTAGCAAGGTGGTGGTTGCGCATAGTGAAAAATTGTTGGAGTGGCATGAAGTTAGAATTGCGCTCACTGTCTGATTCTTGAAAAGCAACATACCCACTGCTATCAAGGATTATAATGGTAATGGACTCGCCACTTCCCACATCCAGGCATGTGGAGAGAGTCTGGGGAGAGGGTTGCGGAAGCTTTACCACCCTCCCTTTGGGTGCACAAGCTGTATTCGATGCTACAAGGATACGCGCGTGCTTGGTACATCCTTTCTAAAACATGCCTCCAAATAGGAAGTTGGTAGGAATTAGTGGCTGACTTGATTCACACATTGAGTACGAAGTACCAAATAAACCAGTTGATGAGGGTTGCAGACTATCAAAACACCTCACTGGGGGGATTTTGCCATGGTTTGGAAGATAGTTAGTAAACTTACTGGTGGACCTAGCGTAGAAGCAACGGTTCGAAGGGAGGAAAGAAGAGGAGGAACCAGAAGGACATATAATCGAGCGCGTGTGTGCTAAAAAGGAGAAAGGGAAGTGGTATAGTTGTTGATGGAGAAGAAGATGGAGAGAAAACCTACATTTGACCATTAGTTGGGAGGCGTGGAAATAGTGACAGTTGCAGATGCATATGGCACGTGCGCGTATCATGAACCTATCAAAACCAAGAAAGTTAACATCGGCTCGGAAGCGGGCCAAGGAAGTTCATTGGGACTTTATGGTCAGAAAAGGGAAGTGAAGTCTTTATACCAATAGATATCAAACTATCAAGTGCCGTCCACAATTATTAGCCCCCTACCAAGAAGGAGAGATGGAATTGGTATTTCGACTGACCCTTATTTATAATTAATCAATATACCGTCAAGATATAATAAAATATTTGTTGTTGTTGTAACTTTTCTAGTTTACAATATAACGATACTAACATGCAATTTACTTAATCTATAAAAATTAGAAAATGATTTAACTTAGCAGTGAGTGGTCTAAAATCTTATTCTGACATTCACTTCTCTTAACAATATCCTCTCTTGATGTCCATTCAAATTAAATATTCTCATATCAACAACTTTAATATATAAATTTTTAATTTATTGAATTTTATAACAATAAATAACATTTCATCTAAAATTCTATTATAAAATAATATATAGTACACATTTTAAATATATTAATATAGATATTTTAAAATAATAAATGCTACACTACTATATATTTTTTTTAATATTTATTAGATTCCAAAATATATTGACATTAGTATATTAAGATATGTGTGTTATATATTATTTTATAATGAATGTATTATATTATATATCTTTTATAACTATAAATATATTATCAATATAAAATATAGGAAATAATTATATATGATATAAATAAATGTAATCTATATATATATATATATATATATATATATATATATATATATATATATATATATATATATATGTTAAATCACTTTTAATAAAGGGACAATGAAGATATGTTAAAACATTTAATAAATGCCACAATATATACAACTTAAATACATGTAATACATTGACTTAATAATACTTTCTGAAATTATGTGCTTAAAATGTTAAGCACATAAAAACAAAAGTTACAAAGCCAATTTCACGTTGAGGGCAAGCCATTATTGACCAAAAAAAAAAAAAAACATGTTTGCATGAATTACATAGATAGCTCATAGCAGACCAACCGGCCAACTAAAATTTCATTATTAAAACCCAAATTCTCCAAATGGCCCTACTCCAATTATTCTCCAAACATGGTCCTACTCCAATTATTCTCTTCCTTAGCATAGAGACAATGTATTGCGAACGAGTGGAATTTTTGAGTATGTGAGATAATAAAATGATATTCATTCTATGAATGTTTAAAATTGGTTTTACGATTACATATATTTTAACTACATCCCACAATATTCCTATCTACCAATTTCAATGTATTTATATTTTATTAAATATCGAAGGTTTATCAATACATTTTATTGTATATAAGACATTATATTTTGTTATTGTCATTTTCAAATAAAAATAAAATTTATTGTATGGTATTTATATGAACATTAATTTAAAGTTGATCAATTTTATTGACATTTCATATTATTACAATCCATTATATTACTTCCTTGATTTTTAAATTGTAATTTACATCTATCCATGAAAAAATAAGTACAAATATATTAAATAAAAATTTTTATAAAACAACAAGATACATCAATCTTCGTCTTAGATTTATCACATAGTTTCGTCTCTCGGAGTGTTCCTACACTGACTAATGACTCCATCATTGTCTCTGCTAATTTCCTATCAACTTGTGATACATGTCAACAATTTAGCCACATCAATGTGTTACGTTCGAAAAAAAGGGGAAAAAAATGGGCTCCAAACTGCACCATATAATATTACAAATTTCTAATCATTTTCTCCAAACAAGAAATAAAGCTATTATAAGATAGACAATGAACGTAAAATTTAAAAGAAAATAATTTTATTGAGATCTTACAATTATGTGCCACTACCACTTTTGGGTGGTAATGTAGGTTACACTTACATGATAAGGAATATGGAGTGTAAGTATAACTCTAGTCAACCTAGAAGATAATTATAAAGTTATAATGTCATATTTAGGGTTAATCTAATCAAACCATTAAAAAATGTTTAAGTATGAAGTAATATCATAATACTATAAATTACAATAAACATATAGATCATAAATCATGTCTAAAATAAAACCATAAATCATAGTAGCATGAGCTAGCCGATAATAGTTTAAGATTAGGCTAGATACGATTGTAGAAATTTCATATTAATATTGGGTAACATTGATCTAAGAGTATGCAAAGTTTCTTCAAGTTTTCCTAAAATATAGATATGTAAAATTAATTGTGAGACAAAAGACCTACTCTAAAGAGGCATCAACCTCTCATAGTTCCCTACTTGATATATGTGTGCAAGATGTATATTGAATGTGTTTGGCAATAAGGGCATAATAGTACCTTCAACATTCGAGGATGATCTTTGATGTGCGATATGTAGCAAGTTGTAAATTGTCCTATGACAATCTTTGTAAGATGTGTGTAGACATAAAGCTAACCAAATATGATTGACAAACTAATATAACAATTAGGTGATTTGTTAAAGTCTCCTAGGTAACCCAAATATGTGAGAGGCGAGGCTCTCCAAGTGGGTTATGTGAATATGATTTTATAGGAAAATGTTGTGATACAATTTCAATCTCAAATGACACTCCTTTGATTGAGTAACTTGTGAAATCCAATATGTGACTATTAGAGCTTTAGAGGATGAAATTATTGGCTTAAGACAAAGTCAATCATGTTAGTGTGTCTATCATGGCCAACTTTTTCTCAATGTAGTGTATAATTCAAACTATTAGTTAGATATGATTTTGATATGTTCAAAGATGTGTTATATATTATTAGAATACAATTTTGATTAGTCAATGACCAATAACAAGTGTGACCTAGTGTTCTTGTCTACTTACTAGTCGAGTAAGGGATGTGTAAGAATTATTCAATTTAGTGCACAATGAGATATGGGATGAGGTAGATGCGAAGGGATTTATTTCCAAACCTGGTAAGTTTAAATTCACATATATGAAAAAATAACACTCAAAGAACTCTACTTAAGATAATCATAATGAGATGTTATCCATTCACATTCTTTTAAAGAAAATTTAGAGTTGGAATAATTATACTTATGTTAAATTTTAATGTATGTTATTAGTCCTTTTGTTTTTGGAAGATTAAAATATTTCTAAGAATTTAAATGTTTAGACAACCCTTCGATTACAAAATCCCTCCTTTTCGAATTTTATGGTGTAAAAATAATGAAAATTTATATTGGGAATACAAGTTAACTAAATTAATAAAGAGAGGGATGTTATTGTTAGTAAAGAGAGTGTTAAAAAGGATATTCAATTTTTAGGTAGAAAAACTACGTAAAATCCTAAGTATCTAAAGAGAAAAATAAAATTCAAAACAAATGGAGGCCACCGGTCCAATTTTTGATCTAATTATGCCGAAGGTGTTCTTGTAGTGAACCAATACTTGTTTGGTCTGACACATTCCACATAATCGAGGGTGGAGAGGAGTTTCGAAGAAGGGTGTTGAAATCGTAGAGTGTTGAATGTGTTGAAATCAAGGGTCAAAAATGCTCCAGGTCAAGGTGATGGTGGGCCATGAATCGCGCAGGTTGTGTGCATTGAGAAACTAAAGGATTTTTTTTCCGCAAGAAACTAAACCTGTCGTGTCTGTCAATCAATTGATCTGCAGCACTACCATCTTTTAAGAAATGAATTTATGTTTTTACTATCGTGTACACTGTCATATCACATGTCAGCTCTGTAAAGTTGGCGATTTTATTTCCCATTCAATGATATATGCTTAGTTCACAGTTCACGTTTTAATCCGCTGTGTGAGGTAAATACGCGGGGGCAAGTGGAAATTGTTCCATTATCCATGACATATGGGAATTGGTGACCACCAACACGTAAAATTAATACCATTTGGTGATTGCCTACGTACTTAAGTATCTGATGATTTTCTTGTTGCCAGCGATGAAATCGATTCCGGCGAGGCTTGTGATTTTTATCATGGTCGGTGAGGCAGGCTCTTTTTGGGACATCGTAGGCCTTGGCTGCATCTTCAGCTGTGTGGAATGTTCGGAGGCCATATTCAATCTGATTTCTTTGGATCGCGAATCTCTGCAGCCCATTTACCTCAGGGTCTTTGTCTCTCTCCTCTGTAATGCATCTTCCTCTGCTGCTGCTTCAGCAAGGAGCTAGAGTTTCCTTCGACAATACAGGGATCTCAACATCTTTTTTCTTCAATGTCTGCGACAGTGGAAGATTTGATCTCTTTTCTTTAGGGTTATAAAGTTTTCCGCCGAGTGCCATGAACAACAAAAGTATAAGAACATCATATTCATTTTCAGGTTTTCAAATCAATTGTTTAACTGACTCAAAATTTTCAGGCCATAACATAAGTATTTGCTTTTTTCCATACCTTATGTTTTTTTTGTTTGTAACCTTGTTTTTTCCTCACGCTATGGGAATTGACGTATCAATGATCATACAAATTATTTATTCAATTAGTTAAGTAAACCACCATTGTTAATATCTTAAACACCCACAAATACCATTGTAAAGTAGTCATAAGGACTATGACTATGCTTGTAAATTAAAACATTGTCAAACATTTCTAATATGAAGATGGTATCATGAGATTTCAAGAGGTTGTATGATGATTTGAAGACATTATAATGATATTCCTCTCAAACAGTATCACGTACATGATTAAAAAGTATAGTATAGAATTATTTGGATTATGAAAGCATATAGGAATATGTGAGGAGAAGCCAAAGAAATAAACATACTAGTAAAGGATGATAGAAATTATTTAGATAGAAGTTATTTAGATAATGAAAGCACAAAGGAATAGAGGAGAAGCCAAAAAAAATAAGAATATTAATCAACAATCCTAGAGAAGGTCACTCCTGTTGAAACATCACCGTATTAACATAAGGATGATAGGTGTAACGTAAAAGATGAGATAAGAAATTTTTGATGACGAGGATGGGTTATAAATAAGCCATTGTAAGTTACATAAAACTATGCATGTTAAAATTTGAGTAATAATTGTCTTAAATTATATGCGTGTCAACAACATGAATATATAGATCAACTGTTCAAATTCAAATTTCAACAATGCGTATTACACATTCCGAAGAAAGGTCACTCTCTCATCTTCAACTCAAGATATAGAAAGAATGAAACATATCCTTAAAGGCCATTATTAGAGTGTATTGAATACATGTGCTTCCCGTAGAGGCTTCAACACTATGTTACCAAATGCAATGGAAAGGCCGACATCTTAATCTTTTCTTCAGTACTAAAAGAAGAACTTTGTAAATTCATCCAAACATTTAACTTGAAAAATAACACTCAAGACATTATTGATTGGCTTTATCGTATTCTCCCAAAAAATGTATCGCAATATTTAGTGTTTAAAATTTTATATCCCATTTTTGGATCTCATAGCATTGTACTGGAGGTGTTCATGGCATGCAAGAGGAAACTCTTGTTTTGATTTAGACAAATCTATGTCTAATTTTCCTAGTGTCTTTTATTTTGTTATAATAGTATAAAAAGACCTTATTCTACTTTTCAAGATTAAATTATCTACTTAGGATGTTAGTGGCGTAAATGTAGTATGGTGCGTATGTGGGTGTCTTTTGGAATACACGTCAGTTGTAACTTTAAGCATGGAATGCGATGTTTGGGGTTCATTGACATTATAATGATGGTTTGTTTACTTAAATTTATCTTTTCTTGTCCACATTCTTTGGTTGAGTTGTAGAAAATAATAAACATTGAATAATGCAGGTTTTATTAAAAAAGTATAGTTTTTATTTTGAGGAAATAGATTTTATTTTTTCAAAAAGTTTGATGTAAAGTAAGAAGTATTTTAATTTGGAAGTCACTTATATTGATGTCTCTATAATTTAGTTCGCTTGGTTGAGGCAATTAAAATCGCTAATATGGTATTTATTCCCTCTCGGGGTTCCTAAGATTATATCACTACGTACCACTAGCGTAGCATGATAATTGATGGCTGGTATAATTATGAACTATTTGGCTATCATCATATTGTGGGAAAAGATCAGACTTGGTAAACATATTTCGACATATGGACCCTTGCTTATTGTAGTTTATATATTGTAGGGAGCCTTTGTATAAGTAATGTTTTGTATCATCCAATTGTCACTACGTTGATCAACTGGTGTCACATTAGAAAAACATAAGCATCGTAATGATAATATATGTTGGATAACTTGACCGAGAACGTGTCTCATATACCACTTATGGATGTTTACGTTTTCAAGGTATTTAAGTAACCATTGTGAGATGTCATCAAGATGCCAAGAATATTCTAAGGCCCCAGTTAAGCACAACTTAAAGTCACGTGGAACCTATTATATTTCCCCTTATTGTTATTTTACCCTGTTTAAGTGCAAATTGACATTGATATGGTAAACTAGAGCACATATAGTATATATTATTTGGGCAAGAACAATTTGAGTCATGGAAGAGGCGTGGGGCATGCATGTATTTAATCCCTACCTTTTTCATTCCAAATTTGCATTCACATGTTCGTATTATATAGTAAATAGGAATGTCATATAAACAAAAATATTGATGCTGTAAAAAATAACAAAACCCTTTTCCCCATTTTTCCTAAACAAATGTGATTCTTTTAGTTGAATAATGACCAGGTGTTGATGTCAAATAACTAATGAACAAGGTAACACCTTTGACTTAACAAGCCCTTCATATGGCTTTTAATATATGCAATGCAACGTTATTCTTAACTTCAATACTGTTTTTGAATAGGTTATAACTCATATTACATTTTGTAGATGTACTTGTCAGCTTTGTGGGTGGAAAGACCCCAAGTGCACATCTTTTGATCCACAACCTACAACTTGCTACAGAATAATAGAAACACTGCCACAACTAAAGAATTATCTATAGTGTCAAAAAAACACATACTATAAAAGTAGACACTATCACTTGTACATTTTCCTTTCCTTATGACCATATTTGTCTCATAATATAATTTTTTAGTGCTTGCTATTTAGCAAAGGAGGTCCCCTAGTAAGGCTCCCTCGTTCCTCATTCCTCCTTGGAAAACACCTTTTGTTATTTTTCCTCGCTCATTCTCCTCTGCGCACCCCCTATAAACTGATTGCCTCATCTCCATTTGTGCTTTAGTAGGGATAATGCTAGCGTTAATGATTACACTTTAACTGAGTTCGACTACATATGCTGAATTTATTTTGTATTGCATTTCTGTTAAGTTTTAGAATCGTTATGCATCAGTCTTCGCATTTTTGGTCCTCCGATGAGCTCAAAATCATATTTCATTATGCAACATGTATTGCGAATTGTGATCCATTCTTTCTCGCATCCAACATCTACTCACATCACTGTCTAGATCACTAGATTTTGCATCTTCCTTCATCTCAACCATCATTATGCATTACATGTGGTGCTTGAACATTACATTGGTTGACTTCCCAAATAACTAGATGATGTTAGATATTAATGTCCCTATGCCTTCAAAATAGGAAACTCATCTCCTCCAACTATCCTTCATTGAAACCCATGCATTCAACATATTTCATGCCTTTACATTTATTGGCTCCTTATTAGATTTTACTCTTCCCATGAGTTTCCAAATTATAATTTTCAGACCATCCATCAAATTATAATCTTCAAATTCAAATGTTCCTTTTTGGTATCCTTGGATGACTTTGACAATCAAAGGAGGAACTGATGTGCATGAAATTTAATTCCATCTTTTGCTAATGCCTCAACCATTAATTACATTAAAAAGCATTTCCAAATGCAGGTTTTAATAACTATGTCTGTCAAGCATTGCAAAAATGATAGGTCAAGGTGTTGTGTTAATGGTCATTTACAGACAGCTATTTTCTATACGTTTATTCATAAGTAATAAGATTTAAGCATAAGTTCCCCCAAAATTTATCACAATCCAGAGATTCTCCTTCAATCTCCTTCTTTTTCACTCTCCTCCTCCTCCCTTAATTATTTCCCTCCATTATAACTTTTTCAAATAATCCTCTTCAGCGTTTTCATCACACATTCTATGTACGGATAAACTTACCACCATTGATCCTTGCACATTTGTTGAGTTTGATTTGTAGAAAAGAGGATGAATAAGTCTTAACAAATTTGTACACCTGTGTGAGTGACGGTGCCTCTACAATGTTCTATTTTCTTTTCACTCAACCATACACAACTGATTTTTTGAAGGGTATGTTAGATTACAATTGTTGTGGCAGAGATATGTCACGGATTTCTATATATCAGATTTGCGGTTTGCCTTCAAAGAAAATTATAGGTGTAATTTTTGGTGGATGACTTTATGTCCGGGTGGATTATGTCTGGGACCGCGCAGGTGTGGAGGTATTCTATTCCCGAGGTGGTGTCTAGGGTGATTTTTATACACACCGCTCAAGAATCTTCTTCAAGCAGAAAATGTTCAACATAGAAGAGAAAGTGCATTAAAAGTAGGTTGTCATTTTATCTTTTTCTGAGAAATGCTTGCAATATTTTGTTGCTTCAATTAAAGGTCTTGATATTTTACAGTAACTAAGCCTTATTGTTTCTAGTATGGTTATGTTTTATTTTATCCACAAGATTCAACATGTTAAATTGCCTTGTCACTGAATCTGGCATATTTAACTGCAAAATTATGACTGCCCATAAATCGAAAAAGGTAAATTACAAACTAAAAACTACTGGCAAAAAATTGGAAAATGAGCTTTTACTTTAATTTTTTCTAAATTGACTCATACTCAATATTATTTGAAATTAGATCTACAAAGGAAAAAATAACAATGACTTTTTTGTGGGAAGGTGTAAAAGATTCATGCCTAAATCCAGGACTATATGGACGCTACCTAAGTGAAAACATAGTTCCAGAGTGGTGCACAAAATTACATAATTTTCATACCATGTGCTACTTTGCACCCATCCCCAATAGCCCCACGGTACCATGGGGAAGAAGTAGGGATAGGTGCCAAAGACATCCTAATAACTCTTAGGGTTTTGTACTAGAAATACATATTGTAAATGTTTCCAGTCTTATCTAGCAGCAGAAGCCTTACACCAACCAAAGGATGGTCTTCTCTCCTTAAAACCTCTAAAACCATTATGTAATTATGTTTTCTTCTAATTTTGAATAGCATTTTTACATCATCCACATATATTGCATTATCACCATTCTTGTTCTTAGGTTGATCGCCACCACCCACACAAATGTAGTCCTGATTTTCTTTCTCTTTGTCATTATTTTCTGAGCTCTAACACCACACATCTCTACCCCTCATGACCCAACACACTGTGATCATATTAAGATTAATAGACAACTTTGTTTTCTTCTGGTCTAGTTGTCTTGAACAAGGGTAGGAAACCATTTTTACACACATGTATAACTTAATTTTAACATTTTTTTTGCACTAAATTATGCGTGATTGAATGGTTCTATTTATTCAATTCTCTTTGAATGAATCCTTAAGAAATAACTATCTAAGATAGAAATCTAAAATAGAAAAAGTTTTATCTGGGAATGAAATATGAAATACTTCAAATCGCTATGTATTCATTATTTGTTTTCATAGGTATCCGTTTAAAATTCCAGGAAGAATGATTTAGCTATTGTTGGAATGGAATTTCAATAAATCGATAGAGATTCCGATATTTCATTCAATTTTAGGATTGTAGATACCTATTTTATGGAAGTTAAATTTGTAAGTGCCATTTCCACATTTACATTTAGGCTTCAGAAATAATGTGGGAAATAAGGAGGATAAATAATGTGCCAAATATATGCAATGAATTTAGGGGTTTTCCCTTGGAAATAAGCAATATTTATTTTTTGTTGTTATGTGTACTTTAAAAGTAGTAATTTCTTTGAGTTATATGGCTTAGCCTCTAATAACATGCACATGGAATTGTTTCTTTAGCATGTACATCACATGAGGAAGTGAAATCAGTGTAATGGGTGTAGTTCAACATATTGATAATGTCCTCATGATTGTTCCTCTGTCTAGGGTCAAATGAAATTAAAGCTTTCATTTGTTAGAAAATGGCATCATGTTTTCTTGTAAAAATGTAACACAAAACCATCTTTATATACTAAATATTAAAAATTCCTTAACATATTTTATATATATTTTAATTTTTCTAACTCTGTTACTAAGTTTTTACTTTATTTTCAAATTATATTCTACAATTACATACTGAAAATACAGTAAAACACAATTCAAAATGAACATGTTTGGTTAAGGCCTCAAAGTGGTGTATATCAAACCAAAACTACATGTTTGAAGAACACTGATAACAAGCATAAACATTAAAGAGGTACATGGACCATGAAAATGGAGGAATCAAAAAGTTCTCATAACCAAAGTAGATATCAAAATGGTGAAACATAAAGTTCTCTTACCCATAATAACTGTCATCCTATCATTTTATACTTAAATCATCTTTCTAGGAGATTCCTCAAATGAGGCTTCCCATTTGGATGATTTTGTTGTCATTTTATACTTCAATCAGTGTTTTAGGAGAATCAAAGGAACCACCTCTTTATAATTTTTACATTGAATGATGTTTCCCAGTTGGATCAGTGGCTCCCCTGTCTAACAGTCGTTAGAGAATCCATGCTTAGGAATTGTCGAGAGTGTGCGTTGAAGCATAGATGTTTGGGAATCGTCCATGTTGGGCCCCTATTATAGCTTCCAAATCTTAAGGGTGTGTAGGCTCACATGGCTAGAGGAAGCGCGCAAGTGAAGGAGTGTAAGGAAGTATTCAAAAGGCTTCTCAGAGAACCCAGGGTGCGCGCCGCATGAAGAACAATTTGGGACTTAGCCGTTTTTGGCCTTTTGGGCAGGACACATGAAGAACGTGTTCCATTTGGATAAGGTTCTATCCTAGCGACAGGGTGTCCTGGAAGGAATATACCTTGCGATAGGAAGATCCAAAAAGACAATCATTACATGGAGAGGCATGCACCGGGGTGACCCACACCTTGACACTTGGGGCCAGATCTGAGGTTGGAGAGGAGTTTGTTAGAGCTCAGATGCCTACTTATACATGCACCCTTGACAAAGAGTAGAGAGAGAAGTAAGGTAGCAGATCTCTGTAGAATTACTGCGAGAACTATGGGATGAAAATGGGTAAAGGATTCCAGTAAGGATGTAATGGGAAAATGGGGAATGTAAATTTTATTTTGTGAGAATACATGTATGGATCCAGATAAGGCATATGACTATGGTCTTCCTCTCTGTGATACTTTGTAGCAAGAATATGAATGAATATGATAAGGTTACCATCATGTTTACATTAAGATCTCTTTCTATACTATCTGACATGTTTTTACTCTACTTTTGATCTTGTATAATCATGGACCTTACTTGAATGGTTAAGTATATTTGTGGATTTACAACTTCTTGGTTATGTTATTTCTGTTGTGAGCTTTGTTTCTGTTATGAATGGAGGAGTGTAGAATCCGTCCTGAGCTCTATAGCTTCTTCATGTCTGTTAAATCACTAAGTTAGAATCATAAACTATGCCTTCCACTAGACTCACATAAAAGAGAGATTCAACTCCCTCTCGCGTGCCTTGGGTGAGTGCCCAGTGCCTGCTGAGTGATAGGCTAGTGCGTATGAGGTTCCCTTGTTCTTGGTGGGTGCAGAAATGACTACATTTTGGTTCCATTTCTGGGACCTCTTTTCAAAGTTGTAGTGGAACATGGCATACATCATGATCTGTGCAAAAAGTGATGGCAGAGCACTTAACACTTGAAGGTGTTGAAGAATGGTTTAAAAGGACGGAGGACAAATTCACCCAGAGATTCAATACTGGACTTGGGTTTAACACACGAAGATGGGTGGAGGACACTCTTTATCATGAGTTGTATGAAACCTTCTTCTGTTGTTTCCCAGTAGAGTTATTCAAATGGCTCTCGGCTTATACATCTAGATAGGGGTGGTATAATAAGTCACACCTTTGGACCCAAGAAACATATCAAAACTTGTAAGATGCTGATCTAACATGGACCCATGCTATAGATCATTGGTGGAAGGGAGTATTGAATAGATACACTCTGGAATATGCCATTTCCATGTATTCCTATCCAGAAATTGTTGAGTTTGAGTTCTTGTGAGAGCCCAGGGGATCATTTCTACATGTCATTCCCCTTGGGATCAAAATCTTGATGGTAACCATGGGTTTAAAGGCATTTCCTATGGCCGGCTAAACCACCCTGAGCGCTAGGCGAGGAAGCCAGATTGGGGAAATATGGTTGATATGACGACTGAATAGGAAAGGGAGGAAAGATGGCTCAAGTATAATGAAGCGCGTGAAAAGGAGATCGATAGATAGTGCGGGATTACAAGTGGGTTATGGAGCTAGATATGGTGGAAAGGAGTTGAGGTTCACGCGGAGGATGTGAAACCTGAACAGTCTATGGTACCCCATCTTGGTAAGCATGGGAGAGAAAACCTTGCAACTTCTGATGAGAGTCTGTCACGTAGAGAAAGAAGAGTCATTGGCGTGCATCTGACCCCACCTAGCAAATGAACCTTGGCACTTGGTTTGTTTGAATGAGGTAGAAGTAAATTTGATCCATTTGATAGTAGTAGAAGTAACCAATTGGTGCCTAGGAGTTATAACTTCACATTTGGGACTTCTATGGCTTCACACACTATTCAGTATTTGGTGGAATGTTTGGGCAAGGCACATACACAGCTGGTTTTGGAAGCACGCTAGGAAGTGGTGGAGGAAATATGACTGGGAGTGGTACTAGTTCACAAAATGTCGGTGTGTAATTCAGTGGGATGACGAGAGTGTTCGGCACAAAAAACACAGGCCCTGTACCTAACACAGGAGGATCTGGAGGTGGAATTGGTGGAGCTGGTGGCTCAAGATCTAGTGGATCCGGCAGAGGAGGAAACACTGGAGGAAACCAAGGGACTGGATCGGGAGGACAAGGGCCTCAGTCACCTCCACAAGTATTTTTCAAGATGTGTCTACACTTACCAGATTACAGTGGGATAGAAGATGCCATGGAGCATGTGCATAAGTGTGAGTTGCTATGGCGTGTGAAGGGAATCATGACCCAAGATTGAAAGGCCAAACAATTTGTGATGACATTGTAAGGACACGTGCATAGTTGGTATAGAAAGTATGACCCTCATCAGACTATTGTGGATTATACCGTGTTGAGAAATGCGTTCCTGGTGGAATTCCACATACTTGAGTTTGAACAGAAGAGCATCAGCTCTCTCAAAGAAATCCAGCAGGGCATAACAGAGAGCGTGCGGGAATATGATGCGGGTTTTAAAACTCTTCTATCTAAACTATCTTATGATATCCACCCTTCACAACATGCTCAGTGGTTTGTCGGAGGGTTGATCACACCCTTTAGGAGGGCTTTATCTCATAAAAAATTCACAGACCTAGCGCGAAGCATTGGAAGCTGCTTTGTGCGCTGAGGCAGTTAGTAGTGTTGACACTGGTGTTAGCCCATTTCTGGAGGCTCAAATTGCTGCCATGGCTAAGCAATTGGAGAAATTATCTGCCAACAAAGTTCTAGAGATTCATGGAGGGATATGGTGCACATATTGTAACATAGAAGGGCACACAAAGGATAATGGTGGGGTATGTACTCGGAAGGTGGTACGTGCCGTAGTAATAAACTGTGAAATATGTCACGAGGACCATTATGTAAGTAGGTGCCCCCTGTTATAGCGCGTAATCTGTAAAAACATATCTTGTTATTGCAAGATATGTACCTCAACCACACATGACACCAAGGATTGTAGATTGATTGACCAGATTCATGAGGCAATTGATCTTGGTGTGTGCCAGACTGGCATTGCTAGTAGTTCTAAAGGAGATGATTGTGGGTATGGAGAGCGCAGAGATGGAGATGTGCATGAAAGAGGGTTTCACGGAGGATTTTGTGGTCGTGGTAATTGCAGAGGAAGAAGTGAGTTCCCCATGTGGAACATGCTTTAATTGTGGAGCCACAGACCATTATAAGCGCGAATGTCCTCGTCTTCTACAATGCTCCTGGTGTTGAAAAAAACATAAGTACGAAGAGTGCCCAGAGTTATATGAACATATGAGTTAGCATTACTGGAAGGATAAGGGTGCTACCATGGTGAGTATTAAGAAGGATGACGCATAATGGCTTCCGTGAGTAATACATGAATCATAACTAGAGCCTGTTATGGTAACAACAAGGGCAGAATCTGCGCACACAAAGGAAGCACCTAGGTGGAGATATCTAGTTTTGAGAGAAGAAGTAGTACATGGGAAGTATCCAAACCTGGCTCACCAGAAAGAAGTCTACCAGGAAACCATGGACGTAATTTGAAGCTTACAAGGGAAGATCCAATTCTTAAAAGAGAAGACTAGAAAAGATGAGCAAAGGAGACCATTGTAGAAGCACCAAGGGATGACTTGGATGAGGTTAAGGAGGTGTGTAAACTACTGAGGTAGGAGAATATTATTCCCCTGCTAGGGGCATGGTTGAGAGAAAAGGTGCCACGCATTGGGGGAGAACACGAAAGGCATATCCTACATGCAAACCTACCACCTCACAACCTTGATTATGACAAAGAGATTACCTTGAACGCAATAGTGGATGGATGGTTGCTTAGCAACATCATCATTGACACATGCACAGAGGTTAATGTTCTCACTCTGGATGCCTGGCATCAAATGGGAAGACCTACATTACAACCATCTTCAAATGTGTTTTATATGGCAAATAAGACAAAGGCAATGCCCATAGGTGTCTTAAAGGATGCGACCATTACCATTCAGGGGACTAGGTTCACTGGGGATTTTGAAGTCTTGGCGCTTTCCGAGACAAAATAATTTCCCAGCTCTACTTGGGCACCCGGTGGTGTTATAAGAATAATGCAGACCTTCGGTTTAACAAGGGGTACATAAGCTTTGAAAACAAGGAAGAGAGGGTAGTTATATCGCTAGTTGATGGGAAGTCCACCCCCTATACTGAACCCCTTGGAGAGTAGGTCCTAGATAGAATATATGTGCACTCCATAAGAGATCCAAAGACCATCCACCCTACAAAAGGAGTCATCCAGTTTGATGATGCTCAAACTATCAGTGATACTACCAATATGGCCTGCGATAATTGGGGAGCATGGGACTTATGAATTGATTGAGTGACATCTGAAAGGATCAGTAACCAAGGTAACAACGACACGTACAGTTCAGCACCTGGGAGGAAAGGCTAATAACTAAGTATTCTTGGGATGCATACCCTGAGGTCTTTTTGAGGGAAATGGAAGCTCAATGGAGGGAGGATGAGTGACAAAGTATGCTAGGTTATGTTTTGATAGGCACAGCAGCAAGGTGGTGGGTTGCGCATAGTGAAAAATTGTTGGAGTGGCATGAAGTTAGAATTGCGCTCACTTTCTGATTCTTGAAAAGCAACATACCCACTGCTATCAAGGATTATAATGGTAATGGACTCGCCACTTCCCACATCCAGGCATGTGAGAGAGTCTGGGGAGAGGGTGCGGAAGCTTTACCACCCTCCCTTTGGGTGCACAAGCTGTATTCGATGCTACAAGGATACGCGCGTGCTTGGTACATCCTTTCTAAAACATGCCTCCAAATAGGAAGTTGGTAGGAATTAGTGGCTGACTTGATTCACACATTTGAGTACCGAAGTACCAAACAACCAGTTGATGAGGTGTTGCAGACTATCAAGCACCTCACCTTGGGGGATTATGCCATGGTGGAAGATAGATTAGTAAACTTACTTGGTGGACCTAGCTTAGAAGCACGGTTCGAAGAGGAGGAACCAGAAGACATATAATTCGAGCGCGTGTGTGCTAAAAAGGAGAAAGGGAAGATGGTATATGTTGTTGATGGAGAGAAGATGGAGAACCTGACATTTTGACCATTCAGTTGGGATGCGTGAAATAGTTGACAGTGTAGATGCATGTGCGCGCGCGTATCATGAACCTCTCAAAACCAAGAAAGTTAACATCGGCTCGGAAGAGGAGCCCAAGGAAGCTATCATTGGGGACTACTGGTCAGAAAAGGAAGTATCAAAGATCATTGATCTCTTATGCGAATTTGAGGATTTATTCCCGTGCAGATACCATAAGTTGAAAGGCGTCCACAATTCATTGGGGGAAATGAGGATAAAGTTGAAAGATGGTGTGCACCCGGTCAGGAAGAGGCCTTATAGAATGAATACCAACATGCGCGTAAGGGTTAAAGAAGAGCTAGACAAAATGATAACATCTAGTATCATTGAGGCTGTGGAGGAAATAGAATGGATAATTCCAATAGTGATTAGCATAAAGAAGGATGGGCAGATTAGGATATGCGTGGATTACAGATAATTGAATGTTGTTTGCATCATAGATCCTTTTCCCACCCCCTTTACTGAAGAGGTTTTGGAAGGAGTTGCTGGGCGTGAGGTCTATTCCTTTACGGATGGATTCTTGGGATATCACCAAGTAAGGTTTTCCAAGGAAGACCAAGAAAAGACAACTTTCGCCACCAAGTGGGGAAGCTTTGCATACATGGTCATGCCCTTTGGGCTAAAGAATGCACCCGCTGTATTTTTGTGCATAGTGGACAAGCATTTAAGGACTTCATTCAAAAATTCCTTCAGGTGTATTTGGATGATTGGATGGTGTATGGATTAGTTAGGGACCATTATGATAACTTAAGGTTGATGTTTGAGAGATGTCGGTAGTTGAGGATCTCCCTCAACATCAAGAAATGTATCTTTGCCACTCATTTTGGAACGTTATTGCAGCATATCATATGTAAAGAGGGCTTACTGGTGGATCCTGTGAAAGTTACAGTTATTGTGGGGTTAGGGGAGCCTACCAGCCAAAGCACCATACATGGATTTCTTGGACACACTGGGTACTATAGAAAATTTATTAAGGGATACGCTAAGATTGCCACGCCTTTGGAAATATTTCTCAGACATAAGAGTACCTTTCGATGGGGAGAGGCGCAGTAGGTGGCATTTGACACTCTAAAAGAAAGGCTTATCACTGCACCTATTCTATGATTCCCATCCTGGGATAAACCTTTCCATGTCCACATGGATGCCTCTGGTACAACAATGGGAGCCATTCTTGCTCAACCAGGAGAGGGGATTGTTGATCATCCCTTGTGTTTTACAAGTAGGAAGTTGACACAAGAAGAAAAGAATTATACAACGACTGAGCGTGATCCGTTGTCAATGATCTATGTGCTCCACAAATTCAGACAATATCTGCTAGCAACTCCCTTCATATTATACACTGACCATATGGCCTTGAAGTATCTAGTAAAAAAAGTAGTGTTGCAAGGGCGCATATGTCGTTGGGTACTTCTATTTCAAGAATTTAAGTTCAAAGTGGTGGTAAAACTGGGAAAGAACAATTGTGGGCTAGATCATTTATCAAGGATTGATTTAGGAGAGGACACATAGAGTATTGAGGAAACTGTATGCTGGAAAAGTGACATGCGAGCATGGGAATCTACAAGTGACTCTTCCTCACACCCGACCTCCCGAGGTCGTGCCGAGACAGCTGGTGGGTATGGAATATGTGTGAGATGTAGACAAACTAGTTAGGCAATCTAATGTCTTCAATACGCACTAGCGGAATTTGCAAGTCTAAGGTAAAGAAGGCCCTCCTAACTTGAACTGGTGTGATAGATCGGTCAGTAAGGATGAATGCTCGAAGGCTCCAATCAATATCGAGCTCTGGCGTGATTCGATCTATAGGTTGTGGGATACGTGGAAAATGACCCGGGATAGTTTCGTGTATTTCTCCGGACAGGGTCATATGGTGGATGGTAAATGTAGTCAATTCTATGGACAATTCTTTGGCCTAGTCCACAACTCTCTAGCTTTGTTAGCTGTTGTGTCTAGCAAGGATAAATGTTCTATGATGATAGGTGGAAGTGGAGTAGATTGGAATACTAGTGTGCGTAGGCCAGTGTCTATATCTAATTCTCCTGCGGATTCATTGGGCTACGGGATTTGTGGGTCACAACCGTAGAATCTTGGTCGTTGTGGACCTTTTATGGTCATGCGTGAAATCAAGTCCTAATCCCTAATATCCAGTAATCGTATGCTTTCTCAGCTTCTATATTTAGGATCAATAACTGTGTGATTTTCTCAGAATACCCTACAGGTGTTTGTGAAACTTGGATTCTTAGGCTGGTATCTATATCTAGAAGAGTGTCTCCTACATCTAACTGTGGGACCAAAGGTTTGTTCTCTTTCAAACCCTTCTACAGTCATATGAATGTTTGCCTAGGGTAATCTGTAGTTCGGTTGATTCGACCAAAACGTGTGTTCTTGGTCGTCTTCTATGTTTAGTCCACTCAATTGAGAATTGATTTGTTGCAAGCTTACCGTTGTTCGGAAGACTTGAATCATAATATTTTGATCTATATCGGTTATTGCCATGATGAGATTGGGCTGGGGCGTGATTGGCTCGAATATGTATTCCCTGGGCTCTCTAGGTCCCATGATTGTCATACAAAAGTAACAAAATAAATTAACTGTAACAAAATGAAATTTAACTGTGAAGTGTATCTATAGCATATATGTTTTCTCTATTTTTTATTGTTTTTCTGATGAACTTTACGAATTTAAGAAAACAACTATTTAAAATATCTAGAAAGACAACTAAAATAATAATTTAAAACAAACAAAATAACCGAGTGTAGCCATTTGTCTGTGCAATTTGTAGATCTATTCTAAACAATAAAATAGCTCATCTAATCTATTTGCAAGATTCTCGATCCTACCTCAGAAGTGAGGAGTGAATCATAGTTTCTCAGAAATTATCAATCCCCACAGCTTCCCTGGCAATATCGAGAATAGAATTTACTGAAATAAAGCAATTAACTACTCTATTTGATATGATTCTAACTAGAACTTTGAAAGCTAGAACCTGGATTCTGCAGAACAGTGGCAAATCCGATGGTGTGTGTGATCTCCTCGTTCCTTCGTGTTCACGTGGATCCAGAAAAGTGTGTAATGCTAGCATCAACAGAAGTAGATATTGGGATAAAGGCAGCTCAGAATACACACCGAATACAATGCGAGTAGGAGAGGGATAGCACAAGAGTACAGAGCTTGGCTTATGCAATTCCTAGCGGGATCTATTGCGAGTCATGCAACATAAAGCATCCAGAACCTGAAACTATCATGTTTGAGGAGAAAAACCTGCAACTTTAATGGCTTCCTAAGCTATTCTACTCCAATGGATTGGATGAAATAACATCACTACTTGCACAAGATGGATATGTGGCTTACCAACAGTAAAACAATGCTAACTAAGCATGTAACGAACTAAACTATGAATCCTAAGCAAAATTAAAGACTGAATTACTGAAAATGAGAAGATGAGAAGTGAATGAGGGGCCATTTTCTTGAGCACAAGCCATCTATTTATAGCATTTGCATTTACCCAAGGTAAAATCCAAATAGAACTCTTAAACTATAAACAATGGCAAAACACTATTCCAGGGAACCAGAATCATAAATGCAAGCTTATGGCGGTGAAAGAAAGCTGGTAAAATTTTGAATTTATGTGAGTCGTGTTAAAAGAGCTTTCTGGAAAACGCGTAAAGGACCGCCGCCCTGAGCAGGGCAGCGGTTACAGGACCGCCTCCCTGTTCAGGGCGGCGGTCACGAGACCGCCGCCCAAGCAGGGCGGCAGTTTCGTCACTGAAGAGAAAAAGGCTAAGAAAAGAGGGGAAAAGGAAAAATAAAGCACGCGGGGACTAATCGGGGCATGCAGGATGTTAACGCACACTTGGAGAGCTTTTCCAGATCCCGAACACCTTGCGAGGAGACCTGTATCATCATTGGGGCACGTGTCACGTTGTTCTGACAGTACAGTACCTTACAATTTTGGGTACGTACAGTATTGCCCACTTAGAACCATTTAGCCTTGAACGAGGCGTAAAATGGTGGATATTTAGTATGGCAATCCTGAAATTTTAAGTTAGAAGTTACACCTGATTACATCCATGTGTTGAAACAAAGGACGCATGCTCCATAGCATATGAATAAATAAGGTGAAATGAAACTGAAATTAGAGAACTCAAGTGCGGATAGACACAAAAATTCAGAAAGATCAAACGCTAAAATAATAGGGAATGATAATGTACCATCTATAGTGGGGATAGACAAGTTGCCTCCATTGGTGCTCTAAACCTGTGAAAAAGCCATACAAAGATGAAGGGAGCATGCTCCCTTTAGTATGTTCCAGGCATATTTTGCTCTTTGATGTTTGATGTTCAAGAAATTACTAGTTGAACCCCATCAAAGCAATGTTCAATAAGGTTAAGAGATATCCTCACCATAAAATGCACCACATACATACTTTAACCCATACGAATCCACCATGCTAACATAACATGCCACATAAAAGTAACATGGCATGTCATGATTTTTCAGTGTCGGAAGACGTCTTATCAATCGGTCAGTGCAAAGTCCTCTTGCGTGTATGTGTGAGTATCTACCATAACATGGCACCAAAATTCACAGCGTCAGCATGTCGTAAAATTCAACTCCTCGAGACGTTTCAATAATGAGCTTCGGAGGATGTGTAAACCATTTACTAGTTTGCCTCTGTTTTTCTCATTAAACCAGTACCATAAACCACTAAAAAAATTTCCAACTGCTTGCTTCACTGCGCATGTTTTTGGTCTACTACTTCCGCTAGAATACTATTCTCCCTCAATTGGTGGTGTGCACGCAAGATAAATGTATAGTGCAGGGGACTATGAACAACTCCCATGTTTGTTCATGATATTTACACTATCAAGCAGCTACTTTTTTTAATAATCTTTCATTTGTATCATTCTTCTTCTTTTGAGGGGAGGAAAGACTGGTTTAAACTTTGACCTATCTTAGGAAGGCTCTAAGATTTAGTATATGTTAAATGTCAAAATAAAAATTACTTCCTGCTTGTTCTTGCTTTTCTAATAAAACAAATTACCTATAAATTGTCTGTTTGTGTGCTTGTTTGTCTTGCGAGAGCTTGTTTTTTCTCCTCTTCTTTTTCTTGCGAGAGGACACAAGACACCGTGTGAATAGTAAGACTTCTGAGGTAGGATTTTATGCCTTATGGCTCATAAGTGCATTTCCTTATTAAGGTTTTGGATCTAGTACGTTCCTCAAAAGAAAAATTGTTATAAAATTTACTTACCCTCCACATAGGTCTTGAAGTTGTTAACATTGTTATACATTCTTGTTTTGATCATATATATCAAGTAAAATTGAGAACATTTAGAGAGAATTAATCTTTGTATTAATCCAAAACATGATACATAACACCATCCAAAAACTTCTAAGGCCGGCTTCTCTATTTTATGGCTCATAAGGGTATTGACTTATCAGGGTACAATATGTGATTCTTCCCTTTAAAACACATAATCTACAATAGAATATGCTTAATTTTACCATCCTAATATATTATCAGAACTATCAATGTTCTTATGCATTTTTACCTGAATGGTATATATTCAGCAAAGTTGATTTTTTTTTAGGAGAAGATATATTTGCCTTAATAAAATAATGTTTGTCATGTTTTTCCACAATTTAAATATTGATTTATTATGTATAATTATTCAATTAATAAAATTATTTTTTAATTACATAAGTCAAAACATGTGGAAAACCTTTGTATCTTTCATCTTGTTGAAAAACGCAATGATTTCCTACACCACCATTTTTTGCAGCTTATGTAATTAAGAGTGGGGCAAGTGGAGATTACACACCAATATGGATGAGTTCCTCAGCAGTTGTGACATAATATGATACATATTGTAAGCTTCCCCTAGTGGCATTTAGTAATTTACACTAATAAAATAATGTTTGTCAGATTTTTTCCTAGAGGCCAGGGTTAAATATTGATTTACTTATGGTATACTTATTTAATTGCAGCCAAAATAATCATTAATTACGATAAGTCAAGGGACATGTTGCGCCTTCTGACATTTTTCATCTTGTCAACACGTTGAAAAACATAATGGTCCTTCCCATAGCAGCGATGACCCCATTTATGTAGACTAAAAAAATTTTAGGATTTACACTGGGGATATGACAGATAATTGATTGTGACCTAATACAATAATAATGGAAGTTTAGTTATAAGTATCCAAGATATCATGCAGGTGGAGACCTCTGAACAGAATGTTGGGAGGGTGCATAGTTTCAGATTGATGCCATATCATCATTAGGGTCATAGGGAGTGCTCAACTCTCTACCTCTGGGGCTATTACAATGCTCCAGCCATATGAGTAATCCACCTGAGTAAGAAGGTCAAATCATCCGTGGTGGGTGCTTATCCCATTGTATCGATATTTGCATCACCTGGTGATCCGAGTAAGTTACCCTCTCTCGTTTTTCAAATATGTCCACTTCCTATGTTAGGAAATCTCAAAATCCTAGCTTAATATCCTCTAGTGTGATAGTCATCTCTCTCGTTCGATAACCAAAAGGTTTCTGTCACATGGTCCCATCTATCTGAATAGACTGCAAGATAATAATCCCCGATTTGCATTCGTAGGATACGCACTGTAATAACATGATCCCTCCTATGGCTAGAGGATCCTCGCAAATGGGCCTAGTTTTCATCGTGGACGCTAGATAGCATGTACATCATCCGGTAGAAATAATCATAATCATCGTCCCATATCATGGCAATTTATGTCTTGCATGGCATCCACCAAAGACAGAGTTAATCAGGGTATAGAACACCATTCACTGAAACTTTTATTAATTTACCACATTTATGTGGTGGGATGCGGCATAGCCACTAAGGAACAAACAGTCCAAACTGTGCCCTCAGAGATTTGGACTCCTTTGCCTCCTAGTTCCTGGGCTGTGTAGCTTCAGATGTTCATCTTTTTCACTGACAATAATCGAATGGCTCACGTATACTCTTTTGTATCATGCAATCTTGTGTAGTAATCCAATGAGTTACAATGAGTTTTTTTTCCAAGCTTAGTGCATGATGCCCATTTTTATCCATAAACGTTGATCACCGGTGATATCACCTATATCCTCGTTCTGGATTCACACTCAAATGGCACCTTCATGATTCACTTTCCAATTCAATTTTCCTCTATGTTTAGTGATGATAAGTATGTTTCAACTATGCAATTATACCATCATCCTTATGGTTTTCAAATGATACAAGTGTTACTATCTTTGACCTATTTCCTAGTCCCATGAAGCTGATATGATGGTGATGTAGATATAATGTGATCCTCCAGTCTTAGTTATCTGTAAGCAATTTTGGAAACTTCATTCTCTGTTAGGGTACACACATTTGATGAAAATAAACCGGGTACTGATGAATTGTGTCATCCATGTCATTTATTTTCGAGATTCCTACATTACTAGTAAGATTCGAGGGCTTATCACCAAGATTTGATGCATGGTCAAGTTTTCAAGTGTAGTGAAATGATTGTGATGGACATTGACACACCTTTTTTCTCAACCAAATTAGGACTCTTTTTAAACTGCCAACGCACACTCGAGTCCGTTCATCAGTTTTAGGGGTAATGCTAAATCCTCCCATATAAAATTGGGTTTATCTAGCACTTAGATTTTTGTCTCACAACCCATGGCCTACACCTTCTCGTAAAAAAGGGGAAAATGTAGACACCTGTGTATGACACTCCCCTGGGATGTCACACCCTTTGGTGGCATATCCTTCCTTATGAGTCAAAGTTTCAAATTTGAATATGTTAATGTAATGACCCTATGCATTAATTTGTTAAGAGGACCCCTTATCATTCTTTATCCCATGTTACTTAGTAAGATCCCTGGGTAATTATCTACCGTGGGCATCCCCCATAGGCCACTTAGGGCATTACCTCCATCCTATCCCAAAATCCTACATCAATAGCTAAGTAGTTTCATCCTCATATCACTCAAAGACACGTGGGGCCAGGAACTGTATCCCGCATTGAGATTATCTGTTTGATCAACCCCATTTAGACTTGTTTAGTTGAGTAACCTCTTCCATGTATGTGGTTCCTTCCAAAGAGATATTCATATGGAATCGATGGTGATTCCTTATGAATCTTCTAGTGACAGACCTATAGGCATTCATCCCTTCCCCTATGGTTTGGCAAGATCAATTTATCGTGGAGCGAATAAGCTCTTGCAGATCCTTTTTATGTTTGAAGCAACAACTAGACAACATTCTCTCGACCACCTCCTAGCAATGATGCCATGAATCCTATATTATTCGATGCATATCATGATCAACATTAATCAAGTCTCTTCTTTCCCTTCTTTTTGCCATGAACTTTTGATTATCTTTCTAAGGTATTTATCTTTTTGAATACATTCTTTGATCATTGTATTTTTTGTATGATCTATTATCTTAATCAGAACAATTAATGATCATCATCTATCTGAAGATGTAATGTACATCATATATCATTTGTGCTATTTAGATTACGCGTAGAACTGCTTGAGGTGCACCGAATTCCCCCTAATCATCAATGATTCCTCACCTTTTTAGTGATTCATGGGAATCTACAAGTGACTTTTTATCATATTTTTGAATTTCTCTACGTCGTGCCGAGATAGCCAGGTTCTTAGGCATATGTGTGAGATACAGACAAACTAGTTAGGCCAATCTAATGTCTTCAATGCGCACTAACGGAACTTGCGAATCTAAAGCAAAGAAAGGCCCTCCTAACTTGGGCTGGTGCGATAAATCGGTCAGAAAGGATGACCGCTCAAAGGCTCCAATCAATATCGAGCCCTGGCGTGATTCGATCTATGGGTTGTGGAATACGTGGAAAATGACCCGAGATAGTTTCGTGTATTTCTCCGGACAGGGTCATATGGTGGATGGTAAATGTAGTCAATTCTATGGACAGATTCTCTGGCCTAGTCCACAACTCTCTAGCTTTGTTAGCTGCTGTGTCTAGCAAGGATAACTGTTCGATGATGATAGGTGGAAGTGGAGTAGACTGGAATACTAGTGTGCGTAGGCCAGTGTCTATATCTAATTCTCCTGTGGATTCGTTGGGCTACGGGATTTGTGGGTCACAACCGTAGACTCTTAGTCGTTGTGGACCTTTTATGGTCATGCGTGAAATCAAGTCCTAATCCCTAATATCCAGTAATCGTATGCTTTCTCAGCTTCTATATTTAGGATCAATAACTGTGTGATTTTCTCAGAATACCCTACAGGTGTTTGTGAAACTTGGATTCTTAGGCTGGTATCTATATCTAGAAGAGTGTCTCCTACATCTGGCTGTGGGACCAAAGGATCACAACCAAAGGTTTGTTCTCTTTTGAACCCTTCTACAGTCATATGAATGTTTGACTAGGGTAATCTGTAGTTCGGTTGATTCGACCAAAACGTGTGTTCTTGGTCGACTTCTATGTTTAGCCCGCTCAACTGAGAATTGATTTGTTGCAAGCTTACCGTTGTTCGGAAGACTTGAATCCTAAGATTTTTTGATCTATATCGGTTATTGCCGTGATGAGATTGGGCTGGGGCATGATTGGCTCGAATATGTATTCCCTGGGCTCTCTAGGTCCCATGATTGTCATATAAAAAGTAACAAAGTAAAATTAACTGTACAGTAAAATGAAATTTAACTATGTGAAGTGTATCTATAGCATATATGTTTTCTCTATTTTTTTGTGTTTTTCTGATGAACTTTACGAATTTAAGAAAACAACTATTTAAAATATCTAGAATTGACAACTAAAATAATAATTTAAAACAAACAAAATAACCGAGTGTAGCCATTTGTCTGTGCAATTTGTAGATCTATTCTAAACAATAAAATAGCTCATCTAATCTATTTGCAAGATTCTCGATCCTACCTCAGAAGTGAGGAGTGAATCATAGTTTCTCAGAAATTATCAATCCCCACAGCTTCCTTGGCAATATCGAGAATAGAATTTACTGAAATAAAGCAATTAACTACTCTATTTGATATGATTCTAACTAGAACTTTGAAAGCTAGAACCTGGATTCTGCAGAACAGTGGCAAATCCGATGATGTGTGTGATCTTGTCCCCTCAGTGTGATCTCCTCGTTCCTTCGTGTTCACGTGGATCCAGAAAAGTGTGTAATGCTAGCATCAACAGAAGTATATATTGGGATAAAAGCAGCTCAAGACATACACACCGAATACAATGCGAGTAGGAGAGGGATAGCGCAAGAGTACAGAGCTTGGCTTATGCAATTCCTAGCGGGATCTATTGCGAGTCATGCAACATAAGAGCATCCAGAACCTGAAACTATCATGTTTGAGGAGAAAAAACCTGTAACTTTAATGGCTCCCTAAGTTATTCTACTCCAATGGATTGGATGAAATAACATCACTACTTGCACAAGATGGATATGTGGCTTACCAACAGTAAAACAATGCTAACTAAGCATGCAATGAAAGAAACTAAGCATTCTAAGAAAAAGGAAAAAATAAATCTATTGCAAAGAGAAATCAGAGGAAAAGTTTGAGGGGCCATTTACTTGAGCACGAGCCAACTATTTATAGCATTTGCATTTACCCAAGGTAAAAGCCAAATAGAACTCTTAAACTATAAACAATGGCAAAACACTATTCCAGGGAACCAGAATCATAAATGCAAGCCTATGGCGGTGAAAGAAAGATGGTAAAATGTTGAATTTACATGAGTCATGTTAAAAGAGCTTTCTAGAAAACGCGTAAAGGACCGCCGCCCTGAGCAGGGCGGAGGTTACAGGACCGCCACCCTGTTAAGGGCGGGGGTCACAAGACCACCGCCTGGTCAAGGTGGCGGTTTTTTTTCACTGAAGATAGAAAGGCCAAGAAAAGAGGGGAAGAGGGGGAAAAAAAAGCACGCGGGGGCTAAGCGGGGCATGCGGGATGTTAACACACACTTGGAGAGCTTTTCCAGATCCCAAACACCTTGCGAGGAGACCTGTATCATCATTGGGGCACGTGTCACGTTGTTCTGGCAGTACAGTACCTTACAAATTTTGGTACGTACAGAAACCATGCTAGATGCACAACTATTCAAGTTGTGGCTCGCACCCTCAAAATTATAAGACATTTTCATTTTTCCTTAAGGAAGGTGTGGCATCTGAGGGGATGAATGCTCTTGAGAGGAAAATATTAGCCATACGCGCTCCACCCTTCATGTTGATCACTGGGGATTTGTATAAAATGGGCCACGATGAGGTTTTACGCTAGTGTGTATTTGAACATGAGCTCATAGCTATAATAGAAGAAGCCCATAGTGGGATTGCTGGAGGAAACTATGTAAGGAGCGCGACTACACACAAGATCTTAGTTGCTGGACTATGGTGGGAGACGATTCACTAGGATTAGTATTGAGTTTTTGCAAGGCCTGGTGTGACCACTGCCAGTGCCTTAGAAAACCTGGGAAAATGGATTAGATGCCCTTGCGCCCCATCGCCAACGTGGAACCTTTTGAAAAGTGGGCAATAGATTCTATCAGACCAATCTCACCAGCTACGTAGAGGACTAACTTGTGGTATATTATTACCTGTACTGATTATCTGACAAGCTGGGAAGAGGCCACGCCCATGAAGGATTGTACCACAATCATGGTTGCTAGATTTTTTATTGGAGAACATTATCAGTAGGTATGAATGCCCATTAAGTTTAAAAAAGTGATAGAGGCACCCACTTCTTAAATGAAATAATCAGGATTCTATTGGCATAATTCATGGTAGCCCATCACAAGACTACCACTTATCACCCTTAGGCAAATGGGACTATGGAGGGAATTCAACAAAATCCTTAGTCACACATTGACTAAGATATGTGATGTGGGTAGGAAGGATTGGGATGACAAAGTATCAAAAGTTCTTTGGGCATACATAACAATGTATAAAAGGTTGAAGAAGGCCACACCATTTAAACTGGTGTTTAACACGGAAGTAATTTTTGCTAGTGGAATTCATGTTACCATCTCTGCGTATAGTGCATGTAGGAGGGTTGGACGATGAATAAGTGCTGGAAGAGATAATTGATGAATTGATAAAGTTGGATGAAAGGCACTCACTAGCAAGATGGATCTAAATAACTGAAAAAGCTAAGAAAAAGGCATGGAATGACCGCCACATTAAGAACAAATAGTTTGAGGTTGGCTAGATGGTATTGCTATATGATTCAAAATTTCTACGTGATCTTGGAAAGTTTAAGGTGCATTGGTTGGGTCCTTATGTAATTTCATACATCCTTGATTTAGGTGTGTGCCAATTACAAGTGCTGGATGGAACAAAATTACTTGGACACTTCAATGGGAGTAGGCTAAAGCCCTACTATAAATAATGCTTCTTGGTGTTTGTAAATAAGGCAGTTTTGCTAGTTAGTTTATCATTTCCTTTTATGCTTTTCCTTTCTTGTTTTTCCCTTTCGCATTGTTGTCTTGTTTTCGTGCCTTGGGCTCCAGTAACCTTATTACTTTTTACTTATGAATGTGTAGAGGAGGACCGCGCATCAATTTAGTGTGGGGTGAGGTGATAAAAAGAGGCATGAAGTTATTCTATAGGAGGGATTGGGTTAGCAGACCATTCGAACTGGCCCTATTGAAAAGATGGATTAGGAGAAAAGAAGGCAGATGGGTGGCAAAAATAAGGTTACATTGGAAATCCACGTACAAAGGAGAAAGTGCAAAAACATGAGGTAGGTGAAAGCAAGAATCATAAGGATGGAAGAGGTGCCTTTTGACGCTGGTAATACGCATGCAAGAGTCTTCTATCAAGTTGGATTGTCTGCATGCTAGAAGGTTGGGAAAATTTTTCACACAAGGTTTGGGTTGTGGGTGAAAAAAAATTCGCGTAAGGATTGGGCACGGGGTGAAAAAACATTTCATGCAAGGATTGGGGCGCGTAAGGAAAAGTGCTGAAGTTGGGTTTGTTTGAAAAACATCACATTAAATATTGTCGTATGGTGGTAGGTACCCTATCCTTTAATTCAATAAAAGCACGAAAATCTATAAATACAAGGATGGGAAGTTCATTATTTTACTTTATGAAAACAAGGAGAACAATTTTCTTTCAAGAGCTAGGGTTTTTGAGAGCTTAACTCGTGCAAAGGAAAATCTCAAAAACTCACACACAATAAGTTTGTTAGATCTACAAACTAGAGTAGAAGTGATTCATAGGTATGAGGAATGTTGTGAAAGATCTCTGTGATCGAAGGAGGAAAATCAGAGATTAGGGTTTGTGCTCTAGGGGCACGGGGCGCATGAAGAAAAATATCAGACAACTCGAAAGTAACCAGGGAATGAAAGCAAAGGGTAAAATGATGGCCACAAAACCAATTGTTAAGCTTGCAGTACAATCCAAGAAGGGAAAGGGTAAGGGAAAAGGAAAGAAGAAAGAAGAAGAAATCCCTTTGGATACCAATGAGTAATAAGACTCAGAGATACAATACCCGGATGAGGTTTTGCTAGGGAAAGATTGGGAGTCCCCACATCAAACAGATGACTGTAATCGATTACAATCACTAGTCGAGTATAATCACGGAGGAAATGGAGTCGGAGCTGGTGCGGCCCCACAAACAAATGAACACCTGACGGGATGCCGATCTACAATGATGTAGTCAAGGTGAAAATTGGAGAAGGCAGGGCTTCTCCAACTTTACGAGTTTCCCTACTTCAGAAAACCTGAGTGCCTATACCAATGGTTAATGACATGCGTACATGAAGATTTTCTTCTATTTCATAGGGCGTTAAAATGCACATAACTCCCCAATTAATCTCCACATAATTAGATGACCGCTAGGATGAGGAAGCAATTAAAGAAACCATTACATCCCAGGATTATAAGAAGGGATCAAGGTACTACGACATCGCAGATATCAGTGATCCGGTGATGAAAAATGGCCGTGGCACCTCGTTTCCAAGCTGATTGGACAAGAGAGGTGGACCCAGGTGAGCAAGCCCTGGTTGAATGTCTATAGAAAGGTCACAGAAGGCACCATGTACAACATCTCCCAGTACATAGCAGATAAGATCATAAGCAGCATGGAGAATGGAGGAAAGATCTTGTTTGGAAACATCTTATTGACCATTTTGTTTGCAGAGATTGGGGTGCCGGATGTATCTAATAAGTTCTTATGGGAGTACCCTGATGAAGACCCTTCGCCCGCAGATAGGTTCCAGAAGTATAATTAGTGAGTTAATGATAGGGGTGCATGAGGGCAACGCTTAGAAAAATGGTACACATGCCTTAGGAACGCATTCGGGGCTGAAATGAAAAATTCTTGAATAACTCCCCATGGTGACTAAAGGATAAGATGAGTTCACAGTATACCAGCACTTCTACACTGGCAGATTCATCTTGGTGGATGGGCAGTTGGAGTCCCTGGTGCAAACTCCCTTCTCATTTACTGCCCAATTTTTTCCAAGAAGGATTGAACATATATAAGGAGTCAAAGAAATTAAAAACTCGACCTGTCCACCCTTGACAGTGAACACAAATAAATGAGAAATAAGTTGGTCTACCTAGGGAATTATGCATATATTGAAAGGTATGTGTCATAGGATGTGCACATCGTAAGGCTGCTGACCTTACCGATTGCTAAGAGCGTTGCTGCCAGAATCTACCTGTGCATAAGGCCAAAGTTTGAAAAGGATGCGTACTTAGAAAATGAAATATCCATCTCGGCTGACCCCATGGGAAGGAAGAAGCCAACGCTAAAGCGCTAGGAGAAAGAAGAAGAAGGGGAAGAACAAAGAGCGTTGGAAAGGCAGAACGTAGATACTGTAGGGCCAAGTACCTATGTTCGGAAAAAAGAGGAGAATGGTGGTCAGGGAGAAGACCTCGGAGCCTATGAAGCCACCATCCCCTAAAGAACCCTCAGATGAAGAAAATACAACATCCCCGACTCAGACGTTTTCTGCAAGGGAAAGAAGAACAAGGAACGGAGGAACAAGGGTCTGAAGACATAGACAACCTGAATGCCTATAGAGGAAAAAAAGGATGATGTTGAAGGTGAAGAGTTGGAGGTGGATCAAGAGACAATTGATGTCCCATGAGTTGGAGGGAGATGAAGCAGAGGATACAAATGATGCCTTCATCTTTGTAAGGAGGAAGGGTACCCAAAGGGAGGAAGACGGTGCGGAGTGGAGAGAGGAGTGAAGGGGCTAGTACCAAGGAGCCAAATATGCCCAAGCTCACTCAGGAGGAGGTGAATGAAAAGGAAACAAGGGAAGCAGAGAAGATAATTTATGCGTTGGTCAATGAGGAGTTGGGACGCAGCGTGGAGCTCATGCTCAATGAGTTCAAGAAAGAAAAAAGGGAGAAGAGTGGAAGTAGCACAAAAGGCCCAACTCTCTCGGTAACTATTCCCAAGGGCATGTGCATAGGGAAGGTAAACACATGGAAGGGGGAATAACAATGATGGGTTACATTGATGACTCCAACAAAGTTTTTCACGCGCGTTTCCAAAGTACCGTGCCCACCAAGGAGCTCACCGCCATGGAATCCTTTAACCCTGAGGGTGGATACCCGTGAATAATGAAGATGCTATCATGGGCATTTGACTCCCACCTCGATGAGCATGAGTTCGAGATTAACCAAGGAGTGGTATTAACACTTTTTGAATGAAAGGGGGACAACCCCATTGTAAACACACAGCAACTATCAGATGAGCAAGTGTTTGTAACGTGCTCAACAAAGTCTATGTGGAAATCAAGGCTAGGCTCTTCAGCAGGAATGACAGGGTTAGAGTCTTGGAGGACCTATTGGAGAAGAGGAAGGAGGAAGTAGTGAAGCTGATGAAGGATCTCAGCCTTGAGAAATTAATCAGCGCTCAACTCTAGAGGGAGCTTCAAGAAGAGAAGGCTAAAGTGCGTGAAGTTTCTAAGAAGGTGGAACTCATCTCCTAAGGAATTATCACGAAGCACCCAGACCTTAGCCCTCCCGTGCAAAAGTATAGATCCTCCCTGGAATGCCTAGAGGACTTGACTTAGATCCTCACCATGGAAAGGTAGCCTTTGGCATTAGAGTCAGCAGAGGAGGTAGCTTCGCACTTGGAGAAGGAAGACAAGTTGAAGGTCATCACTCTCATGGCTGAATACACAAGGTTCTTGCTAATGTAAGAATAGCTACACAAACCGCGGGGGTTGCCTACGACCACTGCGTGGATCAAGACAAAGTGACAAGCATACTACTTGCTAGCGACGAGGCCAAGCTGAAGGAATTCAAAGAAAAGAATAAGGGAAATAGAGTCGAGCGAGAAAGGATCATAGCTGAAGTGGAAAAGAAATCTGAAGCCATCGAGAACTAGCAAGTCTCCATCAAAACCTGGCTAAAAGAGCTCTACAAGGTCATCACAAGGAAGATGGATGCCCTGGAAGATCATACTAAATAACTGGAGACTGTGGTGGAAACCATTACCACATAAGGGGAAGGGTTAACCTTCGATGAGGTGAGCACCTTGGTTGGCGACATCTGCACTAAAGCACAAGAGGAAGTCAGTGCTTGGAGTACACTAGAGGCTGACCTAGAACAAAATTTTCCCCTTCTTCTTCTTAAGGAAAATTTCCCCTATTCTTTCTCTTCCCATTTCTTTATTCTTTCCCCCCATTCTTTTCCAAGGCAAGGCCTTGCATTCTTTTTGTACCGCATTCCTTGAGAAGGTTCCCAAGGGTGGAGAACAGGGGAAGTGTGGGGTAATGTTGGGCCCCTATTATACCTTCCAAATCTTAAGGGCGCATAGGTTTGCATGGCCGGAGGAAGTGCACAAGTGAAGGCGCGTAAGATAGTATTCAAAAGGCTTCTTGGAGAACCCAGGGTGCACACCACACGAAGAACAATTCGGGACTTAGGCATTTTTTGGCCTTTTGGGTAGGACACATGAAGAACGTGTTCCATTTATATAAGGTTTCAGCCTGGTGACAAGGTGTTCTAGAAGGAATATACCTTGCGATAGGAAGATCCAAAAATACAATCATGACATGGAGAGGCATGTGCCCGAGGTTACCCACACCTTGACACTTGGGGCCAAATCTGAGGCTAGAGAGGAGTTTGTTAGAGCTTAGATGCCTATTTATACCTGTGCCCTTGGCAAAGAGTAGAGAGATAAGTAAGGTAGTGGAGCTCTGTAGAATTACTGTGAGAACTATGGGATGAAAATTGGTAAAGGATTCCAGTAAGGATGTAATGGGAAAATGGGGAATGTAAATTTTATTTTGTGAGAATACATGTATGGATCCAGATATGGTGCATGACTATGGTCTGCCTCTTTGTGATACTTTTTAGCAAGACTATGAATGAATATGATAAGGTTACCATCATGTTTACATTAAGATATCTTTCTATACTATCTGCATGTTTTTACTCTACTTTTGATCTTGTATAATCATGGACCTTACTTGAATGGTTAAGTATATTTGTGGATTTACAAATTCTTGGTTCTGTTATTTTTGCTGTGCACTTTGTTTCTGTTATGAATGGAGGAGTGTAGAATCCATCCTGAGCTCTATAGCTTCTTCATGTCTGTTAAATCACTAAGTCATAGTCATGAACTATGCCTTCCACTAGACTCGCATAAAAGAGAGACTCGGCTCCCTCTCGCACGGCTCGGGTGAGCGCCCAACACCCAGTGGGTGATAGGACGATGCGTATGAGGTTCCCTTGTTCTTGGTGGGTGCAGAAATGACTATAGTCCATATTCAAAATTTGGTCTGGATTTTACTAAATCTGTTATTCTTTATATCAAATTGGCCTACTTTCTCAGCTTTCATCATGCTTGAGAATAATGAGTTGCATAGTTGTTTGACATTTTAAAAGTTTGAAATAGGTTCCACTTTTACAGAACATTTCCTTGTATTGTTGGAATACCAACACACATTTATATTATAGTCATCGTTATATATTATCAACGACGTTTAAATCTTGTAAATGGAAGGAACTTTTCAATTTATAAAATCATATAAGCGTGAAAAGATAATTGTATTTTATAAAATTTACACATTAGGAGTATCTATCAATACATCTTACGTTTTATTTTTTCATATTTCTCATGTTTAATATTCATGGTATTCTTTGTGCTAATTGCATTAGTGTCTTTGAAAAGATCAATCACGGCCAATGTTAGAATTATTCATTTTATAATCAAAATCTACATATATTATAAGTATATATAGTTGTTTTCCCTAATAGTCAATTGATCTTGCACCTTACTCAAATGTGTTATTAGTATTTCAAAATAAATACTAAAACCTCAAAATGATAATTTTTAGGTTGTGTCCCTCACAAAACATGGTTGTTAAGCTGATATTTTTGTACTATATTACCAACATGCCCACCACAATTTACCCCCTTTCCCAATCACACATTAAAAAACAAGTACACATTCGAATGTCTTGGTATTATATTGTGATATTGTCTCCCCCTTAAATACAATGATTGACTATGTTTGCCATTAGATTGAAGAGAGTATATTGTTTAGATAGGTTTTCTATAAGATGCTATAGAATTTTGATTGTAGTCTTAAGTGACCATGCTAGAGAGGTTTGTAAAGATGGTAGTAATCTTAGAAACACTTAGTAGGGGACATATGACATGGACCACCTAAAAATTCATGATTTGGGAATACTTCTACATGGAGAGGATAAAATGGAGTGTTATCATAGGGATGTGTTGAGCTGTGGGACAAAATGGTCAAGAAAAACATCTACAAGGTGCTCGAGTTTTGATATATGGTAAAAAAAAAAGTTTTTGACAAGAATTTGAGAATTAAAGAAAAGGCATGGAGATTTTGATAAAGGATGTGATGTTATAAAAGAGATCTAGGTGACCAAAATTGATAAGATTGTGTAAAGAGCTCTAAAATTGGTGGCAATTATGGATCCTTAGCATTTGGGAGAGATAATAAGTGGCAATTCAAGGTCGTCAATGATTCTCAAAATGGAATATCATAAGCTAAGTGGTTGGCAGAATAGTTAATTTTGGTGATGCATAAGCTAAAGTACAAATGTGACAGCTCTAATTGTTTTATTTTCAAGTGTTTTTTTGAGAGATGGAGGAAAGTGGAATAGTAAAGAGAGACAGGAACAAGGGAGGGGTAGTAAGCCTCTTTGTGATTTACTTTTTAGCAAGACATATGAATGAATATGATAGGTTACCATCATGTTTAATAAGATATCTTTCTATACTATCTGCATGTTTTTAATCTGTACTTTGACTTGTATAATAATGACCTACTTGAATGTTAAGTTATATTTGTGGATTTACAAAATTCTGGTTCTGTATTTTGTGTGACACTTTGTTTGTTATGAATGGAGGAGTGTCGAAATCCCCTGAGCTCTATAGCTTCTTCATGTCTGTTAAAATCACTAAGTCATAGTCTGAACTATGCCTTCGCAGAGACTCGCATAAAAAGAGAGGACTCGGCCCCTCTCGACGGCATCGGAGTGAGCGCCCAACACCCAGTGGGTGGAAGGACGATGCGTATGAGGTTCCCTTGTTCTTGGGGGGGCAGAAATGACTATAGTCAATATTCAAATTTGTCTGGATTTTACAATCTGTATTTTTAATCCAAATTGGCGACTTCTCAGCTTTCTCATGCTGGAGAATCATGAGTTGCATCGTTGTTTGACATTTTAAAAGTTTGTAATAGGTGCTCACTTTACAGAACATTTCCTTGTATGTTGGAATACCAACACACATTTCTATTCGAGAAGAGTGGACGAGAGGAGAAAGAAGCACCCCGGTGCTCGGATTCTCTGTCGGCACAAGGATGCCTTGGTTAGACATCTCCTACTGAGACCTACGGAATCCCTTTCAGGTTCGTAATCATGGAGTAACAATAACACAGATTCCAGCAGAAGGCCTCCTATTTCAACAGGGGTCGGTTGGGAAAATTATGTCTATGCGACCAAGCCCGAGTAACCGAAAACAGATTTTAAATTGTATTTTATAAAAATTACACATTAGGAGTATCTATCATACATCTTACGTTTTATTTTTCATATTTCTCATGTTAATATTCATGGTATTCTTTGTGCTAATTTGCATTAGGTCTTTGGAAAAGGATCAAATCACGGCCAATGTTAGAATTATTCATTTTATAATCAAAATCTACTATGTAAAGTTTATATATAGTTGTTTTTCACTAATAGTCAATTGAGCTTGCACATTACTCAAGGTGTTATTAGTGTCTTTCAAAATACTTACTAAAGCTCAAAATGTAATTTTTAGTTGTTTGTCCCTCACAAAAAATGGTGTTAAGCTGATATTTTTGTGAATATATTACCAACATGGCCCACCACAATTTACCCCTTTCCCAAATCACACATTAAAAAAACAAGTACACATTCGAATGTCTTGGTATTATATTTGATATTGTCTCCCTTAATACATGATTGACTATGTTGCCATTAGCTTGAAAGAGAGGTAGAGTATATGGTTAGATAGGTTTCTATAAGTGTATAGAATTTGATTGAGTCTTAAGACCTGCTAGAGAGGTTTGTAAAGAGGGTAGTATCTTAGATTTTAAACACTTAGTCGGGGAATATGACATGGACACCTAAAATTCATGATTGGGACTACTTACCTGGAGAGGATTTAAAAATGGGAGGTTATCATAGGGATGTGTGAGCTGTGGGACCAAAATGGTACAAGAAAAACATCTTACAAGGTGCTCGAGTTTTGATATATGGTAAAAAAAACGTTTTTGACAAGGAATTTGAGAATTAAAGAAAAGGCATGGAGATTTGGAGAAAGGATGTGATGTTATAAAAGAGATCTAGGTGACCAAAATTGATAAGATTGTGTAAAGAGCTCTAAAATTGGTGGCAATTATGGATCCTTAGCATTTGGGAAGATAATAAGTGGCAATTCAAGGTCGTCAATGATTCTCAAAATGGAATATCATAAGCTAAGTGGTGCGCAAATAGTTAATTTGTGATGCATCTAAGTACAAATTTGACAGCTCTAATTTTTTTTATTTTCAAGTGTTTTTTGAGAGATGGAGGAAAGTGGTAATAGTAAGAAGAGACAGAGAACCAAGGGAGGGGTAAGTAAGCTTGAATGTGAGTTTTATTTGGAATTTTTCGTTTGTGTGTTTTACAGGAAATGGATACAATCTATGTGCAAGATAGAGTACTATAGATGTTGGAGAGGATTCAGGCTGATGTCTCTGATGCAGAGTGGGACCATGTGGTGGTTATTTTATTAGTAGGATTCTACCACTACTAGTGGATACCTCATGATACAAGGCTGATGATAGCTCTAATTGATAAATGGGATCCAAGCACTGGGACATTCTGGTTACCTATTGGTAAGATGACGATCACTTTAGAGGATGTGTATAAGATCCTCAGGTTATCGATCCATGGGGAACATGATACTATGAGGTAGCTATATGGTGAGGGGGTGTAGAGATAGGATATATAGTAGGGGAATCTATATTTATTCATATTATGATGCAGATGTCTTAGGTTATTAGTGATGTCAATTTTTATGTTGGTTATATCATTTTATGTGCTCCCCACACTTTGGGGGGTGGAATATTTCCATGGAAACTTTTGGGTGTTGTTCTGGAGATCATGGAGCATCAGATTGTGTATACCATGGCTTGTGCACTTTTGGCCAAGTTTACCATGAGCTTTGGATGTTTTTTATAGGGAGGATATATGGTTTGGATGTGGGGTTTTTGCTACATTATTGGTCATATGAGCATAAAGTTTTAATGAGTCCATCAGGGCTAGGTGGAGGTAATGTGATCTGGTTAGACTATTGTAGTAGATTTTCGAAGATGGAATTTTAAATGATGTGAGATAGATGGGGGTTGCTAGGGACCATACTTATTATATTGATAAAAAATGAGGTTATCCATACGATGATGTAGTCTAGATGGCATTATGGAGGGGTACCATGTGTGGCCAGGGATGGATGCAAGAGTTGGTGGGTTAAGGAGGGTTGAGGTGATGGTGGGGAGGAGAGCAGAGATGATAGAGGCCATATAATTTCCTCCAGTGTGGTGACAATTTGGATTTCATCAGTTGATTCCTTATGAGACGATAGTATATCAGTTTGATGATACTGAGAGAGACTTACATACCCTGGTAGTAGATGAGGAGGTAGGATATTAGGAGATGGTTGATGAGGATGAGTTAGAGTGGAGGATGTCTTCATGGCATGGTGGGAGCAGTGTGAGATGATCATGGAGATAGGTTGGGTATGAGTAAGAGGGTGGAGAGGTTGGTTGAAGAGGAGGGTGACGATGGGGAGGAGCTGGCATAGTTGATATCATCTGTTTATGATTTATGTTTGGAGAGGAGGAAAAATTAAGTGGTTGAGAGAGACATTGATTCCAGAGTGAGATACGTTACATCGGAGATGGATCATGTATTCCTAGAGTTTGAGACTTATTTGCAGTAGTTGAGGATAGGATTGCGGTATGGTAGAGAGGAGGGTAGTGTTGTAGGAGAAGTATGGAGAGGGTAGGGAACATTTTCGAAGGAAATCGGTAGTGTTGGCATAGGTAGTAAACCTAGTGCAAGGTAGGAAGTGGTATCTGTAGGAGGATTTCCAGTGATAGGAGGATAGCTGGGGGCTCCTGATTTTTTGACTTTTGAACACCCTAGAGCATTGAGTGACGAGATGAGATATTATGAGTGCTTGGTTCCAAAGTTCCCTTCATTGGTTCCTTATTATGTGGAAGCCCAGAGTGGAGTGAGTGGAGATCGGATCACTAAGCTACATTAGTGAACATTGGGAGTATCACCTAACCATGGAGAGATCTAGGGCCATAGGAGGATCTACATGAGAGAAGGGTGGTGAACGAGTGTCAAATTTTTATTTTACCACATAGTATGTGATTTTTGCAGATGATTCAAATTATAGATGATTTTTATATGATCCTTTTAGAGGTATTTTGTATAAACATTCAATGATATATATATATATATAATGTTTTCGATTTATGTTTTGTTGATTTGTTTTGATGTGCATGAAGCAATGTTGATATATATATAATATATTATATATATATATATATTTCATTAATGTTAGATGTGATGTTAATGTAATGTTTAGATGTCTAAATGTTGATTTTGATATTTTATATGATGTTTGATAGAACTTACAGTGTAGAGATATTGGTATATGTTTCAAAATGTGTTATAAAAACTCATGGTTTATAAAAATGTGAAATGTTTGTTTTTGGACTAGATTTGATACATATGTGATATGATGGTAAAAAATATATACGACAATACACTTGAGGACTTTGTAAAAAATATTAATATATAACTAACAATAATTAGTCACATGTAGGATCATGGATATGGATGAAAATGAGATTATATACCTTCTTACAACATGAGAAAGGATGATATGTAGTTTGTATGGGAGAGTAAGTTCTTGTTAGGTTTTAAGGGATAAAATATGTGGAATAATCCCTCACAGAATTACAACAGTAGAGACTACTATGCATAAAATATTAAAGATCTCAAATAAAAGTGTAGAATAAAATAACACAACACAAAGAGCTAGTATATAACATGGTTCACCCAATTTGGCTATGTCCACCAAGAATCACTTGCTCAGATTTTATTACAAGCCACCACTCTCTCAATACAATACCCATATCTATTTGGAGCTATGCTCAACAAACTCTACAGAATTCACACCTGAATTCAAAGCACATCTGCAATGTTTTTTTTCCATTCTCTATCATATGCATAAAACCATATAAATAGACAAACTACTTAATCAGTTTTACAAAACCATGGGCAAAAATAGTCCCATAAACCTATGGGTCAAATCTGCCCATATGAAAAAATCAAGTTTCCCAATATATCGGGCATGTTTTAAGGCCCAAATATATTGGTCAAAATCCTGCCCATATGAAAAAATCCTGCCCATATGAAAAAATCAAGTTTCCCAATATATTCTTAGTGTACAGTCTTCAACACTTTCACACATGAAAACAAGCTCCATAACCTAACAATCTCCCACTTGGAGACTAGTTTTCCTTTGAGCAAGCTTCTCAACCCTTCACTAGTTTCTGTGAAGACCAACCAAAGCTGAAAACAGCTTTAGTTTTTCCCTTGTGACCACCTTGGTTATCATGTCTGTAGGATTATAACTGGTATAATCTTCTCTATCTTCAAATTCTCTTCCGCCAAAGCTGGTCCTGATGAAATGGTACCTTAACTGTATATGCTTTGTCCTAGAGTGGAGAAGCAGAGTTCTTAGTTAGGTGTATAACACTCTGACTATCACTATGCAACTTTCCTCCTCCTTCTTATTGCCCCAACTCCTCAAGTAATGGCTATACCAAATCATTTCCTTGCTTGCCTCTGTGGAAGAAACATACTCAGCCTTCGTGGTTGACAAAGCCACCAAATTCTATAGTCATGAAATCCAACTTACTGTTGTTCCACCTATAGTGCAAACATAACTTGTTGTGCTCCTCCTATTGTCTACATCTCTATCCATATCTGAATCTAATAACCACACAAAATGGTGTCTGAACCAATGTAGCACAAAAAATTTCCTATGGTCCTTCTCAAATAACGAAGGATCTACTTTACTTCCTGCCAGTGATCTCCACCTAGATCACTCATAATCTACTCACCGCTCCCAACTGCATGGGCAATATCAGGCTAGTACACACCATGGCATACATCAAACTACCGCCATACTAATGGAGTAAGGTACCTTGGAAATTTTTTCCTCTCCTTCTCTGTCTTGGGACACTGCTCCTTCAATAACTTGAAATGGCCTACCAAAGGGGTCCCAACCGATTTAGCACCATGCATATTAAACCTCTCTAAGAATTTCTTAATGTACTCTTCCTGAGATAAAGTCAGCTTCCGTTCCTTCCTATCCCGAGATATCCTCATACCAAGGGATTTGTTTGGTTGCACCCAATCCTTCATAGCACAAGGATTCACTTAGTTGCTTTCTGAGTACTTTTATATCCTACTTGTTTTTACCTACAACCAACATGTCATCCACATACAGACATAGGATAATATAACTTCCATCCTCAATTTCTTTGTATACCACAATGGTCATAATGAAATCTAATATAACCTTGCTCCATCATGAAGCTATCAAATTTCTTATACCATTGACGTGGAGCTTGTTTCAAGACATACAGCTCTTCTTTAGTTTGCAAACCATCTCCTCTTTACCTTTGACCTCATAGCCCTCTGGTTGCTACATATATAGTTCCTCCTCCACAATCACATGGAGAAATGCAAGTCTTACATCAAGCTATTCTAAGGTAAGTATTCTACTGTAACTATTCCTAGAACAGTTCTAATAGAAGTCATTTTTACTACAGGAGACAAAATCTCATCAAAATCTATACCTTTTTTCTGTGCAAAACCCCTTGCCCACCAACCAGGCCTTGTATCTTTCTTTCCTCCTTCTTTCCTCTTTGACTCTAAACACCCACTTGTTCTGTAATGCTCTTTTTCCTCGGGTAGCTTCACCAAATCCATGTCTGGTTCTCCATGAGAGCGTGATGCTCCTCATCATTGCTTTCTCGCACTTCTTCCTGGCATCTACCTACATTGATTCATCACAATCTTCTCTGGTTCTCCACTATCAATGAGAAATAAATAATAAAGAGAAGGAGAAAAATTGTTCAGGTTCTCTTCTTAACACTAGAAGACCTCCTCAATATAGGAGTTTGGGGTTACCTATTGAGGAGGTTCCTGAACTGATTCATGTGTCACTTTCCATCCAGGATCCCTCTACCACTTCATATTCTTTCTTGGATTCTTCCCTAATCTTCCCCTGCAACTACTTGCTTATACCTGATTTCTCATTAAGACCACATCCCTAGATCGAATGATGCTTGTCCTAATCTCCCACATTTATATTCAGATCCTCCCACCATAACCAATTAAAGGTACATTTTTATGACTTAGCCTCATCCCTGGTCCTATCCGCCTTGGTCTATATGACAAACCCGGTCACATCCAAAAAAATTCTAAGAATGAATAATCAACGTGCTTACCATAACAATCTCCATCATGTGGCCTCCATCCAAGGCACGTGAGGTCCTATGTTTATCAATACACAACTGTGCTCACCGCTTCTGCAAAAAAAAGAAGAGGCAGTCCTTCATTCATCATGGTCCTAGAACGTTCCATTATTGTTATGTTCTCCTTCTGACACCCCATTCTACTACGGAGTTTCTGGAACCGTATTTAAACCTACCATTCTTTTTCCTACGGATTCCATTCTTAGAATAGTAAATCATAAAATTCATTGCTGCAATACTCCCCTCTTATTATCTGACCTAAGACATTTTAGCTTAAGACCTGTTTCATTCTCTACCAAGGCTTTCCATTTAACAAAAGTGTCAAATACATCAGATTTGTTTCTAATACAATAAACCCAAACTTTCCTTGTTGCATCATCAATAAAAGTAACATAATAACTTGAACCCCCAAGAGAGATGATACCTGAGTTGGCCCCCACACATCAGAATGCACCAGCTCTAACTTACTCTCTTTCTTTGTAGGTCCAACCTTGAGAAACCTTACTCGCTTTTGTTTCCCATATATGCAGTTCTCACAGAACTCCAAACCTGTTTCTGTATATCCAGGAAAAATCCTTCTTTATGATGTTCATGCCCTTATGGCTCATATGACCGAGCCTATAGTGCCATAATGTTGTATCTTGCATCTGAAGCCACAAGATTACAAACATTAGTACTATCAGTGGTTAAATACAAGGTTCCAACCTTCTTACCTCTTGCCACCACAAGAGCACCCTTGGTAACCTTCCAAGAGTTTGCTGTAAATATATCACAGTACAACCATCACTTCCCCAACTACCCTGCCGATATCAAATTTCATCTTAATGTAGGCACATGTCTGACATCCTTCAATAGCCAAGTATTCCCATTCTACATCTTAACCTGAACAGAACCTTTTCCAACTATGCTGCAAGGCTCATCATCACCAAGAAAAACATGCCCAAAATCTCCTTGAACATAATCAACAAAATAATGCCTATGTGGAGAAGCATGGAAAGAAGCCCCCTGAATCTAAAACCCAAGATTCAGTAATATTGTGCAAAGAAAGAATCAAAGCATCCTGACATACATTACCCGTTGCCACATTTGCCTCCTTGTTTTCTTCTTCCTGTGTTTTCTTTCCCTGAAGCTCCCAACAGTCCTTCTTTGCATGCCCAGGCTTTCCACAATTCCAGCATACATCTTGTTCTTGGATTTTGACCTTGCCCCGATCTTTTGATTTTCCACGGTTTCCTCTATTCTTCTGTCTCCCTCTAGTTTCCACTGTCAAAGCATTCCCTGAAGTAGAAGATTCCCCAGAGCTTTTTATTCACATTTCCTCACTTAGAATCACCCCTACAACATCCTCAAACTTCAACTTCAAGTTAGCTGGAACCGAGTTACCGCCATTACCAGCTATTCCAACTCTCAGGTAAAGAGCACAAAATTAATAAAGCCCTAACTTCTTCATCAAATTCTATTGTAACCGAAGCTAGCATATTCACAACCGTATTGAAATCATTTAAATGATCTACTACTAAAATTCTCAGACATCTTCATATTAAACAACTTTTTCATTAAAAATATCTTATTAGAGGTAGAGGGTTTTTCATACAACTTCCCTAATGCATCCATTAGATCTTTTGTAGTCTTTTCCTTTGAAACATTAAATAATACCGAAGATGCAAGACAAGCCGGATCATTCCAAGTGCCTTCCGATATCCAGCAAATCCCATTCCACATCTGTCATACTCGAGGGTTTGTTCACCTTCTCAGACAACGGAGTATAAAGATCCTTCTGATAAAGGTAATCTTCCATCTCATCTTCCAAAGAATGAAATTTACCCGTTTGAATTTATCAACCCTAGATCTTCCTCATCTGCCATAGCTCCCACTCAAGCTAAAAACTTTCCCTATGATTCAACACTTCAGCAAACCAAACCAGGCTTTGATACCAATTGTTAGGAAATAAGGGATAAAATATGCGGAATAATCCCTCACAGAATCGCAACAGTAGAAAACTAATATGCAGAAATTATTACAGATCTCAAATAAAATTGCAGAAATAAAATAACACAACAAAAAGAGACAGTATTTAACGTGGTTCACCCAATTTGGGCTACGTCCACCAAGAATCACTTGCTCAGATTTTATTACAAGCCATCACTCTCTCAATACAATACCCAGATCCGTTTGGAGCTATGCTCAACAAAAACTCTATAGAATTCACACCGAATTCAAAAACACATCTGTAATACATTTGCTTGTACATCTATCATATGCATAAGACCATATAAATAGACAACTACTTAAGTAGTTTTTACAAAAACCGTGGGTATCAAAACCATGGGAAAAATCCATCCCATAAACCTATGGGTCAAAAAACTCGCCCATATGAGAAAAGCACGTTTCCCGATATGTCGGGTGCATTTTTCGAGGCCCCGAACCTCGAAAGAAAAACATGAAAAGTGTACAGTACTCTTAGTGTACAGTCTTCAACACTTTCACACATGAAAACAGGCTCCACAACCTAACAAAAATGAGAAAAAATTCCAAGAAAATGGGGACATTAACTACTACATGTGTATATCAAAATTTTAGCCAAAACATGAAACTTAAAGTAAAATGCCATGAGACTAAGTATCCTACCGGGCATGCCAAATGTAACAATTATTATTTTTCCTAAAGTTAGATTGAAAGCAAGAAACTTGACCACCTAAAATAATCCCTAACCTAGCTAGAAAACAAGAAAACTTCACCATCAAGATGAAGCAATGAACAAGGCCTACATTAGCACATAAACTTTGAAATAATGAAATCAAGCATAATGCAAATCAAGAACTCTATTCTTCTAATTTCCTAACTAAATAAAGTTCACGGACTATGTAGTCCAATGGAAATCAACAATATTACTTTCTTTGATCCTTCAAGGATGCTTGGGTGTGAGGCCTACCTCTTCAAGATGGATGGTGGAAGGGCTTGAGAATGGCAAAAGGCTTTTAGTGCAAGACTATGTGCTTTCCTTTGATTTCTCAAGGGAATTAGGTGTAGGTATAAAGGTAGAAGGAGGTTTCCTTATATAGCCAATGGATAAAGGAAACACTTCATCCCTTTACATGTGGGATAAAGGTTTAAAACATGATTAGGAATGGATAAGGTTGCTTTATTAAAGGTAACCTTACTTTAGAAGGGTTTAATTCATGTTTAGATCAGCAAGTCATGGGAGTTGGGGGGGTGCTTTAATTAATCAAAGGTGATTAACTAATAGCTATGTGTAAGCTTGTAGAAGACAATTAGAGGAATATTAGTATGATCTAGGCCATTAGGAAGGGATTAAATCAATTAAATATTGATTTATTAGTTAAATGAAGTGGAAGGCTAATTAATAATAATAATTAATTAATCTAGATAGAAGAGGTGATTTATTATTATGGAAGGTCGTTAATTGGGTGTTAGTTGGATAGGTCACTTAATCAATTAGCGTATTGTACATTGATTAATGACAACGAGAGGAATATGAGGGCTTTTGATGATATGCCGTTGATTTGTGAGAAAGGGGATAATTAGCGCAATTTAGTATTTAAATTGCTTGGGCATAATTATTGGTATCTATAGGTACTGTAGATGCTCCCCTATGCCTACTATATTGATCCATCCTAGATAGCTCCATGCCATATATAGAAGGCCCTGTGATCCCAAAGGCCTTCTTCAGTGTATCGTTATGGGTCCCTTGTCATATGTGGTGATAGTGATAATATGGGACTCAAGATCTTCCTTTGCATGTGTCCCAAACTATTTAACTAACTTGAGCGTGGATAAATGTTCAACTCAGATCCATTATCCACAAACACCCATTTGATATTCTGGTGGGTGACAACTACTCAAATGTATAAGGGAAGATTATGTGTTGGATTCTCAGTATGGATCTCCATGGTGAAAGCAAGATGTTCACTTGGTATAAAGTTTGCCACTGTAGCTTGAAGGTGTGCAGGGTCAACTTCTAAAGGCACTCCCGACGCCTGAAGAATTTTGTATAGAATGTCTTATGCACATTGGATATCTTAAGAAGATCTAAGATCAAAATCTTAGCAAAACATCTTTTCAAGTTGTTGTAAAAGGTTATATTTAACGTTTTGTGGGGTCGATAGAATCACGAGGTAGAAACACCTTGTTACCACAATGCAGTCCTTCCCCTTGATCCAAATGGTATTGACATGGTCAGCAGGAGAGCGAATACATCCAATAAGTGAATCATAATGATTGTTGTCTCTTTTGGTGTAAAAATAATTCACTAATTTAAACCTTGGGATGAATCTCCCCAATCTGGCAGAGAAGGAAGGTTCCAGAATCACGAGGCAGACACACCTTGTTACCACAAACATAGTCCTTTCCCTTGATTTGGATGGTATTGACATGGTTAGCAGGAGAGTGAATAGATCCAATAAGTGAATCATAATGATTGTTGTCTCTTTTTGGTGTAAAAATAATTCACTAATTTCTAACCTTAGGATGATTCTCCCCATCTGGCTTTGACTTTTCTGACTTATCATGCTTGGGGAATGGTTCTTTATATATCCCCATTTTCTTCTCATTAGGTGTTTGTGTTTTTCATGGGTTATCCACCTCTATCTCCCCATTGTCAATGAGGTCATGTATATAATGATGAAATTCTTGTAGACATTTTGTATGTCTTATGTCATTTGACGCAATGCATTTCACAATATTCATGCTCCTTGTACCATGAAGGTTTTAGAACGTGTTCATCAAATGGTTGCATTGTAGGATAGGTCATTATGTGGGCCGCATCCATTATTTTAGTATAACTAACAATGGCTCATTAAGAGAGGTGAACGTTATTCATTTTTTGGTAGGTGGTGGTTGAATTGGGCCCTTGGTCAGTTTAAAAATGTTGACCATTTTGGACCATTTGAACATGTTTGGAATTAGTAATTCCATATCCCACTACATTTTTGTTTTTGTTAAAGATCTTCGGCTTTTCATGGGTTTGACATTTTGGCTGTCTCTAGATTGAGTTTTGAGGGTGCCTTTGGCAATGAGATATTTTTCTATTTGAATCCCTTTCTCGATAACCTCCTCAAAAGTGAAAAACACAATGCATTTGGAGGTGGAAAATCTATATCTGGGTTGAGATTGGGAATGATAATACTAACCAGCTATTTTTTCAGGGAAAGCACAAGGGAAGTGACTAGCTATCCCTCTGCATTGTTAGAGGGGAAGCTGGAAAAAAGTATCATTAGGGCATTGCTTATGTTGTGCCACATAAGTCTGCAATGGTGACATCACTCTCTATGTTGTACGAGAAGTGACACATGAACCTTTTTGCCAATTTTGACTAGGTGAAAATTGATCCTCATGGTAAGCATGTAAATGACTCCAAGGCTTTACAGTTTGAGGTATCATGATACTTTTGGGAAAAAAGTTTGATGAGGTAATTTTCACTATAATACACCTCTGACATACCATGTAGAAATCTTTAACATGATCCAGTGGATCTCCTTTCCCTTTATATCTATCAAACTTTTGCATATCAAATTTCTTGGAAAGGGGGTTGAAGGGTCATTTTCTTGTCAAAAATGATAGGGGAATAATTCTTTGTATTGATACTTCCTAATGCTCCCTATATTGCTAATTTCATTAGTGTCTTTGCAAATATCAATCACGGCCAATGTTAGAATTATTCATTTATATCAAAATCTACTATTTATCGGTATATTATAGTTGTTTTCCCTAATAGTCATTGCTCTTGTCACCTCTCAAATGTTTTATTAGTATTTTCAAAATAAATACATAAAACAACCCGTCAAAATGATAATTTTTAGGTTGTTCCCTCACAAACATGGTTGTTAAGTGCTGATGTTTGTACTATATTACCAACATGCCCACCACAATTTACCCCCTTTCCCAATCACACATTAAAAAACAAGTACACATTCGAATGTCTTGGTATTATATTTTGATATTGTCTCCCCCTTAAATACAATGATTGACTATGTTTGCCATTAGATTGAAGAGAGTATATTGTTTAGATAGGTTTTCTATAAGATGCTATAGAATTTTGATTGTAGTCTTAAGTGACCATGCTAGAGAGGTTTGTAAAGATGGTAGTAATCTTAGAAACACTTAGTAGGGGACATATGACATGGACCACCTAAAAATTCATGATTTGGGAATACTTCTACATGGAGAGGATAAAATGGGAGTGTTATCATAGGGATGTGTTGAGCTGTGGGACAAAATGGTCAAGAAAAACATCTACAAGGTGCTCGAGTTTTGATATATGGTAAAAAAAAAGTTTTTGACAAGAATTTGAGAATTAAAGAAAAGGCATGGAGATTTTGATAAAGGATGTGATGTTATAAAAGAGATCTAGGTGACCAAAATTGATAAGATTGTGTAAAGAGCTCTAAAATTGGTGGCAATTATGGATCCTTAGCATTTGGGATAGATAATAAGTGGCAATTCAAGGTCGTCAATGATTCTCAAAATGGAATATCATAAGCTAAGTGGTTGCGCAAATAGTTAATTTGTGATGCATCTAAGTACAATTTGACAGCTCTAATTTTTTTTATTTTCAAGTGTTTTTTGAGAGATGGAGGAAAGTGGTAATAGTAAGAAGAGACAGAGAACCAAGGGAGGGGTAAGTAAGCTTGAATGTGAGTTTTATTTGGAATTTTTCGTTTGTGTTGTTTACAGGAAATGGATACAATCTATGTGCAAGATAGAGTACTATAGATGTTGGAGAGGATTCAGGCTGATGTCTCTGATGCAGAGTGGGGACCATGTGGTGGTTATTTTATTAGTAGGATTCTACCACTACTAGTGGATACCTCATGATACAAGGCTGATGATAGCTCTAATTGATAAATGGGATCCAAGCACTGGGACATTCTGGTTACCTATTGGTAAGATGACGATCACTTTAGAGGATGTGTATAAGATCCTCAGGTTATCGATCCATGGTGGACACATGATACTATGAGGTAGCTATATGGTGATGGGGGTGTAGAGATAGGATATATAGTAGGGGAATTCTATATTTATTCATATTATGATGCAGATGTCTTAGGTTATTAGTTGATGTCAATTTTTATGTTGGTTATATCATTTTATGTGCTCCCACACTTTGGGGGTGGAATATTTCCATGGAAACTTTTGGGTGTTGTTCTGGAGATCATGGAGCATCAGATTGTGTATACCATGGCTTGTGCACTTTTGGCCCAAGTTTACCATGAGCTTTGGATGTTTTTTATAGGGAGGATATATGGTTTGGATGTGGGGTTTTTGCTACATTATTGGTCATATGAGCATAAAGTTTTAATGAGTCCATCAGGGCTAGGTGGAGGTAAGGTGATCTGGTAGACTATGTAGTTAGATTTTCGAGATGGAATTTTAAATTGATGTGAGATGATGGGGTTGATAGGGACCATACTTATTATATTGATAAAAAATGAGGTTTATCCATAGATGATGTAGTCTAGAGGCATTATGTGAGGTACCATGTGTGGCCAGGGATGGATGCAGAGTTGGTGGGGTTAAGGAGGGTGAGGCTGATGGTGGGGAGGAGAGCAGAGATGATAGAGGCCATATAATTTCCTCAAGTGTGGTGACAATTTGGATTTCATCAGTTGATTCCTTATGAGACGATAGTATATCAGTTTGATGATACTGAGAGAGACTTACATACCCTGGTAGTAGATGAGGAGGTAGGATATTAGGAGATGGTTGATGAGGATGATGTTAGAGTGGAGGATGTCTTCATGGCATGGTGGGAGCAGCTGTGAGATGATCATGGAGATAGGTTGGGTATGAGGCTAAGGGGTGGAGAGGTGGTTGAAGAGGAGGGTGACGATGGGGAGGAGCTGGCATAGTTGCATACATATGTTTATGATTTATGTTTGGAGAGGGAAAAATTAGTGGTTGAGAGAGACATGACTTTCCATGAGTGAGATACGTTACATCAGGAGAGGGATCATGTATTCCTAGAGTTTGATACTTATTTGCAGTAGTGAGATAGGTATTGCCGGTAGTGAGAGGTGTTGTAGGAGAAGTATGGAGAGGTGGGAACATTTTCGAAGGAAATCGGTAGTGTGGCATAGGTAGTAAAACCTAGTGCAAGGTAGGAAGTGGTATCTGTAGGAGGATTTCCAGTGATAGGAGGATAGATGGGGGCTCCTGATTTTTTGACTTTTGAACAACATAGAGCATTGAGTGACGAGATGAGATATTATGAGTGCTTGGTTACAAAGTTCCTTCATTGTGTTCCTTATTATGTGGAGCCCAGAGTGAGTGAGTGGAGATCGGATCACTAAGCTACATTAGTGAACATTGGGAGTATCACCTAACCATGGAGAGATCTAGGGCCATAGGAGGATCTACATGAGAGAAGGGTGGTGAACGAGTGTCAAATTTTTATTTTACCACATAGTATGTGATTTTTTGCAGATGATTCAAATTATAGATGATTTTTATATGATCCTTTTAGAGGTATTTTGTATAAACATTCAATGATATATATATATATATAATGTTTTCGATTTATGTTTTGTTGATTTGTTTTGATGTGCATGAAGCAATGTTGATATATATATATATATATATATATATATATATTTCATTAATGTTAGATGTGATGTTAATGTAATGTTTAGATGTCTAAATGTTGATTTTGATATTTTATATGATGTTTGATAGAACTTACAGTGTAGAGATATTGGTATATGTTTCAAAATGTGTTATAAAAACTCATGGTTTATAAAAAATGTGAAATGTTTGTTTTTGGACTAGATTTGATACATATGTGATATGATGGTAAAAAATATATACGACAATACACTTGAGGACTTTGTAAAAAATATTAATATATAACTAACAATAATTAGTCACATGTAGGATCATGGATATGGATGAAAATGAGATTATATACCTTCTTACAACATGAGAAAGGATGATATGTAGTTTGTATGGGAGAGTAAGTTCTTGTTAGGTTTTAAGGGATAAAATATGTGGAATAATCCCTCACAGAATTACAACAGTAGAGACTACTATGCATAAAATATTAAAGATCTCAAATAAAAGTGTAGAATAAAATAACACAACACAAAGAGCTAGTATATAACATGGTTCACCCAATTTTGGCTATGTCCACCAAGAATCACTTGCTCAGATTTTATTACAAGCCACCACTCTCTCAATACAATACCCATATCTATTTGGAGCTATGCTCAACAAACTCTACAGAATTCACACCTGAATTCAAAGCACATCTGCAATGTTTTTTTTCCATTCTCTATCATATGCATAAAACCATATAAATAGACAACTACTTAATCAGTTTTACAAAACCATGGGCAAAAATAGTCCCATAAACCTATGGGTCAAAATCCTGCCCATATGAAAAAATCAAGTTTCCCAATATATCGGGCATGTTTTAAGGCCCAAATATATGGGTCAAAATCCTGCCCATATGAAAAAATCCTGCCCATATGAAAAAATCAAGTTTCCCAATATATTCTTAGTGTACAGTCTTCAACACTTTCACACATGAAAACAAGCTCCATAACCTAACAATCTCCCACTTGGAGACTAGTTTTCCTTTGAGCAAGCTTCTCAACCCTTCACTAGTTTCTGTGAAGACCAACCAAAGCTGAAAACAGCTTTAGTTTTTCCCTTGTGACCACCTTGGTTATCATGTCTGTAGGATTATAACTGGTATAAATCTTCTCTATCTTCAAATTCTCTTCCGCCAAAGCTGTCCTGATGAAATGGTACCTTAACTGTATATGCTTTGTCCTAGAGTGGAAAGCAGAGTTCTTAGTTAGGTGTATAACACTCTGACTATCACTATGCAACTTTCCTTCCTCCTTCTTATGCCCCAACTCCTCAAGTAATTGCTATAACCAAATCATTTCCTTGCTTGCCTCTGTGGAAGAAACATACTCAGCCTTCGTGGTTGACAAAGCCACCAAATTCTATAGTCATGAAATCCAACTTACTGTTGTTCCACCTATAGTGCAAACATAACTTGTTGTGCTCCTCCTATTGTCTACATCTCTATCCATATCTGAATCTACATAACCACACAAAATGGTGTCTGAACCAATGTAGCACAAAAAATTTCCTATGGTCCTTCTCAAATAACGAAGGATCTACTTTACTTCCTGCCAGTGATCTCCACCTAGATCACTCATAAATCTACTCACCGCTCCCACTGCATGGGCAATATCAGGCCTAGTACACACCATGGCATACATCAAACTACCGCCTACTAATGAGTAAGGTACCTTGGAAATTTTTTTCCTCTCCTTCTCTGTCTTGGGACACTGCTCCTTCAATAACTTGAAATGGCCTACCAAAGGGGTCCCAACCGATTTAGCACCATGCATATTAAACCTCTCTAAGAATTTCTTAATGTACTCTTCCTGAGATAAAGTCAGCTTCCGTTCCTTCCTATCCCGAGATATCCTCATACCAAGGATTTGTTTGGTTGCACCCAAATCCTTCATAGCAAAGGATTCACTTAGTTGCTTCTTGAGTACTTTTATATCCTACTTGTTTTTACCTACAACCAACATGTCATCCACATACAGACATAGGATAATATAACTTCCATCCTCAAATTTCTTTGTATACACACAATGGTCATAATGAAATCTAATATAACCTTGCTCCATCATGAAGCTATCAAATTTCTTATACCATTGACGTGGAGCTTGTTTCAAGACATACAAGCTCTTCTTTAGTTTGCAAACCATCTCCTCTTTACCTTTGACCTCATAGCCCTCTGGTTGCTACATATATAGTTCCTCCTCCAAATCACCATGGAGAAATGCAGTCTTTACATCAAGCTATTCTAAGTGTAAGTATTCTACTGCAACTATTCCTAGAACAGTTCTAATAGAAGTCATTTTTACTACAGGAGACAAAATCTCATCAAAATCTATACCTTTTTTTCTGTGCAAAACCCCTTGACCACCAACCGGGCCTTGTATCTTTTCTTTCCTCCTTCTTCCTCTTTGACTCTAAACACCCACTTGTTCTATAATGCTCTTTTTCCTTCGGGTAGCTTCACCAAATCCCATGTCTGGTTCTCCATGAGAGCGTGATGCTCCTCATCCATTGCTTTCTCCCACTTCTTCCTGGCATCTACCTACATTGATTCATCAAATCTCTCTGGTTCTCCACTATCAATGAGAAATAAATAATAAAGAGAAGGAGAAAAATTTTCAGGTTCTCTTCTTACCCTAGAAGACCTCCTCAATATAGGAGTTTGGGGTTCCTATTGAGGAGGTTCCTGAACTGATTCATGTGTCACTTTTCCATCCAGAAGATCCTCTACCACTGCATATTCTTTCTTGGATTCTTCCCTATCTTCCTGCAACTACTGCTTATACATGAATTTCTCATTAAAGACCACATCCCTAGATCGAATGATTTTCTTGTCCTTAATACTCCAACATTTATATCCAAAGTCATCACCACCATAACCAATGAAAGTACATTTTTATGACTTAGCCTCTAGCCCGGTCCTATCATCCTTGTCTATATGAACAAACACCTCACATCCAAAAACTCTAAGAAATGAATAATCAACTTGCTTACCATAACAAGTCTCCTCATGTATGCCTCCATCCAAGGCACTTGAGGGTCCTCTGTTTATCAAGTACACAACTATGCTCACTGCTTCTGCAAAAAAAGAAAGAGGCAGTCCTTCATGTAACCTCATGGTCCTAGAACGTTCCATTATTGTTATGTTCATCCTTTCTGACACCCCCATTCTACTACGGAGTTTCTGGAACCATATTTTACCTGCAGATTCCATTCTTAGAATAGTAATCATGAAATTCATTACTGCAATATTCCCCTCCATTATCTGACCTGAGACATTTTAGCTTGAGACCTGTTTCGTTCTCTACCAAGGCTTTCCATTTAACAAAAGTGTCAAATACATCAGATTTGTTTCTAATACAATAAACCCAAACTTTCCTTGTTGCATCATCAATAAAAGTAACATAATAACTTAAACCCCAAGAGATGATACCTGAGTCAGCCCCCACACATTAGAATGCACTAGCTCTAACTTACTCTCTTTTTTTGTAGGTCCAACCTTGAGAAACCTTACTTGCTTTTGTTTCCCATATATGCATTCCTCACAAAACTCCAAACATGTTTCTGTATATCCAAGAAAATCCTTCTTTATGATCTCCATGCCCTTATGGATCATATGACCGAGCCTATAGTGCGACAATGTTGTATCTACTTCTGAAGCCACAATATTACAAACATTAGTGCTATAAGTGGTTAAATACAAGGTTCCAACCTTCTTACCTCTTGCCACCACAAGAGCACCCTTGGTAACCGTCCAAGAGTCAGTTGTAAATATCACAGTACAACCATCACTTCCCAACTACCCTGCCGATATCAAATTTCATCTTAATGTAGGCACATGTCTGACATCCTTTAATAGCCAAGTATTCCCATTCTGAATCTTAACCTAAACAAAATGTTTTCCAACTATGCGGCAAGGCTCATCATCACCAAGAAAAACATGCCCAAAATCTCCTTGAACATAATAAAAAAAATAATGTTTATGTGGAGAAGCATGGAAAGAAGCCCCAGAATCTAAAACCCAAGATTGAGTAATATTGTGTAAAGAAAGAATCAAAGCATCCTGACATACATTACCCATTGTCACATTTTCCTCCTTGTTTTCTTCCTTTTGTTTCTTCTTTTCCCAAAGCTCCCAACAGTCCTTCTTTGCATGCTCAGACTTTCCACAGCTCCAACATACTATCTTGTTTTTTGATTTTGACCTTACCCAATCCTTTGATTTTCCACGGTTTCCTCTATTTTTCTGTCTCCCTCTAGTTTCCACTATCAAAGCATTCCCTAAAGTAGAAAATTCACCAGAGATTTTTCTTCACATTTCCTCACTTAGAATCACCCCTAAAACATCCTCAAGCTTCAACTTTGAGTTAGCTGGAACTGATTTGCTTACCGCCATTACCAAGCTATTCTAACTCTCAGGTAAGGAGCACAGAACTAATAAAGTCCTAACTTCTTCATAAAATTCTATTGTAACCGAAGCTAGCATATTTACAACCATATTAAAATCATTTAGATGATCTGCTACTATACCATTCTCAGACATCTTCATATTAAACAACTTTTTCATTAAAAATATCTTATTAGAGGCAGAGGGTTTTTCATACAACTTCCCTAATGCATCCATCAATTCTTTTGTAGTCTTTTCCTTTGAAACATTAAATAATACCGAAGATGCAAGACACAGTCAGATTGTCCCAAGTTCCTTCCTATCTAGCAAATCCCATTTTTCATTTGTCATGCTCGAGGTTTTGTTCACATTCTCAGATAGCGGAGTATAAAGATCCTTCTAATAAAGGCAATCTTCCATCTGCATCTTCCAAAGACTGAAATTCTTCCCGTTGAATTTATCAACCCTAGATCTTCCATCATCTACCATATCTCCCACTCAAGATAAAACTTTCCCTGCGATTCAACACTTCAACAAACCAAAACCAAACTCTGATACCAATTGTTAGGAAATAATAGATAAAATATGCAGAATAATCCCTTACAAAATCGCAACAATAGAAACTAATATGCAGAAAATATTACAAGATCTCAAATAAAAGTGCATAAATAAAATAACACAACACAGAAGAGATAGTATTTAACGTGGTTCACCCAAATTTGGGCTACGTCCACCAAGAATCACTTGCTCAGATTTTATTACAAGTCTCCTCTCTCTCAATACAATACCCAGATCCGTTTGGAGCTATGCTCAACAAACTCTACAGAATTCACACCCAAATTCAAAGCACATCTATAATGTATTTACTTGTATTATGTATCATATGCATAAGACCATATAAATAGACAATTGCTTAAGCAGTTTGATACAAAACCGTGGGTATCAAAACCATGGGCAAAAAACCGTGGGTATCATAAACCAATGGGTATCGAAAATCCCATGGGCTCATATGAAACAACCCATAATGATTACCTGATATATCGGGCATGGGTTAATAAATCGCCCCATGAAAATTTGCTTTGGGGGCTACGCCCCCGAACCCCCATCCATCGAGGGGGGCTGTCACCCCCTTGACCCCCGCTCGGGGCTCGACCCAGCGAGCAAGACCGCCAGTAAAAATACCCGAAAAGTGTATAGTACATAGAAGGTGTACATTCTTCAACACTTCTCATACATGAAAATAGGCTCCACAAACATAACAAAAGTTCTCACATGAATGGATTGCCCAATAGAATGATAAATCCCGGCCATATTTTTATCAAGACAAATTGATGGAATGTTGAGAATGTTTTCTTTCATGATTAAAACATGACCCCTTTGAGGTGGGATCAAATATTTTACCTAGGATGCTTTTTAATAATCATCTTTTAATAAAAAAGGTACAAGGGGAATTAGACAATAGTAATTCATTTTCTAAAGATAGGGGTAGCTCATCCTTCACAAAAATCCTTGTCCAAAATATAATTGATTAGATAACAGATAATAATAATGCAAGGTAAATGTATTGATAATAATCGTCCTTCGAGGGATTAATGTTGCCATATTTGATTAAGGAGAAGTTGGGGGTACTCATGCCCACACAATTTGCTCAATATTTTCAAATTTCCACCTTCTAAACTAGAGAGTGTATACATGACAAATTCTTAATATCATTCCGCCCATACGGGTTGTGGATGAAGGAGAGAGAGAGAGAGAGAGAGAGAGAGAGAGAGATTAATATAAACAATTATTTTACTTTTTGTTTTCATTTTTATCCTGCCCTATTTAAGAGTTGTCTAGCTCATTAGAATTCTATTTTTTCATATACCCACCACACCATGCATATTGTATGATTTTTTTTCATATACATACCACACAATGATTCTATTTTGAAAAATCATAGTATGTCAGGTTAAAATAATACTTTCTTGTAATAACATATGAATGTGTCTTATCATAGTGATAGTTATTCAAATTCATGTGTTAGTAATCTATATCTTTCTCATAAGCCTTGTATTGAGAATCATAAGCTTATTGTACCATGTTCCAAACCTTCTAAATGTATTATTATCCCAACCAGGAAACTAAAATACATGATGCAAGACATAGGGGAATTACAAAGTGAATTCAAACATGTAGGATTATCTTCCAAATAATTCACAAGTTGGATTAATAACAAATGTATTTCCAATCAATCAATAGTGTGTAATATTTATAATGCTATGTTCCCATCTTGATTTTGTATGCCTAATTTCATCTTATTCATAGTAAAAGAGGACCTTAACAAACACATTGACTATTTTTCTAACTTTTTACATGTATATAAATACAATGATATATTTTTTCTTAAACTCTTCTTGCATGGTCTCACTGGAATCACATTAATATGGTTTCATGGCTTTCCTAGGGCTTTGATTTATATATAGCCATCATTACAATATTTATCCCTTGGTCATTTCCAATCTATTCCTACTACATGTTGTGATATTGAGCATTTGGAAGCAACACACCAACATCTTGATTAGCCTATTCATGCAGGTTTCAAATGGTTCACATCTTTGGTATTCTGATCCACATTTCAACAAAGCTATAAGGAACACCAGCAAATGCTTTTCCTAGGTTTAGTTGGTCAATTTTTGAATTTAATGATTAATCTACCAAGTGACTATAGTGGTCAATTAGTGGGAAAATTAGTATCATATAAGATGGATCAATGGATGGACATCCTAAGCTTTTTTAGCCCCGTATGTTTAATACCATTAAATAATTGTCATATGCTCATCCACCTGGGAATAACACTTATCCCTTTTTTACCATCTCTGCTACTTCTATGTCAACAACCATGAGTCACTCAACTTTTGATGAAGAGAAATATTCACCTACACAAAAGCATATTAATGACCATATCACCCAATGCAATACTCATAAACCTATCAATATCCTATGAAAGTTACTTGATAAGAAGCTTATCAAGCTACCTAGTACACAATATCAACCACATCATCGTTTTATATGATATTGAGGATAGGAAATTTGTAACTATTATCACATTAATGGACATGACAAGAAAAAATGTTGGGACTTTACACAATAATATTAGAGATCTCACTTGTAAGCATTTTCTACAATGGGAGAATAAAAAGGGTAAGGGAATAAGGTACCACATGAGCACAAGGATCCATAATAACATGAGAAAATATATAAAAAAGTGAATGACCCCATCAAACAAAATAAAGTAATCAAAGCATCAACTCTGATAAAGGATACACCTTTATATTCAAAGTTACCTTTATATTCAAAGTTATATAAGAATAAATGCATTGACCCAATTTTCATACAAGCATCGCTTGAGAATGAAAGTCACAAGGAGAAGACACACAACACATGTAGTCTTGCTTTAAGTGAGTAGTTAGGTTATGATCAACATTAGTAACAATATTCCATACTATATCCTCACTCTTTGGGACATCTAAATCTACATGTGGCAATAGGACCTAAGGTCAGATTTATGATAGTTCCAAGTATTGGATAATAATAAAAACTCTAGTGTTATTTTTGGACAACAATGGTTAACACAAATGGAAGCAACTATTGTGTAAAGTAGCTCATACATGAAATTTATTTACTGTGATTTTATTGAGTATGGAATAGGCTACAAAAAGATGCCAAGTCACATATTTATTGGGAGTGAGGACCATCAGACACCCACATCGCACAAATTTGGGCACAATCTTTTGGTGATTGTGGATCTCTTGTATTTAGTATCATACTTTGTCATTCTCCCAAAGTGACCTCTTGTATAGGGGTTGTTTGGAAGAGGGTATCTAGGAACCAATTCGATGTGGTGTTTTATGATGCAATATGTTGGAAGGAATTTCGATTCTATGAATATCTTGACTTGTTTTAGTAACTTGTCAAGTTTTTTTGCAATGATGGTTATGTAGTTCATGTTTCTAATACTTGCTTACTCTCCTACACAAGTGCTTATAGATGTACCATGAGGGGCATGAACTTCTTCTTGTGCAAGATGAGTTTGCAACATTGTTTTGTGGAGACCAAAGTGACTTTGGTCATTGAACATGACTCAAAGAGGTTAAAGAACCGGTCTTCAACATGAATTGTCTACGTATGTGGCTTGAAATGATACTGTAGCAACGTGTTCATCACAACATGTGTTCCTTTCCTCAACAATATGCCACACTCCTTTAGAGGTGCGATTTCATCTTCGTGACATGTATCCTCCATGGGCTTTAAATTTATAGTAGAAAGTACAATCACTTGACCTCTATATATTCTTTCCCATATTATATTCATCCAATATTCGAGTTTGGGATCAATGTCACCATTTAGTACAAGTTCATAATTGGTAAGGCCATTGAGTTCATGTCTATGTAAGAATTATCGTTCTTTTGACTCACCAATATTGATGACGATTATGGAGAGATTATCCTTTGAGAATATTTTCGTGTGCAAATTGAGACCCATGCAAACATTTTCGCTCTAGAAGTGTCAGTGACTATATGGTACCTGGTGCTCATTTATGATAACTCCAAGCACATAGGATGTCTAGATTCACTTAGACACTTGAAAGAGGGTCTTGATGTATCCACCACTAACTATGTGAGCGGGTTGTGAGAAGGAAGAGTTAATGCATTGCGACATTGCACCACTTGGGTTGATTTAAAATGTCACTACGCATCTGACATAAACATTAACTGCTTTCACATGCACTGTCTTCATTAATAAGCTTTTGGATGTATGGTGTTACCTTAGCATTACATTATGGGCATCAATCACTAGTTTTGACTGACTATGATGTTCATTCATGATGGTTTAGCCTGAAGTTGGGATTTGACACTCAATGATCTCTTTCCTTTACTCTCATCATTGCACTCATGTGTTTATCATGGACATGTTTGGAAAATCTATTGATCTAATGGCCAACGCATTCTTTGTCCATTAGTATTTTTTGCTACGAATCCCTTCTTGCAGAGGAACAATGCCACACTTGGGTAGTCTTAAGTTGAATAGATTTGTGGCACTCTAAATCCTAATCATATTGATATTAAATTTCCAATGCCCTTTGACAGTGTTTCTATTTGTGAAGATTCATTTCTTGTCTATACACAGAATCTTACTCACTAGTATGCACATGGTTGTCTACTATAACCTTTCACCAATGAATAATATGCAATGGTCATGTATAATTTATGTCGTAATGGATATTTACATGATCAATGCCATACTATTTCATACTAGGTCTCTGACGCTACTCTATTTGACTTCGTCCATGTCAATTATGATATCTTAGATGATGTTACTTGATTCTTATCATCATCATATACCTGGGGGCATGATTCTTACTCCCCTTTTTAGCATTATTAGGTGTCTGTCATTTCAACTATTACACTAAGTGCTTCATGTTTCATATTTCTAATCATCCTTATACAACTTGATACACTTTGTATCTTCACTACCCTATGACGCACTCTCATGCTAAGGTTCACAATTGACTGTTGAGGGCATACTACATCCATGAGCCTCACACACTATAAATTTCATGCTACACACTTCATGATACATCTTACTCACATTCTATTTTCACATATCATACTTTTACACTTTACACTCTATTCTTTATTGATATATCTATCTAGAATTTTTTTTCAAACCATTACCCTGTGATCAACTCTAGTTACATGGTTCATAATAAAATTCTAAGGGTCTAAATATGAAATGAGTCTCAACACATTCAATCTCTACACTCTATGCTTCATTGATCTATTTATCGAGTGCACACACAATTCAAACCTTTTCTTGATGACACAAGCTTGTTATATGGTTCATTCTTGACTGTCAAGGGGTCTTGTACAAATGTACCTCATCTCATACAAATTCATACACATCTACTTAGGGGGCACACTGCTCCTATAAAATTAATATTGCATACCATTTCATCTCACTCATTCACATCATACAACATATCTTGGTTGCACATACTTTTACTTTCTTATACTAGTAACATTTACACTTTTCTTATTATTTTAGTTGGATATCCAGTATATCATTATATTTTCTATATAAACATGTGTGTTTACTTGTTATTTATTTGTGGATGTAGAATTTATACACATATTTACACACAAAAATGATTCTAGGAACTGTATCTCTTATCAGTCCCATGTTGAACCTTTATTGTTATGGTATGTGTTTTCATTAATGTTAAAAATTTAGAAGATGGAAGAAGTGGCATTGATGGAAAGAAGGGTTAATTATTAAAGTGAGAAATTAATTAAGATTAAGTTTGATTGGTGTTGTCATCTCAAAGAGAAAACAACTCAAGAAAGCAAGCAGAGAAGGTTAAAGATTGAACCAGGTGATTTCATGAAGATCAGAGCTATAAAAGTGGTAATTGCATGCTCAAGAAGATAAGGCTCCAGGATGACTAAGGATAAGTTCTAAGGGGATTAATTCATGTTTGTGGATGCCATGGAGATGAGGAGATCACCTGAAAAATATTGAAGAAACCCATCGAAGGCTAAATATAACCACCAAATCCTAGAGTATTCGCTGAAGTCTAAGGATATCCACAAAGGTGTATAAGAGGCCAAGGAGAAGGGTTGAAAGCAGTAGAAAATTCGTGTGTTGCCAAAGAATCCAAAAATAACAAGAAAGGTGAATCCAAAGATTAAGGGAGGTCTATAGAAAATGGTGAGAAAAGATACAAAGTTGCAAAGCATTGGAGATAGCTATACGCAAAGTCACAAGAAAAAGGACAAGCTACAAAGTAAAGGAAGCAAGAGGAATGATGTCACCAAGTGTGAATGATAAGGATATGGACATGAAAGAAGAGCCTCACAAGTAAGGATGATATGAAAGTAGATCCGTGGAGGTAAGAAGATTTTGAACATAAAGCCACGAAAAATAGAAAGTTCTAAGGATAAGCCGTGGAGTATGGAAGTTCAAAAGGAAGCCACACATAAGAAGAAAAGCCATGTGATAGTGTAAAAGCTGCAAGAAGCAAAGAAAATCCACACGAAGTAACAGGGAGCTGTAAATAACTAAAATTCCTCCAAGAAACGAGAAAATTTTCCAAAGATAGGAAGAAGCCGCAACATAAAGAAAATGCCAAAGAAGCTAAAATAATCTGCATATCAAGAAAATATGAACTAGAGATGAATCAAGGAAAATCATATAGAGTTTAAATTGAAATAAGTAAAAGTTTGCATGTAAATCAATGGTGATTTGATTGTCTTAAGATTGCGGCTGCATGTACAATTGGAACTCCACATTGAGTGATGAAATTTACTATTTCATCTACCAACATTTAATTTTATTTGACTTAATGAAGTCTAGTTACATTTTTAATACAAAATAATGATTTCAAGGAGAAATAAAATATTGGAGAAGAAAGGAGCTCATTTATTCAAGATCACAAGGAAATCCTAAAAATACAAGAAATTTATTTTTAGGAGTTGCCTCAAAAATAATTTCTGGCAAATGCATAGATGAAGGTGTAATCAAGCTGAATTTAGAAAATACAAATATGGAGATAATGGCATGCATTTAATGCACCATATTTTCAGGTGACTATGCATGAGAGATTACACGACACGCAAAGGAAGTGTGAATGGGTAAATTGGATATATAGAGGAAACTCGATGCCTTTTAGAAGGGTTGAACAAGGATGAAATTGAAAAATATAGTTGAATGAGTGACAAAATGAAGGGCTGCTCGATATAGAAAATGATGCATTCGAGTTGAAGAAGTAACCGGATAGAAAGGTGGAAAGAGTAATGTAGCTATGAGAAGAAGAGTTTAAAATTTTTATCAGATGCATTATAGATTGATAGATGCAACAAGAGAACTTTCATGAGATGAAGAAATGAATATCTGACAAGAGAGATAAGTGTAGTCAAGCCAAAGAAAGGAGAGGTAGCTGCATGATGCAGATTTGCTGAAGAAAAGAGCAAGCAGAAACTGAGGAAAAAATCATTACAGAGAGGAAGAAAGAAGATGTGGTAGAATAACAAGGATCCAATGTAAAGAGAAAGATAAGAGTTGTGTGAAGAAGGAGAAAAAACTATCATATGAAGATTTGATGAACAGGGAAAAGTTGTAAGTCTGATAAGTTGAATGTGAAAAGAGGAGAGAACAGAAAGAGGTAATGAAAATTATTGCATATCTAACTTTGTAGAGCGATTGTAAAAGTAAAGTGATCATAATCTGTTGTATTTGAAACATGGGATCTAGATGATCAAAATGTATGTAAAATAAGTCTAAGCTATAGCTTAGCATTTCCATGGGGTTACAGCTTCCCAGTGGGTTGGTGCCTGCAAAAGATTAGTTGTAGCTGATTAAATTAGGGGTTGGTTCTCCTTGTGAGGTTAGTGACTTGCTAAAATAATCTCTGATGATGCGTTAAATTCACTTAATTCCTGTGTTGTGCATAATATCAACATACGTGTAATGGGTTGGTGCTCCTTGTGGGGTTGGAGCCTCACTGAACAAATCTTGTAGGATATGTAATATTCTTGCAAGTCCTTGATTTTTGTAAGATAAGAAACAGTTTCAGTGGGTTCTTATTCTGAAAGGGATTCCCACATTATATCTGGTCTTCTCATGTGAATGTGTTTGTATGCTTTTCATTTTTATAGTCTCATGATTAATATTGCATGTTTATGAAAATCAATAATAGCTAACAACCACATATATAGAAAAGAGGAAATTGATTGTAAGTTTTATTAGCACTGATTCAACCCCCCCTTCTCAGTGCATGAAATCTCTAACATCTCACTGAGGGTCCTGGGTGCATCTAAATTCCTACTTTTACATAATACAAGTGTTATTTTTTCATTTTCTACTACTTCCTATTCTTACTAACACACTACTTTACATTGATCTATGCACTCTTTGACATACTTTTTATCTTTCTAACATGCTAGCAGGTGCTTAATGTGCAACATTGATCTTGCAGGAACTATTTACCACCATGGTTGTATAATACTTTACTTTATCTTGTCTTCTATTATATGTCATTATTTATGGGATATGTCCTTTGTCTTGTGTGCACACTGTATAATTTTGGATGCTTTGGGCCTGATTGTCTTGTGACGATGTGAGTGATGTCACATATTTGAAACCCATTTTTTGTGGTCTAATTTATCTTCACTATTTCTTATTTACATTGTCTTCTATAGCATGCTTATCACTTTTCTACTAACACATGTATCTAGGCACTTTGTTTGCATGTGCCTTGGTTTCTACCATGCACATTTCCTCCCCCTACATGGTTACATTTTTAGATCAAAATTCGGTCCTCTCCTTTGGGATACATCCTCCTAGTGATGTCACATGCACCCCAAACAAGGGGGGCATACATTGGGTGAATTATTCACCCCATTCAACAATTCAGAGCTTCAATATAAGATTGCATAATACATGAAAAAAATAGATTACAATTTCAGAAATGGCCCAGATTCTTACTTGGGTCATTAGTTCAGCACAAACACTAGTGCCAAGGTATAGACACTAGCTCTTGGGTGCTCCTCAACTGTCCTAGGTTCCTATGACTAGGGGTAGTTACAATCAATTTTTCATATCATCATAGTTTTCAACAGTTCATAGAGTAGTTTTCACAGTACAGGCACAATCCTCCAGCAATCAAAATGCATTTTATCTCCTTTTTCTACTTGGATCAAGCCAAAACAACTTGAAACTAAACATGGATCACACCATATGCATTGGTGTATAATTTTGGGGAACAGTCATGGATGAATAATAACACTACATAATTCTCCCCAAAACTAATAAATCGTGGTGTGAGATCACCCAAAAAACTCACACTTGGTGTGAGATCACCCAAAAAACTCTCTCTTGGTATGAGATCACCTAAAAAAATCACTCTTGGCATGAGATCCCCCAAAAAAATCTCTTATACAACATTTTCTAGACATTTTCTATCATTTTCACTCTTCATGGATTAGGAGCACACTTTCCTTTTTACACATTTTTCACATTATTTCATACTTTTTATATGCTTTTGCAAAAAAATTTCATAATACATGACTTTGACTACTCTTTCTCTCTTATTTTGTAGGTTTGTCCTTAATATACAATAAGAAGCAACCATACATCAAGCTATAACAAAAACAGGTACAACATAGTATAACACTCATACACTTTCACCCCTAGGGTAACTTCCTATTTTTTAGCTTCCACACTTCATTTTTTATCACTCTGCACTTTCACTTGTCTCTTTGGAACGCTTTCACCATCGATCTACAAGGAAAAAAGGTATAAAAATTCTAAACTACTTTATGTTATCGAGTATTCACTCAACAACATAAAGTGGGGGCAAATGTAGACAAAAAATCATGCACTTGGATACATTTATAGGTCCTAATCACATACTACTATTTATACGATTCCTAAGTGAGAAAAATAACAATTGATAATTATTTTTGGCCTTTTCATTTGTGTTTCTTATTTTCTATTTATCCTTCTGCACCCCACAACTCAGTTCAGACTCTATTTCTTTATTTTTTAGGACTCTTTTCACAACTCACAAAGTCTATTTGTAGTATGAAAGAATAAATTGTAATATGGGGTATTAATGCTTGATGTGCATGTTGAATCAATGGTCAAGGTATTATTTCAATTACATTTTGAAATATATGTATATACTAAAAATCTTATATCGCAGTATGAAAGACTATCATGAGTTCTTAAACTGATTATATTATAAATTTTATAGACCTTAGGTTGATAGGTTTTATAATAACCTCATGAAAAATTATTAAATTATTTTCATACGGACTTGCGATCATACTCTTGATTAGATGTTATATATATTTAGTTTTGTTTTATGTAAGTTAATCTTAACATATTGCAAGGTATTGGTATTACTATGCTTACTGGTACCTGCTACAGATGATATTATCTACTTGTATTATATAAGGTTGGCAGGATGAAAAGGGTGTCTATCTGTGACGGTTGTGATTATATGACAAGATATTTTTAAGTATGATCCATTTTGCAACCCATTTCATTATATAACCACTAGGAACCTTGTTAGCTATGGCTAATAAATTACGGACAATGGCAACGGTATGTCAGAATGATATTAAGATGAAAAAAATACTTGGTTACTTTAATTATAGGTTCTTACTACAATATCATTCCAGTTGCTAAAATTTTATACACAATAAGTTATTAGGTCTTGTATTGACCTCATGACATATCAAACATAATTAGAATAATGACTTATGACCTTGTGGAAAGTTTGATATAATCTATTGTTTGAAGTGGTTTGATCGAACACCGACCCAAATAGATAAGGAGATGATTTTGAGTCATCCATTGGTCATTTCCCTAGTAATAGTTAAGGATCATTGCTTGACTGATCATTTCCTTTCGTACACTGCATAGTTGGAAATATTGATCATGTTTTTTTATAACATTAGTTCTACCTTGGGTGTATATTATGTGACAAAGGTAGTGAAATGGGATAAGTTACCATAATGGACTAATCCTATAAATTTTCATTTGGTTGATTAGAACTCCAAACAAACTTATGAACCTTACTTAAATTTGGGGATTAACTCGACCATGCAATAATTAAGAGGGTTTAACTGATTGTTAAATAATTAAAATTTGTCCTATCAAATATGATTACATGTAAATTATTGGTAGGCCTAAGTTATAAACAAATCATTAGTTATATGGTTATCTAAATGACTTGGCCAATTATTGTTACCAATTACAAATTCTATGGACTTATCACCAAACCTATTGGGTGACCCATAGCGACCCAACTAAACAATTATTAAGATGAAATTAAAATGAAAGGTTAGCATTAAGTAAATTGTTAGTCGACCATGTAAGTAGGAAAAGTGTTGTTATTACTAAACTTGGAAACTTAGTTAACTCTAGCTTTAGTTGGAGGTAGTTTTGCATGGATACGATGGATGGAAATAGGTGGAATGTTGGACACTACATGGCACCAAGGATATTTAATGCACTTAAGTAAGGTGGCGAAGATTCCTAAAAATTATAATGGGTATTCATCTATTCCATTATTAGTTGCATTCTTTCTTGTAAGCAATTACAAACTCCTCCTTTCCCTTATGTAACTCTAGGTTCCTATGATCTTTGCATGTGATTTGAAGAGCATGTTATAATGGTCTTCCTTTGTTTAAATGGATGTTTCCGGAACATATAAAAAGGGGATTTGGTGCAGAGAGAAGGGGGGATGTATACCTATTGGAATTTTTGATAGCACAAATAAACACAAAGGAGATTTGAATATCTAGTTGCAGAGATTGTGGTCAATTTACATGCACGAAATATCTAACCCCTTTCTATAAAATTGTTATGAATTATAGAATATAATTTTTTTTTCTTCTTCCCTATTAACTGGAAAGTTGAACTTTGATGGGGCCTCTAAGGGGAACCCTATTGGATTGCGGTAGGGGGAGGAGTGATATGGGATCATAAAGGTAGTCTGATTGATTGCGTATGCTGGGAAAATGGGAATTCAAACCAACCATTTTTCATGAAGCATTATCTGCTTTATGGGGCCTGAGAATTGCCCAAACTCAAAATATCTAGAACCTCATTATTGAAGGGGACTCCTTGAATATCATTAATCTCCTTAAACAGTGCTCATCTCTAAGTTGGAGCATCAAGGATTTTATCTCAGAGTCCATAAGTATTTTTCAAACATTCAATAACATCAGGATCATGCATACTTACCGGGAGGGTAATAAATTGGCAGATGCGCTGGCTAATTATGGCATTAATGTTAATCACATTGTTTGGGATAAAAATAGCATCCCTAAGCAGCTTCAAAACATCATTCATGCGGATTTCTATACGCAAACAATTTCTTGAGTTGAGTTATGATTATTGGGCGTGGATCAGTATCAATAAAACTCCCACACGTGTTGATTTAAAAACTATGATTATGCAAATCCTGTCGAATGATCAAGATAATGTGAAGTATATGGGGAAGTCCAAGTGGAGTTACATTGATATGAAAATTGCGCATGTGGTCAGCACTGTGCTTGCTAAAATTTGGATACAAGGCTCCATGGATACCGAAGACAGTAATAATGTAATTGATGATAGGGAGTGGGCTAGCAAAAAGGCCATTATTCCCACATGTGAATTTCCGTGAGGCTCAAATCAGCAGGCACGCGGATGTTCGTGGGAAAAGCAACGGCTCTCATTTTCAACATTGTGTGGATTACAACAATAAAAATCAAACTGGCTTCAGCACTCTCAAGGATTTTAGAATTTGTTGCAAAAAGTTAAGAACAGTGAAGATGGGGGGTCCCCCTTGCCAAACTGTATCCCCATTTCGGACCTTCGAACATTTGAAGGAAAATGTTGCAGCATATGGACATATATTCAGCTAGGGTGGCTAACACCAGTTAGTTTCCTCCAGAATGGTTCCACCCACATGATCAAATCCTCTCTCAATGTGCTTCTCCACCCTTTGAACCCCCTCTTCCATGCCCAGTCTTCCTCATGAAATATGTTTTGAAAAAGATCTTGGTAAATCAACCACGTCATATTGCTGAATGCGACCGGCTTTGGCATGGGGGGCATCACCATAGTTTGTAACACCCACAAAGTGTCGACAAAGATGTTGAAGAGAGGAGATTTGTGGAGGGATATGAGAAGCTGATCTATGTTGGTTGAACTGCGGGCCTGCTTATTAGTTCGATCCCTCCACCTTATGATGAGGTTACTCACATGATGATATGATTCATCTCTTTGGAAGGGAGGTTTGTCACCGTACCTGCTAAGCATCTTATCTTTCTCAACCACTTCCGTAGGAATCGCATGGTTTGTTTCCCCCATTATTTGCTGAACTCTCTTGAGTGCTCCATTTTGGAGTTTCAAAAGCATACTCGGGCGGTTCCTTTACACCAGGGGCTTATTTTGTTGCTACATAAATTTTGTCTTCTTAGGTATCCTGGTCTCCTTTCCTCTCCTAGCTCAGTTCCCCCTCTGCTGGGATCTGCTGCTGCTAGCCCCGTTTCTCCACTCTCTGCACCCGCCACTACTGCTGTCACCCCCCTGCCGGCCATCCAGGATTCATCTTCAATTCCCCATACTACTGCTCGTGCCCCCCACTTTTCTTCCACCTCGGCCAGACCGGTCACCAGGTCATCTAAAAGGCTTAACCTCGATACTCTTGCTGTGGGGAAGGGTCCTCATGAAATTGAAATTGCACGTGACCTCCTAAATATTAGCAGTGCTAGTCCTCGGGATGTGCATATGGAGAGCTCTACAAAAGGCTGGAAGCCTTAGAAGCTGATATGAAGTTGTTGAAGGATGAGGTTAAGAACTTGGCAAAATAGAAAGGAAAAAGGAAGAAGGAGGAGGAGGTGGATATTGATAACAGCCAGATTGAAGATATCTACAAGAAGCTGAACTCCTTAGACTCCCGTTTAGGGAAGGCTAAAACTCGTCATGATTACAATATGGCCATTTTTAGTGCAATTGATTTCATTAAGCAGCATGTCAGAAGTGTCTCCAATCTCAGCGGAGTTCCAACAATGTTGTCCACTCAAAATTCCCCTACTTTTAAGAAGTTGAAAATTAAAATTTTGAGGTTAAGTGTCTTTTCTGTTGTTCTGATTATGTGAAAAGTCAAGAAATTGGAAAAAACTACGTTTTTTTGGGTCATTTTGTGTGTTTTTTCGGGCCTGTCAGACATTTTTGTTCCGCGTGTCCTAGGTTCATACGGGCTCTTTGTTCCCCGATCGGCCGGTTTACCCGAAGTCTGTTCTTTTCGGGCCCGTCGGAACTTTTTGTCCCAAATGTCCCAAGTTCGCTCAAACCAATTGTTCCATGTTCACCTGATTTGGCTGATTCACGTATTCCACGTACTTTTGTCCCAAATGTCCCAAGTTCTTCCAGACCCATTATTCCCTTTTCACCTGATTCACTCGATTCACATATTCCGCATACTTTCGTCCCGCATGTCCCAAAAGCATTTGTGCGTCTTTTCCCCGCATCGCCCGAATTGGCCGAACCGCGTACTTAGTGCTTTCATGTCCCTCGTGTCCCAAATGAACCAAGTGCCATTTGTGCTAATTTTTCCCACTCTACCCGAATATCTTTCTTTTTAATTTGGTAGATATGTATTTAATGCACATTTATTGCCTTTCTCTCTCCTAAACAGCTATATAATGAAACTGCCCCCTATGCGTTTTTGCACACTGCTTTCATGCTATCTATTGCTCGAACCCTTGCAACCAAAATTCCTGTGCATGTATCTATTCCACCTACAATTCCATCCCAAGTCTAGCTTGCAGCTTTGCTCTCCGAGTTACTATCAACATGAAGATCAAATTCCAGGGGCAGGAACAAATTTCACCACTCGAGTCCGTCGTTCCCGATATCGGGGACAGTGAAGTTCGCCACCTTGACTTTGGGGATTTTTGGACAAGGATGACAGATGTGAATCCTTCACCGATGGCATAGATGATTAATGACAGCGGTCTGGCTTTCGCTGGTGGTTTCCCTATCTCAGTGCAATGCGCAGACACAGTGCTCTCATGCGGGGCTCATTTCAACCCTGATTCGAGTGAGTTGACAAACGTGCACGGGGAGCTCATCGCTAAACTTGATGCTATCACCATTGGCACTACACTAAGGATTCCAGAAATGGACAATGCTGTAGTTATCTCTCAAAATTAGGCACAGGACCTTTTCAATCAAGACAGTGATAATTATAAGGCACAGGTGGCAAAGTACTAGCTGAAAAAACCCTAAGAAGGGGGCATCTCGTCTATCCAAGGTTCTGTTCCGTGCTGATTTCAATGAAGAAATATAAGATTTCATAATCCTACTGGCTCAGGTTATGGGCTTACCCTCTACTAATGAGTTCCATTTTTGGATGTGCTCGCTTATCAATATGGTGTGCAAGGGAACTCAGAATATCAACTGGGTAGAGATCATCAGTATGAACCTAGCGGAGCAACTGTCTAATGTACAACAAACAAAGAAATTCTATATGACTTCATACCTGATGTATAGTCTAGCAGCATCGAGGTAATGGTTTGGTTTTTCATTCATCAATGCTCACAAGGATGACCTCGTGTATGCCTACTGCCGCAGTTCACCCTAGAAACCAACAATTGTAATTTTCGAAGGGTGAATGATGATTTCACCATGTACATTGTCCAGCTTCTTGAGAATGATACAGTGAGAATATTTTTTGATGAAGCCGTGAGTCTGATATCGCACTACGGTGCTTATTTTATCTAATTCAGAAAATTTTCCTATATCAGGCTTGCTGGCTATGAGAGCACTCCTATCAAGCTCCCTATGTTCTGCAATGACAAAATGGCCTTGATAGAAGTGTGTAGGCAATTGGAAAAATTGCATAGAACCTACAGAGATAAGAAAATTACTAGTTTGCACTTCCCCATCTCTTTGGGAAATTACACCTGCAAAACAGCCCTGGATGCACAAAATATAGAAAGGGCCCTAGCTCCAATTACTGTCCATTTCTTCAGACCCAGAAGTTGCTTTGACTTGAAAAAGTTTATTGATCAGAAACATCAAGATAACCTATCATCATAGGGAAGACACAGAGGACTATTGGCCTGACTGTGCTGATGATTTTGAAGCCAAAAGGAGGCATTATGGCAGGTTTTCCCTACAGTTAATTCAAGAACTTGGCTTGTACTAAGTTCCTGAAGGGCTCTAAGATGACAATTCCAACCTGTACTCATATGAGTATGACAATGTGGTCAAACACACTCCCTTGGAGGACTTGGATTGGTTCAAAAAGGAGAAGGATGATTTGGCTGAAATCCTGGCTCCAGTCTTAGTCAGGACCAAGATCTGGTTTGATAGGAAAGTTCATGAGCACAGGAGGCACTCAGGGGAATCCTCCTTAAAGGATGCTTCAACACCAAGGAGGGAAGCATCGACACCCAGATCAGAAGCACCTATGTAAACCCCTCCTGCCTTATCAACTCAAGGACCTGCAGTCTCTTACTCCTTCCTCATCCACCCAGGTGTATCAGAAGAAAGTCAAAGAAGTTAAAAAGGAGCCTGTGGAAGAAGATCTCCAGAGGAAGCGTGCAGAATTGCCTTTGGGACCAGAGAACATTATTTTTCTCAGTGAAAGTGAAGAGAGTGAAATGCCAACTCCTGTAAGCGCCCCTGAAGCCCCAATGGATAAGGATAAAGAAGTCTAGAGCACTGAATTTCCAAGCACTGTTGATTCCTCTGCACCAGGAGCCCCAAGCACTCCATTCATATCTCAACTTGAGGAAACAACAGTGCAAACCTTGGGTGCCATGAGTTCTCTATCTCTTAGTCCTCTTGCCCCACCTACTTCTTCCTCCTCTTTTGCATGGGTGCAGCCTCTTGTTGATAGTAGGAAGAGAAAGTCTTCCTCCTAGATCTCAGGACCAAATTTTGATGCTATGGCAGCCTTGTTAGGCAATACTCCTCCTTCTCGCGCCAAAAAAGCCAGAATTACCTCTAGGATAGTGTCTGATGCTCAAGGCCAACAATTCCTAGAGATAGCCAAGCCTAAGACAGATAAGCCAGAGAAAGATTTGCAAGCGTCTGATCTTGAGCTCTCAAGGATTCCCATGGGAGAATCTACCCCTGAAGGTGAGATCCATAATCTTCAGGAAACAGTCACCAGAGTCATTGGGAGGGTAGAGAAATGGCAGCAAACCATTGAATAGTTGGAGGAACAAGCTCAGATTCTTACAAGTTTCATCAAGTCCCTTCTGTCCAAAGATAAAATTTTGGATCCCTACCCCATTGACTACCCTTCCACCTCCTGTAATTCTGAGCCAAGATGAAGTACAGAGTATTAAAGACATGCAAAAGTATTCTGTATATGGAAGATCTATGGAGGCCATGGTGGATGATATGCTAGTTGCAGGATTAAACTTCATTGATGAAGCCTTCAAATTCCACGGGAAGGTGAGTAATTTGCGAACAAAATCTCTCCTCCACTATTGGGAGCATTGATAAAGAACTTAAACTTTGGAGCAGTTGCATAGTAGACCTCTGCCTCATGGGACAAACAGATGAAAATATTTTGATGGAAAGAAAAGTCTTCGAGGATACAAAGGATAATTTGTCAAAGTCCTGGGTCTACAGCGTGTAATGGAAGATCAAGGTCCTAGAGGAGGCTTTGGGAGAATTAAGGAATAGATGGCAAAAGGGTGAGGCCTTCAAAACACTAGATGTATCTGCTTTCAAATATATACATTTCCATCTTCAGGATGAGACTTCTGGTGTGCCCTCTCTCCTTACAAGAAATCAAAGCTCAATTCAGAGTTTTTGTCAAGGGTGATCTATTCAAGGAAAGCTCCATTTCCAAGGAAAAAATGAAGGATATCTGATCTCTTCAATCTGCCATTGAAGAAGCAAATAAAGATTATCATATTCATGTCGAGTTCGATAAGAAAATGGAGAAGTGCCTCAGATTTTGGACTCAGTCCTACCGCCAACACATCAGTCCCACGTGGCAGAGACATAGCCGAGGCATTGAAGAGATTCAGATAGTGGATCTTGAAGTCGGTGGGTCCCTCCCAGTCATAAGCACCTGTCTTCTTCTCCTAATTCTTCTCTTCTCTTCCCCTTCTTTCTCTTGGATTTTTTGTAATTAGTTGGGGTATTGTGATTAGCAACCCTTTAACTAATCTTTAGTTAAAAGAAGTAGTTACCGAGAGTAACTGATTTGTAAACTATATAATGGCCTCTCCTCGCCATTTTGAAGGAGGAAGAACTTGGCTTATTTCTAAAAGTGTAAATAAATCTTAAATAAATCAATACAGAAGGACTTTTCATTCTTTGTCTATCTGGTTTCCTTTATTCCCAAGCTATTCATTTAATATTGTTAGATCATTTGTCTGTATTATGCTAAGAAGCTTTGTATTCTTGTAGATGTTATTTACAGAACTTTGTGTCTTTTCAAATTTCATCTTATTAATATGATACAAATGATCTTGTTCCAATTCACTGTACCCTCACATGCATAAGGAATTACTCTGTCATCTATAATTCTGAATGGTGCCTTTCTGCTCGTTCTCGCATTCTCATTCCTCAGTCCTTTTGTAATTGATGATCCTTATAGAAAACACTTTCATAATATCCAAGTTCCACAAGAAAATCATGTTTTGTATATGTGTAAATAGGTTTGTTTCTGAATAAGGGAACCTCTCCCATTAAAGAGGAGGGATTTCTTGTCCCCTGACTATTGCTCTTCTTGAAGTCCTTTTTGACGACCAACAGGCAACACTTTGGGGCAATGATAAGGAAAGAAAAAAGGACCATTGATCAGTTGGATAAGACTGATGTTGCCCACATGACAACTTTGGGAATGTTCAAATCCTGGAAGAACATCAAAACCAACATCAAAAAAGTTGCCAAGAAGTAGTTGTAGGTGCTTTAACTACTCTTGTATGTTTTTTTGCTGTTTTTTTGCGGTCTCTTTGCTGCTTTTTTGCAGAGTTTTTGTTGTTTTGTCTTGATTGGGTAGCTATTTTTTGGCTACTTTGGGCTTCATTGTCACACTTGGATTCTGATCCTTTTCTCTCTAGTTTTTCATTCCTATTCTGGCTCCTAGGCCCTCTATTGTACTCAAGGGGTATAGTCCCTTTCAAAAAACTATTTGCCAATTAAAAAAAAATTGGAAATTTGTGGATGGTAAGTCGAATCTTATCTATAAATATTACCTGGGAGATGTGTTTTTTTGTAAATATGAGAAATCATTATAAATACAGTGGATTGCATTATCATGAACTCTATTAATTGGGGATTGTTATATAAAATTTGTATTAGGTTATATAAAATTCTTGATGCAATAACATATTTGTGGGTCTATTATGGATAAATTTATAAGGCTTAGGATTGGGATGGGATCCCTCTAAAATTTAGTAGTATTGAATGTATGTGTTCCTTGCACTGTTATCAATGGTTGATTTTAATGTTATCTGTGACTTAGCCCATTTTATAAACATGTATAAGGTTTGGGTATTTATAAAATGATACCCATCCAAACTTGGGAGTTGATTGTGAAATAATTAAAATATGGAGTCAAATGTGAGATGTGTAATCCCTCGCGGTATTATTTGTTTAAATCCAAGTTTAGGATGTTGGTTAATCAATGATTTGTAATACGGTCTATATGTACGGATTGTGGGAAGAAAATCAAAGAAGCCATGTAGGAGATGGCTCAGTTTAGTGAAACAATAACAGTTTAATTTGAAATAAAATTGGAGGTGATCTCCAAGGTAGTAGTTGAAACTATAATTTGATGGTCCTCCCCTTCGGTAGCGAGTCAATAAGTTCATGTAAGTTTGTATATTTTCTATTACCCTCTTGGTAATGAATAATAAATACGTAGTAGTTATGAGTTTGAAATGTTGAAAATTTTCCATAGACAAGTACAATGGCCTTTTGAATGGTATAAGGTAACATGGTACCTTGGATGTGCCAAACCATAACAATGAATAAGTTGAGAAGTTGTTGTATCTTTTGATGCATGAGTGTTGAATTCAGTGTCAGGAATTGAATATAATCTTTGGATAAAAACTTAGAATTAAGGATTATGTTTTCTGACTAGTACTTTGATAAACCATCTTAATAAATTGGAATAATTTCTCATGAAAATAGTTATTAAACAACTGAGGGAAATTATTAATAAGTTTAAATCCTACGTTTCTAAGGGATGAATTTGATCTGCAGATAGGGATTCTTAAATTGTTTAATAATGGTTGAGTAACTTCCATACATGATTTATTTATGTTTCTTTTACAATTTTCAAAAGGTGTGTAAATATCTAATAGATTATTTATTGTTCTTTCTACCATATGCAATTACTATTTAAATAAGATTTAACGTGGAATGTTGTATTTCAATGGGTTACCTGTATAATGTTATTTATTATATTTAAAATAACAAAGTAGGAGAAATCCATTTTATAATCTTATCTTCATGTTGATTCCACATGATTTTGGGTGGATGTTTCATGTCAGTTCTAGGTGAACTGACCATGTTGTATAATTAATCTACATATGCATGTTTGACAAAAATTCTCTGAAGAGGTAGAAGGAATAAAGTAATAATGAATTTATTGATTATTTAGGAATGAAAAGAATAATGTATTACTGATTATGAAAGAAAAGAATGTGTGACATTGAATTAAAGTATTAAAGTAATGGAATTACTCTCAGGTGATTTAAAAGAAAATTCATTTGGACTTACAATATATATAACCATCTATCTACTCTATTTTGACTATGTACCAATGTGGTAAATCCAAAAGGTTGTTTGATGAAATTTCTATTGAAATTTCTATTAATGACTTGCTAATTACTGTTGTATATAAAAAGTGTTTGTATGAAATGGGTATTTGAGAAATGATCATAATCAAATTTTTATACTTTTTTATTGAAATTAAAAGATGCAATATGATATGGATATTTATATAGAACAATGTTAAATGTTTATGATATCATCAAAAGGAAATGAAGGATTAGATAATTCAATACTTAAATTGAATGAAAATAGGAACAAATACATGTAGTACCATACTAATCCAAATACCATTAGATGTATATATATCTTACTTAATAAAGAAATTTATAAGGTTTGGATAACCTATTAGTCATGGCTCATTACACAGAACATGCTCATTTTCCCTAAGAAAATAAATTAGGGAATATATTCAGGTCCTTATCCCTTCCATAAGATATAAAGTATGACTTACATTGGAGCCTTGATGGGGTAAACAATTAAGTGTAAGTAGAAATTTAACTATGGTGAACCTAGGAACTATGAAACTTTAGATTGAACTTTAAGAACATGATAATAACTATGATTGATGGAATTATAGAAGCTCATAAGGTTATAACTTATCCTTTAAACATAGGAATCGATAAATGGAAAGTGAAGGATACTTATATAATACCCTTATGGTGTATCAACGAAATAAAATAATGCAACATGTCAATATTAACAAAGAAATAACCATAAAATTAATAGGAGTGTATGGATAATGAGACCCATGTTAACAAAATGGTAAATGGAGTAACAAGTTACATATAAATACTTCGTGGAACTATGGAGAGTTAAGTTGTTGCTTTTGCAAATGCATCATACACTTATATGGTTGAGTTGTACCTCTTATATACAAACATGAATAAATTATAAGATGTAAATCATGAAGAGGTACACATGCTTATGTCATTCTAAGTATCCTCATATGGATGTTTAATGTACTTTCAATAAGATTCATGTTCCCAATATATGTGTGGTGAAAAAGTATATGTACACAGAACTAGTGTAGAAATTTCTATCCAAATATCATAGATATACTTGAGAGGTATGTCGGTTATTGTATTAACTGAAGAGGATGCAGATTTATGTAATCAAGTACGAAGGTAAATTTATATTTTTCATGGAATAGGGTACAAAGGTTAATTACCTATTTTGATAAGCCAAATGAATCCTAGTTTTTCTTGGAGACTAATACATAAGACACTCAGGAGGATTAGTATATCACTAACTTGGGTGATAACTATTATAAAGTATGATATATATGCATGTATGATAGATACTGATTGAAAGGGAGGTGCAAAGGTACATTTCGACAGTATGTTTCGATGAGATTGATCATATGTTGATTAAATGGGCTAATGAAAATGATACAATATATGATATCTAATAAAAATTATGTTAACCCTACTTTTCATAGATATAGGAAAAGTACAACTTTGAAAACTGTGTACTCACTTGATAAAGACAGACAATCATTTTACATAGTTTGGAAAATAATCATTATTTGTGTAACATTAAAGATTAGAAGTACAATACTAAGGCAGTGAACTAAAATTATATATGCAATATATAGATAGAAAGGAATGTAAAGTACTTAAAGGAACTACATTTGATCTATTGGAATTCTATGATGCAAAACCCTAGGTACGATTCATTCGTAGTGAAAGAGTCATGGAATCTAAGGCTAACCAGTCATGATTAAATTGTTTAAGCTACCATGTTCCAATTTAGGACCCTTCACGGGTCAAATCACTACGACTGCTACGTGGTCGTATCCAATTAATGATAATAGTCGTTATTTGGATAACACTACATAACATATTTATTGATTCACCCTCATCAAGACCCTAAATTTTGACATGGTAATGAGTTAAGTACAAGCTTCGTTAAAGTTACAAGTTTGGACTATACCTCGTGGACATGTACCCCCATGCAAAATTAGAATGGATATGAGAAGGGAAAATGGTCCAATAATGATGTAAATCATTATAGGAGAACCTACCTTCCCACATGCATTCTAAGCTATCATAGTGGCACATCTACCTTTGGTAATTCCATATTCGTACCTTGTATGAGAAATTGTAGCTAGTATGGAACCATTATTGAATGCTAATCCATATAGCCAGATAAGTGATTAGGTGAGATTACAAGTTTCCAATGGCGAGTGTGTCTTCATGGAACTGAGCATGGCATACATGTCTTTGAAACTCTGATCAAATTAGTGTAGCTGATGAGTACACTATCGTGATTTCACCAAGTCCATAAGCTAAGGGATGCCTAATGTGATTTTGTGGTGGAAACCATATAGAAACTTAGAGAGCATCACTTAACTATCATATCTTGAAAAAGGAGAGACCAAAGGATACACTTGTTGTATTGGCTCGTAAAGAACATTGAGAGGGATCGAGTAGGATTTGTACATTCTCATACAGCTGCACATGGTTTATGACAGTTATCGAAATGGATTACATTAAGATTTATGTTGTATTCAAATATATGGGTATTTAAATCGGGAAGTATAAAGTTTAAAAATTTATTTTAAAAATCCCTAAGATGTGAATTGACAAAAGTGGTTGTTACATTTTGGTATTAGAGCTGAAGTTTGCAGCTCTTAGACTTATTGGGTCCTTACACTTAGTAAATTCTGATTTTTATAAACAAAATAAAATGAATGAAGGATATACCATGTAAAAAAAAACCAGACCAAAGTAAGCTTTGGGTTCGGGGTAAATAAGTTAGATAATACTCTAATAGTCCTTCGTGACACACTAAACTAGATAGATGCATGGAACAACTGGTAAGTGTGAATATGATCAGCCAAGGCCAAAAAAATTGGGTTGAATGATGAAAATCAATAGAGGGTTACTTGATTGATTGAGATGACTTATGAAATATTTGGAGCTTAAATCCAATATAAAAATAAAATCTGCATAGGATAAAGGAAGTAGACAGGAGAAGACTATCTGTTGAAATAATAGTGATTCGAAAGGTCCATCAGGACAGAAGGAAATTTTTCGATAAGGCTGGTTTGCATATTTCTTGACTATAATATAGTTGCATAAGATTTTTTTTATAACAAAATGCAATGGGAAAGGGGTTTAGAGATAGATTCAGGAATATGCATCCTTATATGATATCCTTATAGGTGAAAATGAACCTGTGCATGATTTTTGTGTGTTATAAATTGTGCAAACCTTAACTAGTTGTGACAAAATAAGAATATTATGGCTCTAAATTAGAGTTTAGTAAAACTAAAATATTCTTAACTTTGCCAAAATAACCAAGATTTTGAAGACAAGTTGTATGCTTCAAAGAAGGAATTGGTAAGAGATTCCTTCTCAAAGACCTTTATGCTAATTTTTTTTGAGATTACAACCTATTACTCTGCTAGTGGTTGTAAGGGGAAATAAAAGTAGTAGCTCAAGTTTGGACTGAACAAACTTATTTTTTCACCTAAGTGAAAAATAATGTTTACAAGACTATTTATAGAGATATGAAGTTTTGTTATAACTTTATACTTTGAATAGGTAAAAATTTCATCCTCTATTTTGGATCTTATACCTTGTTAAGGTATAGAGGGATTGTTTTACATTTAACTACATTTAAAGCTAAGTTATTGATCTTCTTAGGGGTTGAATGCAATATTACATTGATATTGATGTAGGCTATATGCCTGTATTATCATTATTCAGTTTGTTACTCTTTGAGATATTGTGTGATTACATTATAATTTTCCTATTAAAGCAATACTTGGATTAATATGGTCAAATATGTTGACTAGTTTAGTTATGTTTATGGAGTAAACACTTGACTGGATGATAGAATGATGACTATTTTATTTACCTTTCTTGAGATTCTTAATAACCTTGAAATATTTGTACAAGGACAGGGTACTGATTGTCATTACAAATTTTTTTATAAAATCTGATACATTGAGTTGAATACAAGTGTATTGTGCCCAAATAACATTTCACGGGCTGATACAGTATTGAAAAATAGCTAAAATTTCAAATCTGGTAAGAAATTAGAGGTTGAAGGCTTTAACAAATAATCTCAGGTATGTAACTTGATGCTAATAATCCTAAGGGAGACTATAAAATTAATCTTAAGGTTTTAAAGGAAAATGATCCTTAAATTTAAGGTTATTATTGATATCATGCTCATTTAGACTGAAATATAGTCAACCTAGTTATAATATTTTGTCCCTTATCTCTCCTAACCATTCACTTCATCTGATATTGGTTGAATTGAGAATTAGGATCGCATAAGTCGATAGGGATATCCATCATTTGCATCATATTCCTATTTTTTTAATAATTTAATTCATCTTGAATAGATAAAGGTTGGATAGAGACTAAATCTAGGAATAAATCCATATGCTTAGTTTAGCATTAAAAATTGTCTTCCTATCCCAGGTATGATTGAACTCTTTGATTAAGATTTCATTCATAATATTGTTATATTGTTGAATATATTTTTATCCATCTTTAACTTGATATGAGGCTTGGTTATAGATTAAACCCTGATTGATGATGGATTAGCAAGAATGATTGATTATATCTTACTTTATATTAAAGGACTGTGAAGTCCTTACCTTAAACCAAAGAGGATTTGTTTGGATTGGAAAATTATGAAATGTTAATTAAGGTTCTAATGATCCTTTGAATAGTTTTACTATTGTGTAGGTACTCAGTTACTTATACTATTTTCATTAGATTACATTGATGAACTCATAACTTGCGTTATGAGATGACTAGTTGACTATAGTGTGTATCTATGTCTTATGATATAACTAAGTATAACTTATATCAGTACAACATATTAGTTCATACATGTTGTTATGAAAAATAAAAAAATGATAGACTTATATACTATCATGATCAAGTTTGGATATATGGTCGTACATAAATGATTATCATATTACGACTGATTGCAATATGAAGTAACTCATTATATTGTGTTTTAATAAATATTACATAGGACTGTTACACTGAGTTAAGAATTATATCCAACCTTAAGTTTATATAAGTTAATTATATATAACTTAAATATATAAAGATTGAGTTTCTACCCTATTAGGGTATTTATGGATTAATATATCTAATAATTGTTTGATGAAGTTTTGTTACATAAAATTCAAGGGACTAGAATAATAAGACTACAATTATTTAAGTATGGGATTATTTGACTGTAACATTATTATTTTATTATGGGTCGGCCTTCCAGTTGTCAATTGTAAAAGTCAACCAAGGGAATCATATAAATACAAAGCTATGTGACCAAATCAAAGGACCAAGCACTAGCATATATTATAATCACCTAAGGTTGCATCCAAAGGCATCTAAGAGAATTAAAGCATCCATTTAACACTCGCTAAAGGGACAAGGGACTAAATTTTCTGCATACACAGATAAGAAGGGAAGTTCATTTTTCCATCCACACATCTATTTACATTGGTACATTTAGCTATTTCCCACTATCACGAGTGCTTACACAAGGGATTCCTAGGGAATACTTCTATCACACATGAAAAAAAAATATATGGAGTCTAAAATGTAGTACAATGCTTAGTTGTAAGCTCACTCAGTTGGGTGACTGTTGGGGCCAGTCTAACTCCTCATTTTACATAGTTTATTTTTGGTATTCAATGTAGTTTGAGGGTTTTTAGGTATTTATTTTTTGACAAGTTTCAAGTGCATTTGGTGATCATCTAATGAAATACAAGTGACAAAGATTGATAACCAGTGACACTTGCACGAAACTAGAAAAAACTAGGTTTCAATCCCCTACAGGGTCACAGGTGCCCAACAGAGGTCTTCAACGCTCAGGCACCCCTGACCCAATCTAGGTGCCCTAGTCTAGGTTCATCTAGTATCCCCATAATTTACAGTGGAAATTACGACAGTATCCTCTTCCTGTTTCTCAGTTTCTCAAGTCTGCACCGTCTCGACATTCGACATAAATTAGCTTACACCCAAGGTTTCAAATTCATTATCTTACTTTCTTGTGTCATTAATATTCCAATAGTTATTTAGTATTTTTATCATATGCGACTCTGCAATTAGGGTTTTACAAATTCCATAATTGTTAAATCATCCACGTTAAATATTTCCTCTATATTATTTAATTCATTCTTTTATTTCATGTTTAATGTGTTATAATGTTTTGATTAAATACATATTTGATATGTGTTTTCATGCAATGTGCAACATGAAAATTTCATATTTTCAAGCATGACAACAGACCCCAATGTTAAAAAATTTATATGCAAGCCCTCCCAAACACCCCTCAAGATAATTCCATCATATTTATCACACCTATCCACATCCATATAATGCAGATGTTTGTGATCCCAACCTTGTCCATGTGTTGAAGAGATGAAATTAAGTTTAATGGTTTCCTTTAAGACAATTTATTTCAACATAGATCTTTCGACAGGATTAGGAATGACTTTTTTTATCCTTTCCAAGGCTAGAACATTCTCTTCAGAGATGAGTTCAAGTCATAAATTCACCAAGAAATTGTACTCATGAGCTAAGATCATTTTTAAATTGATTTAGGAATATTTAGCAAATATTTTGAGATTATAGAGCAAGTTCAGTAAAAGTAAGTTTTTGAGGTCAAAGGAGCTTGCACTGTGAAAATGCACCCATGCTTTGGAAGATAATTTTAGGAGCTCCATAATGTGTTTTACGTCAAATAAAATATTAATAGAAATATGATTCAATTCCCTACATAGTTGTAATCTCATATTTTTCACAAATCCCATGCCTTTCTCTTCACAACACATTATTCGTAGGAACAATTGGTGATCCCGATAAAAAATAAAGTTTTGAGATGTTTGAAAGATGAATCAGACCTTGAGACCCATACCATTATTCTCCAAATGAATTTTATAGTCACAATCATATAAGGAAGTGCCCAGAACGTCCTCTTGGAGATCTGACAATGTCATTTTCAAGCTCCTCTCCTAGGTACAAGCTTCGTCCTTAGCCAAAATTTTCAGTGCCATGTGGCAGCGTGAGGCTAAGGCACACTTTTTGTGTCCCTTTTTCCATTTCCAAGGGGACATGGAGGACATGAAATTTATCACCCCCCCCAAAATTTGAGATCTTGGACCCTCACATGACCATGTTAAGCTTTGTGAAGCAAGTTAAGCTCTTTTTCACCTCATTCTAGCTCCCTCCATCACGTAATCACAAACTGCCATTTTCTTCATGAGATTGAGGGAAAAAAATTATCCCCTTTGTACCTTGTAAAGGGGACAAGGGGGACAAGAAAATTAACCACCCCCTTGGTTCCACATGGTTTTTCATATGACCTAGTCTTAGCCACATGGAGGAGAAGGAAGTTAAAATAGGTACCTGATCTTCATCAGATGGTTATGGGAGATCCATAAGGAGTTAGGAGGAAAAAAAAATCATTGGAAATCTAAGAGGATCTTATACAAGTTGGAACATTCAAAATTTTTACAAGCCTTTAGCACTTCTTAGGGGAGCTCATTTTTGGGCGGGCACACTCTTTGATTCCATAGAAGAAGGTAATTTTTAAGGGGTTGAGAAATTTATTTCCAAGCTATCACTCAAGGATGCTCTCACAGTTAGAATTTTTTTTAGTGCCACATGTCAGCATGGAACTCAAAGTGCACTTTTGTGTCCCATTTATCCCTTCCAAAGGTACAAGGGGGATAGTAAAATGTGTGCCCTTCTTTAGAGCCCTTGGACATACTATATGACCTCAAAGACCTCTGATAAGGACCTTTTACTAGTTTTTGAGCCCCCTGTCCTCGCTACTCATGCATGCCAATTGTCACTCTAGAGGTGAGGTGTAATTTTTTGTCCCCTTTGTCCCTTTCCAAGGGGACAAGGGGGAAGAGAAAATTCTCCCCCTTTCCTCAAGAAAAAAATATTATAAATACTAGGAGTTAGTGTATTTTTCCATGTCCCCCCATTTTGCTCCAAATCCTCCCTGAACTCTGGCAAAATTTTCTAGAATTTATTACATTGATTGTTTCTCCTCCATTTAATTATCCATGTTTATGTAATTGCAGAAAGAAATATCTCACAAAAATAGTATTTTTTTCAAGTTGTATGCTCCATTTTTCACCTGATTGACTTCGTGTCATGGATTGAAAAATATTCATGTCTAATAAACTAGAGCATGGATTGAGGTGTGATTTTTTGCAATATTCCTCATTTTAAAATACCATTAAAGAAAAAGTGAAAAAATTTTATATGATCCCCCATATTTTTTACGGTGAATAAACCCCCATTTTTCATGCCATCTTTTAGTAAAATGTTATTTTCCACGATTCGAGTGATCAGTTTGAGCTAAAAATTTGTATGTCAGATAAAGAGAAAAAACCCATCTAAAAAAAGTTCATTTCATCAAAATCCAAGGCTTGGAAAGAAAATTTCCAAAAAGAATAAGTCTCTATATGAGAACTTACTATAAATAGTAAAATCACAGAAGGGAATATTTCTTTAAAGGCATTGCTCACATTGAGCAACCAGAACAACAAAGAAAGGTGGTCAAAAGTGAAAAAGGGAAATTTTCTAAAAAAAGTAAATCGTCATGCTAAGTGATGGGAGTTGTAGTTGGTTTTATTTCCATTCATCCCTTTTCTTTACAACATCTTCATAGGGTAACAAGATAATTGCATAGTTCAAGAAAGTTAATTCATACTTCACGGGGATCGTGAGGCATAATTATGGTCATAGTGGTGTACCTAAGAAAAGAGGAACACAACAAGGCACAACAATAAAAAATTAGAGGCATCTTGTAGTCTAAGGAGGTATTATAAAAGGTGTGAATGATTCAAATATTGTTAGGTTGATAAAAAATTGACTAAGTATTTGAAGATCACATAAAGAGTTGAGGCACACAAGTGGTGTGTAGAATCATGCGAAAGGGTAGGTTAAGGAGGCGCGCACCCAGAAGAGAAAATCACAGGACTTCGTCGATTTTGCATGTTACAGGCTAAAAATAGGAAAAGTGATTGGAGTGAAGCCCAAGTAAACATAAAATAAGGAAGATGTCGTGGCTAAGTAAGATCTATTTTGGGACCAAAGTGGAGATCAAAGGTCACGTATATACCATGCTAATAATAGGATTAAAGTAGAGTTTATTTATAGATTAATCTATTATTATCCTATTTGTAAAATCATGCAGCTGCTAGCGCATGACTATTTTGGGCATGAAATCTATTTTTGAGATGCATGGGAAGTGAAGGGAAAGTCCCCACTCCTATATATATGTAATTTTTTACATAGTTTTGGACATCATGACCATGTATTAGACCCTATGTGATGTAATAGAGTTATGTTGTACTAGTATAATGTCACACATAACTCTCTAGTGATTGTTATTATGTACTCAACTTATATTATGTAACCTTTTGAGTATTAATAGATAGTTTTTGATGGATTCTGGTAATTTATATATCTAAGTATGGTGATCACATATTGCAATTAATCCTAGTAATGATTTGATATGTTATGTCTCCTTATTACACGTGTTTTTTCTGTGATGTTTGTAATGACCTACATCTGGTTGTATACCTTAGTAATGGTAATCATGAACATGAATTTTAACATCTTGACAAGACAACATAAAAGAGGGACTGGACAGGATTCACGTGATTCAGGTGAGTATTTAGATATGTCTGAATGAAGTGCCAGAGCGCATAGGAAATTGAGTATGGATAAGTGACTACATATTGGTTTTGTTACCAGGACCTCTTTTCAATATTTTTTTCAGGATTTTTCTTACAGATGGTGTATCAATTGACTTTGGAGAGTATTGAAGGATGGATAGATGATGAACAAGACAAGTTTATGTAGAGATATAACACTAGATCTGATTTCAATGTGCGTAGATGTGTGGAGGACAATATGTATGATGCGATTTATGAAACATTCTTCAAATTCTTTCCAGTAGAGTTGTACGAGTGGTTGTCAACATATGTGATAGGGAAGTGATGGAATTATAGGTCGAGACCTTAGATGTAGAAATATTACCAAACTTTTATTGATGTTGATGTGAAGTGGACCAGAGCTATAGATATTTGGTGGGCTGGAGTGTTGCATAATTATATTTTAGATTACACTATTTCTATGTATCTGTGTCCTTAAGAAGTTGAATTCCAATTCTTGTGTGAGCCTAGAGGATCTTTCTCACACCTTATACCATTTTCGATCAAGATTTTGATGGTAGAACTATATTTAGAGAACCTGCCTATGGCTAGCTAAACCCCCACCACACATAGGGGTAGGAGTAGGTGTGGAGAACAATGGTGGAACTGACAACAACAATGGAGAGTGAGGAAAGATGACTCAGATATAATGAAGTGTAAGAAAGGGAAATAACAAGAGAAGTTACATAGTCGAGGAAGTTGAGGGAAGAAATGACTTACTGGGGATTTAGAGCTCTCATAGAAGATGAGGATCCACAACATATGGTTCCCCCAATATTTGGAAAACATAATAGAGAACACCCTTCATCTTCAGATGAGAGTGTGTCAGAGGAAAGCATGAGGACCACAAGTGTGCACTTGATCCCACCTAGCCACCTATCCCTTGTGTTTGGTATTTCAGATCAAGTAGTTATTGAGAAGCAAACTAGTGAAAATAAGTAACCATAGAAAAGTAAATATCATCTTGTATTGAATTCAAGAGATAAATTTAATAGTGTGCACATGTCGAAACAATCATCATCATTGTTTTTTATGAGGTCTGATTGGAGGAATATTGTTTGGCACGTCATCAAGATAGAATGTCGGCAAGAAAAATGTTGGGAATATGTCTGGAAGTACTAAAAATTCATAGACGGTAAGAGTTTAGTTTATCACTATAGTTAGTATGTAAGGAATTACATCTACTGGTCCAGTGCCCACTATAGGAGGGTCTAGTGGATCAAGAGGATCGGGATGATCGAGATCATGTGAATCAAGTGGTTTTGGAAGTGGAGGAAATACTAGTGGAGGTTTTGGTTCTAGATTGGTCAATAAGGCCTAAATGTCCAACAACCCGCACATCAACCTCAATAGGTTTACTATGATATTTCACTCTGTTTACCATAATATATAGCTATTGAAGACATAATAGATAATGTACACAAGTGTGAGCTATTGTGGTACGCTAAAGGAATTATGGCTTGAGGTAGAAAAGAAAGTCAGTTTTCTGCTACTCTTAAAGGGCGCGCACATAACTGGTACATGAATTATTATCCACATCAAACTGTGGTGGCTTACGATGCTTTGTGTTCTATGTTTCTGGAAAAAAATCACATTCCAGAGTTTTAGCAACAGAGCATTAGCGTGCTCTAGGAAATCAAACAAGGTTTAGATGAAAGTGTGAGGGAGTATGATGCATGTTTCAAGAATTTTTTATCCACGTTGTCTTATGACATTCATCCCAGTTAGCATGCACAATGGTTTGTTGGAGGATTGTTGACTATATTATGTAGATAACTTTCTCATAATACTTATGTAGACCCACATGAGGATTTGGAAGTAGATTTGCATTTTGAAGTAGTTGGGACTATTGATACTGGAGTAATCCCATTATTGGAAGTACAAATTATAGTAATGGAGAAATAGTTGGAGAATATTTCAGCCAACTAAGTGCATGAGATGCGTAGTGGAATCTAGAGCACAAATTGTGAAGTGGAAGGGGATACTAAATATAATTGCCCATTTTTGGTTGGATATTTTGTCAAAGACAAAATATGAGTTTCAACCACAGTAAACGAAACAATTTCCATACTCAGATAAAGGGGAGGCACCTATTTATTACTAATCTAAAAAACACAAGAGGATATATATAATATTCACACTATTATAACCATCGGGGTTGAAATATCATCCTAGTATTCGTATTCTTATTAGAAAGAAATAGGAGTGGAAAGAAAGAGAATAGGAAGAAAGAAGTGATTTATTAGAATTTAGAAAGAATAGAATGAATGAGAACGTGATTTTTATTGATCAAACATAGATCAAAATCTAATCACACGTGATTTAAATTATAATAACTTATAGAAGAGTTGATAAACTAAAAATTTAAAGCAAAGAATGATTTAAAACATTTGAACATAGTAACAATACCTCAAACCAAAAAGATATTCTCCACAACACAAAGTTTGCAATATATTATCTTTTGTATTCTTCAATTATTAAAAGAAAACACATAGTCTTTCTCTTTCTCAGGTCCAAACTCTATGTTTTATAAAAAACTTCCAACCCTTTTGAATGTAACAACATATCATATATATAGAAAACGACAAGATAGAAAAATGAAACAATTGCAACAACATACTAAAAATAGTAAATAAGAGTAATTAGTCCATTTGACTAATTGTCATACAGAGACCCAATCAATTCCTCCAATTTTATATGATTTTGAAATAATATTAAATAAGACATGTCAAATAGAAAGTAAAAATGACATGAAAATTTTATCACTCGAACTTGTCTTTTTCTTCATCCTACACTACTTTCTTCTAACGAAATTCTTGAAACTTTAGGATCATCTCCCAAGATTCTTCTTCAACTGGTCCATAGGAGTAATTATTTAGGACCTCACATATTTCTTGCGTGTTTTTGACAATGCCTAAGATCCTTCGGTATTTTTTATTATATTTAACCAAGGTACTCAGAATGCTTTCACAAAGCATTATCTTTTTAATAGTTGTTATATAAAAAATTTCACCTATGGTAGATTCCTTTTTAGCCAATTCCTGAAAAAATTTGTAGATATCATCTACAGGTAGGATATTCAAGTTATCATCAAGAAACTGTGTGAATATCTTTGATAATTCTTCATCAAATTCACTAGTAGCATCCAACACTTGGTCCTTTGAATTTCTCAGTTTTCTACAAGCATCATTAAGGATTTTAATTTAGAATTCAATATCTTTTCGAAACTCAAAATTATTACCCACATCTAAAACTACTCCTCCTTTAACCAATGTTTCTAAAGGAACCTTCTTAATTTTGTTGAGAGACTCCAAATTTAGCTCCAAATTACCAATTTCTTCAAGGAGTTTATCATTAAACTTATCAACATCTTTCCTTGTGTCTTCCAAATAATTAAAAAAATTCACCGAATCACTAAGTTTCTTTTTCCCTTGAACAAGAAGACGTTTAATCCATTCATCAATAGCTCTACCCTTCTCTTTGAAATTTTCCATTCTAGGTACTGATGAGAAATAAAAAAAATGCTGGTAGGTGTAGGAGTTGTTATCTGCATCTAGTAAGGCTTAGAGAGTTTGATTAATAATTCTATCAATTTTTCAACATTTTCCTTTAATTCATCCCTAGAGACATTAGTCTCTTTGATATTCTTGCAAATAACATCCACAACACTCTAAGTATCCTGTTGGGCACCTTTAGTGGTAAACTTTCCATGATCGACCCTTGTGATCTATTAATCTACATATTTTATGTCTTCCTTGGTTTTATCTACTGCAGGCACAAAAACCTCTGCAAATTTTTGAATTGATGAATTAAATAAGATCCGTGATACAATATTAGGTTTCTTGATAGTTCGGGAAGGTTTTGGCTTCAACGAACTGAAATCAAAGACCTCAGGTGGAACAATCACTTTCCTCTTCTTTTGAGTTTGGCCAAATAAAAATGAGGGAATTGAAGCATAAGGTGCCTCAAGGAGAGGAACCGAGATCATTCCAGAGGAAGTTTGAGTTGTGGGAAAAGTGGTTAATGATTCAAAAATGAAATTTATAGTTTTCAAACTATAACCATTCACAAGGATCTTGGAACTCAACATCATTTTTATAGAATTTAACAATTCTAAAATAGATTAATTCCCTTTCAAAATATACACCTCATTCTGATTTTGTAATCACAACATTGACATGTACATACACTTGTTCCACTGTGAATTATGGATACTGAAATTTACTTAAGTCCATTTTCCCATTTTATGATGTTTGCTTAATCAAATTAATAAAAACCAATTACTGATTTTATCTGATCAAAAGCTTCATCAAGATAGAAATTAAACATCCATAAACAAAATTGATAATAGAGTTCACCCAAAGGCTACATCTATAGATTCACAAAAGGTGAATCGATCCATTAAAGTATAAAGAAATACAATTACCCTTCAATAATGACAATATACCTTTGTAATCTGCAAATGGGTTTATATCAAACCTCATGGAACTGTAATTTCTCATAAAAACATTTTGAAGTCCATATGTGGCCCCTATAGCGTCTTCACAATGCAACCCCCCTATAAATGTACTAGAAAATCACCTAAAATTAATATTTACTATCATTTAATGAAAACAAATTACATATTAGGATTTCTCTTAGAATTTTGAACATTTTTCATTTTTACACTATGACCTAATTCGACCCCTAAGTGCTCCAAAACTAAGGTTTTCTCCAAACTACCTTGGCTTCCTTCAACAAAGTCTTGCACTTAGAGCTCTTTTAATAACACCGAGCTCTTTTTCCTACCCAATGATCCACCTGGGCATGTTGGTTGGCAGATGAGGATTTGCAACAAAGAGGTCGTGGGTTTGAGATCTCCCCTATCCTTTTGGTCGGTGACCACTTTGCACTAAGTGGGTAAAATCCCACATTTAACATGGGACAAACCATTTAATCCTTTAATAGGGTAGGGCATGGATAAGGTTTATGTGGCTTATGCAAAACTTGCCCCTTTTTCTAGGCCTCACAATGTTCATTGAGTTATATACTACCTTGGCTGCATTGTGCATTATATCATTGGCTGAGTCATGGGCCTTGTAGACTATTGACCCACTATATGCATTGATTATGTTGTGATATTTGTTCATAGTACCAAGCTGGGAAGTGATAATGTCGAGTTGTGAGGTTTGATTCCATTGGTGATCTAATAAATAGGTGTCAAGCTATGTGTTTGGCTTTGCAGGTATAAAAGATGAGTTGTTAGCTACTATGATAGCTGAACTATTGCACATAGGTTTGAATGTTAACTACCTAATGTGATCCCACCAAGGTAATAGAGGATAAGGTAATCTCAAACCATTTGGAATAGATAATAATGTGGAATGTAATCCAATCATTAAATGTGGTGATAAACTCGACCAATGTGGTAACAATGTGATCAACTCGATGGGGATTTGATCACCCCACCATAATAATAAGTAGCTCAAATGAGCTCTACAATGCACCATTATATTCCTGAAATGAAAAATCAACTCTCCAATACAAACATAGTCCCGCATTGAAAATTTTAGGGGGATATATGGCATATATAATCAAAAATACGATAATGACAATATAAAATACTAGCGGCAAAGGCACCCCTCCTACAAAAGAGTGTGCCAAACCTGGTTGAGGGTCCCCGGTCATGAAATAGTATGGCCCACCAAATTTTTCATGCGTCAAAGAGTAGAGGTTCTCAAAACATGAATTTTCAACCTTTTAACCTTTTTCCAAATTGTCATGTGTAAACACGTCATTCGCTAGTTGACCATCTTGGACCATTTTCAAACCAAATCTTTGACGTGTGATAAATTTTGCATCCGAAATCCATTCCTGGAGTTTTTGATACCGCTGGAAAGGTATTAGAATTATCTACAATGTGACCATGGTTTAGGGATGTTTATGAAACTTCCAATACCTAAAAATACTCTAGATCAGTTACCAAGGATAAGGGAGTGGAGATACCAGTGGTAATAATGGAAGATGACATTGGAGGAGGAAGGGGAATGGAGAATGGGATCCCAAAAGACACTGGTAATTCAAAATTCAATCCTACTCCAATCGAAATAGGGGACTAAGGATGAGAAAACACTCACCATATTGGATGCAAGTGGTGATGCTAGAAATGGAGGAGAATGAGGAGGATAAGAAAGAAAAAGAGAACAAGAAGAAATGGAAGGAAGCACTGGAGATGAATCAGTGGACTCAGGTATAGAAGGAGTGCCAAGAGAAGAAGAAGAGATGGGTAGATCAGCTACTATGCTTACTTGAAATTCCTTTAAGATTGATGGAGGGGGAGAATCAAGAACCAAAACTGAAGTAGAAGGTGTAGTAGATGGAAAAGGCTAAGAATTTCCTCCACTTTGAATAAACTTATATTTCAATTTTCTAGGTGGGCTTCCACCTTTATCCTTTTCCACACTTGAGGGGCCACGTATAATGCTGATTTGATAGGTAGCTTTGGAAAATTAGATTCCTTAAGCTACATACCCTATGAAAATAACTATTCCTTTATACGAACAAGGGTTGGGGTGGTTCTCTCATGTATATATACTTTTTCCTTGACCTAACAGTTGATTACCAGGAACCTAGAATTTTCATCATCCATTTATTCAAACATAGTTTCTACAACGCTCATGTTGTCGATTGCATCTTCAAGAACCTTATTGAGATTCAACATCCTTATCTTGTCCAATGTCAACCTCCTATTGTCTTTCCTTCTAATTGTGACCTCATCTCTAAGATCAATCCAAATATCCTCAATTTCCATGACAAAAAACTTCATTGTTTCATGGGCCTTGATCACACATTGAAAATCAAATTCTGGCCTTGACTTCATAGTATTCTTAAGCTTCTCTTATAGCTCATAAACCATAATCTTGGCTTTAATTACTACAGAGAACATATATCTCCCAATTGATATGGGAAATGATACGAAATATTCACTCCTACTCTGTTGAAACTTGTGAAAATTTAAGAGTTGTCAGACTAATTCCATAAGAATTAATTTATCACTCAGGTATCTTGGAAGACACATTTTTTTTCTTAAAATATAGTGACCCGTAAATATGTAAACTTTCTGAATTGCAAGAATATGCAACCCCACTTTGAAACTTCATTCCATGTAGCATTTGAGACTCTCCTCTTTGTAATATAAGGGTCTAATCTATAGATAATCTCATATAATAAGGCATCGTTAAGTCTTTTGAAGTGATTTAAGCTTCCTTGTAGAGATAATTGGGGATAGAACTTGTAGATTTGATTGGTATAACTATTTCCTTTTAAATCCAACCCTAGATAATTACTCATTCCAAAGGCAACATAGGTGACAGATGACATCATATAAAACTTGCATATAGAAAGGAATGCTTTCATTTGATTGTCAATTATATTGCTAATGAAGATTCCCTAGTCAAGATACTTCTAATTTTTTTTAATGATAGTGATGAACTGGTACATCCACCTGTGAAATTCTCTAGTTTCTGGAAGCCCAAACATTCTACTAAGGAGTGTAATGATATAAAAAAAATTCTAAACTATAATCACTCTTGGGAACCATTTTCAGAAATGTTAATACAACGAGCTTAGGTTAATCAAGAATTAATTATTCACATGCTTAACACAATATTCAAGATCATTATCCCAGGCCTGTTTAGATATTTGAATATTTGTACCAACATATTCCTCAAAATTAGGGAACTTGAGAAGTGCATCAAAATAATCCACATCCAATTTGATTATTACGCCTCCCACCTGATTCCACATTGATATTGAGTTTGAATTATAATTATGGGTACATCCAAGAATAAATTCGGGACACTAAGAAGAAATGGGAAAACTTTCTTCCATAGGTAATCCACTTCCACAAAGTGATTACATCTAAGATATTTGTGAGGAACTCTGAAATATGGCCCAAAACTTGTCCATGTCTATATGTCCCAACTCAATATCCCTAATATCAAAATTTGAATCAATGTTAGAGGGAGCCAAAAAACCTTGGTACTTATACTTCATTTTCTTTGTACCTTTCTTCTTCCCTTTCCCTTTGCTTGAATCAAAAATGGGGAATTTTTCACAAAGACACTTGAAATTCCTGATAAAAAATTGGGTTTGAGACCCTGTTCAATAGCTGTGAAAATATGAGAAACTTATTCGGGAAAGTGACCTTGTCTAACACCTCTGAAAAACCGATAGACTTGTTAGGAGTTTAGTGATGCTTGATAGCTGAGAAAAGCATAAATATTGCAGAAGTTAGGTATTTTTTGACATAGGCCAAAGTTTGATAAACTATATAAATTTGGAGATTTTAAGTAGCATCCAAATTCTGGATTGCTTTGATCGAGCACACAACTTGTTAAAGCAAGAGGAAAAACTAACTATCCATTTTGAGCACAAACACTCTCAACTTTATTTTCAAAATTTTCAACACTTGAAGCTCATGAAAGTGAAAGAAATTTCACCCCTCTGGCTGATATAAAAAATAATTGACTTGGGTGAAAACATAACAAAGGGAAAATGGGGAAAGACTTAACCTTACCCAAATTCAAACAAGGGCATGACCATAGAAAAACCAAAACATAACCCTGGTGAAAATATACTTACCTCAAAGTGAAAACACTTTAATCCCTAGATAAATAATCAAAAATCACCAAGAAAAATGTGAGTCGAGTTTTGGAGGCATGCCAGTAGATAAACATTTCACATAGTGTAAGAAAATGCAAGGTAAGAAATGATGTGGAAAATCTGCTATTTAAAAATCCCTATCATTAAATACACATAGGTTGACATGTGTGCCCACCTACCGGCTAGCTAGACATTAAATGCATTAATGTCGGGATCGGGGAACCAATTCCATTTTTCATTTTGTGTTGAGTTCCAAAAACCTGATAAAAAGAAATCTTTATGGGGTTAGACTTTAGAGTTAGAAATCATGAGGCATTTGGCATGTGCACGAATGAATCGGTGTTCCAATGTAATCATGTTTGAAAATCTGACAACATGTAAAAAGTGGGGTTTTAAGTTTGGAAAGAAGATAACATATAACATATGTTTTCTGCGGGATGATGTTCTAATGCAATCGGATCCTGAAATCCTATAACATGTAGTTCAAATCATGTTTCAGGTTTGGGGAACATGGGACAATATGCATAGGTTTGAATTTCACATTTCTGGTGTAATTGGATTATGAAATCCAATAACATAGTTCAATTCAACCTTTTAGAATCAGGAAGTAAAGGAAATGAAACATATTGAATGTTTGGGAAGTTCTAAAATCTGACATAAAGACTTTGTAAGGCATTTTCAAAGTTTACTATGGATCAAAAAAACTTTAAAAAAATAACCTTAAATTTTTTGATTAGTTATCTCCAATTTTCTTGATACTTAATAAAAATGGGATAACACCTACACAGGTCATTATACATATTAATTTTAGAATGTGAATTTTTTCACCTAAATCATGACTTTCAATATTTCCCACTATTGCATCACGTGCTTATAAAGGTGTCTATGTACTATAAAATTTGTAATTCCCACACTCATGACATCGATGACTGTAAGTTGATTGATCACATCCAAGAGGCCATTAAGATAGGAGTGTGCCAGACTAGCATGTCTAGTGGATCTAAGGAGAATGAAGGCCATGACCATGATGGGAAAGACAATGGAAATAATCGAAATAGTGCCTATAGAGTTGGGTATAGAGGCCAAGGTCATGGTGGTGGAAGAGGAAAATTTCTATCAGGAATTTATTATACTTGTGGATTTCCTGATCATTAATCAGTGCTAGTGACCTTAGAATATTACTTCCTCATGGTGTGGAAAGAAACACAACTTAGAAGATTTTTTAGAGATATATGAGAAAATGTGAAAGAATCAGAAGGAAAAGGGCACATGGATGATTAAATTAGAGCATCTTTCTTCTATCAATGGATGTTGAAGAAGACACATGATCTTGAGTTACATACAGTAATTTTTACTACATGCGCTGAGGTTGCGCAAACATGTGAGTCTTTGAAGATTCAAAAACTCATTACAAGGGAAGAATTAGTACATGTTAAGTATCCAGATGTTGTGCACCAGAAATAAGTCTACCAGGAGACTATGGGAGTCATTATAGAATTTTAGGGTGAGATATAGTTCTTGAAATAACAAGCATGAGAGAGAGAGAAAAAATACATTTGAGCTTCCACGAAATGATTTGGATGACTTAAAGGAGGTGTGAAAGATGTTTCATTAGGAGAACATCATTCCATTATTATGGGAATGGTTCCAATAAAGGGTACCATGTGTTTGGTTTGAGCGCAAAAGATAGATACTTCATGTAAATATCCCACCTCAGAATCAAGAATTTGAAAATTTTATTACACTTGATGCAATCATTGATGGTTGGTTATTACACAATATTCTGATTAACACTAGCACAAAAGTGAATTTTCTAACTCTGTATGCTTGGAATTAGATGGGTAGACCGAAATTAAAGCCATCTACGAATGTGTTGTATATGGAAAATAGAACTAGGTCCATACCTATTGGGTTACTGAAGGAAAAATATATTACTATTTAGGGGCCAAGTTTACTAGATACTTTGAGGTGTTGGAGCTCACTAAAGTAGAAAACTTTCCATCTTTACTTGGGTGACCTTGGTGTTATGTGAATAAAGCATATTTACACTTTAACAAAAGTTACATTGGTTTTGCGAATGATGAGGAGTGTGTGACTATAATTCTTTTTGAAAATAAGGTTGAGCCCTATGTTGAACCACTCAGCTTAGAAGATCTTAACATAATATATGCACACTCAGTGCATGATCCATAGAATTTAGAATCATCAAAGGAAGGGGTGTTTCATTAGGAAGATATGCAGTCTGTCAGTGATACTACTAGTGTCACTTGTGAGAACTATACTCTTGGAGTGTATGAAATGGTTGGGCATGAGGTCAAATTAAGATTCACTATAATAATTAGGATGTGCATGGTGAGGTAGTTAGGATGTAACTGGGTATCAAGGTACAATGGTGAAGGGAGCCTTAATACATTTCTGTGCCCCATGGAGACTCAGTGAAAAAATGAAGGGTATAGAAGAAATATGTTGGTCTATACTTTATGTGGGATAGTAGCACGTTGGTGGGAAACACATAGAGATGGACTTTTGGAATGGCGAGAAGTGAGAATCACTTTCTCCACCAGGTTTACTCAGAGTAATGTACCTTCACAAACATGTGAATTTAATGGGAAGTCTTCTGCCTCTCATAACATCCAGGAGTGTGAGATATCTTGTTCACAAGGTAAGGAGGCTTTACTGCCATCACTTTGGGTACATAAGTTCTATTCCACCTTGTATGGTTACGTGCACTCATGGTATCTCCATGCTGAATTAAAAAAGGAGACTACGAATTAGCATGAGATGACCTTATGTATGATTCAAACCTTTGATTACTTTTCTACTAAGCCTTAAGTTAATGAATCCTTATATATAATTAAGCACCTAGATTTTTGGATAACGCTAAGGCTGAAGAGATTGTGTTATAAATATTTGGAGAAATTGATCTTGAGGCATGCCTTGATTTTAAGAAAATAGATGAAGAAGAGATGGTTTGTACCTGGAAGGAAAAATAAAAAGGAAAACTAGTATACATGATAGATGATGATGAGGTTAATAACCTGGATGTTAACCACACTGAAGGTACACATGAGGTGATGGATATGATAGATGAAATTTTTTTCATGTATCATGATCCTATGAAGACAAAGAAGGTTAACTTTGGTATAGATGAAGAGCCTAAGGAGGCCATTATAAGTGATTACTTTACCGAGAAAGAAGTATATAAGATTATTGAACTCTTGTGTAACTTTTAGGACTTATTTCCATGCAGATATAATGAGTTAAAGGTAGTACACCCTTCTCTAGGTGAGATAAAAATCAAGCTGAAAGAAGGCACAGTGCTCAGTTAGGATGAGGCCTTATAGGATGAATCCCAATCTGTGCATGAAGGTAAAGGAAGAAATTGAAAAGATGCTCAAGTCTAGTATAATTGAGTCCATTGAAGAATCTGAATCAATTAGCTCCATGGTTATAAGCATCAAGAAGTATGGGAGGATAAGGATTTTTGTAGATTATAGGGAACTTTAATGATGCATGTGTCATTGATCCTTTTCCCACCCCATTCATAGAGGAAATACTTAAGGCAGTTATTGGGTGTGAGATATAATCATTTAAAGATGGATTTTCAGGGTACCACCAGGTGCGCATTGCGAAGGAATACTAGGAAAAGAAGACCTTCACCATTAAATGGGGAAGCTTTGCATATACAGTTATGCCCTTTGTATTAAAAAATGCATCATTAGTGTTCTCACACATTGTTGTACAGGCATTTGAGGACTTCATTCATAAATTCTTGTAGGTGTATCTGGATGATAAGATAGTCTATGGATTAGTCATAGACAATTTTGACAATCTAAGACCCGTGTTTGAGACGTGCAACTAGTTGAGAATTTGCCTTAACATTAATAAATGCATCTTTGTAACACCTTTAGGTGCTTTAATTGGGCATATAATTTGTAAGGAAGGATTACTGGTAGATCCAGCTAAGGTAGTTATTATCTTGGGTTTAGAATAACCTAACAATCGAAGTGAGGTGTGAAGATTCTTAGGTCACACAAGATATTATAAAATGTTTATTAAGGGGTATGTAAATATTTCCATGCCTTTGGAGGAATCACTTAAAGCTAAAGGGAAGTTTTATTGGGGTAATGGCCAAGAACAAGCATTTGAGGCACTGAAGGAAAGACTTACTACTGCACTTTCCTTCATGGGAAAAACCATTCCATGTTCATGTTTATGCCTCTAACATGTAAATTGGCACAGTGCTGGTACAACCAAGAGAATGAATTATAGATCATATAATTTTCTTTGTAAGAAGGAAGTTGACACCCGTGGAGTAGAATCATACAACCACTGAGTGTGAGGCCTTGTCCATGATTTACGCGCTGTAAAATTTAAGGCAATAATTTTTTGCAACATCATTTATATTATGTACCGATCATATGGAACTCAAGTACTTGGTCAAAAATCCTATTTTGTAAGGGCACATATGTCAGTGGATTCTCCAATTTCAAGAATTTGATAATAGGAAAAATTAATTTAGGGCCTGACCATGTATCAAGGATAAATTTTGATGAGGATGCGTAGAACATCAAGTAAACTATGCCAGATGCACAAATATTTAGACTAAACCACGTGCCCATAGAACTAGAGGACATCACAATTTTTTTACACATCAGGAAGGCACCTGAAGGAATGAATACGATAGAAAAGAAGAAGCTTGTAATACATGTGACACCTAACTAGTTGATTGGTGGAGACTTATACAAGTTAGGCCATGATGAAGTCTTGTGACGTTGTGTGCTAGATCATGAGCATGAAACCATTATGGAATAATCTCATGGTGGAATTACAAGAAGACATTATGAAGGTGATGATACTACGTGCAAGATTCTAAAGGATATAATTTGGTGGGAAACCTTATAAAAGGATACCAAGGAATATGTGAAGATATGTGATCATTGTAAATTCCTTGGAATGCTAGGATATAGAGATGAGATTCCATTACAACCGATTCCAAGAACTGAGCCTTTTGAGAAGTGGGCTATAGAATGTGTAGGCTTTATTTCACCACCCACACATAGGACTGGTGCATGATACATCATTACTTCTACACATTATCTTACAAGGTGGGTAGAGGTAGCCTACAAAGGACCATACAATAGGTACCACATCAATATTTTTGTGGGAAAGAATTATTAGCAGGTATGGCTGTCCATTAGGATTAACAGGTGATAGGGGAACTCATTTTCTTAATGAGATGTTTATAAAAGTTTTATCTCTTCAAATTATAACTGTAAGTAAGAAAATAAAGCTCATCAAACCTCAAAATGGTGGAGTTTACTAGTACCCACATATGTTTATGAATTGTGTTAATGTTGCACCGTTTGTTCAAAATAGTTTATCTCATATCCTGTAAATGAACTTGCATTCAAATACAGTGCACCAAATTTTTAATTAAAAAAAATAGTAAGTGGGATGCCTAGTGAAGGCTAGTCCCTATAAGTCTAAGGGGATTCCTCACAAGGATGTCAACTAACTATTTTATGAAATCAAGTGATACATACAGAAGATCATGATATAGGATGTATAAAAATAGTAATTGTTCTGACAGTTTCAAACTTAATTACAAATTTATAGAATATGATGAAAACCTAGATATCTAAACTCTAACCTAGGAATGTAAATCAATTTTAGTTTTAGAATCTTCAGACGATGAAGTATTCTCCAAAGTGATCTCTGGATAGTCTATCTCAGATTCTTCAAAGAGGTCAGAGTTGTAATCATCGGTATACTCATCTCTGAAGAAATCAGGGACATATTCTAGTTCCTTCTTCGTTGAATCATACTGATAATTAGATGTAAAGTTGGAATATTGATATTCAAGATGGTCGGTGGATTCAGTCTTTTTATTCAACTTTAGAGTCCCAAATTTCTAATTTGGATTTGTATAGGTATTTGAACCAAACCAAGCTGGATCGAATGTGAATTTTTTTGAAATAGGCATCCCAAAACTCGTTCGTGGCCTCACAAATCCTCTGAGTTCTTTCAAAGATGTTTTGCAGCTGGTCTAAAGAGGCTGAATGAATAAAATAAAGTTCTAAATCGTGAAATACGTCATATTTCTCCTAATGAAAAGGGCAACAAATAATCAAAAGGGGAGTTAATGCTAGTTATGTCATGAGATTTGCCACCTATAGTCATCTACAAAATCCATTCTCGACAGTATGCTAGAAAGGAAAAAAAAATGAAATTGATAAGAAAATAATATGATAAAAAATATAAAAGATAAAATTGATAGGAAACGCAAGCCACCTTGATTTAATGAAGAGTGAAACTTGACAAAACCTATAACCTAGTGAAGATTATTTGATTGTTAGACATGTGTTGAATGATCTTAACAATGGTGTGTGTAGACGTTGGATGATGAGTGGATGTAGTAAAAAGAGACAAATCTTAGTTGAAGATGAGAAAGGATGACAAACAATAAGCTCATAAATGTAAGCAAATGGTCCCCCAAAATAAGACTGTAAAATGGGCTTATATAATCACTGGTGTTTTACCAAAATGTTGGTGATTTCGGCCTTTTTGAGTTTATTTAGTGAATAGTTGAAATAATTTTCTAATTTAAGTTTATTTGTTTGTGTATTCAAGGGATATGATATGGGTTTGTTTTTGAATGTTTTGTGTTTTCGTATGATGTGTCATGTTTGTTTATAAAATTGTTAGATTATGTTCTATTTTATCCTAAGTTTGTTTTAGGATATGTTTTAGGTGATTTAGTTAGATATATTAAATATATATCATAGGATAATGTCTAATAATAATAGATTATGTTAGGATATTTAAATAAAAAAAGATCTTATGAGTATATAAAATTATCCATGGTAGATATATTAGGATGAAGGGGTTTTGGATTGATTTCACATCAAGGGATAACTTTTTAATGGATTTATTAAATAATAATCTAAATGATAATATATATATCCATTAGCTAATATATATATATATATATATATATATATATATATATATATATATATATATATATATATATATATATATATATATATATAAGCTAATGGATATGAATGTGATATATTTCAAATGTGAACATGAAAAATTATTGCAGATGGGGGAGTGTCAAATTTTTGTGTCTATATTTTCCCCTTTTTGTCTAACAACTTAAGGGAAAGTGTCAGACAAAAATTATGGAACATTTTGTGGGTGATTTTGTGGTAACACAATATAAGGGAACACATATGTTTATGTGTCATGTGTTTCATAGTTTTCCAGTCCACTATCATGAGGGACCAAGTGATAGGGGAACCAAGGCGTTTGACATTTATGGACGTATGATCCATAAAAGTAGGCTAGAAGAGTGGGAAATCTAAATGATGGGGGCCAAAGGGTGCATTTCCCATAGATGAATGGCATATCCCAATGTAATGTTCATTTGTTTGTTCTAATATTTCATGGACTAGGATCCATTGAAAATTGGACACATTAGTGTAAAAGTGTGATTTCCATGATTTAGGGTAAAAATGGGCACATATGCCAATAAGGTATGGTTTATATGTGATTAGATGAAAATCGTTGGTGATTGGGGGAATCACAAGCGATTCTGTCATTGTAAAATTTGGGTTATAAAAAGCCAAGTCATGGGTTAATTTTATCACATTGTTGTTGTGCTGAAAGTGACCTGTTAGAGAAAGGAAAGAATTTTTTTGGGAAGAGAAAGGTGAATTTTGGGTAAAATGGTGATATCGAGCAGGAAACAGAAGCCCACGATGGTCGAGGTAAGTGCTCTATATTTTGCTTTTTTTGTTTTTTTTTGTATACTTTTGTGGATTTTTGTAATTTTAGGGTAAATTTTCTATTTTTGGAGGTCACACAGATTATTAAGGTAAAAACATAGGAATCACCAATGATTATAGTGAATTGTTGGTGATTATCCTGCTATACAAAGGGTTTAATTTTTAATTTGTAATTTTCAAAATATATTTTGAATTATTTGTGATATTTTTGGTTTTTATAATTGTTTTGGTGTTGGATGTAAATGATTTTGAATTTTTTTTACGAAGACATTAAATTTTGATACCTAAGTAATTTTGCATAATCTATTTTTTTGCTTTTGAATATAGAACTTTAATTTAAGTAGTGTTTTATATGTTTTTGGTATTTATATTTTTAGGCGATGATGTTGATGTTGATGATTTTGTTTTTGATATGTTGTGGATGGTTTTATTGTTTCAAACATATATTTTAAATGATGATACTGATGTTAATTTATTTCTATTTTGTAGGTGGATGCGAAATCGACTATTCAGGATCGTATACCACTAGTTTTGTATCAGGTCAGGGTTGATATGTTTGAGAATGATTGGGAGCATGTTGAGGTTATGGGTTTTGGTGGTATGAGACATTATTGGAGGATACATAGATGTAGGATTTTTATGTTGGCTTTACTAGAGCAGTGGAATCCTTCCACAGCCACTTTTTGGCTTCCTACTGGAGAGATTACGATCACTCTAGAGGATGTTCATCACATTCTAATATTTCCTATCCAAGGTGAGGGTGTCTATCTCATTAGTGAGGAGGAGAGAGATGATGTTATGATTATATTATATGGGAATTATGCAAGGTCTATGATACTAGAGTCGTTCGAATTTACTTATGCTAGATTGTATTCAGCTGGGACAGTGGGTCATACTCAAATGACCATGATGATGATGGCCATTATTTTCTATGTATTTCTGGATTCAGGAGGTGGCTGATTTCCTTAGATGATGACAGGATTTGTAGTTGAGATGATGGATGAGTACACTATTATTGAGTGGGGTCCTACCCTTATTACTTAGAAATACAAAGAGTTGTGGGCCTGGAAGGTCCACAAGAGATATGGTATTGACATTTGATTTCTACTACAAGCTTGGTCCTTTGAGCACATTATTATTTCTCCACTGGTGAGATTTCCTGGGGTGATTGGTGATGGAAACCCTAGTTTATTTAGATGGAGGTAGGATTCTTCTCGGTGTTTTGAAGAGGAGGAGGACTGGCTATTACCGAGAGCTATTGTTTGGACTACAGATGGGTGATGTGGTATGGAGGCCATACCTAGATTTTCTTGATTATCCTGAGTGTCTAGATGATCTTACTAGTTTACAATAACCTCTATGGGTGCAAGCTTGCCGATTAGGTGAGCACGAGCTACTTCATTTTTATTGTGCTATGAGACAATTTAGATTGGCACAAGGAGTTCTAGTAGATCTTGTACAATACAAATGAGAGGATGGGGATACAGAGACCCCAAGGGCCCTTATGACTGATCCTGAGGATATCATGGATCAGCCGGGGGACACAGATCCCAATGACAAGGGTTATATTATTCCTATTGATAAAGTGGGGGTTACCCCTAAGTACACAACATGGTGGACCCAGAAATTGAGGACTTTTGATTAGGTTCAAGATACACAGAGAGTCAAATGAGTGTGAGCTCATGCGGTGAGAGCACTGACATAGGAGATAAAATATAGGTCTGAGGATGATAGTGAGGTGGATGGTGATGATGATTTGGATGTAGATATTATAGTAGTGATGAATGAGAAGGATATAGTTGAGGGAGAGAGGGATGCATCCAGGAGGGAGAGGGATGATCTCTTTGGTATCTGAGATGTTTTGATTATGGAGGGGGATGGCTTGATCATTGAGAGTTATAATGTGATAGTAGAGTGAGAGGATTACAAAGATCGATTAGAATTTACCATTATAGATAGAGATCAATATAAGGGGAAGAGAGAAGGGATGAGGAAGGCCTTAGGGATTATCATGACTTCTATTTTTGGTGTAGATTTGGCTGATATGGCTCAGATAGTGTAGACTAGTGGGCAGAGACCTAGGATTAGTGGAGTGAGGCTATAGTGCAGGCTGAGTTATAATATTATATTGATATGGTGACTCATGATTTACAAGAAATAGTTTTGTATGCTGACCATTTGGCTGGTAAGATGACATGACCTAATGCTAGTGGTGCGAGTGTGGGTCACCCACCTCAGAGACCTAAGAAAGTGGGTGATAACGAGGGGTCTGTTAGAGGAGCTACAAGTGTTGTGGGAGGTGTAGGAGAAGATAGAGGTAGAGATTATGAGGGAGGAGAGGGGATTAAAACTCCTCATCTCCATTCCCTGGGATATTTTTAGTTTATTGTTTCATGATATATAGCTGTATGGCTCATGGAAGCCAATTTTTATAAGATGTATTTTATGGACATGGCTCTTAGAATCTTATTTTTGATATTGATGTATATGGATTTGATCGATATATGATGATGATGATGATGAGGTTATCTGATCTATATTATTTTTTATCTTTTATGTTTTGATCTTAATATTTATGGTGTTGTATATTTTTTAATTTGAATGTGTTGATGTTAGATGAATTTTGATAAATATATGATATGTTGTTATGTGTTTGGATTTCAATTTGTTATGTGATATGTCAAAATGTGACTAAGTAGAATTGGATAAAAATGGAATGATTGCCCCACTATGGATTTGGTATATACATGATGGTTTTTAAAAGTGTGAAAACACTTGCACTTGTATCCTTTATCAATTGTTAAATAAGATTACCAATGAGTAGTTATAGAAAATTGATAGGTGTAAGATAAAATATGTGTACCTTCCTAGGACATGAAAGGAGTTTTATATATGTAGATCAATGTGGGGGAAATGGATTCTCCTTTTCAATGAATCTAAAGAGAAATGCTCCAACTTTTACATTTTTTATTTTGAAGCAAACTAGTCAATGCGGGAAGTTTTTTGTAATGGGAAAGTTGATCAATGAGGGAAGCTTTCCTGGATGCTCTCGATATTGATGCATTTTTGAAGGCTAATCAATTGCGAAAAATCCCCTTTTTTATATATGAGTAGAAATCCTTTGAGGGTATGGTCTACATTTATTATTTTTTCAAGATAACCATCCTTCTTGGGATCGGTCTATAATTTTGGATGGTAGTTTTCCTTCTTCAAGGGATCAATCTACTATGTTTTAAATTTTGAGAAATGCATCCAAACAATTTTTCTACATAGATTTTTGAGATGAGATAAAAATCCCAATAAACCATTTCAAGGAGGGAAAAAGATGCATGTATGATCTACACATTCGTACCTCGTGTCATGTTTTTCATTTAGTACAAGATGGATGTGTGTAATTATTTTAAGGGGTTCATTTTAAAGAGGAACTTATCCATATGATGAATAGAGCCATGGTGTTCATATTTAAGTTATTTTTAGGATAGTGACAGATGACCACATGCTTTCAAACCATTATTAGGATACAATGAATGGTTTCAATGGAGTGATAAAATGTAATTTCCATTATGACGATTAATTATTTAACAATAGAAATGTCACAAGTGTAAGAAATTCTAAGGTTCAAATTTAGGTTCACGATCAAGAGAAGCAAGATGATATGCTCTTGATCTATACTTATGAGTGATGATGTATGGACCAAGTCAATTAGGAGAAAAATTTCCACATTTACTCCATTCTAACTGAGTGACATTTTGATTTTCTTTAAGCACAAGATCACTAATTTTGAAATCATGTTCTTTGATGTGTTTTTTATAAGCTTATTCGACACATTGATGATAGAATTGATGATGTTTAAGGGTCATTAAAAAAATTTAATCTAATTGTTTGAGTTGTGCTAATTGGTCTTGTCGATACTCTTCGTCTTGGATGAAGTCTTTGAGAGATACAAAAATTGGTGGAATTTGAAATTCTAATGGTAGGAAAACCTCAAATCCATAGACAAGTGAGTAGGGTGTAACACCTATAGATGTGTAAATACTTGTTTGATAAGACCAAATAGAAAATAGGATTTGGAGATGCCAATTCATGCCTGCATCATTTATAGTTTTCATGAGGATTTTGTAGAGTTTTTTATTTGAAGCTTCATCCTATCCATTTTCTTCAGGATAGTACGGTGATGAGAAACTAAGTTTAATATTAAATATATCAAAGATATTTTTTACCTCTTTATTTTAAAAATATTCTCCATTATTTTTTATTAGTTTGTATGGGACACCGAAACAACATATAATGTATTAATATATGAAATTAGTAATAGGCCCTGATTTGGTTGAGGTTAAAGGAATAAATTCAACCCATTTGGTGAAGTATTGCATAACTATGATGATAGAATGATGTTTTTGAGATGACTTTGGATTAATGTCTTTGATGACATATAACCCCCATTGAGAGAAAGACCATAAATCTTGAGCGGGTTGTAATACGTAAATGGGTACGTGTATAAGATCTTAATGAAGTTGACATTTCACACATTTCTTAATATATGTGCAATAGTCCTTGGTGATAGAAGGCCAGTAATAACCTAACTGTATAACATGTTTAGCGACAAAATTTCCACTAAAATGGCCTCTACAGATACCATCAGGGACTTCTTCAACAACTTTGATTGATTCATGTGACTTAAGACATCTTAGTAAAATACCATCAAATCTATGTTTATAGAGTACACTTCATATGATGACAAAATGAGTGAAATATTGGAGGAAGGACCGTTTAGCATTACGTGATAAATCAGAAGGGAATTTACATTCAACAAGGTATTCATAAATTTTAGTATACCATGAATCAATTGGATTGTTAACTATTTTGAGAGAAGGGAGTTGATTTTCATGTGAGGGATGGTCCAATCTTTGAAAAACCACAGACATTTTAATGTTATCTTTTGATTTCTTAGTTTCTAATGGAATTAAGGCTCCTAAAGAGGCTATTGTATCTGTAAATTTGTTAGAATATCGTGGGATGGTTTGAATGGTGTAGTGACAAAATTATTCGAGGAGAAAGTCAACGTTGGCTTAATATTTTTTTCAAAATTTAATTTTTAAATTGGTATTCTCCCTGGAATTGACTGATAATTAGTTGTGAATCCCCATAGATGTCTAAGATGTGAACACCTAGGAGAATAGAATTTGTAAGGCCCATAATTAGAGCTTTGTATTATGCCATATTATTATTACATTCAAAATTGAGTTTGAATGATAATGGTATGGTAATGCCCTACGGAGGTATGATAACAACACTGACACCTCCACCTTGCTGGAATTTAGAATCATAAAAGAAAAGGGTCATTTTGACGGGGACAAATTCATATTCATTAGCATCATTGATGGATTCATCAAGAAAATATTTGTGAGGAAGTTTGTTGTCAGGAAGTGGAGTGTCAACAAGATGGTCCGCAATATCCTAGCCCTTAATAAACTTTTGTGATATGAATTTGAGGTCAAATTAAGTCATAATCATAAGCCATCAAGTAATACAATCATTATGGTATGGTTTAGAATACATAGTTTTTAATGGATTGAAGATAATAATATAATTTAGAAGTGACAAAGTACGAAGAACAACATAAATTTTCTACTTCAATGTAATGGGTTTCGTATTCATGGAGTATGTGAATAATGTAATAAACAACTTGTTCATGGCCCTAGCTTTCATGGTGAATGAGCATAACACCTAGAGCATGTTTCAAATCAGATATCTAAAGATAAAATGGCTCTCCCTCTCATGGTGGTGTGAGGATAGGTGGTGATAAGAGATAATGTTTTATTTCATCAAAGGCCTTCTAACAACAAGAATCCCAATGAAAGTATATGTCTTTACAAAGGAGATGATGGAAAGGTTGACAACAATTGGAAAGTTATGATATGAAATGTCATATTGACTACAACTTTCCTTTAAGACTGTGTAATTATTTTAGATTTGATGGGGGCATTTCAAGAATTGATTTAGCCTTAGTTGGGTCGAATTCAATTCCTCAGATGGAGACGATGAAGCCTAAAATTTTTCCGGTGAGAACATCTAAAACATACTTTACAAGATTAAGAAAAAGAAAAAACTGGATAAGAAGGGTAAATATGGATTCCAGAATGTCAATGTGATCTTTTCATTTTTTGAAATTTCCTAGGATATCAAAAATGTAATCCTCAATAGTTTTATTAATAATATCATGAAAAATATAGGTCATGACATGTTGGTAAGTAGCTTTAGAGTTCTTGAGACCAAATGGTATGACACGATAACAGAAAGTTCCCCATGGGGTGATGAAAGAATTTTTGTGTTGGTCTTCAGTGGTGATGAGGATTTGGTTATAACTAGAAAAATCATCCATGAGGGAGAGCATTTAATCACCGAATTTTAGGTCAATAAGCCGATATATGTTTGGAAGGGGGAAATCATCCTTAGGATAGGAGAGGTTAAGATATCTAAAATCTGTGCAGATGCATAATTTACCTGATGCTTTAGTTACTAGAACAACATTAGAGACCCATTGTGGACAATCAATGGGTGTGATAAAATTACTAGATAAGAGATGTTGTAATTATTCCTTAAAAATAAGAGCTATACGTGGATGAAATTTATGAAGTTTTTGTTTAACTGGTTTAAAATTTGGATATGTGACAATATTATGTACTACAATATTGGGATCAATTCCAGGCATATCACCGTATGACTAAGAAAAGGATTGGAAATATTTTAATAAGAATGAGGTGAAGTCATCTAGTTCTTGTGGACTCAATGACTCACCAACTTTAACTATGCGAGAATCCTGAGGGGTCATAAGTTAACATCAATAGTGAACTCATTGAGGAGATTTGGTGTCTAAGAGGATAAATATTTCTAGAGGAAATGTTCATCAACTCCCACGTGCAAAAGAATTTCCTGATCATCCTGACATTAGAGAATATCTATGATGGGTACATCTTCCCAGACCATTTCTAGCCAAGCAAGATGTATTTATTAAGTATGGTGATTAGATTGATAAGTTAATGGTACTAAGGATATAGTATTAACTAAAAAATTTAGGTGGGATGGATAGGAAATCATCTACATCCATAGGGTCTTTAGGAGTTGTGGGTGACGATGCCTCATATTCAATAATGTGTATAGACATAGTGGGTTTGAATTTTTTGTAACCATATTTTTCATATATTTTAAGGGAGAGTTGGATGATCAAGTCATGCATCCCCTTTTTGTAATGACCAAGACCAAAAAATTTCCATGCACAATGGTGTAGATACATATGGGAAAAATTTAGATTATATAAGGATATGAAGTGTGATGCAAAAGGCATGACTTGATGTAAATTGGTTACCTAGGATGATGGGTGGTCAATTCCCCCATAGATTTTTTTTTGAGATAGGCGATACCATAGGAGATAACATCCCCTACATTAGGCTCATACATGGGGTTCTTATTAGGGTGACCATAAGTCTTTGGTGAGGGGTTGGAGGTAGGCATGAGGAGGTGATATTCTCATAATGTGAGACGATGTACAATATTACTAAGGGAGGAATACTTTGGTAGCTTGAATGAAGAAACATGTGTACTAGTAGATGCCTCATTAGATGATACTAATGTGGAATTTGGTATAAGGACATCATTTGGATGATATGTCAAATAACAATATTTAAAATAATTGGGATATGTGGGGATTGTAACTATTTTTTGACCTTCATATTTGTATTTGAAATAGTGGTGAAGCGTGGAAGGCACACATCACATGGCGTGTATCCATGTCCATCCTAACAACATATTATATTGGAATTCCCCTTTTATGATGTAGAATAGTTCATGCAAGGTTTTATTTCCAACTTTGAGTGGAAGGATCATGGTGCCTAATGTGGGCGTGATAATATTGTTGAAGGATCGCAGTAAAAATTGAGTTTGACCAATGATAGAAGGAGATAGATTAAGATGATTGAAATCAATGGAGGATATAATGTTAATGGTTACACCCCCATTAATCACGAACCTTATGACAAGGACATCATTTATCTGAGAAATGATAAAAAAAGTGGCAAGTCATTTTTCTCAGGTATAAGTGAAGGAATCTCATGTGGTTCAAATGCTATAGTAGTGGATTCCTTGAGGGACCCTACAAAATTTTTTAAGGATGAGGGGTCATTTGTTGGTACAGTTATAGAATGTAGGGATTTGATCATAGTTTTTTTGTGAGAAGGTGACATTTGTATTAACTCATAAAGTGACATTTTAATGGGATCCTAGTTTAAATATTTAATAACAACCTTTTATATTGTGGTGGAGGAAGAAGGTGGCATGGCAAGGATGGAAACCTTAGTTTTGGGTGATTTCATTTGACTAGGTGTTTCAAGAGTTATGGGAATACATATTTTTGGTTGTTCTAATGGGACAAACAATTTTGGTGGTGGAGGTATGGCTACAAAATTATTACCTTTCTTAGATTAAAATGAGTCTGTGTTATAGGTTTGTGAATGGGTAGTAATATGAATAACGTCGACCTGATGGGAAGAGATGGATGCTTTCTATTAAAGTGAATGGGATGAAGTGGATGGTTATTAAGGAATGAGAACCATATTTCCCATACTTCTAAGCAATTAAATTAAAGGACTTAGAATATTGTTCAATGGAATGACCTCGATGTTCTATGCTAATTGAAAGAGACATTGAAGTCATACCAAGCGCATGTTTCTACTCCTCATGGATCATGAAGGTTTGGGAGGGTGGTAAAGTTATGAGTGATTGTATGAAGGAGATATTCTAAAATAGTTACATTATGTCCCTTATGTTTCTATGTGGATGATGATGGAGTTTTGAGACATCTTATATTCCAATGGAAGTAAGATTCTAGCTAGCAATTGTTGCGTTATTAGTTTTCCGAGGAATGGTTTAAATGTTGAGATGGGTGTAGGATGAGACATGCACTTGTGGAATCCTGATAGATAGGCTATGGTCTTGTAATGATAGAATGGTTCCTAGGTATAATGGACCGAGGACCCTCGTAAGGGATTCTGATCTGGAGGAACATAATATGTGTTGATTAAAACCCCATATGGTTTCTTGTTTATAACATCCTATTGTAGTAAAATTTTAGTAAGTAGACCTTGGCCTTCGACAAGGAAAGAGGATCACTAAAAGTTGAAATTACCTTTTTAGAAGGAGGCAGAAGAAATGGTGGAGGGCCTTGTAAATAGTATGTTTGATCATGATAAGGACTTTTACTGACCTACATGACATACCTTGATTTAGCGGGTCACATTGGAGGTTTTGAATGAGCTTGGTGTGTTTGTCAAAGTTCGATGACTAATGAAGGAATATGTGTTCGAATTAGTGTGATTAATGTAATCTAAATTATTTAAAGGTTGTATTTATTTTATTTTTTATTTTTTCTGATAGGGGGATGAATACGACCCATATTTGGTTTAGGAAGAGGTAGTTGTGCTAGGCATGTTTCAAGGGGTGTCATAGTTATATTTACAAAACTGTGTGTAGGTGCGGGTGTAATTATAATAGAGGATATGTTGGGTGTGGAGATGATTTGAGTAGGCATCATGTGATACAAAGGAAGAGGTGGCTTTTACCTTGTCCCCAATGGTGAAGGATTCAATAGATATGGAATCAGATTTACTGGATACTGATGTTGAGTTTAGAGATGTAGATTCAGATTTAAGTGGTATTGACATTGATTTATAAATATGTTTGATTTAGATTTAATTGGCATTGTAGTGGACTCAGAGGTGGGTAATTTTTTAGTAATGATATTTATTGTATGGTGAGTTTGGAAAATATTAAGTTGAGGTTGTTTTGTTCGTGGGGGATAATTAGAAAAAGGTATGTTTGAATATGTCAAGGTTTTGAATCAGGGGTGTATTTGGATTATCTAAGTAAAGGTGAACCCTGTCAATCAAATCTTGAAGGACATTGCAAAAATTGAGACACATTTCAATTTCATGTCCCTTAACCCCATGGCATTTATAATAGTCATTATATATATACCGAATAAGGTTTTGGATATAGATGTGTCTATGAGATGGATATGAGGGAGATATATCATATTTTTGGTGAGAAATTTGTCAAATACTAGACTATATGTCTCTCATATGGTTTTATTAGCTACATGGTTAATGGGAATGGCTTGAAGTAGATCTATCCTTCGGGGAATATCTAACTACTACAGTGTTGGTAGATGATTTATATTTGTAAGGATTGAATGATGTTGTTTTTGATGGGAGGTCAATTCATGTTTTTCCTAAGGAAAAGTTTAACTTAACCATCTTCTAGAGATCTAAGTTCTAGCTTACGAGCCATAGAAAAGGCCTCGTCAAAGGTATGGAATGATTGGATTTGTAATGTTGAAAACATTTTTTTGGTGCATGATCGATGGACAACTTAAATCAAATCATCTTATGGTAATGAAAAGGATAATTTATTTATTGTACCCCTCCACGGGGGAAAAAAAATCAGCAAAAAGACTCATCCTCCAATTATTTGATAGTGTAAAGGTCATTAATGGTAAATTTGTGGGATATGTTTATAGAGAAGTGTTCTAAAACAATTGTGCAAGTTGAGTGAAGGAGAAAAGGTAATATTACATGGAATGTTATTATACAATCTAGAGTAGGAGCCAACGAGGGACATTGGAAAGGTTTGTAGCATAAGGTCTTGATCATGAGCTATTAAATAATTGACATGTGACAAAATGCACTAATATGTTGCTATGGGTCTTCCTTACTATAGAACTTAATGAATTTTGGAAGCTCCCAGTGAGGAGGATATGATTTTTATGGGACTGAGGGTGAATATGTTCTAATTATAGATTTGATCATAAGAGAGGATACATTTTTGGGTGTAGATGAGGAAACTTCTAGACTTGATATATGATTCATAAGAGCTTGAAGAGGGTTCAATTGGTGGTCATTTTGTGAAGATGGAGCAGGTTGGAATGAAAACTGGCTAGGTTGTGAGTATATCTGATATTGCTTAGGAATGTTTTGTTGATAACAAATGTTCTGTTCAGGAAAATTTTGTTGTTAAGGATATTTTTTTGGGGTTTTTTGTTGGGGTATATTTCTGTTGCTGAGATATTTTGTTGAGGGATATACTATTGGGAAGGAATGTTCTACTATTGAGGAAGAGTTTGTTGTGGAATGTATTATTAAGTTAAGGGATGATTTGTTGTTGTGGAATATTTTTATGTGGAATGTATTTTTGAGAAAGGATGCTTTGTTGTTGTGGAAGAGTTTTTTGTGGAATGTATTGTTGAGATGACAAAGGTTGGGAAGATTGTATATTCTGATAAGGAAAGGGTTGTGAGTAAGGAGGTGGTTGTTGAGAAAACCATAGCAGAGGCCCCAGAGGATGGTGTCTTGTTGTGGAATGTATTATGTAGGAGTATATTGTGGTATAGAAATTAACGACAATGATTGTTGCAGTATGTACTATGAAATAGGGTGCATGGTGGCAATTACACTAGTATTGATTAAAGGACTTGATGCTGGAATAAACATGGTAATATTATGCATGCTACTAGTTGGCTGAGACATGATAGTAGAAGCAACAATGGAACTTATTGGATATGTTTGAGTGACTGAGGATGTTGGAGGGGTCGATAATGAGGTATTAGTATTACTTTGTGGAGGTGTTGAACTAATAGAAGGCTCAGGTGACAATGTATATTGTTGGGTGGTTGTATCCTGAGAAGAAACCATATGAAGACTAAGAATGGGAATGGAGGACATAACTTCTTGAAGTTTTAGTTTACTCAGAGGTGAATATGAATGTACTTGTTGGATGACAGGTTCCTGATTTGAAACAAGTCTTGTAATGGTAGAGGAAGGATTATATGAAAATGGTGGTTCAGGTATAGATTGTTGGTTTGAATCAATGGGTTGTGTAGAGCCATGAACACCGGAAAATGTTTCAGATTCAAGTTGTTATGAAGATCCATACAAAGGTTCAGGAATGTTTGTAGATGGATCTGGTGTAAATGGATGGATTTGAACACCCCTAGCTATCAGATAGGTAATTGAGGGAAATGGGGTTTTAATCTAAAATTTCTTCAAAAATAGGGTCTCCTCTTTCAAAGAAAGTAGTTTTGAGAAGATTTTGATTGTGAGTTGGGGGAGTATGGTTGTGCGCAGTGTCTTCCTATTTTGATGTATTGAATTCTTTACTATGAAAATTTGTGCAAAATTTAAAAGATGTTGTCTCATTTCTTCATTGTATTGTTCCTCTATTTCATTCCAAGCTCATTGAGCATCAGTTAGAGGAGTTGATGTAATTGTTGATGGAATGGGTTTTGTTTTTGTAATGGCAGTGGTAAATGATGGTGTAGATACAATAGTAGATAAAGGTATTTTTTTGTTGTAAGGGTGTGGAAATTGGTTGAGACATGATTTTCAAAAGCTTGGTTGCAGATCTTGTTGTCTTATTTGTACCATTGTAAACAAACACACACACAAGAATTATCTAAGAAATCAATTAAAATGGGTTGATTACAAACATCAATCAAAAGAAAACAAGATAGATTTTTAAGTTTTCTTGATTTAATTATAAGGTGAAATGTGTAAAATGGTTAACAAGGGTTAGGAAATGGAAATCTAGGGCTGGTTTGAGGTATGTTAAAGGTGGAGTCCTTGATATACCTGAAGTTACGTGAGGCCCAACTTTGTACTACTTTCAAAATAGGTGTGGTATTGGGGCCTACCCCCTCACTTCATGGTCCTGCAGTGATAAGGGTGTCAGGTGCTTAGCCAATATATACCGATAGACAAGATGATTATACTCAGCCAGAACACTGAGTCGGCTTCTCCTCTTGAGTGATCAAATCCAAGTAGGTATCCACCTGGGTAGGAATTATTTTAAATGCATGTATTGTGTTTAAGTGGTTTGGTTGTGTGTGGGGAAAGAAAAGTGAATGCAATGAAATTATCCTCCTAATTAATTCTATGTGAAACATGAAGAATGAAAAGTTTGTTTTAGATCCCAAAATGAAGTGTTAATTTTGATGAAGACAATCAAACAAAATGCAAAAACTGAAACAAAAAGAAAAATTTTTAGAACTCACCATTTAAACACTCCTTTTATATTTTACATTTTACATACATACATTACATACATACATACAATGTTTAAAGCAACAATCTACATACATACGAACATACATTCATACAAGAAATAATAACCTAGAAATAGGTTAGGAAAGACATACAATAGCAATGTTTAAAAACAATCAAACAAGAAGAATCAAGCCCTGCAAACAAGTTAGGATTTGAAAAAGCATAAAGAGAGAATAAAAAGCAATTGTGATTTATCCTCAGGAAAATTGCAGATGATTTTTTACATAGAGAAATCGATAAAAATACACAGGGAAAAAAAAATACTATTTTAATGAAATAAATCAAATAAACAAGGGATAAGGTCCCATCTGGGCGTGCCAAAATGTTTAGAAAAGTTTTATCTCTTCAACTTATAGGTGTAAAGCAAGAAAATAAAGCTCATCAAACCTCAAAATGGTGGGGTTTACCAGTAACCCACAGATGTTTATGAATTGTGTTGATGTTGCACCATGTGTTCAAAATAGTTCAGCTCCTATCCTGTAAATGAAACTACATTCAAAGACACTGCACTAAATTTTTAATTAGTAAAAATAGTAAGTGGGATGCTCCTGGCAAAGGATAGTCCCTAAAAGTCCAAGGGGCTTCCTCACAAGGATGTCAACCCACTATTTTAGGCAATCAAGTGATACATAAAGCCAATCATGATATAGGATGTATAAAAATAGTAATTGTTCTGACAGTTTTATACTTTATTACAAATTTATAGCATATGATGAAAACCTAGATATATAAACTATGACCTAGAAATATGAATCAAATTCAATGTTAGAATCTTCAGAATGATGGCAAATTATCGAAAGTGATCTCTGGATAGTCTATCTTAGATTCTTCAAAGAGGTCAGAGTCATAATCATTGGTATACTCATCTCTAAAGAAATCAAGTACATATTTTGGTTCCTCGTTCTCTAAATCATATAGATAATCAAATGCAGAGTTGGAATATTGATATTCAGGCTTGTCAGTGGATTAGTTTTGTTTGTTGATTTAGCGTCAAAGTCCCAAATTTCCAATCCAGCTTTGTAGCTGGTATTCGAACCAAGCCAAGTCGGCTCGAATGCGTAAAATTTTGAAATAGGCCTCCCAAAACTCATTGTGGCCTCACGAATCCTCTGAGTGGTTTCAGAAGATGTTTTGTAGCTGGTCTAAAGGGGTTGAATGAATACCACAAAGTTCTAAATCATACAATACGTCATATTTCTCCCAATGCAAAGGGTGACAGATAATCAAAAGGGAGTTAATGTTGGTTATCTCATGAGCTTGACCACCTATAGCCATCTAAAAAATCCATTCTTGACAGTATGCTAGAAAGGACAGAGAAATATATGAAATTGATAAGTAAATAATCTGATAAAAACTATAAAAGATAAAATTAATAGGAAACACAGGTGTTTTGACTCAAACGAAAGTGTTTGGGTAAAACACGGGCATTTCTGGGTTAATACTAATAGTGTGTAAATATAGTGTGTTTACCACAAATTAATAGTTTGATTTTGATTTGATATGAATTCGAGAGCTTTAATAAATAATGTTTCAAATGAGTGAATAAAAAGATGTAAAATGTAAAATATATAACCTTGATTTAATGAAGATTGAAACTTGACAAAACTTGTAAGTTGGTGAAGAGTTTTTGATTCCCAAAATGGATCTGAATGTGTTTGACGATGGTGTGTGTAGATGTTGGATGATGAGTGGATGTAGTAAACAAAGACCAAAATCCTGATAAACACTCTTAATTGAAGATGCAAAAGGATGACATAACAATAATCTTGAAAATGTAAGCAGATGGTCCCAAAATGAGACTACAAAATGAGCTTATATAATCGCTGGTGTTTTACCTAAATGTCAAAGATTTCAAACTTTTCGAGTTTATTTAGTGAATATTTGAAAAAATTCTCTAATTTAACTTTATTTATTTATGTATTCGAGGGATATGATATGGGTTTGTTTTTTAATGTGTTGTGTTTCGTATGAGGTGTTGTGTTTGTTTAGAAAATAGTTAGATTATGTTCTATTTTAGCCTAAGTTTGCTTTAGGATATGTTTTAGGTGATTTGGTTAGATATATTAAACATATATCATAGGATAATGTCTAATAATAATAGATTATGTTAGGATATTTAAATAAAACAAGATCTTATGAGTATATAAAAGTATCCATGGTAGATATGTCGAGATAAAGGGGTTTTAGAATGATTTCACATTAAGGGATAACTTTTAAATGGATTTATTTAAATAATAACCTAAATGATAATATATATATTTAAGCTAATGGATATGAATGTGATAGATTTCAATTGTGAACAAGAAAAAATATTACAGATGGGGGAGTGTAGACTTTCGGGTGTCTACATGAGACAATAAGAATTATATTAGCATAATTTATGGTGGTACAACATAATACTACTCCCTATCACCCCCATGCCAATGGTACTATATAATATTTCAACAAGATATTGGGATAGAAATTGAAAAAAAATCGTGATGTAGGAAGGAAGGATTGGGATGATAAAGTGGCAATTGTACTTCAGGTGTGCATGACTACTTATAAAAGGTTGAACAAGGCCACACCATTTAATTTGGTGTTTAACATAGAGGTTTTTATTTCCTTTTGAACTTTTGTTACCATCCATAGCGTATTATGTGCATAGGAGGACTTGATGATGAAACTAGATGTGGATTGAAATGAAGTTAGATGATAGGTGTGTCATTGCATGTTGGAGTCATAAGACCGAGAAGGATAGATATAAATCATGGCATAATAGGCACATCAGGAACAAGATGTTTGAGGTTGGGAAGATGGTTCTTTTGTATGATTAAAAAGTTACATGCCACTCAGGGAAATTAAAAGTACATTGGTTGAGACCTTTTATAGTAACGAAGATACTTGAATTAGGAGTTTGTCAGTTATAGGCATTGGATGTAACATTATTACCTGGTTACTTCAATGGGAGTAGTTTTAAGACCTCCTATAAATAAAATCTTCTTGGTTTTTGTAATAAGTAAGTATTTCCCACTTAGATTAGATATCCCTTTTAGATGTTTCATTTCATTGTTTCTATGATTTTTCAATTTAGTTATTTGTTTTATTTCAATAATCATGCTTACATGCAGGAAGCTAATTACTATCTTTTGAGTTCATACACAGAGGACCATGCATACATTTAGTCTGGGGTGGATTGCAAGTAAATGCAGAAGGTTAATTTTTTTGTGCTGAAGGTTGAGTATGAATAGTGAGTGCAGTCGTTTGATGACAATTTTGGTTGCTGGAGAGAAAGGTGTTACAAATAATGAGAAGGATGGTGACAATAATGATTTGAAGATAATTTCTTAAGAGGAAGACCACACAGAAGAGAAATGTCTGTTCAATGTAATTTGAGGTAGGAAGAACATGATTTAATACTTATTATGAGGCACATAGGGTTAGGTACTTCAAACGCATGGATACATGTGGAAAGAGTTCTATGGATGAGAAGTATTATGTGTGTGAGAAGGTTATGATTGGGGTGTGGAGGAAAGTAACAAAGAGAAAATAAAAACAAAATAAGTGTCATTAAAGTTAGAGTATTATGGTAGGTGAGGAAAAATTAATACAAAAAATGTAAAATATATAAAAAGGATGTATGTGAGTTTATTCTTACCATTGCATAGTTGATTTTTTTGATCTGTGAAGTGTGATTTGAAGTGTCATCAAGTCTGAAGTGTGAGTGAAAATGAGTAAAATAGTGAACAATTTAATTCTCAAGCATGACCGTGGTGAAGCTCCATCAAGAAGGTGTTTGAGCTATTTAGAGGCATGTAAGAGGACATTTTGAAGGGTTAGGGTTTTTAATAATAACACTCTAACTAGGGAAAGTGAATTTGGAGTTGCAGAGGTAGAAAAACACAAGAATAATTTGAAAGGATCAAAATGGCACCCAAGAGAGCACTTGGAGCATTCATTAGAGGAAAGAAGAACAAAGTGGAAGTGGAGCTTGAAGAATCACCAAAAAATAAGGTTTTCAGAGATACAATACCCTGAAGTAGTCATCATGGGACAGGAATGGGAATCCCATATCAAGAAAATTAAGGTGAGCAACTATAATCACTACACCATTGCAATTTTGGACCAGATTGAGAAGGAGCTGGTGAAAAATGCCAACTTGAGAACCGAAGATGATAATCTCATCTATGATAATGAAGGGAAAAATATGTTAGTGAAATTTGGGATCTTGTAGTTTTATGAGTAGTCTTAAATTTGAAAATTAGAGGAAATCTATCAATGGTTAATTTCGAGGGTTTATGAGGACTTATTTTACCTCATTGGTAGATGAGTATGACTCCATGTGACATTCATTGGGAAAATTACATGGTTAAGGAGCTCAGGAGTCAAAATTTCTAGTGACCTAAGATGATGAAGAAGGTGTGGAGGCTAATCCTATAGAGTTGGTTGTACCAGAATGAAGGGTGTGTGATGCCCATATCCAAGGTAACCAACCTTGTTGTGAAAATTTCCACTCATTTGTTAAAAAAAATTAATGGCCAAAAAATATGGGGCATGGTAAATAAGAAGTGGTTGTATATTAAAAAGAAGATGACACAAGGTATTGTCTACAATTTTGGAGCCTTTATAGCAGAGATCATCATTGAATAAGCACACAACAGATGGCCCAATGGATAAGATTTGGAAGTACCCATAGGGGAAGAAGTCATTTGCTAAAATATTTTCCTCGTATAGATGTGATGGGTCTACAGGAAGAGCTTATAAGAACAAATTGGAGATGTGGCATCAGAGGATGTGCAAAGCCTTTGAACAAAAATTAAAAATTCCTAAGGATTTTTCCTATAATGGTCAATGGAGAGGAAGAGTTTGTGTTGTTTCATCCCTAATGTGTTGGCTAGTTCAGGATGAGGTAGGGACAATGGAACCCTTGGTGCAAGCTCCCCTATGCAATTCATCACACAATACTTCTAGGCTTTTGATTAATAGATTTAGAGATGTGCACAGATTGATAATTGATGTAGATAAATTTGACTGCAAATACCATACTCTCTTGAATACCTATGTCTACTCGGGTAAGTTTACATATATTGAAATGATGATATTTGATGACATTATGATAATTTCCATGAGTTTGGTGATTTGACAAGTGGGAGTGGCTAAGGTATACCTTAACTTTAAGCCCAAGTTGGTTAATGGGAAATATGTTGAAAATTAATTAAAGCTCCTTGATCCACCTAAAGGAAAACATATGGTTGGCAAAGTGCGGGAGAATGAGCCCAATCTCTCCTGGATGAGAAGAGGAAGAATTTGATGAGGAGATGGAGGATGTTGGTGCGATGGATCATAGCTTGAGGAAAAAAACCAAATTTAGTAACAAAGTGGCCATGATAAGATACCCCTTCAAGGTAGGAAGGAATAAGAGGAAATAAGAATTGAAATTGATGCCGAGGAGAAAGAGAAAGATGAATATATTGTGGGTGGTTAGGTCTTAAAATGGAAGATAAGAAATAAGGTCAAGAAAGAAAGCATTGGCACAGGGACATTTGAGCCACTGATGAGGACTCCAAGACTCTCCCCTATCAAGCCAATTTTAGTGAAGGAGACGAAGAGAAGGCACAAGTATGTGCTTAGGGTTCAAAATGAGGAGGAAGTCTTGGATGAGACCAAATGCATTGTTGAGTCTCCACCATTTATTGAGGTGGTAGGAGGAGAGGAGCCTAGAGAAGAAGAGACTTAACACAATAAAGAGGTTCATAGTGAGCGCAATGAAGAAAAAAGGCCCCACAGGATAAGAGGAGGAGAAGGAGAAGATTGTAGGTGATCCGTCAGGAGGGCATGAGGATAGAACAGGTGAGAGGCCCTATTTTTAGATACAAAGACACATATTCCCAAGGGAAGAAAAACTGATGGACATAAAGGAGAAGAAATTATGAAGACACCTGACTTGGGGTTTGTCAATGATACCCTCAAATATCATCTGTGTAAGGTTTTAGAGAACCCTCACCCCTTAAAAATTATATGGATGGGATTTAATAGATCCCAAGTATGTGAATGTGCACACAAGGAAACAGTTTTCATGGAGCATGTAGACGCATATGAACGAGCCTAAATTAGATGTGAAGGAAGAAGCGTGTGTCAGGAGGAAGATGAAGAAGGGGGCCCAGAAAATGCATATGACTGTAAAGGAAACTAAATTTACTGATGAATAGGAAAGTAATGCCTTAAAAAAGGTGGCAGATGAGTTGGCAATTGCAGAAACCTGGACAAAGTGGCCATGCTCAGGAAATTTCTTGAGGATAATGAGAATATAAAGGAACACATTGAGTAATTAACTGAGGTGAGTAGGAAGGATAAGGAACAAAAAACTGATTTTTTTGACTTTACTATGGAGATTGGAGGTGAAAATTTTGGAGGCACATCTAGAATTTGATGCACAGATGAATAAAACGTATCCTTCAGCCTTATCCTTTCTACAAGATTATGTCCACATTTTCCTTAAGGAGAGGCAAACTATGCAATAGGAGACATAGGAGAGTGTTATAGAAAAGATGGAAAGGAATATGAATACCATAGCATACACCATTGTAGATTATGATGCCATACTCTAGACAATAAAAGATGAATTGAAAAAGGTTAGTTGGGCATTGGGAAACTGTGAGGATTCAGAATATATCCTTAAAACAAGCACACTACAGGAAGAGAATGAATTCCTTGTAGCTAATAATGATGATACTTTGTGCTAGGAGGAGAAGTTAGCTAAGGTAGCAAAGAGTGTGACGTGCTCAAAGAAGCTAGGGACCCCCACAAAGAATGATAAAGGAGTTGGGGAAGTTAGTCATGTAAAAAAATGAATTTCATGGAGGTCACGATTTCATGGTTGGCTGAAGTGATAAGTGAATTGAATAAGGGTGAAGATATGACCCTGGGAGAGACTAATAAATTGCTTGGAGATGTCCCTGATAAATCCAAGAAAGGGCTCAGAGAATGGAGTGAATTTGAGGCTGATATTAATAAGGATTACCCTGAACTTCTGCTACCAGCTGAGGAGTGAAGCGGGTTGGTAACTCTTTTACTCCTATTATTTAATTATTTAATAGGCATTAGTATTTCTTTTATATTATTTGGAGAGATAAGATGAGTATCTCCATTGCTGAGGACGACAATGTAATTAGTGTGGGGTAATGTTTGGTTGATAAAAATATGAATAAATATTTGAAGAGTGTTTAAAGAGTTTGAGGTGCACAAGTGGGGTGTAGAAGCGTGTGTAAGGGTAGGTTAAGGAGGTGCACTCCCATAAGAGAAAATCCCAGGAATTATCTGATTTTGCATGTTATGAGCTAAAAATAGGAAAAGCGGTCAGAGTGCAGCCCAAGTAAAGATAAAATAAAGAAGACTTCATGGCTAAGAAAGAGCTATTTTGGGGACCAAAGTGGAGATCAAACGTCATGTATAGACCATGCTAATAATAGGATTAAAGTAGAGTTTATTTATTGGATTAATATATTATTAACCTCTTTTTAAAAGAATGCAACTATTAGTGCATGGCTATTTTGGGCATGCAATCTATTTTTGATATGCATGGGTGGTGAATGGAAACTCCCCACCCCCTATATACATGTAATGTTCTACAATGTTTTAGACACCATGACCATGTATTAGACCCCATGTGATATAATAGACATATGTTGTACTGGTATATTGGCGTGCATAACTATTTAGTGATTGTTATTATCTATTTAGTGTCTTTTATGTAGCCTTTTGAGTATTAATGGATAATTGTGGATGGATTCTACTAATTGAGATATCTGAGTATGGTGACCACATAGTGCAATTAATACTAGTAGTGGTTTTATCTGTTAGGTATTATTATTACATGTGTCTCTTTGTGATGTTTGTAATAACCTACATCTGATTGTATGCCTTAATAATGGAAATCATGAACATGCATGCTAACATCTTGACAAGAAAACACAGAGGAGGGAACTGGTAGGCTTTTGTGCGCTTCAGCTGAGTGTTCATATATATTTGAATGAAGTGCCAATGCACCTAGGAAATTTAGTATAAATAAGTGACTACAAGATATCATCATTAAAAATATTCAAACATGATTGAAGGCATCTTCTCTCCCATGGTGAGGAAATTGAGTGAGTTTGGCGAGTTTTTCAAACTGATCCAAACTAGTTGAATTCGTTGGGCTAGGTAGTGAAATTTGGGTTAAATGTTTCAAGAAAGAACGATGCATCAAGTAGGAGTAATTTATCACAATAAATTCAAGTGCCTGAGCATGTATTCTTGAAGCTCAAAGATTCACTACGAAAACAAAGAATTGATCACACAATAGGCACTTGAGAATTCACCAATGGAAAATATCATTTGAACACCTGGTGAGTTATTCCCATGGATTATATAAATGATCAACATAAGACATAAGGATACATGATGTAGGGGAAGGCCAATGAGAAATGGATTGATAAGATCATTAAGAAAGGAAAAGCATTGTATCTTGGTGTCATTTCCCTCACCAATAAATCTCTTGAATCATATTCTAAATTTCACTAAGCGAAGGAGGATTTTGCAAAAGGGGTCAACCATATGAATTAAATGTCCCCACTAAAGTCTGAAATTAGTTCCTTTTACTCTCACACCATCGTGAGAAAAAAAAGTGTTTACATTAACTATCGAGAACTCGAATCAAGTCTGGATATACATCATAGATGTGTGATAAATAATGATCAAGGATTCTATATCTGAATCAGATCCTTACAGGAAATAGGTTCTCAAGATATTGAATGATGTATATATTTGTGTACATAGACTTGAATTCCCTCTTCTCAGTGAGGACTCATCATTAGAAGAGCTCATCATTTCATTCTAGGAGTTGGTCAAGAAAGAGTCAAGTGACTCTTTCTCCTTTAATGAAGACAACTTAGAGTCCCTGGATAACATCAGAAGTTGCATTGCTGTAATTACAATGGGTCATGAAGTATGGATTGGGCAATACAAAAATATCAGTGATGTTCTGGGAATATGGATCAAGGTTATAGGCTACGTATGCATTATAAAGGTAGATAAGTTGATGGTTTTGATAACTTGGTTCAACAATGATTTCAAGAAAAAAGAGTGGGAAACATGAATCAACAAGTTCTTCATAAACTAATATTCTTCATCAAGAAATGTCAACTTACCCTTCTTCTCTACTTCTCCCTCTTTCTTCTCTCCCCTTATAATTATTTTTTAAGCATAATCATTATATTTTGTCCTATTCACTTAAGTTGTATATTTTGAATTGTAAAAGTATTTTCCTCACAAATTATAGGAGAAATACTTAATTATCTTTTCGAATGGAAAATTAAATGTCAAAAGTGGAATACAAACATGAAGAGTCATGTGGGGGAGATGAGAGGTCAATTCACATTGCTATAAATTGGGATGGCTTCTCCGTTCCAAAGGATCCTAAAAAATTAGTTCTTTGTAGCAATAATGGATTGTGATATGTTATTAAGCTTTGTATCACCAATGCACATGAAATAAAAGCTACATTTATTCATTCTCCTTTTCTTTTATTTCTTATACTTCTCTCTTTTATGCCCTTTGTAAGCATATTGATCCAATAATATCTTTAGATATTTGATAGATGAATCTAATAACTCAGTGTCTAGGTTTTTCCATCTCACTATATAGCTTCATCATTTCTTTATTCTATGTTGAATGTTGAACTACTCCATTTATTAGGTGTGAAATACAAAATCATCGTACTCACAAAAATAACCTTTCTTTCCTAATTTCTCTCCTTCACCCCTCATCGTTGTGAATTCCTCCCTTGTACCCTACACAAACACTTTTCCAAAGGTTTAGTGGAGTGTTCCTATGTGATCCTTGACCTAGTTAGAAAACCCACAAAATTTTTGTAGGATTAGATTAGTTATTATTCAACAATGGGAGCTGCACCATTCAATGCAGAGGGGTGTAGCCCCGTGAACATTGGTGGAGACACCTAATTTTCCCAACTTGATATTTTCCCAAGTGCACCCAAATATATATATATATATATATATATATATATATATATATATATATATATTCAAAAAAATTAGATTTTAAAGAGAAATCAATTTATGAAGGTGACTCCATCAAGGAAATAATCCATGTCACATTCATTTCCCACAATACAATGAAGAAATTTCAAGATCGGAGTGAAGTATCAATGAGTGATAATGAAGAAGAATGATATGGTTGCTGAGAAATACAAATAGTTGATCAGCCATCATTCTGAGATAGCTTTTGCGAAGATGAAAATTAGAGAATGAAAAAATGTCTCTTTCTTCAAGAAATAAGCTACAATTAGACAAAGGAAATAAAACATGAATTGTTGACAAGGAAGAAGGTAGGAAATTATTTAAAAATATGCAAAGAAGATACAATATGTTATGTGAACCCATGAAGATGAAGAATCTATTGAAGGTAACACTTTCAATATCGCATAGCTAAATTAAAATATGGAAGCCATGTATTTTATCACTCTCCCTTGGGATGATTTCCTTGCATATAGAAATGAAAAAATGGCATTCTCAAAGATTGGATATGTGTTAAAAATCATGAGTATTACACAAGGATATTTTGAAATATACTGAAGCCTTACATGAAATGTATGAACAACTTAAAGCACTCCATAGAAAGGAAGAAGAAGAGGAGATTTTCCCTATGGTGAAAGATTCTGATGATTACCCATACTATGAGGTGTTTTTTCCATGGAATATTCTTTAACACTTATGAGGAATGCATCATCCTATAACCTTTTGATGTAAATAAAGGAAACATCTTGGAGGATGATGAAGAAGACATGAATTTGGAACCACCATTCATTAATTCATTCTAGCTCGAGGCATAACCCATTGAAGAAACAATGAATTCAAGTGAGGAGAATTATTTTTACACAACAGAAGATCCAATTCTTTACATGAAGAAGTAAAATAAATCCATCCCTCACCTTGGACTCAAGATGATGAATACAAGTTATTCATGGATAATTTTATTTCCAATTTTGGATTTTCAAATTCTATTCCCAATTCAATCATGGCTGACCAAATGGAAGAGACCAATTTCCTTTTTGAAGCTAAGGAGAATGTACAATTCAAACATAACCTATTCGGGGAGTTAACTCCACCATTCTCACCCAAGGAGAATAATGTTGGTCATCACTAGGAGTGTGAAACCTTTCATTTTACATATAAACAAGAGAATTAAATAATGAATTATCAAGATAAAGTTGAAAATTCTTCCCATATTACTTTCCTGATATGGTCCTATTCTTCTCATCAAGAGGATGATGAAATGGATTTTAAGCTCGAAGGAGTGCCCTTCCTGCGAAGCATAGATATCTTCTTTGTTAGAAGCAAAATGGAATAAGAGAGGGGCAAGGGTGAATTGGTCCTTATAAAATTTCAAATTAAAATTCAGATTTGAAACTCAAAATACCATAAGCATTCAATCACAGTAACCACTTATTTAACTTAACTATTGTTTACAATATAAACCATTATCAAAGCATATAACCATGAAAGAAAAGGAACACTATAAGAACACAAGATATAAGTGGGAAACCCTAAAATGGAAGAAAACCCACTAAAACACTATCTTATTTTGATATTTTTTGAATTTAGTGAGGAACCAACCCCACAAGGAGCACCAACCCCTAGTTTAGTAGAGAACCATCCCTACAAGGAGCACCAACCCCTGATTTAGTGAAGCACCCATTCCATAAGGAGGATAAAATCCCCCCAAGATGATTAATCAACCACTCAACCACCTTATGATATTTATATATCTGATTTTTTTCTACCACAACTGATGGAGATCCAATATTCAACTTGCACTTCTTCACTCAAACCCTAAGTGACCAATCTTAACAAAATAAGCTCTTCAATCACTCTAAAAATAATCAAACCCTTGCTCTCATGTTATATGATTTTATTAACCTAAAACACACTTTAATCAACCTCAATTCATGCTATAACACCTTCAAATAACATCCACCTAGGTCACTCCACCTTGTACACACTCAACTAGTGTGGAAAACTACCCACAAAATTAGTTTTATATGATTCTCCACCTTTTAAAATTAGGCCCAAAACTTTACCTCCATTTGGTTTTACCAATACATAAAGGAAAAATTTTAAATTTGAAATACAAAATTCAAAAGTAACCCAATTAGGTTGGCCTATCTAAAAACCTCATTACATGTGCAAAAAATGGCTCAAAAACCATATGGGAAAAATCTTTAAATTACCCTAACATGAGTACCATACTTTTATGAAACCCATGAACTCTTATAAATGATTAAAATATCATAAAAAAATTCATACATGGTCATAATTACTATCAACCAATCAAATTATTTCATTTATTGGGTCCATCTCCCTTTACAAATCTCAAAACATTTGTTTCCCTTCTTTCTTCAGCACCTTGGAAACTTCATAATACCACCAAATGGATTCTAATTAAAAAAATCATGCCATGTGACCACTAAAATTAAATTTAATAACATTTAGAACAATTATAAGCAAGTTAAAAGTCATGAAACATCCTTCACTTTCAAACCACAACAACATTTACATTCACCAAAACAACTTGCTAAAACATATGTCTCCAAAGGTTAGCTCATAATTTTTTGTATAAATGAATTAAAGACCTCCAAATGGATTAATTGGATTCCAAATTCATACCTCATCATTTAAAAGTAATAGTAATAATAATAAAAATACATTTCATGCTTCAAACAACAACAAACTTGCACCAAAACAGATCCTATCCTAAACTATCAAAAACGGTCTTGATGAGATAATACCCTAGAAACCCTATCAAATCACCTCATCATGAGATAATAAATATATAAATGTAAATATATATGAATATAATTTCCAAAAAATCTTGAATCACCTCAAAAATCCACATGTACCTCAAGTTATGGCCAGAATATTGAACCATGTTATTTGAGACCCCAAAATTACCCTTTGACTAGTCAACCTGTTTGAGCTTCAAAACACCGTTTACCTATATGATAATGTCCTAATAAATCATGGAAATAAAAAAAAACTCTAAATAATCATTCACCATCAATTTTTCATGTTACTCCTTTGGACGACCTTGTCGTAAAACCTTCTTCTTCAAAAATTGTTATTTCTAGGTGGGGCCCACATATCACCATGACCTAAATCATAAATTTATGGAAATATTGAAGAGATATATACAACATAAAATCATAATTTTTTATTAATCAATTTAAACTTGGTCACAACACTTCACTTTCTATCAATTGCTCCTAGCCAGGGTTTATCTAGGGTTTTAGACCTATTTACCTTCTTAACATTCATTAATAAAAATGTGATGATAAAAATACCTCATTATTTTTTTGAAACCTTATAAACTCACCTTATAATAATTCTTGAAAGCCACAAGGTCCCATTCAAATCACACTATTCACAACAAGCATCAGAAGTTCAAATTAAAGCTTGATTTTCACCTGTTATTGACCATGCCTTACAAAATCAATGATATCTGAAAAAATACATAACATGGGCACCTAAAACATATTTGAGATCATCATCACTCATCCTTCTAACATCTCCAATAATCATAATTTAAATTCCATGGCTCAATATTTCCAGTCACTAAGATTTATCTATGTTTGCATGCTAGATCTTCATAGTAACAACTAGGGCCAATGTAAATAATGCAAGAACAGAACATGAAACCTCTAAAAATTACCCAAACATACCTCATATGCATTTATATAACTTATTTCATGCTTCCATGAGATCAAATAGCTCCAAACGACTCTCTCATACCTCTAAGCAAGCATACCTACTCCCAATGATTACCAGTAACATGGAGAATCACTTGTACCTGCACTATTCCACTATTGTGAGTGATCAAGAACCATAATATCATGTTGAAAACCATTCCAACATGCTTTCAAAGCAACCAAGAATCTCACACTTCCAATCAACACCTAGGCACCTGTATGAGCTTGCTAAAGAAAACATGCATCATTGAATCCACTGTAGCAGCTGATATACAACTAAAACATCATGTTAGCTTCATGAAAAACATCATGACATCATCATACAACATTCAGTTTGTCATAAATGTGGTTTTTCATCAATAAAAACACCTATTAGGCCTACATGCCAACATTCTCCTTATTATAAAATGTTAAGAATCAAGTATGCCCATGCTTGAAAAAAGCTGAGCCTTGGGTGATGGAAATCATAGAAGAGTTTAACGAGGATGCTTAAAATGTATCATGTCCATGTGTAGATCATATTTTCAATCATCTCCTAGAGGCACCATGTGAATATTATTTCAATGAGAATGAAGATGAGTATATGTCAAACTCAGAAGAGTTATCTATGCAAGACATCTTGAAGGATGTAGAAGAAACTGAAGACCCCCAACTTGGTCTTGAGATCCTTATTCAGGCCATGAAGATGCAAGATAAGCACATGTAAATTTTTTCTTCTGATTTTGATACACCAATTTTTGATGTTGATGAGGAATAGATGGATTATCTTGATTTCTTCCTCAATGCCTTATTCAGTGAGAGTGAATGTGAAAGTGTGTCTTTTTCTTTCCCACTTTTTGAATAATATTGTGAATATAAGAGGAATTATATTCTTGAATCCATGATGAATATTCCAAATCTATAATATATCTCCACCATAGAGGATGATAGTGAGAATAATTTGGAGCTGATTTTCATTGAAGAAGTTTTTCAAAATAAGGAGAATAGTTACACAAGTCTTGTGAACTTGTTCTCTCTACTGTTGGATGGCCTACTAATTCTGAAAATGAATCCAAATTACAATAGTCACTCAACGGTGAAGAATTTTTCTATGAATGAATCAAGGTTTTAAGTTTTGAGAATGATACTTAAAGCAATTTGGATTGGATGGAAATTGAAAACAATTATTCCAAACAAAAAATCAAGAATGCACATGAATCTTGTGAAAGATTTAAAAATCAGATTGCACTCACCATTTCCTAATCTCTGATTTTTCTTAAACATGTTTCCATGCTGTAATAATTTCTCAAGGATGATGAATACCTTTGGCTCAATAATGTAATCTCCATTGTTGAAAGTAATTGCTTGGAGAAATAAAGTGAAATGTTCAAAGAAGGTGTCAAATGGGAAGAAAATCCATTTATTCTCACCCATTTAGAGTACCTCATTGATCAAAGGGATGCTTCCATGTTGTAATTCCAAGATGTAGAATGTTTCCATAAAGAGATAAATTTTCCCACTCTTTGGACATGGAGGGATGATGTATTATGATTGCAGGAAATCAAATGGAAGCCTCTAGATGTAAGAATTTCAAAAGGGTAACCAAGTGTTCATTGGATGCAAGAAAATTTTTAGTATACTGTGAGTATGAAGATGGAATCTTGGTGCATATTTTTCTTCTCAAGCCATTTAAAGCCATCATAGGAGCATGGTATGATCAAATAGTAGTTTCTATTCTTCAAAGATCACATTTCAATCCAATTTTCGATGATGGCATGTACTTTTCCCAACCTATCTCTAGGTATGTGTACATTTTTCCACACCTCTGTAAATATCCCTCCCTCGTGACATAATTTCCCTTTTATGTTGTGTGTTGTTTTAATCTTTTGGTGTGTTTCCCTTCCAGGTGTTTGTTTGTTTGTGTGTGTGTGTGTGTGTGTGTGTGTGTGTGTGTTGTTGGAAGAAATGACTCTATAAGCCCAATGGATAATGAACCAGTCCATGAAACGAACTAATATTCTAGGATTCCTACATGTTATTTCCTCATTTCCCTTAATCCACAACATTCCCCCAAGTTAGAGACAAATTTTTTCATTCAAATGTTAAAGATGAAAATGTCATACTTTCAAGCATGACAATGGACCCCTATGTAAAAAAATTGTATGTAAGCCCTCCTGAACAAACCTCTAGACTAGTCCATCCCCTATGTAAGGCCTATCCCCATATATGTAGTTCCCATGCATTTAAGAGATCAAAACAAGCTCACTGGTTTCCTTTAAGACAATGTCTTTCAAGGTGGATCTTTCGGTAGTCTTAGAAATGGCTATTTTAACATTTCCAACGCTGGTATATTCTCTTAGGAGCTGATTTAAAGTCCTAAATTCACCAAGAAACTATAATTATGAGATAATATCATTGTACAAGTGATTTGGGAATATTTATAGAAGATTTAGAGATTCAAGAGCAAGTTTAGCAAAAGTGGGTTTTTGAGGTCAAAGGAGCTCGCACTGTGAAAAAACTTGATCTTCGAAAGATGATTCCAAGAGATCCTAAATGATTTAGAAGTCAAAAAATATATAAAATGGAAATATGAATCAATTCCCTACATGGTGGTAATATCATATTTTTCATAACACCAATGTATTTCTCTCCACAACTCATTCTTGACAAACATAACTAGAGATCCTGATTAATAGAAATTTTTGAGAAGGTTTAAATCGGAATCATAATTTGAGACCCATCCCATTCTTCTCCAAATTAATTTATCAGTCAAAATCATATAATGAAGTTCTCAAAAATCCCTCTTGGAGCTCCAATAACATTATTTTCAAGCTCCTCTATAAGGTACAAGCTTTGTCATTAGCCAAAACTTTTAGTTCCATCTGATAGCATGAGGGTAAGGAACGCTTTCTCTATCCATTTTTCCCTTTCCAAGGGGACATTGAAAACAATAAATTGTTCCCCACCCACCTTGAAGCTCTTGGATCCTCACATGACCCCGTTAATCTCCATGAAGCAAGTTAAGCTCCATTTCACCTCATTCTAGCTCCCTCCATCATGCAATAAAAAACTACCACTTTTCATCATGAGACTGAGGCACAATTTTATTTCCCCTTCATTCATTTTAAATGGGACAAGGGGGAAAAGAAAATTCTCCCTCCCCCTTGCTTCCACATGGTTTTTCACATGATCCAGACTCAACACCCTAGAGAAGGAAGTCAAAATAGGTACTTGATCTTCATTGGATGATTATGGGAGCTCTGTAATGAGTTAAGAGGAAAACACACACTCATTGGAAATATAAGAGGATCCTCTAAAAGTATGAACATTCAATTTTTTCACAATACCTTGGATCTTTTCAAGAGATATAATTTTTGGTAGGAACACTCTGTGATTCCAAGGAATAAGTTAATTTTGAAGGGGTTTCAGATTAAACTAGACCTTGAGAACCATCTCATTATTATCTAAATTATGTTTTTAGTAAAAATAATATAAAGAAGTTCCAAAAATACCTTTGGGAGCTCTAAAAAATTCATTCCAATCTCTCTCACAAGGATGCTCTCATGGTTAGAAATGTTTTCTGGTGCCACGTGTCAACATGGCACTCAAAGCACACTTTTTTCCTCCTTCGTCCCTTCTAAAGGGACAAGGGGAAAAGATAATGTGATCCCCTTCCTTAGAGCCAATGGACATACCATATGACACTGAAGACCTACAATAAGAACATTTTTCTAAGTTTTAAGACCCCTCTCCTCACTCCGCATGCATGCCAAGTGTCACTATAGAAGTGAGGCACACTTTTCTGTCCCCTTCGTTCTGTTATCTATTTTTACCCGTAGTAAAAAAACCAACTTAGAGGGATGGTATTAAGCACTAGAAAGAGTTTCATGAAGTAATCTGGAGTGATACAGGTGAGATTTCAAATTTTGGGAATAGTTGCAAGCCCTCATCCTCTTGGTCTCAGCTCCAGGAGATAGCAAAAAATTGGTAAAAAATGGTAAAAATGAGTCAAGAAGCAGGGATGGTTTAGGGACATATCTTTCATGTTTTCATGCTCCCTTGTTATGAAAAAAATCCCAAAATTATTGGATAAATTCAAAGAGGGGTCAAATTTTGGAGGGGAAGCCAAGTTGGCTTGCCAAGTTAAAAGGCGAGATAAAACATAGCTCGCTGAACTGATTAAGTGATACGAGCTATGCATGGCCATTTTTTAATGGGTGAGGTGCTTAGTAATTAAATGTGATAATTTGATGGCTCTGTGAGGAGAATTTTCATGTCGCATAGTACATGACGCGTTGGGTAGATTCGCGAGGAACACAGAGGTGAGGTCAACATAGTTTTTGACTTGGCGGATCGTTTAAGTTGATCAGATCATGAAATTACACAAAATGGGTGAAGGAAGACAACTCTCCAAGCCAAATCAGAGAGCTTGAGAATGTTCTAGTAGGGGAAATGTCGGTCGATGTGGCCAATAGGAAAACACATCACCTGTGGGAACTCAGTTCATGAGTTACACCAGGCCCCACTTTTCTTACAATGGGAAGGATGTTTCTAAGGGGTTAGTTGTGTGCTCGACGAGCCAAGTGAGAATGTAGGGGTGTGGACATAAAGAATCATGGTGGAATGTAGTGGGATGTAAGAATGAGATGTTGGGTACCAACTCAAGTTGGGAGCTTGGGATGTGCATCAGCCGATCAGTTAATGTGGGGACAAGAGGGACACAAAGAAGGGGCACGAAACTTGTTGGTTTTCTGCAAGACTTGACAAGCTACAATACAATGGATATTAGAGGGATCAGCATGTATCTAGATTTGGGTGATGAGACCATTGGGAAAACCAAAGAAAGGAAGAAATTGGTTCACATAGACACGAGTTCCCTGTAGGCCCGATATGGCTGCATAGTGAACACTAGGAGCTAGCCTAGCTGAGGAAGGAATGCCAAGTTGGCAATGTGAGGAGAATGAGTTAGATGTTTGGGAGATCTTCAATAGAGAGTAAGAGTAATGGAGGATCCCAGAGAAGAAATGGAAATCATGATACATGGCTAGCTTGGTGAGACAGCTAGTGAGATAGCTCCAAGCTGGCACAACTCAAACTCAACCAACACTCAATTCCCCCCATTTAAAGTTTAAAAGACTATGGGGCCCTCATTATTTTAAAATGCCTTTACCAGACCATTAAAACATAAGAAATTTTATTAAGGAGGGAAAAAGAGAGAAAATAATTACTTCCAGCAATCAAATTTATTGCACAGTCCCATGAAATGGTGGGTAAGCCTGGAAATAGATAAAAAGTTATCTACACCTAAATGATCATAACTTTCTTGTTTCTTATCCAAATTGCACAAAATTGGACTTGTTCGAATAATGGCTGTCCTCTACACTCAAAAAATAATTAATTAAGGATTTTGGGGAGTTTTAGTGGTGAAAACAGTAGGAAATGAACCTATTTGCAAATGATGTCTTCTAGGTGGTTGAGAGTGCAATAAATGAGCATGGGCAGCCATTTTTCTTCTGCTGCAAGTTACAGGACAATGAGGGATGGGATTTTCAAGGTACTCCATTATTTTTCAAGTCACTCAATGCTCTTTTTTATGGTTGAATGCAAATTTTGATTTCCCTCTCTCTCTCTCTCTCATTTTTTCTTCCTTATATTGTAAAAGAGGGCTCATTTTTTAGGAGTTGGATAATTTTGCAATGATGCTCTCCTTATTTCTTCTTTTTAGGGTAGAATAGAGATTTAATCCTTCATTTTTGGAAATGTAATGGGATCTCATACCTTTAATCAGCATTTTGATGTACTGTACAAACCCTAGTAGTAATAAAACTTGTGTTTTGTGATGGTTTCTCAATCATGTGTATGATTTTGTTGTTCTATCTTTCATTTCATCATATTTTTGGTATGTTGTGCATTCCTGTTTTTACATTACATGTCCAGATATTTTTATGTTTAATGGGAATGTTGTATAGTGTGTATATTGGCCTATGATGCTTGTCCATCCTCTCCATGCTCACCTTTCTCTATTTCCATGCATTGTGAGTTGTTCAACACCCCATTTTTCTAGTGTTATCACCTCTATAGTGTAGGATTTCTCCTTTTCAATATTTCTACTTCTCTTTTCCTCCTTGGAAATCATAGACTAGGACTAGATAGGTTCTATTATTGCATTAGGAGTAGTTATAAGCATAGGATTAGGAAGAGGAACCAACCCTCTTTGGAGGGCCATCTCAAGTTCACAAGTCTCACAACTTAAGAGATGGTCCAATGTTAGCAAGAAGTAGGGATCTATCATTTCCATATCATAGGCTGCTATTTTTTTGTGATAACAATTTTGGCACACCTAGTTTGACAATAGAAGTCAATCTAGGGGATCATTTGAAATTCTCTCACTTTCTCCTTGAGATGCATAGATCAGAAGTTGCATTGCTATAATTGTAATAGATCATGAAGTAGGGCTCAACCAATACATAAATATCAGTGAAGTTCTAAGAACATGGATCTGGTTCTAGGCCATATATGTATTCTAGAAGTAGATAAGTTGATAATTGTGATAACTCAATTTAATAATGAGTTCAAGGAAAAAGAGCGGGAAACACGAATCAATAGCTTCTCCATAGAGAAATCTTATTCATCAAGAAATGTCAACTTCCCCCTTCTTCTCTACTTTTCCCTCTTTCTTCTATCCCATAAATTCAATTTGTGATTTTATTAGGGTAAGTCCTAAACTATTAATTTCAGTTCTTATTATGATGTGAGATACCTTTGGCTTGAATAAGTTGGTCATATTAAATAAAACAGACACATTTTTATAATAAGATAATCATCCTAATGATAGTGAACAAAATAATTGGATGTTTGAATGACTTATTCTTGCTATGTTAAAGGTTGCTATATGTTTGTGCTAACAAGATATATAGAGATTGATCTTGTGATTATATGGCATAAGTATGTTGTTGATCATTATCATCTTGGAATAGTATTATTGATTATTGGCTATTTTACAAATCTTACAAGCATTAAGTTAATAGGTCATATGCCATATTAGTGAATGGCTATCATCATGGCTTATGATCTTACAAATGTTAAGTACTTGGAATAAAATTTTTTAAATAACATTAGTAGAGGACTAATGTTTGGATCTTATGAATAAAACATGTTTAAAACTATAAAATTGGGTGAAGGATGAGCCCTCAAATCTAAACCATATACACTAAGGGATATGAATGTTAAGGAATGAATACTAAAGGCATTGCTATGGAAAATCTATAGATGTACATTTTAACCTAAAGCCTTAAAATCTTAAATTGTGGACCATGCATATTTGAAAAGGGTAGAATTAATCACCATGTTGAAGTTTAATTTTCTTATTCACTAGAAAAATAAATAGTTATCATTATTGTTTATGATTATGGATCAAATCGGTCAAAATTGACCCATGTAGATAATACACAATTTTAACTCTATCTCTCTTTGGTTAAATAGCCATGCAACCGTTTGAAGTTAAATCATTGCTAAATATAGCAAACTATGAAGTATGGCAGGATGGAAAGGGAATTGGCGGTGGTTTCTAGGCCACCAAGATCCTATGTTAAAAATTAATTGCATTTAATAACTCCATAGACCTCAGGATAGGTGAGGGGATATGGTAAAAATAATAATGGATCCTATTTATGTCATTCATTTGTTCGAAGGGGGTCTTTGGAGCTTTACATGAAGGGCACTGCTATTCTTAGAACTCTCTGTTTCATTATTGTGAAACTTGACATGTAAGTTAATCATGTTAACTCTATTAATGACAATGTTAAGAATATATAAGAGTCTTTTTTTTGGGGATTTTTGAAGGAGAATGTGGTGAATGATATTGGGGGATGTCACTAGCTTGTTCGTACATTCACCTAGTTCAAAGACAAATTGCAGGACTTCATACCAGACATAATTGATCTTCTCCCTTCTTGGAAATTTGTTTCATTTACTATTTATGTAATATTTTTTTGGGTGAAAATTAGTGATGTGGGTGTTTTAAAATACGGTCTCTAGTTTGTTGGGTATCCAGGTGTATTCCCTTCTTTTTTATTGAACCCTAGAGAAACATTATGGTGTTTACTCAAATGAATGTTGAAATTAGGGTTTACTTAAATAAGTTGCATATCATAATTTTTTCTTGATCTCTTAATGGACACAAACCACTAGGTATATCGTTGATTTAATAAGAGCTTTGGTTTGAAATGGGATCTCTCTGAAAAGTATATTAAGGGTTCTTTGTGTCGTTTGTTCTTATCACTACTATTGATGGTATTATAGTTGATATTTGTAGCTATTGTGATGTTTGTGTGTGTGTGTGTGTTTTGGGCTTGAATGTTATTATGGGAATACCCACAACCTTGGGTATTGACTGTGATGTGCATAAATATATATATATATGGGTCCATATTATTTTTATAACCTAGAATCTTGAGGATTATTTATACAAACAAAGAGAGCCTAGGTTTGATCCTGAATGCTCAATAAGCTCTCTTTAAATATATATTTAATAGGCTTGATGATGGATTACTTTTAATCAACTCAAACTATGATTTCTGAAAACGAATGTAATTATATGTTATGGTATTGCCCAATAACCACTAATATCACCCCTGTTATGTTGGAGGGAAGAACCTAATTAAGATATGGCTTCTGGATCTTTGTCTCAACCGTGACATCATTCCCTTTCTATCTACGCATTTTAGCTGTTATATCTTTCTAGAAGAGTCACGTTTGAGGTCTTGATTAATTTTATTCACTATGGATAACCATTTCAGTTTAGCATTGAAATTTTGTGGTTTATACTTGATAAAAATAAGTCTTGTTACCATTAAATCCTTCGGTGTAATTGTTTGGTTCTAATGTGAACATTCCTAGGACTGCTAGGTTGACTTATAGTAACTAGGAAAGTTTGAGGTAACCATTAATTATCTCATAGTATTTGAATATACAATAGCTCCAACAGACCTTACCTTATTATGTGAGTCGATTGATTAATATATTTTGATTTGTGCATACTTATAATTATTAAAATATTTTATAAATATTAGACTATTTATTTGAAACCCATAGGAAAAAAAATTGGACTCTTTGTATGACCTTTGTATTAGGAAGATCATTGTTGAATATGTGAATTCCCTGAGAAGGTTTAGCTATGATATAGTTAGAAGGGATCTTGTTTTGAAGAAAAACCATAGTAACTAACCTTTATTTCTCATGAGAAAGGATTCATTATACATACAAATATATAAGATATGTATATCTGGGTGATATCATTTACTTTATTTAAAATTAGGATGTCATGCGATGTATTAAAGTTTTTGAATCCTGATTGAAATGTGTGATTGATTGGTGCAAATTGAAATATTATATTTATGTATGAATGATTCATATGTAGATCACCCATATTATGAAGGAAAGATTGTGTAAAGAGTTGAATCAGTGTTGATAGGGAAAAATGAGGTCTTGGACTTATCTTTTAAACTTTTGATAATTAAAAACAAATCTAAAGGGTTTGATGTCAAGAAAGAATGTATAACATTGACTATTTGTTTCCTATATTTGTTGTTATGTAATGTGAAATGAGTATTAAGTTGAGACCAATATTATCTATTTGATGCCTATATATATATTTGTGTGTGGTTAATCTAAAACAAAGGTTGTAACCTAGAAATATATAAATATTCATATATATAAATTGTGAAATGGTACCTATGGAAATGTTCTTAGTTACATGTTATCTAGGAATGATAAGGGGCCATAATAGGAAAATGAGGTACTTTAATTATAGATGTAAATTAGGGAAACTATGTTGAATCATTTTTTATATTGCTTAGTTGTAAATTATATCTTATTTAAGGAATAACATATAGAACCGGGTATGCATGAGTAATGCACAATTTGGGTCATTTTTAATCACTTGACATTTGGAACTACTAAGTGAGATAATTGGCAAAATATTTACCTATGAACTATAATAGGAACTGCGGATTTAATTACTATGAAGGGGATCTAAATCTGCATCTAGTGATTATAATGATTATGATTGAATGACCATAATCATGTAATTAATATACTTGAACTCCTTGTTTATATTTTTGGTATGGGTTTTTTCAAATAGAGAGTAACGCTGAGACTTGGGTTGAGTAGGTCGTAACTAATGAAATAACTTTAAGATATGACATTCCCATTTAGTGGAACTCGGTGAGCCAAATCAATTTGGTTTCTGCCAAAGTGTACCCTCTTAATGACAAAGGTCATTATAAGGCTACAGCGGTGTAACTTCTACGTCAAATTATCTCTTCTATCTCCTCTAAATGAGAAGGTCGTAATAAGATGGAAGTAATTTCCTAGGTACAATTGTAGATCTAACCACATGGTGTGGTACCAAATGTCATCTTATGATGACTACGGAATAGGGAGTGGCCCTTAATGATACAAATCATTACGGAGATGCTCACTTTCCCTTAGTCAACCTAAGATGACATTGCAACACTTACCCATTCACGTTTATCCGAATTGGTGCCTTGAACACAACTTGTATATGATTGATACTCCATGATCTAGTCCTAATCTAGATAATATTTTTCAGGTATTAAGGTGAAAGAAAAATTCCAAATGATGATTATGTCATCATGGAACTGAGCATGGAAAACATGACTTAAAACCTTGGCCAAGGTAATGTAAGCTCCTGATTGCACTATCAATATTTCACCTGGTCATAAAGCTATAGGATTTCTAATGGGTATTACATAAGAAATACCTAGATAGGAACTTTATATTATAACAATTGAATGTCCTTGAAGGATGATCGAAACCATGGTATAGTTAGTATACATATTTCATTAAATGGATATGAAAGGATTCATTTTAATCTTACTCATACATCTACATATGGTTTACTGTTATAGGATGGATTGACTATGATGATGTTAGTTCTAAATTGAGTTAATTTAGAACAATGAAACATGGTGAAGTGATTTGTTATAAAAAAATCCCTTGAAGTGAAGTTTAAAAAGAGGTTGTTACATTTTAGTATCAGAGTTGAATGTTACAGATATTGGACCTATTGATTCCATCACTGACAAAAAATTAAATTTTTATTTAACAGAAAATGGTTAGACCAAAGGGACGTGCTGATAACAACCAACCTTTTTTTGGTGAAGAAACCGCTGTGTAGAAATTAGATGAAATAATTGTAGTTATGCAAGATGCACACAATTGTTTTGCTATAATTGAACAACAGGTGGTGGATAATGAAAGTACCAGTGATAGTGATGGTATGGAACAACATGAAAACAATAACTCGAATAATGAAAACAACTAAACAAGTGTCAATAATGATACAAATCAGCCACTGAATGAAAGAGATCATTTTATGGTTGAGTTTTCTAAGGATATAAAGAGAATTAGTCCACCTAAGTTTGACGGTACAAATTTCAGGGATGGGACTAAGAATTTTCTTAGCGAAATGGAAAAATAATTTTCCATAAGGAGCTTTTTGGATGAGACAAAGGAATTTTTGGGAGAGTATCAGCTCTTGAATTAGGTGTCCTCATGGTGGGACATCCAAAAAGTAGAATTGGGAGTAAATGATGTTAACATAACACGGGACTAGTTCAAGGCCTATTTTAGGCAGTGCTGGTTACCCCAATTATATTATGACCAAAATATTTCAGAATTTTAGACCCTAGTACATGGTAAGATGACTATAATTGAGTATTAGGAGAAAATTACTAAAATCATTAAGTATGTTCCATAGTACCTAACTGATGAGAAATTCTGCATAAGAAAATTTCTTATGGGCTTGAAACCTATAATAGGTGGTGAAGTTGATGTGCATGGGACATCAACGACAGAAGTAGTATTTGAGAATTCCATTAGGTAGGAGAAAAATATCTAAGCCATTACTGCTCATAGGGATGAAAAGCATAAACTAAATTATATTTCTTCACCATTGTCATCTGGAAAGGCATGGGGAAAGAAGGAATATAATAAAAATTATAATGGTGGAAATAATACTACTTTAAACTTTAAAAGGAATGCACGAGAAAACAATGCTGGTAGAAATGATAGGTTTAAAAGGAAGATACCTTTCGCTGGTTTCTTCAAATGTTGTGACAATGGTTACTATGCTAAGGATTACCCCTTAGGAAAAGAGGAGAAAAATCCTTAGAAAAAAATTCAAGCTGCAATTGCAAATAAAAAAACTTAAAAGGAAGCAACAAATGAAGGAGCTAAGAAATTTAGAACCTACAACCATCATGGTGATACAAGTTAGAATGCTAGTACAATCTTTAAGAAATTAAAAACAACGGGTTTTCTTAATATTTTGGATACTAAAAACATTTTTTTTGAGTAAATTATTTATTTTTTTCGAAATTTTGACGTACTTGATATTATTCCAATTAAATTGTGACTTTAATGACAATTCTTTTGTCATATTTTAGACTGTATGATTTTGAGTGATTGACTAAAAAGTTGTCACAACTGTTGAATATATGTTACAGGTCTAAAAATTTCAAACTTTCATGGAAAATGATAACGTTTTTTTTAAGATAATTAGATATAATATGTGTTTTGATAGTTCTAATTCCAATTATCAAGATTAAAATCATTGGGATGATGATTCATTAAGGGGGAAGTATGTCACACCCCGCAAATTCAGTTTGTGATTTTAGTAGGATAAGTCGTAAAGTGTTAATTTATGTGTTTATTATGTTGTGAGATACCTTTGGCTTAAATAAGTTGGTCGTATTAAATAACATAGACACCTTGTTATAATAAGTTAATCACCCTAATGATAGCAACTGAACTAATTGGATGTTTGAATGAATTGTTCTTTCTCTACTAATGGTTGTTATATGTTTGTGCCAACAAGATAGATTGGGGTTGATCTTGTTATTATATGGCATAAGTATGTTATTGATAATTACCATCTTGGAATAGTATTATTGATTATTGGCTATTTTATAAAGCTTAAAAGCATTAAGTTAATAGGTCATACACCATATTAGTGAACGACTATGATCATGGCTTATGATCTTACAAAATCTAAGTACTTGGAATAACATATTTTGACTAACATAGCAGAGGACTAATGTTTGGATCTTATGAGCGAAGCTTGTTTAAAACTAGAAAATTGGGCAAAGGATGAGCCCTCAGATCTAAACCCTATACACTAAGGAATATGAAAATTAATGCATGAAACTAAAGGCATTGCTTTGGAAAATCTATAGATGTATATTTAACCTAAATCCTTCAAATCTTAATTTGTGGACCATGAATATTTGAAAAGAGTAGAATTAATCACCATGCTAAAGTTTTATTTTATTATTCACAAGAAAAATAAGCGGTTATCATTGTTAATTTCGATTATGGATAAAATTGTTCAAAATTGACCCATGCAGATAATACACAATTTTAACTCTATTTTTCTCTGGTCAAATAGCCATGCAATTTTTTGAAGTTAAATCATTTCTAAACATAGAAAACCACAAATTATGGTGGGATGGAAATGGAATTAGAGGTGGTTTCTAGGCCACCAAGAGCCTCTATTAAAATTTAATTACTTTTAATAACTCCACAGACCTTGGGACAGGTGAGAGGCGGTGGGGAAACTAAGAATGGTTGCTAGGTTTTTTTTCATGTTTTCGAAGGTCTTTGGGGCTCTGCATGAAGGGCAGTACTATTATTACAACTCTTTGTTTTATTATTGTGCAACTTGGAATACAAACTACTCCTGTTAAATCTATAAATAGCATTGTTAAGAAGGGTAAGTGCAGGAAGTTGATGGACAAATATAGGGTCATCCGTGGACATCATATTGCAAATAACAACATAATATCAACTTGTAGGGATTATTAGCAATAAATACACTCAAAATTAGACAAAATTATATTACTATGAATCATAGCATCCGGAATCTAGTTTCTAAAATACTAATTGTAAAAAATGGACAAGATTAGCTATACTAAACACTCAAAATTCAATGACTTGGTATTTTTTTTTAAAAACACCGATAAGATTATAGTCCGTTTCCCACAATTTGGATGACCAAAAAATGATATATATATTTTTCATTTGGTGAGAAGTTATATGCCACTATCTATCTTGGGATGGATTTTATTTTGTATTTTTTTTAGTAATATTTTATTTTTTATGATTTTTTCCGTGAAAGTGGTATGAAAACATAAAGAAAACAGAGCACTTTCCGTTTGCCCGCCATAACTTCATCAAAAAATATTGAAATCAAATATTTTTTTTTAACATGTATATAATTTCACCACGGTTGGGTGGTATAAGTTTTATCACATTCTGATAAGTGAAACAAATTTTGCAGTCTTAAACGTAGACATAAACATTCACATGAAAAAGTGTCTTAAAGACCTACTATTAGTAAAAAATTATAAAATGATATTTATCCTCTTCTATTCACTTTAAAATCAGTATTTCTACAAAGCTAATAGTCTCCCCTACGCAATGGTACCTTTTTTATGACATAGTTTTTACTTTTCAGCATGGTTCAAGTCTGCGGAAGACTAAATTTGATGTTTTATTGTTTTTAATGTAAAATTCAGGATTTGATGTCCACTTAATTGTCCCCCAACTTGGTGCACTTACTCAGAAGATATAAGGGTATTTTGTTTGGACATTTCTAAGGAGAATGTGGTGAACGATATTGGGGGAGATAGTGTGTTTGTTTGTGCATTCAACTAGTTTGATGAGAAACTGGAAGAATTCATACCACTTGATTGATCTTCTCCCCTCTTGGATTTTTTTTCATTTATTATTTTAGTAATACATATTTCTGTAATATTTATGTGGGTGATAATTTATGATCTAGGGTTTTTTAAATATGGTCTCTGGTTTATGATTTTTATTGGGTATCCAAGAGTATTCCCTTTTTTGTATTTGTTTGAACCCTAGAGAAAAATTATGGTGTTTTCTCGAACGAACCTTGCAATTAGGTTTTACTTAAATAAGTTCCATAGAATGAGTTTTTCCTAATCTCTTAATAGGCACGGGCCACTAGGTATATCATTGATTAATAAGAGCTTTAGTTTGAATGGGGATCTTTCTAAAAATTACAATAAGGGTTATTTTTTGGGTTTTTATTCTCACTCCTATTGTTATGTGTGTTTGTGTGTGTGTTTTGAGATTTAATATTATTATTGGAATACCCACAACCTTGGGTATCTACTGTGATTTGCGTATATATACATATATATATATATACATATATATATACATATATATATATATATATACATATATACCTATATATATATATATATATGGGTTCATATTATTTTGATAACCCTAAAGCTTGGGGATTATTTATAATAACAAAGAGAGACAAGGTTCTAGCCTGAATTCTCAATAAGCTCTCTTTAAATATATATTTAATAGGCTTGATGATAGATTACTTTGGATCTACTCAAATTATGAGTTTTGAAAATGAATGTAATTATATATTTTGTTATTATCTAGTAACCACCCTAATCTCACCCCTGTTATATTGGAGGGAAGAACCCAATTCAGTTATGGCTTCCAAATATTTGTCTCAACCGTGACATCATTCCTTTTCTGCCTACGCATTTCAGCTATTATATCTTTCTAGAAGAGTCACTTTTGAGGTCTTGATTAATTTTATTCACTATGGATGGCCATTTCAGTTTGGCGTTGAAATTTTGGGGTTTATACTTGATAAGAATAATTATTGTTACCATTAAATCCTTTAGTGTAATTGTTTGGTTCTAATGTGAACATTCCTAGGACTGTTGGGCCGATTTATGGTAACTTGGAAAGTTTGAGGTAACCATTAATTATCTCATAGTATTTGAATATACACTAGCTCCAACAGACCTTAGCTTATGATGTGATTTGATTGAGTAATATATTTTGATTTGTGTATACTTTTGATTATTAAAATATTTTATAAAAATTAGACTATTTATTTGAAAATGATGGGAAAACAAATTAGAGTCATTGTATGACCTTGGTGTTAGGAAGATCATTGCTGAATATGTGAATTCACTGAGAAGGTTTAGCTGTGATATGGTTGGAAGGGATCCTGTTTTGAAGAACAACCATGGTAACTAACATTACTCTATCTCTGATGAGAAAGGATTCATTATGCATACAAAAATATAAGATATGTATATCTGGGTGATATCATCTTCTTTAGTTACCATTAGGATATCATGTGATGATAAAAATTTGTTGAATCCTGATTGAAATGTGTGATTGATTGGTGCATGTTGGTACCCAAATTTGTTCTCCTTTTTATTCTAAACAACATCAGAAATATGACATGAAGCTTGAAGTTAGATAGATCATGTTGTGTGTCATTTTGTAGCTGGGGATGTGATCTAATTGGAACTCAGATTTGTGGAGAGATGGATATCACTTTGAAAAGGATCTAATCTGACCCTCACTATTTTAGGTTGTGCCTTTCAACCAAGGTAAGAGAACCTATATTGTAACCCCCAAATGGTGAAGGAGATGAATATATCCCTCAATTTATGCAAGTAGTATGAAAAGGCCTTGGGAAAATATGATCAACACTCCAAATCTAACTTTCACAAGTTGTCACTCCCAGATTATGGAGATATTTTCAATGCAAGGCAAGGGTTACTGGAGACATTATATGATCCTGATTTGGCTTGTGCATTTTTGTAAATGGATTGTATTCTTTTGTTGACACACAATGCATATGTAGGGGTAGTATGGGTAGGATGGGTTGTTTAGAATTATTGTTTGGTGGAGTATTGATGAGACAAATTGGGATATATCAAAATTTTGACAACCTCCACAATACTTGAAACAACTATCAGATAAAATGCTTCAAATAATCAAGACATTATTTCAACTAGAAGAGGCATAGATGGAAGCCCAGGAAACACTATTCACACAATCTTTGAGAACTCACCACAAAATCTTGAAGTAAAGAACTCAATTAAACACAAAAATCCTTGATCAAACCATGCCTAAGGTGACCCTAAAGGAGTTTACAAGCAATCTTTACAGTCAAGGAAGGTAAAGTGATTTTAAATTTTTTTATCTCCTTATCAGATTAAGGCTCTTCTAAATATGAGATTGCAAATGCCACTAAACTATAAACTAGAAATGAAGTTCCTGTGTGATTTCTAAAGACTTTCAATGCAAGATTGCAACAAGAACAATGAAAACTATTTACAGGCATTTAAAAATTATAACAGACACCATATTGCCAATAAAAACATAGATTAACTCAAAATCTTGTTAGATTCATCAGCAGGGGAGAGTTTCATGAACAATCTAGGAGCTGTGTGATGGCTATACACTTATAACCAACTCACATACATGAAGATCCAACATAGAAGAAATTATTCTAGTTCTTTGGTGGGTTTCTTAGAAGATGAGCTTTCTCTCAGCATTTTCTCGTGATTTTCAATTTTTTCCCGACCCCTTACATCTCTCCAAAAATGTATTATATATCTCTTGCCACATTTGATCCTTTTGTCCCAAGCAAATAATATTCCATGGGATCAAGTTTGTTACAAAACAATCCTCATGATTCAATGAAAATGACATCAAATAGAAAAACATTCGTAGGTTGCTAGGTGTGCCCAAAAAGATTAAATCATTACAAATATCTAGATCATTATCCATCTTGGAGGCATGTTTTTCATCATTGAGGCATGCAAACACCTTTTACTCATCATTTTCACATTTATTCCTTTTCAAATTACCTCTTCAACTTTTGATTTTGTCATTTCACGTGTTTACTTGGGTTGGGGAAAAAATTACTTCAAAAACATCTAAAATCAAAATATTGAGTCATGAAACTGATTCCAATGATCCTGGAAGTCCAAAAAGACACAAAATAACTATAAATTTGATGAATTTTGATGTAAAAATCATGATTCCAAGCTTCCTGGAGCTCCCATTGCGATTAAAACAAATGGATGTACAACAACCATCGATCCTATCCATCTTTTAATCCTAGCCCTCCACGTGGAAGATGTGGACTTAGAAATAAGCTTGAGTTACCCTTTTAGTTTTTTGGATAAGGCCGGACATGTGGCAAAAAATTATTGGAAACAAATTCGGGCTCATTTTTTGTCTTTTTGACATTTTTGAAAAAATAGAAAAATTTGACTTTTTCCCCTACCTTTGAATTTTGGAGCTGACATGTGGCACATGGTGGGTCCCCATTGGGGTCATGCTTCAATTATGTGCATTTTGATCTTTTTTAGAAAATTGGAATTTTTTCACTTTTTACCCCACTGGTCTGCACCTCCGATTTTTCCCTCGCCACGTGTCTCCTTGTGATTCGCTAGTGGGCCAGTGCTTCAAATTTTGATTTTGAGTCTTTTTTGCAAAAGGGAAAAAAATTTCCTCTTACCTCCACTGGTACGTCGACCCACCTTACCCTCTACCACGTGTCCATCAATGATTCACTAGCGGGGCCATGCTCCAAAATTTTACCCTAGGTTTTTTTTACCAAAAGGAAAATTTTCCTTTTTCCCTCCATGGGCCCACCGACCCGCTCTGCCCTACCATGCTGCCACGTGTCCTCCTCTGATTAGAGTGGGGCTGAAACCTATTTTGAAACCTTAGAGAATTAGAGCTAAAAAACTCTAAGTCGCACCCCCAGTCCGCTCCTCCACCTTTGGTCTTTTAGGACATGTGTCCACTCCGGATTGGCTGCGAGGTTTCGGGCCAATTTTTGACTTTAACATTTTTGCAAAATAAGGTCTTAAAACCTTAAGGGAACCCAACCACCCACCATCCCTCTACCAATCAAACATGCCACGTAGGCAAATTTGGAAAAAACGGGTCCCTAGGCCCGAAAATGCCCCATTTGTCAAAAAAGAAAAAAACTAAAAAGTTACAACACTTCCCCACCGCACCTTGGCCAATTAGAAGCTGCCACGCACCCTTTGACTTCTCAGTAATAATTCGACAGCTAAAATATGCCTATTTGACCGTAAAAAAAACATAAATTTTCTGGTTGTGCCCAAATTTGATTTTTTCTTCGTGGGTGATGGATTTCTCACATAAAGGATAAATGGAAAAAACTGTTACAGATTATACAACCATGACCATGGGTTTTTTGAGGAAATAAAGCACAAATCTATCAATTTAAACACTCCACGATTGGGAAAACATAGAAAAATGGCAGAGCCCATGGATTTTTAAAAAATTTAGGGCACGTTCATAGTAAACTTGGAGATTTCTTTCAAATGGGGCAAGGCAAATGAGTTTGTGAGAATTTTGAAAGCACCTCAACTGGAGGGGAAGAATTACAGACCATCAAATCAAAGGATAAAATATTGCAGAGAAAATACAGATTTGAAAAATTAGGGCAACATGGTGCAAGCTCAAAAATGGCACCAACATCGGCTCTTGCTTGGGGATGGGCACTCCCAGTGAGTGCCACAAGGACAAAATGTAGACCAAGTGCCAAAATATCCATTGGGAAAAGGATTCAATATGTCATGAGCAAAAAAATCACCAAAAATGAGCTGAGAACCTGACAAAAATGGCTTCCAAGAACAAAGGAAAACCACAAACCAACAAAACACCAAAAACAAAGTGAAAAAACAAACACTATACACTGTACAATTGGTGCATACCTCAAGATTTGGGGTTTAATCCAAGAAATGCTTCAAATGTCTGCCATTAACAGGAAATTCCAGGAATTCCCCATCTAAGTCCTTGAGAAAGAAGGTATGTTCACCAATTCTGATATCAATGGCATAAGGGCCCATCCATAATGCATCAAATTTTCCATGCTTTCCCTTGTCTTCATGCCTACTATCCCACAACAAAACCAGATCTCCAACATTGAAGGCTCTAGGAGTGACCTTCTTGTCAAACAATCTCTTCAATTTTTCCCTAAATCTGACATGCCTTTGATGGGATGCTCTTCTCTCCTCATCAAGCTCAATAATCTGATTGATCCTTGATTCATATGGGCCAAGCTCTTGATCTTCCAACTGTTGGGAAAAATGAAATGAATATAATTGCAGGTGCAAGGGCAGAAAAGCCTGAGTTCCATACACCAATTCAAATGGGCTTTTACCAGTAGCTCTTTTAGGAGTTATCCTATCAGCCCAAACTGCAAATTTCAATTGTTCACCCCATTTCTTCTTGTTTTGCTCCAAGGTTCTTCTAATGATCTTTAACAAATTCTTATTGCTAGACTCAGCTTGTCCATTCCCTTGGGGGTTATAGTTTGAAGAATAAGTCAGATTGATTCCATATTCATTGCACATTGCCATTAAAGGTTTGGCTCTAAAGCACATGGCATTATCAGCTACAATCTTGACTGGGACTCCAAATCTGCATATGATTTGATTCAACAAGAAGTCCATAACTATTTGGTGTGTTACTTTCTTGGTGGGGATTGCCTCTACCCACTTTGTAAAATAATCAGTGGCTACAAGGATCCACTTATGGCCAGCACTAGAAGGATCTGAAATCTCACCAATGAAATCCATCCCCCATTGCTTGAAAGGAGCTTCAATTGATACAGGCTATAAAGGAAGGGAGCCTGAAGCTTTCAGTCTTCTAGAGAAACGCTTGCAACTATCACATTTTCTAACCAGCTGGGTTGCATCTTTGAAGAGAGTAGGCCACCAATAACCAACTCTCAAAATCTTATGTGTTGTTACTCTTCCAGCAAAGTGTCCTCCACAAACTCCCCCATGGAAATCAGCAACTATCTTGGGAGCTTCATCTTCAGTTATGCATTTCAAGAGGACACCTTCAGGGTTCTTCCAAGCCAGCCCAAGGTCTGTGATGATATATTTTTGAGAAGCCAGCTTGAGGGCTCTTTTCTAATTTTTATTTAAATGAATAGGGTAGCACAGGTGTCTGAGGTAGAAGATCACATCTTTGTACCACTCAGAACTTACCAAATTTCCCAAGCACATCTACCCTTTCTTCTTCTAGCTGATTCACTTCCACATTCTGCAAGTTGCTCTCAGCCATGAGCTTAGCAAGACCCAAACCTCTTACTAGCTTTGTGGTTTGGATGTCCATATCATACTCTTGTAGTTTGTTCACCCATCTACACCTTTTACTTGAGATCTCCATCTCTGATAAGATGTCTTTCACCATGGTGTGGGGAACATAAGCAACAACTTTTGAACTCAATATATAAGGCCTGAAAACTTTTGTTTCTTTTACCAAGGCAAATGCTTGTTTCTCCATGATTGTATACTTCAGCTCAGCTACTTGTAAATCCTTACTAAAGAAGGCAATAGGCCTCTCAGCCCCATTCTCATCCTTTTGCAGAAAAATAGAAGCAATGGTATACTCAGAGGAAAAGGAAAATATTTGGAAAGGCCTCTTATAGTTTGGGGCTGCTAAAATAGGTGCATGTTTAAGTGCATCCTTAATTCCTTCAAAAGCTTGAATGGAAGCCTCCTCCCACCTGATAACTTGGTCCTTCTTTAGCATGCTTGTGATTGGAAGAGTCAACTTAGCAAAGTTGGAAACAAACCTTCTAATAAAATTAATTTGACCAAAGAAAGATTGGATGCCTTTCTTGGTTCTTGGGATAGGTACTTTGCTGATTGCTTCCACTCTCTCAGGGTCTATCATAACACCATCTTTTGACACAATGTGACCAAGCAAGCTTGGCCTTTTGCACACCAAAATGACACTTCTTTGGATTAAGAGAAATGCCATACTCCCTACATCTGATCAACATCTTCTCCAAGTGCTGCAAATGATCACCTCTCTGCCTTGAAAACACAGTCACATCATCTTGGTAAACTGCAATGAACTCATTGATGTAACCAACAAAAGCAACATCCATTGCTCTTTGAAAAGTGGCACCAACATTCATCAAACCAAAGGGCATCCTAACAAAAACATATGTTCCCCAAGGAGTAGTGAATGTTGTCTTAAGTCTTTCTGATTCTTTGACAACCACTTGATTGTATCCGGAGAAACCATCCAATGTAGAAAGCAACTCAGACCCTGTCACAAGCTGCAACATATTTTCCATATTTGGCAAGGGATAGTTGTCCTTCATGGATGCTTTGTTTATATTTCTAAAATCCACACAAAGTTTGATGTCTCCATTCTTCTTTCTGACTGGCACAAGGTTTGCAACCCAAGATGAATATCTAGTGGGCTAAATAATACCTCCATCTCTCAACTTCTTTAACTCCTCTTGCATTTTCATGGAGAGAAGTGGATTAATTGGCCTTTTCTTCTATCTGAATGGATTAGTCTTGGCCTCAAGAGGGATCTCATGTTGAAACAAGTCTTCTCTATATGCTTTTAGCTCAGAATATGACCAGGCAAGGCAGTCTTGATATTTCTTTCAACAATTGAAGCATAGGACTATTTTTCCTCTTTACTTAAACTGCTGCCCAACCAAACTTTTCTTGGTTTATCTTTTGTTCCCAAGTCATGCTCTTCCACATCCCTTGAGGCAGACATGTTTCTATTGATGATGCAATCAACATTGTTAAAATTAGACTCAAGAGCAACAAGGCCTCTAGGAATGGTGTTTGTTTTCAATTGGATAATATCTTTTCAAACAAAGTCTCTCTTCCTTCAGTCATACACACCATTGGTTCCCAATCAATATTCTGATTTTCAAACTCACCTTGGTTTTGCAAGAACCTTTAGCACTTGAGAATCATCATCAAACACTTGCCAATGCTTGATGTTGTCAGGGACAGCTGGCCTAGTCAACACTTCAACATTGTACTCACAATAAGGTGAAATGGTGCAAACTCCAAATCTTGACCCCAACACTGCCAACTTATCAGCAGTAACATTCATACTTCTATCATGATGCACAATATTGAAAGAATCAAACATTTCAATAGATCCCAAACAACATGCTTATACTACTTCATCCATTGATTTTTTGTAGCATACAATTTTCTTATTTGTTTGACAACTAGCTTTGAATATCCCTTTGCAATGATGTCCTTGACACCATACTTCCATGCAATTCTCAGACCCAACAACAAGGCTTCATACTCAGAAATGTTGTTAGTACATTCAAAATTAAGCTTGAAGGAAAAAATAAATTCTTCCAAGCTAGGAGAAATCAGAATTACACCAGCACCATTTCCAAATTTGGAGCAAGCTCCATCAAATAGAAAGGTCCAAGGAGAACATACCTATTCAAGGCACTTTGACTGGTCCATTTTTGTTCTTTTCCATTCAACAAAACCAATAAAATTATCAGCATCAACATCAACAAATAATACTTCATAAGTAGCATTGTTTGGGTCCTCAATTAGATGCAACATTTTCTTTTCTCCATAGAGCTTGACAAGGCTGCCCTCAATGGGAATGGTGGCAAAAGACATATCCATTTGGACACTCCCTCCAACACTTGCAGCCCACTTTCTTGAAAAAAGCATACCCCATTTGGCAGGGCAATCAACAATCACAACATCCAATTTTAAATTCCTCTCGGGATAAGATGCAAGCTGCACAACCAAACCTTTTACACAACCAACTACCGGCACTTCTCTTGAGTCCATGGCAGTACATTTTCCATAGGCTGTTGTCACTTTGATATCCAACTCATTCATGACTTCTAGAGGCATGACATTACATGATGCAATGGAATCAAACATACAATTGTGAAGTAGCCTATCCTTTATAATCAAAGTTGTGAAAAATGGATCAACATTCAATTGGGAATCAACCAAAGATGTCCCCAAATATACCTCAGGTGTCTCTCCAAAATCCTCTATTCCTGGTGGTGTTCAAGGTCTGCAATGATTTGAGGAGGAGTTTCAACAACATTTACATTTCTGCTTGGAATATTCTTCTCTTCTTTCAACCCCAAGTACTCAAATGCTCTCTTCTTATGCTCAGGAATTCTAAGCAACTCAATGATTGGAACACTCACTTTAATTTGGCTCAATACTTGGGCTATGTCATAGGGGACACTCTTTGGAAAAATAGCATTGGAAGGGAGACAAGAAGATTCATTAGATGGCAATGGATTCTTGGCAGCTTGGGCATGAGGAGAACTATAATTTTTGTTTGGGACATCAGAACTTCTGACATGTGCTTCTTTCCTAGGAGCTTCTTTGGGAATGCTTGTGAGCAAAGGTGTTTTAGGTTTGGCTTGAGGCCCAACTCCCTTAACAACTTGCTTCTAGTGTTATAATATTTCTCTTGAGCTACAACAACATTCATCAACAATTGTCTATCTTCCTCCGAAGGGATACCACCATCATACTTCTTAATCATCAAAGCTCTTAAGTATTCAAAGTCATTGTTAGGAATTTCAAAAGCTTGCACTACATCAACTTCAAGAGTATGGGGGGGAAGAAAAAATTGTACCCATTTGATGCAATCCCAAAAGGTTGCAGCAGTCCTAGCACTTATTACTTCAATAGATGTTAGTCCTCCTTGTGGGCTTGAAGAACAACCCATCATGTAAATATCATCATCAGTACCATCATCATTATTAACTTCACCTTCTTGCTGGTTTTCTTCACATGGAGGATGGGGCAGAAAACACCTATCACACCAATCAATATCAGCAACTTCTTCAACAGTAGCAACCCTAGCAGTTAAGGGATCAGGTAACAATCTTCCTTCACATGCTTGAGGTTGTCTATTTGTAGATCCCAACAGGCCCTTTACCTTTTTCATCAAACCTCTGCTCATTCCTATGGTGATTTCCAAATCTATCTTATGCTTACTGCCTAGGCTGACCTTGTGAAGTCTTCCCAATTCCCTTCTCAGCTCTTGCCAACTTGTATGAGATTTCTTTGACAGCCCCTGCCAAATTTTTCACAACCTCTTCTAAATCAGCACCTTTGCTAGCTTGAGGTTTTTCGGGGTTTATCAATTTTACACCATCTCTCTTGAGAGGTTTCCCAACAGCCTTGATATTTTTTTCAATTTGAAGTTCCATGGTGAAAGCTTGTCTTAGATTGGTAGGGTTCTTGTCTCTTAGGTAATAGGCTTCCTTTTTATCAAATGCATCTGCATATTTGATTAAACAAGATTCATCACAAGGCCTCAAACCAATAGGAAGCCTTCTCAAAGTTTTTGTTAAACCTTGTGTTGAAGTCATGGACTGATTCATTAGGGTTCTTCTTGATATTCTCAAACTCAGACAAAAGAAATCTAGGATCAATCTTGTCACCATATTACAACCTAAATGCATTCTTCATTTCAGTCCATGAATCAATAGAATTATCAGGTAGAGCCTTGTACCAATCCCTAGCATCTTCCTCTAGTGTATGAATAAAAAATTTGACATACACATCCTCAAACTCTATCTCAAAATCTTCCATCATATTATCAAAAAGTTTGAGATGCTGATGACCAATAATAACATTGTTACCCTATAATTTTGGCAACCTATTTCTGACATCTTGTGGGACAACATTTGGGTAACCATCCATTCCTCTAAAATTTATAGGACCAAAGGTGTTAACAAAAAATGGAGGTCTAGGCTGAGCCATATTGTTTGGTGGAGGTGATCTTGGAGGAGAAACAAAATAATGAGGAGTGAGAGGTCTTTGGGGAATGGGAATGAAATCTTCAAAACAGATCTCTCTTAAGGGCTCTCCTTCTTGATGATCTCTAGAAAATTTAGAAAATACAGGAGTAGATTTAGGAGAAAGCTTTTCAAATGCACAAGAAGGTCCCTCACCTGATGGGGAATTCAAATCAGCAATAGGATTGTCTGAATCAGATCCACTTGAAGAAGAATTGCAGTCCTCAATAATAGGCTGCTCACTTTCAAACTCAACAATAGGGATCTCCTTTCTTGCAGCCAAGTCTCCAACAACCTTCCACACCTTTCTCCCCTCTAGCTCTGAGTTTCTTGAATCTGTAAACAAATTCTTAGCAGAGTCCTTGATGAAGAGAGATCTTCTTCCTTCCAGTTTTACAGATTTGAGCAACAAATTATAAATGACAGAAAGGTAAGACAACTAGTATTTTCAAGATCAAATCAACATGGAGTCACCACTAAGGAATTTCACCTTAGTTGTGTAAGAATGCACTAAAATAATCTGTCAAATGTTTTCTAGTACTGAAACCTTTGAAAATATTTATAAATCATACCTTCTTCTTCTTAAATCAATCAATCACAATGCACCCAAAGTGTATGAACTGCTAGGAAATGGAAAAAGGGTAGACAAAACTTGAAACCCTTGTTTAAAACTTGTAGATCTAAAGCATAGAATGATATTTTAACAATGTAACAACTCAAATACTTGAATACACAAATGCTCAAACTCTTCAAATACTCCACAAACACCAAGAAATTCCAAGAAATCCTCGGTAAAAGTGCCATAAAGGTGTTGGTACCCAAATTTGTTCTCCTTTTCAGTCTGAGCAACATCAAAGATATGGCATGAAGCTTGAAGTCAGATAGATCATGTTGTGTGTAATTTTGTAGCCGGGGATGTGATCTAACTGTGCACTAAGATTTTTGGAGAGATGGATAGCACTTTGAAAAGGATCTGATCTGACCCTCACTATTTTAGGTTGTGCCTTTCAACCAAGGTAAAAGAACCTATATTGTAACCCCCAAATGGTGAAGGAGATGAAGATATCCCTCAATTTATGCAAGTAGTATGAAAAGGCCTTGGAAAAATATGATCAACACTCCAAATCTGAACTTTCACAAGTTGTCACTCCCAGATTATGGAGATATTTTCAATGCAAGGCAAGGGTTACTGGAGACATTATATGATTCTAATTTGCCTTATGCATTTTTGTAAATGGATTGTATTCTTTTGTTGACACACAATGTAGATGCAGGGGTAGTATGGGTAAGATGGGTTGTTTAGAATGATTTTTTGGTGGGTTATTAATGAGACAAACTGGGATATATCAGATCTTTGAAAACCTCTACAATACTTGAAACAACTATAAAAAAAAATGCTTCAAATAATCAAGACATTATTTCAACCAGAAGAGACATAAATGGAAGCCCAGGTAACACTCTTCACACAATCTTTGAGAACTCACCACAAAATATTGAAGTAAAGAACTCAATTAAACACAAATATCCTTGATCAAACCATGGCTAAGGTGCCCCCAAAGGCTTACAAGCAATCTCTATAGTCAAGGAAGGTAAAGTGATTTTAAATTTGTTTATCTCCTTATCAGATGAAGGCTCTTCTGAATATGAGATTGCAAATGCCACTAAACTATCAACCAGAAATGGAGATCTTGTGTGATTTCTAAAGACTGTTCAATGCAAGATTGCAACAAGAACAATCAAAACTATTTGCAGACATTTAAAAATGATAACAGACACCATATTGCCCAGAAAAACATAGATTAACTCAAAAGCTTGTTAGATTCATCAGCAAGGGAGAGTTTCATGAACAATATCAGAGTTGTGTGATGGCTATACACTTTTAACCAACTAACATACATGAAGATCCAACATAGAAGAAATTAGTCTGGTTCTATTGTGGGTTTCTTAGAAGATGAGCTTTCTCTCAGAATTTGCTTGTGATTTTCAATTTTTTCCTGACCCCTTGCATCTCTCCAATAATTCATTATATATCTCTTGCCACATTTTATCCTTCTTTCCCAAGCGAAGAATATGCCATGGGATCAAGTTTGTTACAAAACAATACTCATGATTCAACAAAAATGACATCAAACAAAAAAACATTTGCAGGTTGCCAGGTGTGCCCAAAAATATTAAATCATTACAAATATTTGGATCATTATCCATCCTAGAGGCATGTTTTTCATCATTGAGGCATGCAAACACCTTTTACTGATCATTTTCATCATTTTTCCTTTTCAAATTACCTCTGCAACTTTTGATTTTGTCATTTCACATGTTTACTCGGTTTGGGGAAAAAATTACTTCAAAAACATCTCAAATCAAAATATTGAGTCATGAAAGTGATTCCAATGATCCTGGAAGGCCAAAATGACACAAAATCACTATAAATTTGATGAATTTTGATGCAAAAATTGTGATTCCAAGCTTCATGGAGCTCCCATAGCGGTCAAAACAAATGGATGCACAACAACCGTCGATCCTATCCATCTTTTAATCCTATCCCTCCATGTGGAAGATGTGGAATTAGAAATAAGCTTGAGTTACCCTTTTAATTTTTTGGATAAGGCCAAACACATGGCAAAAAATGATTGGAAACAAATTCAAGCTCATTTTTTGTCTTTTTGACATTTTTGAAAAAATGGAAAAATTTGACTTTTTGCCCCGCCTTTGAATTTTGGAGCTGAGATGTGGCACATGGTGGGTCCCATTGGGATCACACTTCAATTCTGTGAATTTTAACCTTTTTTAGAAAATTGGAAAATTTTCACTTTTTGCCCCGCTGGCCCGCACCTCTGATTTTTCCCTTGCCACGTGTCTCCTTGTGATTTGCTAGCGGGACAGTGCTTCAAATTTTGATTTTGAGTCTTTTTTGCTAAAGGAAAAAAAAATTCCTCCTACCTCCACTGGCCCGCCTTGCCCTCTGCCACATGTCCATCGCTGATTTGCTAGCGGGGCCATGCTCCAAAATTTTACCCTAGGTATTTTTCACCAAAAAGGAAAATTTTCCTTCTTCCCTCCGTGGACCCGCCGACCCACTTTGCCCTGTCATGATGCCACGTGTCCTACTCTGATTGGAGTGGGGTTGAAACCTTTTTTGAAACCTTAGAGAATTAGAGCTAAAAAACTCTAAGTCCCCCCCAGCCTACTCCTCCACCTTTTGTCTTTTAGGACACGTGTCCACTCCGGATTGGTTGTGGGGTCTTGGCCCAATTTGTGACTTCAACATTTTTGCAAAATAAGGTCTAAAAACCTTAAGGGAACCTGACCACCTACCATCCCCCTACCAATCAGAACATGCCACATAGGCAAATTTGGAAAAAATGGGTCCCTGGGCCCGAAAATGCCCCATTTGTCAAAAAAGGTGAAAAATGAAAAGTTACAACACTTCCCCACCACACCTTGGCCAATTAGAAGCTACCATGTACCCTCTAACTTCTCAGTAATAATTTGATAGCTAAAATACGCCCGTCTGAATGTCAAAAACACAGAAATTTTCTAGATGTTCCCAAATTTGATTTTTTCTTCGTCGGTGATGGATTTTTCGCATAAAGGATAAATAGAAAAAGTTATTACACATTATACGACCATGGACATGGGTTTTTTGACAAAATCAAGCACAAATCAATAAATTTTAACAATCCTCAGTTGGGAAAACATAGAAAAATGGTAGATCCCATGGATTTAAAAAACATTTAGGGCATGTTCATAGCAAACTTGGAGATTTCTTTCAAATGGGGCAAGGCAAATGAGTTTGTGAGAATTTTGAAAGCACCTCAACTGGAGGGGAAGAATTAAAGACCATCAAATCAAAGGATAAAACATTGCAGAGAAAATATAGATATGGAAAATTAGGGTAACATGGTGCAAGCTCAAAAATGGCACCAACAGTGTAGATGAACTGAGTGCATTTGCAATTATTTACTTTAAAAAAAATTGTGAATGAATAGTTTTTCATTATGACTATGATGTATGTTGGTAAAGTAAAAGACAATTGAACACATTTACAGATAGGTATATTAGAAATCTCACAATGATTTATTATACAAATGTATTTAATGATGTGTCAAGATGATTGTTAAGTTAATTGATATAATTGATTTTGGAATATTGTTGTAATTTGAATTACTCAAATAGTGAATGACACAAATAGTTAAGAAGGGAAAAGGACTATCATGTCAGTTCAATTTTGGCTGACCATGTATGATGTTGTTTTACTTTACCATTTGTAGATACATGAAAAAAAGGGAACTACTGTTGAGAAATGGAAGAATGACTTATTTTATTATTTGTATGTACTTATTTTACAAATTAAGAGTGGTCTACTATGGAATTTTAATGAAATGTGTACTGGTATTGTTTCATTATTTAAAGAAAGTATTTGTTTCTATACTTCGGTTGTAAGCCCGTTATAAGATATGAATCCCTTTTATTTCCTTGGAAATATCTTGCAATATGTATCATTGAATGTTTATATTTATGTATGAATGAGTGATATCTAGATCACCCATATTATGAAGGAAATATTGTGTAAAGATTTGAATAAGTGTTGATAGGGAACAAGTAGGTCTTGGACTTATCTTTTAAACTTTTGATTATTAAAAACAAATCTAAAGTGTTTGATGTCAGGAAAGAATGTATAAAATTGAATATTTATTTCCTAAATTTGTTGTTATGTAATGTTAAATGAGTATTAAGTTGAGACTGATACTATCTATTTTATTCCTATATATATGTGTGTGTGGTTAATCTAAGACTAAGGTTGTAAATTGGAAATATACTAATCTTCATAGATATATATTGTGAAATGATGCCTATGGAAATGTTCTTAGTTGCATGTTATATATGAATGATAAGGGACCGCAATAGGAAAATGAGGTACTCTAATTATAGATGTAAACTATGGAAACTATGTTGAATCATTTGGTATACTATTGAGTTGTAAATTATATCTTATTTAAGGAATAACATATAAAACATGTGGAACTGGGTATGCATGAGTAATGCACAATTTGGTTCATTGTTAATCACTTGGTATTTAGAACTACTAAGTGAGATAATTGGTATAATAATTACCTATGAACTATAATAATAACTTTGGATTTAATTATTGTGAAGGGGATCTAAATCTGCATCTAGTGATTATAATGATTATGATTGAATGACTGTAATCATGCAATTAATGTACCAAAAATCCTTGTTTAGATTTTTTGTATAGTTTCTGCCAAATAGAGAGTAACGTTGAGAATTGGGTTAAGCAAGTTGTAACTAATGAAATAACTTTAATACATGACGTTCCCATTTAGTGGAACTCAGTGAGCCAACTCGATTTTTCCACCGCCACATTATACCCTCTTAATAATGAATGTCATTATAAGGATAAAATGGATTAGTTGTTACGTCGAGTTATCTTGTCTAGTTCCTCTAAATGAGAAGGTCGTAATAAGATGAAAGCAATGTCCTAGGTGTAAGTACAGATATAACCACATGGTGAGGTACCCAATGTCATCTTATGATGACTACGAAATAGGGAGGGACTTGTAATGATGCAAATCATTACAGAGATGCTCAATCTCCCTTGGTCATCCTAAGTTGACATTGTGGTACTTACCCATGTAGGTTGATCTAAATTGGTGCCTTAAACGCAACTTATAAATGATTCATACTTCATGATCAAGTCCTAATCTAGATAATAGTTTTTAGGTGTTAAGGAGAAAGAAAAATTCCAAATGATGATTATTCCGTCATGGAATTAAGCATGGAAAACATGACTTAAAACCTTGGCCAAGGTAATGCAAGCTGTTGATTGCACTGTCAGGATTTCACCTGGTCATAAAGATGTAGGATTTTAGATGGGTATTCTGTAATAGATGCCCAAATAGGAACTTTATACTTTAACACTTGAATTTTCTTAAAGGATGATAGAAACCATGGTATACTTAATATACATATTTAATTAAATAGATATGAAAGGATCGATTTTAATCTGAATCATACGGCTGCATAAGGTTTACTATTATAGGATGGATTGACTATGATGATGTTAGTTCTAAATTGAGTTAATTTAGAATAATGAAACAAGGTGAATTGATTTTTTTTATAAAAACAAATCCCTTAAATTGAAGTCTAAAAAGAGGTTTTTACATTTATTCTATTCACTTAAATGACCTATTTTGAATTGTAAAATTATTTTCTTAAAATTATAAGATAAATAATTAATTTGTCTTTTCTAATGGCAAATGAAATGTCACAAGTGGAATATTAACACAAAGAGTCATGTTGGGGGAGATGAGAGGTCAATTCGCATTTCTATAAATTGGGATGGCTTCTCCATTACAAAGGATCCTAAAAATTTAGTTCTCTGTAGCTATAGTGGATTATAATCTGTTGTTGAGATTTGTATCACCAATGAACATGAAGTAAAATCTACATTTCTTCCTTTTTATTTTTGTTATGTTTCTTCTACTTCTCTCTTTTATGTACTTTTCAAGCATAGTGATCCAGTAATTTATTTGTATCTTTGGTGGATGAATCTAAGAACTTGGTGTCTGGTTTTTTCTATCTCACTAGATAGATTCATCATTGATTTATTCTATGTTGAATGTTAAAACAATCTATTTATTAGGTGTGAAATATGTAATTGGAATACTCACAATAATAAACTTCCTTTCCCAATTTCTCTCCTTCATACCTCGTCGGTATGATTTCCTCCCTTATACCCCATACAAGAACTTTGGCACAGGTTTAGTGGAGTATTATCTTATGATCCCTAGCCTATTTGGCTAACCCACATAATTTAGGTAGGATTAGATTAGTTATCAGTTAATAATGGGAGATTCATCATTCAATGTAGAGGGACATAGCCCCATGAATGTTTGTAGAGACACATAATTTTCCCAACTAACACATTTTCTCAATATAAATATGTTTTTTATATTCACGGTCTAAAAATTATGGACAAGATCACTCATTTTGAAGTCACATTCTTTGGCATGTTTTTTATATGCTCATTTGATGCATTCTTGATAAACATGATGATGTTTGATGGATGTTATATGAAATTCATATAACAATTCAAGTTGTGCTAGAGGTTCTTGATGATAATCCTCATCAGAGATAACATCTTTGAGGGACACATAGAGTGATGGGATTTGAAATTTAGGGGGGGTAAGATCACCTCATATTCGTAGACTAAAGTGAAGGGAATAACACTTATAGGAGTAAGGATGTTATTTCGATAAGACCATAAAGCAAACATGATTTAGAGATACCAATCCTTATAATCCAAAAATGGATCACAAGAAATTCTCAATTCTATGTATTCTCCATATTTGATACTTTCTCTACAGGTTATAATAATATTATTTCTTTAGGATATGGTCTAGTTATCCTTGGGGTGATCCATAAACCTTTGAATGATAATTTAGATCATACTTGTTCTATTCGGGAAATTCTATAGGTGATGGTTAGAACACTTCCCTAGAGTTTACGTAACCACCACTCTACACAGAGCAGAGATTACACAACTACCGCAGTGGTTATGAAACCGTCGGTCTGCATTCGGAAGTGGTCATGTGCATGACGGTTCTAGACTTTAGGATCTTAATATTTGTAAATATTTAAGCTTCAAAATCACTTTGTTTTGCCTTTCCATGCATGCTTAGGTAGAGAAGATATATATACAAGTTCAATTCTTCATTCTAGGAAGTTATTTTGAGTGAAGTCTAGTGTGGAAAAAGAGGAGAAGTCAGAGACCTTTCTTTTTTTATTCATTGAGAGTGAGTTCTTCTTTTTTGAGAATTTATTAGAAAGTAAATACAATTAAGAGTGTGATTCCTTCTTGAAGGCCAATTGTTGGTAGTAATTTGCATTTTTTTGGAGATTTACATAGTGAAAGGGAAGTAAATTTTCTCACCCAATGGAGTTTTTCCCATATTGGGTTTCTCTGAGATCAATCTTGTTTCCTTTGTATCTCATTTCTTAATTTTGCAATGTAGTAGTGGTTAATTCTTTCACATTATATTGGTAACAAATACATTAGTAAATATTTCATTTATTTTCACAAGCACATGAACTATTTATTGTTAGAATTGAGAAATTTATAGATTAGATTAGTATTAGAGCAATTAATAATTTATTTATTATGTGGTTAACTTGTGTTGAGATTTTACCTAGATGCCCCTCACCTGAAAGGGAAAAGAAATTGGTGAAGGTATCCTTATCCCTTTTAAAGCAGATATTTCCACAAGGAAGTGAAAGCAAGGAATTCGAGAGATGGCTCATAGAGAAGATGTAGATGATAGAGGAGAATAACATTTCTATAAGTTGGAGGTGAATATGGTAAGTCTATCCACAGATGTGGGAAGTATTTTCTTCTCATGATTATGAAGAAGATAAACCTCGTGTCATTCCCAAACCTCCACCTTTCAAATCAAAGGCCAAGATAGAGATTCAAACTTATGATGGAGACACGAATTTTGAGAAGTTATACCATTGGCTAGCGCAACTAGAGGTATATTTCAATTTGCATCAAATTAATGAGAGTCAATAAATTTTTTTTGCTCGGTTAAAATTGACCAATCATGATTTAACTTGGTTTTAAATTTATGTTCATTCATTGGTTGTTAAAAAGCTTCCTCTAATTACTAAGTGGTATGATTTTAAAATGCTTATAAAAATTCAGTTTTATTCAATTTTTTATGAGGAAGATAGGTCCATATATTGGTAATATCTATGTAGAAATAAGGCTAGACTATGTAGGAGTATACCAGTGAGTTTCAAAAGAAATCTATCCAAAGGGGATAGGATGTAGCTGATCGGGACCTTTTGATGAAGTATATTGGTGGACTGCATAAGCACTTGAGGATTCTAGTCCACTTGGCCAAGACGACAGACGTAGATGAGGATTGTGTGCAAGATCACTACTTGGAGATGTACAAGAATACAATTTCATCTACTTATCAACATGCTTCGAACAAAAAAGGAGAAACTAAACATAATGATAAAGGAAAAGGAAAGGGTGATAAAAATTCTACATATATTTATAAAAGGGTACTAAAGTTCATTATCGGAATTACGATGTCAACACTCATTCTAGGAAAAATGTTGGAAGATCCACTTGGAATTACATCCCTTCAAGAAAAATAAAAATAAGAAGAAGGCCATGGCTTCCCTCTAGGGAGAGGAAGTGTTTTTTTATAAAAGATTTGGATGAGATAGTGTGTTTTACTTCCATCCTTATAGAGGTATGTTTGGGTAGTAATAGTGTTGTTCAGGAAAAGGAACTAACTAATCTCTTTCATTTAAAAATTTAAGTGAAGAAAACTAAGGTGGATGCTCTTTTTGATACATATCCTCAAGCCAATTTGACTAGTAAAGAGTTTGTGTATAGGATAAAGTTGGAAACTTACAATCACCCAAGTCCTCATTCTTTGGGTTGGGTAAAGAAAGGTGTAGACATCAAGGTTACTAACCAATGTAAGATCACTTTTGGTATTGATAAGAAGTTTATTGATGAATTTACTATGGATGTTGTTCCCCTTGATATGTGTGGTGTAGTATTTGTCAGCTCATATTTGTATATCAGGGATGTTATCTTCATGAGGAGATCCAACCAATACTGTTTGGTAAAGTATGGTAAGAGCTAAATACTTTCATCCTATTTAAGAGAATTTAGAATCTCTTTGATAAGTGCCACAGAAGCTCAAAATCTTATTAATGTTATTTGTAAATGTGCATTACTTATTTTAAGGGATATGGCAAAGGATGATATTATTACATCTAAGACCACCTGTAGCATATTTTATAAAAAAGAAGACAAAGATAGCAGATTTGGTTCAAAAATTTTAGGGAGGTATTTTTGGAACGTATAGGGCTTCCCCTAGTCAGGGAAATTCAGAATAAAATCCATTTGCTACCCAATAGTCTGATTTCAAACTTGGGATTATACATGAAATCTTTGAAATATGCCAATGAGGTAAAAAAATAGTTATTGTCTTTGATTAACCAAGGTATAATCCATCCTATCACTTCTCCATGTGGTTATCCTATTGTTTTAGTACAAAAGAAAGATGGTTCATGGATAATGTGTGTTTATTATAGAGATTTAAATAAAATAAATATCAAGAATAGGTACCCTCTTCCTCACATTGATGATTTATTATATCAATTACAACATGATAAATATTTTACTAAGCTAGATTTGAAGTTTGGGTATCATCAACTATGGATCAAGGTAGAGGACATCTAGAAAACAACGTTCAAGACCAGATGGGGGTTATATGAGACTTGATTGGTTGGTATTACCGTTCGGGTTATGCAATGTAAACCTTCCTTCCTGAGATTGATGAATGAGGTAATGAGGAAATTTATTTATTCCTTTGTTATTATGTACTTGGATGACATTCTAGTTTTTAGTACAAAAATATGATGAGCATATTGAATATTTGAGTCAATTTTTGCAAGTTCTTAAGGAAAACTAGCTTATGTTGAATGAAAAGAAGTGAAAATTTTCACAATAGTTTCTTGTATTTTTGGGACATGTGGTTGGAGATGGAGATTTAAGGATTGATATAGAAAAGATAGAGGCCATTCAATATTGGCCTACACCATCTAGTTTGACCAAGACCAAGAGATTTGTTGGTGCATTTCAGTATTTAAGGAATTTTTATAAGAACTTTTCATCCATAGTAGTGCTAATAAATTCAGTGACAACAGGGGGTAAGGCTTTTGATTGGGGTAAGAAACAACAAAGTGATTTTTTTTCATTTAAATATAAGATTATTCATGCTCTAGTTTTGGAATTTTCTAACTTGAAGTTACCATTCGAGGTGGAAACCAATGCTAGTGACTATGTTATGGGGGTTTTCCTTCTTGAGCAGGGTAGGCCCATATGTTATCACTCTTAATTAGTTCACGATGTAATTCTATATTATTGTACATATGAAAAATAATTGTATGCTCTTATTCAATAATTCAATAAATGGAAACATTATTTTTTGGGTAAGGAAAATATCATTCACATGGATCATCAACCTCTCTAATAACTGCAAGCTCAAAAAAAAACTTTAGCAAGCTAGAAACTATAAATGAATTGGTTTTTTATACCAATCTCATTTGATTATTAAATATAAGAAATACGTGACTAAAAAATTAGTTGATATGTTATCTAGACCTCATTTGATTTCATATATGGGCATAATAACTCTTCTTGATCCTTTTTTGTGTGAATCATATCAGGAAGGTTATGAGTAGGATACAGATTTTGTAGATATTTTTCAGCGAAAACCTCTAAGCGAGGGATTGACACCTAGAGGAGAATACTATTTTCAGGATGGTTTTCTCTACAAGAATGAGAAACTTTGTACACCTAAGGGGAAAGAGTTCAGTTGATGAGAGAAGCACACACTTCCAGGGTAGTTGGTCAATTTCATGTGACAAAGACTAATGGGCACTTGCATAGGTATATTTATTGGAAAAACATGCAAGAAAAAAGTTTCTAAATGCATCAAGGGATATGTTTTATGTAGTATAAGTAAGCCTAATAACATGAATTTGGGGTTATATAATGCATTTCTAGTTCCTTCCCAGCCATGGGAGAATATCTCCATATATTTTATGGGTGGTTTTCCAACCTCCAAGAAAGGTCATGATCATATTTTTGTGATAGTAGACCAATTTAGCAAGATGTGTATTTTAATTCCTTGTAAGAAAACCATTGATAAAAGTGATGAAAATGAGTTATTTATTGATAATGTGTGGGTTAAATTTTGTTTACCTCATTCTATTATGTTATAAAGGGACTCATGATTCATAGGAAAGTTTTATTCTTCTTTTTGGGAGGACATGGATACGAATTTGAAGAGGTATACCATCTTTCATCCACATAGAATTGGGAAAATAGAAGTGGCAAACTATACATTGGTCCAAATATTGAGAGGATACAATAACAAACATCTAAGGACTTAGGATGAGAAATTTGAATATATCCAACATTCTTATAATAGCGAATTTCATGCTTCAACCAGTAAAACTCCTTTTGAAACCTATTTTCCCAAGAGTGATTTTGATGTTGTTTTGAGATTACATGTAGAAATGAATGGAAAGTGGAACTGGAGGTCCACAAAGCTGAGAAGTTCATTGATAAAATTCAACAGATACACCTTTAGATACATAAGAGGTTGACAGAGTTATAGGATAGGTACAAAACATGATATGATTAACACAAGACTAAGCATTCCTTCTTTATTGAAGACAAGGTATGGTTGTAATTCACAAGGGATAGACTATGGGGAAAAGATAAGAAAATAATACCTCTTTGATATATCCCATTTGATATTCTATGATAAGTGGATAATAATTTATTTTTCATGGACTTACCTCTTATATGAGGATTTACTCAGTTTTGAATGTTGAAAATTTACATCTCTTTTAGCCTTCCATGTTGGATGAAGAACAAGAGGGAGTATTGCTTCTATCTATTAAGGATCTTACTCCAAATAGTCATCTAGCATTAGAGGAAGATTTTTTTTTGTAGCGGAAAGGGAGGATGACACATAGAGGAGTGCAAGACAAGTGGTTGATTGGGTTAAAAGCCCAGTTTCCTACCAAGGACAAGTGGTATTCCAGAGAAGACGTGGGGAAGAAATTTCCTCACCACATCAGTCCTTGAAAATTTTAGGGACTTAAAAGCCTCAAATTGGGGAGGTATGATATAAAAGTGTATTTGTAAATGCCAAATTCTATGTATTATCTATATTTGATAATTTCTCTACAAATTCTCAGCCTATTCTTTCTTCAAGAGATGGTCTAGTTAGGCTGGGTGTGATCCAGACACCTTTGAATGAAAATTTAGACCATAATTATTCTATTCAAGAAATTATAAAGGTGATGGTTTTGCAACCAACATGGAGGTTACGTAATTGATTATCTATAGAAAAAAATGGTTTCACAACCACAATGGTGGTTACTCAATAGCCACAACAGTTACTCACGACGGTTACGAATCCACTGGTCTGCGTTCGGTAGCGGTCCTGTGTGTGACAGTTCCAGAATTTGGGATCTCAAAAGTTGTAAATGTTTAAGCTTCCAAATTTATTTTTTTCACCTTTCCATGCATCATTGTATAGAAAAGCTACAAATATAATTTCAATTATTCATTCTAGCAAGTGATTTTGAGTTAATTCTAGTGTGGGAAAAGAGGAGAAGTTGGAGTTATTTCTTCTTTTGTTCATTGAGAGTGAGTTATTCATTGTTGAGAAGTTGTGAGAAATAAAATATAATTAGAAATAGTGTGAATCCTTCTTAAAGACCAATTTTTGGTAGTACTCTGGATTTTTTGAAGATTTACATAGTGGAAGGGAAGCAAATTTTCTTACCCACTAGCATATTTACCACATTGGGGTTTTCCAGGATAATTCACATGTCCTTTGTCTCTCTTTTCTCAATTTTACAATATAGTAGTGTTTAATTCTTGCACATTATATCGGTAACAAAGAACTGAGTAAATCTTTCATTTATTTTTACAAGAATATGATCTATTTATTGTTAGAACTGATTAGTTTATAGATATTTTTGGTTGACACTTTTCACGAGGATTTTGTTGAGTCTTTTTTAAAAGTTTATTCTTGATCATTTATGTTTGGATAATAGGGTGATTAAAATATTAGTCTGATGTTGAATGTGTCACACAATTTATTCATTTTTGAAATATTTTCCATTATCGATGATAAGTTTTTGAGGGATTCCAAAGTGGCATATGATGTGTTGATAGATGATATCAACTATTTTATTTGTTTTAGTAGAGACAAGAGGAATATATTCCACATTTTTAGTGAAATATTTAGTGGCGGTGATGATAGAGTGATGTCGTTGTGATGAACGAGGATTGAAAATACCAATGCGCTCAAGTATGCATTATGAGAAGGGCCATAGCTCTTGATCAGGTTATAAGGTATGATTGGGATGTGGATGAGGTTGGAAGGTTGTTAAAACTTGACACATTTCTTGAAGTACGTGAACAAAAATATTGATTAAGGGTGGGCCAGTAATAGCCCATCCATATGACACATTTAGCAATGATCATACTACTAAAGTGTCCACCACCTATGCCATCATGGACTTCTTAGACAACCTTATTAGAATCATGATATTTTAGGCATTGTAGTAAGAGGATGTTAAATCTTCATTTGTAGAGAACACCACCTATGATAACATATCAGGTAGCGCATTGAAGAGAAGATTGTTTATCCTTTTTAGATAAGATAGATAATATTTTTGATTGAGATAAATAGTCATAGATTTAAGTGTACCATAGGTTTTTTTATTTTCATTGATGAGGTTAATAGAGGGGAGTTTTTTGGTGTGATATGGTTCATGAAGTGTATGCAAAACAATGAACAAGTTGGAATCATTAGTCGATAGTGAGATGAGTGATGCTAGAGAAACCATAGCTTCTACAAACTTATTGGAAGCTCGTGGAACTATTTAGATGGTGTATTGATCAAAGGATTCTAAGAGGAATTCAAGAATGTTTTAATACTTTTGTAAAGTTTCATTCTTGCATTGGTAAATTCCTTTGATTTGATTGATGATGATTTGATAGTCTGTGTAGATGTCTATAATTTTAACACCAAGCATGACTATTATTTGAAGATCCATAATGAGAGATGCATATTCGTCCATGTTATTAGTGCATTCAAAGTTGAGTTTAAAGGATAGAGGGATAGGAGTCCCTCAGGGAGGTATGATGATGATACAGAAAAATCCCCCTGCTAAGAGTTACATCCATAAGAGAAAAGTGTTATTCAGACAAGAGTACATTCTAGATCGATGGTGTTAATGGATTCTTCACAAAAAAATTTGTGTGGTAGTTGATTGTCAGGAAGGGGATATTTTGTGAGTTATTCAGGAATGGCTTGCCCATTGATAGATTTATGTGATATGAATCCAATATCAAAATTATTCATGAGCCTGAGCCATCGAGTGATACGATCACTATGGTATGGTTTCTAATGAATGTCTTTGAGAGGATTAAAACTAGTCTCAATGTATGTTTTATGATTAAATAGATAGTGGAAAAGTTTAGAAGTCGCAAAGTACACGTTTTCATAGTCATGAAGTGTGTGGCTTATGTAGTAAAGAACATGTTCTCTACCCTTTTCATCTTGATGAATAAGCATTATGCCCAGGGTATGATGAATAATGTATAGGTAAAATTTCTCCCTCTCACGTGGAGGTGTGAGCATGTACGATAATAGAAGGCATTATTTGAGGTCATCAAAGGATTTCTGACATTTTTTATCCCATTTAAAATGTACATCTTTGTGGAGGAGATGGTGAAGAGGTTGAAAGTGATCTAAAATTTTTGAGATGAAACATTGGAATGATTAAAGTATACCTTGAAGGCTTTGAAGTTGTTTTAGGTTAGAATGGGGAGGAGTTTCAATAATGGATTTAAGTTTGAAAGGGTCCACTTCAATTTCCCTGATAGAAATAAATAAACCTAAGATATTTCTAGTGAGGACACTGAATACAAACTTATTGGGATTAAGGAAGAGGAATTACTAGATAAGATTGGTAAAGATGACATCAAGGAAGAGGATATGGTATCTGCGTTATTTAATTTTTTCTAAGAATTCATCAACATAGTCCTCCATGTAACACCTCAATTTTACAATTCATCATACTAAGGGATTTGTTTTATTAACCCATTTAATTATCTTTCTTCTTTCAATGACTAATATCTTACAGTAGATTATTCCAATATTTATTAATGTTCGCAATCCACCTTGACAACCTGTGATAACCATGTGAAACTATAAGGGTTCAAATCCTACTCGACCCCATTTCAATGCTCTAAACGATCCAATATACCCAGTATATCATTTGGTTGTACCTTTTTAAAGGTACAGAGAACCATGTTTATCTTCTTAGTGTCAGCCTCCTGCTCACGAAAAAAGTTAAAAGAAGAAATGGTGACAAATAATGTAATCATTCATTTTCAATATTATGTCCTTGGTTTTGGCATTGCACGACTAAGCCTAGTTTCGTGACTGCACATAAGCCACTTGAAACCTTTACTTTACAATTCACCACACAACCATCTCAAAATACTTGAATCTGGATTATTTTCTATTTTTTCTTATTAAGTTACAATTTTTCATTTTAATTTATTTATTAACATCGTGTATACCTTCATCCTAGGAATAGTTTAACTAAGTTTCATGATGATATCCCAATCACATAAGAGGAATGAAATGATCTCCATGAGTCATTGCATAAGTTATGCACTTTTTTACAAGTGATTGTCAACTGTATCGGTTTCCAATTAAAAGAATAGTTCAGTCAAGTACAAGACTGAAAACCATTTCATAGCATTAGTTAAGATTCGTTAATGCCTATTAGTTTACTTATGAAAAATATGTATATCTATACCTTTTTCATGAGATCACAAAGCACCTTTTTACTTCATTCCCTATCGATGTAGTTTGATCATACGATGATTGTACTGAATCATGTAAATATATGTCACTGTTGTTAGAAGACAACAATTTTTTTTGTATTGTTTCCATCACATAAATTGATTTATAAAATTTGGTTTAGTATCATATATGTTTAAGTCTTTTAAAGGATAAGTTTCTTCCAACAAAGGGCAGCATATTGAATCTCAATGGTTCAACATACCATTTGATTTATAATATCTTACTTATCTAAGATTGACAATTATAAATTCATCACTTATGATTATCTCTTAAGTGTAATTCCATATTTCATTAATTATATTATTGACTTTTTTACACAATTATTAGATTATGACAACACCTTGAAAATAATAATATTGTCTCATTAACCATAAATTCTCAAAGAATGGTTGGTTGTTTAAACAATGAGACATAAATGTCGTAAAACAAAAGTATGTCAAGAAACAACACGTTATATTCATATGATGGAGGTTAAACCTCAATATTAAGGTACATAACATGATTTAATCAATAAAAATACAATAGGCTTTAAAAATCCTTAATTACAACACCCAAAGTATAATACATTCTCCTTTTAAAAAGTTCTTGTACATTTATTACATCAAATAAATTAGTACAATTTTTTCAGGTATATCGTAATCCAATCTTTACACTTTTGTAATTAATTTCAAAACATATAACCTAAAATGATAATTTTTATACATGATCACCTCAGATGAAGAGGCGTGGATTCATATAAAAAATTGTACTTCTATATCATAAACTAAATGAATGTAAGGAGTTTAGCATATTGAATAATAAAACCCTTTTAATTTTCAAGTTCAATATTTAAATAGATTGATCTAATAATATTGATGATGCTTCTAACAAATATCATTTCCGTTTATCAAATATGATCCTTACTGCCATGTTAATCTTAACTTCATATAGTCTAATGTCACAACAATATCCCAACTGAACTTATAATTATTAAGGCCAAAGAGATACATTATAATTTCCCCAAAAGAATCCTTTTTTCCCTATTAACTTCCTTTCCCTTCATTAATATATATATGAGAGAGGAAAATTATTGTTCGTAACTTAAGGTAATGCTTAAAAAATCCAACCTGATACATGGTGGAATGTTATCAGAATTTATCTCAATAAACCCACAACTCACAAACTTCACACCTTATCATTACTTAAATAAGTGTAAGATGAAGCCCAATTATTTAGATCAATTAATATAACATATTAGTTTTATTAAATCAATTCCCATTTAAATATCATACTGCATTAGAAAATTCCACACAAAAGATATTAATGATACCAGATCTTCTAAAATAAAGTAAAATAACAAGAATTCCTTTCACCAACATAGTTGATGAAATGTGACAAAATAATAAACATAATTCAAGGAATTCATTAAATGACTTACTATATAACTTGGTTGAGTTGGTTCCCCAATTGGGTGAGATCATCCCTCAAGTCTCCATGAGTTACTATTAATTTATTTAGCGCTAAGCCCCAACTGAAAAACCAAGGTAACATAACTTTTGGTGAGACCATGGCTGAAGCATTTAAGGTGAGTTAAATACCATAAACACAGAGCTACAAATGAGCCAAAAATTTCAAGCACTACCGAGCCACATGGGCTCTTTAACAATAAAGAGGCGTGACCAAAGTCACAGTCAGCCGAGAAAGGATTTGTTAAGGTTTATTTAATAATCATGTCTATTTAAATGCAAAACTTAGGTTCCCAATAATAAACTTGAATCCATGCATATCATGATATGGCATATTTAATGAAAAATAGGGTATTTATAGTTAAATAATCAATCCATCAATACCACTGAAACCCTGAGAAATCTATTAACAGATCCTTACTTTGTACAAGTTATTCAGAAATACCAAAGAATTAATGATTTAGTGAAGTCATAAAAGACCCCTTCCATGATTATCTACTATTTTGGGCTTTTGCATCAATTGAATCAAGTCCTAAAAGATCAAGAAAACCATACTAAATTCATTACTTTTATGAAATAGCAATACGAAATGGGTCAAGAATCCATGCCTGAAAATTGTAAATTGTCTGTAACTTTTTCCTAGTTTCTTCTTGGAAGGTTTCCCAAAAAAATTTAAGCAACATGAACAAGAAAACGTCTCCTTTAAAATTCACCCAAAATAAATCAGTAACTCACACAATAGAAACCCCCAAAACTTCCTCCTTATTTTATACATATTTCACACCTAAACTATATCATAAAATATTTGTAATGAAAATCCATAAACATGCATAGTTAGTCCAAAACATAATTCCAATAAACATTCACACAATAATAATGAAACTCATCTTTTGCATACAAGGTAGCTTGTTGGAGAAGCTTCAAGTTCCTCAAAAAAATAGTACATACATTAAATGCATTATATCCGGAGATGCCACGTTTGTGGATCTATTAAATTTTGTAGTTTCCCACCAAAAATGGTGGTGGAGCTAAACCGAGCGGTCCAATACTCAACTTAAATAATAATCAAATCTCCATGATTTACATGGGTTGATAAACGACCACTTCACCATTATTTAAATAATTTAAAACATTAAAAAATTATTTGAAGATGCATGGTGTTGTCGATCGGTCCAAGACCAACTTATATTAACAATTAAAACTTTTCATGGTATTAAGGAATCAACTAATCCAATGCACTCAAGTAGGGTCGAAGACCATATTCTTACCAATCCTTAATTTAATCCTAAACAACTAATAACAATCAAATGCCACTCAAGGTTGGTAAAATTGACCCTTAAGTTAATATTCACCATTTTCATGGCCAACGACCTATATGATAACTTAAATAATCAACATTTATATTAGCCATTTGGTTGAGGCTATTCAAATTAATCTTTCAATATGCCACAAGACCACTAGTAATCTAATTAAGCACTATAAAAAATTCCTTTGTTACAGGGGCCGATAAATGACCCTTCAAAACATCCAAAGTTAAATTTTCCTAGAGGTCATTAGATCCACTTACCTTTTCCTCGAACAACTTATGGTTGTTAACCATGATAAACAACAATTAATTTACCTTACTTTCTTAACCGTTGTCCTACAAACATTACAACACAATAATGAAAGACACTTCCAATGCACTATGATCCATAACTGAAATAGATCAACCAGTACATTAATCAACCATATATATATATATATATATAAATATCAAATAGTAATATTTCTCTGTACCAAATAATACAATCCCAACTAGGATGTAAATTTGTCAATATTGTCTAGGTATCTTTGAATAGTAAGCAAGTATAATAATCCAAATACAAATTTACTATTCATTTGTGAACCATCAATAAGATAAGAAAATATCCTAAACAGGTACAAAAACCAAATTAGCATAGTGATATTATGAACCATTTCTCATAGCAAAGTAAAATAACCTCGTCTGAATAAATCGAAACAATATAAGTTATAAAATCTTAATTACTTTATGAATGTCAGATGACAAACATTTTTACGCAGTTACACATAGAAATATGCATGTGTATATCATTGTTTAGGATATACATACACATGTCTAGCTACATAATCATCTACGGAACATTTTTTGTACCCCTTCCTTTGTAAACCATTCAACAATTTAATTCTTATCCTTCCTACGCAATAGACTGAAATTACAAAATGTGATAGACTTCCCCCTTAATAAATCATTGTCCTGATGATTTTTTACTCATTAATCAAAATCATAACATTCCAACACAAAATTATATCTAATATCTAAGGAGAAAAGTCGGAATTTTCATCTAATAACTTGCATTTTTTTTGGATTTCATATCATCTGAACTTACTATAACAACCATTCAATAAGAAAAAACTATCACATAGTTAGAAATATGACATAGTTTTTATCATTACATCCAGTCATAAAATGCAATAATATTTAATATACATAATAGATAGTCAAAAAAATTAATTATTGTAGAAAAAATAAGGAAAACACTATTTTTAACTTCAGCATGTCTTCCCAAACTGTTTTGTTTCATTATTACACTTTTATTTACAGAATTTTCTTTGTGCAATTCCCAATTTATTTGAAATGCACCCAATGATTTTTCTTTTTCTGACTGGTTTTACTATAATACATCTATGGTTTACATCTTTTGGATATCTTCATCCTTTATTCAATACCAATGATTACTTAAATAATTTAAAATGTTCCTTTATTTTCCTTTTAGGCTTGTTGTTTTTGCATATTTCAAGGTATTGGTTTAAAACTTCTTTCATACCAATAAACATTTGACTTACGTTGGGAATAGTCAATATTAATCACTACAATCTTAATTATTTTAATGAACTCAATTATAACTTCAATTTCCATGATGAAGCTTTAACAACATCAATGTTTCTTTGACAAACATAAATTTATAATTTTAAATAAATTTCTTTTCATATTGAAAAGATAAATCAGATTTCTCATTCTTGTTTTCAGCTAATCACTAGATACAAAAAACTCCATCATACTAGTGTTATACTAAATAAACATCAATAATTGCTTCATAACCTACTTAACATCTTGTTAGGAACATCTTCTTCATTTTCATGGTTGTTAGTCATTGCAGCGTTGTTCTGCTCCTTGCTGGAAATTACAACAAGTTCTTATTGTTGTACTTGACTTTATAGTCCACATTTTCTCCATATCATTTCCATCACTTTTTCCTAAAGTTATAGGTGAAGGAGAGCTAATTATCTTGTTATAATTTTATTCTTTAACAAGTTGGAATTTGACTACAGATTGTTTTCTAGCCTTTTTGGATTTTCTTAACACTGATTCTATAGTAGATAGTCCATGTTAACTACATCATCTACCAAATTTGGGTTTAATTTAATATTGGATTTTACATTCCAATAAATGTCATTCAAAGACAATCCAATAGTCAAGTGATTCCATCACTAATTTTCACTAATCAACTCAAGTTATTTTACTTTGAATTGATGATCTTCACATTTTACAAGCTACTCCAAGCAAGTTTCCAGTTTCTTGTGTCATGAAGGAGTGTTATAGTTTTATATAACTTATTTACCACAAAACCTACAACATAATTTTCTTTGGTTCATTCTTCTTACAACCATCATATTATGTTATTAAGAAAAAGGTGTTTGGTTAGCATAAAGACCCATGAAGTCCAAGAGCTGTAATGTTCAACTCTGATACCAAAATGTAACACCTCAATTTTATGCTTCATCAAACTAAGGGATTTTTTTTTTCTATTTTCCCATTTAATTATCTTGATGCATTCAATGATTAATAGGTTACAACTAAATTAATCTAACATTAATTAATGTTCATAATCCACCTTGATAACCTATGATAACCATGTGCAACTATAAGGGTTTAGATCCTACTCGATCCCCTTTCAATGATCTACAGGAGTCAATATACCCAATATATCATTTGGTTAGAAATTTTTAAAGGTAAAAATTACCATGTGCATCTTATTAGTGTCAACCTCCCTCTCACGACACATTTTAAAAGAAGAAATGGTGAAAGACAATGCAATTAGTCATTTGCAATACTATGGCCATAGTTTTTGGCATTACGCTAGTAAGCCTAGTTTTATGACTTCACATAAGCCACTTGAAACATGTCCTTTCCAATTCACCACACAACTATCTCAACATAGTCATCCAGATTATTTTCCATTATTTTTTATTAAGTTACAATTATTCATTTTAATTTATTTGTTAACATCGTGTATGCCTTCATCCTAAGAGTAGGTTAAACAAGTTTCATGATGATATCTCAACAACGTTAGAGGCACATAATGATCTCCATAAGTCATTGTATAAGATATGTACCTTATTACACATGATCATCAAATATACCAATTTCTAATTAAAATACTAGTTCAGTAAAGTATAAGACTTAAAACCATTTCGTAGCATTAGTTAAGCTTTGTTAATGCCCATTACTTTACTTAGGACAAATATGTATATCTATAGATTTTTCATGTGATCACATAGTATCTTTGTAATTCCTTCCATATCAATGTAGTTTGATCATACGCTGATGGTACTTAATCATTTAAATATATGTCCTTATTGTTAGAAGACACTAGCCTATTTTGCATTGTCTCCATCAAATAAACTAATTTATAACATTTTGTTTAATATAAGATATACTTAAGTCTTTTAAATGTAAGTTGTTGCCAAAAAATGATGGCATATTGGCTCTTAATGGTTCAACATATCATTTGATTTATAACATCTTACTTATCTAAGATTGATAGTTATATTCATCACTTATGATTATCTCTTAAGTGTACTTCCATATTTCATTGATTATATTACTGCTTTCATTACACAATTATTAGATTATGAAAACACCTTAAAAATTGTAATATTGTCTCATTAAACATCAATTCTCAAATAATGTTGGGTTGTTTAAAGAGTGATAGATAAATTTTATAAAACATAAGTATTTCGGGAAATAACAAATTATATTCATATGATGGAGGTTAAGCATCAATATTAAAGTAAGTAAGATAATTTAGTAAATTAAAAACACAATAGGATATAAAAAGACTCAATTACAACACACGAAGTAAAACATATTTTCCTTTAAGAAAGTACATGAACATTTAATACATCAAATAAATTAGTACAATTTTTTACAAGTATGTCGTAATCCAATCTTTATACTTTCGTAATTACTCACAAAACGTGCAACCTAAAAATAATAATTCTTATACATGATCATCTTAGATGAACTGACATGGATTCATAAGACAAAATCGTACTGCTATATCATAAAATAAATGAATGTAAGGAGTTTACCCTATTAAATAATCAAACCCTTTTAACTTTCAAGTTCAATATTTAAATAGAGTGACCTAATGATACTGATGATGATTCTACCAAATATCATTTTCATTTATCAAATAAGATCCTTACTTCCATGTTAATATTAACTTCATATAGTCTAATATCACAAAAATATCCCAACTAAACTTCTAATTATTAAGGCCAAAGATATACATTATAATTTCCCCAAAATAATCCATTTTCCCCTATTAAATTCCTTCCCCTTCATTAATATACATATATATGAGAGAGCACAATTATGGTCCTTAAATTAAGGTAATGCTTAAAAAAATCCAACTTGATATATGGTGGAATGTTATCATACTTTATCTCCATAAACCTACAACTCGTAAACTTCACACCTTATCATTACTATAATAAGTGTAAGATGAAGCCCAATTTTTTAGATCAATTAATACATCACGGTAGTTTCATTAAAGCAAGCCCGTTTTGAAAACCACACTTCATTAGAAGAAGAAAATTCCACACAAAATATATCAATCATAGAATATCTTCTAACAACAAGTAAAATAACCGGAATACCTTTCACTAACATAGTTGATGAAATTTTACAAAATAATAAACATAATTCAAATCATTCAGTACAATCTTATGTCAGTAAATCAGGACATATTTAGTGAATCTGGACTCTTGTATTACAAGTTTTCAAAGAAATATATCACCATTTTTTCCTATATTGGATTCCACTTTTTCTATATTGGATTCCATTATTACTATCATTGGATTCTATTAGTAACAATATTAGATTATATTGTCATTATTGGACTTATTGGATTTTAATTTTGCTATTAGTGGATTCCAATATCGCTATTATTAGATCCTTATTTTTGCTATTATTGGATTCCACTTTCATTGTTTTTTAGATGTTCATGTTAGTAGTATGTAAGGTTATCAGCCACTAACTATTATAAGGCATGAGTCCATTGGATTTTCAAAAATAAAAAAATAACAATAACTTCCTACAAGATCAAGTTTAAATTGCAAGCCTCGCAATTTGAAAAGGCGATGCTAGCACTTTCCTTGCACTTTGAAAGTGAAAAATCCTCGATGTAAGGTTAGCGGCTGCTAAATATTATAAGTCCCATTTTATTAAATAAAAAATAAAAAATAATAATAAATCCCTTTAATTAAAATTTTGAAGTGTGAGCTTCACACTTTCAAATTGCAATACTTGCATTGTCAAAATCAAAGCCTCACACTTTCAAAGTGCAAGCTTTGCACTTTGGTTTCTTACTTTGAAAGTGAGAGGCTCACACTTACCATGTGTGAGACTTGTACTTTCAAAGTTATGAGGCTCACACTTTTAAAGAGTGCTCCTTGCTATTTGAAAGATTGAGCCTCACACTTTGAAAGTGAAACCCTTGAGGCTTGCACTTTGACAGTGTGAATCTAACACTTTCAAAGTGTGAGGCTCACACTTTCAAAATTTGAGGACTCACACTTTCAACATTGGTTATGCACATCCTTGATATTGACATTGGCCTCAAATTATACTGGTGTTATTTTGATTTCTAGTGGAACTTACAATAAAATTACGTGCTCACCCCAAAATATACCTTATTTGTTATGATTCTCCCAAAATAAGAATGTTTTTGTTTGATATTATAATTGTGAAATTATTGCAGCAAAATAAGGAACTTGTACCAGTTAGTATTTTTGTTGTTTGGGGTAATTTTATTTTCATAGAAATGATGTTTTGTTTGTTTATCTCAATCATAGGATTGTAACAACTCAAGTCTTATTTTATTATATTATACACGACATTAAGTTTACAACTGTTTATTATTATAAATTATATCTTCGATTTATCATTAAAAACAAACAACATCATTGGGAGCTATGTATATCACAAATTCAATTACTGTGAAAGATATTAGAATTTATTCTTGTAAATTGTTCCATCCTCCATATAAATGATGACTCACTTGCTTCCATGAGAAAAAAAATTATATAATCTGTAACATAATGCAAGCAAAATGTTTGTGAGAAATGAATACACCCTCATAGACACATTGAACTAATATTTTATAGTTTACATCAATCAAAAGACTCATTTTGCTAAAATTATATTCTTTTTGAGTCAAGAAATGCCACCACCTTTTTCCTAGTGGTTGTCACTGTGAATGAGCTACATTTTCATCACACCCCTCATTGTGGAATAACACTTTTGTACAATTTTTTTCATAGGTCTCCCTCTTATTACCCATTATCCTAGCCTTGTATAATTTTAGTAGATATTCCTGGGTTGATTCCATGGACATATAACTACTAGGCCATTTTTATTCTTGAATACTTTGATTGGAATATCATTCTTAAACAATATGAAATAAAAATCAATGAATTGTAATTACACAATCCAAATCAATAATGCATGTTTCAGAGAACAAAATAAATATATAAATATTTTGTAGGGTCAAACTAGAGGTATATATGATGCTCCATGTCCTATTTATCTCCCTTGAACACCTTGGTTTGGATAATGAATGATTTCCCATGCCTACAAACTCAAAGTCTATCCCATCATGCTATGAGTCATGTGATGATAGATGTAGCTCATAATAACACAACTGATGTGTCATCATCTTTAATTTAATACTGAAGTTCCCAAATAAATATGTTCCCTTTGATTGGAATCCAGTACCTGCACCACCATCAACCATTGACATCAACAACCATGGAAAACAACAATTTTTATGTCAAAATCTCACTAAAACATATGAAAGGTTTCTTTAATACCATCTTAACCCCTAGAAGATCATCTAATATTCCCAAGTATTAGATACATTGAGATAACTTGAAATAATTATCAAAAATATTGATAAGAAAAAATACAAAAATCTACTTATGCACCTAAACCAAAACTTCAACCTAAAATAGAGTAGATAAAATAATTTTTGAGGCATCTGAAAGGAGGATGTAAGTACAATAATCTATGTATGCACCTAATTAAAAAATTCAAACTAAAATGAATTTGAGAGGATGAAAAAATCTCTTAACATGTAGGACATGAAAAATATTATACTAGAATGAGATACAACCAAATAACAAGAATAATAGATGTAATCAATATAAATAAATAAGGGAAAAACCAAATCCATTGACATAAAAGAGAAAAAATAGTTTTATTGTCCAATACTTTTAAGATTTGAATAAATTCCAAGATAAGATAATGTTCCAGATGTGTCAAAAGCTAATATTTTCTCTTGGTTCCTAAGATTCACACACAAATCCAGATTGGATATTGTAAATGAAAACATATATCTAAAACGAGAGATTAAATATTCATAACTACTTACAAATGTGTAGCAACAGTTTGCATGGTCAGTGAGTGAATTTTGAATATTTTATTCTTGTTTAGGGTAATATTACAAATACCTAAAGTGAGAAAATATATGTCATTTACATAATTTTTAACCGATGATTCAACCACATCATAAGGTTAATATTTTCATCTCCTCTCTACTGTCAGAACAGTTGACATACTTACGTAGAAAATTACTATATCCTCCAATTTAATTTAGCAGTGGGTGAGAAAACAAGGTGTAGAAATTAGAAATTAGAAATAGCCATGACCATGAAAAACATTTTCCAAGTTGATAGACATTCCCTAGTGCATCCCCAACCACAACACACCTCCCATGCCACATCAAACCCCCCACGCATGAGAATAATTTAGGGAATTTGGAAAAAATATAGCTAGGTGTTCAACCAAGCCTCTTTCTGGTCCACCTGTCACAAGGCTAAAGTGATAATCATGGCCATGAAAAACAATGATGTGATGATTTTGGTGGTGTAATAACATAATGCAATCCCCACCCACAACACACCACCACACCCAATACACATTTAGGTAATTTGGAAAAAAATATAACAAGGTGTGTTTAAAAATAGTTGTAATGTACTGTGACTAGTAGGAGTAATAACATTTTTTTATAGTAAAGGGTTAGATTCTTAAGAGAATAGTCTAAGTGAAGGTGTATTTGACTTTATTGTTTTTTGGCGAGTAAAAAATTAGTTGAGACTAGTTAAAATTGATAGGATAACGTTGTAAATAGGTGAAGTGAAATTGGAATGGTTCCCAGGATGCTGAGTTGACTTGGAAGATAAATCTAAGGAAGTTGGAAGCATCTCTTTACCATTTCCCATTCTCATATTTGTCTATATGGGTCATACATAAGTCCAACATCAAACGATGTAGGAATCTGGTGAGATGTCAATTCATGACCAAATAAAGCATGGATTTTCCATCGAAAGTAGCACACAAAGGGGTATGGATAAAAAAAGGTACATTTCAGACCCCCAATGCTTCATCCCCTTCAAACCCTCACATATTCTTGATGGATTAAATATTGTTGTTTTTGAGAAAATAAGTTGAAAAATCTAGGGGAGGAGATGAATTTAGGGAAAGGAAGTAATATAGATAGGTGTTTAACCTAGCATTCTTCTAGTACTTATTTCAAAGTGATAGCCATGTCCACAAACAACATTGGCATGTTGAGTATAGTGGTGATACTATGCTCAATTCCATGCCATAGTGCGCCACCACACATGATTTTATAGAAGATGTCATCAAATGTCTATCGAACACTAAATAGGATTTAAAAGACTTAATCGGTTTCAATGTTATATCCTTATTAGGATCTCTCTAGTAAATTCTTTCAAGTCAAATTTTAAAAGATTCCATCTAGTTAGGTGAGTCTTGAGGAGAAGAAGGGATGAAGATTAGAGACCGTTAGGCTAGTTATTATCTTGTCTAGAATTATAATTTATGATCAATCTCTAAAGAGGGGATGGGGAAGACTGGGGTTGGTGAGTCTGAGGGTCTATTACAACGGTGGTATGAGGGGTTGATAACCAAATTTCAACCCTAAAAAACAAACTGGATGGAAATTGGAAATTTGAATGATCCCTAAGATGTCTTGTTGACTATAAATGGAAGACTACATAAGTTGGAAGAATCCCATTCCCATTTACCATTATCATATTTTTCTATGGGAAACACACATTTCCCACATCGTACGGTGTAGGAATTAGGTGAAAGGTTGAGTCACAACCAAAGAAAGCATGAATTTTCCATCGGAAACATCACACGAAGGAGTCTGCATGAAAAAGGTAAATTTCAGAACTTAGTACTCCTTCCATTCACTCCCCCACATCTTATTGATGTTTGTGAGATTTTTTTTGGAAAATTGCAGGGGAGGATACAAATTTAGGGAATTAGGAATGAATATATCTAGGTGTTTGACCTGACCTTATTTTTTAGATACTACAGGAGTTAATGACCCAATGACCTTGCACACTTCATGACACGCTAATACAGGGACAATACTCCCAAACGGATGTGAAAATTCAAGGGTAACCATTCCCTTAGCATGTGGGGAATTAGAATCTAGGAGGGTGGCTAACAAACACTTAGGCCCCACTATTATGACACACCCTTACGCCCAACCTTATTCTTGTGCTCATTTCAAAGTGTTGTTTGTGGCCTCAAATAATGTTAGTGTGCTAAGTTTGGTGGTACTAATATGCTCCATTTCCTACCACAATGCACCCCCCAATCTTGAGGTTATAGAAGATGACCTAAAATGCCTCTTTGAATCTAAAATTGAATTGAAAGAACCAAACGGTTCCCTTTCTAGGTGGTGGTTTTGGAATAGTAGCACAAAATTCATATGTAACTTTTTTTGTATTCAGTGCTAGAAAATAAACAACAAAAAAGTGTTGAGCTTCAAGCTCCTTGGAATAATGGTGGAATAAGGATTCCCCTGGTGGATTGACATACTTCGGGAGCATGACTTATTTGAATCTCTTTGGTTATGGTATTTCAAGCTAAATTTCAATTGATTCCATCCAGTTAGGGAGTGTTGATGCAATAAAGGGACAAAGATTATCGACTGCTAGGATATTTATTACCATGCCCATAAATGTAATTTATGATAAGTTACTGAAGAAGGGGTGATGAAGATTAGAGTGGAACTTTAAAAATGAGATCGTTAACGTCTCTATCAACTAGTCTGGTGGGTAATTTCAAAATTACATAATGTCTTCAATTTAAAAAAGAGACAATAAAAAACACCAATATTGGGGTAAGTGAGAGTGAGGGTCACTTCCAGTGATGGTAGGTGGGGGTTGAAAACTAGGTTCTAACCCTTAAAAAACTAACTAGATGGAAATTGGAAATTGGAAATTTGAATGGACCCAAGGACACGTTGTTGACTGCTAAGGGTACTCAACTGAAGTTAGAAGAATTTGGATCCCATTACTCATTATCATTTCTTCATATGTGGGTCACATATTGGACAAACATCACATAGTGTAGGAAGATGGTGAAATTTCTAGTCACCACCAAAAAAAGAGTGGATTTTCCATCAGAACCAGTGTAAGAATGGTTTTGCACAAAAATCAACCTTATTTCATAGCATAATGCCCCGATCCCTCACTCCCCCAAAGGTTCTTTCTGATTGTGAGAAAATACACTCAAATATTCTTAAGTGGAGTGTCTAATTGAAGGTGCAATTGACTTTAATGTGTTTGGTATAGAGAAAATTAGATGATACTGAGTAAAAGTGAGAGGGTAATGTTGTATAAAGGTGAAGTGAAATTGGAATGGTACCTGGGCTGCTGAGTTGACTTGGAAGGGCATTTCATAGAATTAGAAGCATCCCCGAATTCCCTTCCTGAAACTAAAATTGAATTGAATGACCCATTTGGTTCCAATGTAAGACACTTTATAGGTTTTTTCTTATAGTAGAATTTCACGTTAAATTCTAAAAGATTCCATCCAGTTACATGATTTTTGAGACAAATAAGGGATGTGGAAGAGTGGACACTGAAGAATGGAGTGGAAATTGAAATATGAGATGTTTGATGCCTCTATCAACAAGTTTGTTGGGTACTTAAAAAAACACAAATCAACCAAAACAAAGAATGTCTTCAATTTAAAAAAAGAGAATAACAAAAAATATTATTGTGGATGTTGAGTGTGAGGGTATGATATAGTGATAATTTTTGGCCGTTGACAACCAAATTCTAACCCTAAAAAACTAACTATATGGAATTAAAATTTGAATGGTTATTTGGATGCATTTTTGATTGGGACTGGAAGAATACAAAAATTGGAGGAATCACGTTCTCATTTCCCATTTTCAAAATTTTCTATGTGGGTATCACACTATGCTCATATCGCATGGTGTAGGAATTGGGTGAAAGGGTGAGTCACGACCAGAGAAACCAAGGATTTTCTATTTGAAGCAGTGCACGTAGGATTTTGCACCACCAAAAAGGTATGTTTTAGAACCCATTATCTCGTGCCTTCACTCCCCCACATATTCTTTCTATTTGCGGGAAAATACATTGAACAACATTGATGTGTTTAGTTTAGTGGTGTTACTTTTATCAATTCCATACCACTGCACACCCCCCTCACGTGTGGATATAAAAGATGAGATAAAATGAATTTCCGTCACTAAAATAGATTTTTGTCACTAAAACAGATTTGAAAGACCCAAACAATTCCCTTTTCACGTGGTGGTTTGGGAATATATGTATAAGATTCATCTCCAAATTTTTCTGAATTCACTACTGGCATTCCCAAGATAAGATTCTTTCTTCAAAGTTAAAATTAAGAAACACACAGTGAGATTAATATGGATTACATGCATTTGATAGTTATTTTGAAAATAAAAAATTGTTCATCCTAACGACCTCTAAGACATTTATTTCAATAAGTAATCTAGCTTAGTGGTCACTAAGAATTTTATTTAATTCAAACCTATGTGTGTTATGAAGAACAGATGTATAGGTCTTACCCTGGTGGTCCTTAAGCTAAGAACAAAGTGTTAACAACACAAAATTCTAATTGAAATTTAATTTGGCAAGTATGATATAATGTTATTGTTGTCCAATTTTGCAACCCCTACAAATTCGACAACTAAAAAAACCTAGGCATTGGCTGTAAAGTGGAGTGTTATGTATGGGAGATACTAGGGTAGCTCGTGGGTGGCTCTGTTGAGTTGTGGCTGGGTTGATCTTATGTGATGAGATGGGCTAGTTGCATTGGTAAAATTGGCCGAGCTAGATATAGTCAGGAGGATGAGACATGTAGCATAATTGCTACCATCTGATAGTATATATGGATGATATCCGTTGAGAGGATTTTAGCTTGCTACTGGCTAGTAGCAGGAGCAGTTGGTGGTGGAAAAGGATTGGTGGGGTCATGGGAAAATAGGTAGTGCAGTGGACACCTGTAGCATCTTTAGAAGTTGTTGTCTGGTAGCATATAAAAATAATGCCAAACGGTAGCATGAAAATATGCTACCATCTGGTAGCATGTAAAATGCTCTCAGTCATTAGATTAGTGGAGGTAACCAGTCAAGTGAAAGTATGAGAGATACCGGTAGCATATTCATGCTACCATAAACTAGAAAAAATTATGCTACCAACTAAAAATAAATGTATGCTACCGCCCAGAAGAAAATATACACTATCGACCAATAGAAAAACTTATGTTACATGTTGATAGAAAATGTACACTACTGGCCGGGTACCAAAAGCAAGCGATGGTCGTGTCATCATGTCGTAAATCAAGGTATTTGTAGATGGCACCGATATGGTCACTACTAGTTGATAATAGGAAAATGTGCTACAAGATGGTTGCATAAATATGCTCCTAGCTGATACCAAAGGTTCTGTGACTGGTTGACAGGGGAAGATATGCTACCATCTAGTGGCAATAATATTATAATTAGCCAATTCCAAAAGGGTTAATGTTTTCTACTGATAGCTTGAATGAAGGTAATGCAACCGGCCATTAGTGAGCTAGCATTCAACTAGTCAACTACTTTATTATCAACGATGGGCTGGGAATTAATGAATACAGTACAAATTAGCTTAACAACCATTTTAATGAGGTATGGAACCCATGTCTTCATGTGCAATCAAGGTACCACTGAGAAATAAATTAGAAAGGCTTCCCATACCTTGTTTCAAATATTTAATGAAGGTTTTGGGTTGGTGGTAGAAAATTCAAGTTTCCTTCTCTATATAATGTAAAACCCCCTCATTTGAAAGGGGGATATCATGAAATGTAAAGGAACTCTGTCAAAATTGTTATAGAACTTTTTTGAGTTTTTTTTAATATTGGCAAATAGTTTTTTGAAAGGGAGTATACCCTTGAATACAAAATAAGTCCTATAAGCCGGAATAAGAGAGAGGAGCAGAGTAGCTGTAGCACAGTTCAAGAGTTACAACAAAATCAATGTAGCCCAGAAACAGCTACACAGACAAGACTTAACAGTAAAACAACGGCAAAAAAACAGCAAGACGACAGCCAAGAAACAGTAATATTAACAAAAAAGAGTAGAAGAAGTATCCAGGACTACTTCTTGGCCGCTTGATCAATACTGATCTTGACTTTTTTCCAAGCTTGAAACATGCCTAACGCGGTCATCTGAGCAGCATCCATCTTATCGAGCTCCTCAATGGTTCTCTTGCTCTCTTTATCATTGCCCCAAAATACTACCGGGACACCGCTTAGATTTGAAACACTCTTGGCATGACCCACGATAAACTCCTCGATGGCCCTAAACGCTGCAATATTGTAGTCATGTCTGGTCTTAGCCTTCCCAAGGCGGGAGTCTAAGGAGGTCAGATTTTTGTATATGTCATCAATCTGACTATTGTCAGTGCTCCCTTCCCCCTCCATGCTTTTTTTGCCTTTTTGCTTGGCAAGGTTTTTGACCTCAACCTTCAGCAAATTAATCTCAGCAAATTCAGCAAATAGAACTTTTTTGAGTTATAAGCCTCAAATTTGAGTATTTATCAAAGGATTCTTGCCTTATTTCTACTTTGTAATGGATTGTACATCCTTTTGAGAAATTAAATTCATGTTTTGTGGATTTTTCTTCCCTAACTTGTGTTATATTGCATTTCTTTCCTTCCCTTGCATTTTTAGGTATATTGTGCATATTTTGTTCTTCTTGCTAGAATCAAATTTATTATGCTCTAAGAAAATAGAGATTTGAATGTTGTTTTGGATTGTGGCACTTCTGTCTGTCATTTCCTTCTTTGTTTTCTTCCTATTTTTTCTCACTTGGAATATCTCCACCCTTGTTTGTGGTGTTATGACCTCCCTTACTTTAAGATTTAGATTTCATGCATATCTCTCTTTCCCCAATCCCTTGGAATTTTAAGTTAGTGTTAGGTACCTGCATTTCCCTTTCTAGGAGTAGTCTAAGTGTTAGGAATAGGTAGAGGAAGATGACCTTATCCAGAAGCCTATCTCAGTTTGAGTCAAAAAACTTATATATAGTCCCATTTTTTCTCAAGACATAGATCATTCTGATCTGAAATGGGTGCATATTTGATCTCCAATAGTTTTGATGCACCCGGTGGGAGCGTGAAAAATTTATTTTCATCTTTGATGAGTTTTTGTGTGTAACTCAGTAATTTCCATCCTTTGGAGGCTTATTTCTACACAGATAGAGACTCCATTATTCAAATCAACTAGTTCCAGTAGTGATAGTTCTTAGGTTCATGATAAATATTTAGATAAGGTCTAGAACAATAAAAGAAGGAGCTTTTGAGTGCCTGTAATTTTCACCAGGAAGAGGAAGAAGAGGAAGAGTAGTTCAAATGTCACCTTCACCTCCAAATAGAATTCTTTCCACATCACCCCGTTCTTGCAATCTACAATATTTCTTAGACCTATCATTATGGCAGCACATCAGGAAAATAAATAATTTTCTAACTTTACTTGTTGCATTCCTCTTGCCCTTAATGCTCAAAATCTCATTCTAGCATTTGCACTTAACAATATCCCTATCTAAACTTGGGAAAACCATACCACTTCGGCTAACCATATACAATACATTACCAATGTTTTTTCTATTCATCAAATTTTTGAACAAGATGTGGATATTAAGTTATTACCCTCTTTATTCAAGGGAATAGATTTGCAATGGTTCAGGAGTCTAGCAATAAGATTAATCACTAATTAGATTCAGTTGGGGACAGATCTTTGCAATTGGTTTGGAGAAAATCCAGATAACCTCTCCTTTCTTGAATAGTTTACAACCATAAAGAGGTCTCCCAATTATCTCATGGAATACTTCAATTTTATATTTCAAAAGACCTAGGAGAGAATTCCGGCCCTTGTAAGACCAACTCCAGAAAGTGCATTTCTCTACTATTTAAAAGTATTAAATTCTGATATTGTTTTCATGATTCAACCTATGGGTGATGCAATATTTCATAGGGCCTATGCATTAACTATTAGGGCTGATAATTATCTAATATAAGCTGGGAAACTAGCTCCTAGACCACCCATGCCCTTGTATCATGAACTACCTCAAGTTTCTTAAACTTCTATTGCTCCTATTTATGAGAAAATGTCAAAACCTTATGCCTCCACATATTAATCTCCTACACAGAAAAAGGAGGATGAAGACATAAAATACCTAATTAGAAATTTTTCCAATCAAGTATATCTTTGGAGAAGCAACAATCCCAGTCATGTAGGAATTTTTCCAATCAGGTGCAATCTTCAAACCAAGGCTTTAATCAAGGTTATCAGCTATACAAGAATCAATAACATAATATGGGGTATGGACAAAATCATAAGAATAATAGGTGGAAAACTCAAAATTCCTCTCTTTCACTTGTAATAACTACTCCTCCCCAGCCTCCTCCTGTTGTCAACTCTATTCAAGCACCGGTCCCAGTGTAAAATATGTGATACATTAGGTTGAATGGTGTTTCTCATGCAATCAACTTCATAGTTCATATGGTTTTTCATATGAATTGTATGATCAGACCCTCATGGCTCAATGTTATTACAACCAACAAAAGCCATTGGTGGAAACACCTAATCCTAATGTGGACGAAGCTTAAGAGGCCAATCAAGATAACAATCTTCTTTTCTTTGGATCTGAAGATTTATGTGCTTTAAATCAAGAAAGGGGCAGTTCTAATAGATATCATATCAATGTTGTTGATAATATAAGGTCTCAGAAAATAATGTTGGAATTTCAATCTGCATCCTCTTCTAATCACAACTGTAACACCCTTAACTGTTTTTATTTTCCTCCTTTGTATTCAAGTGTTGTTATGTGATTTTCCTTATGAGGATATGTCCTTTTGATTATGGCAAATCATGCTTGATATGGTTATGTCTTTTCTGCTCTTGAGATCTTTTATTGAACTGGAATATGCCTGGATTCATTTTCTTTCTTTTCTCATGGATGAGTGCAATCTGATTTCAGGAGGATTGTAAGCTTATCTATCTATATGACTCATCCTTGGATCAATTACAATGATCCAAGGAATGTTTTAGATATATTTAGGATGAATAACCATGAATTGGCATTCTATAAATTATTAGTTCTAGACTGAACTTAGAATATATATGTTCTTTAATTCTCCTCCATATGAAAATATTTCAGTTCTATGGAAAGTTTCATTGGATTCTGGAAATTGACCTCGGTAGGTCATTACAATTGCAATTTGGTTTTTAGCCATTTATGGCATTCGAGAGAACCTGGACCTTAAGCCAGGTAAGATATGAGTTTTCCTATCTAAGCTTTTATATTTAATGTCAATTCAAAATCCATCCTGAAACTTTTTAGTATGATTGATTTGTTGAAATGTGATTTCAATCTAACCTAAGCTTGATTCGAACAACATCTAGAAAGGGATTACCAGACATTAATCTAAACTAGAACCTATTACTACAAGGTTATGATCAATCTAACATAGTTCCTAAACTATGTATTTTTTGATTTTACCTAATATTTTATCTAACCTATTGCTAAGGTAAGTGACTAGTGTTATATCCTAAGGTGTTAAATTTAAATTACCTAAGATCTAACCTAAGTCATTAACCTATCCTAAACTAATTGCTATGAATGGGAACCTAAGGGTTGCAAGTGTTGGGTGGCAGTTTCTATGGCATTTAAGATGGTGATAAGGTTGTAAGGACATTGGGTACTTCCAAATTTGGTGGAGGTTAATTTGGATAGCATAGGCCTAGGTGGTAGTACCTCTAGAAATGGAAACACTTGTTTATTTTGATTTAGAACTTTCCAGATTTGGCGGGCAGTGGCAAGGAAGATTGGGTGGGAGATATGGAATTAATGCAATTAATGTGCATGTTTTTTGTGAGCCTGGAATGCTTTGGGAGGCATGTAAGTGGTTTTTTGTGTGGTTGTTTCATTTTTCATGCACTCCATTTTTCTCTCTGCATGCACACAGGTCTCTCGAACCAGTAATTTATACTTCATTACATGGCTATTTTGAGGGTTTCAAATCTATTTCTGTTTCATGGAGAATATATGAGGCATGGTGGAAGTAGTATTTTGTTTTTTGACCTTTCTTAGAGAAGAAGAGAAAGAGTGGGCTCAGCCAGAGGTCTTCTTCTATTTTACAGTGACACTATCAGGCATGATAAGCCCTAACTACTAAAATATTTGCTTTCCTCTATGTGTTTTATTAAAAGAACTTTGTTCTGATAAGCCCTGTGTATTTATGCTTGTCTTGTAAAAGTGTTATCCCGTAAAATTGACAAGGGCAATTTTACCGATAACCATACCGAAAATTTTGTTTCGATCCCTCGTTAGGGATCCTTCGCGTTCAAAATATTGTAAATTCCCTTCCCGGGAAATTCAGTTTTTGAACTTAGTCTTTTTGAGCCTTTTTGGCTGGGCGCATGGTTTTGCCTTGCAACATCAATTTTTGATGCGCCTCCTTAAAAGCCTTTGGCGCATGGTTTTCCATGTTAGCACGTCTTTCGGTGCGCCAAAGGATGTTGAGTAAGTTTTTGGTGCGCCAAAGGGTGCACGTAATATCTTTGTTACATCAAGTTTTGGTGCGCCAAAGGCGCACATAGCTTCGTTTCGACAACTCGTTTGATGCGCCAAAGGTGCGCTCATTCTCCTGTTGTCATTTCCTTCCATGCGCCAAAGGGCGCACGCTTTCCCCTGTCGACAGCTATTTCCATGCGCCATTTCAAAAGTTGGTGGCGCATTAATGACAAGGTTTTTCTATATATACCCGCGCCCGCCATGTCATTTTCATTTCATTTTGACAGGCACGTGATCGCTCTGGATTTGTCAGCTCTGCTCTGTCATTATCTCACCCTATGGACCCGCTTTCCAATTTTAACATATATTTAAGGTAAGAGGTTCATCCTCTTTTTCATTGCATGCTTTCGTGTTTTGGTCTGTGTTTGGTCTGCTGGTCTGTGTTTAAAAGAGTATGTTTAGGTGTTTCCCCCTGAGCTTTTCCATCATTTTCTTCTCTCCTCTCCTTCCCTTTTTCCAGATCTGCTGGTAAAGGGAGCTTTCTTGAATGGCTTGGCTTGATTAAACCTTTTATAAAACCTTACTTGCCCAAGTAACTATTTAGGTGGAGGAAATGAGTAAGAATGATTTGAGTGGAGAGTCTTTTTTCAAATGGCGCACTGGCGCGCCTTGTTACAATCAAGACAGTCGCGCCCCTCGGCGCACTTACCCGCCATGCAACATGCTCAAGACCCGCGCCTAGGGCGCACCCTGCCATCCTGCTGCAGTTTAAATTCATGCGCCCTCGAAGCGCGCCCCTTTTACATGCTGCAAGTTTAAATCCCGCGCTTCCATAAAAACTTTGGCGCACCCTTTATCCCTGCTACACGATGTTTTCATGCGCCAAAGGGTGCACCTAGCCTTCATGTAACGCAAACCTTATTTGCGCAAGTATAAAGCTAGATAAGGCGCGGGCGCACCCTCCATTGCAATAACATATTTCTTTAGGCGCACCATTTATTAATGTTGCACAATCTGCCCATGCACCAAAGGGCGCACCAAATCTCAATGTAACATGCATTTCCTGTGCGCCCTTCTATAAAATGTAGTCTGCTTCATCCATGCGCCATGCGCCTTTGGCGCCAACTTAACCTCTGTTGCACCCTTTTCCTGTGCGCCTTGACTATTCAGCCTGTTGTATACATTTTTCATGCGCCCTGCGCCCCGAACCTTAAAAGTTCTAACTCTTTCTTCTGCTAGTATTCCAATGGAAGATCAAATGACTAATTCAATCTTCTTGGATTGGGTTTCGCTCCTTCTACGTGCAGATCATCAGATAAGCCTTGAAGAACACATGTCTACGTCAAGCAAGAGACCCACCAAACCAAGAGGGAAGGCAAAGCTAACAGAAGAAGAAATGAAATACAAATATCAGAGGGTCAGGATGCCCGAATCACAGGCAGAGTGTAATATGGATGTCAGGGATTCTGAACTGGGCCACATTGACATAGAAGAATTCTGGGTAAGAACTCAGAAAGTGACAAGGAGTCCATGGATGGATAAATTGATAGGCAGCGCCCTGCACTTCGCCGGTGGGATTCCTGTCAGTGCTGTTAATAACGAGTTCATGATGGTTGTTGCACAATCCTTCAACAAAGACACAAGATGTGTTGAGAATAGCAAGGGCGAGGTAGTTATAAACCTTACTGCCCGTCGCTTTGAGTTAATGCTTGGAATCCCTCACCACCGAAACTATGTGGCTGTTAGCCAGCAAGAATGCCTCAAGGCTTGGGAGGACAACGAAGACAAGTGCATGCAATTGATGAATGAGGTCTACCTCAAGAATAAGAAGGTAGTGACCCGGTGGCCTCAAACTATCCACCGGAGTGATTTCTCAGAGGAACTCAGTGATACAATCACCTTCCTGAGTAGAGTCTTCGGTCTTTCAGATGCTCACTACTTCCATAAGTGGATGCTGCGATACCTGGAAACAATGAATAAGAATCTGCCCGATCAGCATTTCTGCTGGGGGGAGATAATAAGCAGCACAATATCCGAGCAACTGCAACAGTTCGCTACAACAGGAGTGTTCCACATGAACTCCTACGTAGTGTATGCTGCTGCGTCTGAAAGGGATTATCCAGGGCTGCACCGAAGTGGAACTTGGCCTCAGGCCAAAATATATGAATACTATCAAGAGCTGAAGCTGGAGAACAGCATTCAACACTTCGCTAAGATCAATGATGTTTTCTTTTACCACATCATGTGCATGTTGCGCCCGAACTTGACTCATGGCCGGACAACCAAAAACATAGTGGCAGTCACAGAGAAGTGGGGGGGCCTTGTTCACCCAGTTTCCCACATTCACCTATCTGAGGGCGGTCAACTTTTTGGGCGAACCAACCAGGTTGCCAAGGTATGCTGGACCAAAGCTGATTTTATTGGAACTATCAAGACAGCTCGTCACATACCATGAATAGTGCCTCAAGAGAAAGAAGGGCGGAACTCCTTTCCCCCTCACAGTAGGCCGTTACACATGCTCCAGCTATCACAAGGCGAAGGAGATGTTTGCTGAGCTAGAATTGCTCAACCTAAAGCATGATTTCCCAGCAAGGCCTACATTCGACCCTAGGGGCTGTCTACCAAGGGCTAAGCTTGATCCGATTCATGTCCCTCAGATTGAGGATATCTACATTGACGTTCTCCATGAGGTAGAACTCAGAAGAAAGGATCACTCTCGCTTGGCATTAACAGAAATCATCCATTACGGAGTGGCCATTGTCCCAAAAGGCTTCCAAACCACGGAAGACGAAGTAGACAAAGTGTATAATGACACAGAAGGGGATGATTGGCCCTTCCCAGACATTGACAGAAGCAAGGCTCCTCAGACAATCGAGGAGAGGGTCAAGGAGACTATGCGGAGAACAGAGCATTGGTGCCGCATGAATGGGTTAATCTACCTCGGTGTAGATTTTACAACTTCTCCTTTGGGTAGTGCACCTCCAAGGTCAAAGAAGCAGCTAAAAGGCAAAGCTGCGGAAGGTGAGCCTAGCACCATTCAGGAGGAAGGCCCCGGAAAGTCCTCTTCCTTCAAAGCCTGAACAAGTAATAACTCTTGATTCGCCAGAGAAGGAATTGATAGAGGATAGTCCTATACGCCCATCCACCCAGGATGTCGGCATCGCTACAACTACAGAGGTCCCTTCTATCCCTTCTTCTTCTCTTCCTCCCCTTCCTCAGATGTCGGCAACCACTCCTTTGGTTGTGTCCTCTCCTTCTTCTTCCTCTCTCTCCCCTGCCTCTTCGTCCATCTTCTCCTCTCTCGCTGATTTGTCTTCCTCCATTTCTTCCCTCATTTCCGGGCTTCCTTCCCTTCCCATGTCTTCTACAGCTGCGGTTTCCCTTCCTCCCGTGGGCATGTCTTCGGCTATTCTTTCGATGCCGCCGCCGCGTGTCTCCACGTTCTTCCCCTCTTCTACCGTTGCTGGCTCCCCCTCTGTCTCTGGTCCTTCTTCAATAGGACCAGCTTGGATCTCTCAGCAGCTGAGCCAACCAAAGAGGAAAGTCCCCATCGCTCCGATGGACTTTTCAGTCATTCCAGCTAAAGGAGCAAAGAAGCACAAGCCGGTTACACACTTCTCCAAGAGCGCTGCAGGTGAGAGGGTTATGGAAATTGCCTACCCCGATCCCACCAAAGAGAAAGAAGATCTGTCTCCGGAAGATTTCACAGTGACCCAAGTCACAATGGGGACATCCTCTGAAAGTCTCCAGGGGGAAGCTCTTTCCGCAGTTAATGCACTCTGCGAAAAGCTTCAGGAAACAAAGGAAGAAAAGAGGCTACTGAAGGAGCAGAATAAATACCTGCTTCAAGCCCTACAGAAGATGGGAAGTGCACCTCCCACAACTGCCGCCGAGACTCCTGAGCTGCTCAGTCAGGAGAAGATCAATGAATATTCAAAGATCGGCGAGCAGGGTATGGCTGTTTCTGCTTGGAGGAGCCAAATCCTTAAGGATAGTGAAAAGGTGATCGCCGAGTATATCAGTTTATACCTGAACATCGAGAAGGCGAATAAGGAACTCCAAACATTAGCAAGTCCAGTATCAGAAGAGCTCGAAAATGCCAGACTCCAACACGAGGCCTTCCAATAAATGTTCGACTGTTCAGTCGAAGATTTGGTCAAGTTTGGAGTATTCGGTCATCCAAGGACCCTCAACAAGACCATGTCCACTCTGGACTATCGGATAGATCAGCTCGAATTTGTGTTAGAGAAGATAGACAAGGTGAAGGAAGAGGCCCTGGATGCGATGCATCAAATGGAGAAGATTTTTCTATCTATGACTCCAGGGTTGCTCACTCCTTCCCTCACCTTGAGATCAGCTGACGATACTATCCGAATTTTCAAGGAGCTAGCTTCTCAAGGGACAGGGCCAGAAGTCACTTTCAACATCGAATCCATCAACAACCTACTGGCCTGTAGAGACTTCATCGGGTCCCTAATCGAGGCGGGTAAAGACTATTCCAGGGTCCCCGAAAAGCTCATTGATGAGCGGGAAACTTGCGAAGCAATCAGTGAAAGGCACAAGGATCCATCACAGGATCAATTTGCGCCAATGATCAGCAAGTTCTTGGAATACCGCACTCAGTTCCACATCTCATCTCCTGATCAGCATCAGAAACAGGCGACCCCTTTTAGGCCACAGGATGATGATGATGAATAGCTTCTTCTTCTTCTTCTTCTTCTTCTCCTCTCTATTCTCCGACTTTCTCTTCGAAATATCTGAAGTGTGTTGCCACAAACGATGACATCATCCATGTTGCATCATGGGATGATGTCATCCATCCGAGTTGTCAAAGTCAACATGACTTTTGGATATTTTGTAAATATCTTGTGAATAAGTGGTTGGCTCCATTTTGCCTTCTCTCTCCCTCACTTTCTATAAATACTAGAATACTTGTTGTATTCGGAGGTGAACATTTTTCAGATAGAAATAGAGGTGAGGAGAGAAAGACTTTGAGCTTTCTTGTAACAGATAAAAACAATTAATACAATTATTCAGACTTTGTGCTCAATAGCTGTGTTATACATTAGATCTTTCTTATGTTAGATCTGCATGTGTCTTTTCTGTTGAATTCATATCTACTTTTCCGTCACTTGTTTATCAGTATTGCTTTGTTTATTTATGCAAGTAGGTTTGGCTCTGTTTACTACCAAGCCCAAAGCATAGATCTTCTGACCCTTCCGCTTTGGAACTCATTTCTTTTCTTCCTTCGGATTTGTTCTTTCTCTTCTCCTTCTTTTATTCCTTTCTCTTCGCAGCCTAGAACACTCTACTGGGATGAGATCCCAACCCCCGAAGGCAGAATCTGTGAGACTTGCATAGGTTCCTGCTAGTAGAAGTAGCAATAAACCAGTTTCGCTTTGTTGTCTCAAAGAGGGGCTAAGCCCTGCACACTGTTGGCCCGTCTATCCATAGATCTGTCCACACGACAGATTTTCGGACCAACAGTTTTTGGCGACTCCGCTGGGGATCGGATTTTCTAACAGATTTCGCCAACAGAAACAGATAAATCTGTCAGATCTATGCTGGTAGTAAAATAAAAAATCAGGAAAAATCAGCAGGTTGCTGCCAGTTTGCAAATCTAAAACCTTTTTGTTAAAAATCCTAAAAATTTGCAAAAGTGCCCGAAATTGAAAATTTTCTTCTGAGAATCATAGATCTGGGCCTGTTACATATCTTTAGTTCGCTGAGTTTTTATCAAAATCATCATTTTTCCGTAGATCTGAGTTTTTAACTATTTTCTGAAATGTTCTAAACCCTCTGAAAATTAAAAACCAGATCTGAAAAATCAGCTTACTATCTTCCCTGCCATCTTATCCTCGCTGTTATTTGTCATTTAACCGCAATCGGTTTCTGAAGAGGATAATTTTCAAATATCCAGAAAAGTGCATGCTGCTGGTTTTTGTCAAAAAAACCAGAAAATCAGCAAGTACACCCAAAAATAAAGTTTAAATCTGCGCTGTAATATTGCAGATCTGAAAGGTACACTGGCGAGTGAACCTTTTACGCGCAGCAGAAGAGCCCGTGGAGAAGCTGATCCTACTTTCGATCTGCTTCAGAGGCACAATTTCAGCGTAACACCGGCACATTTTTTAGCGCTAAGCTCAGCTAGCCGGTCATCCAGGAGTGTCTCGCCTTCACGAAGAAAAAGTCTTTTGCCAGGAGCATCCACATCCCTTTGTAGTGCTTTGCTACTCAGCGGAACTACACTTCCGGCTCGCGTTCTCTTTCCAGCTTTTCAGATGGCGGTACCATGGGGAAACGCTATGGGTCCGTTGGCTTTACCACATCCAGTTCACGCACTCCCTCACGGAAATCGAAAGAATTTTCCTAAATTCGACGGGAGCGGAAATCAAAGCACGGATTCCCACATTTCTACTTTCATTATGTCATGCAGTATTTTGGATGTGACTCATGAAGATGTGTCAGTTCGCCTTTTTCTGGAAACTCTACAAGGGCCTGCAGCTGAATGGTTTCAGCATTTGCCGGCCGGATCTATCACTAGTTGGGCAACTTTGCGGGACGCTTTTGAAGACAAGTATAAGCCTTCAGAGGATGCATTTACTTTATTATCACGAATCACTCATCTGAAGAAGGAGGCAAATGAGACCATGCGCGATTTTGTCGCCCGGTTCAATGCGCTAATCAACCGTTGTCCCTACTGCCATGCTTCCAACACCGGAGAACCAAAAGTGTTTTTTCGTAAATGCCATGAGTTCAAAAGTTAGCTTCTTACTCCTTCAAGAGCGAGTAGCTACTCTACCTCTCGCTCAGGCTGCTGCCATCCGTATAGAAGACAATTTGATAATATCTGGTGAGTTAAGAAAGGAATCAGTAAAGCCTAAGTCTTTGGGCCCTTCGCCTACCACTTCGTCTGATCCAGCATTCCAAAAAATGGCGAATGATTTGCTTGCACTAAAGAAGCAGCTGGCCCAGGCCTCTCCCAGTTCCTCGTATCGGGATATCCCGCGGAGGAATTTTGTTCCTAACAACGCTTCACAAAGGCCGCGCCTGCCTACAGCTGCTCCACGGTTGGCGCTTGAAGCTCCTCTGGTCAATGCTTTGGCCGAAATTGAAGAGGAAGAAGAGCAGTACTATGAAGAACCTTCGCTCCAAGGCGAAGATGATCAAGATGTCGGTGAACCGACTGGCGACTCTACTATTGGATACATGGAATTTGACGAGGGCGAATCTGATGAAGAAGAGAGTACGCAAGGCTATGCAAGCGGACAATCCTACGCTGTTTTTACCCACTCGCAAGGAAAAGAAGCAGAAGTTGCTGCCCATACGCAGAAAGAGAAGGCCGTGTCAAACGCGCCTCCAACCATTGTTAAAAGAGGTAATCCTCTTCCCGCTCAACTCCCTGTTAAATCTTTTGCAAAGAAGTCTTTTCCACCTATCTCTCCTTCGAGTCAGCCCTCTCATATTCCTATCAAGATCAGTAACCCTATTCCATCATCGCGGGGTGAAGGACTCATTCCTTTACCAACGCAACCCTTGGCCGCATTTGATATAATAGATCATGCAAAAAAGACCAAGATCCAAATGTCTGAAGCTGAGTATCTTCAGTCAAACCCCGAACAGCTTGTAAGATTGACTAAGTATATCCAAAGTCAAGCTGTTATAGTTAATCAGGCTTCCCCTAAAGGAATCCTTTCCACTCCTCCTGAATCCCACATAAATGTTGCCTCAACATCTGCATCAGGCAAGATAGAGCCTTTCTATCTCTCCCTCCTAATCAATGGCCATAAGTTGAGCAACTGTATAATTGATTCCGGAGCTTCTGATAACGTCATGCCGGCGAAAGTCGCCCATGCTTTGGGCCTCACTCTTACCAAACCTTTCGGTAGATGTTACTCATTGGAAACTAAGCAAGTGCCATTGATTGGTCAAATCAAAGACGCGCAATTCGCGTTTGCAGCATTCCCTGAAAAGAAGGTAAAAATGACCGTCCTTGTCGTTGACATTCCGGAAGCCTATGGAATTTTTGCTGGGAAGGAGCTTTTGCAGTGAAGTTGGTGGAGAAATTCATATGGACTGGTCTAAAGCTAGAATTCCAGTCAAAGGCGTAATGCAAACTTTGGAGCCGGAATCCCAAAAGAAATACTTGGTCACTAGCTCTGAAGACCCCAAAGCCCAGATCCTTTTCGAATCATCAGGGATGGGGGAACTACTTCTTATCCACCGAGGCGGATACAAAGGAAGTTTTCGTTCAAGAAAAGGACCTTAATAAGGTCTGGACCTTGCAATTTGATGGCAGCTGCGCAACTAGTGGATGTGGCGCTGGGGTTGTGCTAATATCTCCTGAGGAGGAGGTCATTCCTCTCTCTTTCAAATTGCAGTTTTTCAATACGAATAATACTGCTGAGTATGAGTCTCTCTTACTCGGTATGCAAGCCGCAAAGGAAAGAGGAATAAAAAATCTAAAAGTTCAAGGTGATGCCGAACTAGTTGTAAATCAGGTCAAAAGGATTTACCAAGTAAAAAATGAAAGGCTCAGGCACTACCGTAATGCAGTATGGGACAGCATTGAGGAATTTGATGCCTTTTCAATAGGAGCGATTCCAAGAGCTCAAAATGACATGGCTGATTCGTTGGCTGTTTCAGCATCTCTCATGCTCCCGCACCCGGGTTTGAAAACAAACAAATACACCATTGAAGTAGTTTTCCACCCAAGCGTGCCAGACAACTCTCAGCATTGGCAGGTATTCAACGATGATAATCACCTCATTGCCTTTCTAGAAAAATCAGAAAATTTTGATGAGTTGTATTTCGAAGGATCCACCTCTACATGCCGTGAATCCATCAACAGTCAAAACCACGAAACAAAGGAGAACGATGGCATTTTTCAGCTTAAGGGAAATAAAATTCCAAAAGGCCTGGTTTCTCTGGAGCGCCTGTTTGACAGGCATGACCGTTTTGTGAAAAAGAAAAGGCGAGATGATCTTAGCTCATCTCCAGAAACAGAACCAGTCAATATAGGTTCTGAGGCACATCCGCAATTCATGAACATCGGGAAATGTTGCACGCCAGAAGAAAAGCGGAAATTTGTCAAGTTGCTGAAAAGATATATGGATGTAGTGGCATGGTCCTATGCCGACTTAAAGTCCTTCAAGCCAAAGGACGTTCAGCATAATATACCGCTGAAAGAAGATGCCAAAGCCTTCCGTCAGAAGCAAAGGCATTATAATCCCAAGATTTCGGGCACCATTCAGGCCGAAATTCAGAAGATGCTGGACGCAAGAATCATCTTCCCTATCCATCACAGCACTTGGGTGGCAAAACATTGTGCCGGTACGTAAGAAAAACGGTGAAATACGCATCTGCGTAGACTTCCGAAACTTGAATCAAGCTTCACTGAAAGACAACTACCCTCTTCCCATAATGGACCAAGTTCTGCAAGCAGTAACTGGGTCAGAGATGCTGTCTTATGCTTGACGGTTTTTCAGGCTATAATCAGATTGAAGTCTCGCCTGAAGATCAATTCAAAACAGCATTCACTACTCCATGGGGGTACATTTGCCCTACAGCAGAATGCCTTTCAGCCTAACCAACGCTAGTGCCACTTTTCAGCGGGCCATGGACTTTGCATTCAAAGGCATGATGGGAAAAGTCATTGTAGTTTATCTAGATGACTTAACCGTGTTCTCCAAACGACGAAGTGATCATTGTGATCACTTGGAGCAAGTATTGGCCAGGTGTCGAGAACATGGGATTTCCCTAAATCCTAAAAAGTCTGTTTTTGGGGTTACTGAAGGGAAATTGCTAGGCCATGTGGTTAGCAAAGAAGGAATGAAGATTGATGCCGAAAGAGTTAAGGCTATCCAAAGCCTTACTCTGCCTACAAGCAAGAATGGTGTTCATTCTTTCTTCGGAAAGGTGAACTTTCTTAGGCGTTTTGTCCCTGATTTTGCTGAGAAGACCCGCCACATACTGAACATGATGAAAGGGTCACCCACTTTCAGATGGAGTGAAGAGGGGAAAAGGTCGTTTGAAGAGATAAAAACTTCTGTTGCTCATGCGCCGGTCCTGGTATGTCCAGATTTCTCCAAAGACTTCATTATGTATAGTTACGCCTCCGAACATACTGTGTCTGCAATCCTAATGCAAAAGAATTCAGAGGATATTGAATCCCCGATTGCATTCATGAGTTCTCCCCTCAAGCCCCACGAGTTGAAGATGACTCAATTAGAAAAGCACGCCTTTGCCATTGTCAAAGCGGTGAAGAATTTCAGGTATTACATTCTGAACTCGCATACGGTGGTGCTAGTTCCCGACACCGCGGTGAAGTCAATTCTAACTCAGCAGGAGTTAGGAAGCTTAAGAGGGAATTGGATCGCAAAGGTCCAGGAATATGACCTAGATATTAAACCCACCAAGCTGGTGAGGGGCAAAGGCCTGTGTCAGCTAATGGCTGAGAACAAGGGTTCAGAAAATCCTGATGAAAGAGAAAATTGTACCAATGAAGAGCAAACCCCTCTAGAAGGGCCTGATTCTCTACCTCTGGTTTTGTTTGTTTCAACTAGTGACGAGTGGTACTCCGACATCGCTTTCTTCCTTACCTACGGCGGATGCCCAATGCACCTCACTGCAAAGGAAAAGCGTACTATAAAGCTCAGGGCAGCTAAATATGTCATCTGGGATGAAGGTTTATATAAGCGCGGGATAGACGGTGTCTTCCTGCGATGTGTTGACAAGCCCCAGCAAGTAAAACTGCTGGAAAGTTTTCACAACTCGGCCTGTGGAGGCCATTTTTCTTCTTCCGTGACAGCACACAAGATCATTCGAGCCAGGTACTACTGGCCGACGCTCTTTCAAGATGCGGCTACCTGGGTGGCAAAATGTGAACCCTGTCAGCAATTCGTCGGCAAGCCCAAGTTGGCTGCCCTCCCCCTAAGGCCGGTCATTATCAATGAACCATTCAGGCAATGGGGAATTGATTTTATTGGTGCACTCAATCCTCAATCGAGTGCTGGACATAGCTATGTCCTCACGGCAACAGATTACTTCACTAAATGGGTGGAGGCCATACCTGTCAAGCATGCCACTTCTGAGGTGGTTTGCAGTTTTATCAAGGAAAATATCATTGTCAGGTTTGGCATTCCAAATAAAATCGTTGCTGATAATGCTTCTAACTTCTCTTCCCGGGAAGTTATTAGTTTTTGCTATGAATATGGGATAACTTTAGCACATGCCTCAGATTATTATCCTCAGGGAAATGGTCAGGCAGAATCCAGTAATAAGAACTTGGTGACCATCATACGGAAATTAGTAGATGAAAATCAGCGGATGTGGCACAAGTCTTTGTACGACGCTTTGTGGGCGGACCGTATTACTCCCAAGAGGTCTCTCGGCATGTCACCTTTTCAAGTGTTATATGGCACTGATGCCGAACTTCCCATTTCTGCGGAACTTCCTGCTCTACGCTTGGCACGAGCAATCGAAGATGAAACTTTTCAGAGTTCTCTGGAAAAGAGAATCATGTACCTTGCGGAACTTGAAGAAAAGAGAGTAAGGGTGGTCGACAGGATCACTGAACATCAGAATCAAGTGAAGAAGCTTTTCGACAAGAAGGCCAAGCAGAGGAATTTTGAAGTGGGAGATCTCGTCCTTCTCTGGGACAAGCGAAGAGAGCCAAAGGGTATGCACGGAAAATTTGATTCCCTATGGAGAGGGCCCTTCAAAATCAAGCAACTCAATGGAGAGAATAGTTTCTATCTCTCATATCTGGATGGAGCTGGGCTCCCGCTTCCCTATAGCGGGCAACATCTCAAGATCTTCAGGAAGTAGAGCTTGCTCTCTTCTTTGTACAGTTTATTTTAGTTGTGTGTTTGCTTTAGTCGTGTGTTTGCTTTCGGTTTTTGTGTGTTTCCTTTGTTCTCCCTCCGGTCCCCCTTGTTTTTGACTCCGTACCCAATGGATAGGCACATGTGATCTGGGATTCTCTACCCCCGAGTTTCACTCAGGGATAGTCCCCAGAAAGAGCCAGCTGTTATCCCGTAAAATTGACAAGGGCAATTTTACCGATAACCGTACCGAAAAATTTTGTTTCGATCCCTCGTTAGGGATCCTTCGCGTTCAAAATATTGTAAAATCCCTTCCCGGGAAATTCAGTTTTTGAACTTAGTCTTTTTGAGCCTTTTTGGCTGGGCGCATGGTTTTGCCTTGCAACATCAATTTTTGATGCGCCTCCTTAAAAGCCTTTGGCGCATGGTTTTCCATGTTAGCACGTCTTTCGGTGCGCCAAAGGATGTTGAGTGAGTTTTTGGTGCGCCAAAGGGCGCACGTAATATCTTTGTTACATCAAGTTTTGGTGCGCCAAAGGGCGCACATAGCTTCGTGTCGACAACTCGTTTGATGCGCCAAAGGTGCGCTCATTCTCCTGTTGTCATTTCCTTCCATGCGCCAAAGGGCGCACGCTTTCCCCTGTCGACAGCTGTTTCCATGCGCCATTTCAAAAGTTGGTGGCGCATTAATGACAAGGTTTTTCTATATATACCCGTGCCCGCCATGTCATTTTCATTTCATTTTGACAAGCACGTGATCGCTCTGGATTTGTCAGCTCTGCTCTGTCATTATCTCGCCCTGTGGACCCGCTTTCCGATTTTAACATATATTTAAGGTAAGAGGTTCATCCTCTTTTTCATTGCATGCTTTCGTGTTTTGGTCTGTGTTTGGTCTGCTGGTCTGTGTTTAAAAGAGTATGTTTAGGTGTTTCCCCCTGAGCTTTTCCATCGTTTTCTTCTCTCCTCTTCTTCCCTTTTTCCAGATCTGCTGGTAAAGGGAGCTTTCTTGAATGGCTTGGCTTGATTAAACCTTTTATAAAACCTTACTTGCCCAAGTAACTATTTAGGTGGAGGAAATGAGTAAGAATGATTTGAGTGGAGAGTCTTTTTTCAAAATGGCGCACTGGCGCGCCTTGTTACAATCAAGACAGTCGCGCCCCTCGGCGCACTTACCCGCCATGCAACATGCTCAAGACCCGCGCCTAGGGCGCACCCTGCCATCCTGCTGCAGTTTAAATTCATGCGCCCTCGAAGCGCGCCCCTTTTACATGCTGCAAGTTTAAATCCCGCGCTTCCATAAAAACTTTGGCGCACCCTTTACCCCTGTTGCATCCCTCTTCTATGCGCCAAAGGGCGCGCCCAGCTTCCATGCAACGCAAGAGTTATTTGCGCAAGTGTAAAGCCTCCAAGGCGCGGGCGCACCCTCCATTGCAAGTAACATGATGTTGTGTAGACCCTCCATGCGCCGCGCCATATACCTTTGGCGCGCCTTTATTCCATGTTGCACAATCTGCCCATGCGCCAAAGGGCGCACCAAATCTCAATGTAACATGCATTTCCTGTGCGCCCTTCTATAAAATGCAGTCTGCTTCATCCATGCGCCATGCGCCTTTGGCGCCAACTTAACCTCTGTTGCACCCTTTTCCTGTGCGCCTTGACTATTCAGCCTGTTATATACATTTTTCATGCGCCCTGCGCCCCGAACCTTAAAAGTTCTAACTCTTTCTTCTGCTAGTATTCCAATGGAAGATCAAATGACTAATTCAAGCTTCTTGGATTGGGTTTCGCTCCTTCTACGTGCAGATCATCAGATAAGCCTTGAAGAACACATGTCTACGTCAAGCAAGAGACCCACCAAACCAAGAGGGAAGGCAAAGCTAACAGAAGAAGAAATGAAATACAAATATCAGAGGGTCAGGATGCCCGAATCACAGGCAGAGTGTAATATGGATGTCAGGGATTCTGAACTGGGCCACATTGACATAGAAGAATTCTGGGTAAGAACTCAGAAAGTGACAAGGAGTCCATGGATGGATAAATTGATAGGCAGCGCCCTGCACTTTGCCGGTGGGATTCCTGTCAGTGCTGTGAATAACGAGTTCATGATGGTTGTTGCACAATCCTTCAACAAAGACACGAGATGTGTCGAGAATAGCAAGGGCGAGGTAGTTATAAACCTTACTGCCCGTCGCTTTGAGTTGATGCTTGGAATCCCTCACCACCGAAACTATGTGGCTGTTAGCCAGCAAGAATGCCTCAAGGCTTGGGAGGACAACGAAGACAAGTGCATGCAATTGATGAATGAGGTCTACCTCAAGAATAAGAAGGTAGTGACCCGGTGGCCTCAAACTATCCACCGGAGTGATTTCTCAGAGGAACTCAGTGATACAATCACCTTCCTGAGCAGAGTCTTCGGTCTTTCAGATGCTCACTACTTCCATAAGTGGATGCTGCGGTACCTGGAAACAATGAATAAGAATCTGCCCGATCAGCGTTTCTGCTGGGGGGAGATAATAAGCAGCACAATATCCGAGCAACTGCAACAGTTCGCTACGACAGGAGTATTCCACATGAACTCCTACGTCGTCTATGCTGCCGCAGCTGAAAGGGATTATCCAGGGCTGCACCGAAGTGGAACTTGGCCTCAGGCCAAAATATATGAATACTATCAAGAGCTGAAGCTGGAGAACAGCATCCAACACTTCGCTAAGATCAATGATGTTTTCTTCTACCACATCATGTGCATGTTGCGCCCGAACTTAGCTCATGGCCGCGACGACCAAGAACACAGTGACAGTCAGTGGAGAAATGGGGGGCCTTGTTCACCCAGTTTCCCACGTTCACCTATCTAAGGGCGGTCAACTTTTTGGGAGAGCCGACTAGGTTGCCAAGGTATGCTGGACCAAAGCTGATTTTATTGGAACTATCAAGACAGCTCGTCACATACCATGAAAAGTGCCTCAAGAGAAAGAAGGGCGGAACTCCTTTCCCCCTCACAGTAGGCCGTTACACATGCTCCAGCTATCACAAGGCGAAGGAGATGTTTGCTGAGCTAGAATTGCTCAACCTGAAGCATGATTTCCCAGCAAGGCCTACATTCGACCCAAGGGGCTGCTTGCCAAGGGCTAAGCTTGATCCGATCCATGTCCCTCAAATTGAGGACATTTACATCGACGTCATCCATGAGGTAGAACTCAGAAGAAAGGATCACTCTCGCTTGGCATTAACAGAAATCATCCATTACGGAGTGGCCATTGTCCCAAAAGGCTTCCAAACCACGGAAGACGAAGTAGACAAAGTGTATAATGACACAGAAGGGGATGATTGGCCCTTCCCGGACATTGACAGAAGCAAGGCTCCTCAGACAATTGAGGAGAGGGTCAAGGAGACTATGCGGAGAACAGAGCATTGGTGCCGCATGAATGGGTTAATCTACCTCGGTGTAGATTTTACAACTTCTCCTTTGGGTAATGCACCTCCAAGGTCAAAGAAGCAGCTAAAAGGCAAAGCTGCGGAAGGTGAGCCTAGCACCATTCAGGAGGAAGCCCCTGAAAGTCCTCTTCCTTCAGAGCCTGAACAAGTAATAACTCTGGATTCGCCAGAGAAGGAATTGACAGAGGATAGTCCTATACGCCCATCCACCCAGGATGTCGGCATCGCTACAACTACAGAGGTCCCTTCTATCCCTTCTTCTTCTCTTCCTCCCCTTCCTCAGATGTCGGCAACCACTCCTTTGGTTGTGTCCTCTCCCCTTCTTCTACTCTCTCCCCTGCCTCTTCGTCCATCTTCTCCTCTCTCGCTGATTTGTCTTCCTCCATTTCTTCCCTCATTTCCGGGCTCCCTTCCCTTCCCATGTCTTCTGCAGCTGCGGTTTCCCTTCCTCCCGTGGGCATGTCTTCGGCTATTCTTTCAATGCCGCCGCCGCGTGTCTCCACGTTCTTCCCCTCTTCTACCGTTGCTGCCTCCCCCTCTGTCTCTGGTCCTTCTTCAATAGGACCAGCTTGGATCTCTCAGCAGCTGAGCCAACCAAAGAGGAAAGTCCCCATCGCTCCGATGGACTTTTCAGTCATTCCGGCTAAAGGAGCAAAGAAGCACAAGCCGGTTACACGCTTCTCCAAGAGCGCTGCAGGTGAGAGGGTTATGGAAATTGCCTACCCCGATCCCACCAAAGAGAAAGAAGATCTGTCTCCGGCAGATTTCACAGTGACCCAAGTCACAATGGGGACATCCTCTGAAAGTCTCCAGGGGGAAGCTCTTTCCGCAGTTGATGCACTCTGCGAAAAGCTTCAAGAAACAAAGGAAGAAAAGAGGCTACTGAAGGAGCAGAATAAATACCTGCTTCAAGCCCTACAGAAGATGGGAAGTGCACCTCCCACAACTGCCGCCGAGACTCCTGAGCTGCTCAGTCAGGAGAAGATCAATGAATATTCAAAGATCGGCGAGCAGGGTATGGCTGTTTCTGCTTGGAGGAGCCAAATCCTTAAGGATAGTGAAAAGGTGATCGCCGAGTATATCAGTTTATACCTGAACATCGAGAAGGCGAATAAGGAACTCCAAACATTAGCAAGTCCAGTATCAGAAGAGCTCGAAAACGCCAGACTCCAACACGAGGCCTTCCAACAAATGTTCGACTGTTCAGTCGAAGATTTGGTCAAGTTTGGAGTATTCGGTCATCCAAGGACCCTCAACAAGACCATGTCCACTCTGGACTATCGGATAGATCAGCTCGAATTTGTGTTAGAGAAGATAGACAAGGTGAAGGAAGAGGCCCTGGATGCGATGCATCAAATGGAGAAGATTGTTCTATCTATGACTCCAGGGTTGCTCACTCCTTCCCTCACCTTGAGATCAGCTGACGATACTATCCGAATTTTCAAGGAGTTAGCTTCTCAAGGGACAGGGCCAGAAGTCACTTTCGACATCGAATCCATCAACAACCTACTGGCCTGTAGAGACTTCATCGGGTCCCTAATCGAGGCGGGTAAAGACTATTCCAGGGTCCCCGAAAAGCTCATTGATGAGCGGGAAACTTGCGAAGCAATCAGTGAAAGGCACAAGGATCCATCACAGGATCAATTTGCGCCAATGATCAGCAAGTTCTTGGAATACCGCGCTCAGTTCCACATCTCATCTCCTGATCAGCATCAGAAACAGGCGACCCCTTTTAGGCCACAGGATGATGATGATGAATAGCTTCTTCTTCTTCTTCTTCTTCTTCTTCTCCTCTCTATTCTCCGACTTTCTCTTCGAAATATCTGAAGTGTGTTGGCACAAACGATGACATCATCCATGTTGCATCATGGGATGATGTCATCCATCCAAGTTGTCAAAGTCAACATGACTTTTGGATATTTTGTAAATATCTTGTGAATAAGTGGTTGGCTCCATTTTGCCTTCTCTCTCCCTCACTTTCTATAAATACTAGAATACTTGTTGTATTCGAGGGTGAACATTTTTCAGATAGAAATAGAGGTGAGGAGAGAAAGACTTTGAGCTTTCTTGTAACAGATAAAAACAATTAATACAATTATTCAGACTTTGTGCTCAATAACTGTGTTATACATTAAGATCTTTCTTATGTTAGATCTGCATGTGTTTTTCTGTTGAATTCATATCTACTTTTCCGTCACTTGTTTATCAGTATTGCTTTGTTTATTTATGCAAGTAGGTTTGGCTCTGTTTACTACCAAGCCCAAAGCATAGATCTTCTGACCCTTCCGCTTTGGAACTCATTTCTTTTCTTCCTTCGGATCTGTTCTTTCTCTTCTCCTTCTTTTATTCCTTTCTCTTCGCAGCCTAGAACACTCTACTGGGATGAGATCCCAACCCCCGAAGGCAGAATCTGTGAGACTTGCATAGGTTCCTGCTAGTAGAAGTAGCAATAAACCAGTTTCGCTTTGCTGTCTCAAAGAGGGGCTAAGCCCTGCACACCGTTGGCCCGTCTATCCATAGATCTGTCCACGCGACAGATTTTCGGACCAACAGTTTTTTGGTGACTCCGCTGGGGATCGGATTTTCTAACAGATTTCGCCAACAGAAACAGATAAATCTGTCATATCTATGCTAGTGGTAAAAATAAAATAAAATAAGAAGAAATAATCAGCAAATCGCTGCCAGTTTGCAAAATCTGAACCTTTTTGTTGAAAATCCTAAAAATTTACAAAAGTGCCCGAAATTGAAAATTTTCTTCTGAGAATCATAGATCTGGGCCTGTTACATATCTTTAGTTCGCTGAGTTTTTATCAAAAATCATCATTTTTTCCGTAGATCTGAGTTTTTAACTATTTTCTGAAATGTTCTAAACCCTCTGAGAATTAAAAACCAGATCTAAAAAATTAGCTTACTATCTTCCCTGCCATCTTATCCTCGCTGTTATTTGTCATTTAACCGCAATCGGTTTCTGAAGAGGATAATTTTCAAATATCCAGAAAAGTGCATGCTGCTGGTTTTTGTCAGAGAAACCAGAATATCAGCAAGTACACCCAAAAATAAAGTTTAAATCTGCGCTGTAATATTGCAGATCTGAAAGGTACACTGGCGAGGTGAACCTTTTACGTGCAGCAGAAGAGCCCGCGGAGAAGCTGATCCTACTTTCGATCTGCTTCAGAGGCACAATTTCAGCGTAACACCGGCACGTTTTTCAGCGCTAAGCTCAGCTAGCCGGTCATCCAGGAGTGTCCTCGCCTTTACGAAGAAAAAAGTCTTTTGCCAGGAGCATCCACATCCCTTTGTAGTGCTTTACTACTCAGCGGAACTACACTTCCGGCTCGCGTTCTCTTTCCAGATTTTCAGATGGCGGTACCATGGGGAAACGCTATGGGTCCGTTGGCTTTTACCACATCCAGTTCACGCACTCCCTCACGGAAATCAAAAGAATTTTCCTAAATTCGACGGGAGCGGAAATCAAAGCACGGATTCCCACATTTCTGCTTTCATTATGTCATGCAGTATTTTGGATGTGACTCATGAAGATGTGTCAGTTCGCCTTTTTCTGGGAAACTCTACAAGGGCCTGCAGCTGAATGGTTTCAGCATTTGCCGGCCGGAATCTATCACTAGTTGGGCAACTTTGCGGGACGCTTTTGAAGACAGGTATAAGCCTTCAGAGGATGCATTTACTTTATTATCACGAATCACTCATCTGAAGAAGGAGGCAAATGAGACCATGCGCGATTTTATCGCCCGGTTTCAATGCTCTAATCAACCGTGTCCCTACTGCCATGCTTCCAACACCGGAGAACCAGAAGTGTTTTTTCGTAAATGCCATGAGTTCAAAAGTTAGCTTCTTACTCCTTCAAGAGCGAGTAGCTACTCTACCTCTCGCTCAGGCTGCTGCCATCCGTATAGAAGACAATCTGATAATATCTGGCGAGTTAAGAAAGGAATTAGTAAAGCCTAAGTCTTTGGGCCCTTCGCCTACCACTTCGTCTGATCCAGCATTCCAAAAAATGGCGAATGATTTGCTTGCACTAAAAAAGCAGCTGGCCCAGGCCTCTCCCAGTTCCTCGTATCGGGATATCCCGCGGAGGAATTTTGTTCCTAACAACGCTTCACAAAGGCCGCGCTTGCCTACAGCTGCTCCACGGTTGGCGCTTGAAGCTCCTCTGATCAATGCTTTGGCCGAAATTGAAGAGGAAGAAGAGCGAGTACTATGAAGAACCTTCGCTCCAAGGCGAAGATGATCAAGATGTCGGTGAACCGACTGGCGACTCTACTATTGGATACATGGAATTTGACGAGGACGAATCTGATGAAGAAGAGAGTACGCAAGGCTATGCAAGCGGACAATCCTACGCTGTTTTTACCCGCTCGCAAGGAAAAGAAGCAGAAGTTGCTGCCCATACGCAGAAAGAGAAGGCCGTGTCAAACGCGCCTCCAACCATTGTTAAAAGAGGTAACCCTCTTCCCACTCAACTCCCTGTTAAATCTTTTGCAAAGAAGTCTTTTCCACCTATCTCTCCTCCGAGTCAGCCCTCTCATATTCCTATCAAGATCAGTAACCCTATTCCATCATCGCGGGGTGAAGGACTCATTCCTTTACCAACGCAACCCTTGGCCGCATTTGATATAATAGATCATGCAAAAAAGACCAAGATCCAAATGTCTGAAGCTGAGTATCTTCAGTCAAACCCCGAACAGCTTGTAAGATTGACTAAGTATATCCAAAGTCAAGCTGTTATAGTTAATCAGGCTTCCCCTAAAGGAATCCTTTCCACTCCTCCTGAATCCCATATAAATGTTGCCTCAACATCTGCATCAGGCAAGATAGAGCCTTTCTATCTCTCCCTCCTAATCAATGGCCATAAGTTGAGCAACTGTATAATTGATTCCGGAGCTTCAGATAACGTCATGCCAGCGAAAGTCGCCCATGCTTTGGGCCTCACTCTTACCAAGCCTTTCGGCAGATGCTACTCATTGGAAACCAAGCAAGTGCCATTGATTGGTCAAATCAAAGACGCGCAATTCGCGTTTGCAGCATTCCCTGAAAAGAGGGTAAAAATGACCGTCCTTGTCGATGACATTCTGGCAGCCTATGGAATTTTGCTGGGAAGGAGCTTTTGCAGCGAAGTTGGTGGAGAAATTCATATGGACTGGTCTAAAGCTAGAATTCCAGTCAAAGGCGTAATGCAAACTTTGGAGCCGGAATCCCAAAAGAAATACTTGGTCACTAGCTCTGAAGACCCCAAAGCTCAAATCCTTTTTGAATCATCAGGGATGGGTAACTACTTCTTATCCACCGAGGCGGATACAAAGGAAGTTTTCATTCAAGAAAAGGACCTTAATAAGGTCTGGACCTTGCAGTTCGATGGCAGTTGCGCAACTAGCGGATGTGGCGCTGGGGTTGTGCTGATATCTCCTGAGGAGGAGGTCATTCCTCTTTCTTTCAAATTGCAGTTTTTCAACACTAACAATATTGCCGAGCATGAGTCTCTGTTACTCGGTATGCAAGCTGTAAAGGAAAGAGGAATTAAAAATCTAAAGGCACAAGGTGATGCCGAACTAGTTGTAAATCAGGTCAAAAGGATTTACCAAGTAAAAAATGAAAGGCTCGGGCACTACCGTAATGCAGTATGGGACAGCATTGAGGAATTTGATGCCTTTTCAATAGGAGCAATTCCAAGAGCTCAAAATGACATGGCTGATTCGCTGGCTGTTTCGGCATCTCTCATGCTCCCACACCCGGGTTTGAAGACGAACAAGTACACCATTGAAGTGGTTTTCCGCCCAAGCGTGCCAGACAACTCTCAGCATTGGCAGGTATTCAACGATGATAATCACCTCATTGCCTTTCTGGAAAAATTAGAAAATTTTGATGAGTTGTATTTTGAAGGATCCACCTCTCCATGTCGTGAATCAATCAACAGTCAAAACCACAAAACAAAGGAGAACGATGGCATTTGTCAGCTTAAGGGAAATAAAATTCCAAAAGGCCTGGTTTCTCTGGAGTGCCTGTTTGACAGGCATGACCGTTTTGTGAAAAAGAAAAGGCGAGGTGATCCTAGCTCATCTCCAGAAACAGAACCAGTCAATTTAGGTTCTGAGGCACATCTGCAATTCATGAACATTGGGAAATGTTGCACGCCAGAAGAAAAGCAGAAATTTGTCAAGTTGCTGAAAAGATATATGGATGTATTGGCATGGTCCTATGCCGACTTAAAGTCCTTCAAGCCAAAGGACGTTCAGCATGATATACCGCTGAAAGAGGATGCCAGAGCCTTCCGTCAGAGGCAAAGGCATTATAATCCCAAGATTTCGGGCACCATTCAGGCCGAAATTCAGAAGATGCTGGATGCGAGAATCATTTTCCCTATTCATCACAACACTTGGGTGGCAAACATTGTGCCGGTACGCAAGAAAAACGGTGAAATACGCATCTGCGTAGACTTCCGAAACTTGAATCAAGCTTCGCTGAAAGACAACTACCCTCTTCCCATAATGGACCAAGTTCTGCAAGCAGTAACTAGGTCAGAGATGCTGTCTATGCTTGACGGTTTTTTAGGCTATAATCAGATTGAAGTCTCGCCTGAAGATCAATTCAAAACAGCATTCACTACTCCATGGGGTACATTTGCCTACAGCAGGATGCCTTTCGGCCTAACCAATGCTGGTGCCACTTTTCAGCGGGCCATGGAATTTGCATTCAAAGGCATGATGGGAAAAGTCATTGTAGTTTATCTAGATGACTTAACCGTGTTCTCCAAACGACGAAGTGATCATTGTGGTCACTTGGAGCAAGTATTGGCCAGGTGTCGAGAACATGGGATTTCCCTAAATCCTAAAAAGTCTGTTTTTGGGGTTACTGAAGGGAAATTGCTAGGCCATGTGGTTAGCAAAGAAGGAACGAAGATTGATGCTGAAAGAGTTAAGGCTATCCAAAGCCTTACTCTGCCTACAAGCAAGAATGGTGTTCATTCTTTCTTCGGAAAGGTGAACTTTCTTAGGCGTTTTGTCCCTGATTTTGCTGAAAAGACCCGCCACATACTGAACATGATGAAAGGAGTCACCAACTTTCAGATGGAGTGAAGAGGGGAAAAGGTCGTTTGAAGAGATAAAAACTTCTGTTGCTCATCGCACCGGTCCTGGTATGTCCGGATTTCTCCAAGAGACTTCATCATGTATAGTTACGCCTCCGAACATACTATGTCTGCAATCCTAATGCAAAAGAATTCAGAGGATATTGAATCCCCGATTGCATTCATGAGTTCTCCCCTCAAGCCCCACGAGTTGAAGATGACTCAATTAGAAAAGCACGCCTTTGCCATTGTCAAAGCGGTGAAGAATTTCAGGTATTACATTCTGAACTCGCATACGGTGGTGCTGGTTCCCGACACCCACGGTGAAGTCAATTCTAACTCAGCAGGAGTTAGGAAGCTTAAGAGGGAATTGGATCGCAAAGGTCCAGGAATATGACCTAGATATTAAACCCACCAAGCTGGTGAGGAGCAAAGGCCTGTGTCAGCTAATGGCTGAAAATGAAGATTCAGAGAACCTTAAAGGGAAAGAGGGTTGTACCAATGAAGAGCAAACCCCTCTAGAAGGGCCCGATACTCTGCCTCTGGTTCTATTTGTTGCAACCAGTGACGAATGGTACTCCGACATTGCTTTCTTCCTTACCTACGGCGAATGCCCAATGCACCTCACTGCAAAAGAAAAGCGTACTATAAAGCTCAGGGCAGTTAAATATGTCATCTGGGATGAAAGTTTATATAAGCGCGGGATAGACGGTGTCTTCCTGCGATGTGTTGACAAGCCCCAGCAAGTAAAACTGCTGGAAAGTTTTCACAACTCGGCCTGTGGAGGCCATTTTTCTTCTTCCGTGATAGCACACAAGATCATTCGAGCCAGGTACTACTGGCCGACGCTCTTTCAAGATGCGGCTACCTGGGTGGCAAAATGTGAACCCTGTCAGCAATTCGTCAGCAAGCCCAAGTTGGCTGCCCTCCCCCTAAGGCCGGTCATTATCAATGAACCATTCAGGTAATGGGGAATTGATTTTATTGGTGCACTCAATCCTCAATCGAGTGCTGGACATAGCTATGTCCTCACGGCAACAGATTACTTCACTAAATGGGTGGAGGCCATACCTGTCAAGCATGCCACTTCTGAGGTGGTTTGCAGTTTTATCAAGGAAAATATCATTGTCAGGTTTGGCATTCCAAATAAAATCGTTGCTGATAATGCTTCTAACTTCTCTTCCTGGGAAGTTATTAGTTTTTGCTATGAATATGGGATAACTTTAGCACATGCCTCAGATTATTATCCTCAGGGAAATGGTTAGGCAGAATCTAGTAATAAGAACTTGGTGACCATCATACGGAAATTAGTAGATGAAAATCAGCGGATGTGGCACAAGTCTTTGTACGACGCTTTGTGGGCGGACCGTATTACTCCCAAGAGGTCTCTCGGCATGTCACCTTTTCAAGTGTTATATGGCACTGATGCCGAACTTCCCATTTCTGCGGAACTTCCTGCTCTACGCTTGGCACGAGCAATCGAAGATGAAACTTTTTAGAGTTCTCTGGAAAAGAGAATCATGTACCTTGTGGAACTTGAAGAAAAGAGAGTAAGGGTGGTCGACAGGATCACTGAACATCAGAATCAAGTGAAGAAGCTTTTCGACAAGAAGGCCAAGCAGAGGAATTTTGAAGTGGGAGATCTCGTCCTTCTCTGGGACAAGCGAAGAGAGCCAAAGGGTATGCACGGAAAATTTGATTCCCTATGGAGAGGGCCCTTCAAAATCAAGCAACTCAATGGAGAGAATAGTTTCTATCTCTCATATCTGGATGGAGCTGGGCTCCCGCTTCCCTATAGCGGGCAACATCTCAAGATCTTCAGAAAGTAGAGCTTGCTCTCTTCTTTGTACAGTTTATTTTAGTTGTGTGTTTGCTTTAGTCGTGTGTTTGCTTTCGGTTTTTGTGTGTTTCCTTTGTTCTCCCCTTCGGTCCCCCTTGTTTTTGACTCCGTACCCAATGGATAGGCACATGTGATCTGGGATTCTCTACCCCCGAGTTTCACTCAGGGATAGTCCCCAGAAAGAGCCAGCTGTTATCCTGTAAAATTGACAAGGGCAATTTTACCGATAACCTTACCGAAAATTTTGTTTCGATCCCTCGTTAGGGATCCTTCGCGTTCAAAATATTGTAAAATCCCTTCCCGGGAAATTCGGTTTTTGAACTTAGTCTTTTTGAGCCCTTTTTGGGTTGGCGCGCATGGTTTTGCCTTGCAACATCAATTTTTGATGCACCTCCTTAAAAACCTTTGGCGCATGGTTTTCCATGTTAGCACGTCTTTCGGTGCGCCAAAGGATGTTGAGTGAGTTTTTGGTGCGCCAAAGGGCGCACGTAATATCTTTGTTACATCAAGTTTTGGTGCGCCAAAGGGCGGCACATAGCTTCGTGTCGAAAACTCGTTTGATGCGCCAAAGGCGCGCTCATTCTCCTGTTGTCATTTCCTTCCATGCGCCAAAGGGCGCACGCTTTCCCCCTATCGACAGCTGTTATCCATGCGCCATTTCAAAAGTTGGTGGTGCATTAATGACAAGGTTTTTCTATATATACCTGTGCGTGCCATGTCATTTTCATTGCATTTTGTCAAGGCACGTGATCGCTCTGGATTTGTCAGCTCTGCTCTGTCATTATCTCGCCCTGTGGGACCCACTTTCCGATTTTAACATATATTTTAGGTAAGAGGTTCATCCTCTTTTTCATTACATGCTTTCATGTTTTGGTCTGTGTTTGGTCTGCTGGTCTGTGTTTAAAAGAGTATGTTTAGGTGTTTCCCCCTGAGCTTTTCCATCGTTTTTCTTCTCTCCTCTTCTTCCCTTTTTCCAGATCTGCTGGTTAAAGGGAGCTTTCTTGAATGGCTTGGCTTGATTAAACCTTTTATAAAACCTTACTTGCCCAAGTAACTATTTAGGTGGAGGAAATGAGTAAGAATGATTTGAGTGGAGAGTCTTTTTTTCAAATGGCGCACTGGCGCGCCTCGTTACAATCAAGACAGTCGCGCCCCTCGGTGCACTTACCCGCCATGCAACATGCTCAAGAACCGCGCCTAGGGCGCACCCTGCCATCCTGCTGCAGTTTAAATTCCATGCGCCCTCGAAGCGCGCCCCTTTTACATGCTGCAAGTTTAAATCCCGCGCTTCCATAAAAACTTTGGTGCACCCTTTACCCCTACTACCATCCCTCTTCTCATGCGCCAAAGGCGCGCACCTAGCCTTCCATGCAACGCAAGACCTTATTTGCGCAAGTGTAAAGCCTAGATAAGGCACGGGCGCACCTTCTCGTTGCAAGTAACATGATGTTGTGTAGACCCTCCATGCGCCGTGCCATATACCTTTGGCGCGCCTTTTTTCCATGTTGCACAATCTGCCCATGCGCCAAAGGGACGCACCAAATCTCAATGTAACATGCATTTCCTATGCGCCCTTCTATATAATGCAGTCTGCTTCATCCATGCGCCATGCGCCTTTGGCGCCAACTTAACCTCTGTTGCACCCTTTTCCTGTGCGCCTTGACTATACAGCCTGTTATATACATTTCTCATGCGCCCTGCGCCCCGCGTCCCGAACCTTAAAAGTTCTAACTCTTTCTTCTGCTAGTATTCCAAATGGAAGATCAAATGACTAATTCCAAGCTTCTTGGATTGGGTTACGCTCCTTCTATGTGCAGATCATTAGATAAGCCTTGAAGAACACATGTCTACGTCAAGCAAGAGACCCATCAAACCAAGAGGGAAGGCAAAGCTAACAGAAGAAGAGATGAAATACAAATATCAGAGGGTCAGGATGCCCGAATCACAGGCAGAGTGTAATATGGATGTTAGGGATTCTGAACTGTGGCCACATTGACATAGAGGAATTCTGGGTAAGGACTCAGAAAGTGACAAGGAGTCCATGGATGGATAAATTGATAGGCAGCGCCCTGCACTTTGCCGGAGGAATCCCTGTCAGCGCTGTGAATAACGAGTTTATGATGGTTGTTGCACAATCCTTCAACAAAGACACGAGATGTGTCGAGAACAGCAAAGGCGAGGTTGTTATAAACCTTACTGCCCGTCGCTTTGAGTTGATGCTTGGAATCCCTCACCACCGAAACTATGTGGCTGTTAGCCAGCAAGAATGCCTCAAGGCTTGGGAGGACAACGAAGACAAGTGCATGCAATTGATGAATGAGGTCTACCTCAAGAATAAGAAGGTAGTGACCCGGTGGCCTCAAACTATCCACCGGAGGTGATTTCTCAGAGGAACTCAGTGATACAATCACCTTCCTGAGCAGAGTCTTCGGTCTTTCAGATGCTCACTACTTCCATAAGTGGATGCTGCGGTACCTGGAAACAATGAATAAAAATCTTCCCGATCAGCGCTTCTGCTGGGGGGAGATAATAAGCAGCACAATATCCGAGCAACTGCAACAGTTCGCTACGACAGGAGTGTTCCACATGAACTCCTACGTAGTGTATGCTGCTGCGTCAGAAAGGGATTATCCAGGGCTGCACCGAAGTGGAACTTGGCCTCAGGCCAAAATATATGAATACTATCAAGAGCTGAAGCTGGAGAACAGCATCCAACACTTCGCTAAGATCAATGATGTTTTCTTCTATCACATCATGTGCATGTTGCGGCCAAATTTGACTCATGGTCCGGACAACCAAAAACATAGTGGCAGTCACAGAGAAGTGGGGGGCCTTGTTCACCCAGTTTCCCACATTCACCTATCTGAGGGCGGTCAACTTTTTGGGAGAGCCGACTAGGTTGCCAAGGTATGCTGGACCAAAGCTGATTTTATTGGAACTATCAAGACAGCTCGTCACATACCATGAAAAGTGCCTCAAGAGAAAGAAGGGCGGAACTCCTTTCCCCCTCACAGTAGGCCGTTACACATGCTCCAGCTATTACAAGGCGAAGGAGATGTTTGCTGAGCTAGAATTGCTCAACCTAAAACATGATTTCCCAGCAAGGCCTACATTTGACCCTAGGGGCTATCTACCCAAGGGCTAAGCTTGATCCGATTCATGTCCCCTCAGATTGAGGATATCTACATTGACGTTCTCCCATGAGGTAGAACTCAGAAGAAAGGATCACTCTCGCTTAGCATTAACGGAAATCATCCATTACGGAGTGGCCATTGTCCCAAAAGGCTTCCAAACCACGGAAGACGAAGTAGACAAAGTGTATAATGACACAGAAGGGGATGATTGGCCCTTCCCGGACATTGACAGAAGCAAGGCTCCTCAGACAATTGAGGAGAGGTTCAAGGAGACTATGCGGAGAACAGAGCATTGGTGCCGCATGAATGGGTTAATCTACCTCGGTGTAGATTTTATAACTTCTCCTTTGGGTAATGCACCTCCAAGGTCAAAGAAGCAGCTAAAAGGCAAAGCTGCGGAAGGTGAGCCTAGCACCATTCAGGAGGAAGCCCCTGAAAGTCCTCTTCCTTCAGAGCCTGAACAAGTAATAAACCCTGGATTTGCCAGAGAAGGAATTGACAGAGGATAGTCCTATACGCCCATCCACCCAGGATGTCGGCATCGCTACAACTACAGAGGTCCCTTCTATCCCTTCTTCTTCTCTTCCTCCCCTTCCTCAGATGTCGGCAACCACTCCTTTTGGTTATGTCTTCTCCCCCTTCTTCTACTCTCTCCCCTGCCTCTTCGTCCATCTTCTCCTCTCTCGCTGATTTGTCTTCCTCCATTTCTTCCCTCATTTCCGGGCTCCCTTCCCTTCCCATGTCTTCTACAGCTGCGGTTTCCCTTCCTCCCGTGGGCATGTCTCAGGAGGAAGCCCCTGAAAGTCCTCTTCCTTCAGAGCCTGAACAAGTAATAACCCTGGATTCGCCAGAGAAGGAATTGACAGAGGATAGTCCTATACGCCCATCCACCCAGGATGTCGGCATCGCTACAACTACAGAGGTCCCTTCTATCCCTTCTTCTTCTCTTCCTCCCCTTCCTCAGATGTCGGCAACCACTCCTTTGGTTGTGTCTTCTCCCCCTTCTTCTACTCTCTCCCCTGCCTCTTCGTCCATCTTCTCCTCTCTCGCTGATTTGTCTTCCTCCATTTCTTCCCTCATTTCCGGGCTCCCTTCCCTTCCCATGTCTTCTACAGCTGCGGTTTCCCTTCCTCCCGTGGGCATGTCTTCGGCTATTCTTTCAATGCCGCCACCGCGTGTCTCCACGTTCTTCCCCTCTTCTACCGTTGCTGCTTCCCCCTCTGTCTCTGGTCCTTCTTCAATAGGACCAGCTTGGATCTCTCAGCAGCTGAGCCAACCAAAGAGGAAAGTCCCCATCGCTCCGATGGACTTTTCAGTCATTCTGGCTAAAGGAGCAAAGAAGCACAAGCCGGTTACACGCTTCTCCAAGAGCGCTGTAGGTGAGAGGGTTATGGAAATTTGCCTACCCCGATCCCACCAAAGAGAAAGAAGATCTGTCTCCGGCAGATTTCACAGTAACCCAAGTCACAATGGGGACATCCTCTGAAAGTCTCCAGGGGGAAGCTCTTTCCGCAGTTGATGCACTCTGCGAAAAGCTTCAAGAAACAAAGGAAAGAAAAGAGGCTACTGAAGGAGCAGAATAAATACCTGCTTCAAGCCCTACAGAAGATGGGAAGTGCACCTCCCACAACTGCCGCCGAAACCCCTGAGCTGCTCAATCAGGAGAAGATCAATGAATATTCAAAGATCGGTGAGCAGGGTATGGCTGTTTCTGCTTGGAGGAGCCAAATCCTTAAGGATAGTGAAAAGGTGATCGCCGAGTATATCAGTTTATACTTGAACATCGAGAAGGCAAATAAGGAACTCCAAACATTAGCAAGTCCAGTATCAGAAGAGCTCGAAAATGCCAGACTCCAACACGAGGCCTTCCAACAAATGTTTCGACTATTCAGTTCGAAGATTTGGGTCAAGTTTGGAGTATTCGGTCATCCAAGGACCCTCAACAAGATCATGTCCACTCTGGACTATCGGATAGATCAGCTCGAATTTGTGTTAGAGAAGATAGACAAGGTGAAGGAAGAGGCCCTGGATGCGATGCATCAAATTGGAGAAGATTGTTCTATCTATGACTCCAGGGTTACTCACTCCTTCCCTCACCTTGAGATCAGCTGACGATACTATCCGAATTATTCAAGGAGTTAGCTTCTCAAAGGGACAGGGCCAGAAGTCACTTTCGACATCGAATCCATCAACAACCTACTGGCCTGTAGAGACTTCATCGGGTCTCTAATCGAGGCGGGTAAAGACTATTCCAGGGTCCCCGAAAAGCTCATTGATGAGCGGGGAAACTTGCGAAGCAATCAGTGAAAGGCACAAGGATCCATCACAGGATCAATTTGCGCCAATGATCAGCAAGTTCTTGGAATACCGCGCTCAGTTCCACATCTCATCTCCTGATCAGCATCAGAAACAGGCGACCCCTTTTAGGCCACAGGATGATGATGATGAATAGCTTCTTCTTCTTCTTCTTCTTCTTCTTCTCCTCTCTATTCTCCGACTTTCTCTTCGAAATATCCAAAGTGTGTTGGCATGAATGATGACATCATCCATGTTGCATCATGGGGATGATGTCATCCATCCAAGTTGTAAAAGTCAACATGACTTTTGGATATTTTGTAAATATCTTTGTGAATAAGTGGTTGGCTCCATTTTGCCTTCTCTCTCCCTCACTTTCTATAAATACTAGAATACTTGTTGTATTCAAAGGGGGTGAACATTTTTCAGATAGAAATAGAGGTGAGGAGAGAAAGACTTTGAGCTTTCTTGTAAACAGATAAAAACAATTAATATAATTATTCAGACTTTGTGCTCAATAGCTGTGTTATACATTAGATCTTTCTTATGTTAGATCTGCATGTGTCTTTTCTGTTGAATTCATATCTACTTTTCCGTCACTTGTTTATCAGTATTGCTTTGTTTATTTATGCAAGTAGGTTTGGCTCTGTTTACTACCAAGCCCAAAGCATAGATCTTCTGACCCTTCCGCTTTGGAACTCATTTCTTTTCTTCCTTCGGATCTGTTCTTTCTCTTCTCCTTCTTTTATTCCTTTCTCTTCGCAGCCTAGAACACTCTACTGGGATGAGATCCCAACCCCCGAAGGTAGAATCTGTGAGACTTGCATAGGTTCCTGCTAGTAGAAGTAGCAATAAACTAGTTTCGCTTTGCTGTCTCAAAGAGGGGCTAAGCCCTGCACACCGTTGGCCCGTCTATCCATAGATCTGTCCACACGACAGATTTTCGGACCAACAAAAAGAGAAAATGATTTTATGGGTTTTGTGTAAACTTGTGTTTCTGGGTTGAATCAGTATTTTTCTTGATTCTTTTGGAACTTGTTTGCATTAATTTTATTTTTCAGTGGATTTGTCAACATATGAGCAATACTGGTAACTTTATAGGCCTCTCAGTGGTTGAAATTGTTTATTGATTTTGACTTCTTTAGAAGTCTTTATTGTTGCAATATATCCACATGTATTCGTTAAGTTTGGAGTTGTGAACTATTGTGATTTTTAACCTCTGGAAACACTTAAATTGGGTTGAATCTCATTAGTTAAAAACTTGTTTCGTTAGATGGAACAATGTTGTTTTTATGTTTACTTGCTTATGATATTCACGTTTTATCTCATGGTTATTTGGTATGTGAATAACTTCGTGGATGGTTTGTTTGGTATCACCCTGTGAAACTTTGACTATTATAAAGTTGCGTATTTTGGAAACATTGTATATGGATTAGTCTGCACTTCTCTTGTGAAAGGGGATTGATTGTTTTTAAGTTCGCGGGCACTGTGGATAAGTCAGTATATGGTTAGTTTCTTTATTCTTGCATACAACCTTGAATGTTAGTAACACTGGCATGCACAGGAGGAATAGTATATGGATGAGTTTGTGCTCTACATGTAAAATCTTGGTTGTTTTTGAAAAAGTATTAAAAGAAAATTGTGTCTATTATTTTGGGCAAACAAGACTATAACTTGTAGTCTTTTTGACATGGCTTGTGAAATCTAGTTCTTATGACCATGTTAACGGTGGTGGAAACTCTTTTCGAACCCGACTTAAAATTCGACAAGTTTTAACGATGTTCAGTTTAATACATTTTTTTTAAAGTTAGAAATAGGGTTGAAATGTTTTGAATGAAAATGGAAGACCTATTTTTATTCTGGAATGTTAATGTGTAATTCATTACAATGGTTTGAATATTACGGATTTTGGATATTTTTGAAATTATGATTTGAATACAGTAAATCAATACTGTATATTCAATTTGGTTTTAGTGTTTCATAATGATGTATCGGTTCAACTAATTTAGTTTATAATTACTTTGTAATTAAGGGAAATGTGAAGTTACCCTAACTTGATTTTTAAACTTGAATGGTTTGAGTATTTGAGGAAATTTAATCTATTTGATTTGGATCGGGATTATATTCTGAGTCTTGATCGGTTCGTAATGATTTATGTTAAATATTGATCTTGAATTTTATTGGATGCATAGTTTGGAGATCCTATAGGGATGTAATGGTAAACCAATGAAATGGCTCTACCTTGCCTAAACTATTGGGTGAACTTAAGTGCTAGAACTATTCAGCTTCTCAATCCTTGTTGGCCTAATGAATTTTTATTATGTCTTGGAAGCTTGATTTCATTCTAAACTTGATTGCAATAGGTTTTTGATTGTCACAGTTTCTCTCAGAGATAAAAGAGAAAGAAGTAAAAGGGTTTAAAAAGGAATTCTGTTATTTTAATACTCTTTTCCTTGAATGGTTATTGTGCTCATTCCTTAGAACTTTGTAATGAACTCAAACTGTATGGTTATGAGAAGGCAGAACTGTCTTAATAATTGAAAGAAATAATTGGGATGGGGGATCCTAATCAAGTACGACTCCTTTCTTGATATAGCTGGGATAAGGTCTATGTTTTTAAACCTCCCGATTGTCATTCTTATTGTAAAAAGAAAATCAATGTTTATTTGTCTTGTATACTTTTCATTGATTGAAAAATAAGAAGACTAAGGTAGAAGATAGGTTGGCAAAAGAAATTGAAGGTGGTAGTTAATCCGTCACTTCTGTTTGAATTTCTTTTGTATGATCCTGTTTTGGATGAATACCTTAAATGGTTTAGTTTTTAAATAGAAGATATTTTAAGAATCTGTTTAAATCATGATATAAATTGTTTCAAATTTTTGGATGGATATGTACTTGGTAAATGGAATGTTTATTCCTTCCTTACATAAAAGTGAGATGAATCATCCAAAAATATTATGTTGAAATTACTTCTGTAACTTAGGCTATGATATGAGTGGTGTTATAATGGTTAGGAAGAAAAATCAGTGTTATATTATGTTATTCATCGTGAATTTAATTTTTGGAATCAATTATACTTTAAAATCTTATGGCAAGTTATATAGAATATATCCTATCCACTTTGTTTAAACAGTGTACTATGACTCTTCTTATATTGATATTACTTAAAGCTTAGAGAGTATGAAGTAATTGTTGTCATTATAACAGGGTTGTTTTACTGAAACAATTAGTGGAATGCACTTGTTTTAAGCATTAGTGCTTATTATGCTCAGTTCATTGAACTAACCCGTGCTAGCAATTTTTGCAGATGGACTTCGTAAGTGGTAAAAGAAAGAAAAAACTTAAATGATGCATTGACTGCTCTAAGTTGATTCTAGTGAAGAATTCTGATTTGATTTCTGAATTGTATTGTAAAAAGAAAATTTTGTCTCTTTTGAATGAAGGCCGATGTCTTAAAGCATGCCTATAAAGCATAAGTTGTAATTGTATAAGTTTGGAAATGAATTGAAGAGTGAGAATTTACTTATATAGATTGTGTAAATTATCTTGTTTAGGATAATCTTCTTGTTATCTATATGATTGGATGTGTATTCTTAAAGAGTGATTTAAAAAGGGAACTTAGATAAATTCCCTAAGAAAATTGAAATTAAATAAGTGGATGAATACAACATTCTTATCTAAGTTTTTCATTATATCTTGTGATGTGAAATAAAACTATAATAAATATTATTGTAACTTTAAATGACATGGTAGGGTGTGGCAAGCCCTAAAAAAAATGCAACTATGAAGAGGAAGACCCTTCCTCTCTAGTAAGGCACTAAATAAAAAAGGAAGATATGATTGTGCATCATTAAGACTTAATTACAATAAGTCTGATATGTTTCAGCCTAATGGGTTGTTACACTTCCTTAAATGTTTAAGTTATTTAATTTAAGGGAACTTAAAGGAATGTTGGACTCGAGGTTTGGTGGGCTGCTGATATAGGTAGTCTTTAAAACACAAATTTAACTTAACGTAAGTAAACTCTTGGAGGTATGTACATCTTTACAAGGCTGTGCCGTAGGATGTTGACTCACGTCAACTACAAGGTTGTACCTTCAAGAAGATTATGATATTCTCGAGGATACAACACTGCAGATGACATGTGGCAACACCCTTCCGCATTGATCGTTGAGATCTACACACTTTTGAACATGTTCAAGATTCCTCTCCCAGACTAGTTAGTACCATAATCAGGATATGAAGTAGCCCTTTAGGACTCATGGTACCTTGGCACACGGGGATAACCTAGGTTGACCCAATATGCCAATTTACCCTAAGTTTTCAAGAGCCTCGTCATATCATGACCTATGTTGTTAACTTGAGCTAGAGTTAAACCTTGGGAAAGGGGACTGACAGAAGTCAGTGTAAGACATTTGAGATAACAATGGAGTGGGGTGAAGGACATATTCTGGATTGACGAGTATTTCGTCAAGGAATAAGTAATATGAACAGTATGTTATAAATCTTTGGCCAAAGTATTGCAAGCTACTGATTGCGTTGTCCTATGTCACTAGTCTAAGGTTTTTTATGCCGATGAATATTAGTAACAATTATTCAGTTAGGTTCCTTGGATAGGTCACTCAGAACCCAGTATAGGCTGAGAGAACCAAGAATATGAATTATTCAGTAGAATACTCCAAACTCAATGTTATACATGAATGGATCGGTAGTTAACCGAGTCATGAAATGAATAGATCAATTGTACACTGAGTCATTATAGCTGCATATGGTTATCTGTTATAAGAATGATTGTTATGAAATGTGTGTTCTAAATTAAGTATTTAGAATAAAGAACATTACTCATGCAAAAAAAAAAAAAAAAATCCTTGTTTTTAAAGTCTTAAAATGGGAATGTTATAATGACAATATTTTCAACAAGGAGAAGGAAGTTGTCAAAAATAATAATAGAGTTCTTGAGTCTCACAACAAGGAAGTTTATCATCAACCAAAGATGCCTATTTCAAACTTGTAGTAGACAAGAAAGGAGAGGCATCTACCACAATTGCATAAATCTATGGGCATCCCTTATAACATAGTGGATAAAATGAGGAGGACGAATGCCAATGTGATAATGTGGGATTTTTTGGCTATCCCATCACAAAGAGATATCCTATGTGAAGCTCTTAAGAAAATTCCCTTAGTTGAACCAGTGATTCAAAAGAAACATGTTGCAGCCAATATTTACCAAGCAAAGGAAGAACAAGTAAGTAAATTTATCAAGACCCCACCATTTTATATATCATTAATTGTGGATAAAAATTTGGTGTATAATTGTATGATTGAATTAGTGGCTAGTACCTCTGTCATGCCAAAGAAAATTACTAATTTCTTAGGTCTTAAGTATTACCTTGTTTCTAAAGGAATTCTGCAGCTTGATGGGTCAATTGTTGGTGTATTAGGATTGATTAAAGATATGGAATCAACACTTCATGATTATCCTAGCCTAACTATAACCCATGACATATCAGTGATTGAATTAACCCCTATGTTTTCCATTTTCTTGTCAAGAGACTTCACAACAAAAGTAGGTGGCTATTTGTCCTCGGAATGGACCCATATGCTTATAAGAACTAGGTATGGTACACGATTTACCATAAAAGATGAACCTGTTTTTCCTATCATGTTGAGTCTTATAACTCCACTCCTCTCTAATCTAATTGTCTTATAGAAGATAAGCATGAACACGAGTTAGTTTCAGAAGAGATTCCCATTCCTCCTTTTTCTGATCTCATATTAGATGAAGGGACCAAATTCTATGAATGGGATCCTTATAATGAAATTCTTGAAATGGATCTTGGTACTTGCTGCATTCTTGAAAAAGGATACACTTTACCTAAACCAATCAAGAAAGAAAAGGATTATGATTTGGGACTGTGGAAGATGTTATTTAATGGTTGTAGAAGTAGAAATGGAGCTAGGGCTAGTGTTGTGCTGATTTGTCCAACAAATGAGAAATTATTCTTTTCCCATAGATAGTAGCTTATGTGTACCAAAAATGTGGTAGAATATGAAGCATTAATGCATGGTATTTTAATTTCTGAGAATAAGAATATAAAGGCATTTCACATTTTTAGGGACATGAAATTGGTTGTTCACCAAGCAAGATGGAAGTGTGCTACAAATAATAAGCTACTGAAAGCTTATCAGCACAAATTTTGGGACTTGTTGGAGAGTTTTGATGCTCTCAACCTGTAGGTGGTGCCAAGGAAGTTAAACAAGGAGGCAGATCAAATGGAAGCCCTTGGATCACAATTATCACGTACAAAATATTTTTTCAAAGGAAATGAGCATCATATTATGGTGATAATCAGGCCATCCATTCCTGATAATGAGACCATTTGGTACATGTTTGATATTGATGAATAAATTGTTCAGTTCATACAAAATGAGGCTAAATTATCCTCAAAGATGCAATCAAATTTTCATGATAGCTATGGTGACAAGACTAGTTAGCTAAAAAAAAATGAATTACCAAAGGGATTGGTCACCTTGGAGCATATTTTTATCCCCAATGATGAGTTCAAAGGGGATAAAAATAATATAGTAGAAAATAAGTCAGATTGTTAATTAATTACAATTGCATAAGGTAAGGAGCTTCTGTTGGGAAAAGTATGTGATAATAGTGAGAAGCAAGCTCTCATTTCCTTGTGTAAAATATTTAGTAACATGTTTTCTTGGTATTATGAATATCTAAAGGGATTTAATATATATATTGTGCACCATTCCATAGATCTTGATCCCATTGTTAAGCCCATTAGGAAAAAATAAAGGCTGGTTAACCCCTAAGATAGATCACCTCAGGAGGAAGGAATTATCCAAACTCATTGAGGAAAAAATATTTTTTCCAATCAGGAACTCTACATGGGTGGCCAATCTTGTCCCAATTAGAAATAAGAATGGTGAAATAATACTTTGTGTTGATTTCTGATATTTGAATAAGGATTCCTTAAAGGATTGATACCATTTACCTTCTATGGAGTAGATTTTGCAAAATGTTGTACGGGATGAAAGGTTATCCATGTTGGATGAGTATTTAGGTTTTAATCAAATTAAGGTTAGGTAAGAGGATCAATTTAAGACTACATTTCCAACCAAGTGGGGGTACATATGCCTATCAGATGATTCCTTCTGGTTTTTCAAATGAAGGTTCCACATTTTAGAGAGAGAAAAATATTGCTTTCAAAGGTTACATTAATGAGTTCATCCTTGTATACTTGGATGATATTACCATCTTCTCAAAGTAGAGAAAGGATCACATGAACCACTTAGATAAGGTATTTGAGATATGTAAGAAATTTGGGGTGTCTCTTAACCCCCAAAAGTATAATTTTACAGTCCTTAGGGGTAATATTTTGGGACATATTGTTTCAAAGAATGGCATCGTGATTGATCAAGACATAATTTTAGCCAACCCTTCTCTCTCTCTCTTTGCTAACTCATAAAAAATCCTTGCAATCATTTCTTGGAAAAATTAATTTTGTTAGGAGATTTACACCTAATTTCACACAATTAGTCAATCCCATCACTTTGATGTTAAAGAAGGATTTAGTTTTCAAATGGATAGATAAAGGGAAGGAAAATTTTGCCAAGATCAAACATGAAATTGCTCAGGACCCTACACTTGTCAATCCTAACCATTGTAAGGATTTTATTTTATATACATCTAAATTTGATGCTAGTATTGTTTCCATTTTGTAAATACAAAAGTATGAAGTTATGGAATATCCAGTGGACTTATTTAGTAAAACATTGAAGGAAAATGAATTGAAATATAGTCACATTGAAAAGTAAGTTTTTACCATCATGAGATCTCTAAATAAATTCAAAATCATGTTATCCATCAATCATATAAAAGTTTTGGTCTCATATTATAGTGTGAGAGACTTCATTATGGGGGTATATATCAATGAGAAGAGATCTAGATGGGTCACTAAAATAATGGAGTATGATGTGATTATTAAGGCCATGAAACTAGTAAGAGGGAGAGAACTTTGTGAGAAAATTTCTTTGCATGCTCAAATTAATCAGAGACCTCCTTCATGAATTAAGAACTTCCACATGGTGCTGATTTTTAATATAATAGAGGAGATACATCCAATGGTCACAGCTGGATGAGTGTTATGACCACCTTTCTAGCTATCGGTGTATACCTTCTTGGTCTAAGAAAAATAAAAATGATACAACTGAGGCTACAGTCCATTCCCTATGCACTGGTGGATGGAATTTTATTCAAAAGAAATATTGATGGGGTTTTTATTAGGTGTATTGAAGGTAAAAAATCAAAGAAAGTTTTAGTAGAATTTCATGATGGATTATCTGGTGGTTAATTTTTAGCCAAAGCAATAGCAATGAAAATTATAAAGGCTGGTTACTTCTGGCACAAATTATTTTTTGATTTTCACAAATGGGTCAGAAAATGCAAGGAACGTGTTTTATTCACCAACAAGAAGAGGCTGGAAGATCTTCCACTTCATCTAATTCAAGCAGATCAACCTTTTTCTCATTAGGGCCTTGATTTCATTGGAATGATCAACCCTCCATCAATTTCTAGCCACAAATGGGTCTTAATAGCTACAAATTATTTTACCTTGTGGACCGAGGTTGTACCATTGAAGGAAGTAACTGAATCAGTCATTCTTGAATTCCTAGAGGAGTGTGTCATAAGGTTTGGTATCCCGCAGACCACAATTTATGATAATGCAAAGGCTTTTCTAGGGTCTAAGATTTCTTATTGGGCTCTTGGACTTAGTGTTTAATTAAGGATTTCTTCCAATTATTAACCTCAACATAATGGTTTGGTATAATCTACTAACAAGAACTTGATTAGGATTATGAAGAGAAAAATGGATGTTAATCAAAGACAATGGCATACCAAGGTGAGGAATGCTCTTTGGGCTAGGAGGATTACAATGGAAAAGGAAATTAGTACTTCGACCTACAAGCTTGTTTATGGAAAGAAGTAAATATTCCTTTTTCAATGGAATTTCCTTCACTTGAGTTGGCCCAAAAATTAGAATTTTAATGGGAAGATCAAAGAGACATCAGAATGGAAGAAATGGTTAAACTTGAAGAACTAAGGAATTCTGTCAATGGTCAGTTTAGATAAACATCAAAAATCAATCAAATATTGGTTTGATAAAAAGGATAGGTTTTAGATGCTCAAAGTTGGTGATTTGATCTTGAAATGGGATGCTAATAGAGCCAAACCAGGGAGACACTCCAGATTTGATTCAATTTGGAGTGGTCTATATATCATTAGTGATTGCAAAGAAGAAAATTATTTTGAGCTGATTGACCTTGATGGAGATGCACTACCAATCCCAGTCAATAGGATTTATCTTAATCATTCCCATTAGGTTATATTGTTTCATCATTATACATATTATATTAGATTCATAATTCATCTAAGTACTTACAACACATTGTTGTGTTGGTAGTTTAGGTCTTCTTTTGTATAATTGTTTATGCACACTCTACATGTTTCACTTGGATATGTATGATTTTCATGTTTGTACATAGTTGTTCCTTTTTTGTTGTTGCACTTTCCAGTTCATAAATGGTCTCATGATGCAAGTAAGTGTTTGAGGTAGTTTCAATGAGTATTCATTCAGCTGCAAACAATCAGTTACCAACTCAAGTAGTTTCAGATCAAAGTTAGATCCATGTAGTGCTTCAAATGAATTCAGGGGTGAATTCTTTAAGTATCATATCATTTTCAATTTTAAGGATAACTCCATGCCCAATGGATGCTTCAAGGCCTTTGGTCTTTACATTCTAGTAGGAAATTTACCTCGTGAGTCGCCAAATTGTTGTCTAATTTTTCACCCCCAAAATAGTGGACAACTTAGCAAACCTGGGTATTAGTAGTAAATTGGAGTATTACGTATAGTAGATATTATGGTACCTCATGGATGAACCATCCAAGTTGATCTTATGCGATTATTTGGGATAGCTACATTAATAAAATCGGTCAAGTTGGATATAGTCGAAAAGATGAGTCATGTGGAAGAATTGCTACTAGCCGATAGCATATATGGATGCCACCGGCTGACAACATTATAGCCTACTACTGGCCTGTACTAGAAGCAGGCGGTGGTAGTGAGGGATTGGTGAGGTTGCAAGTGAAGAGGTAACACAATAAGCACCAATAGCATATAATTTTTTTTTCTTCTAGTAGAATGTAAAGATATAATTGACCAATAGAATATAAAAATGTTATCAACTAGTAGCATGTAAAAATGCTACCGAACGGTAGCATGCAAAATGCTATTGATTGGTACCTTAATGGAGGTAACCGATCAGGTGATAGTACAAGAGATGTTGGTAGTATGTACATGCTACCAGCTAGTAGTAAAACTTATGCTACTAGCTAGCAACAAATATATGCTACAGGATGGTAGAAAAACTTGCGCTACTAGCTGGTAGTAAATGTATGCCACCATTCATTAGCTGAAGCAGATGGTGGTTGGGTCATGGTGTCACAGATCAAGGTGTTTTTAGATGGTGGAAATATAGTTAATACCAGTGGATAGAATGAAAATGGGTTATCGGTCGGTTGTCTAAATATGCTCCCAGCTGATAGCAATAATGCAAGATAAAAGACATGCTCTCAGCCGATACCAAAGGTTGTTCGACTGGTCGATATGGGAAATAAATTCTACCATATGGTGGAAATAATATTACAATTGACCAACTCCATAAGTTTTCATGTTGTCAACCAACAACTTGACTAAAGGTAATGCAACTAGACATCAACGGTCTAGCATTTAACCCTCCGACTACATGAATATCGACAATTGGCTGGGTATTAATTAATATAGTAGAGAGTAGCTCAACACAAAGTTTAATGAGGTATGGTACCCATGTATTCCCGTGCAAGCAAGGTAACATTGGGAAAAAAATTAGAAATGTTGTTGTACGAACCCAAATTTGCACGTACTATATATTCAGAAATGGTTCAAAAGTCCCCAATGATGATTAATGCCTTTTCTAAAGGTTTTTGAGCACCTTTACCTCTTTGTAATTCATATTTGTATCTTAACCTTACTTATCCATTTCATGCTTTTCCATGGCTTTCTACATCATTTTTCCTTAATTTTATGCCTTAAGTTACACAACCACCACATTTCCTGGGTGGTGGTTACACGACCACCTCCCTAATTGAGTGGCGTTTGCACAACCACCACCCTACTTGGTCGGCATTTGGGTAAGTGCCACCCTATGTAGATCGGTAGTTCCTTGCAAATTCGTCGAGACTTCCCATGCATAATTTGAACGCTTGTTAACTTGTTTAAGTTCACCTGTAGCCCACATTTCTTGGTCAATTTGGCTGATTTTAATTTTTATTGATTCGTATCAACCTCCTCTTCCACTTTTAATTGTTAATTGAGAGTAAAAATACCTCTCCTTGTCATGATGTGGCACCTCATTGCTACTAAATGGCTTAGACCATAACCCATCCTATGTTATATAAAACAAATTCTTCTTCTGAAGAAAATGACCAGAGATTTTTATTGTGATTACATTGTTATGTTGCATGAGACTACACAACCAAACTCTATTCTCTTATGTTTTTCTTCCTCTAACCACATTTCTATTAGACCACTTGCAAGCCACCATTTTCCCAACACCTTCTTCTATGCTTTTTCTGCATTCCCAGCTTTCTGGACTCACGTGAACATTGAAGATTTGAAAAGATAATTAAGGGGAAACAAGAGTAAACCACAACTAGATTTTCCTCAGCACTGCAAATTCCAGGTTGGGGTTGCAATTATATCTCATTATTTCTTCAATTATTTATTTTGAATCTTTATGGACAATATTTACTAGAGTAGAAAATCATTTCCATTTCAATTTTTGCAATAGATAGATCAGATACTATAGCTTCCATTTATTTTGAAAATATTTTGGTAATAGATAGATTCCCTACATATCCCTGTGGGTTTGTAAGGGAGGTGTGTCTAGAGGAATGCTTCTACATTAATTTAGAATCAACTGCAATATCATTTCATTTGTAAAACCTCCATTGAATCCTTCTTTAATTTGTTTGGGGAAGTTGTAGGGGAAAAACAATTCTAATAAAAATTATTTTCTTCACGCGCCTTTGAGGCAGAACAAAGGACTCACATCCACAATTACATTTTGGAAATATTTGTTTATTAGGATAGATTACATATACTACTGCAAAGATAAATAATTACATCTGACTATTTATTTGTTTAGGATATTTTAATTAAATTGTAGAATTAATTTCTTCATTTCTTCTATTTTATTCTTGAAAGCTCAGAAAATACAAAAACATTAGTTTAAATTATATTAGATTGTTTATATTACTTCATTTATTCTGTATTGGAAAATACCAAAACATAGTTTAGTTTTATTTATTTAGATTAGATTGTTGTTTGATGTCATAGTTAACTTTCACAAATGTACACATGACCATTCAAGGACCACAAAAACCTAGAGAAGAAGTTTACGATTGTAGATTCTTTCAACCAAAATCAATCTATTTTGAGACTTACATTGATACGAGAATTAAAATTATGGTATTTTTATCTTCACCACTTCCACCCATCACTATTACACAATTGAATATTCTTAACAAACAATCCAACAAATTCTATGACTTTTGGCGGAACCAACCTGGGTGAAACTAGTGCCCACTCATTTGTCTTTCTTCATCCGTTTTCTCTAGTATTTCAATGACCTTATCTAGGAGTTTCTACAAGGTAAAAAAAGACAATTTCAATGCATTTAGTAACCAGTTGAGATATTTTTGCACATAGACATTGATAGAATTTTTTGTGTGTGTATCATTATTGACCGTACCATCACACCTGTTCCGGTTAGAGAGGATTTTGTTACCATTGAAGAGAAGATACCTTTGGTTCCCGTAGAGGAAATTAGATTGCCATGATAACCTATTATTCACATTTGTCTTTTTCTACTACATATAGTCATCCATTCATTCTGCATCAGCTACCCTGACATGACCTCAGAATGCCGAGTATGCTTGAAGGTCACGTGGTGATTTTTTAGTCATACAAATTGGTGAAACTAATGTGAAGGACTTGTTCCTTTTTTGTTTCCATTGTCTTATTTTATTTCATCTATCCTTCTCCTCTCCCATTATTTTGTGGCTATTCATATACCCCCCAAATATGTCAGGTTAGGAATACAACCAACCCATTTTGAGTATCAAGGTGTATTATTACCAAATGGGTAGGCACCAATCACCCTCACTATTAGGGTGGGTTGACAACTACTCATATAATCTGCCTTCCCCTCACACTCCTCCTACTCAAAGGACCAACAATGGTTCATTAGTCAAGATCAAGGAGATTGATCAACAAACACATGGGCTAAAATATGAGCTCTCTAATTTTGACAATTTGACATTCACAGGAGAGCAAGGTTCCAATGCTCGGGTTTTTTTCAAACTACGAATCAATATGTAGTCTTATTTTCTCCCATTACTAGATGAGGAGTACCTATCATACATTCGAAGAAAGAAACACTTTAATAACATAGACCAGTCCTTGGACTAGATGCAACAATACATTGATGTTCTTCTCTAAAATGATTCTGCTACCCCTACTCCTAGAGGAAAATTTTCCAAAGAGGGGTGGATTCCCAAAGAACAAGCCATAGAAGGAAATCATGTACCTTTGCTTCCTAATCAGTCTCGAAACACACCCAATTTGAATGTGACACCATATGTGGGCAATGTAATTTCAACATTAGTAAATAGGGTTAAAGAAATAGAGCTTTCCCAATAATCTCATGCTACATCTTTCACATGGCAAGGAAAGGTCCCTTACCATACATAAAATCCTAGCCATATACCCTCGGCACCATCGCCTCCTATAGTTTACATGGGTATTCCTAGCCCCAAATATCTCTTCACTGGATTAGGCATGTTAGGTATGCCCCCTCACACCTCGTACATATACCCTCAACAGGAACCAATCAGAAGTGTGTTCTCAAATACCAACCTAATTGGCAATGTGACATTCCTTTTTTTTGTGCCTCCCACTATGTACTAGAATATTGTTCCCCCATATTTACACATGTATTCCAAATCACTAGAGGGGGACATGTTTTATTTTCCTGGCTCATATGCTCAGCCTTATGGTATGCCTTATGCCCTTACCAATGTTTATGATGCGCCATATCGACCTCATATACCTCCTCTGCCTCCCCATCAAGGGTTGTCCATGGTAGGGTCCTAGGCATTAGGAACATATGTTGAATATCTTAAATATCCCCTATAATTCACTATATGAAGTGTAATAATTCCATGATGGCTTCCTGACTTTCCAAAGTTTAAAGGGGAGGGAGATCCAAATGCACATATTAAAGTGTATACAACTACCGTCAGAGAACTACTCCCATGGGATGTAGTTGTAGCTAAAATATTCCCCAAGACCCTTGAGGGGATCACTCTTGATTGTTATTATAGGATACTAGAAGCCTCCATACACTCCTTTAATCAAATCATATCTAAGATCATAAATTCGTTTGACATGAAAAAATTGTTTAGATCAACAATCAAGGAATTCCTTCACATAAAGAAAGAACATAATGAATCTACTACTCATTTCATTCAAAGGTAGAAAAAAATCCTCTACTCTTTGGTGAGTGCTCCCAATATAGATTAGATAGAGCTTTGAGATCTATTCCTTCATTCACTTAACTAGGAAACAAAGGAATAAGTCTAAAATTTCCCCCTTATGAGCTACAAAGAGGTTCTAGAGCTCTCTGCATTGATCAAATAGAAATAGATAGCAGTCAAAAGACCTACAGTTCAAATGGGAGACTGATCACTCCCTCACAAGGTAATTCAAATTACCCTATAAATTCCAACAACAATCAAGGACCTAAGGTTCTCTATAAAACATGTGGTGTTCCAATAGAGGACATAAGTGATCAAGGAAAGAAACCAAATGTTGTTAACACTTCAAGCATAAACAATGTCAATAAAAATGCAAATAGAAATAATCAAAGGAGTAACAATTTCTCTCCTTCCATCAATGCAGTGTATTTAAACCATCCTCCACCCCCACAACAAGTTCAGGCCCAAGGCCCTAATCAATACCCAAATGAGTATCAAAATCAATATCAAAACCAAGGGAAAATACCTTCGAACTTTAACTACAACAATCAATAGTTAAAGAACAACCAAAACTTTTGACCAAAATAGATTGAAAATCAAATACCTCAGGGTTATGATCTTGAACTTTATTGGGACTTTCATAGGGTCCGAGGGCATAATGCTAGAACTTTTCATGAATGTAACAAGTTAATATAACTCCTACTAGAGGACTAAAGGAAGGTTTTCATCAAGATTTTTTTGGAAAATCCTATGGTGCTAATGCATATTACTAGCATGGGGCCTGTTTCCCCTAAAAACACACTTCCTAGGATCTTTAGTGACCTTATTCCTATGCAGCATGGCAACAAAAAATTAAACCCCCATAACACAAATAATGGTAACCCACTGGAAAAAAATTACTACACAGCTTCCACTTCTTCAAACCCACTGGTAGAACCTCCATTAGATGGTCAGTAGTAAACTAAGATTGTTGGGCTCATCACATTAGATATTAAAATACAAATTAACATGTTGTCATGCAAATGTGCAATAGGAAAATTGACAATTTTCAGGCATGAAAATGATACCCATGTGCTAAAATTTTTAAGTCCTACCCCTTTCAAGGCATCCCAGGTCTACTCAATCAGTCTAATGACCTCCCAGATGATGTTAATTTAGTCCCTAGGTGATTTTGGAAATTCAAGCAAACCCCCCTAGGTGATTTTAGGAGTTCTTGGAAAATACAAATTTCAAGTAGTGTTGGGAAAGGCTACCACTAGCTTTCCGTAGGACTAGTGCGACCCCGTCGAGCAGAACAGAGGAGCCAAATCCAACATGAAGATGAATTTAAGGTATAGTAACATCATGGAACTTATTTTGGAAGATTTAGGAATTATTTGGAGGATTTTGAGCTGATTCATCAAAAATAGGGTTCATAGGCCTAGGTAGTGCACAAGATCAAAAGAGCTACTGAGCTTCGGAAGGTGATTTCGGGAGCTATGGATGAATTTAAGAGCCAAAAAACATCTCTAGAAAGGGAATTAAAATCTATACAAGATGGTAAAATCATATTTTACACAACACATTGGTGCAAATATGTTTATAACTAGTTTTTTCCATGCATAACTAGAGAGCCAGAATAAAAATATAATTTTTCATGGCTTGAATGAAGAAATAAAGATCCTAAACCCACACCATTGGATTAATAAGGAAATTTTCATTCAATATAATATAATTTTTTGCCAAAAAATTACATCGGGAGCTCAAGTTATCATTGTTTCAAGTCATCCTCTAGGAAGGCTTCAGTAGTTAGTCAAATCTGTAAGAGGACACGTGTCAGCTCTAGGATCCTGGCACAATTTTGTGTCCCTTTTATCCCTTAAGATAAGGGATATTAGGGAAAATAAAATAGGCCTAGCCCTAATAATCCCTGTCATCAAACATGGAACCTCCTGGATTGCCAGTTTAGCTTCTAGGTGTTTTCTGGAGCTCATCCCTTCATCGTCTAAATCATGATAAGTGTCAACACCAAGTGCACCATGAAAATTGATGACCCTTATGTACCTTTTATCTGAGGGACATAAAATGTTCCTACCCATCCCCAAGAAGCCTTCAGTGTCATCCATGTGACCCCATCCAGAAACCGTTGGATATTCGCCAAGTGTCGTGATGAGATGTGACGTGAAAATTAATGTCCCTCATCTCCATCAATTCTTAAGGGACATAAGGGAAATGAAAATGTTCCCAAACCAAGTAATTCCTCCTAGTTCCTCATGTGACCATTTTCTAGCCCTTAGGTGCTTTGAGCAAGATTTTTGGCCAAAACACTCCATCGTTGGATCTTTACCAAGTGTTACGATGAGGATCAAAGTGCAATTTGATGTCCCTTTTGTCCCTTAATACTTAAGGGACATAAGGGACATAAAAATTCACCCCACCCCTAGCATGGATCTTTAAAGAATTTTTAAATTTTATACTGGGCTTTATTTTCCTACTTCTTACTTTTTATAATTCATACATTGCCATTTCTCTGTAACTTGCTCATGCTTGCACATAGTCTTCCATTTCCACTCAAAACCAGCTCTGACACAAAAAACAAACCTTCAAATCCATGAGAGCATAAAGGTTTTAGAGGAAATATTGATAAAAAATGTTAAAGGATCAAAGAATAGAAGGAGAAGAATGAAGAAATTCACCTAGAATTCTCCATTGCCGTGAGACCAAGATCTCAACATATCTTGCAAACCGGTGCACGAAATGAAGAATCATTTGCTGCAATGTTATTAATTCTCAAGGCCATGAAAAAATAACTCACAAATATCCCTTCAACTACATAAATTTATCATAGTGAAGGAATCTTCCTTTCAACCCAACGATGACAAAAACCTTGATTTTCCATCAAACCGGCAGTCGGTTCGAAGAGAAATTTCATCGGTGAAATAAGAAACAAAAACCCACATCAAAAATATGATTTTTGTCATGAACGGAGAAAAAAAGAAGACCTAAAAATTTCAAGGTCCATTAATGGTTGGCGTGTTTAGAGTTACCACTAGGTTGAAAATTTGAATTTTTAAAATCTCCCAAACAATTGATCAAGTAAATCTAATATTTCAGAGGGGAGATATTGGGTAAAAACCCATATCAAAAAACTTTGTTCCATAATAATCCAACCACCAGAAGCTCACTTTATAAAAATAGGAGGTCTTCTACATAGGGGACTGTTATTTCGGGAAAGTCACCAACTAAATAACCTGCAAAGGAGGTGGTGAACATAGAAGAGGTATTGTAGGAAAAAATCATCGAAATGGTCGTCTTGCTCCTAAATTGACACTTACTAAAAATAGTAAGTGGTCTCAAGAGAACCTACTAAAAATAACAAACTGGTCTTGAAGGTGATGAGAACATAGGAGAAAAGAAGGAATTTGAGTTTCCACATCCAGTCAAGGTTTGAAAGAGTCAAATTTTTATGCTTACTAAAAGTAGTAAGTTTCTTTTAGGCACTCACTATAAATAGTAAGTCATTCCAGAGGGTGAATTTCAAAAAAGGGGCATTCCGAGAGTTGAACATTCAAATTGGAATTTACAGTTGAAGTTTGGAGAAGAATTTTTGTACTTACTAAAAATAGTAAGTTTCTTTTTCCATAAATAGTAAGTGTCAAGATACGAAAGGACTCAAGTTTATAGAATGGGAATTGTCATTAAATATTTCCTTAATTGAGATCAAATTCCCATCTTCGCAGTATGTTTCACTAGTAGAATATTTTATGTCTCTCATGGATCTTTTAGAACTCATCTCAGGAGACCCTAACAGTGTCTTTTGATACTCACTACATGGTTTGGGTCACAAGTTGAAATTTGTGGTCACCGGAAAAAATGGTTCATTCAACTTGGCAGGGCCATTTTTGAGCTCCTATCTCTTTTGTGGTAATCTTCATAAGTTCGTTTAAGGTCATTAGTAGAAACATTCAACAGTGTTTCTTAAAATTCAGTTCGAGGTGTCCATACACTCATCAAAAGGTATTTTCTCGTCTGTAGCAGGAGTAAATCATTCATAACAAGGAATTCGAGGGAGTGGGGATGTTCTCATCAACATGGGATAGAGAATGAGTTAGATTCAAGTGCAAGTTTTAAGGAGTTTTTCAGGAGGCAACATATTTAGAAATTCAGAGCTTCATCTCCTTGGAAGAATTAGTAACTTCATCAAGAGTGACATTCTTTCCTTTCCTCCTCTTTCTTCTTCCCCCCAACATTCTCTCTCTTCAATGTTCTAATTTAGCGTTGGGGTTTTCATTTTTTGATGTCTTTAAGTGACTTTAGAAACATGATGTAAAATTTAAGTCACCTAGTTTTTATAAAAGGGGCTTAATATTTGATTATTAATATGAATGGTCTAAAGCCAAAAATGAGGCATGTGAAAGGTCTTCAGGAAGATGAGGAGTTAGGTGTGTTTCTATAAATTGTAATGAAATCCTCATTCCAAGGGGTTCTAGCTCTGAAATTCTTCTAGTTGGTTGTATTCTTTTAAGTTCATGAGAGAGCTTTTTCTTACTTGTGAGAGAAAAGAGTTGGCCATTTTTCCTTGTCAAATTTCTTCATTTCTCCACTATGTACAATTTTTGTTTGAGAAATCAATACAAGGAGTTTCTAGCTTTCTTTGACTAAAGGATTTCTTGATACTTTGTGATCATAAATTCTATTTTCTCTTGTTTCTACTTGCATTATTTTTTCCTCTTAATTTTAATGCATGTGATGAAACTTCTAACTAGTGTGTGCAGGAATCTAATTTTCTACTTGCAACATTAGTTCTCCTATCTAATTTCTCACTCCCCTTTCCCACTCTATAGACAAATTCATTTCTAGAAAGACATTTTAGCTTTGCTGCAGGGTCAGTGGAGTGCCCATTTGGATCCCTGGTCGAAAGGCCACACAGAAATCCACATTTTCTCATGCATGCATATACAAAAACTACACCAGTTAAGTAGAGGGACTTAGATTCCCATAAGCGTTGGCAAGAAATCCACCAATTTTTCCCCCGAGAAATTTTCTTGCCAACAATTTTTGGCACCCACCGTGGGGTAGATTTAGCAGCATCTGCACCCAAAATATGACCGCAAGGTCCAAAAAGAAAAAAAAATATAAAATATCCAAAAAAAAAAATGAAAATTTGTTTTAGAGTTGATGAAAGCTCATTTCCGAGAAGCACACTACTTGATTTATGCACATGTTACTTTTCACATTCCAAAGTGTCCTTTCATATTCCCATCGTAAACGTTTCTTCATAGCTGGCTAAAAGAAGATATACTAGGTTGAGTAGTTTAAGAGGTGTTGTTGATTCTACTTTTGAAGCTTTCCAAAACAAATAAAATCAAATAAGAGATAACCCTTATTACTTTTCTCAAGCCTCATCCCCATATGGGTCTTCAAGTAGTTCACTTGGAAATCCCATGCAAACTCCTATTGACACTCCCCTTTCAAATTATCCCATTTTTCAACTGATGTTGACCATTGAGTTCCTATAGGAAGAAGAATTTGAAGAAGAATTGGTGAAAGTAGAAGTTGAAGTGGAAACAAAAATGTAGGATGAAGAAAAAATACCTCAACACATTGTTCCATGTGGAAGAAATATAGTCCCACTCACTCTTGAACAACCTCTTCACAATCTACCAACTAGTTCCCGCAAGAACTTTCAAAATTTCAAAGGTGATGACATAGAACATCCTGAAAGAACACATCGATGCTTTTATCACATCTTGAGGAATTCTTGGAGTTGCACATGAGGACGTTGTAGTAAGATTATTTTTGGAATCTCTGTAAGAAAAATAAATAGAATGGTTCTACCTCTTTCCTACCAGATCAATCACTCGTTGGAATGATATCAAGTCCAGGTTCAAGGATAGATTCAAATCTACTGAGGACTGTCAATATCTCCTTGTTTAATTCGACACAAATGAAGAAAGGAGAAAATGAGACTATGAGAGACTTTGTGGCTCATTTCAAATGGTTTCTCTGAAGGATACTAGAAGAGGATTCACTTTCTGAAAACAACATCAAGATATTCTTCATTAATAATCAATCACTGGAAGTAGGATTTTTCCTATGAATATTTCAACCAAGGAACATTACAGAAGCACAAAGGATGAGCCACTGAAATTGATGAAGATCTCATCCTCTTATGGAAAGACCAAGAACCCTTTAAAGGATAAGGCTCAGTGTCCTGGAGATGAGAGAATAGATCCATTACTGCAAAAATTGGAAAATGAGATGGTGTCGTTGAAGAGGGAATTTTTTGAACAAGTATATTCTCAAAGAAACAACAGAAATCAAATTTGAGTAACACCCTAAAGCTTTCCTTGAGGCCCCACCCATCAACACAAGTTACAGGATTCAAGAAAATGAAGAAGATCTTGACAAGAAAGTGAAGGTGGTGATTTCCTAGAAGTTGATGAACTTGAGAATGATATACAAATCAAATTCTATGAGTATTTTGGAGGTGATGAAGATGAAAAAGAATATGCACCCAGTTTCTCATGTGTAGTATTCACTCATTCTTAGTATGAGAAAGGAGACTCTTCCACCACTTCTACAAAGAAAAATAAGATTGAAGATCCTCTTGTGGTGACTCCACAAAAAAAAATCAGTCAAGGATCCCCACTCCCACCTTGTATGGAGTTTACACTGTAGAAACCTGATCTTGTAATAAGCACGAGGTCACCCGTAATCCTAGGTAAGTCTTCAAATATTTCTTCTAGTTCTAAATCTAAATCTACTCCTATAAAATCTGGTGCTTCAAAAGTTCCTAGTGGGCCTTTCAAAATACACCTTGTTCCCAAAATATAACCCCTACTTCCAAAACTATTTCATCTCCAAAATCAGTCCCTTCATCCCCCTTGTCCATTTTTAGCCCCTTTGATTTTGTATAATATGCAAACAGAGCCAAGGTGTAGATTACCAAAACTGAATATTTGCGGACTCACCTCAAATAATTCGAGAGATTTTTTCAATATATCAGGAGTGGTATTTTAACACCCAATGTTGTAATTCCTAGTTCTAAAGGAATACTACCAAACCCACCTACACCTCCATCACAGAACATGATTTCTTTGAGTGCATCTAAGACTGATAAGGTTGAACCTTTCTATGTCTCCCTTCTCATTGGAGAATATTTATGAACAACTACATAATAGATTCTAGTGCCTCTAACAATGTAATGTCTGTAAAGGTTGCGAAGGCTCTCAAACTCACCATGATTCCACCTGGTGGCTCTTGTTACTCCTTGGAGTCAAAAGAGGTCCCACTTGTAGGGAAGGTCAAAGATTGCATATGTGGCTCTCACCAAATTTCTAGACAAGAAGGTTTCAACAATGATTTTGGTAGAAGACATTCCGGCTTCATTTAGAATGTTGTTAAGTAGGAGTTTCTAGCAATAGTGGGGGGTAAGATCCAAATGAATTGGTCTTCTGCAACCATTACAGTTTAAAGGATAGACATGGAAAAAATTACTTCCAGAGAAGAAGATGAGGTACATAATGATAAAAAAAGGAGGAAATCCTAAAGCCAACATTTTGTACCAAATATAGTAGGAGGATGAATCTTTTCATAAAAAATTTAAGAGGAAGAGGATATTACCATCTTGATAGGAATGAGTATCTCTTCCCAAAGGAGTATGGATCTTGAAGAAGCATTGAGGAACTTTGAGTTCTAAGAGGATATACCTGATTTGTTGGATAATGCAATCCAGGAAGAAGAGGAAATGGTTCTTGATGATTTACAAATGGAGAAACCAACTTATATGCTTATCCATGAAGAGGATATGTTCTCATTCCCATTTGGAGATGAATATGATCTCAATCATGCCATCCATGGAGGGAAAATACCAGCTTGTGATGAACCCATGAAATTTCTGAAAGAATAATCTGTGCAAGATCTCTAAGAGCCATTGAAGAGATGGAAGATCCTAAGCTCAGTCTTGAAATCCTGATGCAAGCCATGAATCTATAAGACAAGTGTGAATCTGATTTGGAAGCCTCAATCAGTGTGAAGGTTGGCCATGTTAAAATAAAGAAAGATGAGAAATCTGATGTCTCTCTTGAGCCAATAGTTGATGGATAAAATGACCAGAAATGGAGGTATTTTATTTCCCATTTGAAAAAGAAAAATATTTCCATGATGAAAAATCTGAAATAGATGGTGTTGAAGTCATTGAAGGTGAAGATCCCCTTAAGAAAGAAGTAGTGGAATGTAATAAGTTTAAGGGAAATGAATTAATCCATCCAAATAGTTTCCTTGAGCTTCAAAATGAATATTCTTCAAGGACATACAAAGATGAACCGTAGGAAGAAACAAAGTATAACTCTGTGCAAGAAATCCTAGATGCGGTAGAAAGTACGGAAGACCCTGAGCTAATTCTTGATATCTTAGCTCATTTCATGGCTATACAAGACAAGCATGAGGTTACTTCTGGATCCTCCTTTCAATATTCAAGCACCTCATAGTGGAGTAGAGATAAAAGATAAATACAAGGTTTATCATGAAAAATAGGTCAATAAACATAGATGTGTGAAAGAAAAGAACTCAGAATATTCAAGCAATTGGAATGAAAATCAGCCTTGGGGCAGTGATGGGATGCTAAATGGAGAATCAACTATGTGGATAAACACAAAATGCAACTGGCACTATGAAACTGACTTTCAAAGGGAATGAAAGAAATGGAATTTCTAAGCAAACACCTTAACATCAAGAAGCTCATGTAGACTCACTCCTATCAAGAACATAGACAATCATGAAAGCACCTAACTTTCATAAACAGTTAAGGATAGGAGGATACTTTCTCTTAATGGTTAATGGCTTCCTGGAACAAAATCACTCAGTGTTTCCCACTCAGGGGTAACCTCTGAGAGGAGAAGAGTGCTACAAATGAAAGTGGGTTGTCCACCACCTTGTACTATAGGTGATTTAGGTTTGTTTTCCCTTTCCATTTTGTGTGCATCTTTTCCCTTTTCGTGTGTTGTGTGTTTCCTTCCTTTTTTGTGTGTGTGTCTACTTCCTTGTTATCTCTCTCTCTCTAAGTTGTACATGACTCCATAGGGCCCAATGGATAAGGCACTAGTCTTTAGTATTGTAAGTTGATATTTTGGGATTCTTCATGTCATGTCTTCACTGCATGCTCAGTCCATACCATGTCCCCAAGTTAGAGCCAATTGTTTTCATGAAAATGTGCAACAAGAAAATTGACAATTTTAGGCATGACAATGATACCCCTATGCTCAAATTTTCAAGTTTTACCCATTTCGAAGGCACCTCAAGTCTACTCAGTCAATCCAATGAACTCCTAGTTGATGTTATGTTAACTCAATCCCCTATGTGATTTAGGAAAGTCAATTCAACCCCCATAGGTGATTTTAGGAGTTCTTGGAAAATGCAAATTTTAGGTAGTGTTGGGAAAGGCTACCACTTGCTTTCTCAGGACATGCGAAACCCCCTGGAGTAGAACAAAGGAGACAAATCCAACATGGAGATGAATTGAAGGTATATTAACATCATGGAATTTATTTGGAAAGATTCATGAAATATTTGGAGGAGTTGGAGCAGATTCATCAAAAAAAGGGTTCACAGGCCTAGGCAGTGCACATGATCAAAAGAGCTACTAAGCTTTGGGAGGTGATTTTAGGACCTCTAGATGGAGTTAAGAGCAAAAAAAACATCCTCTAGAAAGGGAATTCAAATATATACAAGATGGTAAAAACAAATTTTTCACAATGCTTTGGCGTAATAGGTTTATAACTAGTTTTTTTCCATGCATAACTAAGGATCCAGAACAAAAATCTGATTTTTAGGGCCTAAGTGAAAGAAAAAGATCTAAAACCCACACACTTGAATTTATAAGGCCATTTTAATTTGATATAATATAAATTTTTTTCAAACACTTCCATCGGGAGCTCAAGTTATGATCATTTCAGGTCGTCATGCAAGGAAGGCTTCAATAGTTAGTCAAATTTATAGGAGGACATGTGTCAGCTCCAGGAGCATGACACAAGTTTGTGTCCCTTTCATCCCTCAAGATAAGGGACATGAGGGATGAGAAAATGTTCCCAGCTCTACTAATCCCTCTGGTCACAGATGGAACCTCCCGGATCACTAGTTCATCCCCCAGGTGTTTGTCGGAGCTCATCCCTTCACCTTTAGATCGTGAGAAGTGTCAAAACCAGGTGCACCATGAAAATTGATGACCCTCATGTCCATTTGTGAAGTGAACAAGGGACATAAAAATTATCCCATACCTAAGAATCATTTAGGTCATCCATGTGACCTCCTCCATTGTAATTTCTCAGCCCCTAGGAGCTAGTGGAGCCAAATCGACAACCATTGGATCTTGACAAAGTGTCACGATGTGAAAATTGATGTCCCTCATGTCCATAAATTATTAAAGGACATAGAGGACATGAAAATGTGTCCAAGCCCAAGGAAATCCTCATGGTTCCTCATGCGACCATTTTCTAGCCCCCAAGTGCTTTGAGTAAGCTTTTTGGCCAAAACACTCCACCGTTGGATCTTTGCCAAGTGTCGCAAAGAGGCACGATGTGAAATTTTATGTCCCTTTTGTAACTTAATTCTTAAGGGACATCAGGGACATAAAAAATAAACCCCATCCCTTACATGAAACTTTAAATAATTTTTAAAAGTTTTATACTTGGTTTTATTTTGCCGCTTCTTACTTTTCACAGTTCATACACCTGCCATTGCTCTGTAACTTGCTCATGCTTTCACACAGTCCACCATTACCACTCCAAAATAGCTCTACCAAAAAACAAAGATCTGGACAAATCATTGCAGAATAGGTGCATGAAATGAAGAAATGTTTAATATTTTGTTCTTCATTCTTGAAGGCCATGATTGTTTTCTTAAACATCACTCACAAATCTCCCTTCCACCATATAAATTTCTCACAGCGAAGAAATCTTCCTCTTGGCCCAACGAGAGACAAAAACCTTGATTCCCCATCAAATCGATAGTCAGTTCGAAGAGAAATTTCACCAGTGGAATAAGAAATAAAAACCACACATAAAAAATGTGATTTTTTTTTCAAATGGAGAACAGAACTAGACCTGTAAATTTCAAGGTCCATTAATGGCTATAATATCTAGAGCTACCGCTAGGTCAAAAATTTGAATTTTTAAAATCTCCCAAACCGTTGATCAAGTAATTCTAAGATTTTAGAGGGGTGATATTAGGGAAAACCCATATTGGAAAACTTATTTCCACAATGATCTAACCACTAGAATCTCACTTTCTAAAAATAACAGGTCTTCTACATAAGGGAGTGCTATTTTAGGAAAGTCACCAAATGAATAACCTGCGAAGGAGGCGATGAACACAGAAGAGGTATTACATGAATAAATCATCGGAATGGTCATCTTGGTCTAGAATTGACACTTACTAAAAATAGTATGTGGTCTCACGAGAACTTGCTAAAAATACCAAACTGGTCCAGAAGGTAATGAGAACACAGGGAAAGGAAATAATTTGTGTTTCCACATCCAGTCAAGGTTGAAAAGAGTTAAATGTTCACACTTACTAAAAATAGTAAGTTTCTTTTTTTTAGAAATAGTAAGTGTCAAGAGATGACATGAATCAAGTTTAAAGAATGATCATTGTGACTGAATATTGACTTCACTGAGATTCAATGCCCATCTTTCCAGTATGTTATCTTCCCTAGTACCATGTTTGGTGTCTCTGATGGATATTTTAGAACTCATCTCGAGAGACCCTGAAATTTTATTTTGACACTCACTACATGGTTCCAGTCACAATTTGAAAGTTGTAGTCACCAGAAAAAAATAGTTCATTTAACTTGGCAGGGCTAGTTTTGATCTCTTATCACTTTTGAGGGAATCTTCATATGCCACGTTCATGGTCATCATCAAAAACATTCATCATTGTTTCAAAACACTCAATTTGAGGCATTCATATGTCGTAAAAATTCAGTTTATCAGTTGTATAAGGAGTAAATCATTCACAACAAGGAATTTGAGGGAGTGGGGATCTTCTCAACAACTAGGGACAAAGAACGATTCAACATTGAGTGCAAGTTTTAAGGATTTTTTTAGGAGGAATAGGATTTAGAAACTCATATCTTCATCTCCTTATAAGAATCACTAGACTTCATCAGGAGCGACATCCTTTCCTTTCCTCCTCTATCTTCTTACCCCCAACATTCTCTCTCTTTAATGTTCTAATTTCACATTGGGGTTTGCAATTTTTGAGATGTCTTTAAGTGACTTTAGAAACATGATGTAAAATCTAATTCACCTTGATTTTATAAAAGGGACTTAATATTTGAGTAGGAATATGAATAGGCTAAAGCCAAAAATGAGGCATGTGAAATTTCTTCAGGAAGATGAGGACTCAAGGTCTTTTCTATAAATTGTAATGAGCTCCTCATTCCAAGGGGTTCCAATTCTAAAATTATTCTAGCTGGTTGTATTCTTGTAATTTCATGAGAGAGGATTTTTCTTACTTGTGAGTGAAAAGAGTTAGCCATTTTTCTTTTCAAATTTATTCATTTCTCCATGCTATGTGCAATTTTTGTTTGAGAAATCAATACAAGAAGAAGTCGTTTCTAGATTTTTTTGAGTAAGGGATTTTTTGATACTTTATGATCATAAATACGATTTGGTCTTATTGATACTTGAAAAGTTGTTTCTTCTTAATTTTAATGCATATGAGGAAAATTCTCACTAGTGTGTGTAGGAATCTGATTTTCCACTTGCAACATTAGTTCTCCTATCTAATTTATCACCCCCATTTCCTACTCTACAGACAAAATCCTCTCTAGCAAGATATTTATAGCTTTGTTGTAGGGTCAGTAGAGTGCCTCTATTGGATCCCTGGTCGACCACTATAGAAAACCACATTTTCTCATGCATACATATATAGAAGTTACACTGGTTAAGTAGAGGGACTTATATTCCTAGAGAATTGGCAAGAAACCCACCAATTTTTCCCCCAAAATTTTTTCTCGACAACATAACACAACTACACGAAATCATGATTACTCAACATAGTGTATTCCCACTAACCCATCTATGTCGGATGACACTCCAATAATTTTGAGGTTGGTAGGGGCATATGAAATGATTACATATTTAACCAAGACATTTTCTCATATCTCCTTCTCAGATTTGTTGAAGAACTCTCCTTCTCATCGATTCACATTATTAGAAGCATTGGGTCTTGGTCACTTGATTAATGTTACTCCTCCGACAGAGGCATAAATCAACAACATAAAGTTTGACATCTATCCTCCTGGGTAACCTGAAAGAGATGGTGGATTCATTTTCGACATCATTAAGATGCCCACAGATGTCGAGTTGGCACGCAAAGGTGACCTAACATTACTATATCTAAAATAATTACATTAAACATGTAGTGAATCATAATGGGGAAGCTGTTAATATTGTCCCCTTTTCATTCCTCCAAAATTTAGACTATGGCAAAACCAACTATTCCTCAACTATAAATACACCGAGAGGTAAAAAAATTCTCAAAGTAACGTCCATAGGGACCATAACACTCCCAGTTACTCTTGTACCCAAGATGGTTCTAACCATTTTTTATATCATAGATAGGTAAACCAATTATAATATGATTCTTTGTTGACCTTGGATCTATTAGATGAAGGAAATTATTTCCACACTATTCCAAGAACTCAGATTCTTACATTTCAGGAAGGTCTTTGTCGTTTAGGGTGACTCAAAGCCTTTTGATATTCACCTAGCCAACTTGAAGAATAATCCCAACGTCTTTTTTGAGTTCAAACTCCCTGTCAATCAAGTGAACAAACCTAAAGATACAACACCATAATATTAACTAATTCCCATGATGAAATTGGAAACCTCCATTTTAATTGAGGGGATTGTTTTAACCAAATATTAAATTATTATTATTGAGACAATATCAATGGAAACCATGGCTAATATTTTTGAATTTTTTTAGAACGAATTGCCTATTCTCCTTCCTTTCGAGTCATTATGCATATGACATACCCTAGGATTCAGATCTATTCCATCCAAAGATATTTTCATTTTCGAGGTCTCGAAAGTGGAGGAGGAAGGTACTAGAAATGATCAAACATCAATTTTTCCTAGAAATTGTTAGATGCTCAACTATGACGGAGAGAAGAGTCATATTGGTGTTGGGGCAAGTGTGATCCTCACTTCCTCAGAAGGGAAGGTTATGCATTTTTCCTTTAAGATCAATTTCAAATGCATGAACAATAGTGATAAGTATGAGGATCTTCTTCTTGATATCATTATAACCAAGAGAATGGGTGCTTTGAATATTAGAGTTTTGGGTGACTCCTAACTAGTTGTCAACCAAGTTTAAGAAGCTTACGGGACTAGAGAGAAACACCTTTAGCTCTATAAGACTGCCATACTTAACCTAAGAAAAGATTTTGAATTCATATCCATTAAAGCTATCCCAAGTGAAAATAGCATTTTAGTTGATTCCATGGCTACTTCCGCTTCTCACTTTTTTCCAAGTGGAGATTTGGAAGATACCAAATTCACTATCTCAATCTGATCTGAGCCCCTAGTTTGAAATATGTTTAGAAATCCAATCCTAGCATATGTTGAGACTGAGAACAATACCGCCACTTTATATTATGTAGATAATGATGAGGCTATACTAGATTACCCTAATGCATACACTGACCTTCCTCCTACACGTCACAAGAGGGGCTTCACTCTCATACCTCACTCTTCCTCCTATTTTGGAGATTTTATGATGGGTTCTTCCTCATTGGAAGGCCTTGATATCTATGAATTAGAGGAGGAAGGAGAACTAGAACTACCTCCAACCCCACTTGATTTTTAAGAAGGAAACACCTCTTTAATTGAAGGTACCATCGATATAAATATTTTAATGGAGGAAGAACCTAAGATATTGAAACTTGGTTCTTCTTTAACTTCAGAAGAAGTGGAAATTCACACAAATGTTCTCAAGGATCATTCAAAATCCTTTGCATTCAGATACAAAGAGATGACAGGAATTTCTCCCCAAGTTGCAGTCCACAATATCGTAACCAAACCTGATGCCAAGCCCATCAAACAAAATTCAAGACCTATAAATCCAAAAGTGGCTCTGACGATCAAAGAAGAGGTCATGAAAATCCTACAGGTGGGGTACATCAAACCTATAGATTATTCAATGTGGGTATCAAACATAGTCCCTATTCTAAAAAAGAATGGGAAAATTTGAATATGCATTGATTTTTGGGACATAAACAAGGTGTGTAACAAGGATGATTTCCCATTAGCTTCCATCAATATATCATGGATGCAATAAATAGATATGACTTTTTAAAACTAATGGATGGTTTCTTTGGTTATAATAAGATTAGGATCTTTGAGGAGGATCAGTAAAATACCACTTTCACTACTCCTTAGGGTACCTATTGCTACATGGTCATGTCATTAAATTTTAAGAACGCTAGTGGTACCTATCAATGGGAAATGACCTATTTATTCCATTATATTATTCACAAGATTGTGGAGTCATACGTTGAAAATATTTTAGCTAAGGCAAAAAAGCACTTCAATCACCCCAAGGTACTTTGCATCATCATTGCTCATCTCATTAAATACGATGTCATATTAAATCCATAGAATTGTGTATTTGGAGTGATGTGAGGGAAGTTATTGGATTACGTCATCTCTTCACAAGGGATTGATGTAGATCCAACAAAAATTCTAGCGGTATTAGAGATTACTCCACCCACATATGATTTGGGAATTAATTCTTTTCTTGTAAATATTGGAGCAATCTACGGGTTCATACCTGATTTAACTTGTGCAATTCATCTGATAAAAAATTTGTTAAAGAAGGATTGTTGTAACAACTGGACCACTAAGTTTCACAAGGAATTTGAATCAGTCAAGAGTTTCCTGTTATCACCACCCACACTCATTTTTCCTAAGGTGGATCACCCTCCTATTCTATATTCTTGAGGTATAGACGTCTCTCTATATTGCATGTTAGCACAAGAAGGCGATAGTAAATGTGAAAGTGCAATTTACTTCATTAGTCACACCTTACTAGACTATGAGACTACAAAGGTAGAAAAGGAATGCCTTGCTATAGTTTTTCAAAAAAACAATTACGGCATTATATGTTTAACCAAGAAACACAGGTTATTTTCAAAATGAACCATCTTTGAACATTTCTAACACAGGGTTCCTTGTCTAAGAAAGATAGACACTTCATGACCCTAATGGGTGAATTTGAGTTAACCTTTGTCAATCATAATTTTTCAAAGAAAAATCATTACAAATTTTTTGACAGACAACCCGTTATATGGTGGAGATCTAGTATACTTGGATTTCCCCGATGAATGTGTATATTACATTGAAAGTAGGCCCCCCATTGTTGTGTGTCCATGGTATTAAGACATTTTCAATTTAATTGTGGATCGTGCATACCCTAAGGGAAAAACTTCATAGTAGATAAGATGGATACACATCATAGACACCAAATATGTGATTATAGAACAAGTACTTTATCTAACAGCCTTTGATGGAATGTTGTTAAGGTGTGTTGATGAGGAAGATTTGGAAAATATTCTCTTCGGAGCCCACAATGGAGTATGTGGAGGTCACTTAAGAGGGCATGTTACTACTCTCAAGATACACCAAATGGGTTATTTTTGGCCCACCTTTGAGCATGACGTTGTGGAGTATTTGCACAGGTTCCAAAAATGTCAGGAATTATCTCATGAGATTCATATACCTACCCATGCTCTAGAACCTATTATAACACCCTAACCCTTATTCACATGGGATTTAGATTTGATAGGGAAGTTTTCTCTATCATCAACAGATGGCCAAAATTTCATTATTATGGCCATAGAGTATTTCACAAAGTTGGTCGAGGCCATGCCTCTTATCACTGTAGCTAGGTCTATGATCACAAAGTTCATCTTCAATCAGATCATTTTTAGGTACGGGGTCCAACAAGTCATCATCTTAGATAATGGCACATCTTTTAAGAATGAAGAGGTGTGTGATTTATGTGTAAATTTCAAGATAAATCACAACATAGCCTCTTTATAGTATCCTCAGGCCAATGGATAGGCTGGGGCTATGCACAAGATCTTAAAATCCATTCTCCTTAAAATGGTCAAGGAGAATAATTGTGATTGACATTTGAAGCTATTTTTGGCCTTGTGGGCTAACAAAACTTCAATAAGAATGCCTACGGAGGAAACCCCATATTCCTTAGTACTCGCGTTCTGAAGTGGTTTTACCACTTAAAGTTGAGATACCTAGTCTCTGAATATCATTGCAAGGCTTCTTAGGTGAAGAAGGATATCGTGAGGCACGACTCGTTGTGCTATAAATCCTCAAAAAATATTGGCTCAAAGATGAAAAATGACATAGTGTATACATTGACCAGATAAGCCAGTAGCACAACAAGAAGGTGTATGAACATGAAATACTAGTATTAGATTTGGTGTTGAGACTTGACAACTGGATAGATAAGAAGACCAATTAAGGAAGGAAATTCAAGCCCAACTGGTTGGACCCATATTGAGTCATGGAGGACTACAAGAATGGGGCATATCACCTATGTACATTAGAGGATGAAGAATTTGGTGAATCCATCAATTCACTTAACTTAAAATGTTACTACACATGATCCATCTGCATTTCAGCATGTACATTATTGTATCCATACTACATTTAATCTAGTAGTTCATATTGTGGAAATTATAGTGAAGAAAATTATTTTTCAAATAAATTTCAAACTTATAAATATTGGCAAAAACATTCAATCATGTTTCTTCAAATATCCACCATATTATCATCAAAATTTCTAATCAACTCTTCATCTCAGCATGTTCAGAATTTTTTTGGACATTGATTCTACCAAGGCTTGCATACTTAGTTCTACCCATAGTTTTATTCTTGCATAGGTGTATTTTACCATACTCTATTCTAGAATCTTCCTAATGTCACATCTTTCCCAAGAAAATTCTTTTGGTAACAAGATCACTCTAAACACTCTACTTTGATTGCTCATCTGACTATCTCAGCCTTTGGTGTTAAGACCTCACATCTTACTAATTGTGTGGGGTTGAGGCTATGGGTAAGATCTCCCTCCAAAAATCAAAATTCAAAGTTAAAATAAAAAAAATGATATAAATTATTCGATAAATGTAAAAATATTTCTTTCACAAATAAAATTACACTTTCTTGCATTACCAATCTTTGGTGATGAACCCATACCTCATACCAGTGGCGTGAGGTTGGGAAAGGAGGGAAGTGTTCTTAATCGCTTACATTTTTTCCTTGGCGATGAACCCATGCTTCTTACTGGTGGGAAAGGTATGGGGGGTCTTTCCATAATAAGTTAATAAGGTATAAGAAACTTAACAAATAAAAAATCCTTTGAAACTTCAAATCCCAAGGAAGTGAATTATATGTATATGTTTGAAAAGAGTTAAAACCTTAAATCTAGATTTTTTCAATCAAGAGGCCATCTATGGATCTAATTCTAGATAAACTTGCAAGAAAATTACATTCTAGACTATGTAGTAAATTGTGTACAAAGTTAGGTTGTAGGTTCGTAATTTCATTTTTGTCAAAATTTTGTCTTTCTCTCATTACTTCCATTCATAAAAATCATACAAATCACGTCCTTTCTGGATCTCAATGTTGATCCCTCACATCTTACTAGTTACTTGGAGTTAGAAGTGGAGTGGGTTCATTTTCTTATCATATCAAATTCATCACATTTCGCCAAAAAAACAAGAAGTACTAATAATTGTTTAAAAACCAAAGTTTTAAATTACATTATTTTCACATAAGCATCATATAAAACAAATAACAAATAGAAAAAATTATGTTAGCATATCATCATCCATAGCATGCATCCAAAAAGAATATAAAAACATCATGAATTCTGAACATCTAAGAGTAAAAAATCAAAACAAACCATAAATCATTCAACTCTTACACAAGAATGATTGAAACAAAAATAAGTATATATATATATATATATATATATATATATATCCATAAGAATTCAAGTCTGTATATAATTCCATCACACTCTAAGTGTGGTCAAAATGATCACAATGAGCATAAAATTAAAACAAGTCATATACATGTCTCATAAAATTACAATGAAATAATAAATGTCTAGGGCCTATCCCTCCCTATAGGATCCTTGAGAAGGTACGTGGCTAGGGCTCCTATTATAGATCCTATGGTGTGAGTGTGATCCTCCATGCGATGAGCTATGAGAATGACCATGTGATGGGGTAGGGGATCTATTAGCATTCATGGCCTCACTACAGGTATGGCTCCACCTCTCCATCCAATGAGCTAACCAAAATGCGGTGAGCTAAGTCCTCATCTTAGAAAGCATCTTTTCAGTTCGCCAAAACGGTGCAAAAATGTCAATGTGATGATTGGCTTGCATCGGCTTCCCCATGTCTACAAGAATATCATTTTGGGTCTTCCTCGTGAAGATAAACAATGCATCGAATAGGATTCATTGAATAAAATCTCATCATCCATCAGTAGTGGTTGCAAAACACAAGTGAAAATAATGGTGAGTTAGACAACATTCAAAAAAATAAAAAAGAAACCTAATGCGTAACTTACTAACAATTCTAGCTAACAGGGTTGATAGAAGAGTATATACATACTCGGATGTCCTGAAATCCAAGTAGGGTCTGATGGTGCATCTGGTGGTAATGGATCACTACATGAACCTGGTAATCCTCACCCTCTCCTGAGGTAACATGTTGGCCCATCAAGGACTGTTGAGAAAGTGGCTCCTCAGAAAAAAAATTCTCCCTCTCTACCTCCACCTCTACTCTCTTTGCAATAGAGATCTCCTCTGTATCCCTCCACTCTGAATTATTTTCCTCCTCATCATGCCCCTCTACTCCCATCTCCTCTCCAATATCACCCTCATTATTTGTCTCTTTATCTATGTGGGCATCCTCCTCCTCCTCCTCCTTGTTGTGAGTGGGTACAACCTCAATCCAGAGGAGGGATACTAGTACTCTAGGAACTGGGATGATCTTCACACTGATAGATACCTCGAGTGTAATAATTTTCCAACCATGCATTCCCTTATGGATTACACAAGCCTCTCTGATTCCATGGTAAATAATGGGAATGGAAGGAAGTGCATCGCCATATGAAATCCCGAATTGCTGAGGAAATCTGTTAATTTGGTGGACCTCCACCATAGACATCTTATCTACTAATTGTGTCACACTTCCACAAAAAATTAGTATAGTCCCATTATCACCCCATGACACAATCATATCTTGGTATGACCTCACAATGAAATCATTTATGGCTAGTGTAGTAATAGGTTGATGCTTTCCTCTTAGAGAGGCCATGACTGTCCACCTCACAACTCTGATATCCCCGGATATGATATCTTAACTCCCCTTTGGTAGGGGATAATCCTCTCATATACCCATCTCATAACAAGTGTAGGTTGGCTTAGGGATTTCTCTTGTATCCTATCAATGTGGAATAAGTCATGATATGTGGTTCCAAGAATGTTCACACCCCAATCATAGATCCTCCCATACTACTTAATAGCCTGAATAATGGGAGCCCAGTAGTATAATATATTTTCCCCACAATTGTCTCCCTCTAAACTCAAAGTCAAAATACCTATGACGAACTTGCATAGGGTGTGGATAGGTGCAGAGGTAACTGAAAGTAGCTACCTTCCCTTCTTAGTGCTTGTATTGGGTGCCCCATCATCACCCATTTATGGTTTCCAAATCCTAGATAGGGTGGTCGATCCCACACTATCTAATATCAATCACCTGATAGTCATAGGAACACCTAAAATCCTATAAAAATCATCAAGAGTGATAGTACACTCTCCCATATCACTTGGAAATTAAAAAGTGTTCTGGTTGGCATCCCAGTAGCACAGTAGGTAACACAATAAATGACTGGCTGGTGCTATTAACGTCATCTGTGAAATCCTCCATATGCGAGCTCTATGTAACAAGTCCCTCTCTTCCTAAGAAAATTGATCAATAATCCCCAGAATCCTCTCACACTCTCTAGCCCGACTCCACCAAATGTAGGAATCCTTTTGAATTCATGAAAACAAGGAAAAGTGCAAGTTAGCAACATGATTCAACACTTAAGATCATAAAAAATAATATAAAACAACTTAAAATACAAAAAAAATAGTCTAAATTGGTTAAAACAAGCTTCTTCCTTGAAAATTACGCAACTACCACCCTGTGTAGACTAGTAGTTATGTAATTGTTGTGGTGGTTGTGAAACCACCACCCTATGTAGAGTGGCGGTTGCATAACCACCGCCTTGCATAAGGCCACATTTATGTCCAAAATGGACAAGTCATCCCCCATGACCCAAAAACTCAAAACAATAGTAAAATTGATCATTTTAGACAATAAAAGAAAAACCATACTGGGCGCCCCCATAGGGAAATTTTTAACTAAAATATTTGCAAAAATAACCCCCCTAGGTGTATATTTTTAAATTTTTCAAATTTTAGGTCTAAATAAACAAATGCAAAATACTAATCTTTCTTTTAGCCTCTAGATCTCTCACTCATAGGGCCATGATCATGACATCGCACTCTTTGATTTGACTATATCCTTGCTCAAAATGGTCATAAGTAGTCCAAAGATCCAAATTTTCTATGAGGGAAAGTAGAAATTAATTTGAAAATGATGGTTATATATAGATTTTTTTTATCTTTATTTTGAGTGTGTGTGCTTTGCAGGGATAGAGCATAGGCGTAGGTATGTTTTTATAGCCATGATATGGTAATTCGTCTCATCGTTTTAGTTTTAGTATGTCTTTTTTATTTTATATATGTCTGCAATTGAGTCTTGTTTTCATTTTATAGGTAGTGGGAGCATGAATGGAAAAAATTTGGCACATGGGCATGTCAGGTATAACTTCTAACTCCCCATTTTGGGAACGCCATACAGAAACTCTATGTTTTACACCTCTTCATGGCTAAAACAATTCTCTAAGGGGGAAATATGTACGCACCCAAATTTACATGTGCTATATTGTTAGAAACAATTCAAAAGTCCCAAATGATGGTTAATGTCTTTTCAAAATGTGACTGATCCCCTTTATCTCTTTGTAGTTCACATTTGTAGCTTAGATTACCTTACTTAGCCATTTCCTACTTTTCTGTGTCTTTCTGCATCATTTTTCCTTAAATTTTGGCCTTAAGTTACACAATCACCGCCCTGCATAGGTGGTAGTTATGTGACCACTACCCTATTTGGGTGGTGGTTGTGTAACCGCCACCCTGTGCTCTAATTTTTGATTGAGATTTAAATTGCCCCTTCTTGTTGTGATGTGGCACCCCATTACTTCCAAATGTCTTAGACAATTTCCCATCCTACATTCTAGAAAACCAATTCTTCTTATGAAGCAAATGGCTAGAGATTTTTATTGTGAGTGCATTGTTATGCTGCTGAAATATTGTTAGAGACTACATAACCAGGAAATGCTCTCTTGTGTTGTTCTTCCTCTACCTGAATTGCTACTAGACCACTTTCAAGATACCATAGCTCCAACGCCTTCTTCTTTACTTCTTTTGTGTTCCCAGATTTCTGGACTCATGTGAACATTGAATATTGGAAAAGATAACTGAGGGGACACAAGAGTAAACTAAAACTAGAGTTTCCTTAGTACTGTGAACTCTAGGTTGGGGTTGCAATTAGATTTCCTTATTTCTTCAATTCTTTATTGTTAATCTGTATGCACAAATTTACTAGAGTAATAAATCATTTCCATTTCAATTTTTGCAATAGATAGATAAAATATTATAGCTTCCATTTATTTTGAAAAGCTTTTGGTGATAGATATCTTCCCTTCCTATCCATGTGGGTATGCAAGGGAGGTGTGTCTAGAGGAATGCTACTGCAATAATTTAGAATGTACTGCAATATAATTTTATTTTTAAAACCACCATTGAATCCTTATTTAATTTTTTCAGGGAAGTTACAGGGGAAGAAAAGCTTCTGAGAATATTTAATTTCTTCTTGTGCCTCTGAGGAATAAAAAAGGACTCACATCCATAATTACATTTTAGAAAGCTTTGTTTATTATGATAGATTAGATATATTTCTGCATAGATAAATAGTTAATTTCTGCATAGATAAATAGTTACATTCAAATATTTATTTTTTTAGGATCTTTTAATTAAATTGTGGAAGCAATTTATTCAATTCATTTCTTCTGTTTTATTCTAAAAATCTCAAAAAATAAAAAAAGATTAGTTTAAATTAGATTAGATTGTTTATATTACTTCATTTCTTCTATATTGGAAAATACAAAAATAGAGTTTATTTTTTATTTATTTAGATTGACTTGTTGTTTTCTTTCATAGTTAATTTTCACAAATGCATACATGACCATTCAAGGACCATAACAACCTAGAGAATAATTTTACAATCCTAACATCTTTCAACTAAACACAACCTATTTTGAGAGTGACATTGATACGGGTCTTTAGATTATGGTATTTTTATATCACCACTTCCACCCATCACTATTGCACAATTGAAAATTATTAACGAACAAGCCAAAAAAGTATATGACTTTTGGCATAACCATATTGGTTGAAACTAGTGCCCACTCATTTTTCTTTATTCATTCGTTTTCTCTAGTATTTCCATGACCTTGTCTAGGAATTTCTACGAGGCCAATGAAGGAAAATTTCCATGCATTCTGTAATCACTTGAGAGAGTTTCACACACATACATTGATATAATTTTATGTGTGTTTATCATTCTTGACCATAACATCACACCTATTCAGGTTAGAGAAGCTTTTGTTGCCCTTGACAAGTAGATACCTTTGGTGCCCATAGAGGAATTAGATTTCCTTGATAACATGTTATTCAAACTCACCTTATTCTGCTACATATAGCCATCAATTCAGTCTACATCATTTTTCCCAACATGACCTCGGGAGGTCAAGTGCACCTAAAAGCCACGTGGTGATTTTTAGTCGAACAGTTACCCATACCTCTTTTTAGATATTTAATGAAGGTTATCAGTTGGTGGTAGAAAATTCTATTTTCCTTCTCCTTATAACGTAAAAACCCCCTCATTTGAAAGGAGGGATATTCTAGAATGTAAAATAACTCTGTCAAAAAATTTCAAGAAATTTTATTAGTTGTAGGCCTCAAATTTGAGCATTCTACAAGGGGTTCTTGCCTTGTTTATACTTTGTAATGGATTGTTGATGTTTTGTGGATTTTTTTTGCCTATCTTATGTTATATTGAATTTATTTCCTTCCGTTACATTTGTAGGTACATTTTTCATACTTTGTTCTTCTTAAAGAAATCAAATCTATTGCGCTCCACAAAAATGGTGATTTGAATGTTGTTTTGGACTGTAACACTTCTATCTGGCCTTTCCTACTTCATTTTATTCCTATTTTCACTCACTTGGAATATCTCCACCCATGTTCTTGGTGCTATCTCCTTCCTTACTTTAGGATTTAGATTTCATGCATCTCTCTTTCTCTGGTCCCTTGTAATTTTAGGTTAGTGTTAGGTAGTTGTATTTCCCTTTCTAGGAGAAGTCTTAGTGTTAGGATTAGTTAGAGGAAGTTGGAATTCTCTGGAGGTTTTTCTCAATTTGAGTCCCACAACTTGGAGATATTCCCATGTTTTCTCAAGCCCAAGTTCATGTTGGGACAGGACGAGTGCATATTTGAGCTCTAACAACTATTATACCAAATCCCTCTTTCCTTAGCAACATTTAATACGACATGTCTCCACATCATGATGTTGTACGAGTACCCTACAAATTTTTATAATAAGCATATTTTTTAATGAATGGGGAAAACCATCCATATCGTTTTGAGAGTAAAAAATTTCCCTTACAAAAATATTTATCACCAAAACAAGTGAAGGAAAAACCTATCTTCTGTTCATATATACTGTTATGATTAGTTATGTGATCTCTATTTTCAAAATTAAGAACCTATTGAGCCTAGTGGCTCATAATCCATTCCTTTCAATATGTAATAGAGCTTAACAATCATTAAAAAAAAATTTTTGATGCCCACTGATGTGTATAATGAAGAAAAGATACAAATGTGTGATCCTAACATTTGCTAATATGAACAAAATGTTTTTAGGAAGACAAAAACATAATTGTACTTAAAAAATTTCATTTAAGACATAATGATATTATCCACAGTACATCTTTCCCCAAAAACATTTAAGAAAACATGTGTCTATACTATGATGTTATATGAGCACCCTACAAACATTTTTAATAGCCATCTTTCTCCCTGACTAGGAAAAGGCCTCGATAGCTTTCGAGAATAAAAAAATTTCACTACTCACATATTTCTCATTGATGTGTCTATACTATGATGTTGTATGAGCACCCTGAAAACATTTTAAATAGCCATATTTCTTCCTGACTAGGAAAAGGCCTCAATAGCTTTCGAGAATAAAAAAATTCCGCTACTCACATATTTCTCATCGAAATATATTATGGAAAATTCCTAGCGACCACTAATATCTATTAATATGATTTGATATTTGAGTGTTATGTTAAAAATAAGAAATTATTTAGCCTAGTGGCCTCCAAATCACTCCTTTCTGTAAGCATTCGAGCTTAGCAGTCACTAAGCATTTTATTTAATAAGAATTGATTTTTTATCGTAAGCAAGTAATGGATCTTAGTTTTCACTAATCATTTTACTAGATACAAATTAATATGAATTATGTGTTAGACATAATATAAATTATGAGAAATATATACGTTTTCTTCCGTTATAAGGGCATGTAGTGCAACGGATTGTATAGCCAATATGATACAATTATAATTAAGTAATAATACTAGCAATCCAAAGTTGTAGAGATAGTTTTTTATATTGCTAGAAAGGAGACCTAGGAGTTATAGAGGATAGCAAACGCTAGGCTTATCCTTGACAAATAGATGGAAAATAATAGACATCCATAGTTGTTCATCAACACCTATTGAAAAGAATAACTGAGTGGCCTCTAAAAGATAAGGATTTATTTTAAATTTGGTGTTTGAAAAACAAATCATTGTAATGGTGCATATCGGTCACTAATTTCTTTCCTATCTATAAGTTGATCCCAAATTTTTGTGAAGTGGAAAATTAAGTTTTAGTTTTTCTAGTGTAAAATGTAACTAACACCAAAATATTGATAATCACAAGATATGTTATAAATTTCATGCCACGTGTCAACATTTTAGTGGGTGTCATTAACAAATTAATATGGCAGATTTTTATAGGTTAAAATTATTTAATAGGTGTTTCTTTAATTAAAAATTTCTTAATAATGTGTCAATTATATTGTTACCTAACTAAATGATTCAAACTTTCCATGTGTCACATTTTATTGGAATATAGTTTTTAAAATTATCGTGCACTATATTTAAAAATCTTGAATTCAAATTAAATAAAAATTAATAATAAATGTGTGTATATTACTCTATTACAATTTAAAACTTTCTTTAGAAATGTTTGCCTCTTTTTTCTAATAATTTATTTTTTTATTATGCTTATATTAAATTCCTGTAAATCCTTCTGGAATAACTTAAAATTATATTACTCTATTAAAATTTAACAATTTGTTTAGAAATTTTTAGCTCTTTTTTCTAATAATTTATTTTTTATGATGCTTATATTAAATTCCTGTAAATCCTTTTGGAATAACTCAAAATATTTTGTTGTTAGTTCCAAAGGTGCCTCTGGAGGGTTAGCTGTGGTCTGGAATCCAACACTTTATGAGGGCACTATGCTAGTGAAAAGAGACCACCATATGGTTGTTATGATGAGAAATATGGAAAACAAAAAATTTGGATCTTATCCAACATCTATGCTCCTACACATTACAAATAAAGGAAAAAATTATGGCAACATCTCCAAACTTTCAAATACCACATCACTGGAACTGATTGGATAGTGATGGGTGATTTTAATACCCCTTTGTCTCCAAGGGAAAAAAGGTGGTTCTAAGGAGTTTACCACTGGTATGGAGGATTTTAATGACTTCATCTCTAATTCTCACCTCCATGACATTGATATTAAAGGAAGTAAATATACCTAGTCTAATAGAATATCTGGTGTTAATCATATTCAAGTGAGATTAGACTGTGTCTTGGTTTCAGAAGAATGGTTAGGCCATGATATTACTCTTTTCTCTCTTCTTAGGATAGGGTATGATCATAACCCGATTCTATTGATGATAAAGAATTCCTCTAGAAGAATAAATCCTTTTTGGTTTGAGAAGATGTGGCTCCATAGTGAAGTTCTAAAAGATCTTATCAGCGAATGGGGGAAGATGAAGGTGCAAAGAATTGTGATGTTGAGACTTACTAAAAAACTTCATAATGTCAAAATGAATCTCAAAATATGGAACAAGAAAATCTTTCAAAATATTTTCTAGAAGAAAATGGGTATTAATTGGGATCATAACTAAAATTAGATATGGCTAAAGAGACAATTCATTCGAAAAAACTCAACAAGAAGCCTGTTTGGAAAGCTATTAATTGGGAAAAGGACTTCACTGCTAAGGGAAATAGGTGGAAAATAGGGAAAGGTAATGAAATATTTTTTTGGAAAGATAAATGAGATGGAAACTTTATCCTCAAAGAAAAATTCCCCCCAATATCGAAATTGTTAGAAGACAAATATGGGGAAAAAATAAATAATTATATGGAACCTGAAGAAAGTTTTCAGGTCTGGAAACACATAGAATTGGATAGGAAGGAATTTAAAACACATATGGTTAATCTCAATGTTTTTCTAACAAACTTAGTGTCTTCTAACAACAAGGAATAAGATTAGATTGTGTGGCAAAGAGAACATAATGGAAAATTCTCAGTTAAATCTGCCTATACGTCTTTCTTTGAAGAGGAAACTAGAGAGGAAGATATTATTGCGGGAACGGTATGGAATAAGAATATAACTCCCAAAGTCAATGTTTTTTAGCTGGATAGAAGTGATAAATAGGATTCTTACTTTGGATAACCTTGCTAAACGAGGCTTCCATATAGTCAACAAATGTGTTCTATGTGAACAGAACTTGGAAATGGTGAATGATATATTTTTAGAATGTCCCTTTGCTATCCATATTATGTCTCATATTCTAGGTATGTTTTTGGTCATGTGGGTTATTCCCAAGGATCTCCAATCTTCCTAGAATCAATGGAAATTCCCCTTCAATAGTCAAGGGTTGAAAAACCTATGGATTATGAACCTTGGCCACTCTTGGTGGGAAATATGGAAATAGAGAAATAAGAGGATTTTCAATAATAAGAAAGTCTCTAATAAATTGATTATAAACAAGTGTTTACAGGCTGTTAGAAATAAATTTTCTATCCTTAATAATAAAGAAGTGGAAGTCATAAATGTGAAAAATTTATCATCAAGAAATGGAACTCAACCTACGCTCCTCTACCTAGGAAGAACAATCCTATAGATGGGGTTAAGTGGATACCTCCTCTGGAAGGAGTTATCAGGCTAAAATTTGATGGTGCTGCTAAAGGGAATCTGGGAAAGGTAGGAGGAGGAGGAGTTTTTCATGATCGCAATGAAAGGTTTATCCTTTCTTATTTATTTTGTCTTGAAATTCAATCTAACCATGTCACTGAGGCTGTAGTGATGTTCGGGGGGGTTAAGTTAGCTGAAGAGAAAGGGTTCAAATTCCTTCTTGTGGAAGGTGAATCCTTTTATATAACTTCATGTATGAGAGGGGGTAAAAAAAATTTCTCTTTTACTATTGAAGACTTCATCAACAATGCTAAGAATAAACTAGCATCCTTTGTTGATATTTTTTTTGTCATGTTTTCCGGGAAGGAAAAAAATTTGCCGATGTTTTGGCAAATAAGGAGGTGGAAACTAAGGATTTTAAGGTGGTAGTTGATCTAACTTTTTTGGAAGCCAAATTCATAGATATATTGGATCAGGAAAGTTCCCCTATGTTGGGTTTCATATTTGCACTTGGAATGAAACCACATTCAGGGGACAAGCAAGTCCCTCCTCTTTAATGGGAGAGGTTCCCTTATTGAAAGCAGGGGAAAAACCTATGTGAAAATACACAATATTTCATTCAATGGTGGTTTCTTGATATCTTGAAATGTGTTTTATGCCTAGAAATTTATCAATACATGAGGATAGAAGACTTGAAGAAAGGATGGAGGCAGAAGAAGACAATACTTTTAGGGAAAAGAAATGGCACAGAAAACCCTTATATGTATTGAGTAAATGAGATATAGAATAGAACCATTCATGTTTATAACAAGCACAATCCGCAGAATCAAAGTTCTTGAGATTTTATAAACTAGAACACAAATTTTCTAAGAATTCAAGGATTAAATGATTTACAGATCAAAGCAAGAAGGAAAGAGAAAATAGAGGAAAAAGGGGAAAACCTTTTGTATCGATTTATTCCAATTCAAAATTACAGTTTCAGAATATCAAAATTCCAACCCCTACAATGGATTTGAAAGATCATGATATAGCTCTCAAGAGATGGTTACAACTTCCTCGAGTAAGAAAGAAATAGTTACAACTTATTCAAATCATCCATGCCCTTTCAAATTCTTGATTTATAAAGAAAAGTTAATGGCAGAAAAAAATAGGTTTTTTAAATATAGGGCCATTTCATTATTTTTCTGATTAAGACATGGGCCATTTGATTTGCTTCTACAAATTTGAATTTTAGCCACCCACGTGGAAGGAATTGATTAGATCGGGCCTGTGAATGCCTTTTCATTTTTTACCTTTGAAGTTGTGCTAGGCTGACACATGGAGAGGTCTTCTAATTCCTTTATACATAGCCGATTCGGGCCTATTTCCTGCTTGATTTATGTTAACCCCTAGACACGTGGAGAGATGGCACTCATTTGAGTTTCCATTTTGGAAACACCTCTTAAAATTGTACTGAACTGATGTGTGTCTCCTTCCACCAGTCTTGGAATTTTCAATGACCAACTCTATCTCCTCATTGAATTTCACCACGTGGCGAGCTGAAACTTATTTGGATATTGACCCTTTGATTTCACTCCTAAAATGGCACCGTTAAGGCACGTGGAGACTTACGCCAACCTTCCCATAGTCCATTTTAATGAGTAGCTCTTTCTCTTTTTAGACCAGGGACATGCGGAGTACTGGCGCAAGTTTGAGGAATGCCCCTAGCTTTGACTCTTGAAGCTACGCCAATGAGGCATGTGGCACCATCTGCTGAACCTTCCATACTTATCTGATTTGAGATTTTTTTACCTTAATTTTGAACCTGGGACATGCGGAAAGCCTGTACTTATTTGAGGACTGTCTCTTGGGCCCTACCCCTAGAATTACACCATTTGGACGAGTGGAGGCTTCCAGTTTTTCTTGAAGCATGGTCATGCCATATATAATTAGGAATATCCACCTATTACCCATGAGTGCTGGGGAAAAAATTAACAGGGAAGATACGCCTTTCATTCTTGACTGTGAGAAGAAAATAAAAAGAAGGGAAGAAACTTCACCAATATGCTCAATTTTCAAATTGTTCTCCATGAATGGGGAAAATACAAACAATACTAGGCCCAAAGTGATCCAATACTCCAAGGTATAAACTAAAATATTTCTAAACTTGACTTCAAAAGAGGGTAATTTTGAGGACGACAACAGTTGTCTCTTTTTGGGGATGACTTGGCTTGGAACAAAGACACAAGGAAAGATCAAGAATTACAGATAACTCTAGGAAAGAGGAACAGTGTCTTACCCATTGGGTAAAGGAGTAAAAAAAAAAACAATACAAGGCAACACACACAAGACGGGAAAAGAAACAAAACAAACCAAAAGGGAAGAACATAAATGAAACACAAAGGAACAAACCAAAACCAAAACATTGTACATAATATACAGAAGGATTGCCTTGTCACCTAGGACTTGAAAAACTTTAGATACTACCCACTATAAGGAAGTGGGAGAGGATAACCATCCATGTAATCCAGATAAAAAGATTTCTCTCTAGCAAAATGTTTGATTCTAAAAGGACCAAGCCAAAGAGAATCAAATTTACCATGACTTCCTCACGGCTCATGTCTTTTGTCCAAAAGAAACACAACATCTCCCACTTGGAAAAATCTGGGTTTGGATTTCTTATCAAAAAAATCCTTCACTTTGAACTAATGATCTATTATCCTGTCAACCACTTGTAACCTATCCTCATCAAGCTTCTAAAGGTACAAAATTCTCTTGTCTAAAGAGCTACTTAAAATTGAATCTTCAATGGTTTTCATCAGATGCAAGGCTGGAAATTCCACCATGACTGGCAGTTAAGCTTCCACACCATACACCACTTGGAAAGGAGGCATTAAAATTACTCTTTTGGGTGTAATTCTATCAGCCCAAAGTGCATCATATAGCTTCTTATTCCAATTCCTCTGCGAATCATTTACAAGCTTTCTAACTAAGCTCACAAAGTTCTTGTTTATTGATTCTACTTGTACATTCCCTTGGGGGTAGTAATCTGAAGAATGAGAAAGTGAGATCACATACCCATAGAAAAAGTGCATCATCTCAGCAAAAGAAAAGTTGGAAGTATTGTCAATCACAATTTTGTTTGAGGTCCCAAACCTTATCAATATGTTCTCCTTAATGAAATTGCAAACTACCTTAGAAGTAGTGCTCTTAACTGGGATGGCTTCTAACCACTTGGTGAAGTAATCAACACATGGGTATGTCCAACACTAGAAGGTGGGTTAAGAGTTCCAATGAAATCCAATTCCCACTATGGAAAGGGCTTATCAATCACTACTGGCTTTAGTGGCAAAGCAACCAACTTAGGTCTTCCAACAAACATTTGGCATGCTTCACATTTACCAACCCATTTTGATATATCTCTAAATAGAGTGGGCCAATAATAACCAACACGAAGTATTTTATGAGCTGTTACAGTAGAGGAGAAATGACCTCCACAAGCTTGGTCATGAAAAGTAGAGAACAAATTCTTTTGTTGCTCCTTGTCTACACACTTCAAAAACCTTCCATTTATGCCTCATTTGAACAAAACATTCTGCCATAGCACATATTGTGCAGACCTCAGTTTGATGGCTATCTTTTCTTTGGCACTCAAGTGAGATGGAAACTCTCCATAGGTCAGAAAGTGAGCAATGTTAGCATACCATACAACTAATGAGATGAGGAATAGAACAATGGTGACATCAACTTCATATTTGGATAACTCCTTGGCATCTCCTTCAAAAATGAGTTCACACAGGCCCTTACCCTGAACCAGATTTATTTGCCTGATATCAAAATCATACTCTTACACCTTTGCTACCCAATTACCTCTCTTGGTTCCAAATTCTGGCTAAGTAAGGATGGATTTGATTGTTGTATCAGGCACCAACACCACAGAATGAGAATTAAGGATGTAAAACTTGAACTGCTTGAAAGATTTGACAACTACAAAAGCATGTTTCTCTATCATGGTGTACTTAATCTCATGATTTTTCAAGACATAACTCATGAATGCAATTGGGAGCTCATGATCTTCACCATTCTTCTGGGCTAACACAATAGCTAGGGTATTTTCAGTGTCATAACAATAGATAATGAAATATTTGTTAAAGTCAGGGAATGCCAAGATTGGAGTCTTTGCAATAGCATGTTTAATGTCCTCAAATGATTTCTTCCCTTCAGAGTAGCAACCAAAATTTTTCTTCCCTTGCATGATGTGAGCAATGCTCATAGTAAGTTCTGTAAAATCGGGGATGAATCTCCTTAGAAAATTGATCTTACCAAAGGAAGAATGGACACCCTTCTTACTTGATGGAAGAGGAATTTTCTATGGCATAAACTCTCTTTGAGCCAATGTTGATCCCTTCCTTTAAAACAATGTGTCCCAAAAACTTTCCTTCTATGACACAAAACATAGAATTTTTAGGGTTTAAAGAAATTCCATGCTCTCTACACTTCTACAATATTGTTTCAAAGTGTTGGAAGTGATATTTTCTTACTTTAGAAAACATTGTCAAGTCATCCAAATACACAACAATGCATTTCCCTTTCAAAATGACAAAATTCAAGTCCATGTCCCTCTGAAAAGAAGCACCGACATTGATGAGACCAAATGGCATCCTCTTATATGCAAAGGTGCCCCAAGGAGTAGTAAAGGAAGTCTTATGTTGATCTACAGTATTCACCTCTACTTGATTGTACCCCGAGAATCCATCTAACATAGATAGCATCTCTGAGCCTGTGACAACTTGCAATACTTGGTCCATCATGGGGAGAGGGTATTTTTCCTTCAAATAACCCTAATTTAAATTTCTGAAGTCCACAAAGATACGAATATCACCATACTTCTTCCTGACAAGCACTATATTAGCAATCCATGTTGAATGGTGGATGGGGAAGATGATCCCAGCCTTCAGAAGCTTTTGTATTTCTTGGAAAATTGTATTAGTTATCTTTGGATTATATTACCTTTGCTTCTGTTTAAAGGGTTTGATCCTAGGATTAAGAGGAATGAAATGTTGCATTTATTTAGGCTAAAAATACTTAAGATCATCATAAGAGTAAGCTAAAACATCAACATACCTATTTAAAATATTCACCACCTTATTTTTCTCTTCTTGAGTGCAGTATTTTCCAATGTTGACCATTTTGGGATCATCAAGACTCCCAATATTCACTTTCTCAATCTCGGTAGATTTCTGGGATCCTTGAGAAACTTTAGAATTGATATATCTATCATGTTTATAAAAAATATTCTCCAAACTCACCAGCACTTTAGGAATTTTGTTGCCTTTTAGTTTGATACATCCATCTTGATCCATCTCTTCTTTGATACCCTCTTCATTTGATGACACACACTCTCTAGGAATATTGTCACTTCCTTCAAAGTACAGCTGATCAAAGTTGTCTCTTAGCTCTAAGGAATAAAGAAAATGTTGGTCATCATTAAAAACTTTCCAATTATTTGCATTGTCAGGCACACTGGGTCTATGGATCAGCTCAATGGTCAATTTATCCTAAGGGAAATCAGGGTTAGGAATCAATAAGGACCTAGAAACAACTAGAGAACCAGCCCTAGTGTTCTTTCCCTTGGCAAAAATTCAATGGAAAAAGCATTAAGGAATTCAATGGAATCCCAAACCAGATTCCTATAGTGTTTTAACCTTATGTTCTTTACTTGATAAAGGTCTCTAAATAGTTTTACAATTAGCTCGAAATCTCCATGAGCAAGAAGGTTCTTCACTCCCATTTCCTTCACCATGCTCAACCCAAGAATAAGGGCCTCATACTCGAGAGTATTTTTGGTATTTTCAAACTAAAATTTTAAGGAGAAAGGATGAACCTTACCCTCAAGAGAATTGAGAACTACACCAGCTCCAGAACTAGCTAAAGAGCAAATTACATTAAAATCCAAAGTCCACACACCATTAGGATCAAGCAACAGTCCCTTTGGTATAATTTTCTCCTCTTGCGACATGATCATGTAGTTCCCATGCCCAATGTCTTCATACATTATTTGTGCTTTAGGATCATTTGTATTTTGCACAATATGCTCTTCCTTCTTCTCAAGCAGTATAACTTCATATTTCCATTTCCAAGGATCAAGGAATGTGACCAATCCATTTGGATCTCACCTCCAATATCTTTGCAAAAGTTCCTACTTAGAACCATACCATAGGAAGGAGGGATATCAACAACCAAGATGGTAGCCAAAACCTTCTTCTTTGGTAAATCAACAAAAGCTACTTGTGCATCCTTGATTCTCCCAACCAAAGGCACTTCTCTACTTTCCATGGAATATCAAGATCCATAAGTGTGGGTTAAGGTTAGACCTAAAGCATGAGCCACTTTTGTAGGAATAACATTATCAGATGAACCAGAATCAATGACACAATTGCTAAGCTTGTCGCCAGCTATGAGGTGAGTCACATATAAGGGTTTGATCTTCTCATTGGGAGAAGTGACTATAGCCACAAGGCCGGGTTGAGGTGAAGAATAAGGAGAGGGAAAAATGCCTTTAGAAGAATGGGCTGGGGTTTTAGATTTAGAATTTACAAAGTTAACCATTTTGGCAAAGGCTTTAGGATGGGTTTTATATAACTCTACCTCATAAATCTGAATCTTGGTCTTTTTAAGATGGTCTATAATGTCAAAAGATCTAGATGTGGATGGGGAATCACTACTAGGAGTAGGAGGAGATTTTGATCTATAATTTTTATCATTTGTTGGACAAGAATTATTAGAAGCAAAAGTAGAGGAAGAAGGACTAGAAGAGCTTAACTTTTGGGTGGAAGTAGTAGGAATAGGAAATCCTCTTCTTGCAATCATTGGGATGGTGATGGGTTACTCCTTGGATCTTTTTGCAGGTTGCACCAATTTTTTATTTTTTTTGTATGCTCTTGGGTCATAACAACATATGACTCACTGTTCATCTCAGCCACTACATCATCATAGTCATCTTTATCATCCACACCTTCAGTGATGAGGAAATTAAATTGAGAACCACCAGGATCCTCCAGTTCTTCTTCAGCTTCCTATTCTTATTCATCATAGAACCCATTTTCTTCCTCATCATCAGGATCAAGAACTTCACAAGTAGCATTAACAGGCACCTTGAGGGGTGGACCTTCAATGGCCAACCTAGTTTGAGAAGAGGGAAAGCGGTTCCTAGGCTGAAAGTTCTTCTTTGGAACATCTTGATATAGAGCATGCTAAGCCAATTGATTCTTAATGGCAATGAGGTCATTAGTCATCTTTTGCACCAACTGATATGCATTACCTCGAGGAGAAGGGGAAGAAGAAGATGCTTTGGATTTGAAAAAAACCCTTTTCAGCTTGTTAGACATGATCAAGTCATCTTCCACACTGACAACCAATCTCTTATCAACATCAAAAGCTACAAGATTTTCTCTCCTTGGGGCATAAATTACTTCTGGAAATGAAGAATTAAAGAAGAAAAACTTCTGAATATGATCAATAGGTCTAGTATCTAGTGGAATCTTATTAACTAACTTGTTGAACTTGGCCACAAATTCTCTCATAGGCTCATGTGGATCCTTTTTTATTTGAGAAATATGAGATAGCAAAGCATGCACATCTTTAGCAGATTTGAAATGCTTCTCAAATTAAGTCCTCACAGTAGTCCAATCGATGATGGTCCCAGCAGGAAGATGGTAAAACCAATCTATAACATTGTCTTGTAATGTTTCCACAAAAAGCCTCACAAAGACATCCTCATGTTCAACTCCAAGTACCCCACATGTGTAGTCACTTTTGTACCCACTAAGAATAAGGGAACCTCATGCACATCGGCCTATCACCCAGCCAGCACTGGGCACTCACCCAAGGCATACAAGAGGGATCTGAGTCTATCTTTTATGTGAGTCTGTGGAAGGCATAGCTCATGACTCTAACTTAGTGATTTAACAAACATGAAGGGCTATAGAGCTCAGGATGGATTTTACACCAATTCACTCGTAATAGAACCAAAGCATGCAACAGAAATAATAGAACTAAGAGTTGTATATCTACTACTATACTTAACCATTTAAGCAAGATTCACGATTATATAAGAATAGAAGTGCAATAGTAATATGCATAAAATATAGAGAGAGAGTCTTGATACATTTGTCACGGAAACCTTATCACATTCATTCATAGTGTTTACTTATAAAATATTATAGAAGGCAGACCATAGTCATGCACCATGTGTGGATCCATACATGTATTCTCACAAGACAAAAATTTCACTCTCCGTTTCCCCATTACATCCTTACTTGAATTTCATACCCATTTTCATCCCATAGTTCTCACAGTAATTTTGTAGAGCTCTGCTACCTCACTTTTGTATCCGTCTTTGCCAAGGGAACACGTATAAATAGGCCTCTAAGCTCTAACAAACTCCTCTGTAGCCTCAGATCTGGCCCCAAGTGTCAAGGTGTGGGTCACCCCGGGTGCATGCCTCTCCGTGTCATGATTAACTTTTTACATATTTCTATCGCAATGTATATTCCTTTCAAGACATCATGTCACCAGGCTAGAACCTTATCCAAATGGAACACGTTCTTCATGTGTTCTGTCCCAAAGGCCAAAAATGGATAAGTCCTAAATTTTTCTTCGCGTGGCATGCACGTCTTGGGTTTTTCAAGAGCCTTTGAACTCTTCCTTGCGCACCTACACCTGCATGCTTCCTTCAGTCATACGAACCTACATGCCCTTAAGATTTGGAAGCTAAATTAGGGGCCCAACATTACCCCATACTTCACTTGTTATCCACCCTTGGGAACCTTCTCAAAGAATGTAGTACAAAAGAATGCAAGGCCTTGCCTTGGAAAAGAATGGGGGGGAAGAATAAAGAAAGGGGAAGAGAAAGAATAGGGGGAAAATTTCCTAAAGAAGGAGGAGGGGAAAGTTTTACTGGAGGTCGGCCTCCAGTGTACTCCAAGAGCTAACTTCCCTCTGTGCTTTAGTGTAGTTGTTGCCAACCAAAGTACTCACCTCAATGTAAGTTAGCCCTTCCCCCTATGTAGTAATGGTTTCCACCACAGTCTCCAATTCTTTAACGTAGTCTTCCAGGGCATCCATCTTCCTTGTGATGACCGTGTAGAGCTCTTTTAGCTGGGTTTTGATCAAGACTCGCCAGTTCTCAATGGATTCAGATTTCTTTTCTACCTCAGCTATGATCCTTTCCCACTCGGCTCTATTGCCACTATTATTCTCTCTGAATTCCTTCAACTCTACCTCATCGCTGGAAAGTAGTATGCTTTTCACTTTGTCATAGTCTGCACTGTGATCGTAAGCGACTCCCGTCGTTTGTGTAGCTATTCCTACATCAGGGAGCACCTTGTTGTATTCGGCCACAAGTGTGACAACCTTCAACTTGTCTTCTTTCTCCAAGCACGCCATTACCTCTTTTACAGATTCTAATGCCAAGGGCTGCCTCTCTATGGTGAGGACCCAAGTCAAGTCATCTGGGCAGTCTAGGGAGGATCTATACTTTTGTGCGAGAGGGTTAAGGTTCGGGTGCTTCGTGATAATCAATTGGGAGATGAGCTCCACCTTCTTAGAAACTTCGTGCACCTTGGCCTTTTCCTCCTGAAGCTCCCTCTATAGTTTAGCGTTGATTAATTTCTCAAGGCTGAGATCCTTCATTAGCTTCACCACTTCTTCCTTCCTCTTCTCCAACTGGTCCTCCAAGATTTTAACCCTGTCATTTCTACTAAAGAGCCTAGCCTTGATTTCCATAGAGACTTTGTTCAACATGTTGCACACTTTCTCATTTGATAGTTGTTGTGTGTTTATAATGGGGCTATCCTCCTTTCCTTTGGACAAATTCAATACCACTCCTTGGTTAATCTTGAATTCAAGCTCATCGAGGTGGGATTCGAATGCCTAAGATAGAATTTTCCTTGTTCTCGGGTATCCTCCCTCAGGGTCAAAGGAATCCATGGTGGTGATCTCCTTGGTGGCCACATTACTTTGGAAACATGTGCACAAAACTTTTTTGTGGTCATCAATGTAACTCATCATTATTATTCCCCCTTCCATGTGCTTACTTCCCGTGTGCACACCCTTGGGAATAGTTACCGAGAGAGTTCGTCCTTTAGTGCTACTTCCACTCTTCTCCCTCTGGTCCTTCTTGAACTAGCCAAGTACGAGCTCCACGATGCGCTCTAACTCTTCATTGACCAAGGCATCAATTATCTTCTCTACCTCTCTTTTTATCTTCTCATGCACCTCCTCTTGAGTGAGCTTGGGCATATCTGGTTCCTTGGTACTAGCCCCTTTGCTCCCCTCTTCACCACGCATGCCTTCCTTCCTTTGGGTGCCTTTCCTTCTTACAAAGATGAAGGCATCATTTGCATTCTCATCCTCCTCTCCTTCTAAGTCATGGATATTAATTGGCTCTTGATCCACCTCTAGCACCTCCCCTTCATCATCATCCCTTTCACCTACATAGGCATTCAGGTCATTTATAGCTTAAGACCCTTGTTCCTCCATTCCTTGTTCTTCTTCTTTGTCAAAATATTCTAGAGTGGGGGATGTTGTCTTTTCTTCATCTGAAGGTTCTTCAAGGAATGGTGGATTCGTAGGCTCCAAATTCTTTTCCTTGACCACCGTTCTTCTCTTCTTCTGGACATAGGTACTTAGCCCCATGGTACCTACATCCTTCCTTCCCACCACCCCTTGTTCTTCCTCCTCTTCTTCTTTCTCCTTGCACTTTAGCGCTGGCTTCTTCCTTCCCATGGGGTCATTTGGGATGGATATTTCATTTTCTACATATGCGCCCTTCTCAACTTTGGCCTTATGTGTAGGTAGATTCTGGCAGCAGTGCTTTAAAAAATCAGTAAGGTCATCGGCCTTACTATGTGCACGTCCTGCGATACATATCTTTCAACATACGCATGCTTTCCTAGGTAGACCAACTTCTTTCTCATCACTCTATGTTCACTGTCGAGGGTGGACAGGTCAAGTCTTAACTTCTTCGACTCCTTATATCTGTTTACCCCTACCTAGAATAATTGGGTAGTAAATGAGAAGGGGAGTTTGCACCAAGGACTCCAACTACCATCCACCAAGATGAATCTGCCAATGTAGAAATGCTGGTACACCGTGAACTCTTCTTCTCCTTCAGTCATCATGGGGAGTTACTCTGGGATCCACCATTCTTCCTTGAATGCATTCCTAAGGTGTGTATACCATTTATCCAAACATGCCTTGTGCACCCCCATCATTGACTCACAAGTATATTTCTGGAACTTGCCTGCGGGTGAAGGGTCTTCATCGGGGTACTCCCATATGAACTTATCCGATGCATTTGGCACCCCAATTTCTGGGAACACAATGGTTAGTAAAATGTTCCCAAACAATATCTTTCCTCCATCCTCCGTACTGCTTATAATCTCATCTGCTATGTACTGGGAGATATTGTACATGGTGCCTTCTGTGACCTTTCTGCAGACATTCAACTAGGGATTTCTCACCTCGGTCCACCTCTCTTGTCCATTTATCTTGGAAATGAGGTATGCAGCCATTTTCATCACTGAATCATAGATATCTGCGACGTCGTAGTACCTTGATCCCTTCTTATAATCCTGGGATGCGATGGTTTCCTTAATTACCTCCTCATCCTGGAGGTTGTCTAGGATCACGTCCCCTTTATAGCTCAGGCCTGCAAGTTGTGAGATTAATTGTGGGGTTATGTGCATCTTGTACCCTGTGAAGAAAAATAAATCTTCATGCACATGCGTCATTAACCATTGGTACAAGTACTCAAGCTTCCCGAAGTAGGGAAACTAGTAAATATGGAGAATCCCTACCTTCTCCATTTTTACCTTGACTACATCACTGTTAATCAGCATCCTGTCAGGTGTTCATTTTTTGTGGGGCGCACCAGCTCCAATGCCATTTCCTTCACAATTATACTCAACCAGTGATTATAATCAATTACGGTCATTTTTCCGATGTGGGACTCCAACTCTTGTCCTAGAAAAATCCCATTTGGGTATTACATCTTTGAGTACCATACCTCATTGGTATCTAAGGGGATTTCATCTTCTTTCTTCTTTCCTTTTCCCTTCCCCTTTCCCTTTTTGGATTGTACTGTAGGCTTATCAACTAGTTTTGTGGCCATCATTTTACCCTTTTCTTTCATTCCTTGGTTGCCTACGAGTTTTCTGAGAGTTTTCTTCACGCGCCCCATGCCCTAGGGTACAAACCCTAATTTCAGATTTCCCTCTTTTGATCACGGTGCTCTTTCCCAACATTCCCCACACCCGTGAATAACTTCTGCTTTGGTTTGTAGATCAACCAGACCAATTGTGCATGATTTTATGAGATTCTCCTTCACACGAGTTAGCTCTCGAAACCCTAGATCTTAAAAGAAAATTGTTCTCCTTATTTTCGCAAAGTAAAATAATGAACTTATCATCCTTGTATTTATAGCTTTTCCCAATTTTATGCATTAAAGGCTAGGCTACCTACAACCGTATGAAAATATTTAATGTGGCATTTTCAAACAAACCCAACTTCAGTGCTTTTCCTCGTGCGCCCAATCCTTGCATGAAAATTTTTACAACCTTTTTCCGCGTAGACAATCTATCTTGACAGAAGACTTTTACGCACGTGTTACTAGCGCCAAAGGGACCTCTTCCATCCTCATGATTCTTTCTTTTTCCTACCTCATGTTTTTGTAATTTTTCTCCTTTGTACATGGATTTCCAATGGAGCTTTATTTTATCATCCATCAGCCTTCCTAATGCATCTTTTCAATAGGGTCAGTTCGAACAGTCTACCAACTCAATCTTCATGTAGAATAATTTCATGCCTCTCTTAATCACTTCACCCCACACTAAATCGATGCACGGTCCTCTGCGCAATCATAAGCTTAAAAAATAATAAGGTTTCCGGCGCCCAAGGCACAAAACAAGACAACAACGTGAAAGGGAAAAACAAGAAAGGAAAAACATAAAAGGAAACTCTAAACTAACTAGTAGAATTGCCTTATTTACAAACATCAAGAAGCATTATTTATAGTAGGGTTTCAACCTACTCCTATTGAAGTGTCCTGGTAATTGTTTTCCATCTAGCGCTTGTAGCTGACACGTGCCTGAATAAAAAATGTATGAAATTACATAAGGACCCATCCAATGCACCTTCAACTTTCCAAGATGGCGTAGAAATTTAGAATCATATAGCAATACCATCTGGCCAACCTCAAACTAGTTTTTTTTAATGTCGCGGTCATTCCATGCCTTTTGCTTAGCTTTTTTAGTTGTTTGGCTCCATATTGCTAGTGAGCACCTTTCATCCAACTTTATTAATTCATCAATTATTTCTTCAAGTGCTTGTTCATTTTCCAACCCTCCTGCACATGCTATACGAAGTGATGGTAGCATAAATTCAACCAGAAAAATAGCCTCCACACCAAACACCAGTTGAAATGGTTTGGCCTTGTTCAACCTTTTATATTTTATTTTGTATGCCCAAAGGACTGCTGACACCTTGTCATCCCAATCCTTCCTACCCATGTCACATATCTTAGTAAATTTGTGACTAAGGATTTTATTGAATGCCTCTACAGTATCATTTTCCTAAGGGTGATAAGGGTATTCTTATGATGGGATACCATGAATTCCACTAAGAGAATCCTAATTGTTTCATTTAAGAAGTGAGTGCCCCTATCACTTGTTAAACTTAATGGGCACCCATACCTATTGATAATGTTCTCCCACAAAAATCTAGCAGCTGTGGCTACGATGCAATCCTTAGTGGGTGCGGCCTCTTCCCACGTTGTCAAATAATCAGTATAGGTAATAATATACTGTGAGTTAGTCCTTCGGGCAGCTGGTGAGATTGGTCTGACAAAATCTATTGCCCACTTTTCAAAAGGTTCCACGCTGGAAATGGGGCACAAGGGCATCTCGTCCCTTTTTCCAGGTTTTCCAAGGCATTGGCAGTGGTCATAGGCCTTGCAAAACTCAATACAATCTTGGTGAATCATCTCCCACCATAGTCCAGTGACTAGGATCTTGTGTGTAGTTGCATTCCTTGCATAATGTCCTTTGGCAATCCCACCATGGGCCTCTTCTATTATAGCTACGTGTTCATGTTCTAGTACACACTAACATAAGACATCATCATGGCCCATTTTAAACAAAAAACCCATTGATCAACATGAAGGGCGTTGCGCGTATGGCTAACCTTTTCCTTTCTAGAGCATTCATCCCTTCGGGTGCCACACCTACCTTGAGAAATATAGCAATGTATTCTAGTTCTAAGGGTGCGTGCTACAATCTGAATAGTTGTGCATCTGGCATGGTTTCCTCGATACTCTACGCATCCTCTTCTGAATCAATCCTTGATAAATCATCTGGCCCATAATTGTTCTTTCCTATTTTACCACTACTTTGAATTCAAATTCCTAAAATAGAAGAACCCAATGACATATGCACCCTTGCAACACTGCTTTGTTTACAAAATACTTCAAGGCCATATGGTCAGTGTACAATATGAAAGGAGTTGCCAGTAGATATTACCTAAATTTGTGGAGCACGTAGATCATTGACAATGTGTCACGCTCAGTCGTTGTATAATTCTATTCTATTGGTGTCAACTTCCTACTTGCAAAACAAAATGAATGATCAAAAATCCCCTCTCTTGGTTGAGTAAGAATGGCTCCTATTACTGTACTAGAGGCATCCATGTGGACATAGAAAGGTTTATCCCATGATGGGAATCATAAGATAGGTGTGGTGATAAGCCTTTCTTTTAGAGTGTCAAATGCCCTTTGCTGCACCTCTCCCCACTGAAAGGCACTCTTGTGTCTGAGAAATATCTCCGAAGGCATGGTGATCTTAGCATATCCCTTAATGAACTTTTGGTAGCACCTAGTGTGTAAGAGAAATCCGCACATGGTGCTTTGGCTGGTAGGCTCCCCTAATCCTGTAATAACTGTAACCTTCACGGGATCTACCAGTAAAACCTCTTTACATATGATATGCCCTAACAACATCCCTAAAGGAGTTGTAAAGATGCATTTCTTGATGTTGAGGGAGATCCTCAACTGTCGACATCTCTCAAACATCAACCTTAAGTTTTCACAATGGTCCTTTACTAATCCACACACTGTCCAATCATCCAAATATACCTGAAGGAAATTGTGGATAAAGTCCTTAAATTCTTGTACCACTATGCGTGAAAATATAGTGGGTGCATTCTTCAGCCCAAAGGGAATGACTGTATATGTAAAGATTCCCCACTCGGTGGTGAAAGTTGTCTTATCTTGGTCTTCCCTGACAATCCTTACTTGGTGATATCCTGAGAATCCATCCTTAAAGGAATAGATCTCATGCCTAGTAACTCCTTCCAAAATATCTTTAGTAAAGGGGGTGGGAAAAGGATCTATGATACAAACAATGTTTAATTCCCTGTAATCCACACATATCCTAATCCTCCCATCCTTCTTTATATTGACCACCATTGGACTTATCCATTCTAATTCCTCCATAGCCTCAATGATACTGGATGCTATCATCTTTTCTAGTTCTTCTTTAACCCTTACGCGTATGTTGGGATTCATCCTGTAAGGCCTCTTCCTGACTGGGCGTGCACTATCTTTTAACCTTATCCTCATTTCCCTTAATGAATGGTGGACGCCTTTCAACTCATGGTATCCACGTGAGAATAAATCCTCAAATTTTCATGAGAGATTGATGATCTTTGATACTTCCTTGTCTGACCAATAGTCCCCAATGATAGCCTCCTTAGGCTCCTTTTCTGATCCAATGTTAACTTTCTTGGTTTTTAGTGGTTCATGATACAAGCGTGCACATGCATCCACACTATCAACTACTTCACGTGCCCCAACCAAATGGTTGAAATTCAGGCTCTCTATCTCCTCTCCATCGACAAGGTATACCATCTTTCCTTTCTCCTTTTCAGCACATGCGCGCTTGAATTGTATGTCTTCTAGTTCTTCCTCTCAAAACTATGCTTCTAAACTAGGTCCACCGAGTAATTTTACTAACCTATCTTCCACCATGGCACAATCCCCTAGAGTGAGGCACTTGATAGTCTATAACGCCTCATCAACTAGTTTTTTGGTACTTCAGTACTGAAATGTGTGGACCAAGTCAGCCGTTAATTCCTGCCAACTTCCCGTTTGGTGGCATTCTTCAGAATGGATATACCACATGTGCGTACAACCTTGTAGTGTTGAATACAACTTATGCATCCAAAGAGAGGGTGGTAAGGCTTCCGTGTCTTCTCCCCAGACCCTCTCACATGCCTGGATGTGGGAAGAGGTGGGTGCATTGCCACTGTAATTTCTAATAGTAGTGGGTATGTTGCTTTTCGAGAATCAGAAAGTGAGCACAATTCAAACTTCACGCCATTCCAGAAAGTTATCACTATGCGTGGCCCACCACCTTGTTTTTGTGCCTATCAAAACATAACCTAGCATACATCCTCGCTCATCATCCCTCCAGCGAGCTTCCATCTCTCTCAAAAAGACCTCAAGGTATGCATCCCTAGAATAATTTGTTATTGTCTTCCCTCCCAGGTGCTGAACTATACATGTTATTATTACCTTGGTTCCTGATCCTTTCATATGTCACCCAACCAATTCATAAGTCCCATGCACCCAATTATCACATACTATACTAGTATTATCACTGATAGATTGAGCATCATCAAACTGGATGAATCCTTTTGTAGGCTAGATGGTCTCTGGATTTCTTATGGAGCACACATATATTCTATCCAGGACTTCCTCCCCAAGGGGTTTAGTATCGGGGTGGACTTCCCATCAACCAGTGGTATAACTACCCTCTCTTCCTTGTTTTCAAAGCTTATGTACCCCTTGTTAAACCGAAGGTCTGCATTATTCTTATAACACCACGGGTGCCCAAGTAGAGCTGGGAAATTATTTTGTCTCGGCAAGCGCCAAGACTTCAAAATCCCCAGTGAACCTAGTCCCCTGAATGGTAATGGTCGCATCCTTTAAGACACCTATGGGTATTTCCTTTGTCTTATTTGCCATATAAAACACATTTGAAAATGGTTGTAATGTAGGTCTTCCAATTTGATGCCAAGCATCCAGAGTGAGAACATTAACCTTTGTGCATGTGTCAATGAGGATGTTGCTAAGCAGCCATCCATCCACTATTACATTCAAGGTAATCTCTTTGTCATAATCAAGGCTGTGAGGTGGTAGGTTTGCATGTAGGATCTTCCTTTCGTGTTCTCCCCCAACACGTGGCACCTTTTCTCTCACCATGCCCCTAGCAGGGGAATAATATTCTCCTACCTTAGTAGTTTACACACCTCCTTAACCTCATCTAAGTCATCCCTTGGTGCTTCTACTAGTCTCCTTTGTTCATATTTTCTAGTTTTCTCTTTTAAGCACTGGATCTCCCCTTGTAAACTTTGAAGTACATCCATGGTTTCCTGGTAGAATTCTTTTTGGTGAGCCAAGTTTGGATACTTTCCATGTACTACTTCTTCTCTCGAAACTAGAGGCCTCTACCTAGGCACTTCTTTTACGTGCATAGATTCCACCCTCATTGTTATCATAACAAAATCTAGTTTTGATTCTCGTATTACTCATGGAAGCCATTACGCGTTAGCCTTCTTAATACTCACCATGGCAGCACCCTTATCCTTCTGGTACTGCTAACTCATATGTTCATACAACTATGGGCATTCTTCATACTTATGTTTTTTTCCACACCAGGAGCATTGTAGAAGATCTAGACATTCGTGCTTATAATGGTCTGTGGCTCCACAATTAAAACACATCCCACACGGGAACTCACTTCTTCCTCCATGGTTACCATGATCATGAAATCCTCCATGAAACCCTCTTCCATGTGCATCTCCATCTCTGTGCTCCTCATACCGATGTTCATCTCCTTTGGAAATGCTGGTAATGCCATTCTGGCACACACCAAGATCAATTACCTCATGAATCTAGTTAATCAATCTACAATCCTTGGTGTCATGTGTGGTTGAGGTACATATTTTGCAATAACAAGATACATTTTTGTGGATCACGTGCTGCAACTGGGGGCACCTACTTACATCATGGTCCTCGTGACATATTTCGTAGTTTACTACCATGGTGCGTACCACCTTCCAAGTGCATATCCCACCATTATCCTTTATGTGTCCTTCTATGTTACAACCCATACACCACATTCCTCCGTGAATCTCTAGGACTGTGTTGGAAAAAAATATCTCCAATTGCTTAGCCACGGTAGCAATTTGAGCCTCTAGAAATGGGCTAACACCAGTGTCAACACTACAAACTGCTTCAGCACGTAAAGGAGCTTCTAACACTTTGTGTGGGTTCGTGAATATTTTATGAGATAAGGCCCTTATAAAGGGTGTGATCAACCCTCTGACAAACCACTGAGCATGTTGTGAAGGGTGGATATCATAAGACGGTTTAGACAAAATATTTTTAAAGCATGCATCATATTCATGCATGCTCTCTGCCATTCCCTGTTGGATTTATTTGAGAGAGCTAATGCTCTTCTATTCAGACTTAGGTATGTGGGATTCTGCCAAGAATGCATTTCTCAGCGCTGCTATAATCCAAAACAGTCTAATGAGGGTCATACTTTCTATACCAACTATGCACATGTCCTTGCAAGGTCATCACAGATTGATTAGCCTTTCAATCTTGGGTCGTGATTCCCTTCGCGCACCATAGTTGTTCACACTTATGCACATGCTCTGTGGCATCTTCTATTCCATTGTAATCTTGCAAGTGTGGAGACATCTTGATAAATACTTGAGGAGGTGGCTGAGGCCCTTTCCCTCCCGATCTAGTCCCTTGGCTCCCTCTAGTGTTTCCTCCTCCACTGGATCCACTAGTTCATGAGCCACTAGCTCCACCACTCCCACCTCCAGATCCTCCTATGTTAGGTACAGGGCCTGTGTTTTTCATGTCAAGCGCTTCCGGTCGTCCCACTAAATTTCTCGCCGACAGTTTTTGAACTAGTACCACTCCAAGTCGTGGTTCCTCCACCACTTCCTAACGTGCCTCCAAAACCATCCATATACGTGCCTTTTCCAAACATTCCACCAAATACCGGGATAGTGTGTGAAGCCATAGAAGTTCCAAATGAGAAATTATATGTTCTAGGCACTGATCGGTTGCTTTCATTGATATCAAATGGATCATCTGTACTCTTCTCTCATTCGAACAAACCAAACACCAAGGTCCGGTTGCTAGGTGGGTTCAGATGCATTCCAACAACTCTTCTCTTTCTACACGACGAACTCTCATTAGAAGCTGTAAGGTTTTCTCTTCCACACTTACCAGGATGGGGTACCATAGACTGTTCAGGTTGGACATCCTCTGCATGAACCTCAACTCCCTTCCACCATGTTTGGCTCTATAACCCACTTGTAATCCCATGATGTCTATCGATCTCCTTTTCACATGCTTCATTATACTTGAGCTACCTCTCCTCCCTTTCTTGTTCAGTCGTCAGATCAGCCATCCTTCCCTAACCTAGTTTCCTCACCTAGCGCTCAGGGTGGTTTAGCCAGCCATAGGGAATGCCTCTAAACCCATGGTTACATCAAGATTTTTATCGTAAGGGGAATAACATGTAGAAATGATCCCCTAGGCTCTCATAGGAACTCAAACTCAGCAACTTCTGGACAAGAATACGTGGAAATGGCATATTCTAGAGTGTATCTAGTCAGTACTCCCTTCCACTAATGATCTATAGCATGGGTCCACATTAGATCAGCATCTTGCAGGTTATGATATGTTTCTTGGGTCTAAGGGTATGATTTATAATGCCACCCCGATCTAGATGTATAAGCCAAGAGCCAATCGAATAAATCTACAGGGAAACAACATAAGAAGGTTTTATACAACTCATGGTAAAGAGTGTCTTCCACACATCTTCGCGTATTGAACCTAGATCTGGTACTAAATCTCTGAGTGAATTCATCCTCCATGCTTTTAAACCAATCTTCAACACCTTCAAGCGTTAAGCATTCCATCATCACTTTTTGCAGAGATCACGATATATGCCATGTTCCCCTACAACTTCAAAAAGAGGTCTTGACAATGGAACCAAGATGTAGTCACTTTTGCACCCAATAAGAAAAAGGGAACCTTATGCATGCTAGCCTATCACCCAGCGGGTGCTAGGTGCTCACCTGAGGTGCGTGAGAGGGATCCAAGTCTCTCTTTTATGTGATTCTAGTGGAAGGCATAGCTCATGATTCTGACTTAGTGATTTAACAAACATGAAGGGCTATAGAGCTCAGGACGGCTTCTACACCCCTTCAGTCATAATAGAACCAAAGCGCACAACAAAAATAATAGAACTAAGAGTTGTAGATCTACTACTATACTTAACCATTTAAGCAAGATTCATGATTATATAAGAACAAAAGTGTAATAGTAATATGCAGAAAATACAGAGAGAGAGTCCTGATACATTTGTCATGGCAACCTTATCACATTCATTCATAGTGTTTACTTATAAAATATTACAGAAGGTAGATCATAGTCATGCACCATGTGTGGATCCATACATGTATTCTCACAAGACAAAAAATTCACTCCCCATTTCCCCATTACATCGTTACTTGAATTTCGTACCCATTTTCATCCAATAGTTCTCGCATTAATTTTGCAAAGCTCTGATACCTCACTTGTGTCTCTTTCTTTGCCAAGGGCACACATATAAATAGGCCTTTGATCTCTAAAAAACTCCTCTACAGCCTCATATCTGGCCCCAAGTGTCAAGGTGTGGGTCGCCCTGGGCGCATGCCTCTCCGTGTCATGATTAAATTTTTGGATCTTTCTATCACAAGGTAGATTCCTTCTAGGAGACCCTGTCACTAGGCTGGAACCTTATCTAAATGAAACATGTTCTTCATGTGTTCTATCTGAAAGGCCAAAAATGGCTAAGTGCTGAATTTTTCTTCGTGTGGCATGCGCATCCTGGGTTCTTCAAGAGCCTTTTGAACTCTGCCTTGCTTACCTACACCTGTGTGCTTCCTTTGGTCATGCGTGCCTACGCACCCTTAAGATTTGGAAGCTAAATGATGGGCCCAACAACATGCAACAATGAAGGCTACAATGTGTTCATCAGGGTGCACTTTCCCATCACCTCTAAATTTGGGAAAATTCTTCCTGTTACCCCTAGGTAACTCATGCAATGGTTAAGGAAGATCTAGAGGCCCAACTCTTTGTCCTCAAGGCCGAGGTACTGCCATACTTGAAAATATTGTTTGAAGTGAAACTAAGACACCAAAAAGAATTAAGGAATGAAGATTAGGGATAAGTTGTGCTTAAGGAATGCTACTACCAGAAGCTCTGTCTTCAACAGGAGGTGTGTTTGTGGAATGAGCTCTTTTATTTCTTCTTATTGGAGGAAGTTGAAAACCTTGTTGATCTAAGAGTTGAAATTGTGGATCTTCAATTCCAAGAGCCCTTCTACCACGATTATATCGTAGAGTAAACAAGTCAAATAAATGATCAAATTAGTTGTTCTTTTTAGAAAGGAAACTTATTGAACAAATCCCCAGTTGAGTTTCCAAAAACTATTGGGTTTCAAATTTGCACTTGGAATGAAACCATAGTCAGGGGACAAGCAAGTCCATCCTCTTTAATGGGAGATGTTCCCTTATTGAAAGCAAGGAAAAACCTATGTACAAATACACAATCTTTCATTCAATGGTGGTTTCCTGATATCTTGAAATATGTTTTATGCCTGGAAAGTTATCAATACATGAGGATAGAAAAATTGAAGAGAGGAGGGAGGCAGAAGAAGACAATACTTTCAGGGAAAAGAGATGGCAGAGAAAACCCTTATATGTCTTGAGAAAATGAGATATAGAATAGAACCATTCACGTTTATAATGGGAAAAATCCGCAGACTCAAAGTTTTTGAGATTGTATAAAATAGAACACAAAGTTTCTAAGAATGCAAGGATTAAATGATTCACAGATCAGAGAAATAAGGAAATAGAAAATACAGGAAAAAGGGGAAAACCTTTGTATCGATTTCTTCCAATTTGAAATTATAAATTCAAAACATCAAAATTCCAACCCCTATAATGGATTTGAAAGCTCGTGATATAGCTCGCAAGAGATGGTTACAACTTCCTTGAGAAAGCAAGAAATAGTTATAACTTATTCCAATCATCCACGCCCTTTTGAATTCTTGATTTTCAAAGAAATGTTAATGGTGGAAATAATTAGGTTTTTTAAATATATGACCATTTCATTATTTCACCAGTTAAAACATGGGTAGTTTGATTTGCTTCTATAACTTTAAATTTGAGCCACCCACGTGGAAGGAATTGATTGGAATGAGCCTCTAGACACCTTTTGCATTTTTTACCTTTGAAGCTTTGCCAGGATGACATGTAGAGAGGTCCGCCAGTTCCTTTATACTTAGCCAATTTGGGCCTATTTCTTGCTTGACTTATGTTGACCCCCAGACACGTGGAGAGTTGTTGCTCATTTGAGTTTCCATTTTGGAAATGCCTCTTCAAATTGCACCGAGCTGATGCGTTTCTCCTTCCATCGGTCTTGGAATTTTCAATGGCCAATTCTATCTCTTCATTGAATTTCACCATGTGGCGAGATAGCGCTCATTTGGAGATTGACCATTTGATTTCACTCCTAAAATGGTGACCATACTTTGTCAATTTTAACGATTGAATCTTTCTCTTTTTAGACTTGGGACATGTGGAGGACTGGCACAATTTTGAGGACTACCCCTGGATTTGAATCTTGAAACTACGCCAATGAGGCACATGGCACAGTCTATTGAACCTTCCATACTTATTTGATTTGAGAGTTTTTTACCTTCATTTCGAACCTGGGACGCACAGAAAGCATGCGCTTATTTGAGGACTATCCCTTGGGCCCTGCCCCTAGAGTTATGTCATTTAGATGCATGGAGGCTTCTACTATTTCTTGAAACATAGCCATGTCATATCCAATTAGGAATATCCACGTATGACCCGTGGATTCTGGGGAAAAAATTAATTGGGAAGATACACCTGTAATTCTTGACTTCGAGAAGAAAATAAAAAGAAGGGAAGAAACTTCATCAATACGCCAAACTTTCAAATTGTTATCCATGAATGGGAAAACTAAAAACAATGCTAGGCTCGATGTTATCCAATACTCCAAGGTACAGACTCAAAATTTTTGAAACTTGACTTCAAAAGAGGGGAATTTTGAGGATGACAACACGCTAACAATATATCTTCCACTGAGGATGGAAATAGGTAATAATTCCCTCTAGGTGATGCAATTTGATTTTCTAAATCCTCAACTCGTGTAATCCTTTATCTTATATCATTTCAAATTCTAGACGGTTGTCCTTGTTATGTTGAATCATCCCTCCAAGTGTGTTAAAAGGAACCATTTCAAGCACAAATTTCTATGTAGGAAGACGAATTACTTAAGCACAATGGGTGGTGATCTCGTGAGGACTGAACTGAGTAAGGTCTTGGCAATGTCCAAAGAGGCAAAGGAGTTGTTTGATACCGCTGGTTGGTTAAAATTTCTCAATATTTTCAATGGGTTTGATGAAACTTTGAGTGTAGCTATCACGAATACCTAGAAGGATGGCCATGTTTGGGTTCGAAATTTTTCCTTCACTATCTGTTTGAAGTTCATTGCTAAAATCACGGATCTGCCCTAGGAGGGAAAAATTTCATTCAAGCCCAATTCAGACTATAGCCAAGAGATATATTGTTTCATGCTCGGTAAGGGGATCCCTAAAATTCTCCATAATGGCTGTGCAAAATAAGATCTTCCCCATCCATACTATGAAATTTCTCAGCTTATTATGGCTTATATCACCCTTGAAGGGTGTTATAAATTTATTTATGGGTATCATTTTTCCCATGTTAAATCACATTCAGAATGATAGACCCTATAATTTCCCTAATTTTCTTTTCTTATCTCTAGCTAAGTCATTCGATTAGGTCAAGAAAGGAACTTTCTCCCTGCCCTTGCATCAAGGCCTTATCAAAGCCATGACAAATTTGGGTATCCCCCTTATTGGTAAAAATGAAAGAATTGGGGCTTCTGCTAAATGGAATTCTTCTAACTTTTGGGGGAAGACAGTGGTTTTGGACGTTGAGGAGGATGTGGGGAAGTCTATGGCTAAAAGGAATAGATCTCATTTGGATAAGGATAGCTTTAAAAATAAGTGACTAGAGAAAGGTGCTTTTGAACCATGTGAGAAATTAGAGATTATCTTGGACTCAGGGGAGTAGCAGAATGAGGACTTGGGTCAGAAAAAGACAGAGGATAATCAGGAAGCAGATTCCTTCCTCACTGAAAATAGTGAGGAGAAGAATCTCAAGCATGAACATGATTCCTCTAAGGGTAAAAGATCAAAAAATACTAAGGAAGCCATTGAAATTCTGCATGCACATAAAACTACCTAGAATAATTTGTTTAATGCTCAGGATAATGAGGTTAAATCTAATGTTTTCATGAGGGATTTTGAGAATTGTATGCTTGACACCAATATCAACACACACAGGATAAGCATGGTGACAATTGATTTGAGGGAGTTGCAGGAAAAAGTGGAGAAGCTCACCTCTATTGTTCTTAGCAAACAACTTAAAAATGCAAATGAAAGATAAATTTCTACGGAGCATGAATGTTGAAGATGAAGGATATTATCCTTTAGATCAGGGATGTTCACATCATAAATGTCAAAATTAAAATCCACCATCTAAAACTCCTTGTTGAGATGATCCAATCCATGGAAATACTGAAGAATAAGGAAAAAGAGGGGTTTGGTCCTAAAGTGGAGATAGCAGAACCAGACTATAAATATTGGAAATCCACTATTGCTAGCCTGGTTAAGGAATGGAATCGATGCATGCACATTGTGGGTGAACTGATCAATGAATGAAGGTGGCTTCCTCTTTGGCATTTGTTTCTTTTGTTTTTTGGTTGTCTTTAGTTTCTATGTCTTTGTTGTTAGTTATTATGTTATTGGCCTTTTTGTCTTAGGTTTCTAGTGGTGGCTCTTTGTATGGATCTATTACTCTGAGAGGATTTCAATGGCCATCCCCTTAACCCTTCTCTGCTATTATGTATTACTTTGTATGGGGTAGGGTTCCCTCAACCCTTTTTACCTATAATAAAAAAAACATTGGCATTGTCCTGCAAATTCAAAAAGAAAAATTTGTCGTTGTCCCACTCATTTCTAAAGTAAAATTTATAAATTTGATTTCCCCTTATCCCTCGCTATCCCCAAAATTAAATTAAACTATTAATGAGAGATAAATTCAAATTTCTATATATGAAATCCCCCACATTAAATGCGAATATTTGAAATTTCACTATCCCGCACTTTATCTTTACGCAGGGGAAATTTAATTTTTCAAACTTTCCTATCCCATAATTTTTCATTTTTCATAATTTATTTCATTGAATGTATTGAAAAAATAGTAAATACTTCAGAAAAATATATATTATGGTTTATTATTTATTTATGTATCATAGAAAATCACCTCTTGAAATCAGACTATAATACACATAGAAATTATAATACCGGTCTAAGAGCTTGAATCCTAGATGTTTTTTTACAAGGGAATAATGAGGAAGTGATTATAATATTATTTTTGGGTGCATAAAGGAGGAAATAAATAGTGATTGTGGATATGTTACAAGTCTGATTGCTTGAATCCCAACCACATTTTATAAATCTCAATTTCAGAGCAGGAGGCACACAAAGGAAGAATTTTAAAGGAGGAAAGCAAAAGAGGTTGTGTATAAAATATCGTAGATAGTTTTTTTGATAGAGGAGACAGAGGTTTTAAATACATTATCAAGCACGTAATAATTTCAAATGCTAATAAAATATGTATTTATCAAAAGTATCTATTTTGTTGTATGTGTACCTTAGTTGATGGTGGGCACTTTCAGTCACTCTATTTTCACCTAGTTCTTGTGTTTCCCATGATAATCCAACCTTTCCTTTCCCTTATTCACCTTTACAGTTTCGTTTCATACCATTTTCAAACTTCATTTCTATTTCTGACACAAAATTTTTTGTTCTTCTCTAACCAAATAAAATGTAAACCCCTTTACAATTTTTATTCTTTCGGAAAACACAATTATTATGTTCTATTGTAGCTCTTGTATTCGTCTCTATTAAACAGGTTCCATTTTTATCCCTTCTATGTCTCTCTATTGTTAACTTTTTGTGGATTTTTTGTTCACCTTCTAACAATTGTTTTTCCCAATAGTGATGGTCTGTCTCACCAATTGTAAAACATGAGTCTTATATTCATTTTTCTAAATAATCGTAATGTTTTCATTTAGTATAGATTAGGTAATCATTTTGAATTCCGTTAATGCTTTTTTTAACATGAAATAAATAATCCTAGTTAATTATTTCAATGTTCATTATTTATATGATTGCCTCGTTGATATATATTTTTAATTATATATTTTTTCCCATATAGAAATAGTCGAATGTAATGTCTTTAGCAATATGTTTTATGTAAAATAAAAGGTAAACAGATTATATCTATACACATAAATATTATTAAATAAAAAATTTAATGATTTTATTTATAAACATATATTTCCTTTTGCGGACCTTATGTTATGCCGCAAAACCACATAGCTTTGTGTCCTCCACGATATAATTCTAACTAAATGTGAATGAGGAGAATAATAGATTTATATATAATTTATTTATTTTTATGCTACATATCATTGGTGAGATATAGAATTTTGTGAAATATATTAATACATGATTTTACTCATATATTTATGTATCTTTTTGTAAAGTTAATCAAGAAAAATGTTGTTTATCCTAGATTCCTCCTAGTTATAATTATTCTTTATCGAAAACATATGTGTAGAAGAAAATTAGTAATGAATTACTTGATAGTTGAGCTAAGCTATAATAATAATTTTTAAGTTAGCTAATACCATATTCCAAGACTAGTGGTCACTAAGATGGATGTTTACAACATTTATTTTCTATTCCAGGAAAAGACAAGGAAACAAATATTCTAAGACAAGACAAATGTTAAAGATTTTCCTAAAAACATGATATCCAATGAGAATTGAGATTAGCGTCCGCTAGGATATTGTTTACCTTGCATACAATAAAATTAGTAACGAATCTCTTGGAAACCAAGCTAAGCTCCATTATTATATTTAGATTTTTGTATCATGTTATTTGAATCCTAACCACTGCTAAGGTCATAGATTATTACATTGCATTGGTTCAACATAACAAATAATTGAGAGTAGTGGACACTAGGATAATTATTGTCTTTAAAAACTAGAAATCACTACGGCAGATGTTTACTACATTTCTTTGATATTCCAAGACAAGACAAAATAAAAAATATTCCAAGACAAGACAAATATTAACAATTTTCCTCAATACACATATTACAACACAAAATTTTAAGCCTAGCAGCTGCTGAGTTCAACATCATATTTGAATCCTAATATGATATTCTAATCCTAGAGGGTACTAAGGTTAAAGATTATTACATTTCCTTGGTTCAACATAAAAAAGAATTGAGATTAGTGGTCGCTAGGATAATTTTTGTCTTGCATACAAGACAATCAGTAATGGCTTGACTGAAAACTAAAATAAGCTCCATTGTTATATTTAGATTTTACAATACGATTTTAAAAGATCATCTACCAATAGGGTGGATGTTTACTACATTTATTTGATATTCCAAGACAAGACAAGATAAAAAATATTTCAAGACAAGACAAATATTAACGATTTTCCTAAATACACATATTCCAAGATAAAATTTTAAGCCTAGCGACCATTGAGTAAAACATGATATTTAAGTCTATCACATGATATTTTAATCCTAACATGATATTCAAATCCCATTGGTTGCTAAGGTCGAATATTATTACATTTCCTTAGTGCAACATAACAAATAATTGATATTAATGGCCGCTCAAATAATTGTTGACTTGCATACAAGAAAACTAGTAATGACTTGACTAAAAATTGAACTAAGCACCATTTTTATATTTAGATTTTACAATTCAATCTTGAAATAATAATGACGATTAGGGTGGATGTTTACTAAATTTATTTGATATTCCAAGAAAAGACAAGATAACAAATATTCCAATACAAGACAAATATTAACGACTTTCCTAAATACACATATTGAAACATGAAATATTAAGCCTCATGGGCACTAGATTGAACATCATATTGGAATCCTATCACAGTATATTAAAATCCTAACATGATTTTTGAATCCAAGTGGCCCCTAGGGTTGAAGATTATTATTATATTCCATTAGTGTTGTTGGTTCCCATTGTGAGCCCATGAATTAAATTTTTCTTTTTCATAGATTTTCCATAAATCTAACTCTTTTGTGTGATTCATATTGCTCCCAGTGGTTAAAAATTAATTATGAGTAAGGGAAGAGTCTCAATTTCTAATAAATTTTATGCCTTGTTGAAATTGAAAGAGAAGATTCAGTAGAAATGTTGGGGACTAGTTTAATGGTCGAGTTGATTAAAGTAAAATCATCAAACAGTCAGGTGATTGGGACTATGTCTACATCTTTCATTAGGAACCTAAAAATAAACTCCAAAATGATCTAAACTACTCCAAGAATATGAATCCTTAAAGGCCCAAAATAATGCAACCCAACCATGAGGTAATAAAGTTGTTAAGACTAGTTAAAAAATTTAGTTAAAATGGGGTTAGCCATTTTGTAAAAATTAGGACATTTGAAATGGCCATCAATTTACTCCTTGCAAAAGCATTGGCCATTGGAATTTAAAAACCCACAGGATAATAAGTTTAAAAAGCATTGGACATGTTACTTTCAAAAGGCCAATAGACATTCATTTTGTTGTCAAATTTTTGCAACACTGAGAAAATCATAAATTCCCAAAGGAAACATGGAAGCATTCCTGTGCTTTCCATAGCCAAAGGATTTTGCGGACCTCAAGTCCGCGGAATGAGACAAGTTTTATAAAAGCTTTGGGTCTAGGAAAGGTTAAAAAGTCAAATGGTATATGTGGTGGAAATATGGATGGGACAAGTGGCACAAATCAAAGGCATCAAATAGACACGTGTCAACATTCTGAGACTCTTCAAGGCATTTTGGGTCTACGTGGACTTCAAGTATGTGGAATGGACCAAATTTCATAAAGCTTTAGATACTGATGGTTTGACAAGTCAAAATGGCTAGGTGACAACATTTTTACTGAAGCCAAAAGTTTCTAAGTGTGCTCAAGATTGAAATTACAACACGAAGGCACAACCAATGAAAGGTGAATACGTGTCATATGTGGATAGCTTTTCTATTGGCTTGTGTTTCGTGATTTTTAATAGAGGTTAAAAAATAACTGACATTTACGAGAAGCATGGATATTTTCTATTGGATCACATTTTGTGTTTTTCAGTTGATTATCAAAAAAATTGACATGATACAGGGGATTGGAATGATCTTATTGGCTAGAGCTTCAGACTTTGTCGAAAGGTATATCAAAAGACTGAATTGTGAAGTAACATAGAGATCTCTGATTGGTTCAAGTTTCATGGGGATCATTCAAGGCCATCTAAAAATCTAAATTGAAAAAGGCGTGGATATTTTTCATTCAATCACATTTCAAGGTGGCTAGTACAAATAAAATAAAATCCTGACACTGTAAAAAATGTGGAGCTTTTTCATTGGCTCATGTTTTATGAATGAACAATCAAGTGAAAGAATAGTTTAAAGAAGGTGAAGGAACGTGGCATTTTCTGATTGTATTACATTTCATAATGGAAATGTATTTATGAGAAAAGTCACATAAGATAAAAAATAAAATCAATGCACACGTGGACAAAATCCAAATCCAATCAAAGGTTGTAATGTGTCACTCTCATGTGCATCCCAACGTGAAAAAACTTCAATCGTCATAACTTTTGATCTAGAGCTTCCAAATTAAGAAAACTTGGTCTCTTTGGAAAGGTCTCCTCGATCTCTTGAATTTGGAATCATCTAATTCAAAAATTGATGTCATTTTGTAAGAAAAAAAGAGAAAAATTAGTTTGGGATTTTGTATGAGTTTGTGAACAAAGTGAAAAGAGCATAAACGCACCTGACAGTATCAAATAATTATTTTACACCTAGCAGTAGCTCAACCTAGTAGCAAACCATAGACTAGCATATGGAAGATCCCAAAATACTAAATCATATATTTTTAGTTAGAACATTCCCACTTTGATCAAAATATTTTCTTTACAAACAAGGGGGAAATTTTGTTACTATTTTGGGGGGAAAATAAAATTGTAAGAACACATCAAAATTGTATAAATATGAGGAATTATCTTCATATTCAAAGGGGGTTAGTTTTTTTCTATTTTTGAAAGAAGGTAGAGAGATTCAATTGTAAATATTACATGTTTCCTTTGTGAAATGCATATTGATCTCAGTTTCCCAAACTTTGTATGTCAAGGTGGTTGCAATGTACAACCATTGACAAGATTTGAGAGCATTCAATTGATGTTCCCTTGCTAAGAAATTCTAAGATCTAAATGAAATATGTCCACTTTTGAGTTTAAATTTTTTCTTATGGGTTCTGTGTTTGGAATTGTCCATTAATGAGTTATATTTTCGGCTACAGTCTTGTGTTTGTTGCTTAGCTTTATCGTACACTAGATTTGTCCTTAATGGTTATGACTTTGGTCATTAGTTTGATATTGTGTTGTAAGTATTTACTCTACAATATTGGATTTAATTGTAAGATCCTTACTGTAACCATTTTGTGCGGATAGATTTTTATTAGCCTTTGAGTGTATCTTAGGCATACAGGAGTATGAGTAATAAATACTTTGTTAGAATACTTCGCATGAGTTCTTGTGTCAAGTATTTTAAATATTGTGTCAAAGATTTGCATCTATTGAGGATCAATGAATGTAAATCTTCCTTTGTAGAAACTATGACTGGTTAATTCAAATTCTTTGTGCTTTTCTTGAATTACAAGTTGCTCTAAGTGTTAAATGCTTGACTGAAAGGAATATGTCTACATATAATCCCCCTCATTCAAAAATTACATAAGTAATCCTACCCCATTTTATCTACCATTCATTTTTGTTGTTGCTCTGTCTTTAAATATCACTGATATTGCCCCTTAGCTATAAATTATACCATCTAGAGAATGCAAGACCAATCGAATCCCGCTTATCTTTAGTAACCTATGTCTGGACAAAGTAAACATACACAACATATTTTGTGATAACTCGTGAGAGTGAGTGTTGTGTCCATTGGCCATGTTTATCCTAGATTGACCCACCATTTTCAGAAAGAAATTGAGGGAACAAACTATCCCATCTCTCCCTCTCCCATTTAGGTTACACCTCGGGTCCTCTCACCCTGGTTTAAGGCAGGACCAAAAGTAACAGGAAAAGGCCATCTCCTGTCTGTAAATTCCCCTTAATCATCCCAAAGCTTGATCCCTAAGGAAAGTGCTAGACCCCTCCCTGGACTACAAAATGACATACTACCTGGTCTACCACCATTCCAAGCCAATTCCCCACTATTGTTTCCATAAAGAGAATTATTGTCAGGCCACTAGGGGGTGCCATATTTGAGGACCAACACATCTTTTGGTGGACATAAAATTTATCTCATTAGATCAGAATTTTAGTTAAATTTTCTTAGGCTGTATGAATGGCTAGTATTTTTTGATATAAGTTGATAGGCATTTTGGAAATTAAGGATCAGATATATCCTATCAACAAACTTTTGGCAGAACTACTGTGGAATTCTTTAGTCCAATTAAGGTTCATAATACATACCTTTATAGAAATTTACTAAAATTTTGAAAATATCAGTCCATTCTAAAGGTATTGTTCAAAAGTTTCTCATTATAAGTAGGACGTTTCCAGTAAGCCTGACTCCAATGAGAAAAGCATAGTAAAATTCATAAAGATCTATGAAAGCTATTTGTCTACTAATTTGTGAAGTTATCCTTTCAAGAAGAATTTGAGTTAATCTATACATCTAAGGTGCAATACCTTAGTGGAAGCCCCATGTCTTTCAAAAGAGAATCTAGTATATACCAGTGCAAATTTTTTACAACTTTTGATTAACTCTCCCCTTTTGCAAAGTTAGAAGGAAGAATTTCCTTTTTCAAATCTGATCCAACCAGAAGATTACTTCCAAAGCTAGAAAATACACCAGTTAAGAAGGACAGATCTGGAAACTAGTGGGTGGTCAAAGGACAAAAGAAAAGATTATTCAAACTAAGCTGAATTTGATCAACCTTTGGTGGAAGATTACTCTAGCACACATGACATCTCAGATTCATGTAGTCCACTTAGGTTGATCTGCATACTTTTTTCCAAGAAGGTTCAACATCTACAACTAGCAAAGGTATTCTTCATCTCCCTTCTTTGTTGACTCATAAGAATCAAATTATATGAAACTGAATCCCTGAAGGACTCCTATTTTTTGGATCATACTCCTCTACCTCCAAGACCCCCAGTCCCCCACCATTTCAATATCTGAAACACCTCCACAAAATAATATGGCACAACCTCCACCTAAAGAACCTTTCAGAGTTAACACATATAGACCTATTGATTTTAATAACATGGAAGGTTATCCAAATGAAGTACCACATGAAATTAGGATGAGGTTGCCCAAGTTTCAAGGAAATAATGCCATAAGTGGAGATCAACATCTTATATTTTTTCCAAAATATAATGGATGACTATGAAATAGAGCATGAAGATGTTTATGTAAAGTTATTCATACATACATTAGAAGAAGATGCCAAAGAATGGTACAATTTTCATGCCTACAAATTCCATATATTCTTGGTTAGAAATGAAGAATGCTTTCAAACTCTAATATGGTGATAAGACTGGCCCTAAGTTTCTCTTATCAGAGTTTGAAAATATCAAAAAGAATCCTAATGAGTATGTGTAAGACTTTAATATTAGGTTCAATAAAACCTTGACTAGATTATCCTATTAATCTAAGGCTTAGTGATGATTCTTTCTTGATTAAGTACTCAGATGCTTTTAATAAGAAGGCAACTTATCATCTAAGGGATAAAAATCCTAGAACTCTAAGGCATGATTTCTCTATGGTTGTCCAAATTGAGAACAATATCAAGCAAGCCGGGAAACCTCCAAAGAGGGAAGGTGTCAAGATGATTAATCCAGAGAAGCCACATGAAAGTAAGGCAGTGGACCTAGAGGAAGTGGTTAAAATTTTGGCTAAAGCAGTTAAAGAGATATTTTACAAGCTTGTTATAGAAGAGAAAGGATTGGTTTCAAATCCACAAGCTCAACACCAATCCCAAGGACAAAATATATTTGGGAATCATCCTAAAGGAGAGCACCATGGGCTGATGATAGAGGAAAAGGATAAGTGGGTTCAACAAATAAGCAACACAGATTTTAGAGAAAATAAAGCAGTCCTTGATCCATTAACAGCAAGGGTATCATTAGTAGAAGAAGACCACATCATTGAATGGTGTGATAAGTGTTTATTGCCAAACTCCCCTTGTGAGCAACTTGTTGGAGATGATGATGTTGCTTGATGAAGCTGGTTTTGATGACATATGCATGATGGAGTGTCTAATATATTCAATTCCATGAGCCATTTCAACTGATCTATTATATGTCTAGAACTGTGGAGGAATTTTAGGATTGGACAAATCAAGTATCCTCCCTCCAATCTATTGTTAATGTTGATATAGATATGACACAATCATTTGAGCTTCCAAATCTTGAATTTGAATATTTGAGAGCTTTAATGATTAAGAAGTATGATGGTGAAATCCCTTCTGAAGAAGATAGGTAACTATTAATGAATGTTTTGGTTGCTCAATAAAATGATTTATAACCTTAGGAACAAACAAGTCAAATGACCTTACCCTACTCTTAAACCAAAACTTCATATCCTAACTGACATCCGCAAAAATGATCCCATAAAGAGTATGCCCAACAAAGGTCCTATTACTTCTTCAAAGCCAAGCACTTATTCTTCTTCTCAAGCAATAAAGGATAACATCCCATCAGAAAGGACAGTCACCTATGGCCTCTAATACAACCCATACCAAAGTATGTTACATGTGATACAGATCAAATTCTAATTCAGATAAAAATTATAGTCCCAATTGTGGAGTTATTAAGAATTCTTAAACATAGAAAAAGAGCATTTGAATACTTGGGGTTGAAGGATGATATGGTTGTCAAAGAAAGGGGTGTAAATAATGTGGTGACTCCGCCTTGTCATAGTCTGAATTTAAGTTGAGATAAATGAAGAACCAGAGAACATGGAAGAACCCCCAAAAGTATATTTAGCCACATCCTTAGTAGAATCCCAATTAGATGTGATCCTTTCTTTACTACTTTGATTGTTAATGGGTGACTTCTTCATAATTGCATGTTTGATTCAGGAGCTTCATGTAATATCGTGCCTTTAGAGGTCATGAATGAACTGGTATATCAAGATAAAAACAACTTTTGGGAGATGTTATGGTATGGATTCAAGAGAAGCACCTATTGTGGGGTATGTTAGAGGTCTAGTGGTGCAACTTGCTCCCTATCCAAGGAAATATTTAACCATGAATATGGTTATAGTTGGGTTACCCTGCTAAGTGGGGCATGTTATTATCAAGAAAATGGGTTACAAGTGTGGGAGGAAGTGTTCAGATGGACATGTTTTATGCCTCTATACCATTAGAAGGGAAGTTAGTTCAAATTGTACAGAGAAGAGAAATGTTACATCTTATTGAGGATCCCATGAATGCCTTTTATGAGGTATTGATTCATTGATACAATATTTGCGTAACTTCATAGGGTGTGCAAATTTTAAAGATCATTGTATGGATGCTAATGCACATCTTGAGGATGCAAATGTTCCTTGGACCATGATTTTTGATGGAGCATGTTCTAAATTTTGAAATGGAGATGGAGTGGCTCTAACTTCTTCGAATGGTGAGTCATTTAGATTTTATTTTCAGTTAAATTTTGAGTGCACCAATAATGTAGAAAAATATGAAGCACTCTTGTTTGGACATGAAAATTTCTTGGAAGCATGGGATAAAATATCTCCTTTTAAAGGGATATTCTGAACTAATAATCAAGCATAGGTACGTAAGCTATATATAACAAAAAATCAAAGATTAAAGTAGTATAGAAATGCACTATGGGATCTCCTTGAGTGTTTTGATTCTTTTGATATTAAGTATCATGGGAGGATCCAAAAATTGGTAGTTGATAGGTTGGCAGTTCTGGCTTCACAATATGACAAAGAGGATTCATCTCTATACTGTAAATTTGAAGTGGAAGTACTGGTTTGACCTTCTGTAGCTGATAATATTCAACACTGGAAAGTATTTGATGATGATTCACACATTAAAATATTTCTCAATTGCCAAGGTGAGTTCACTAACCATATTATTGATTTAGAGCCTATGATAGAGGTATGTGAAGAGAATGAAGTTCTATTTGGAAAATAAGTAATTAAACTGAAGACTAATGTAATCAAGGGGATTAGTCAGTTTAAAATCTGGTTTTGACAGTACTGATAGATAGATTTTTAAATCTACTACTTTTCCAAGAGATGTTGTGGAGTGCAATCTGGGCTCCATCCAAGATCCTAGAAATGTATGGTTAGGCAGTAATCTAAGTAAAAAAAAAAGAGAGGCTTATGGTCAGTTATTAAGAAAATACAAGGATTTCCTTGTTTGGTCTTACTCTGAATTAAAATCCTATAGAGAGGATCTGTTTCAGCATGAGATACCATTGGTACCTCACTCCAAGCCCTTCAGATAGAAGAAAATACCAATCAATCCCCTCCTTGCAACCAAAATGCAAGAGGAACTTGACCAAACTACAAGATGGTGGTATAATACAACCCACTAGGTATTCTTCATGGGTAGCTAACTTAGTGCCAGTCATAAAAAAGAATGGTGATATAAGGACTTTTTGTTGATTTTAGAAATATGAATAAAGCTTCACTTAAAGATAATTATCCCCTACCTAATATGGATAATTTGGTTCAAGAAGGTAACTAATTCATAAATGTTATCTACCTTGGATGGCTTCTCTGGTTACAATCAGGTTGTGGTGAGAGAATCATAGCAATACAAGATTACATTCACCACTCCTTAGGGTACTTATGTTTACATTAGGATGACATTTTGGTTGATGAATGTTGGGGACACTTTAAAAAGAGAAATGGACACTACTTTTGTAGGTTTTATAACCTAGTTCATTGTTGTATATCAGGATGACATCACCATGTTTTCCAAAAGAAGAGAAGATAACCTAATGTACTTAGAGAAAATATTGATTAGGTACAGAGAGTATTGCATTTCATTGAACCCCAAGAAATGTCATTTTGGTGTGAAAAAATCTAAGTTACTTGGACACATAGCTTATCACCAAGGAGTCATGATTGATCCAAAATGAGTAGAAGCTATTGACCAAGTTTGTATCCACTTGTCAAAGAAAGGTATTTAGTATTTATTTGGGTAGATTAAATTTTTGAGAAGGTTCATTTCTAATTTTTTTGAAATCACTTTTCCTATCAACAATATTCTGAAGAAAGATCAAGTGATCAAATGGTAAGAATGGGTTGTTCAAGAATTCAAAGGAGTAAAATAAGCACTCCAAACCACCCATATATTAGCTAGTCTAGACTATAAAAAATAGTTTCAAATGTTTTCATTTTCTTCTAAATTAAATATTTCCTTTGTGCTATTACAAAGAATGAATAAGGCCATGAAAATCCTATTGCATTTTTCAGCAAAGATTTGTGAGGGTATGAGTTGAAATAATTTTTCATAGAAAGACAAGCTTTGTCTTTGGTCAAATCAACCAAAATATTCATACCTTATGTTATAAGTTCAAAAATTATAGCATATGTACCTCACATAATGGTAAAGGATATTTTGTCTTAGATTGAAGTATCTAGTAAAAGATGCATATGGGTTAATAAGCTTCAAGAATATGATATGGAAATACAAAATATCAAGCTTGTTCAAGGATTAGGCTTAACAAGGTTGATGTCAGAGAAATTTTCAAGTGGTAGAGATCCACAATAATGAAGAAGATGGGCCACTCCCTCATCAAAATCTGAGCAATTCAGTCTGGTATAAAGAGATACAGTATTATTTGATGAACTTGAATTGTATTATAGACTTAGATATGAATCAAAGGATGACACTCAAGCTACTTTATCATAAGTATATCTTGAATAATAATTGATTAGATTGGAAGAATCTGAAAGGATTCTTACTTAGATGTATCATTGAAGAAGTGGCACCCAAAATAATTGCAGAATTTCATAGGGGAGTGTGTGGAGGACATTTTTCTAGAAGAGTGAGTTATCAGAAGATTCTAAGGGCATGATATTGGTGGTATTCATTATTTGAAGATGTTTACTTGCTATTTTGAATATGTGAAAGTTTTTAATAGTTTTCTGGAAGAATGAAAGCTTCTAGGGCCCTACCCTTACAGACTGTATCAACAGAAGCTCCATTTAAATAATGGGGCTTGGAATTTATTGGTGAAATCTCATAATCTTAAAGTTATAGTCATAAGTGGATATTGGAAGCCACTGATTACGTTACCAAATGGGTTGAAGCCATTCCCATTAGAAATAAAACTCATCAAGTAGTCATGAGATTTATTTTCAATAATATAATATTAAAATTTGGTGTGCATTCCAAGATAATTAATGACAATGCCATGATATTTAGAGCTAAACCATTGGAAAAATGTGCCTTGAGTATGGTGTAAATTTGGCTTATGCATCGAATTATAATCTACAAGGAAATGGCCAAGAAAAATCAAGCAATAAAAACCTGTTAGAGATCTTCAAAAGAACACTAGAGACTAATAAAAATAAATGGGGTGAGAAAATCAAGTTTTCATTGTGGTGAGACATAGCTACTACCAAAAGGTCTATAGGAAAAACCCTTTTTAGCTGGTTTATGGAGTTCAAGCCCTTCTTCCACTACACTTACAACTTTCTTCATATCAGTTTATGCAACAATTTTAAGATGGAGGAGAAGTAAGTCCATATAAGGCAAGGATAAATCAAATCATCGAATCATATGAAGTCGTAAGAGATTCCCACAAAAAATGTTAAATTTAGAGAAAAACTAAAGAAAATATTTGACAAGAAGGTCACTCCAAGAGCTTTTAATGTTGAAGACTTAGTTTTTTTGTGGGACAATAGACATGAAGATAAATTTAAAAATGGAAATTTTGATGCTTTATGGATGGGAACATACTCTATTGATATTGGGATTGGAGAACATACATTTTTAAAGGACTTGGAAGGACATTTTTTGGAGTTTCTTGTTAATCTAAGGCATCTCAAACACTTTTTGGATTGAGCCAAGGGATCAAGTATGATCATTGTATAGTGTATAATTGTGTTTTTTCCCCTTTTCTTGCATTTTTGTTTACATTTTTTTCTCTGGTCTACAGTGACTAGGTTTCGAGACATGGCAATATTCTAGTTTAAATGTAATCTATCTTTTCATTCATCCCTGTGTATGTTGTCTTCCTGAATCCTTACCCAATTGATTAGGAATTTGGTCTCCCCAAGAAGGATCCATGTTGGTTCCCATTCTGAGCCCCTTAAATAAAATTTCCTTTTTCATATATTTTCCATAAATCTAACTCTTCTGTGTGATTCATATTGCTCCTCGTGCTTAAAATTTCATTATGAGTAAGGGAGAAGTCTCAATTTGTAAGAATTTTTGTGCCTTGTTGAAATTGAAAGATAAGATTCAACAAAAATGTTGTAAATTAGTTTAATGGTCTTGTTGATTAAAGTAAAATATTTAGACACATAGGTGATCTAGACTATGTCTAAATATTTCATGAGGAACCTAAAAATCAACACCAAAATGATCCAAACTACTCCAAGAATCTGAATCCATGAAGGCCCAAAAGAATTAAACCCAACCATGAAGCAATAAAGCAGTAAAGGTTGTTAAAAATTTTAGTTAAAATGGCCTTATACATTTTTTCAAATATTGGGATGTTTAAAATGGCCGTTAATTTACTCCTTCTAAAAGCACTGGGCATTGTCATTTGAAAGTCTATGGGAGACTAGGTTTAAAAGAAATAGTAGGTTACTTTCAAAAGGTCAATAGACGTTCATTTGTTTTTCAAAAAATTTCATCACCAAGAAAATCATAAATGCTCAAAGGAAACGTGGAAGCATTCCATTGATTTTCATAGCCAATGTATTTTGTGGACCTCAAGTCTAGGGAATAAGCCAAGTTTTATAAAATATTTGGGTCCAAGAAAGGTTGAAAAGTCAAATGCTATATGTGGCAGAAAGATATATGGGACAAAAGGTTCAGATCAAAGGCATCAAATAGATATGTGTCGGCATTTCTGCACTCTTCAATCCATTTGGGTTCCGTATACTTCAAGTCTACGAAATGGACCAAATTTCATAAAGCTTTAGATCCAGAGGGTTTGACAAGTCAAAATGCCTAAGTTTCTAAGTCTGGTCAATTTTGAAATTACAATGCGAAGGTGAAACCAATAAAAGGTGAATGCATACCATAAGTGGAGATTTTCTATTGGCTCATGTTTTTTTTTTTTTTTTTAGTATAGGTTAAAGAAATAACTAACATTTTCAGAAGTGTGTATATTTTATATTGGCTCACATTTCATGTTTATCAATTGATCTTATCAAAAAGTTTGACAAAATGCAGGGGGCGTTGAATGATCTTGTAACAACCAATTTCTAAACACCATAATTACAATATTTTTTTTGTTTCCCAATTTAAACCTATGCCTTCAGTGATTTAAATGTAAAACCTAACATTTAAATCCAACATGAAATAATTTTAATTCTTCAGATAAGAAATTAATTAAGGATATGAAAATTCATGGGTCAAATAGATCCTTCTTGATCCCCCATAAGTACTCTTTCGAGTCAGTATACAAAGTATAGTTGTTAGTGCCCTTATCAACATTGATTTTACAAGTGTTTGTTCAAAGTATCTACCTAGGGTACTGGTGTTCAGTAAATCTAATCCCATTTAATATCTCACACTTTTTTTTAAACTAGGTGAACCTGATAGTGTACTGACATACACTACTTTGGCCAAAGTTTATGAGTCATGCATTGCATGCTCTGTTTTTAGAATTCACAATATCTTTGAAACATGTCCCATCACCATGTCACTTGGTTCCATTATCAAAATTGAATCATTGTTTAAGGTAATCAAATTTAATTCAATTACACAATGCAAAACTTGTGCATCTAGTAAGATGAGCACAACTGTGCTAACTTAGGTTTCTTATGGGAGAGAAAAATATCACATAAGGACTTGCATCATCACAAGATAACTTTCTTCCCCGTAGCCAACGTAATTTGGTACAGAGGAACAAGACTGAAGTGGATAGACAACCTCTACATCATAGCATAACTTAGTTCATGTTGATTATGAAATGAGTAATAAAAGGATCTTGAGGGAAAACTTAGGATAAATACTATATGGTTATATTCAATGAATGACCCATGTCATTCAGTGAACACCGTACTACAACAACCATCCAAATTTGACCTGTAAAGTACCATCCATTAAGTTGTCATAAATATTCACCTCATTGAATTAGTTTTATGATAGGTTTATATTTCGTAACGCAACAATATTCATCGCATTAATTATTTCATCCTAAGGTCTTGTAGACACCTAAAATATGCTTACACTTAGCAATTCCTCTAATTCAGTCAATTAATAACACTTTGTTAATCAACCCTTCTCCTCTCCATTCTTAGATGCCCATTTACCACACCTTCTTGGTTTTATTCTTCTTATATTCAACTCATTTGGCTAATAAACCCCTTTTTATTAGCTAAACCATCTTCCTATTCCCCTATAGATCACTTCGATCAGTTTCCTAGGCTATCTATCAGTCACATATGGTTAATCAAAATCCTCCCAACTCTTAATGAGTCTCTAAACACTCATTAATCAAGTTTAACTAGCCTAAACCTAGCTTAACTAAGCCTAAAGCATGTTTGTCCTAATCTAATCTAAAAGAGATTTTTGGCTTACCTTTAGTCCCACATGCACCCAAATTTCAAACTCTTCCATTTGGAAAACTATAAATAGAAGGAATAAACCTACCCATTCAACCTTATAACTTTACATAACACAAAACCAAAACAAGCCTAAGAAAGCTTGGATCTCTTTTTTATTAGCTTTAAGATAATTAGACATTTGATCTAAAGTTTTCCTTCCTCCATTATTGAGCTAACATCCATTACATAATGCATCCATAAACTCAACTTTGAGTAAATGAAGAAATCCATGTGGCCTTGAAGCCATTAATGGTGGGTCTTCATTCTAAAAATCTTGAGAATCCAAGTAAACAACCATATTAGATTGTTATGGGTCTTCTAGGTCCATTTTTTATGCAAGCACAAAGAAGGAAAGATAAAATAATGGTGTTAGTTTAATTCATGGAGTTATATAGGAGTTTATCTTGTTTAGATCTCATCTTGATGGTGCATAGTTATGTTAAACTTGCTTTAGAGCTATGTAGATGCTTAGTTTCATTTGTTATAGCTTAGTTAATCTTTCATTACACACATTTGGCATGCTGGGTGGGACTCTTAGTCCATCCTCTATTAATGGAGGTCTTTTAAGATTTTTAGTGTCCATTTTTATGCTTTCTAGTGTTAAAAGGCTTGTCTTTTAATGGATTTCATGTTTTAAATAGGCTAAGTCTCCCTTTTGCTTAAGCATTTAATGGGTTCAAGCTAGAAATAGGTTTCCATGATATATAAACAACATGTTTTCTTCTTTAAGTTTTTCATTTTAAAAAAAAATCAAGTTTTTGTAGGGGTACGTGCAGGTGTACTTGATCAAAGGGTTTTCATTAAAATGGGTTTGAATCAGTCATTATGGGTGCATATCCATCGAAACTGACGTGTATCTGTTATTGTGGGTGTGTATCCATCAAAACAGGTGTGCACACATCATTATGGGCACATATCTATCATTGTTACTATTTTTTTACACATGGGTGCATATCTGTCAAAATAGGCACGTATCCATCAAGACGGGCATGCACATGTCATTCTAGGCAAGCATGCATTGAAATTTACTCATTACCTATCTTCCGGAGGCCAAAATGTTTTCTCCCGACTTCGAAACGACTCTGTTGTTTTTGTGTTGGAAAGGTATTGAAGTGAACTATGCAATGGAAACATAAAATTAGGATTTTGTATTATAGAAAAAATATGGTTTATATTATTAGATAACTAGTCATTTTCTAACTTGTCTAAAAGTTCACAAAATTGTTTTCTTGGTTATTCTATCACTTTGAAAGGTCTTTGTGGGAAAAATTAGTGGTTTGTAGGTTATTTTAAGATTATTTTTGGATCAACTTAGTTAATTTTTTTCAATTTATCATTGGGAAAGGTCTTCAAAGCATGTATGCTCTTCCCTCACACCTTATAGGTGATCTTGGGAACCAAAAATGCTTCCAAAACCTTATTTTTTCTTTCAAAACACTTGATTTAAGCTTCAAAATGAATTAACTTTTCAAAGTTGAATAAAATGAGTTTCATTTTCACAAAATTACTGAAGGTGTTTTCCATTTATTATTATAGTTTAGTTTTCATGTTGTGTATGCTCTTCCCTCGTACTTTTTAGGTGACCTTGGTAATAAAAAACAACACTTAAAATATCTTTTATATTGTGATCTTTTTGGAAAATTACTAACTCCTTGCATGTAGAACCAAAACTCATTGTCGAAGAAGGAAGGTTCAAAACAAAAATCCATTAATACATGTTTGATTGTAGGTTGCAAAATGGTGTGCTACTTAAAACCACATTAAGCTAAGCAGGATAAAAAACACACTAGTTTCATAACACTGTATTACAAGTTTTAGAAAAGGGTACGTCCCTATCCACTCAACTAGAACATAACCCCTTTGGCATAACGCCTTAAGTTACAAAAATGGGGTTGGTTGTAGGAACCCTAAAGTAATCGACCACTGAGTAACATCATGGATGAAACAAGAAGCACTTTTCTCACCCACTTGACTAGTCATACATTGTGAGTTTAGAGTCAAAGTTGTCTGTATCATGACCCCAGTGATGATACAACTAAATGCACTAGTTTCTCATTATATCAGAAGGGGGTAAAGTAAAGTCTAGATACTCTTTAGGAAACCTTGGTAAATTGAGCTTGCATTTAGAAAAATTGTAGACACTTAGTTGAGTGATATACTTAGGAAATCCATTTCATCAAGGAGCCCACTTTGATAGTCCATTATCACATCTTGTCAAACCATCACAAATTGATGACTTACTTGGAGTCTAAACCTTGTTTTTTTAACAAGGAAAAGATTCCACTTAAGTTAGATCTAATTTTCATTCATCGCATGATTTACGACGTATCACTTAGCTTGGTTTATTTCTTGCCTTAGGACAAGGTGAAACTCTACCCAAGTGACACTTAGTTTATTTCGACCTCATTTGGTCTATACCCTTGCATTCTTGTTAACCATTTGGGAAAAGGAGGTATACCTCATGAGTGTTATCTAGACATCGTTCACCACTTTTTTTTCATTTATGCCCATCCATGTTTATGGCTAGGTTGTTAAATGTCTAAACTATGAGTATGTTTTCATGTCTTTGATAGTCCTTTAATCTTGATTTCAAGATAGTCTTTATATCTAGGATTTTGTTTCATCACTATTTCCCCTTGAGTTGTTATTTTTTATCACATTTTAGCTATACAATTATGGTAATTACATCTTGTTTTCATTTTTTAGAACTTGTTATAAGTTTCTTTATTGTATCGTTATGCTCCTCGTACAGATAATAACTTATAGCTATACTTGTACTTAGTTTTGATTCCAACATCATCTGCGTCTTTTGAGAGTGTTGATACTACTTTTTGTATATTTTGATGTTATCATATTTATACTAACACCTTACTTTCTTAGTTAATGTATCAGAATAGTGTTGTTACGTTATCCACAATCACAACTTCCATTATTAAAGACATAGATTTTTTCATAATTTGAACTAGTCATAGTATATCTCATGGAGAGATTGCGCCAGTGCAAATTTGGTGCTTAGATATTGTTGATATTTCAACTTGACCTAGGTATTGATAGGGTATTACCACTATATGATTTTGTGCTTACCGTTGAAATAATAGCTTAAAGGTATAGTGTTCCATAAAACAGTTTGAGTGAATGACTTGTTTACTAATGGACTTTCATAATTATTACTTGCATGTTAACAAACTCATAAACCTATTCTAGGACAATCTTGTTGGATTGCTGAAATGGTGATATCAAGATGTACATTTGCCTTAGGTTTCCTTTGGAAAATCACACAAGCATTTTCATACTCATGATAAATGTCTAGTGGGCTGCCATTGTGCTACCCAAATTGACATGGAAATTTCTTCACTTTGAAGGAAATTGATCACACTATCTAGGTATAGACATTCACATCTACAACGATGCCAACAATGACTGATTATTAAGTGGTTCCTCACACTTACAAAAATATAGAACCTTGGTTTAGGAATTCAAATCAAAAGATTCCCATTATGACTAACCCTCATTTAGTTTTACGTGCAAGAAGGCCCATTCAGCTACCTTGTTCCCCACTTTCATCTCATATCCGATGGTATGGTTTAGATGCTTCTGATCCAAATTATTATTCAAGTTCCCCCCACTCTTCTTCTGATTCAGATCCAAAATATTGTTTGGATTCCCACTCTTCTTTTGAAAATTCATATCCCAACTATTGTTTAGATACCCCTAGATCAAATCCTGAATCACGATCCTCCCTTCCTTTATAGGAAATTTATTCCAAATCACCTCGATGACATCTTCCTCCTTTGAAGAATTGTGTGAATCCAATTTTTGTTGATCAAACATCTAATTCGATTCTTGATTCATGGTCCTCACTTTCTTCGCAAGACCTCCTTCATCATTTTCCTCGATGATCCCTTCCTCCATCAAAGAGTTCCATGATTCGGTTTCCCTCTATTCAATCATCCAATTCGATTCCTACATAAAAATTTAACACATGGTTATGCGATCCTACTTTATAACCTCCATTACGTCATCTTATAGGTCCAAATCAAAATTATCCATTCATGAGATTCCTTCCTCCAATTCTACTACGTCTCTTGAGTCATCTTCTTCTATTAATCAAGATCCAATTCCTCTTTGGCATCTAAGTCATTTTGATCATACCTTATCATATCTTTTTCAATGTTCTAAAGATAAATGTTTACATTCACAAAGACAAATTCACAAGAAACCATATGCTAAGATATCTTTTCAAAGAACTATCAAAAATATTCATGGGAGTAATAGGGTCAAGTCTTCCCCTCATCCACATCATCACATATCTTTTGAAATTTCCATGTTTGTTAAACCCTTTTCTTCTAGTCAACCTCATATGGTCAAACAACAACAACCTCTACTAATTGATTTCTCTCAGATGACAAAATAATCACACTATATGAAGATATCCCTCTAGAGGATTTCAAAGAAGGGTTCTTTTTGGAACTTGATACAATCACATATGGGGAGGAAGAAGTTGTTTCCTTTTGTCAAAACATAGAGGAAGAGCGTAAAGTCAAAAAACTTGATTCTTCTTCTGTTATTTCATCTTCACCTTCCTATGAGCATGATGAAATGTTGGGGTCTATAATTGATCCATAGCCTATCTTCTCGTTACCCAATCATTCCTTAATAAAAATATCACCTTGGGTCACCGATGAGTAGCCCATTATCTTCTATTCTTGGGCCACATCCTAGTATCCCTTCATCTTATTCTATCTATGGGACACCTCCGAGTAGTCCCTCCTCATCTATAATTATGCCACACCCTAGTATTCCCTCGTTATCTTCTTCCATTTTTGGGGCCACATCCTAGTAGCCCTTAATTATCTTTCATATATGAGTCACCTTGGGGTAACCCATTACCTTATATTCTTGGGTCGTGCCCTATTATCCCTTCATTCTCTTCCATCTACGGAACACCTCCGGGGTAGCCCATCATCTTCTATTTCTTTGTCACATCCTAATATCCCTTCATCATCTTTGATTCTTGGGCCATATCCTCATAGCCCAAATTCTTCCATCTTAGAGCCATATCCTAGTAGTACTTCATCATCTTCTATCAATGGATCACCTCTTGGTATCCCATCCTCTTCAATTCTTGGGCAGTATCCTTTTCACCTATCACATTTTTTTTCTATCAATGACCTAGGTGAGCCCACCATCATTTCTCTCATTCCTATAATCAAACATAAACATTCTCTTTCTTAGCACACTTCTTGGGATCATATAAGTCATGTGTAAGCTTATAAAAAACCCAAACTACTTCTTCATCAAGCTTAGGTTACACATTCCAAGAGCCAAATTTCCCAACATTCCAATGATCTTAAGGTTAAAAATCAAACTTGATTCAAGAATGCACATCCATGTAACCATCAAGTATGGCGCAAAGTGCATAAACCTATGGAGAGTGAACTCAAGATCTTGTATATGAAATCCATGTTTCAAGATAAATCACAGTCATTTGTTGAATATGAGCTCGCCACGATCATCGATATCGGAGATAATATGACTCTTGATTACAAAACACACTTAATATCCCTTTATCAAGGACTTCTCAAACATTTTTGTTAGATCTTATCATGCCGAGTGACTTTTTTAGTCCCAAATTTCCAAAAACTATCAAAAATTTAAAAATAAAAAACAATTCAAAAATACAAATTAATAAAGAAAACATTAAAAAAATCAAATGTACAAAGATCAAACATTGTAATCAAGTATTGTGTACACATTGGATGTTCTTTATTCCATTACTTGCTATTTATTTTGTAATTATTCCTACAATTTTCATCCCTTCGGTGATATTTTGGTTAGTTCATTCACATGTATTTTTGACATTTATCTCTAAGGTGATATTTTTGGTTAGTTCATTCACATGTATTTTTGACATTTATCTCTAGTAGTTATCCTTTTGACCCTGGTATTTTATCACCTTGGTAAATTAAAGAATGATTGGCCTCTTAGAGATCAATGTGTATCACCTTCACATTTAATAAATTGTCTAGGTTATTTTTTTGTGAATAACTTTTGGATATATTTTTTGACACTAGCCAATATCATCATTGTAATCACTTCCATATCCTTCCATAAAGCCATTAGTAGCTCTTAACCCCTTGTCAAACTTCTAAGAAAGCTGAAATAATTTTTTAGAAAGCAAAAGAATCAAAATCAATAAAAATTCAAAAGTTAAAAGCTCAAAAAGAAAACAAAAAATTGATATATAACTCACTCTTGGGGTATTTCCAATAATCTCATATGTATTGGGGGGGCTATAGACATCTGAATATCAATAGAGTAATGTTGTGATTATAATCAAATACATCTCCGTTAGGGCTATGGAGTTTTGGTTGGTAGCGAAACAATGTGTAAGATCACTACAATATGATGAGAATAAAGTTGGTTAAAAGGTACTGGATGGAGCTCTCCTTCCACCCTCCAGTTCTCTTTCTATCATCATTTCTATCTTCAATTGAGTTCTTCCACAACCCCATCGACAATCAAGGGGGAATCCTTCATTATACTCATTTTTCATCTATCCCTTCATAAATCACTTGAAGTGAAGTCACTTATATCAAAATAAATCATTCCTACACATTGTCTAGGTTGTATTCTTCTTATTTTCATTTGTTTCCATGTATATTAAATCAGTTCCCTTCCATAGGAAAATAATTAATCTAATCTAAAAGTGATTTTTGGCTTACCTTTAGTCCCACGTGCACACCCAAATTCCAAACTCTTCCATTTGGAAATCTATAAATAGAAGGCTAAGCTACCCATTCAACCTTACAACTTTACATAACACAAAACCAAAACAAACATAAGAAATCTTGGATCTCATTTGCATTAGCTTTAAGATAATTATACATTTTATCTAAAGCTTGACATCCTCCATTTTTGAGCTGGCATCCATTACATAGTGCATCCATAAACTCAACTTTGAGTAAATCAAGAGAACCATGTGGCTTTGAAGCCATTAATGGAGGGTCTTCATTCTCAAAATCTTGAGAATCCCACCAAACAATCATATTTCATTTTTATAGGTCTTCTAGGTCCATTTGATATGCAATCATAGAGAAGTAGAGATAATATAATGATGTTAGTTTAATTCATGAATTATTATAGGAGTTTATCTTGTTTAGCTCTCATCTTGATGGTGCATAGTTAGCTTAAACTTGATTTGGATCTATGTAGATGCTTAGTTTCATTTTTATAGTTTAGTTAATCTTTCATTGCACACATTTGGGCATGTATGGTGGGAACCTTAGTCCATACTGCATTAATGAATGTCTTTTAAGATTTTTAATGTCCATTTTAATCATTTTTATGCTTTCTAGGGTTAAAAGGCTTTCCTTTTAATGGATTTCATGTTTTAAACAAACTAAATCTCCCTTTTTCTTAAACACTTGATGGGTTTAAGCTTGAAATAGGTTTCCATGATCAATAACTAAGAAATATAAACTTCTATAATAATGCATGAATTAAACTAACATCATTATATTATCTCTAATTCTCTATGATTGTATAAAAAATGGACCTAGAAGACCCATAACGATCAAATATGATTGTTTGTTTGGATTCTTGATCTTTTGAGAATGAAGACCCACCATTAATGGCTTCAAGGCCACATGGTTCTCTTCATTAACTCAAAATTAAGTTTATGGATGCAATATGTAATGGATGCTAGCTCAAAAATGGAGGAATGAAAACTTTAGATCAAATGTCTAATTAGCTTAAATATAATACAAACGAGATCCAATCTTTCTTAGGATTATTTTGGTTTTGTGTTATGTACAGTCATAAGGTTGAATGGGTGGGCTTAACCTTCTATTTATAGTTTTCCAAATGGAAGAGTTTGGAATTTGGGTGCATGTGGAACTAAAGGTAAGAAAAAAAGAACTTTTAGATTAGATTAGGATAAACATGCTTTAAGATTAGTTAAGCTAGGTTTAGGCTAGTTAAAATTGATTAGTGAGTTCTTAGAGACTCATTGAGAGTTTGGAGGAGTCTGATTAACCATTATTGACTGATAGATAACATAGGAAGCCAATATAAGTGATCTAGAGGGGAATATGAAGATGGTTTAGTTAATAAAAGGGGTTTTATTAGCCAATTGAGTTGAATATAAGAATAATTCAACCAAGAAGGTTTCGTAAATGGGCATCCGAGAATGGAGCGGGGAAGGGTTGATTAACGAAGTGTCATTAATTTACTGAATTAGAGGAAATGCTAAGTGTAAGAATATTTTAGGTGTCTACATTTTCACCTCTTCGGGGTGACATAAGTGACATCACTTCAAAGAAAGTAGACAAGCATAAACAAGGAGAAAATTTTGAAGGGATAGAAGAAAAATGAGTAGAATGAAGGGTGCCCCCTCGATTGTCAATGGGGTAATGGAAGGACTCGATTGCTGATTGAAATGATGAAAAAAAGTGAAAAAAAGAAATAATATTGTGAATAAGAAGAAAAGAAAGGGGATATAAAATAAAATGAGTATGAGGAAGGGGGAATGAGCTAACATCCATCCAGTGCCTTTTAAACAACTTTATTCTCATCGTATTGCTAGTGATCTTCATCATTGGTCCTTATTAAAAAGAATGAAAAAAAGTGTAGTATGACATGAATATATATATATGAATAAATGTCCTTTACTAAAAGCACTAACTTCATGCATCATACAAAATTCCATGCAATACGAGAAATTAAAAGATTCCTAACTCCATGCAACATACATAATGCAATGTAATACAAAAAAGTAAATAATCTAACCTAACAGAGAATTATAATGTAATATTTTTGTTTTCAAACTTCTATTCCAACCTATTTGAATTAACCACAAGGGTTAAAGATGGTTGCCCCAAAAAAATTGTACATGCAAGGGGAATAACAAAGGACACTTGGGTCTGATGAAAAATCAATGTGCACTACAAAATAGTACTAGACAACTCCTTGTGCCCCAGAGTATAGATGAAGTAAGCAACTTAGCTTTTGTTGATTGAGGTAGATCAAGATGATCCGCGAGTCACGCACATGAATAGGTGAGAACCAAATAATGATGTTTTGTAGGATGATTTATATTATTTTTGATGTTTCTTGAAATATATATGAATTTTTTTCTGATTTTTCTAACATATTTGAATGCTTTTTATTTTTCTAACATATTTGAATGTTTTTTATTTTTGAAAGGTTTCTGAAGCTATGTATAGGAAGACAAATAAATGTGGATTCCCTTAGCAATAGATGGGATGTACAAGGTTAGAATGCCATGCACATGCGCAAGAAAGTGAAGATGTGAAAATGCCCCAACATTAGGTGGGAGTATTCATAGGAAAACTCTTCATGCATAGAAATTTATATCATGGAAAATATGTATAGGTTTCAACATGATGATGAACTTAAACCAAATGACGTGCTAGGAAGGAGAAAGGATTCCCCCATCGTACGTTGGCCAATAAACACATGATAGAAAGGAAGTGGAATATTGTTTTTATGAAAAGGGACAAATTTATCCGCAAACATGGAAAAAGGAAATCTTATAAACATGGATGTTTTGAAAGAAGTAGAAGGAAGATGTGAATGATATGAATATAGCTTAGAATCCTCATGATGAAAAAGTGATTATCCAAAGGCACAAATTGTGAGACAAGATATGGACTAAAGAAAGATTCTAAGAAAGGTAAAAAAAAACTTGGTAACATACTAATCATGTTTTATCATAGAGATCCATTGTGTGGATGTGGAAATTAATTACCTCTTGAAGGGAAGATTTTATAGGAAACCAATGAAAACAACCTAGCCAATATGTAGGAATTATTTATTTTGATAGGTGATTTATGAATGGATGGTGGAGGGATAACCATACATTACTCTGCTACCAACTAGGTGTCCATAGCCCCGACGAAGATGTATTTGATTCTAATCACAACAATTCTCTACTTCCAGTTAGGCGTTCATATCCCTGATACAAATTATTGGAAATACCCCAAGAGAGAGTTATATATCAATTTGTGTTTTCTTTTAGAGTTTAGCTTTTGACTTTTTTATTTATTTTGATTCTTTTTCTTTTTGAAAACTTATTTCAGCTCTATTTTTTGACAAGGGTTTAAGAACTATTGATGGATTGATGGAAGGATATGGAAGTGATTACAATGATGAAATTGGCTAGTGTCAACAAATATATCCAAAATTTCTTCACAACAAGTTTATTAAATGTGAATGTGATAGGATATCTAATAGGTTAGTCATTCTTTAATTTACCAAGGTGATAAAAGACCAAGTTCAAATGAATACCATAGAGATAAATGTCACAATTTGTGTGTGAATGAGATAACCAAAATATTACCGAAGGGATGAAAATGGTAGGAATAATTGCAAAATAAATAGCAATGAATGGAAGAAAGAACATCCATGTGTACACAATACTTGATTGCAATGTTTGATCTTTGTACCTTTGATTTTTTTATGTTTTCTCAATTTTTTGTAATTTTGATTTTTATATTTTTCATAGTTTTTGGAAAGTTGGGACTAACAAAGTCACTTGACATGATAATATCTAACAAGAATGTTTGCGACGTCCTTGATAAGGGAGATTAAGCATGTTTGTTTATCAAGTTCCATATTATCTACGATCTCAATGATCGTGGTGAGCTCATACACAAAAAATGACTGTGATTTATCTTGAAATGTGGATTTCCTATGTGGGAGCTTGAGTTCCCTATCCATAACTTTATGCAATTTGTGCCATACTTGATAGTTACATAGATGTGCATTCTTGAATCACGCTTGATTTTTAACCTTAAGATCATTGGAATTGTTGGGAACTTTTTGGGCTCTTGGAATGTGTAATGTAAGCTTTATGAAGAAGTTGTTTGGTTTTTTTATAACCTGACGTGTGACTTTTATGATCCCGAGAAGTGGGTGAAAAAAGAGAACATTTATGTTTGATGATAGGAATGAGATAAATTATGGTGCCCCGGTCATTTATAAAAGAAGAACGTGATAGGTGAAAAGGATACACTCTAAGAATTGAAGAGGATGGGCTACCAAGAGGTGAGCCATTGATAGAATATGACGAAGTGCTACTAGGATATGGATAATGGAGGGATACTAGAACGTGGCCCCAAAATAAAAGAATATAACACCCCAGGGAATACTAGGTTGTGGCCCAAGTATAGATGATGGGGGACTACTCAGAGGTGTCTCATTAATAGAAGAGGATGAAGGGTTAGTAGGACATGGCCCAAGAATAGAAGGTAATGGGCTACTAGGAGGTGAGCTACAAGTAGAAAATGGAGGGCTACCTAGAGATGGCCCAAGGATAGAAGAATATGATAGGCTACTCAGTGGTGACCCAAGGTGACATTTTTATTGAGGAATTATGATAGATAAGGAATGATTTGGTAACGAGAAGATAGGTCATGGATTAATGCTAGACCCCAACATTTCATCATGCTCAGAGTAAGGTGAAGATGGAATAATAGAGGAAGAATAAAGTTCTATGAATTTATGCTCTTTCTCTATGTTCTAACAAAGGAATCAACTTCTTCCCACCATATGTGAGTGTATCAAGTTCCAAAAAAACCCTTGTTTACAATCCTCTAGAGGGATATCTTCATATAGTCTAATTGTTCTGTCATCCTGAGATAAATCAATCAGTACATGTTGTTGTTCTTTGATCATAGGAGGTTGAATAGAAGAAAATGGTTCATCAAGTATGGAAGTTTTAGAAGATGTGTGATGATGTAGATGAGGGGAAGACTTGACTCTATCACTCCCATAAAGAGTTTTAATAGTGCTTTGAAAATATATCTCAACAAATGGTTTCTTGTGAATTTGTCTCTATGGACGCAAACATTGATCTTGAGAATATTGATGAAGATATGAAAAGGTATGATCAAAATTATTTAGAAACCAAAGATGAATTAGATTCTAATTAATAGAAGAAGATGACTCAAGAGAAGTAGTAGACCTAGAGGCATACATCTCATGAATGGATGATTTGGATGTGGACCTAGGTCATTTGTTTAAAAGACGACATAATGTAGGTTGGAAAGTAGAATCACATAGCCATGTGTTAAGTTTTGACATAGGATTCAAATTGGATGATTGACTAGAGAGAATCCATGTTGTGTAACTCTTCGTCAGAGGAAGGGGTGATCGTGTATAATGATGAAGGAGGTCCTGCAAAGAAAGGGAGGACCGTGAATCAAGAACTGAATTAGATGTTCAATCGACATAAATTGGAGTCACACAAGTCTTCAAAGTAGGAGGACATGAGTGAGGTGATTTTGAATAAAGTTCCTGTGAAGGATGGGAGGTCCATAATTCAGGATTTGATCTAGGGTTATCCAAACAATAGTTGGGATCTGAATCTTCATAAGAATAGTGGGAATTAGAACATTAGTTTGGATCTAAATTAGAAGAAGAATGGGGGGAACCTGAATAAAAGTGTGAATCAGAAGTGTCCAAACCATACCACCAGCTATGAGATGAAAGTGGGGAACAAGGTACTCGAATGGGCCTTCTAGCGTGAAGAACCAAACAAGGTTTAGTCGTAATTAGAATCTTTTGATTTGAATTCCTAAACCAAGGTTCCGTATTTTTGTAAGTGTGAGGAACTGCGTGATAACTAGGCATATTTGTAGATGTGAATTCCTAGATGTAGATAATATGATAAAATTCCTTCAAAGTGAATAAGGTTCCATGTTGATTCAGGAAGCACAATGGAAGCCAACTAGACATTCATTGTGAGTATGAAAATGCTTGGGTGATTTTCCAAAGGAAACCTAAGGAAAATGTACATTGTGATAGCTTCATTTCAACGATCCAAAAATATTTTCCTAGAATAAGTTTATGAGTTTGTTAACACGCAAGGGACAATTATGCAAGTCCACTCGTAAACTAGTCATTCATTAAAATTATTTTATGGAAAACTATACCTTTAAGATACAATTTCAATGATAGGAGAAAAATCATATAATGACAATACCCTACCAATAGCTAGGTTGAATTGAAATATCAAAAATATCTAAACACAAAAGTTTCACTAATGAAATCTCTCCATGAGATATACTATGACTAGTTCAAATTATGAAAAAATATAAGTCTTTGATAATGGAAGTTCCGATTTTGGATAACATAACAACACCATTTTGATACGTTAAAAAATCAAGAAAGGCATTAGTATCAATATGATGTCATCATGATATTAAAAAAGTAGTATCTAAACTCTCAAAAGACTCAGATGATGTTGAAATCAAAACTAAGTACAAGTATAGCCATAAGTTATTATCTGTGCGAGTAGCATAATGATACAATAAATAAAACTATACCAAGTTATCACAAATTAAAATAATATGTAAGTACCATAATTGTATAACTAAAATGTGAGAAAAAATAACAAATCAAGGAGGAATAGTGATGAAACGAAATCCTAGCTATGAAGACGATCTTGACATCAAGATCAAAGGACTATCAAAGACATGAAAATGTACTCACACACATTAGATGTTTAACAACCCAGCCACAAACATGGATGGGAGTAAATGAAAAAAAAAGTGGTGAAAACTATCTATGATAACAATCATGAGGTATGCCTCCTTCTTATCCCAAATGGGGAACAAGAATTTAAGGGTATATACCACATGAAATGGAAATAAACTAAGCGTCACTGGGGCAGAGTTGTGTCTCATCTTAAGGTGAGAAAGAAACTAAGCTAAGTGATACATTGTAAATCTCACGATGAATGACACTTAGATCTAACTTAAGTGGAATATTTTCCTTTTTCGTAAAATAAGGTTTATACTCCAAGTAATTCATCACTTTGTGATAGTTTGACAAGACACGATGATGGACTAGATAAGTGGGATCCTCGATGAAATGGATTTCCTAAGTAGATCACTCAACTAGGTGTCAAAATTTTGTCTAAATGTGAGTTTGATTTACCAAATTTTCCCAAGGAGTATCTTGGCTTTACTTTACCCCCTTTTGATACAATGAGGAACTAGTGCATTCATTTGTATCGTAACTGGGGTCGCGATACATACAACTTTGACTCTAAACTCACAATATGTAACTATTCAAGTGGGTAAGTAGAGCACTTCCAATTTAATCCATGAGGTTACTTAGTGGTGGATTAATTTAGGGTTCGTAGAACCACCCCCATTTTTTGTAGCTTAAGGCATTACGCCAAAGGGGTTATGTTCTATTTCAACGGATAGGGATATATCCATTTTTGAAATCTGCAATATAGTGTGATGAAAGTGATGTGTTTTTTTTATCTTAATTAGCTTAATGTGGTTTTAAGTAGCACAACATTTGGAAACCTAAAATCAAACATGTATTAGTGGGTTTGTGTTTCGAACCTTCCTTATTTGACAACGAGTTTTGGTTCTACATGGAAGGAGTTAGTAATTTTCCAAAAATATCACAATATGAAAGAGAGTTTAAGTGTTGTTTTTTATTCCCAAGGTCACCTAAAATGTGTGAGGGAAGAGTATATTCAACATGAAAAATCAACTATAATAAGAAATGGAAAACACCTTAAGTTCTTTTGTGAAAAATAGACTCTTTTTAGCCATGTTTGAAAAGTTAATTCATTTTTAAGCTTAAATCAATTGTTTAGAAAGAAATAAGAAGGTTTTGGAAGCATTTTTGGTTCCCGATATCACCTATAAGGTACAAGGGAAGAGCATATGCACTTTGAAGACCTTTCCCAATGATAAATTGAAAACACTTAACTAAGTTGATCCAAAAATAAGCTTAAAATAACCTACAAACCATTGATTAGTCCCACAAAGACCTTTCAAAGTTTTAGAATAACCAAGAATTTTTTTTTGAAAATTTTTAGACAAGTTAGAAAATGAATAGCTATCTAATAATGTAAACAATAAAATTTCCGTAATTCAAAATCTTAGTTTTATTTTTCCATTGTGTAGTTCTCTTCAATACCTTTTGAACACAAAAAAAGGAGTCATTTCGAGCTTGAGAGAAAAAGTTATGGCCTTCAGAAGATAGGTAATGAGCACAGCTCAATGCATACATGCCCATAATGACATGTGTGTGTCTATTTCGAAGGATACATGCATGTTTCGACGGATACATGCCCCTATGTAAAAATAGTAACAGTGATTGATACGCACCCAGAATGACGTGTGTGTGCCTGTTTCGATGGATACACACCTAGGATGACAGATACACGCTAGTTTCGATGGATATGCAACTATAACAATGGATGCATGCCCATTTCAATAGAAACGCTCTGATCCAATACACCTGCATGTATCCCTGCAAAAACCTAAAAATTCACGAAAATGAAAAAATTAAAGAAGAAAATAGGTTAGTTACTGATCATGGAAACCTATTTCTATCTTAAACCCATTAAATTCTTAAGAAAGAGGGAGATTTAACTTGTTTAAAACATGAAATCCATTAAAATAAAATCCTTTTAACCCTAGAAAGCATAAAAATGATTAATAATGGACATTAAAAAGTTTAAAAGACCTCCATTAATTGAGGATGGACTAAGAGTCCCACCGAGCGTGCCAAATGTGTGCAATGAAAGATTAACTAAGTTATAAAAAATGATACTAAGCATCTACAAAGCTCCAAATAAAGTTTAACCTAACTATGCACCATCAATATGAGAGCTAAACAAGATATAATCCTATAATAATACATGAATTAAACTAACATCATTATATTATCTCTACTTCTATATGATTACATAAATAAATGACCTAGAAGACCCATAACAGTCAAATATGATTGTTTGGTTGGATTCTTAATATTTTGAAAATGAAGACCCACCATTAATGGCTTCAAGGCCACATGGTTCTCTTCATTTACTCAAAGTTGAGTTTATGGATACACTATGTAATGGATGCTAGCTCAACAATGGAGGAAGGCAAACTTTAGATCAAATGTCTAACTAGCTTAAATCTAATACATATGGGATCTAAGCTTTCTTAGGCTTCATTTGGATTTGTGCTATGTAACTTTGTAAGGTTTAATGGGTAGGCTTAGCCTTCTATTTATAGTTTTCCAAATGGAAGAGTTTGGAATTTTGGTGCATGTGGGAATAAATGTAAGCCAAAAATCACTTTTAGATTAGATTAGGATAAACATGCTTTAGGATTATTTAAACTAGTTTTAGGCTAGTTAAAATTGATTAGCGAGTGATTAGAGTACCATTGAAATTTGGGAGGAGTTTGATTAACGATTTGTGACTGATAGATAGCCTAGGAAGCCAATATAATTGATCTAGAGGGGAATAGGAAGATGGTTTAGCTAATAAAAGTGGGTTTATTACTCAAATACGTTGAATATACGAAGAATACAACCAAGAAGGTGTCGTAAATGGGCATCTGAGAATGGAGTAGAGAAGGGTTGATTAATGAAGTCTTTTTAATTGACTGAATTGGAGGAAATTCTAAGTGTAAGCATATTTTAGGTGTTTATAGGTCCATAACTTAGTTTATATTAATCAATCCTAATCGATTTCCATAATTTTTTTTATGTACAATCATTACATATTTAAGTCAATTAGGGAAGCAAGATGAATTAATTACAAAGTCCCTAACTTATTTAAATTATAACATTGTCATTATATTTTCTTAAGTACACAACTATAAAACTCATCATTGAATGTATATAATCATTTATATCCATAATATTTACATACTTAGGCATAACTATTAAACTCAAAGAATTGTATTTAATACTTTGGTTCATATCCATAATTATTATCTAATATCAAATCATTAATCATAAGCCATCCTTTAGTAGTCCCATCATACAATGTATTAATTAAAAATCAAATTTATTTAATTTAGTAAATTTATTCTTATATATATATTATAGGTTTAGATTATTTCATAATATTAAAGCTAACTCACTTAAGATATTTTCCTCGCTTAATCAATATTCAGTTTAACAATAGTACTTAACATGAAAATTTATTGAGTAATTCAATCACATTCACATTCCATTAGGTACACAATCTAAATAATTATTAGAAACAACCATGATAAAATTTACAATAATATTCAAAACTGAATATAAACTTTTATTTCCTCTCCTGAAACTAATATAAAATATCAGAGGCTATAACTTTTTAAACAACCTATTTGGCAAAGTACACTCTTTCTTTAAATTAGTTAAATAAGAATACATATTTTAATCATGCAAATTAAATTTAACATAGCCATAAATATTCATCCACCAAACAAGATATAAATTTCACTATTTGTAAAAAATGTTAGGAAACTACCAGTTTAAAAGAACCGGCATGAAAAATTCTATCTTATCTTTACAATTTATAACACTAAAACATTTCAATGAAACATAATCCCACATAATCAGAAATCATAAAAGATACAACTTAATTTTTCTCTTTTTCATTTCTTTCATAATCCGTAAAGAAACATTCAATTTTCCATCTCTAATCAATAAGAGAATAATTCAAATTGCTAAGGGGTAACAATTATCCTTCATATTACAAAACATACACTATGTCTGCTATACCCAAAAGGGATACATAAAATATTAGTCAAGTATTTTATAATAAAAACATACATACATGTTTATATCATTTTTGTATAATAATATTACAAATCAAGTACATTCATACAACCCACTCAATTTATCATTCAAGGTTTACATAATTGTTTGTTAAGGAGTAGAGTATATTAATATTCGATACTATCGTAATAATAATATTTTTAAGAATCTATTACGATTAGATAATATTAAAATTATTCAACTTAATAATGTAATATTATCTTACTTAATCATTAATCGAATTACTAATTATATATTATAATAGAATACATATTCTTCGAAAGAATATAATAATATAAGCATTGTTTATTGATAGTATTTTATTGAACAATGTACTTTTATCCCATCGATTACCTTGACTTCTACAAAATAACCTTAATGTCACCGAAATACAACTAAGTATTCAAACCAAGGTTGGTCGAAGACCATGAGCCATCACTCATAATGTGAATGGTAGAAAACACATAGTAAGCATCGACCACATGGTGGTCTAAGGAGATAAAAAAAATGACCATGTTAACCAAAAGGTATTTAGACCATAACCATTTAGTAATCTATAAAAATCTCAGTCTGAATTAACCATATTATGGTCTGAAAGATTAAACCACACAATATATAGTGAAGATAATCCAAGCCCAAACTACATCTACCACTATTTGGTTTGAAATATTGAATGTAACATGCACAAAATGGATGAACCCTCCCTCTTATATATCGACTAGAGAATCAGCTCAGTCCACAATGAACAAAATGAATAGCACAGACCTAATAAAAGTGGCGACGAAGTCACGTATATCTATCAAGGAAGCATTATGATAAAACCAAAGACTACTAAGAAACCAAAAACCCCATAACAGTGCCATAAACGATAAAGTACATACTTAAGAGCTAACACTCATAAATAACATTTACACAGTCATTTCGAACAACCAAAATATTGACTAGAATGGCTAAATGAAAATAGGTAAACAAAATAAAAACAATAGATAGTTGGGTAAGTGCAGGAAGTTGATGGACAAATATAGGGTCATCCGTGGACATCATATTGCAAATAACAACATAATATCAACTTGTAGGGATTATTAGCAATACATACACTCAAAATTAGACAAAATTATATTAATATGAATTGTAGAATCTAGAATCTAGTTTCTAAAATACTAATTTTTGTAAAAAATGGACAAGATTAGCTATATTAAACACTCAAAATTCAATGACTTGGTATTTTTTTTTTAAAACACCGATAAGATTATAGTCCATTTGCCCACAATTTGGATGACCAGAAATTGATATATATTTTTTTCCTTTCGTGAGAAGTTATATGCCACTATCTATCTTGGGATGGATTTTATTTTGTATTTTTTTGAGTAATATTTTATTTTTTATGATTTTTTCTGTGAAAGTGGTATGAAAACATAAAGAAAACATAGCACTTTCCATTTGCCCGCCATAACTTAATCAAACAAAATTGAAATCAAATAATTTTTTTTTTTGAACATGTATATAATTTCACCACGTTTGGGATGGTATAAGTTTTATCACATTCTGATAAGTGAAACAAATTTTTCAGTCTTAAACGTAGACATAAACATTCACAGGAAAAAGTGTCTTAAAGACCTACTATTAGTAAAAAATTATAAAATGATATTTATCCTCTTCTATTCACTTTAAAATCAGTATTTCTACAAAGCTAATAGTCTCCCCTACGCAATGGTACAATTTTTATGACATAGTTTTTACTTTTTGGCATGGTTCAAGTCCGCGGAAGACTAAATTTGATGTTTTGTTGTTTTTAATGTAAAATTCAGGATTTGATGTCCACTTAATTGTCCCCAACTTGGTGCACTTACCCGTATGTTATATTACAATTTTGGTTTCGAATAGAGTTTATGCTATCGCATACTTAATATTCAGTTCCTAACATCAAATGGATGCCTCAAAATTCCAGTCACAGTGGTTCTCTTACCATGATTTTTCCATTTCAAGTGACACCTTTAGTTGAATGGTGTGACATGTTCTTAGGTATTCTATATGGATTCATTGTGAGACTCATGGAATAACATCTTGCTATTGAAAAACTTACAGTGTCAAATGCAAATTCATCAAATGCGATATTCATTCAGCTATTAATAGGTAAAAAAATCGAATCATGGACACCATGGATGCAGACACCTCTTGAGGTTTCCATTGAAACTTTTGACTTTCACCTAGGTCACCATGTGACATGTTCAAATGCTAAAGCATAATCAAGATGATCCTAACTCACTTGATTCACGTATGCCTAAACTCAGTACTTGAAGAAGGTCTAAACCTAGTCCATGCTTTCATCAGGATAGGTCCACCACTTTGGCTTAGTTCACTTCACGTAGGTAGTTCGTCACCTTCGTTTTCCCCTTCACACCTGTAATCAATAACACCTTCACAGTATCCTTCACATTGACATTGATGACTTCCACAATCTCCTTCTCAAACTAGGGTGTAAAATTTCACCTCTCTGAGTCTCATTCACATATGTCTATTCATCAGCCATAATGATTTTCTTGCACTGTATGATGTTCATGGAGGATTTGTACAAATTCCGTGAAAAAGGTTTCAATACATCACCCAATACTCACACAGCATCAGTGTTGGCATTCACTGACGAGAATCATCTATCTCATACACCATCAAGGCTATCAAGCATGGTCACACATTTAGCTTGTGATGTCCACAAAAAATAGGCTGGGGACCCTCATCTTTTCCTTTTATTAGATAGATTATTGTAATAGCATACGACTTGGCTTGCAGCATGCTTAATGTTTCCCTTACTAGAATAGATCAGGTGTCTCTAATTGTAAATACTTTTTCTCTCTATTTTGTCGGCATCTAGTCAAATTTCGTTCACTCATGCTTATAGCAACTAAAAACACTTGTATCTTCATTACCTGATATGATCAACGTAATCTATGTTCTACGGTTGACATATTTTGAAAGTTTAGGGTAAATTACATATCATGAACCTCTTATCATACACACAACACATGTATCACACTCGGCACATTCATGAAACATCTTTCTATATGGATAAGTGGTCATCACATGGTCTCTTCCCAATGGATCGACAATGCTAGAGTAAACAATTGAATGCTCGACATAAGTTGAGGGTCTAAATATGAAATGAACCTCCCCAAACTCACTCTTTACGTATCTAATACTTTGAATCTATGCTTTGATTGATAATATCTTTCTAGCACACAATTAAAATAATTTCCCAATGACTCACTCTTGCTCTATGGTTCATTCTTGACTTCTAAGTGGGCATTTATAAATGAACCTCATCTCATGCCTACTCATTCACATTCACTCAAGGAGCATGATTCTCATATAACGCTCACACTGCATTCCATTCCTTTGACACTCACAACATACTGCATATCTTGGTCACACATCTTTCTTTCTTACTTATACTCGCATGTTACACTTTGCTTACTATGTTGAGAAAATACTTTATATGTTAGTATATTTACTATATACATATGCACATTTGATTTCCTTCTAGTTGTGAATGCATCCTTTACACATATCATTACACACATCATGGATGTTTGGCACTGTACCTTTTATGAGCCCTAAAGTAGTTCCTAGGCCATCTACTTTTGTACACATCACATATTATCTCTTATTTATATTAGGACATTACTGTATCAGATCATACATGCTTTGGCATTACTTTATAACTTTATAACATACTAATAGGTGCTTCATGTACAACATTTGTTTGGCAAAACTATTTATATGCCATTATTTATGGGCTTTGCCCTTTTTATCTTGCGTGCACATTGTATTATTTTGGACTCTTCAGAATAAATTATCTTACAAAATTGTAAGTGGTATTCCATGTTAGCAACCTTATTTTCATGGTCTACATTATCTTCTTTCTTTCTAGATTACACATTGTCTTCTATATGTGTGTTATTCATGTTTCCACTAACACTTGTTTCTAGCAAATTTTGTTTGCATGTTACTTTTTTTCCACAATCACATTCAACCTTGCATGGCATCAAGTTCAGATTAGCATCTAGTCCTCATTTTTGCCTCATTATCCTAGAGATTTTGCATGTACCCCAAATGAGGGGGGCATACAACATGTCACCCCATTCAGTACTTCACACTTTAGTACAACAACATAGTTTAAAGTTATAGAAGGGGCTAAGAATATGACTTGGGTCCTTAGCATAGTAGAGACAACAATGTTCCAAAAAAGACATGAGTGGCTCAGAGGTCCTGACCCTTCTTGTGTTCCTATGTCCAGGGGAAGTTATAATGATGTTCTCAAATCAGCACATTTTTTAGCTGCTTTCTCAATAGAGGCACAGTTTTCAAGAAATCAGCATGCATGTTTTTTCCTTTTCATACGCACGTTGGATCGAACTAGATCAAAATACATCAAATTTGAAAACATTAGGATTACACCATTTGCAATGGTGTATAAAGCATTGTGAAGTAGTCAAAGGATGTATAATAACACCAGATATTTATCCTTACACTCTTCATTCCTCATGGGAGATCACCCAAAAAAATCATACTTGGAATGAGATCACCTAAAAATATCAACAGTCTACATCATGGTTTTTTAGGATCCTCACTACTGTTTTTCTCTCATCATAGATCAGGTGCACATGTTCCCTTTTATATTTTACATACGTTTTACACATTTGGATCAAATGTTTTATATCCACTTATTTTACCACTCTTTTTTATCTTCACTTTTGTAAGTTCCTCCTTATTCGAAGCCATAGTCAAATCATCAAGCATGAAGAGACATAGACAATAGGTATAACATAACATATACAAATATAATTTTCACCCCTAGAGTCACTTCCTCTTAACTAGCTTTCAAGATTCATATTATTCAGTTCACGCTTTTTCTTCTCCTTAGCACAGTTTCCACCATCAATATACACGATTATCAAGTACATATCTCTTATCTACTTTATGTTATAGATAATTATTTCAACACCAAAAACTAGGAGAAAACTAAGACACTGAATCATGCATTATGGTATATTTCTAGGTCATGATCACATAACACTATTTAATGATTCCTAAGTGAGAAAATTATTAATTGACCATTGTCTTTGTCCTCTTTGCTTTCTTTCTAACTTCCTTCATGATCTTACACTCCCAACTACGTAGTCTGAATTTCTATGCTTCATGTTTCATATAATGGTTCTTTTATGAGTTTGGATAGCTCAATGTTGAGTGAGGACACTACAGCCTAGGCATCCCCCGACCTGTTTGTATCTTTCTCGCATTTTTTTGGTATTTAATAGTTGTTTTCCTTTGAGTGATTACATACTATTTGATACTTGTATCCCATTGAGTATTTAAAAATGGTATATTACTTGGACATGGGATTCACACTAATAATTTATGTTAGGATATAAATATTTCAAGACTAATGAACTCGAATGCTTGAGTAACCTTTTGGTTGCTTGACTATGATATTATATTAATCTGGGAATTAAGTATATATATATATATGTATGGGTATAAAATTTAGCTTTTGTGGGATAATTAATTTCCTTAGTAAGGTTAGCAGTTGGACTTAGAAGAACATTTTTTTCTTTGATAAAACTATATACCAGTTGAATAATTACACTGTGAATAAATGATGTGTGTACTATTGATTATCAGTTCAAAGATGATATCTTGTTGAAATGGGCTCGTAATGTTTGATTAAATTTTTAGTTTTGGAATTTCCATTAAGGAATTAAACTAGAAAATATTAGATGAAGTGGTGAATTGAAATTGATTTTTCCTTTATAGTTTCTGAATGATTTACAGGGTTACTATGTTATTTATAGTTCCAACTATTGTAGCTTTTCATTTATGTAAATACTAAATGACATGAACTGTTAAGTGAGAAATGGGGCTTATTATGCCAATTCTTTTGAACTGACCATTGCTAACATTTTGCAAATGGATTATGTGAATGAATTTGGAAGAATTTATTTGTTCTATTTGACTGATAAAAAAATGCTTTGTATTGTATAGTGATTTTGTAATTTATGGAAATACTAATGTACTATTTATCTTATTAAGAAGCAGAAAAAGTCTATTCTGTTTATTTCTATTTCAAAAAAAAAGAAGTAATGAAAGAAGAATTTATGTATTCTATTGATTCTTGATTTGTACCATAAATTCATATGAATGGGTTCTCTACCTTAATTGTCTACATGATGATTAGAACTTATGTGTAATTATATTATATGTTATACAGTGAGAGAAATTATGATATACTTATGAATGAATATTGTATATTTGGGTTATTAAAGGTTTATTGGATTATGAGATCACCTCTATGTTATTAAATGAATACAATACATATATTCAATGATATAAATGTAGTTAAAATTTTAAATAATTGACCTATATGATCATGGAATGTTGTTAGTATTTATAATTGATCCATATTAAGTATTGATAAATTCTTAATACATTACTAGTGTAAAACAGATTAAATATAATGTTTGGAGTTAATTGCAGTAGGAAGATATTATTATACACCCTAGTATTTATAATGATTGAATGACTGTAAACATGTAATTAATATTCATGAATTCCTCGTTTAGATCTTAGGTACAGATTTTACCAAATGGAGAGTATTGCTGAAACCCAAGGTATTTTCATGTCATAACTTATTTAAATATCCTTAACTTAATGACTAACGGTAATTATTTGGCTATAACAGAGTAGCTGATATGTTGAGTTAACCTTTCAAGATCCTCTAAATGATAAGGTTGTAATACACTCAGATGTAATTAACATCCTAGGTATGAAATGTGGATTGTACCACATGATTAAGTACCCAATGTCATCTTATGATGACTACAGGAAAAGGAGCAACCCATAATGATGAAAATCATTGCGGAGATGCTTACTCTTCCTTAGTCATCCTAAGTTTACATTGTGGAACTTGCCCATGCAGGTTGATCCAAATAGGTACCTTATACGTAACTTGTAAATGATTAGAACTTCACTATCTATTCCTAATCCAGATGATAGATTTCAAGTGTTAGGATGAAAGACAAATTCCAATTGATGATTATGTCATCATGGAATTAAGAATGGAAAACATGACTTAAAACCTTGGCCAGTAACACAAGTTGCTGATGGTGGTATCCAAATTTCACCTAGACCTAAAGTTGTAGGATATCAAATGGGTAATCCATAACAGTTGCCCAAATATACATTTTATACTATAACAATTGTTTATCCTTGAATGAAAAAGGGAAACCACGGTATACTTAGTATACGTAATTTAATGAAATGGATACGAGGGATCAGTTTATTCCAAATCATACAGCAGCATAAGGTTTACTATTATAGGATCGATCAACAAAGATGATGTTGGTTCTAAATTATGAGAATTTAGAACATGGAAACATGAGATGTGAAATTAATATTATGTTGGATATAAATGTAGGGTATTTAAATAAGTGAAGTATAAAGTAAATAAAAAAATCACTTGTATTGAAGTCTTAAAAAGGGGGTTTTAAAGAGGCTGGAGCCTCATTAATTTTCCATTCAATGTAAATATTCTAAATTCTACCCAAAATTCCTCCTAACTCCCTTTTAAACTGTCATCCACCATATTTGGTGTGTCCTCCAATATGATCTAAAATAATAGCCCCACATTTGGGTGGTTTATAGCATTCCATGGCTAGATATCTTCCAAACTTCTAACTTAACTCCCACTTTCTAGCATAGCCCCCGAAGTGATCAATCTATTTTAACCAAACATTAACATAGGTGGAAAATCATCCAATAGATTAGGTGGGGCTCACTTGAGCTGGTCGACCCCAACCCCTTTTAAACTTGAAAATTTTGCATTGTCATTAACATATGGCTTGACCATTATGGTCATGGTTACATTTCAAACATAAGCAAAATAACATGAAAATATTATGTATATACATATATGTATATATATCCATATATATATATCTACATATATATATATATATATATATATATATATACATCCATTGACTATTATATATATATAGTGTATATACATAAGCACTTTCATACATACCTATATACATATGTATATTTTTCTCTTTCACTAGAATAGATGTTTTAATCATTACGAAATAGGCAACATTCGTATAAATTACTTATAAAGGCTTTCAAAAGAACATTTTAAATATAAGCCTGATGACTATAACCTTTGTTCACTAACAAGGGTGTCGCCAATTTAAATTTACCTTACAAGGGTGGTAAATAATTTATTAACTACAAACAATTACAGAATGTAGATTAGTATATAGGTATAAGATAAAGACGAATCAACCTTACACATCAATCAAGTCATCACTTCGATTTCATTAAGAATGAAACTAACATGATAAAACAGAAAACCATACGGTTTGCACATTCATTTAAATCAAATCAAGCATGATAATAAAATACACACATTCACCTACATTCAGTAAATAAACAATAACCAATGATAGTTCTTAATGGGATATGAAATACCTCTCCCTTTAAGTATCATCATCCCTAATGATTAGTTCATATCATGCTAAGAATTTAAGATAAATAGCTAAAATTACACATACTAAAATATTATAAACTCATAATATCATAACTGCAACTTATAATTAATGAAATTTCAGAACTGTATCATAATTTTATCATGTTATTATAACCATATTTTACCAATTCTTTGCTTAAAACAACAAAATTTCATGAGTTCCTGAGTCTTTTAATCAATAAAAATATTAAATGTATAGTACCAGGTATAAAAATCCTCTGATTTATCACTCAAATAAATGCAGAAAAGAATTTTTCATTTCTTCCATACTATCCCAAGTAACACTTTCTTCTAAAAATTGGTCCCACTGGACCTTACGTTGACTTATTTCTCTATTTAACAAGTACAACTTGTGAGTTTAAAACACTTTTATGGGTTCAACTATGATGACACCCAGATTTAGAACCTGTAAAGAGTTCAAATTAAACATATGTTATAATTATGATACATACTTTATAAGCAAATAGATATGAAAAAAATCATGTAACTTGGATAGTACAAGAGGCAACGCTAGCTGGTATGCTACATGGATGATTACTTCAACAATCTCAAAGGGTCCAAAATAGTGAGATGACTATTTGGCTGCCTTTCCAAATGAAGTCAAAATTTTCTTAGGTTTAACCCTTAAGAAAACTTTATCTCCCTATTCAATTTTTTTATCAACTCTCTTTAAATCAACTTAGCTTTTTTATCTATCAGCAACCTCTTTTAATCATTCTCTAATGATTTTAACTTGTTGTTCCATTTCAATTAAGATTTTAGGTCCTATAACTTCTCTATCTTCCACGTTGTCCTGATTGATATGTGTTCTACACTTACGTCCATAAAAGGCCTCAAAAGGATCCATTATCGGTGAGGAGTGATAAGTGTTATTGTAAGAAAACTCAACCAATGGAAGGTATTCTTCCAATTTGTAATGCTGATCCATGCAGTACATTATGAGCATGTATTCCAACACTTGATTTACCCTTTCAGTCTATCCACATGTTTCTAGATGATACATAGAACTGAAATTCAAATTTTTTCCTAAAGCAGTATTCAAGGTTTTCTAAAAATGAGAAGTCATCGTAGGATCTTTATTTGAAATTATTAATTTAGGTACACCATGCATTCTAAAAATATCATGCACGAACCTTTTTGCAAGCACAAGTGAATCATCCTTTATATTCCCTAGTTTGAAATGAGCCAATTTTGTTAATTTGTCAAATACAACAAGAATTACGTGATGTTTATTCCTTGACATTGGAAATCCTTACACGAAATCCATACTGATTGACTTCCGTTTATAGTGTAGAATGTTATGAGGGTACAACAAACCTATTGGATGTAAATGTTCAGCCTTAACTCACTGACATGATAAGTAATGAGATACATAGTTCACTATATACTTCTTCATCCCTTTTTAAAACTATTGTTGTTTTAAAGGAGAAAGCATTTTAGTCACTCCAGGATGTCCAGAATAAGGAGTATCGTGAAATTCCTTTATCAAAATTTTCCTCAGTTCATTCTCTGAAGGTACATAAACTTGATTTTCAAATCTAAGGACTCCTTCATTATCAAATTTGAATCCTTTGTATCTACTATCGTTAGGATTTACAGAAATCACTATTTTCACTTGCTGATAATAAGAGTTAGCCAGCATTTATTTTCTTATGTCATCCTTGAATTACATTCTCAAAGTGACAAGGGTGGAAATATGCTTCCTACGACTTAACGCATCAGCCACTTTGTTTTCCTTACCATCAATATAACTAATATCAAATTCATATTGTGATAAAAAAATAAAACTATCTTCACTGCCTTGTATTTAAGTTTGGCTATGTGAAGATGTATTTTAGCCCAAGATTATATGTTTTCAGTTCAAAGGGTTTTCCCAAAAGGTAATGTTTCCATACTTGTAATTCATGCACAATGGCATCAAACTCTAAGTCATGGGGAGCATAATTCGCCTCATGCACCTTTAACTTCCTACTCTCATAAGAAATTACATGATCATTTTAACAAAAAATTCTTCCTAAAAATTCACCAGAGGCATCTGTTATAATTGTAAATTTCCCATTAGGATTCAAAACTTTTAAGACATGTCTTGAAGTTAATTTCTCTTTTAAAAATACAAAAGCATTTTCACACTTTTCAGACAATAAAAATTTCTTGTCTTTCTTTTATAACGCAACAATCAAAGTTGTAACTCTTGAGAAATCTTTTACAAATTTCCTCTAATATCCAACCAATACCATGAAGCTTCTAACTTCATGTACATTTCTAAGTGTTGGCCATTCAGTTATCGATGTAATTTTTGATGGATCTATAGAAATTTTGTCTTTATTAATGATATGTCCCAGGGATTGCACTTTGTTTTGATCAAATGGACACTTAGAAAGTTTTTCGTAAAATTATCTCTTTCTTAACACATCTAAGACCACTCAAATATGGTGTTTATGCTCTTCAATTCTTTTTGAATAGATAATAATATCATTAAATAATACTAGAACAAACTTGTCCAAGTATGCTTTAAAGATATTATTCATTAGATTCATAAAATTTTATGAAGCATTAGTTAATATGAAGGGTAACACGGTGAATTCATAGTTTCCATACCTTGTTCTTAAAGTGTTCTTGTGAATATCATCCTCTTTTATTCTCAACTGATGGTATCTTGATTAAAGATCGATCTTATAATAAATTTAAGCTCCACGCATCTGATCAAAGATATCATCAATTTTAGGAAGAGGATACATATTTTTTACTGTGGATTTATTAATCATTCGATAGTCTATGCAAATCCTAAGTGTTTCATCCCTTCTTCTTTACAAAGATTGACCAGTGCAACCCAAGGAGATACACTCGATCTGATCATTCCTTTCGACAATAAGTTCATGAAGTTAAGCTTTCATCTTAACTAATTATGTTGTTATCATTTTGTAGGGATCCTTAGAAATTTGTTTGTATTCTTGGTTTAATGTCTATAGTGAAATAAAATTTTCTTTTAGGGGGAATACCATGTATTTCTTCAAGAAAGAGATTATTGGAGTCACGTAACAGTGGGTGTTCTTCCAAAAAAAACTTACCTTCTTCACCTAAATCTGTAATTTTTTATAGCATCTAGCACAAAAAAAAAATTCTTAAACTTCTTAAGATGCATTGTAGTGATTTGTCTAACTGAAAATCCTCATTTTAATCCCTAAATTTCTGCTAATTTTTACAGGTCTTCAAGGCACTTAATTCACTTTTCTAGGTAGTCTAAAATTGCCTTATGCTAAGATAACCAATTTATTCCTATGACTACATCATATGAACGTAGAGGAGTTAGATATAGGTCAACTTCAAAGGTGAAGCTTGGTAATTTGAGAGTTACACCCAAATAGGCATTGTTTAGCACTATAGACAACATTGTTCCCATACTAAACATTCTACAATTATTTCATAAAACCAAATTTTATTTTTAAGTTTAGATGAAAATTTTGTTGAAATAAAACATTCAGTAGCACTATTATGAAACAAAATGGTTACAAGTAATCCATATAACTTACCTATAACTTTAATGGGTGTAGCTTTCTTTTTCAACTTGCTTGTGAAGACACAAAATCATGCACTTTGCATTATTTAGTCCTGGTCTGATACTACTATTCAAAATATTTTTGAGTGAAGAAAGTACTAATTAACCCCCATATTTTAGCCATCATACTTTGTTTTCTTTCTTCATTCCTGACCTCTTACACCCACATGTCTAGTTATATTTCATATTTTCATGTTATTTTATCTTTGAATGGGGTTCCCAGGCTAGTATTGGGGTGCCCATGGGTGCCTTGGTCCCACCATGGGCACCCCGATCCTTTTTGAACTTTCCTACCACTTTTTAGGCACTTTCTATCCATTTCATCTTCTTATCTTTTTGGTGGTCGGCCATCTCAGGGTTAATTACAAAATTATATCAAGAGAACTATATAAATATAAATTTTGGAGACCATAATGAGGGACCAAGCACTAGTCACTACTATAATCCACCTAGGGTTGAATCTATCAAAGGAATTTGGAGACCATTTGCATTCATTTAGCTCTATCACAAAGGAAAAGGTTGGTTCATCTGCATCACACAAGCATATGAAGGGATTATATTCTATTCCATCCATCATTCTACTACATTTATACATTTAGTTATTGCTTGCTACTTCATAAAGTGTGACTGATACCAGAGCACCTAGGGAACATGATTTACACACACACCAAAACTACATTTGGGTTTGAAATGTAGTGTGACACTAAGTTAGTTAACCCACTATTGTGGTATGTGAGGTTAGTCTAACCCATTCATTTACATTCCTCTTTTTTTCACTATTTTGATACTTTTTTTGGCCTCTTGAAGGTCTTTCATTCATCTTGGATTATCAATGACACCTAGTATAGTGTAGCGAATACGATGTGACACATAGCAAGGGTTTCAAACCACCTTCCAAACCTATTAAACTCAATTTTACACCTCCTTCATAGACCAGAGTGCCCACAGGCACCCCAGTCCTTATCTAGGTGCCTTAGTCTAGAGAATTGGTCCATATCTATCCTTTTTAGGACCTCTACATAGTCATTCCTATTTCTAGATTATTATGTTTATTCTACAACATAGTCCAACGAGCTCCTATAACCAGATGAGTCACTTCCTCACCCTTCTTGCACATTAGGTTTTCTAATTTTATTAGATTAGTTACTTGGGTCATTTTCCATAATTGTTTGTTACTTTCATTTACTATATTTAAGTGTCATTCTAGATTAGATTAAATATTATTATTCCACATTTATTTATTTTTAGTTAATCATTTTAGTGAACCTGACGTCTTTCACATTTAGGATCCTCACTTTTCCTCTATCATGGGTCAATTTTCTTTATCTGATTTACTTAATAGATATCCTAATTGCCATGTTGTTTTACAAAAATCCTTATACACCAAGTATTTTGATGACAATATGTCACCACACAAACTAATTCCTATCCTCATTTGTCTATTTACTAACCCTAGTGATCTTTCATCTAATCAACCCCTATTGGAATCAATTCAAGATTTACATTCTCTATTTCAAGACAAGTTTACGGATATGGAATCCAAAATCACATCTCTAAAATCTGAAATCCAACAGCTTAAAGATGCTTCTCAAGCCCATGTTTGTTCTCCCTCTACATTTCATCTTCAATATATGTCCACTACATGTCATATAGCCTAACCTCAGGTCATGCCATTTCTTGATCCTCTCATATTTGAATGTAATACTAAACAACATGAAATTCTCAATCAGTTCCTTAGTTATCAGTTAATCATGCTACCACCTACTGATTACTATCCTCCTTATCGATTAAAAAAATCAAATTCATCCATATTGTAATTATCATCGAATCAAAGGACATAATGAAAATGATTTCTATGATTTACAACGTAGAGTCAAACATATTTAGTGTCAAGTTTTTATCTCATTCGCTACCCAACGTCATGTTATATCTCAATGGGATCCTAAGTCTTCTCCTTCTACATCTAATGAGCATCACCATACTACTTCTCATGTGCCTTCTTTAGATAGTCAAGAGTCACCTAAGAAACCATCTACAACATCACAAAGTGAAAATAATAAACAACCTCTCAAAATCAGTTCACCACCTCCTCCTACTCCATCATCTGTAACATTACCACATCATAACAAGCCATCACTTATCACAGTTTTATGTAAATAACATCCTCTTAATAAGTCATATGTTGTATTATAACACTAAACAAACTCCTCTTAAGGATGATCTCACTAATCCTTCATTAAACGTATCTACCACATCACTACATCATATAAAACAATCACCGTCTAAAACTAAACTTTTCATTCTAACATCTATTATAAACCCTACATATGTTAATGATTGGGACCTGAATGAAGCTTAATATGATGATGAACGATCAGATGGTCACAATCCTCTATCACCTCCATGTCTCGTCACTTTTGTTGAGACACCTACTCCTTACATTGATCCACTTAGTGTCTTTTGACTAGAATTCCATCACATACATATTTTGGGGGCATAACATCTAACATATTCCATCTATCATATTAGCATTAACACATATATCATCTTTGCACCCTTATGCATCAACCTCATCAAATACACATATTTATTCATAATTTAGCATCATCATTACCCAATGACACATTCCTATGATTCATTTCACACTTGATTGTTGATGGAATACTACACATAAACCCCATACACTACATAATAGGTCTTGCACACCATATCTATTCACACATCATATTTCATATGCCATACGTCATACTATTCTTCATTATACATATGACATACATATATTATCTACAGCTTTGGTGTTACATCCTATTCATCTTACACATTACATACACTATTAGGCTATATACATATATTACATCACATTCTATACATAGAGTCGCTACAATGCATCTTGCGTCATATGTCTTACATCATACACTATGCATCTCCATATCACACATATTCTACATACTATACTAGTCTTCATCACATATGAGTCTACCATTACATCATCCTATATACTACATTACTAGTCTATCTACATACATTATATGCCACTCTATACATTACTCTTTACACATTCTACACATCTTGCATTGCATTTTACACATCACGTATTTACATATTATACTCATCACATGGTTGTATATCATCATCACTTATATTATATCATCATATACTCATTGAACTCACTACCCTATGATGTACTTTATTTCCTCGGTCCATACTCGACTGGAGAGGGTTTACAAATCAAATGGACCTTACATTCATAGCGTGTTTATCATTCTATCTTTCATCATGTGACATTTCTAGGATAGTGACATGTGCTATAGGCTAAATCATCACTTAATCTATCATCTTGTAGTGGTATACACTTTAGGCTACATCACCACTCCCTACTATTCATCTTGTAGTGGTATACACTTTATAATATATCACCACTCCTTTTTACATCATCCTCACCTTATCCAATCATCATGTAGTGATATATGGTTAGGGCTATATCATCACTCATTTCTTCATTGTTTCATGATATATGCTTAGGCTATAAGGCTCACAAAAACATCATTTATAGGTGGCATCTCATCAATACACATACACATTCATCATAGTATGTTAGACACAACACACACTGCGACCATTTCCCAATGACGCACTCTCATTTATGGTTAATTATTGATTATTTAGGGGGAAAACTAAATGAACTGCACTGCATACATTTCCATTCACTTGGGGGGCATGCGGCGCCTACAGTTCATATTACATTCCATTCCGTCCATAAATAACATATTGCATATTATGGTTACTTTTACTCTTGTTTACTTTTTCTTGGTCATGTTCACTTTATTACACATGCAAGTTAGACTAATTGTATGTCATTTATCTATATCATCCACACATGTGCATTCATGTCTTTTTCTAGTTGTGATTGAAGATACAAGTCTCTTACACACAGTGTGGATGCTCACCTTCTACCCTTCCTACACTGGTCACTGGGGTTATCCATATTTGTTTTCTTCTAGGTGTTATTGTTTCAGTTTCACTTAGTCCTTTACATTACTTGGTTATACATGATTTTGACTTACTAGTTATCTTTCTAACATGCTAACGGCTGATTCATGTGCAACATTTTTTTGCAAGATTACTTTCCTTCATGGTTATCTATTGTTTTTACTTTTTTTCCATTGTTTGTTATTATATGTGGGATTTGCCTTATGTTCGGTGTGCACACTTATTTTTTTATATACAACCATGATGTCCTTGCGTGTCTTGAAACATCATGAGTGATGTGCCATGTTTATAGCCCACTTTATGTGGCTTACTTGTCTTCTTATGTGTTTACATTATTGATTTTCTTGGTAGCTTATACAATATTTGAATAGATTACACATTATTTTATACACGCATGCTTGTTTGTACTAACACTTGTTTTGGCTAGTCTTTTGTTTGTATGCGCCTTGGTTTCTACCAAGCACTTTCCCTTACCCTGCAGGGAAGATTTTCAAAGTTCATGTAGTTAGTTATCTTTTGGGGTTACATTCTCCTATCAATGACATCACATGCACCCCAAAAGAGGGGGAATCATCTGGGGTTTTACATACTATACAACACTTTTACACCAGTTCATTTCAGTACACTTTCCACCCTTGACATTGTGGATTACATACAATGAGTGGTTTCAGACCAGTCTACAAACCTTGTACATAGTGGATTTTATAGGACATGGTAGTCCTTAGCATTCTGGGAAGCAGTTAAAGGTTGGAGGATACAACGGAATTTCTCCCTATACTTCTTTATCCAATGGCATAAAATCAATCAAAAAACATGGACATACAAAGATCTATTCACACATGATCAGAGAAACAATTAAAGGTTGGAGGATACAACATAATTCCTCCCTAAACTTCTTTAGCCTATGGTTTTAGATCACCCAAATAACCCTGGTAGTACAGGATATCCTTCTACACTCTTTTTCTCAACATTGATCAGGTGCACATGTTCTATTTACATTTTTAATTTATGTATTTCACATTTACATGAATTTACATTCATACACATGCATCTTTTACATTGAATTTTTACACATACATATATACATATTTGACTAATTGATCATTTTTTCCTTGCAATTCTTGATGTATGAGAAATAAACAGTCAAATGGGGGTAATAAAAATGTCAACAATAACATTTTGCTGCAGTATACACCATACTAACTATGTCGGTATATCACACACATCAGCAACTATAGACGCATTTCTGTCATAGATTCACTCTCATCACTTTTTTGTGCTTTTGCATGTTTATTTTCCACACTCCACCATTTTTTTTTTATCATTCCACGCTTTGTCTAGTACTTCAACACATTTCTACATCACTTTACACAGATTATCAGGTACAAATATCTATCTACTTTATGTTACCAAGATTTCCTCTCACCAACATAAAGTGGGGGGAAAATGTAGACAAAAAATCTTGCACTTTAGGCATTATTTAGTCCCATACCCATACTAATATTTATATGGTTTTTGAGTGAAGAAAGTACTAATTAACCCCCGTATTTTGGCCATCTTACTTTGTTTTCTTTTGTCATTCTTGACCTCTTACACCCCGCATTCCTAGTCACATTTTTTTTTGCATTATTTTATCTTTGACTGGGGCACCCAATCCAGTACTAGGTCACCCATGGGCAACCCTGGTCCCACCAGGGGTGCCCCTATCCTTTTTTAACTTTCCCACCACTTTTAGGCACTTTCTTGCCATTTCATCTTCTTATCGTTTTAGTGGTCATCCATCTCAGAGTTAATTATTATAATTAAATCAAGATAACCCATAAATATAAATTTATGAGACCATAATGAGAGACCAAGCACTAGTAACTATTATCATCTACCTAGGATTGCATCTATTTAATGAATTTGGAGATCATTTGCATTCATTTAGGTTCATCACAAAGGACAAGGTTGGTTAATAAGCATCACACAAGCATAGGAGGGGATTATATTCTATTCCATCCACTATTCTACTACATTTTTTTATATCTGGTTATTGATTACTACTTCAAAAAGTGCAACTGGCACAAAAGCACCAAGGGCACAAGATTCAAACACACACTAGAACTACATTTGGGTCTTGAATGTAGTGAAATGCTTAGTTAGTAAGCCCATTGTTTTGAAATTTGAGGTCAGTTTGACCCATTCATTTGCATTCTTATTTTTTTAGGGATTTGATACTTCTTGTGGTATCTTTCATGTCTTCATTTCATCTCATATTATCAGCAGCACCTGGCGTAGTGTAGAAAATATGATGTAACACACAACGATGGTTTCAAGCCACCTTCTGAACCTATAAAACTCATTTTTAGACCTCATGCACAGATAGAGTGCCTATACTATAGACCAAGGTGCCCACATGTACCCGAGTCCTTCTCTAGGCACCTTGTAAACTGAGAAATAGGGGTGGAATCCTGATATATTTTATTAATATCAATCAACCAAATTACATTGGTATGAGCTACAATACTTATAGTTATTGTACATCTGAATACACACAAGAAAATAAGTTGCACAGGTGCAATAATATATTAAATACAAACAAACAATAGTATTGTTAAAACAATACAACAACACTCGTATGCAGAATAAAGACAATTAGATGGTTATAATGAAATATAACCATATAACCAATAAATAAATAAAGTAATTGATATGTAATGCATAATTAATAAAGGTAAATAATAATTAACCTAACACTCCCCCCTTAATTGTGCATTTTCTCAAGGGATGAGGAGAGGAACTCTCTGAATAACTAAAACTTGTCACATGTAAGTGAATTTGTGAAGATATCTACCCGTTGTTTAGCTGTTGGAAAAAATTGAAGTTTTATATTATGCTTTAACACATGCTCATGTATGAAATGAACATGTACCTCGATGTGTTCTATTCGTTCATGAAAAACTAGATTGTGAATAAGTTTGAGAACACCTTCATTGTCAACATATATGGTGGTCAGTTTGTCCTCTAGTATTCCAAGTCCTAATATGTAATGTAGAAAAATCACTTCATAGAGAACTTATCCTACAGAACAATACTCATCTTCTGTTGAAGAATGAGAAATGAATTTTTTTTTCTTACTTCCCTATGATATTGGTCCAGATCCCATAAAGAACACAAATCCTAAAGTGGATTTTTATCATCAATGTTGCCTGCATGATCTGAATCTGAATATCATGACAAGAAGAAGTTGTCATTATTCTTATATTATAGACCAAGATCCACTAATCCTTTGAGATATCTCAAAATGTACCTTGCTACTTTCCAATGACAAAATTTGGGTTCCTGCATGAACCTTGATAGATAGCTTATTGCAAAGCTGATATCTGGTCTAGTGTAGGGTAGGTAAATGAGACTCCCTATCAACTTCTGATAGAGAGTGGAACCTACCTCAAGAGATGGATCTGAATGAGATAACTATAATTTGTTCTCCATAGGTGTAGTAATCAGTGTGAAATCCATCATCCTAAATTTCTTGAGAGTTTTCTTGGTATATTTCATCTAAGAAACAAAGATGTGATTCTCTTTCTACCATACTTCCAATCTAAGACAATAATGCATCATCCTAAGATCTTTCATATCGAAAGATCGATTAAGATATTTCTTCATTACATCGATCATCCTCACTAAAATACCAGTGATGATTAGATCTTTGACATAGATGTAGTCTTTTTTACACCCACTAAAGAACAAGGGAAACCCATGTGCATTGGCCTATCACCCAATGGGTGCAGGGCACTCACTCAAGGCACGTGCGGGTGCCGAGTCTCTCTTTTATATGAGTTGAGTAGGAAAAAATCATATATGATCCAAAATTTAAAGAAAGTAAGTGGAAATGAGACATGAAAACATCATAGAGCTCAAAACGGCTCTAGATCATTGTAGTCATTATAGACATAGATACTTTAACAGACTTAAAGATCTGAATCAAGACAAAAAGGAAAATGCATAGGGATTCATATTCATCTATTAAACATACATGAAAAATAATTATGAAGAATCATGTATGAATCCGAACCAAGAAATATCATATTCAAGTAAGTTGGGAACCTCATTACATTCATTAGATTCATTATAGAACATCATAGTATGGACGAATGAATTCATGCATCCTAGTTGGATCCATATCCTTTAGCTCTCAAAAAGAAAATTCATAACCCCAAACCCTTGATACATACTTCTCCTATATTTAATCTACCCAACCCAATATGAATCCTTGTGGCATTTTGGCAGAGCTCTGCCCTTTATCGATCTTCCTCTCTCCCTTTCTTCTACAAGCACGTGTATTTATAGCCCGCTTGAACTGCCAACTCAACTTTCTGAGGCTTTAGATTCATTGCCAAGTGTCCAGATGTGGTCCTCCATGGGAGCATGCTCCTTCAGGCCTAATCTCTCCACTCCTTTCCATGATGGTCTTCTAGAAGCTTCCATCATAGGGCATATTCCTTCCCAGGCCAACCTGTCGCAAGGCTGGAACCTTATCCATTCCGCATGTGTAGTCAGGTCACGATTTTCTCGTGTTCTACCAAATATGAAAAATATGAATAATTCCCAAGACCTTTTCTTCTGACACATAACATGGCCCTTCTAAAACCCTCCTAGAACCTTGCCCCATGTGCCCATGCACCTTTGTGTACTTAGCCAATATTTTAGGGGCCCAAAAATAGACAACGCCAATCACAATCTCCCCCTTACTTTTTGAGGTAAATATTGGGATTGTATGGATTTCTAACAAATCCATGTTGTTCTATATACTCATCAATTTTTATGTACCATTCCCATGGTACCTTTTTGAGGCCATACAAATATTTTCTGAGTTTGCATACCTTTATTTCTTGACCAAGTACTACATATCCCTCAGGTTAATTCATGTCGAATTCTTCTTGTAAATCTCCATTTAGGAAGGCACTTTTTATGTCCATCTGATGGACTTTCCAACCAAACTATGTAGCTAGAGCAAAGATCATCTTGATCGTAGATATGGGAGAAAATGTCTCCTCATAGTCAATGCCTTCTTTTTGTGCATACACCTTTGATACTAGTCTCGCTTTGTACTTTTCCACTATCACATTTGCTTTGTACTTTGTTTTGAATATCCATCTGCATCCAATGGGTTTCTTCGCTAGTGGAAGATCGACAAGCTACTAAGTGTTATTTTTCATTACTGACTGATATTTAGAGTCCATGACATATTTCCTAGATTTTGACTATAAGGATTCCAGGACTGTAGAGGGCTCATCAGATTCAATAACTCTACTCATTAAAGAAAAGTTCACTTCTTATCTTGCTTTACTGCAAGTCCATGGTCTAGGGGTGGATGTATCTGGTGGAACATCTGTTCTTGTATCTCATAATATGCTAGTACACCAATTAGGCATACACTAAACTAATCCCATGTGTCATGATTCTATCAGATCAACACCATCATCCCCATCATCAATTTCATCATTTGTGGGAACATCAGCTTCAATTTTTACAACTGGTGAAGAATCTACATCAGGTGAGTCTATATGATGAGAATCAACTTCCCTCTTCTCAAAGAACTCAACATCTTTGCTGGTGTAGACTTTCCTGGTCTTCAAATCCATCAATCTATACCCAAGATTCTCTTCATTATACTCAATGAAGATGAGTTTCTATGAATTCATGTCCAATTTCTTTCTATTTTACTTGGGTATGTGCATACTTTCTTTGCACCTGCATACTCTAAGGTGTGCAACAGATGGTTTTCATTTTGACCATGCTTCTTGTGGTGTTACTCCGTTAAGAGAAAATGTGGGAATTCTATTTAATAAATACAATGTTGTCTTTTCTAATTCTACTTAGAATATCTTTGCAATTCAAGATTCATCAATCTTGCATTAGACAATTTCCATGATAGTATGATTTATTCTCTCAAAAAAACCATTCTGCTATGGTGTGTGTGGAGGAGGCATTTGTTGATGAATCCCATGAGTTTGTAGGTAGTATTTGAACTCATTAAAGTTGAATTCCCCCCTTCAATTTGAGAAGAGAGTTTTGATGTGATGACTAGTTTCATTCTCAACAACTACTTTGAAAATTTTCAAGGTTTCAAAAGATTCACTTTTCTTGTGAAGACAAACAATCCACGTTTTTCTTGAATAGTTGTCAACACATAGCATGAAGTACTGAAATCTAGAATGACTTGGTTGCATTGAACCATAAAGATTAGTATGAACCAGATCAAGCTTACCATGAGCTTGATATGTAATTTTCTATAATGAGGATCTATGTTGTTTTCTTGCAAGGTAGTGCTTGTTTGTATCCTTCTGATACTTAAAACTAACTAAAATGACCAAGTCTCTGATGCCACAACTATGTTGAGGTATATTTCTTACCCACAAGTTCTTGATCATCCACGTGAACAAAATCAAGTTGGAACATGCGTCCCGCATTCGAGGATTTTGCAACTATCTTCAAGCCTCGTGATTTGTCTCGAATCAAAAACATTTTCTTGCCGAAATGACTATCAAATTCAATTTTTAAGTTTTGATCTACGAGTTGAATGACTGAAAGTAGATTATTTGTCAACCCAGGGACATATAAGACATTTGATAGTCTACAATTGCATGAACCAAGGGGTAGAGAAATCTTCCTAATCCCCTGAACTGTATATGAAGAATCATCACCTAACAAAAACTATTTTTTCAAAGGCATGTCCCTTATTGAGGTAAACCAGTCTCTGTGGTTGGTCATGTGTCTAGTGGCTCCCAAATAAACATACCAGACATCACTAGATGACATGGATGGTTCAATTGATAGAGAAGTGTACAAGAAGTCTTCATTATCTGAATGTTCTTCTTAATCAACAATATTTCCTTGCTAATGGGGTCTTCTTTTCCAGTTCCCTTTTTTTTTCCTTGTATTGTAGTTTGTATGTCCCTTGTGATATTTTTGGTGTTGAGGTTGAGAGTTGCTTGATGAACCTTTCTTATAAGTGTTATACCAACAATATTTCAACTCATGTCCTCTTTTATAGATTGGACATTGCTTCTTCTATTGTTTGTCCCCTTGATGTTGATACTGATTCTGATGTTGTGAATTTTGATACAAATTATGTTTTCCTTTACCTTTTCCTTTCCATTTTTGATGAGAAGAAAGTGTCTGATCCTCTTCATCATCCATGTTATGCATGAAATCCTCTTGTTATAGTAGGTTTACCAGCTTGTCAAAACTAACTGTCGTATCTAACAAGCTTAGTGTTGTGATCAAAATGTAGTAAGAAGAGGGGAGTGCTCTCAGAATAATGGGAATGAGAGAATCATCCATGACCACTTCTCTCAGGGCTAGAAGTGAACCCTCAAATCTGTAAATATTCTTAAGAAAGCTTCAATTTTCTCATTCTGCTTGAATTTCAATGTGTGTAACTAACTCTACAAATTCCGTATGACATTCTTGTTTTAGGCCTCATATACTATGCTCAACTTATCCCATGCTTCTTTGGATGTTTTGGCATCTTGAATGTGGGGATTCACATCATCAGATACTCTAAAGAAGATGATGAGTTTGGCCTTCTGATCTTCTTTATCAAACTACATTTGTTGTGTTGTATTAGTTGTTGATTTGGTCATAGTACTAGTCACAACATGCCAGATCTCTTCAAACTCAAGATGTGTCTTGATTTTTTTCTTCCAAGAAGCATAGTTATTTCCTCTGAGTAGTTGTGAATATAGAAGAATTTTTTTTGGGGCATTGGTGCCCATTTTGCAGAAATCACTAACATGGTTGGGCTCTTATCACTCTAGGTATAAGTTCTCCCAATCTATATACCATCAATCCCATATATCGAGCCTTTCGATATATGATCCCTTCTGATATAACCAGTGGTACGTGGAAGAAGCTTTCCCTTTCTATATACCCTGTGGTACATGAAAGAGGTGTTGACGTACGTGAAAGAATTTCATACATGGTACCAATACATTACTTGAAAGGGGTATGTGGGATTATTGACACCATCTCAAAGAAATATCCTCATATGTGTGCATAACTTTGCTATATACTCAGATAATTTCTCAGTCTGGATTTATGACATGCAATCGTTCATATATGGATGGGGTGGCTCATAGTGTGTGTACTATGACCTTATTACTCTTCGTTGATTTAAAGGATTAATGCCCAGATGATGTTGTTACATCTATATTAGGTGTTAAGTGTAGTAGTAGTCATGACGGCTTTACCCATAAGTGCTTCCCAGAGGCATTGTATATACCGAATGGTGTGAATGTGATCTAGGATCTCGTGAGTGTTTTAGAACCAATTTTTACTTTTTTTATTACAAATCTTTGTTAGTTTCTGAGTAGTTACAATATTTGCAATTGACTATGGAAACCTACAAATTAGTACAATATACTGAAGCATGAAATTACATTCAAATTTGGAAAAAAATATAATGACAGGTAATTTTTTTTTGTTTTTCAAGCCCAAAATGACCCTCTATGCCAAAAATTGCAAAAATAGTTGAAAATGCAATTTTTTGGTGTACCCCCTTTAGTAAATGTTTCTTGAAATGAAAAAATAGGCCTAATAGGAGAAAAAAAATTTACCCTAAATTAGGGTTTTTCTCACTAAAAATTTAAGAGGTGGTCTTAGTTATAACTATCTATTTAGAGGAGGTTTTATCACTAAATTATCCTCCAAAATTGGTAGTTTTATCAAATTTGCCTCTAAATTTCAAAAATCAAAAGTTTTGTGTTGGGGGTGGAGGTCGAACCCTAAACCTCCCTTCCCCAAGTCATTTTCAATTACCGGCTAGGCACCTTGTGCGCTTGTGATATGAAATGAAGCAAATCATATTTAATGAAGATTGAAAATAACTCACCTATGAAAAATGTGACTTAGATGAAGTCCCATGTGGACTGCAAGTTTGAAGGAGGTCAGTTAGGACTCATTACTGCCAAAACCTGATCGACCTTTTATTTTTTTTACTATATTATCCTCCACTGCTTTTTATTTGTATTTTTCGTATTTTATTTGCTTTTATTTCTTTGGCCGCCACCACCATATTATCATTTTTCTGTCGCTGACTATGTTTATTGATAAATCGGATTTGTTTTGTATTTTATTGTGTCGCTGTTGCATTTTGAAATGTATATGTAATGTGTTTTATTCTTTGACGTCATTTTTTGTTTGTGATTGCAGGTTACAGGGTCGTTAGAATAGGGTTATCTCCAACTCAAGCTTGGGAAGATGTGACTCAGCTACCCAGGTATCATTCACCCTTGGCACTTACACATAGGTTGTGGGAAGTGATAAACTTGGACCAATACTCCCAAACACCTCAACTCATTCAATCTACCTTATTGTTTGCAAATCACCAGTTACATAGTAGTTTGATCAAATTTTGGCCTGGCTTGGTTGCTTCATTGATGCCTATTTGTTATATTTGTATAGCATTAGTTTGTAGAGGCCAATCAAATTCAATGATCACCATGATTAACTCACCAACACATGCAAACATCTTAGTTTGTATTGAAGGAAGACATTCGAAGTCTCCAACAAAGTGAATCGGTGCAAGCTTGGTAAGGAGCTCTATTAGGAGCTCAATAGGGGCTCTTCAACAGGCCTTCAAATTTGATAGTAGACTGATTAATGTAGTAGTAACTAAATACTCTCTAATATTAGAGATAAAACCCATAATGGAGAAAAAAATATTAATATTTTTTTTAAATTTTCTATACATGAAGCAAATTTTTCCTAGTATTGTGTGCACCAGTGCAAAAACAAACTACATTCCAAACACCTATAACTAACAAGAGGATGTGTGAAGGCATGGATGGGTCTAGGAGGTATCAGGAGGATGCACAGGCTCTCAATTGCTGCTGTCTCCTTCCACACGTTCTCTTTTTCAAAGGTCCAGATTCTCACTCTAATACCAAATGTAAACTAAGCAACATGGGGGGATCCTAATAGATTTTATTAATCTCAATCAACCAAATTACATTGGTATGATCTGTAGTACTTATAGTTATTTTACATCTGAATACATAGAAGAAAATGAGTTACACAGGTGAAACAGTATCCCTGATTACATAAGCTTCCAAAATATCATACGGGAAGCATAACCAATATTGAATACAAACAAACAATAGTATTGTTAAAACAATACAACAACACCCATATGTAGAATAAAGAAAATTAGATGGATATGATGAAATATAACCATATAACCAATAAATAAATAAACTAATTATTATATAATGCATAATTAATAAAGGTAAATAATAATTAACCTAACACACCTCAATCCAGATAATTAGTCTAGATATGTCCTTTTTCAGGACCTTTACACATTCATTTCTATTTCAAGATTATTCTTTTTATTCTGCGAAACAGTCCAACAAACTCCTCTAATCAACTAAGTCACTTCCTCACCCTTATTGCACATTAATTTTTCTACTTTTATTAGATTAGTTTTTTGGGTCATTTTCCATACTTGTTTGTTACATTCGTTTATTGCATTTACATGTCATTCTACATTATATTAACTATTATTATTCCACATTTTATTTAATTTTAGTTAATCAACTTGTCTATTACTACAACATGAATATGATGTTGATGGTTTCCATATTTATTTATTTGAGGGAAATTATTTGTATAATGATCTAGACTGCAACTATGGAAACCTCTAAAATGTCCTTTCTTTTCAGTTTTGTTCTCATGATTGGCTGTATTTTTTAGCCTATTCTTTTTATTTTTTACAACAGTCTTACCCATTATAATTTTCTTTCCATTTGCATTGTTATTTCTACTTTTATTGCTGAATTTATTCCATGCACCCTTTTTAGGTGCCAAAGAGGATTGAACATTACAATATTTCTTTTTCTTTTCCTCCCTATGTGCAGAAATAGCCTATAATTTATGTTCTTTCCTAATTGCCTTCTCAAAGACACCTTCCATTGTTGATGGCCCATGCACATCAACTTCATCTCGTGTCGTTGGGTTTAACCCCATGATAAATTACCTAATTCAAAAAATTTCATCCATTTGATACTGAGGTACATACTTGAGAAGCCTTGTAAAATTCTCTCAATACTCGATTACTATCATTTTCCCTTGTGTTAATGTCTGAAATTCAGACTTCTTTTTATCATAATAGAGTTGGGGTAACCAGTGTTGTTGAAAGTATCACATGAACTGATCCCAAGTCAAAATTACTTTTCCATTTCACTAAGCTAATTCTCAACTCCATCACCTAAGCTGGTACTATTTATATTTGGTGGGATGATTCATTTAATATTGTTTGTCAATTCAGTTGCCAAAAGAAACCCTCTTATTCTCAGGTGGGTTAACTTCATTAACATTCATATTTGTGTTAGCATTTTCATTTGCAACATTGTTATTTTCTACACTAGGATATGCAACAATGTTGTTTTTAGAATTTAGATGCTCGTGTGATGATTTTCCACCATCACTTTCCTGATCACTAACATTTCTTAGGATCTTTTGTTCCATGACAGCCATCCTATTTCTCGTCTCCTGAAGGACAATTAAAATATTGTCCAACTTCTGTGTTTTCACAGCCTCGTCATTCACATGTTGGTTATTTGCAATGTTTCCTCTTGTTCTAACCATTTTTGTTATTAGAAAATAATTTAATTTTGTGTTAGCATAAGGACTCAATAGGTCAAATAGCTGATATACCAAAATGTAACAACCACATTCCAAACACCATAATTATGGGATTTATTTTCATTTCCCAATTCAAATATATGCCTTCAATGATTTAAATGTATAAACTAACATTTAAATATAGGATCAAATAATTGTAATTCTTCAGATAACAAATCAATTAAGCATGTGAAAATTCATGTGTCAACTAAATCCTGTTTGATCCTGCATAAGTAATCTTTCGAATCAGTATACAAAGTATAATTTTTAGTGCCCTTATCGGCATTAATTTTTCAAGTGTTTGTTCAAAGTGTGTACTTGGGGTTCATTCAATTGAATCCCATCTGGTATCTCACACTTCATTTATAACTAGGTCAACCTAACAGTGTATCGACATATACTACTTCATTCAAATTTTATGAGTCATGCATTATATGCTCTATTTCTAGACTACACAATGTCTGTGAAACATGTCCCCCCACCATGTCACTTGGTTCCGTTATCAGAATTAAATCATTGTTTAATTTAATCAAATTTAAGTCATGCACATGATACAAAACTTGTGCATCTAGTAAGATGAGAATGAACGTAACAACTTAGGTTACATATGGGAGAGAAATAGATCACGTAAATACTTACATTATTACTATATCACTTTCTTCCTTGTATCCAATATAAGTTGGTAGAGAGGAACAAGGACAAACTTGATAGATAACCTTTACATCATAGCATAACTCAGTTCATGTTGATTATGACATACATAATAAATGGAGCTAGAGGAACAACTTAGGATAGTTGTTTTATGAAAGTATTAAATGAATGATCCATGTCATTCAGTGAAAACCACAAAACAACAGCCATCCAAATTTTTCCTACCAAGTACCATGCATTACTTTGTCGTAACTACTCACCTCATTGAATTAGTTTTATGACATATTTATATTTCATAACACAATGATATTCATTGCATTAATTATTTGATCCTAAGGTCCATAACTTAGTTTCGATTAATCAATCGTAATCAATTTCCATAAGTTTGTTTATCTATAATCATTACACATTTAAGTCAATTAGGGAAGTAAACTGCATTAATTACATAGTCCGTAACTTATTTAAATTATGACATTGTCATTATATTTTCTTAAGTACACAACTATAGAACTAATCATTGAATGTATACAATCATTTATATCCATAAGATTTACATACTTAGGAATAACTATTAAACTCAACATATTGTATTTAATACACTAGTTCATATCCATAATGATTATGTAATATAAAATCATTAATCATAAGCCATCCTTTAATAGTCCCATCATACAATATATTAAGTAACAATCATAGTTATTTAATTTAGTAATGTTGGGCCCCAAAATATTGGCTAAGTACAAGAAGGTGCATGGGAATGTGGGAACCATTTCAAGAAGGGCACGCAGGTTGAAGGCATGCAGGGGAGGGTTCTAGCAGGGTTTAGCAAAACACATGGTGTACCCGTGTAAGACAAGATGTGTTTTGGTACTTAGCCATATTTTAGAGTTCCAGATAGCATAGGAGGAAAGCGTGACCCGTCTAGCATGTGGAGTGGATAGGGTACCAGCATGACAGCTACATGATCAAGAATGGAATATTCCATGCATGTGATTAAAGGATCCAGAAGGAAATAATTGCAAAGAGTGGAGAGCTCGGATCCAAGGAGGCATGGTCCATTAGAGGACCACTTTAACACTTGACAACCAATCTATTACCTTAGAAGGCATCACAGTGAAGGAAAAAAGCTATATATAGAGATGCGTGGGTGGTAGAAGGTAGTAGTAAAAGAGTAGCAGGGAGGTGGAAGAGAGGTGAAGATCTGTAAAAATATCATGGAGGATTCTATGGGTTGGGATTAGAGGAAATACAGGAGTGATTGCATATTTTGATGGATGGGTCTGTGTTTTTCCTTGTAATATGAAGGACATGGTTAGTTCTGATGTATGATCTTTCTCCACATTATTATATGGATCTGTTATGACCTCAATGAACGTAATGTGGTTATTGAACTCTTGAATATGAATACAAGGTCTTCTTATAATACATATATGTGTTCATGAGTATAAGTCCTAGTGCATTTCCTTTCTGTATGAATCAGTTCTATATGTTTTTTGATACTTCACTTTAATGGATATAATGATATGATAACTCATCCTAAGATTTTAGAATGAATGCATGGTTCTTTCCCATTCGTTTACACTTAATTATCATACATAAAGCATGAATTCTCATAAGAATCACATAAATGAGGGGCTTTCCACCCTTGCATACCTCGGGTGAGAATCCAACGCCTGTTGGGTGGTAGGTCAGCGTGCATGGGATTAGACTGTTGTTTTAAGGGTATAAAAATGACCACAAGTAAACTAATTCTTATATCTATATTATATCTTTAGATTATTTTATAATATTAAAGCTAATTGACTTAATATATTTTCCTCACTTAATCAGTATTCAATTTAACAATAGTACTCGATATGAAAACTGATTGAGTAATTCAATCACATTCACATTACAATAGGTACACAATCTGAATAATTAAAAATATAGCCATGATAAAATTTACAATAATATTCAAAAGTGAATATAAAATTTAATTTCCTTTCCCTAAATTGATACAAAATCTCAAAGTCTATAATGTTTTAAACAACTTATTTGGTGAAGCACATTATTTCTTTCCACCATTCAAATAAGAATCCATATTTTAAACATGAAATATAAATTCAATATAGCCATAACAATTCATCCACTAGATAAGATCTAAACTTTTCCATCTGTAAAAATGTTAGGCAACCGTTAGTTCAAACTAACTAGCATGATAAATTCTACCATATTATCTTTAAAATTTACATCACTCAAATATTTCAATGAAACATAATCATAAATCATAAAATATACAACTTAAATTTTCTCTTTTTTATTTCTTTCATAATCCATAAATAAACATATGATTTTCCATCTCTAATCATTAAGAGAATAATTTGGATTACGAAGGGATAAAAATTATCATTTAAATTAAAAAACATCCACTATGTCTTCTATACCTGAAAGGGTTATATAAAAATATTAGTTAAGTATTTTATGATAAAAATATACAAACTTGTTTATATCATTTTTATATAATAATATTATGAATCAGGTATAATCATAAAACCCACTTAATTTATCATTCAAGGTTTATATAACTGATTGTTAAGGAGTATAGTATATTAATATTTGATACTATCTTAATAATATTATTATTAAGAATCTATTACAATTAGATAATAGTAAAATTATTTAGCATAATAATTTAATATTATCTTACTTAATAGTTAATCGAATTACTTATAATATCTTATAATATAATACATATTCTTTGAAATAATATAATAATAGAAGCAATGTTTATTGATAGTATTTTATGAAATAATGTTTTTGTATCCCATCGACTACCTTAAATTCTACAAAATAACCTTAATCTCACTGAAATAAAACTACATATTCGAACCAAGGTTTTTTGAAGACCATGAGCCATCACCCATACTATGAATGGTAGAAAACACATAGTAAGGATTGACCACATGGTGGTCTAAGGAGATCAAAATTGCAAACATGTTAATCACAAGGTACAAAAATATCATGGATGATTATATGGGTTGGGATTAGAGGAAATATAAGAGTGATGGCATATTTAGAGGGATGGGTCTATGTTTTTCCTTGTAATATGAAGTACATGGTTAGTTCTGATGTATGATCTTGCTCTACATTATTATATGGGTTTATTAAGGCCTCAATGAATGTAATGTGGTTATTTAAATCTTGAATAGGAATACAAGGTACCTGTTTTAATACATATATGTGTTCATGAGTATAAGTCCTAGTGCATTTCATTTGTGTATGAATCAATTCTATATGTTGTTTGATACTTCACTTTTATGGATACAATGATATGATCATTCATCCTAAGCTTTTAGAATGAATGCGTGTTTTTTTTCCCATTATTTTGCACTTATGTATTGGACATAGATGATGAATTCTCACAAGAATCACATAAAGGAGGGGCTTAGCACCCATGCATGCCTCAGGTGAGTGCCCAATGCCTACTAGGTGGTAGGTCAGTATGCATGGGATTAGACTGTTGTTCTAAGGGTATAAAAATGACTACATCTTGGTTCAATGGTTATGACCTCTTTTTTAAGTTGTTGTGAGAAATGGCATATGTCTTGGTCTTTGTGATGCATGATGATAGAACGTCTGACCTTGGAAAGTGTTAAAACATGGTTCAAGAGCATGGAGGATGAGTTTGACCAAAGATTCATCATTGGCCCTGATTTTGATGCACATAGATGGGTAGAAGATAACCTATACCATGATTTGTATGAGACATTATTCTGTTGTTTTCCAGTAGAACTATATGAATGGATTTTATAATATGCATCCAGATCGAGCTGGTACCTCAGATTACATGAATGGACCCAAGATGATTACCAAAGGCTGCATGATGTAGATCTGACTTAGACGTGTGTTGTTGATCACTTGTGGCAAGGAGTGCTAACTAGTTATAATCTAGAATACACCATTTCTATGTATTCTTTCCTAGAATTTACTGATTTCGAGTTTCTGAGGGATCCTAGAGGAATATTTTTGTATTTTATTCCTTTGGCTATGAAGATCTTGGTCATTACCATAATTTTAGAGGCATTTCCCATGGCCAGCTAAGCTTCTCTGAGCACTGGGTGAGGAATTTAGGGTTGACGAAGATGGAAGACATTATAGATGAAAAGGAAAAGGAGAAGACACAACTTAAGTATAGTGAAGCTCGTGAAAGGGAGATGACTAGATAATGCAAGGTTATAAGTGTGATAGATCTATGGAGGCAAATGTTGCGGGAAGGAGTTGAGGTTCACGTAGAGGATGTGTAACTTGAGAATTTTATACTACCACATCTTGGAAAGCACAGGAGAGAAGCCCATTTAGATTCTAATGAGAGTTCATCATATAGAGAAAGGAGAGCTATCGGCGCGCATCTGAACCCACCTGATGACTTACCCCTAGCACTTGGTTTTCTAAATCAAGGGAGAAGTATTGTTAACCTAGTTGGTATTGGTGGGAGTAACCAATTTGTGCCTAGGAGATATAATTTATCATGTGGAGTATTCATGGCTGTGTAAACCATTCCGCTATTTTGAGGAATTTTTGGACAAGGTGAAAATACGTAATGTTTGGGTATTACGTATAGGAGTGGCACATGACACACAACTAGTAGTGGGAAAATATCAAAAACCACCGGTGTGTAGTTTATTGGGACATTGGGAACACTAGGCATGACCACTTCAGGCCATTTTCTAGTTGTAACAGGTGGATTTGGTGGAGGACAAAACACCAGAGGAAACCCAAGCTCTGGATCAGGAGGAAAAGGGCTGAAATAACCCCCAAAAGTATTTTTTGAGATGCATTTGCATTTACCAGAATAAAAGTGTATTGAGGACACTGTAGAGCATGTGCACAAGTGTGAATTACTATGGCGTGCGAAAGGGATCACTACCCTAGAGTGGAAGTCAAGTCAGTTTATAGTAACATTGCAAGGGTATGTGCATAGTTAGTATCAAAATTATGAATCCCATCGAATGGTGGTATAATACACTACATTAAAGAACACCTTCCTAGCATAATTCCATATCCCATAATTTGAATAGAAGAGCATCAACACCCAGAAGGAGATCTAGCAAGGAATGATAGAGAGTGTGTGGGAGTACAATGCACATTTCAAAACCATCTTGTCAAAACTATCCTATGAAATTTACCCTTCTCAACATGCTCAATGGTTTGTTGGAGGATTGATAACACCATTTAGAAGGGCACTATCACACAAGACTTTCATAGACCCACGCAAGGCCTTGGAAGCTGCCTTGCGCATTGAGGTTGTTGCGAGTGTTGATATTGGTGTTATTCCTTTTTGGAGGATCAAATATCTACAATGGATAAGTAGTTCGAGATTTTTTCCACAAACTCAGTGCATGAGGTTCATAGTGGGCTTTGGTGTATAGAATGTGAAGTATAAGGGCATGAAAAGGATAGTTTCCCTCAGAAGTCGGTACATGCCATGATGGTAGAATGTGAGATTTTCCATGGGGATCATGATGCAAGTAGGTTTCCTCTACTATAATGCGTAATCCACAAGAATGTTTCTTGCTATTGCAAGATTTGTACCTCTACGACCCATGATACCAATAATTGTAGATTGATTGACCATATTCATGATGCTATTGATCTTGGTGTATGCCAGACTAGTCTTGTAAATAGTTCCAAGGATGATGATCAGTGTTATGAAGGGAATATAGATGGAGGAGTGCATGGAAGAGGTTTTCGTGGAGGATTTCATGGTTGTGGTAACCATGGTGGAGCACAAAGTGAATTCCCATGAGGAACCTATTATAACTATGGATCTATAGAGCATTATAAACATGAGTGTCTTGATCTGTTACAATTCTCGTGGTGCAGGAAGAAACATAAGTATGAAGAGTTTCTAAATCTTTATGAGCATATGAGCCAGCAGCACTGGAAAGACAGAGGTGCTCAGGATGGTAAGCATCAACAAGGCTGATTCACTGTGGATGCCAAGAGTGGCATGTGAGTCAATACTAGAACCTATATTAGCGACGACGCCAGTAGAGGCCACGTGTGCCAAGGAGATGCCCAAGACAAAGGACATTGGTTTCAAGAGAGAAAGTGGTACATGGGAGGTATCTGGACCCTAATCATAAAAAAGGAAGTATATTAAGAGACTATGGATGTGATTCGGAGTTTGTAAGGGGAGATCTAATTTCTTAAGGAGCAATCAAAGAAGTTGGAGCAAAGGAAGAATGTCAGAGGCTCCAAAGGAGGACCTGGATGAGGTTAAGGAAGTATGTAGGATGTTAAGGTAAGAGAATATTATTCCCTTGTTGGGAGAATGACTGAGGAAGAAGGTACAACATGCCAGAGCAGAGTGTGAAAGGAAAGTTTTGCATGCAAACCTTCCTCCTCACAACCTTGACTATGATAAGGAGATTACATTAAATGCAGTTGTTGATGGATGGCTTCTAAGTAATATCCTCATTGACATGGGAGTGGAGGTCAATGTTCATACCTTGGATGCATGGAATCAAATGGGAAGACCTGCACTACAATGATATTTATAATGTGTTGTATATGGAAAAAAAGACAAAGGAAATTCCCATTAGAGTCTTGAAGGATGTGGTTATGACCATTCAAGGTGACAAGTTTATTGGGGAATTTGAATAATTGGAACTCATTGAGTGCATATAATTTCTCAACATTAATTGGATGCCCTTGGTGTTATAAAAATAATGCCAACCTGTAGTTTAACAAGGGGTTTATAAGCTTTGAGAACAAGGAAGAAAGGGTGATTATCCTTTTAATAGATGGGAATTCAATGCCCTATACTGAGCCCTTGGGAGAATAATTCCTTGAAAAAATCTATGTGCGATCCATCAAAGATCCGGAGATAATTCATCCCATAGAGGGAGTTATCTAGTTTGAAGATGCTTAGTCCTTGATTGATACCACTAGCATGGCATGTGACAACTAGGTGCATGGGACTTATGATTTGATTGGGTGATAGTTGAGAGTATCTGTAATGAGGGTAATGAAGGCATGCTTATTCAAGTGCCTAGGAGTGAATAAGTTACCAAGTTACTCTGGATGAGCATACCCTGAAATTTTCTTGTAAGAAATGGAGGTCCAGTGGAAGAATGAGGATGAGAGAAGAGGAATGCTCAGTTACAACCTTCTTAGAATTACAGCACACTGGTGGGATACACATTGAGAAATCCTCCTATAATGGCATGCAAGGTAAGAATCACATTTTCTGTAAGGTTATCTAGGAGTAACGCGCCCACTATTATCCAAGATTACCATGTTAAAGATACTGCCTCTTTTCAGGTCTAAGTGCATGAGAAGGATTAGATGGGAAGTGCATAAGTGTTACCACCTTCATTATGGGTACATAATTTGTATTCCATCTTACAAGGATGTGAATGTGAATGGTATATTCATTTGAAGATGCTCTGTCAAACAGGTAATTGGAAGGAGTTGGCGGCTGATCTCATTCAAACTTTCGAGTATAGGATTACAAAGCCATTGGTGGATAAGGCATTACAAGTGATCAAGCACCTTGCGATGAGAGATGGTGTTATGGAATAAGATAGGATACTAGATTTTTTGGGTGAGACTTATTTGGAGACATGCCTTAGTGAATAAGGATCAGAGGAAGTACAGTTTGAGTGCACGAGCATGGAATAAAAAAAGGAAAAATGGTCAATGTAGTAGATGGCAAGGAGATGGAAAGTTTGGATGTTAACCATTCTAAAGGTACGCACAAAGTTATAGAGATTTCTGATGAGTGAGCACATGCCTACCATGAGCCACTGAAAAAAAAAAAAGTTAACATTGGGATAGAAATAAAACCTAAGGAAGCTATCATTAGGGACTATTGGTTAGAATAGGAAGTTTCAATGGTCATTGATCTATTACATGAGTTCCAAGATTTTTCCCTCATTAGTACCATGAACTTTAATGCATCCACCATTCCTTAGGGGAGATGAAGATCAAGTTTAAGGAAGGTGTGTTCTTAATTTGTAAGAGGCCTTATTAGATGAATCCAAATTTTCATGTACAGGTCAAGGAGGAAATAGACAAGATGATAGCATCTGGTATCATTGAGGCAATGGAAAAATTAGAATGGATAAGCACAATGGTTATGAGTATCAAGAAGGATGGAAGAATAAGGATCTGTGTGGACTACAAGGACATGAATGTAGTATGTGTCATCAACCCTTTCCAACCCCACTTATTGAAGAAAATATGGAGGGAGTGGTTGGGCGCGAGGTCTACTCTTTCACATATGGGTTCTCAGGGTATCACCAAGTCATGATTGCAAAGGAATACTAGAGAAAGACAAATTTCGCCACTAAATAGGAAAGTTTTTCCTACACGGTTATGCCTTTTGGATTGAAGAATGTGCTTGTTGTGTTCTCGTGCATCATGGTACAAGCATTTTAGGATTTCATCCATGATTTTTTTCAAGATTTACCTGGATGAATGGAATGTGTATGGGTTGGTGAAATACCATAGTGACAATTTGAGGCTGATGTTTGAGAGATGTCAGCAAATTAAGGATATCCCTCAACTTTAATGAAATGTGTCTTTTCTACTCCATTTGAAACCCTGTTAGGACATATTATATGCAAAGAAGGCTTACTAGTGGATCCCACCAAAGTTGCATTTATTATGGGATTAGGGGAGCCTACTAGTCAAAGTGTACATATGTATGGATTCCTTGGACATACTGGGTACTATAGGAAATTCATCAAGGGGTATATCAAGATCATCGCTGCGCCCTTGGAGGAATTTCTAAAACACAAGAGTGTCCTTTCATTAGGGAGAGGCACAGTAGAGGGCGTTTGACACTTTGAAGGATAGTCTTGTCACAGAGCCCATACTACATTTTTATTCTTGGGATATAGCCTTTCCATGTGCATTTTGATGCCTCAGAGAACAACTAAGGGAGAAATACTAGCACATAACCCAATTAGGGGATTGTTGATCATCCCTTGTGCTTTTCTTGTAGAAAGTTGACACCATGTAGAGATAAAATTACACAACTAATGAGTGCGAAGGCATTTTCTATGATCTATGAACTGCAAAATTTCAGACAATAATTGTTGGAAAAAACCATTCATATTATAGATGGACCACATGGACATTAAAATACTTAGTGAACAAGCCAATTGTCTTACAAGTGCACATATGTCATTGGGTCCTACTATTCCAAAGAGTTTGAGTTTCAAAATGGTTGTAAAACCATAGGGAAGAGTAATTTAGGACCTAACCACTTATCAAGGATTAACTCAGGGGAGGACACATAAAGCATTTAGGATACCATTCCGGATGCACAACTATTTAGGTTGTGGCAACATTGCACCCTCAAACTTGGAAGATATCACAGTATTATTGAAAACTAGGTGTGACGCCGGAATGGGATGAAGGCTCTAGAGAGGAAGCAGTTAGCAATACGTGCCGCACCCTACATGTTGATTAGTGGAGACCTTTATAAGTTAGGATCGTGATGAGGTTCTACACCGATGCATATTAGAACATGAGTACATGGAAATTATGGAGGAAGCGCATGGTGGGATTGCAGAAGGACACTATGCAGGAAATACTACCGCATGGAAGATATCTACTTGTTGGGTTTTTGCGGGAAACCATATACCAGGATTGTATTGAGTTTTGCAAGGCCTGTGACCACTTGCTAGTGCCTTGGAAAACTTGGGAAGATGGGATGAAATTCCCTTATGACCAATATCCAATGCTTAACCATTTGAAAAATGGGCAATCAACTTTGTAGGGCCAATTTTGTACCAGCCGCAAAAAGGACTGGTTCATGGTATATCATTACTTGTCACTAATTACTTGACACGATGGGTAGAGGACAGTGCCTACGAAGGATTGCACCACAACGAAAAAGTGCTATATTTTTATGGGAGAACATAATTAGTAGGTATGGTTTTCCTTTAAGCTTAACAAGTAATAGAGGTACACATTTCCTTAATGAAATGGTTAGGATTCTATTTGTAGAGATTTATGGTGGCCCATCACAATATTACCCCTTATTGCCCTCAAGTGAATGGAACTACTGAGGTATTTAACAAAATACTAAGTCACATGTTGACTAAGATATGTAACCTCAGAAAACAAGATTGAGATGACAAAGTATCATCTGTTTTATGGGCATATAGGACAACCTACAAGAGGTTAAACGAGACCACACCATTTAAATTAGTGTTTGGTGCAGAGGCTATTTTACCAGTTGAATTCATATTATCATTGCTACGTATAGTGCATGTAGGAGGATTGGTCGATGAACAAGAACTGGAAGATAGGATTGATAAATTAATGCAATTAGATGAGAGGAGATCACTTGCTAGATGAATTCAGAAGATAGAAAAAGTAAGACAAAAGGCTTGGCATGATCATCTTATCAAAAACAAATAGTTTGAGGTTGGGTAGATGGTGTTGTTGTATGATTCCAAGTTTGTGCCATCCTGGGAAGTTGAAAGTCCATTGGTTGGGCCCTTACATCATCTCATACATTCTTGATTCAGGTGCTTTCTAGTTACAAGCACTAGATAGGACGAGATTACCAGGTCATTTCAATGGAAGTAGGCTGGAGCCCTACTATAAATAATTCTTATTGGTGTTTGTAAATATGGTAGTATTTCCAGTTAGCTTAGAATTTCCCGTTATTGTTTTTTTTTCTTGTGTTTCCCTTTCTCGTTGCTTGTTCCTTTCTTTTTGTTTCATTTTTCACCTTATGCGCCGGGTAACCACATTATTTTCTAAGGTTGTGTATATGCATAGGACCGTGCTTCTTTTTTAGTGTGGGGTGGAGTAATACAAAGCAAAGTATAAGCCAGTTGTAAAATTTGGGTGGCCCAGTAGAAGGAAGTGCGTAAGAATGAGAAATTGCGTGGGGAAATGGAGAATAATGAATTATGGTGTCAAGAAGGCTATAACAAAAACCACATAAGAAGGATGAAGAGTGCAGGAAAAAAATGAGGTAGGTGAGGGAAAAAGTCAAGTAAAGGATATAATAAGTGCCTTTCAGCACTATAGAAATGCACGTACGAGTCTTTGGTCAGATTGGATTTTTGTGTGCTAGAAGATTATAGAGGGTTTTTCATGCAATATTGGGTGCGTGTGTAAGGGTGCTTAAAGTCGGCCTAGTGGAAAAATCTACATTTAATGTTAAGTACGTTGGTAGGTAGTATAACATTTATTGCTAGAGGGGAGAAAAAACTATAAATATAACGTCAGACAATTCATTATCTTACTTTTTTATTACAAAGTTGAAGCACTCTTACGAACTAGGGAATCAAGAGAGATTTTTGCGAAGGAAGAAGAGTCTTAGAAATATAAGTGCTTGAATAGAATAGATTTGAAAACCAGGAGGAAGGATTACACATGTGTGAGAAAAGTTTGTTTGAAGTGTGCCATCTTATGGAAGGATTTTCCTAGTTAGGGTTTGGAAGTTAGGGAATAGAGAGAAAAGGATTTCTTCGCAAAGTTAAGCCCTAGGTTTGAGCCAAGTTGTAAATTAGAGAAAGGATTTTTAAATTTTAAACTGACAGAAAGAATGACACCAAAGAAAGAAACTGTTTCACTAAAGAAACAGAAAGGAAAGGGAAAAGGAAGATAAACCGCTACCGTCACGAGCTCTAATGAGGAATGTTATGCAAAAATGAAGTACCCAGATGTAGTGTTGCTAGGAAATGAGAGGGTGTCTCTCTTGAGATAGATGATCATAATTGATTACAACCATTGCACAAGCACTACAAACAAATGAAATAACGCTAGAGCTAGTTCGACCAACTAAAAAAAAGACACCAGATAGGATGTCAATTTACAAAAACAAGGTGAAATTAAAGTTAGAAATGGTAGGGCTATTGCAACTGTATGAGTTGCCTTGTTTTGGTAACCCCTAGTGACTATATCAACGGTTGATGTTGTGTGTGCATGAAGACCATTTCTACTTTGTAGGCCATAAGATGAACGTAACACCGTAGTTGATATCCATGTTCACTGGCCTCAATTGTGAGGGAGAATCCATAGATGATGATATGAGTGATAAGGAGGCTATCAAGGAAACAATAGCAACTTATGACTATAAAAAGGGTTCGTAATACTTTGACATCACGGAAATTCCAGACCTTGTTATGAGGATGGCTACGCACTTGTGTTATCCAAATTCACCCCCTAGGGTTAATTCGATAACATACATCAGAATTCTCAAGTCTCAGGAAAATGGATTGATTCAGGGAAAAAATCATGTGTCTAGGGTCCCCTCAAATTTTTTCTAACTCCCCTGGCTGAAGAAGGAAAGAGCAAGCTCTGAGAAAATGAGAAAAAGTTGCAGAAAACAAGCTTGGGCCAGAAAAAATTGTGAAAATTGGCTAAGTCCTTCTCCTAGGAAAAGTCAGGACATTTGGAACGTTAAGGCATGGATCGGCCAAAAAGCCTCCAGGCAGCCTGATAAGTAGTTGGGACATCCGGGACAAATGGACGCGGAGGACGCGAACTGGCCGGTTCGGCTGAAAAGGAAAATTTAAGCAAAGGGACAACCGGGCCGTCGGGAAGCGCGGGACGAGGAAAGCCGGTTCGGCCGAAGGAGAGGAAAATTGACTAACTACTCGGGACATTTGGGCCTTGAGGATGCGAACCACCTAGTTTGGCTGAAAAGGAGAACTTCCACACAGAAGCAAAAGGAACATCTAGGCCGCGAGGACACGAAGGACACGAAAAGGCGGAGCAGCCGAAAGCAAAGGAAGCCCATTTCGGGCGGTTCGGAAGAATTTGTCCCAGACAGTCCGGGACAAGTGGGACAAATGTATGCAAAGGAAGCGAACCAGCCGGTTTGGCTGAAATGAGGAAGTTTAGGACTGGGACATCCGGGAAAAAAAGACGCGAAAGGCGCAAAAAGCCGGCAGACCCACGGACCAACCAAATCATGACACGTGTCACAAGGAGAAAAGTCCAAGTCAAAGGGCAAGGTTTCAAGCACTAACCCGAGCCAATAAAAATAAGACACATGTCCAATGAAGTAGGGAAGGAGAGAGAATTATGTGACCAATCAATGCATGCCACGTGTCATCCAGGTGGCAGAGTGCGGGAAGAAATTTAAAAATCCGTTTTTGTCTGTTTTGTGACCTAAATCTTCATATCTCCATATCTTTTGATCCAGAGCTCGGATTTGCACATTCTTTATATCAACGGAAAGCTTATGAAATTATCTACATGATTTTGGGGTTAATCTTGAATTTTGGTTCAGTATGGAGAGATAAAATCGAGAAACAGATCTGACGCGTGTTCATGGCCAGAAGTGACATTCCAGTGACCAGATTTAATGCAGAATGGGTTACATTCTCCTGTAATCTGATAAAAATGATAGGGTATGGGTTTGTAAGGTCCCCCATGCCATTTTAATGCACCTTCAGTCAAGAAGGGATGGGCTCTCATGCTTTTGTATGTTTTCTGTCTCCTGGGCTCGATCCATGCATTATAAAAGCAAGATTTGGCTCATTTATGAAGGGGGGAACAATTTTTGATAGCAACTTCTTCTTTCAGCTCCAGCAAGTGACTGAAGCAAGGATCAGACCTCTCTAAAGATTGTTACAGTTTTTTTTTTACCTCTCTAAGGGTGTAATGCGTGTTTTTGACACTGAAATGATAATGCAAGCTCTATGAATGGGTTTCAGTCCTCTGTTTGTATTATTTGCTTCATTTCAGATACTAAATTATACCTTATTAGTATGTGTATGTTTTATGTTGTGAATTTTGATCTGTGTCTATTTGCATGACAAATATGTTTCACCACTTCTCTTGGTGCATCACCATCTTTAATTAGTTTCAATTTTTTGCACTTCTACCCCTGTCTCCTTGCAAGTTAGAGTAGGTTAGGATCTGAAGCTCTGTAGTTTTGTAAAATATAGATCTAAATCATAGGATTTTGAGGAACCAGCCTCTAATTTGGAGATTCCTCTCTTAGTTTTACAAGTCCCCACACTTGGAGAGAGGTTTCCATGTTGTGCAATCACACTGGATGCTAGAGTGATCACCCTAGAAGCCTGATCTGCATCCAGGGGTGTTGTGAGTCTGCAACAATAGTTTTGGCATGCCCGGTGGGACCTAGAGGTCTCATTTTTATTGCAGCAAATTTGATATGCATCTGTTGTAGTTTTCTTTCTTATAAGAGCTATTATTTGCATATCTGGTGACTCCAAGGGGAAGAATCGACTGGTTCAGCAGACAGGTCTGAAAACTCATGAGAAGAATCACCACAAGGTCAAGAGTTAGAGAAAAAGAAGTGCTATTTGAATACCTGCAGTTATCTCCAAGAAGAAGGCAAAGAGGAAGAAGGATTCAAAGGTCTCCATCTCCACCAAACAGAACTCTCTCAACTCCTCCACCTAGTAGGCCTTTCATTCAGTCAACAAGGGTTTTAAGACCAATTAGAATGGCCCAGAACAATCCCTACGTCAACTTCACAGGCAGCAGCCCACTTTCTCTCAATGCACAACATCCAGTTCCTATTGCAGCCTTAAAGAACATTCCCTATTTCATTGGAGAAAATTAGACTACTCCAGGTGATCATGTTAAAGATATTGCTAACCTTTGTGCAATTCATGAAATCAATGAAATGCAAGTGGCTGTCAAGTTACTGGAATCTTCCTTCAAGGGTAAAGCATTACAATGGTTTAGGAGCCTTGGAGCTGGTTCTATCACAAATTGGAATCAGCTGTGTATTGCACTTCATGAGCAATTTGGAGAAAAGGGAGACAACTTGTCTCTTTTGGAGCAGCTGACAACTATCAAGAGAGCTCCCAATGAGTAGCTGACCGATTTCAACTTCAAATTTCAAAAGACTTGGGAAAGGATTCCTGTGGTAGTCAGGCCAACATCAGAAGGTGATTTTCTATACTATCTCAAAGCTTTAAATTCTGATATTTCTATGTTGATTCAATCCATGAGAGGAATAACTATCCCTATGGCCTATAGCATTGCCATTAGGGCTGAAAATTGTTTAATCCAAGCTGGAAAACTTGCCCCTATACCTTCCATGCCATTGTTTCCAGGTTTAGAGAGCCCAAACACCCATCAAACACCTAATTTGGCTCCTTCTCCCACTCCTAGAAATCAAAGTTCAAATGAAGCTTCCACTTCATCTCCAAGTACCCCAAATGAACTCCAAGAGGTCATGAAACAGTTGCAAAACCTAGGCAATGAGCTAGTTACTCTCAAGAGGCAACAAGCCCAAGGTTTTAGACCTTCTTATCAACCCCAAGCTCAACCTAATAGGCAGCCATACCAACCACAAAAGCCACCTAATCCAGCTGCAAATATGAACCAAACAAGGCCTCCTACCAACAGACCATTCCAGCCCTATAATCCAAATGCCATATCTGCCTCTAAGGCATTAGTGCCAACACAGAACAACATTGCTCAGGAATATGATTGGTGCTTTCCATGCAACGAGCCTCATAACCAATCCATGTGTTTCAATGGTGCTCTCAATCAAGCACTAATGGTGACAACTACTGGTGTGGAGGGTGAGGGCAGTCAAGGAAACAACCAACAACAAGAAACATTCCAACAACAATCAGCCCCAAATGACACCACATTGGTGAACTGGCAAGCAAAAGATTTTTGTGGCATAAATCAGGCAGTTTCTCAAGCTGTTGCAGCCAACACAAGGTCAAAGAGGAGAAATTTGGGTGAAGAATGGCCATTAGCCCCAGCCAATCCACAACCTTCCACGGCTCCACAAATGATTGGCAAGCAGAGTCCAGTTTCAAATGCACAAGGGCAGCCAAGAACAGCCCCTAGGCCAACTCAAGTGCCAGCTGTTGCTGCCCACGTACAAGGAGTAAATGTGCAAATCAAGGGACAACAGAGAGATCCTTCATCACCATTCAGTATCATTGACCAGATGAAGAAGACAAACATCAACATATCAATGTGGGAATCCCTATCTATCCCAGGCCAAAGAGATCTGCTGCAAGCTACCATGAAGGATTGGCCAACTTCGAATCAGTAGGTTCAGATGCAAGAAAAAGTGCTTACAAATGCTTCCCAGCCTGAAGGAAGTCATGGAGCACAACAAGGTAAAATGTTGAAGCCCCCTCCTTTCTATGTTTCATTAATCATTGGGGATCAGCTAGTACATAATTGCATGATAGACTCCGGGGCAAGTAGCTCATTGATGCCCAAGCAGATAGCTGATCAGCTGGGTCTCCAATATGAAGTAATATCTAAAGGGGTAGTGCAATTGGATGGGACAATAGTAGAAACCGTAGGAGTAATTAAAGGTTTGAATCTTACCTTGCATACATGCCCCAACGTTACCGTTTTACAAGATGTGTCAGTGATAGATTTTCCACCACTCTTTGCCCTATGTTTATCAAGGGATTTCACAGCCAAAATTGGAGGCTACTTATCTGCTGATTGGTCACACATGTTATTCAGAACAAGATATGGTACTAAGGTCACAATTAAATCCGAACCAATTGCAAACTTTCATATTGAGCCTCATACTCCAAGCCAAATCAATCCCAACTATTTAGCATTTGATCAAGAAGATTATCCAAACATAGATGAAGCCGACACCAAAGTTGGAAGCATTCCAAATTTGACTCTTGATGAATGGGCAAGCAAGGTACATGCTTTTGATCCCTACCAAGAAGTAGAAGAATCTGAACTAGGAGTCTATTGCATACATGAAGAGAATCATCCTATTCCTAGCATCACCAAACCAGATCACAAAGACAAGAATGAAGTATGGCAACTATTCTTTGATGGATCAAGGAGTTGGCAAGGTGCAGGGGGAGGAGCTATGCTTGTTTCACCTCAAGGCATCAAATATTATTCAGCTTTTCACTTCTAGTTTTCTTGTTCAAACAACACATCTGAATATGAGGCCTTGATTCATGGACTTCATTGGGCTAGGAAAAGGGCATAAATAACTTGCAGGTGTTCGGGGATAGTGAGTTGATCGTCAATCAAGTCAGGGGACAACATGCTACAAAGAATGACCTATTGAAGAACTACAAGAATAGGGTGTGGGACCTCATTGAGGATTTCAAAGCTTTCAACATTGTGTCCATACCCAGGAAGAAAAATGAAGCTGCGGATAGGCTCGCAGCAGTTGGAGTAATGTTTGATGTGGTTAACAACATCAAAATGGAAAAAACACAGCCACACGTCCATGTGATTGTGAGGCCAGCAGTTCTAGATAATAATATAAGCTGGAAGGTGTTTGAGAACGATCAACAGATCGTCAATTTTTAACAAGAAGAGGCTGAATTCTCAGCTAGGAATCAGGACAGACTAGAGCAGCAGTATGGGGATCAAGTAGTGCAGCTGCGGACAAACAAGCTTCCCAAGGGTTTAGTAACGTTGGAGTCTATCTTCAACCCGAATGATCAGTTCCGGAAGGAGAAAGTGAACATTCAAGTAAAGGGTGAAGATTCAGAGCCTATTTTAGTGGAAGAAGGCAAAACATTGCAGATTGGCAAAGCAAGTACCTCACAGAGAAAACTGATTTTGTTCAGCTTTTCCAAGAGTTCCCAAATGTCTTTGCTTGGACTTATAAAGATCTAAAAGGTTTCAACCCAAAGTTGGCACAACATACTATTGAGCTGGATCCGGAATCCAAGCCTGTCAGGCAGAAGCAAAGGCCAGTGAATCCCCATATTGAGCCTCTCATGAGAAAAGAGTTAAGCAAGCTTATTGAGGCCAATATCATCTTCCCCATCAAACACTCAAGTTGGATCGCCAACTTAGTCTCAATCAGAAAGAAGAATGGAGAGATCAGGTTGTGTGTCGACTTCAGAGATTTGAATAGAGCCTCTCTCAAAGATCATTACCCGCTTCCTTCAATGGAACAAATATTGCAAGTAGTATCCGGTTCAGAAAGGTTCTCACTACTTGATGGCTACTCAGGCTACAATCAGATTATGGTGAAGGGAGAAGACCAATTCAAGACAACCTTCACAACCAAATGGGGGACATATGCCTACAAGAAGATGCCATTTGGACTGTCCAACGTTGGTGCTACCTTTCAAAGGGCAATGGACATGGCATTCAAAGGCTTGATCAACAAGATAGTGCTGGTATACCTAGATGATATCACTGTCTTCTCAAAGAATGCAGCAGACCATCTCTTTTACCTTAGGCAAGTGTTTCAGAGGTGTAGAAAGTTCGGAGTGTCTTTGAAACCCAAGAAGTGCATCTTTCTTGCATATGAAGGAAAGCTCCTTGGCCATATTATCTCAAGGAAGGGATTAGCAATTGATCCAGAGAGGGTTGAAGTCATAAGAGCACTACCACTGCCAAGCCACAAGAAAGCCCTTCAGAGTTTCTTGGGAAGGATAAAATTTGTTCGGAGGTTTGTCCCAGATTTTGCAGCCTTTGTCAAGCCCATCACCAAAATGTTAAAGAAGAGCATGGCATTTAAGTGGACAACAGAAGGCAAGGAGAGCTTCGGAGCAATCAAAGAAGCTATCTCTCAAGCACCAACTCTCATCAACCCAAACTTCTCCAAGGATTTCATCCTCTATGCATTTGGAGGTGATGACACTATTTCTGCCATTCTAGTACAGCAGAACAAAGATAATGATCAACAGTCGATTGCCTTCTTCAGCCAGAGCCTAGATGACTGCAAGGTGAGGTACTCTTTTATTGAAAAGCATGTACTTGCAGTAATCAGAAGCTTGAAGAAATTCAAGCATTTAGTCTCAAATAACAAGGTCCAGTTGCTGGTCTCACATGCTGGAGTTAAGGACTTCCTCCTTAACGAGGATTTGAATAAGAAAAGGGCAGGTTGAATCACCCGTGTCATGGAATATGACATTGATATCAAGATCACCAAGCTGGTAAGAGGGAAAGGACTGTGTGAGCAGCTGGTTTCGGGGAAGCAAAAGGAAGTATGCAATAAAGAAGAAACTGTTTTGACAGTCCAAGATAGTCATGAGCCAAGTGGCAATCAAGAAGAAGACAATGCTTCCCCCACTCCTTTCTGGACCCAAGGTATTATGCACTTCCTAGGCACAGGCCTATTCCCTCCAGAGATGAACAAGACCCAAAGGAGACACTTCAAGTTGCAGGTTGTTTCGTATGCCATTGTTGATGGAGTTTTGTTCAAGAAAGATGTGAATGGAGTGCTGCTGAGATGCATTAGCACAGGTCAGATTCAAAGGGTGTTGGAAGAGTTTCATGGTGGACCAGCTGGTGGCCATTTTGCACCAAGAGTGACAGCTCTAAAAATCATGAAGGCTTGTTATTATTGGCCTAAAATCTTTAGTGATTGCTATGCATGGATCAAGAGGTGTAAGAATTGTGCATTCTTCACAGGAAAAGAGAGATTTTCTGCCCTTCCATTGCATCCAATCTCAGTTGACCCCCCATTCATGCAATGGGCTTTGGACTTCATTAGAGTCATTAATCTCAATTCAAGCCAAGGGCACAAATGGATTTTGACAGCCACAAACTACTTCACCAAATGGACAGAAGCAGTAGCACTCAAAGACGCAAATGAGTCTAACATCTTAGACTTTTACGAGGGGATAACAACCAAATTTGGTGTACCTGCCACAATAATCTCTGATAATGCATTGGCATTCATTGGATCTAAGGTGACTGAGTGGGCTGTCAAGAACGGTATTCACGTAAGAACTTCATCGAACTATTACCCTCAGGGTAATGGCAAGGCCGAGTCTACAAACAAGAACTTGTTGAGGATCATTAGGAGAACTCTTGATGAGAATCAGAGGTCTTGGCACACAAAACTGAAATCAGCCCTATGGGCTGATAGGATAACTCCCAAAAGATCCATAGGTAACTCTCCATTCAGGCTTGTCTATGGAAGAGAGGAAATCTTACCCATGTCACTCGAGTTGCCAACGTTGGAACTCATGAAGTAGCTAGAGTTGCTTGAATTTGAGCCCATGGAGGTGAGGTATGCAGAATTGATGGAGCTGTAAGAGATCAGAAATCAGGCATCCCAAGCAATGGAAAAGGATCAGGCTTTGATCAAGAAGGCCTTTGATAGAAAGGCCAAAGATAGATCTTTTCAAGTTGGAGATCTAGTATTGAAATGGGATGTAGACAGAGCAAAACCGGGAAGGCATTCAAAATTTGATGCCATTTGGAGTGGCCCATACATGGTCACAAAGTGCAAGAACACCAATGCTTTCCAATTAGCCTCATTAGATGGTGAAGAACTGCAGATTCTAGTCAATGGAATCTATCTCAAGCGTTGCTTCTAGAGGGAAGTTCACTACCTCTGTAAATATTAGATTAGATTTTCTTTCCTCCAAGTGCTTGTGCACATTGTTTTGTTGTAGGTTAGTTTTGTTTTCCCTAAGTGCTTTGGCACAGCTTGCTATCCATGGAGATGTTTAGCAGTCCTTGCTTTCATCAGGTGACATTCCATATTCCTCCTTGCACATTCTAAGTCATTTGAGGTTCTAAACAAAATATTTGATGACTCCATGCCCAATGGACTACTTCAGGCAACTGGTCTTTTCATCTAGCAGGCAGATGACCCCGCTGAGTCGCCAAATTGTTATCCAAATTCACCCCCTAGGGTTAATTCGATAACATACATCTGAATTCTCAAGTCTCAGGTAAATGGATTGATTCAGGGAAAAAATCATGTGTCTAGGGTCCCCTCAGATTTTTTCTAACTCCCCTGGCCGAAGAAGGAAAGAGCAAGCTCTGAGAAAATGCGAAAAATTTGTAGAAAACAAGCTTGGGCCAGAAAAAATTGTGAAAATTGGCTAAGTCCTTGTCCTAGGAAAAGTCAGGACATTTGGAACTTCAAGGTGTGGATCGGCCAAAAATCCTCCAGGCGGCCCACTAAGCAGTTGGGACATCCGGGACAAATGGACGCGGAGGACGCGAACCGGCCGGTTTGGCCGAAAAGGAAAATTTTAGCAAAGGAACAACCGGGCCGTCGGGACGCGCGGGACGCGGAAAGCCGGTTCGGCCGAAGGAGAAGAAAATCAACTAACTGCTCGGGACATTTGGGACTTGAGGACACAAACCACCCGGTTCGGCTGAAAAGAAGAACTTCCACACAGAAGCAAAAGGAACATCTGGACCGTGAGGACGCGAAGGACGCGAAAAGGCGGAGCAGCCGAAAGCAAAGGAAGCCCATTTCGGGTGGTTCGGAAGAATTTGTCCCAGACAGTCCAGGAAAAGTGGGACAAATGTATGCAAAGGACACAAACTGGCTGGTTCAGCCAAAATGAGGAACTTCAGCACTGGGACATCCGGGACAAAAAGACGCGAAAGGCGCGAAAAGCCGGCAGACCCGCGGACTAACCAAATCATGACACGTGTCACAAGGAGAAAAGTCCAAGTCAAAGGGCAAGGTTTCAAGCACTAACCCAAGCCAATAAAAATAAGACATGTGTCCAATGAAGTAGGGAAGGAGAGAGAATTACGTGACCAATCAATGCATGCCACGTGTCATCCAGGTGGCAGAGCGCAGGAAGAAATTTAAAAATCCGTTTTTGTCTGTTTTGTGACCTAAATCTTCAGATCTCCATATCTTTTGATCCAGAGCTCGGATTTGCATGTTCTTTATATCAATGGAAAGCTTATGAAATTATCTACATGATTTCAGGGTTAATCATGAATTTTGGTGCAGTCTGGAGAGATAAAATCGAGAAACAGCTCTGACACGTGTTCATGGCCAGAAGTGACATTCCAGTGACCAGATTTAATGCAGAATGGGTCGCATTCTCCTGTAATCTGGTAAAAATGATAGGGTATGGGTTTGTAAGGTCCCCCATGCCATTTTAATGCACCTATAGTCATGAAGGGATGGGCTCTCATGCTTTTGTACGTTTTATGTCTCCTGGGCTCGACCCATGCATTGTAAAAGCCAGATTTGGCTCATTTCTGAAGGGGGGAACAATTTTTGATAGTAACTTATTCTTTCAGCTCCAGTAAGTGACTGAAGCAAGGATCAGACCTCTCTAAAGATTGTAACAGTTTTTTTTACCTCTCTGAGGGTGTAATGCGTGTTTTTGACACTGAAATGATAATGCAAGCTCTGTGAATGGGTTTCAGTCCTCTGTTTGTATTATTTGCTTCATTTCAAATACTAAATTATACCTTATCAGTCTGTGTATGTTTTATACTGTGAACTTTGATCTGTGTCTATTTGCATGACAAATATGTTTCACCACTCCTCTTGGTGCATCACCATATTTAATTAGTTTCAATTTTTTGCACTTCTACCCCCGTCTCCTTGCAAGTTAGAGTAGGTTAGGATCTGAACCTCTGTAGTTTTGCAAAATATAGATCTAAATCAGAGGAGTTTGAGGAACCAGCCTCTAATCTGGAGATTCCTCTCTCAGTTTTACAAGTCCCCACACTTGGAGAGAGGTTTCCATGTTGTGCAATCACACTGGATGCTAGAGTGATCACCCTAGAAGCCTAATCTGCATCCAGGGGTGCTGTGAGTCTACAACAACAACTTGGTCATCAAGATTAATGGTTAAGAAAGATGGACACAAGTGAAAAAGGAATGGTTAAATGTATACCGGAAAATATTAGAAGGGACCATTTATAAATTGTCCACCTTTATTGTGGATGAAATCATAAGCATTGTGCAGGATGGAGAGAAGATACTATTTTGAAACGTCATCCTCACCATCATCTTCTTAGATATTGGAGTACAAGATGGGCCATAAAATTTTGTTTGGGAGCATCCAGAAGAGAAGTCCTCACCTGCGAATTTTTTTGAGAATTATACTTGTGAAACCATGTCGGTCACTCATAAGGCGTGCCTAGAGAAGTAGTATAAATGAATGCGTGATGCATTTAGGGTAGAGTGGAGGATCCCAAAGCAATTTCCCATGCTCATGGATGGAGAGGTAGAGATTGCAGTTTATCAACATTTCTGCATTGTTAGGTTTACCTTAGCAAAGGGACTAAAAGCCCATGGTGCAAGCTACCCTTCTCCTTCACCACACAATATTTCCATGCATTGGAAAACTTGTTTAAGGAGGCCAAAAGGCTAAGGTTCAACCTTATTAAAGTTGATGAAGACCACCACAAGCTATGTCAAAAACTCATGTACCCTAAGAAGTGTGCATACGTGGAGAAGTATGTTTCCCATGAAGTACAAATGATGAATCCTATAACGCTTCCAATCACTTGAAGGGCTGCAACAAGGGTATATCTGTGCATAAGGCCTAATATTGAGAAAAGAACCTATTTGGAGAGTGATATCTCCATTCAAGAAGACCCCATAGGTTGGAAAAAGGTTATGTCAAAGAAGAGGAAAAGAGAAGATGTACAAGAGAAGAAGGCATCAAGTGTGCAAACCGCACAATCGGTGGGCATGCCGGAATCAGTCAAGAAGCCTAACACTTATGCATGGAGAAAGAAGTCTACAATCAAAGAAAAGACCATAGAAGAAGAGTTTCTAGAGCATGAAGAGACCCTCGCACATGAAGAGTCACCAAAGAGAGTGTCGTTTGTTAAGGAGAAGGAGAAGGAAGAATCTCCTATATTGAAATCACTGGTTAGGAAGAAGCAGAAGAAGGTAGAAGAAGAAAACTTGAAGGAGACATAAATATTAGAGACATACATTGGCGAAAAGGATGACAACGATCCTGAATGAGGTGAAGACCACCCAGTATATGATATACATGACTCAGAGGAGGAGGAAGGTAAAGAGAAGTATGAAAAGGAAGATGAAGAGGAGAAGAATGACGAGGAGGAAGTAGATGATCAAGGAAAGGGGGTGAGCAAATATGTAAGCACCAAGAATCAGGGAACCCCAAGCCTCACTAAGGAAAAAGTGGAAACAACTGCAAAGAGAGAAGTGACAAGAATCATGAAGGATTTTGTGGAGCATGAGTTGGAGAAAAGCGCGAATGAGATTTTGAAGGAAATGGAAGAAGAAAGTGTTGTGGAAGAGTATGGAAGCATGGGGGGAAATCCCAATTTGGCGGTAAGATTCCCAAAATCTTCGCAAACATGTGGGAAAGGCATAGTGGTGGCACAAAAAAAAGGAATGGGATACATTTAAAATCCAAGAAAATTTCTACGTGTGTGCTTCCAAAGAATTGTACCTACCAAACAACTCCTGGATATGTCTTTGTTTGATGAAGAAGGCGTATATCCCCAGATCAGAAAGATGTTATATTGGGTGTTCGAGTCCCACATGGATGAACCTAAGTTTGAAGTAAGTCAAGGATCATTGATGAAGGTGCCAGATGTAAAAGGAGTTAATCCCTTGGTGAATACTTAACACTTATCAGATGAGTAGGTCTAAAACGCACTCAACAAATTTTCAGTTGAGATTGAGGCCAGACTATTTGGAAGGAATGATAGAGTGAGATTCCTGGAGGAATAATTGGAGAAGAAAAAGAACGAGCTCACTGAGAAGAGAAAGGACTTGAAGTAGGAAGAGCTTATTAGTGTGTAATTAAGGTGTGAACTGAAAGAGGAGAAGGAAAGGGTGTGAGAGCTGCATAAGAAGATTGAAATAGTTACGGATGCTATTGTTTCAAAGCATCGTGACTTACCGCCACCCGAGCAAAGAGATGAATCAAACTTGCAGTGCCTAGAGGATTTAACCCACATCCTCATGATGAAAAGGAGGCCATTTTCATTCAAGTCTACAGAAGAAGCGTTGGCACATCAGGAAAAAGAAGTGAAGATGAAGGTTTTTGAGATTTTTTCTCAATATACTTAACTCCTTGTAGAGGTAAAAGCTTCTGCACAAGTTACAGAAGATGCATATGACAACTACGTTGATAGAGATAGAGTGGAAAGAATCTTGTTCACCACACATGAAATGGAACTCAAGGAGTTTCAAGAAAAAAATAAGGGGAACAAGGCTAAAAGAGATAAAATCCTGCCAAGGTAGAGAAGAAGTCAGAAACTATCAAGACCTTACGAAGATTGATCAAAAGTTGGATATAGGAATTGTACCCCCAGATCACCCATAAGATGGATGCATTTGAAGACTTGGGAAAACAATTGGAGAGTATTGTTGAGACAATGAGTGCTAAAGGGCAGGAATTAATTTTTGAGGAGGTGAGCGCCTTAGGTGGAGACCTATTCCAGCAAGCGTAGAATGAGGTTGATGCTTGGGAAATTCTTGAGGAAAAATATGGAAGGATTTCCCTCTCCTCCTTCAAAAATAAGCATTTTTCTCATTCCTTCTCCCCATTCTTTCATTATTTCTCCCAATTCTTCATTCCTTCATTATTTTCCCCCTATCTCGAAACTGGAATTCCTTATTCTTTGAAGAGAAGTGTTTTCAAGGATGGAGAACATGTGTAGTGTGGGGTGATGTTGGGCCCCAGAATATTGGCTAAGTATAAGAAGGGTATGGGAGTGCGGGACCCATTTGAATAATGATGTGCGGGTTAAAGGCATGCGAGGAAGGGTTTAACAGGGTTTAGCAGAACACATGGCCCGTGCATGTAAGAAAGGATGGGTTTTGGTACTTAACCATATTCAGAGTTCCTAATAGCACATGAGGAAAGTGTGACCCATCTAGCATGTGGAGTGGATAAGGTGCCAGCCTAGCAATTGTAGGATCAATAATGGAATATTCCATGCATGCGATGGAAGGATCCATAATGAAATCATTGCAAAGGGTGGAGAGATCAGATTAAAGGAGGAATGCTCCATTGGAGGACCACTTGGACACTTGGGCAACTGATTTGTTACCTTAGAAGGCATGGTGGTGAAGGAAAAAAGCTATATATAGAGATGAGCAGGTGATAGAAGGTAGCAGTAGAAGAGCAGCAGGAAGTTGGAAGAGAGGTGAACCTCTAAAAAAATATCATGGAGAATTCTATGGGTTGGGATTAGAGGAAATATAAGAGTGATGGCATATTCAGAGGGATGGGTCTGTGTTTTTTCTTGTAATATGAAGGACATTATTAGTTCTGATGTATGATCTTACTCCGCATTATTATATGGGTCTGTTATGGCCTCAATGAATGTAGTTTGGTTATTGAACTCTTGAATAAGAATAAAAGGTCCCATTATAATTCATATATGTGTTCATGAGTATAATTCCTAGTGCATTTCCTTTGTGTATGAATTAGTTCTATATGTTGTTTGATACTTCACTTTTATGGATACAATGATATGATAACTCATCCTAAGATTTTAGAATGAATTCATTGTTCTTTCCCATTAGTTTACACTTAAGTATCGGATATAGCTGGAAAATTCTCAAAAGACTCACATAAATGAGGGGCTCAACACCCACACATGCCTTGGGTAAGCACCCAATTCCCATTGGGTTGTAGGTCAATGCACATGGGATTAGACTATTGTTCTAAGGGTATAAAAATGACTACAAGTAAACTGATTCTTATATATATATATTATATCTTTAGATTATTTTATAATATTAAAGCTAACTGAATTAAGATATTTTCATCACTTAATCAGTATTCAGTTTAACAAAAGTACTTAACATGAAAACCTATTGAGTAATTCAATAACATTCACATTGCACATAGCACCCTTTATTAATTTACCTAGCCATGACCTCCCTTCACCACACTAATATTAATTTAATCAATTTAATTAAATTAATGCATTATCCTAACTATATTTATTATTTTAATATTTTATTTAAATAATATCCACACATACACTTCACTTAGACACCTCATCAAGCCAACTCAACCTAAGACCTATTCTTATTAAGTTGCCATAACTAACTAAGACTTACCCAAACCCCAAAAATCAATGCCTACATTCCCTCTAACCACATTCCCACATGCTCACAAGAGGCTCTGAGTCTAATCCACTGGATAATGACACGATATCCAAGGAAATCAATAGGATCTCCCTACTTTAGTAAACCTAGGAAATCTCACCTTGACCGACGTCGGTTACCCTTAACCATTGCTGGTTAAGCCAGACTGCCGTCGGTTACCCCTTTTAACCCCTAAACTACCTTATTCTCAAGGTTGGAAAACATTGGGAGAAAGGTGGATGAGAAAGAACACATCTTAGAGACATAACACATCTTCAAAGAGCAAATTCCAGCAAAAACTCACATGCAAGGAAGGAGATTTAGCATATTCTCCTGCACAACCATCCCAGCCATGATTTGATATATCCAAGCAAAGAAGAGTGTACAAGCAGCCCATGCAGAAGATTTTTTTCAGTTGGTGATCACTTGAAACCTTCAAACCCATCATCAGCACCTCCATCCCTCACACACATGCATTCAAGAACAGATTCCAAGTAATTATAACATCATACTTTCCTGGTCTATTTCATTTCATCATCATTTTATCACCCATTGTTTATCTTTCCCCCTATTGACTTTCTCCAACATTTATACCTTCTTATAGCCATTAAAAATTCACAAAATCCTACTCCAATCACCCAATACCTCATCCTGACTAACCAAAGTCCTTTGTGCAATCACAAAGGAGACCAAAATCTTGTTTTGTGACATTTCTAGATCTCACGGTAATCGGCACCGTTTACACCTAACCATCGTCGGTCACTCTTGACTAACACCAGTCTCTGTATTTTCCCACACATCCTAGAACAGAGACCTACCCACCAAATTTCATCTCACCCCCATCCACTTGTGATCTACCTGAGACCTTTATCAGACCTGCAGAGACCCAGAACCAATCATTTGTCCTTTGGATTCTATTCTAGCTTATCCTGTTAGATTAGATCTATTTTTCTTATTGTGTTTTTAAGTGAGATACCTAAATCATTTTAAAATAACAATAGGATTTACTTTTCTTACAACATTAAATTGTTTAAAATAGTGGAATGACAACCATATAGGAAGTATCATACTTCCCGGATCTAGCATATGCTAAGTTGTTCACTGCCCATATTGTTTAATTCCTTCTGGTGGTCTTATTTTCATTACAGGTAGTTCCTCCTAGCCAAAAGGAATCTCTCACGATCAGCTATGGATCCAGAAGTCATACACGTGTAACAACCCATCAACCAACATTTGAACAGGTATTCCTCCTATGCTCGTTACCCTATCTATTTCGTCAACACTTTAAAGAAATGATCTAAGAAAAAGCTGAAACATTTTGGCATGCCTAGTGGGACCCATCCAAGGTTCCTTGCATTTCATTCATTCCTAGGAAAAAAATTTTGTGTTTTTTTCCCTTTTGAAAAGTGTACACACTAATTTTCTTCCTTGGTAATCCACCTTTTCTTTTTATTTTCTCTAAAAGAAACTTTTCTTTTGGTGTAATTAAAAAGAACCATTTCTTCATGTTTTCTGCATTGTAGTGAAAGAGCATTCCTCTTCCTCTTCATCTTATTGCATCATCCAATTTCACATTTTAGATTTGGGTTTAAAAATAAGTGCATTTCATTTTGATTTATTACATTAGATCACATTAATTGAGGGCAACCTATATGCTAGAATTCATTCCCAGCTGACGGTTGACAAACAAATCATAGAAAAGCACTTATATCCTTTTCTCTTTCCCTGAGTCTTACCAAACCACACAAAAAATAAAAATACATACATTCTTAAACAACATCCTACCTAGAAGAAGCTGTAGGTGATCACATGATCATGACACATTGGGCACCTAACTCGTTGCTCTATCAAGTCATACTTCAGAGTGAAGCCCGCCCCCGCCATAACATACCTGAAACCACACCTTTTAGATCTCCTTCTTTGTAGGAAGCCATCCTCACAAAAAAATCTATTTCACAATTCATGTGTCAGTCCCTAAATAGCATAAGCTCAACAAACATAAGAGAAAAGGCACTCCTAGGATCACATTTTCTTGGTTTTTTTTCTTGGCTTACGTTTTGAGGTGAAAGATCACATTCGTCATCTTTTTTTTGTTCATCCTTGCATGCTCCTCATCACAATTGGTGTATTCCGGATTCACCTGAGTGTGCCTAGGCCATATCATCATCATTCTCAGAATTCTAGGTCTGATTCTACATCAGATTTTAATTCACGACTTTATTTCATCATTGTTTCAATTTCACAGTAACCGTTGTCAGTTACCTCTAACATCCATCGGTTATACCCAACCAACATCGGTTCCAGGTCCTTTTGCTAACCTACTCAAAAGGACAATTTACTTCACTATCTACCACTTTTCATAGTCTCTGTCACTTTCATTATTCCCATTAACATTTTAAACATCCTCAGATTTAGCATACCTGTCATATTTTACCTTCTGCATCGTTGTTTACTCACTATATTTTTCTACAGTACTTGGCAGCAGTTACCCCTCACCGGCGTCAGATTTCCCTAGATGGAATCGGTTAGCCTATTTCACATTCCAGCCACCATTTGGTACTTAATCTACTTTTTGTCACCAGATTCACCTATTCTTGTTGTTCTCTATGTCATCTATAGAGAAGCACCCCTACCTGATCAATACTAGTTCACATGGTGCTGACCCAAAGATAAGAAAGTGCCCTCATATTTCATGCTAGTTGTCAACCACTCCCACCTAGTCCTTCACCACCCTCTATTTTATCACCAACCATGGATCCCATCTAGCCTATTACTATCGCTACCAGAGATGAGGAGTTTGCATGACTCCTTGACTAGAGCCCTGTCGCTTGCAATTTTACCTTTCCCACTCATCCACTTGAGACCCCTCGAGTCAGTTGATATACGAAATGCCCGCATCTATCTGCCTAACTCTTGCACCCACTCCTGCATCGGCCCCATCTAGCTCTGTGCTACCTACATCCACCTTACCCCCAGTCGTTTCAAAGTTAAGTCCTATACCTGTTATGACTGCTACATATGTTACCTCTGTAGCCCCCATTACATCCACCATACCCTCGACGACTACCCCAAACACAACGTCATCTACCCCTAATGTCTCACACATTCCTGTAGCTACATTACAACCTCCAGTGTCAGTGACCCCTACCCTATTTCAGAACATGTTTCTTTCCATTCCATAATCATTAGCCCCTATTGACACTAGGGTTACCACGACCCTTCCACCCCCATATACATACTACCAACAACCTCTTATTTCATCCATTATTCATTCCGGGTATGTACCCCCTATTTCACTACCTTCTTCTCCACCACCCTACATGGCAGCCCCATACACTAGAGTGCCACCCCTGTTATATGCCGAAAACCAACCTTCTCACACTATGGGAGGCATCCAATCATCATAACCCACCAATGACCTAAATAAATTGATGTTGGAAAAGATGCAGACATTAGAGGCATCAGTTTCTGGCTCCCACAACACTCTCACGTACAGAAAGATTTTCAATGAGCCTATTTGCCTATCCATTCCTATCTGTTCATACCTTGTGCTTTGGGAAATGCCTAAATTCAATCATTTCAATAGCAAAGAAGACCCATAGCAGCATTTGTGGTCGTTCAAACACAGTTGTTATCTAATCGCTCATGATGATGCCTTGCTTTTGAGAACCTTTCCCATGTCCCCCACTGTACCTACATTAGATTGATATAGTGGGTTACCTAAACACTCTATATTCTCATTTAATCAGGTATCCCAAGCATTCTTGGATCATTTCTCTATCAATATCATCAAAAAGGTTACCATAACTGATCTATATTCCACACGTTAGTATGAGGATGAATATATCACAGATTTTGTCACTTGCTTGTGTAGCCTGATCAATCAACTTACCTTCTAAATGCCACAAACTAAACTCATTGAGCTCTTCACATGGGTTTGTGCTAGACATATCTCCCCAATCTTGCAGGTCCAAACCTTCCAAACATTAAATGAGGCATTCACTATGGCACGAAAGTTAGAGATTCGCGCCCTTGAAGAGAAGAAAATCCAATCATGCAATAAGAATCTGACATTCAAGATGAATGATTCCTCTTCTTCTTGCAAACCATAAAGCAATTATTCAAAAGCTAATGGCACCAATAATGCAGTGGTACTTAAGGCTGGCCCAGCTCATCCGTCAAATCAGGATAAACCCTCACCTAATCTCTCACCTATCCAGACTTTTCAATTCAGACAAGAGCAGTGAAAATATACCCCAATTATGGAACCTTACTCTTTTGTCTTAGAAAATCTTATCAAATCCGGATCCATCACCCTTCCACCTATAAAACCACACACTAGTTTTGACCCTACTCACCCCATGCTTGCATGGTATAAAGAACATGATTTTTGTAACTATCATCGAGTAAAGGGTCATAGTGATGAAAAATGCATCACTTTCAAAAATATTGTCCAAGAAATGCTCGAGAAAGGTGAGTTAACTATGGATAATCTGAATGCCACCCCTAACCAAAATCTAAAAATATTAAAAAAACCATTTCCCAACCATGCCCCTTCATCCAATCAAACCGGTGAGACATCCAATCAAACCGGTGAGACATCAAATCACAATACCCATACCCATGAGGTTCACTCTATCTTTAACGAGGTACCTGTTGCCTCCCAATTACCCCATATTCCTTCTATAGAGGAGATCCTAGCCCAAAATACTCCTTCTGCATTACAACCAACCTCTCCTATTCCTTCACCAACAGAGGAACACCTTGCATCTCCTTCATCACCAATGGAGGGGTCTTTCACTAACATTGAACCCATCTCACCCCTAGCTTCACCACTTAGAGAACCTTTACCTATAGTTCCTCTTCCACCCATAGAGGAGCTCCCATTATGTCCTCCACCAATAGAGGAGCACCCATTGCCTCCTCCACCCACAGAGGTGTGCCCATATGTTCCTCCACTTATAGAGGAGCTTTCATTATCTCCTCCACCTATCATCGACCCAGTTGAGATACCTTTTCCTCTTGGCGAGAATTCTCCATCCGCTACCCAAAATCCAATAGACCTACTTTCGGATCTCTTACCCACGAAAGCTGAAGCTAGCCAATTCCCTATCTATAAGACACATTTTATGGGAATTGCATATAGGTCCTCACCAACTCCACCTACAGACATTCCATTCTCACATTTGGCCGATCACTTAGATTATGTGGATAGGGCTTTACTATGGGGGAGCCTCTTACTCCCCGTCTCAACACAGATGCAGAAATCCCTCATTGATACCTCCACTATCTACCCAAACACATTTCGAAAAGTCAAACAAAATGCAACCACCTCTGTCACAACCCCTTCCATGATGGTTGTTAGCAATCAAACCACACCCTTACCCATAACCCACACCTACAACATTTGCCTCAAGTTAACCTATTATCACTTTAGGGGTCACCCTAACCACCAGCCTTACTCATCCACCTATTAAACTGGATTTAGCTATATCCTCCAACGTTAATACCACACCTACTTCGACACCCAAACCAAAGAAAAAAATTCATTGACCTCATACCCTGACCACACCAATCACACCCACACTTGTCTCGATTGTCTTAAAACCTCATCTACCCAACATGGTCAAGAAAACTTCACCCATCCATAAGCAAATAACACAACAACCCATTCCTTCCTCACAAACCTCTAACCTACCCAGGCACAAAACATGACTTACACCAACACCTGTAGTCTCTTTACCACCAATACCTCCAATACCCTCAGTTATTACTTCACTACCCACTACACTTTAGTCATTATCCCTCACACCCCAAGTATAACCCACATCATCTACCTTCACAATACCCCTATTATCCCCATGGGTAACTCACCCTCTTCCTTGATTTTCTTTTCCTTCTAGATCTTGTACACCCACATCACCTTACCCAAGAAAATGAACCCAAAAACAAAACCCCACTACCCTACAATAATGTAGTCAAAACAATCACACACCCTCCTACCCTTTCATCTATTGTACCCCTACCCAGACAAACACGACTGATACCTAAAACCACACCAGCACCTAAACCCATAGCTTGACCCGTTCCTCCTCTTCCAAAAATATTTCCTCAACAATCAACCAAACTTGCACCCAAACCCACATTCACCTCCCATTGTGATCCAATAGTAGGATCCTATGCCCAAATTTTAACCAACCTCCTCGAGACCTCTGTTACAACCCCCTCAAACACAAGCCAAAATGGTTTGATGATACTTAAATTTACGCATACCATCATGTGCCAAGGCATGATGTGGAGAGCTGTAAGGCCCTGAAAATGATCCTTATCCAATCGTGTCCACCAAAAACCAACTTTGACGATGACGACCTTCTCGATGAGGATCCTGTTTCACCAACACCCATTCCCACACTTCCTACTCAACAACCACAACCTCCACCCTCACAACTCCTAGATCCACCCTCAAGATTTGAAATTAACTTGGGTTCCATCAGAGAACTTTCCACGCCACTACCCTAATGTCGCTATGCCCAACTCACCTCACAAGGCTTTTCTCCTCCAGTAGGTTTTTACCCTTCATGTCATTATACCACTCATCCTACACCTTCCCCATTTTCCAACTCCCCTCAAATCAACATGATACACATCACTACACGTGTGCAGAAGGGAAAAGAAAAGGCAATTAGCCTCCTAAAAAATCCTATACCCAATATACCATATGCACCCATACCTAAAATAGCTATCCGTGGCCCCACATACCCCATTTCTAATGGCATCACAAATCACACCAGGCTAAAAAAACTACACCAATATCCCCTATAAATGTCCTTATATGACCTCATCCAAACCTCAAAATCCCATCATCAAGCCCTCATGGAGGTTCTTCAATCTATTGAGGTATTACCCAATGACCCTACACCCGTAACCTCCATTATCACACCCCATTATGTGGCCTCTCTCACCAAATTACCACCTTCATCTTCACCCCATCTTGTTCACCAAGTGGCCTCCCTTAGCTTCTTAGACGAAGAGATCACGCCACACCAAAATGATGACCTGGACCCAACCCTCTTCATCTTTGTCCACATTGATGACATACAGGTACGCCATGTGATGATTGATGGAGGCACTAGCATTAACATCATTTCATCCCATGCATTTTCTCAAATGCGCATACCTAAAAAATGCATGCATAAACATTCAGTCATGTTGCGTTCATTCAACGACGCTATCACCTCCACACTAGGCACTGTCATCCTTCACGTTCACATGGGCCCTCACACTATTCCAGAATTGTTTTACGTTTTGGAGGGAGAATTCCAATATAACTTGTTGCTTGGTAGACCCTAGATCCATGTTAAGGGTTGCGTTCCTTCCACTTTGCATCGTTGTTTAAAGTTTGAACATGAAGGACACACTTATACAATTCTGGCTGACCCATCACCTTTCAAAACATATAAAATGCTTTACCAACCTAATGATGTGCTCATACCTATCAAGCCGTCTACCTCCACAACCAATACGGCTTCACCTACACCTCCACCTACTAGTACAACTGCTACTTTCACCGCACATACCTCCTCCATTCCTACCACTGCTATACCCTCCACGGCTGACCCATTATCTTCCCAATCCATTAACTCCACCTCTGCATCAACCTCTGACACATCATCCATTCCAAGTACCTACATACCAGCCATTGATCCCTTGGAAAGTGTTTTCCAACACCTCACTCTGGGGGAGTACTGCCTATATAGTGTCAACACATTCCTTACTTTACACGAGTATGGAAGCCTTCACCAACATGCACGCTATGATCACCATATAGGAGAACATCTCCTTTATGGTCCTCATTATCTTTGTACTAGCCTCACCTATGGGGGACTTGATACTACCACTTACACACCTAAACCACCATCATAAACCTACCCATTTTCCACTGACTTCCAATTATTTACCAATCACCGTTTCTCCCACACCTTCCTGCATTGATTTCTGTTGAAGGGTTTTGGTTTTGGATTTTATGAGCAAGGCCACCATACTGTTATTCCATGTACCACCCGTAAACATAACGACTGTAGTGGTATTGGCTTCCCTAAACCTCCTACTAAATAGGCCTGCATTGAACTCATTAAGTACCCTAGCCCTTCTCTACCTTCATCTTCATCATCACCATATTTACCCGCTCTACCTTCATCACCACCCTCACTGACAGAGTCAATGGATCCCGAATCTATCCCCCCTAACATTTGTTTTCATAAAAACCATTTCCTTGGGGCCTTTGACTTATCAACATGAAGGTAAGGCCCCTTCCACTCTTCCATTCCTGTATCCTGAGATGATTGATGATGACACACCTATAATTAACGTCGTTCAATGTCAAGATGATGAATCCATACTCACCTACCTTGGTTAGAAGAATCATGTATACATCAGTCGTTACCCTCTAAGATGTAAAACATGTTGAATGAATCAACTATTGAGATCAACATTCATACTCAAGATGACCTGCACATCCTAAAGATCAGACAATCTTTAGATGCTGCTGAATAGGAAGCCATCACTTCTTTTCTTTGAGATCATAACCATGCTTTCACTTGGTCTTATGCATACATGCCTGGTATTGACCTAACCATAGTGGTCCATAATATCGTAACCGTTCCCGATGCCAAACCTATCAAAAAATTGAGGTAAATGCACCCTTGCATTGCTCTTCTCGTCAAAGAAGAAATTCAGCACCTTATTTCCATTTCCTTCATCTTACCCAATGATTATCCTCCTTGGATTTCTAACATTGTCCATGTTACTAAAGAAACAAGGGGACTCCTCATTTACACAGACTTCCATGACCTTAACCTAGCCTGCCCGAAAGATGACTTTCCCTTGCCTGGTATTGATCAACTAGTTGACCTTACCACTAGTCATGGGATGATCTCACTCATGGATGGCTTCTCAGGTTATAACCAAATTTTGCTTTCCCCAGAAGATCAACACAAGACCACATTCATCACCCCTTGGGGAGCCTTTTACTATCGAGTCATGCCTTTTGGCATTAAAAATGTTGGTGCTACATATCAACATGCTATGACTTACATCTTCCATGATATCATGCATCGCATATTGGAAGATTATGTGGACGATCTCTTGGCCAAATCTAAATGTTACACCGAGCACCTCAATGTCCTCAAAACCATCTTTGACCACCTCATTAAATATTATGTCCACCTTCAGCCTAAAATGTGCATCTTTGCGGTTCTCTCAGGAAACCTCCTGGGATTTATTGTTTCCCTCCGTGGTATAGAAGTTGACCCTACTAAATTCAAGGCCATCCTCGAAATGCCTCCACCTACTAACCTTCGCCAGCTCCATATCCTGCAAGGTAAATTGTAGTCCATTCACCATTTCATCATATGCTTAGGAATGATGTCTCCTTTAAATGGGATGATGATTATCACAAAGCTTTTGAGGCCCTAAAACAATACCTTCTCCAACCACCTGTACTCATTCCACCTAAAGATGATCAACCTTTTTACCTATACATATTAGCTACCGATCATTCCTTGTGATCCATGCTCACTCATAGAAATGAAAAACATAGGGAGCAAGCGGTTTATTACATAAGATGTACTCTTTTGGACTATGAAACCCAATATAACCATCTAGAAAAACTTTGCTATGCCTTAGTTTTCATTGCCACCAAACTCCGCCATTACCGACTTAATAACAAAACCTATTTCGTGACCAACACTGATCCCTTACACTTCATGTATGCCAAACCTTATTAAAATCAGCATGCCGCATGATGGCTTATGCTTTTATCTAATCTTGACCTCGATTTCATTCATCAAAAGTCCATCAAGGGCCAATCTATCGTTGACCAACTGGCTGACGCACCTCTTTCCGGGGATCAACCCTCTAATTTTGACTTTCTTGATGAGTCAGTTGCTACTCTTTCCTTAGATGAAACCCCTTACCAAATGACATCATTCTTCAATGGCTCCAAGTGTTAGTGTGAGGGTAGGGCTGGTATTATCCTCATTCCTCTAGATGGAGAACACATGCCTTTGTCTTTCAAACTAGACTTTGAATGCACCAATAATATTACCAAGTACGAAGCACTCGTACAAGGTCTCTAAGCCACATATGCCCTAGATGTAAAATCAGTCCACATCTTTGGTGATTCACAGTTGGTTGCCAACCAATTCAATGGTATGTACCAATGTTGTAACAAGATACTTCAAAAGTATAAACATCATGTGGACATACTTTTGACCACCTTTTATCGTTACACCCTTCAAACCATCCCACGATCAACTAACAAATTTGTTGATACCATGGCCTGCTTAGCTTCCCAAATACCCGTTTCCCCTGCTGATTCCAAAATATTTGTCACCGTACAACACCTCCATTCACCTTCTTATTTACCTCATGATGTTTACTCAATCAGAACCAAAACCCCTGACCAGAGTGACCTTTGGTATAAATAGTACTCTAACTACCTTTCTCTCTCCATCTTACCTCCTGATCTCACCCGTAACGGACAACGCGCCTTCCTTAAAAATGTCCCTCATTTCGTCATTCTATGGGGACTCCTCTATAAACGTGGCTTTGATGGTATTCTCTTACGATGCCTCACAAGTTTTGAAATTCCTTATACCATTAAGGAAGTTCATGATGGCATATGTGGAGGTCACTTCAGTGGTCTTGCAGTTGCTAAGTGTATTCTTCGCCTAGGCTATTACTGGCCGACCCTTAACCATGATTATTGTGACTATGTCAAACATTGTGTAAAATGCCAATAACATTCCAACATTCATCATACACCTAGTCATGCCTTACAGGTTACTCATGACCTTTGGCCCTTCTCTCAATGGGGTTTTGCATCTTGTTGGAGAAATCAATCCTCATTCTTCCCAACGCCATCGATGGATCATAACTACTACCGAATACTACACAAAATGGGTGGAAGCCATACCACTCATCTCCACAAAAGATGAGAAGATATGTGAGTTCATTAACCATCACATCATTTTTTGCTTTTGTGTTCCTCATCACCTCATCAATGACAATGGAAAACAATTCAAAAACAAAACATTGCAAAAACTTTGTGACGCCTTCGACATTCAGCTTAGTTTCTCATCACCTTATTATCCACAAACCAACAGCCAATCTGAATCCACTAATAAAACCCTCAATAAAATTCTCATGAAAGTGATTACTGGGAAGGATTGGCATACACAAATTCCTTTTTACCTATGGGCATACTACACTATTATTCACATTTCCATTGCGGCCACACCCTTTTTTCTATTCTACGGTATAGAGGCTATTTTGCCTCTCGAAGTCCAAATCCCCTCACTCTGCATTTCTCTCCATGACATGCTTATTGATGATGAATTTTGTTAGGACCACTTAGCAAAACTAGAGTTATTAGACTAATGTCATCTTAATGCTTTAGATCACCTTCAAGTTTACCAACAACGTATCAAACATGCTTATGAAAAATGTGTTCATGAACGAACCTTCCAAGTCGGTGACCTTGTCTTGAAAGAAAATCAACATGTAACCAAAGCAGAAAAAATTAAACAGGGAAAATTTTCTCCTAATTGTCTTCGACCATACATCATAACTCATACCTATGGATCAGGTGCCTATCGTTTATCCTCACTTGATGGTAAACCCAAAACTAAGCCCCTTAACATATTGCATCTTTGACCATTCTATTATTGACTCATTGTCCTGCCTCACCCTTTGTCTCTTTACAGGCTCATCCCTTGAGTGTTATTCATTCCATACACCTCCCCAACAATTAAACAAGAATCATGTGAGTACCCATCACTTGTTATCTTCTCTTGAATGTGTACCATGGCACTGCACATAGCATGATTCTCATGGATACTTTTTGTCTACTTTTAGATGAGATCCCATGCTCATTCCACCTTGCCTTTTGAAAAAGAGTCCTATCCTCCACCTTGGTCTTATCCATGACTTCAACAACCTCACATGGGACCAAAATCCTTGATTCAAACTTCTAATAAAAGATGACTCCCTCAAAAGGACATCTTTCTCTTGACAAAATTATTGCTATAAATAGACTTCTCCCTCGAAGGACAGCTATGTGAAGCTTTAAAAAACAAAAACAAGAGAAACCAAAGCTTCCTGCATCGATCAGCTTCACGAAGACCTCAAGGAGTACCATATTCATGATACCATATAGAATTCCCGCATCGATCCTTCTATCAAAACAAAAAAAAAATTAGTCGTGGACTTTCCCATTGTGACCTAGGACCTCTTACCCAAAAGCCCTGTCACTCAAAACATATAAAATTAACTACCTTTCACCCTCCTTACAACTTCCACTCTCATTTCCTCAATTGCCTCAAGGGACATCTTGAAATTTAGACATTTGGTGATCTTGTGACTACTTCATCATAGAACCGTTAATCGTGTAATGCCTTTCGGGTCTTATGTTCATCACCCCCTCCAAGGTATGATCTACTCGGTATGATCCTACCCAATCAGGTTGCTTTATTGCCCCCTTCTTATCTTTTAACCATCTTTTTTTACGTTTTGATTACCTTATATAGGACTTGGTCCTCGACGCTTACCTTTGACGTAATCCTCCCCTTTTCCCATAATCACCTTCACTTGCATCCTAGATTATTACTACCTGATCTTGGACCCTTGTAGGCTTTAAATATTTACTGATAATTTACTCCTTTTAAGTAATCAATTTAAAATAATGCAAGACAATAATGAAAATTGCACACGGATTGATTACGGAGTTCGGCAATTGCCTACGTCTCCATGTTCGTGTTCGAACCATTCCACTAGTCAAAACTTGTAAGTTACAATAGTACTTTCACAAGAAAACCTAATGGAAACTATTTAAACTTGCTTATAAGAATAACCAGACCTTCGGATGACAAGGGTGAAAAATAGCACCTGACTTCCACCTTCTTGGCGTACAATCTCCTTCGGCTTCGATCGGCCTTCCCGACACTATCAATGCAACGCTAGCAGTCCGGTCGACAATCCAGGATTTGCAAGTCTATGGGCCGACTAGGTAGTTTGAATAACTCCTAGCCACAAATATTTAATTTATTATTTCCTAACAAATAATAGGTCAATAATAATAAAAAATAGTAATGCCTAAATAATTTAGGTCTTCACACAACAATTTCTCATTCTCCTCTTAGCTCGGACTTCGCCTCCAGCGCTCTAGGAATGAGCTTCTCTGTATTTTTGTGTGTCCTGACAATAAGCTTAACAAATAATAAGCTTGGGTGTGTCCATTACAATGAACTAGGTACCCTATTTATACAATTTTAGGGCCCTCAAATAATGCACTTAACATCATCCTTAGGATAATATTAGCCTTACCCGTACATAAAAATTGGGATAATATTCGGGTTGCATTTTAAAAAGGGATTAATTCCCATTTTAGCCGATTTGCATTTGATAAGGGATAATATCCCAAATGAGCAACTAAGGAGAAGTGGGTATATCTCACGTTTTGTGGTTGGATATGCTTAAGGCTTTTAAATAGCCTTCCCACGCATATGTTTGAAGTGGTCAAAGAGCCATAAGAGGTATAACCGCCCCCCCATCTCCACGTGGATTTGGTACCATGCATGGCTTAGCCCAAAAACTGCTTCATCCTCCCATCCACATGGTCATAGCCTATGTTGGGGGTTAATAATACTAATGTATAAACATTAATATGTATATATGTGGTTTGGCATATATGCGTGCCATTTGGAAAGTGGACTTACCAAGATAATATAATTTTGACCCATACAATGTGGCATAGAAATAATTAACTCGGTAATCCTGTAGTCCACTTTTCATCCCCCGATAGGAAAATTGAGCGAATTCTACGAGTGGTGGCAAGCCACGTGGTGGCTTGTGGACCCACCACGTTGGCAATAATACCATAGTCCACACAGCGGCTGGGCTCCCCTCCGTAATAAAAGTTGAGCCTCTTGTTCCCGTGTACCATTATTACGCTCGTCAAAGACCAGTGATCGAAAACCAACAAACAACTCCATTTTGCCTTTTCGATATGTGTTGCAGTGCCATTGGTCCAATATTGACCAGTTGACTAGAGTTGACTTTCCCGCTGTTTGGACTTTGACCGAACATATCTAGAGCTCCCGATGTCTGTTTATCGTGTTCTCACAGTCGTTGGAAAGCTCTCAAGATGATCTTATGCAATGACACCATTTAGGGATGTTTTGGAAACTTTCAAAAATGATCCCCTGATCACACCTCCCCACTGAGAAAAGGTTTTTGTCCCAAAAAGCTTCCATACTGTCCTGAATCTGGAAAAACTCTACTCCGATCATGGGACCTGTGGGTTGTGGGCCCACAACGCTTCCACTACACCACTTTGATATCTGAAGAAGACCTCCATGCCTCCGCTTTATGGTGCTAATTTTTTGAATGAAACCTCAACGCTCCTTCTGTGCGGTGCTAAGCTTCTTGATATCTGACAACAAGGATCTTCTTTGACTCTATAACACAGCTCCTAGCTCCAAGTTGATTCCACAGAATCTGAACTAGTTTGAAGAAACTCCATGTTATGTAGGCTTTGATTGATCTGATGTCGGTGATGGACAATGCCTTGTCCCTTTACAGACCTCAACACCTCCAATGCATGATGCTAAGCCTCTTTCAAGACCTCAAGCCTCCAATGCATGATGCTAAGTCTGTTACAGACCTCAACACCTCTGATGCATGATGCTAAGCCTCTTTCAAGACCTCGAGCCTCTGATGCATGATGCTAAGTCTCTGTAGACCTCAACATCTCTGATGCATGATGTTAAGCCTCTTTTAAGACCTCAAGCCTCCAATGCATGATGTTAAGTCTCTTTCAAGACCTCAAGCCTCCGATGCACGATGCTAAGTCTCTATAGACCTCAACACCTCCAATGCACGATGCTAAGTCTATTGATCAACTACCACTCGTATGTGTGGTTGTAATGCTTTGACACCGAATGATGTTCCGAGCTAATCCTTTGAGAGTTCCTCTTGTTGACATACAATATCAGGTACCATTATGATGTACGGTCGCAATACCTCTACACAGAATGAAGTTCTGACCTGAAGTCAATGCCAACGATGATTCAGCTACCATTCTGCTGCATAGTCACAATGTCTCTACACAGAATGAAGTTCCGAGCTGATCTTTTGAGAACTCTATTGTCTACACAAATGGCAGATCAATCGCCAAGCTTTATATGAGTTGATTCCTGTGTCCAAGCTGTAACAGGTACTCACAAGCTGATTAGGAGATATATTTGGAGCATTAATCAAATTTTCTAAGTAATAAAATCCACTGAGTATGGTAAAACTTTCTCTCACCATTTCCTCACAATATCTGATCTCCAAACTTAATATTGTATACGATCCATCAATCTGAATTATGCAATATATAATTGAAAAATTGTTGACTTACCCATTTTAACAGGACTTTCACTTTCAGGTATTACCTGGTCCTGGGTTGAATTGTCAACTGGTGGTGGAGTAGAAACTTTCTTTGCCTTTGCAATAGGCCTCCATTCCATCTTTGGCTTGCCATTACTCTGATGGTGAGATGGATGCAGTTTCCAGCAATTTTCCACCCGATGCCCATTCCTCTGGAAATGAGCACAAAAATTCCTCTTAATATCCTTCTTTTGGGATGAGGAACTCTTTCCACCATTTCTCGACTCTACATGACAAGATTGGTCTTTGTAGTTTGCCTTGTTCCTAATGAGCGGCATCAACTTCTTCATCAATGTCCTTCTCTTCCAGCATCTGGCCACTGAATGATTATGCAATCCACAAAAAGTACATGGAAAAGAATTCCACATCTTTTGAAAATCATGACCATACTTCTTAAGCTGAAAAAGTGGATTAGAAGTTTTACTGTGCTTACGATTATGGTAAGAAACTGGAGGTGGAATCTCATTACCTCTTCGCTGATTTCTCTTACCACATCTTGCCTGTGACGACGAAGCAAAACTTTCCTGCTCAGAATCTTCTTGCAGGACTAGTGGGGTAATCACTTTGCTTTCAGAAGCTTGTCTCCCGTCAACGTTCTTGGAGAATTCTCCAATTTCCATTCCCACACTAGGAAAACCCAAACCTATAAAATGAGGATGATCCTTGACCTGTATTGGGTTAGCAATACCTTGGCCATTTTTACCAAGGCCTCTTCCATCAAATCCCATTTTAGATCTAGTAACTTGGATCCAATGCCTCTAGTATGATTTTCAAACAAACCAAAGACTTCATTACCTAAATCTGAAACCGAATGGGAGGAAGAAGAAGATTCCCGTGGTGAAAAACTTACAGTGCAATCATCTGCCATGGCCTCTACATCTGAAGTTGAAGGTATTTCCTTCCTCTGATCACCACACTGCAATCTTGCCAAGAGCTCTCCTAGATCTGGTGATTATACACCTCAATTTCATCGAGCTTCACCTGTTTAGACATCTTGCCCATAGTGCACATGTACCCTGTTCACACAAATTGAACCAACTACACCAATCTTGAAGCAATCACTCTGTTAATCAGATTTATTGAAAAACAAATAAGGAGCTAAACCAACTCTGATACCAAACATGATCCGAAAATAACCAGATTATTACTACCTAATCTCGGACCCTTGTAGGCTTTAAATATTTGTCGATAATTTACTCCTTTTAAGTAATCAATTTAAAATAATGCAAGACAATAATGACAATTACACACATGGATTGATTACAGAGTTCGGCAATTGCCTACGTCTCCGGGTTTGTGGTCGAACCGTTCCACTTGTCAAAACTTGTAAGTTACAATAGTACTTTCACAAGAAAACCTAATGGAAACTATTTAAACTTTCTTAGAAGAATAACCAGACCTTCGGATGACAAGGGTGAAAAATAGCACCCGACTTCCACCTTCCTGGCATACAATCTCCTTCGGCTTCGATCGGCCTTCCCGACGCTATCAATGTGACACTAGCACTCTGGTCGACAATCCAGGATTTGCAAGTAATTGGTGTGGCTTTATGGGCCGACTAGGTAGTTTGAATAACTCCTAGCCACAAATATTTAATTTATTATTGCCTAACAAATAATAGGTCAATAATAATAAAAAATAATAATGCCTAAATAATTTAGGTCTTCACACAACAATTTCTCATTCTCCTCTTAGCTCGGACTTCGCCTCCAGCGCTCTAGGAATGAGCTTCTCTATTTTTTGTGTGTCCATTACAATAAGCCTAACCAATAATAAGCCGGGTGTGTCCATTACAATTGAACTAGGTACCCTATTTATACAATTTTAGGGCCCTCAAATAATGCACTTAACATCATCCTTAGGCTAATATTAGCCTTACCTGCATATGAAATTGGGATAATATTTGGGTTGCATTTTAAAAGGGATTAATTCCCATTTTAGCGATTTGCATTTGATAAGGGATAATATCCCAAATGAGCAACTAAGGAGAAGTGGGTATATCCCACATTTTGTGGTTGGATATGCTTAAGGCTTTTAAATAGCCTTCCCATGCATATGGATAAGTGGTCAAAGGGCCATAAGAGGTATAACCGCCCCCATCTCCACGTGGATTTGGTACCACACATGGCTTAGCATTCAAAAACCGCTTCATCCTCCATCCACGTGGTCATAGCCTATGTTGGCGGTTAATAATACTAATGTATAAACATTAATATGTATATATGTGGTTTGGCATATATGCGTGCCATTTGGAAAGTGGACTTACCAAGATAATATAATTTCGACCCATACAATGTGGCATAGAAATAATTAACTGGTAATCCTGTAGTCCACTTGTCGTCCCCCGATAGGCAAATCGAGTGAATTCGACGAGTGGTGGCAAGTCATGTGGTGGCTTGTGGACCCACCACGTTGGTGATAATACCATAGTCCACACGGTGGCTGGGCTCCCCTCCATAATAAAAGTTGAGCCTCTTGTTCCTGTGCACCATTCTTACGCTCATCGAAGACCGGTGATCAAAAACCAACAAAAAGCTCCCTTTTGCCTTTTCACCACGTGTCACAGTGCCATTGGTCCAATATTGACCAGTTGACCAAAGTTGACTTTCCCGATGTCTGAACTTTGACCGAACATATCTAGAGCTCCCGATGTCCATTTGTCGCGTTCTCACAGTCATTGGAAATATCTCGAGATGATCGTCTACACTGACACCATTTAGGGATGTTTAGGTAACTTTTAAAAATGATCCCCTGATCACAATCAACAAATCACGAAATACCATTAATCTCATCATACAAATCAATAAATGTGTATCTCAATATACATTTCTATTTCATCCTATCCATCATCTCAAAAATGTCGGTGTGCAAGCCGATATATATATATATACACACACACACACACACATACATATATGTATATATATATAGTACAAAATGTCATCGACACGTAGGCCGGTCTCATATATACAAAAATATGAATGAATCAATACACAATATCTCTAGTACACAAGCTTGTATATGCTTAAAATATACAAATATCACTCGTACATCCTCACTGTCTTCGGCACGCAGGCCGGCATATATATCCATAAATCACTAGTATACATCAAAAATCATGTGACCGCATCTCAGGAATCTCACCAAATGTCCTCCATCTCTGTGTCACCTACACCCTCAGCCTCCTATGTTCTTGTTGACACATCACCTAGCTCTAGTCATCATGCGCTGGTGGCCTCTCCCTGATTAGGCCTTAGAGCTTGCTAGCCTCCTGTGCTCTCCAAACTATGTGTGTGGGATCTCATCCTCTCACTAGACACCTGATGTGATATGTACTCTCCGTAAGATAGGAAGTCTATCCTAGCCGCCATGAGCTGGTCTTGATAATATCTCACTTCACCTAGGGCCTCCCGTAACCTAGATACAGGCATGGTCTGTGGTGGTCCCATAGGTCTCGGCCCCTGTACCTACCCTACACCAACCAGTGAATTGGGACCAGCTCCATGTTCTTGTGGTGGTTCCCCTACCCCTGTACCTATATATAGGCCTATAAGGCCTCAATCTATGCCTGGGTTATGGCCAACTAGCCCTATAAACTTGCCACCTGAGCTAGTAAGGTTGGCACCTGACCATCTCTATCTCCATCTCCTCCATCTCCTCCATCCCCTCCCTCTACCATCTGGGCCTGTAGACTAGACACTTATACTCATAGCTCTGCTACCTCTGCCTCTGACCCCTCCATTTATGTTTGTAGTATGCCTATCTGGGTGATCAATGTCACTACTTGCCCTTGTAGGGCGTCTCTCTGCACTATAATAGTAGCTAAGTCAGGATACCCCGGTCTAGGTGGTATGGCTTGTAACTGAACCACCCCACCACTGCCTATACCTATCTATACATCTGACATCATCTATCTACCAATCCACTAGCTGCTCCTCCTCCTCTGTAGGCACTGTAGGTTATGGTAGAGGTAGAGCCCTCTCCACGTCATCTCTCCAATATTATGGGAAGGATGGAGGAATATCCTGTACAATCCAGAACTACTGCTGAACCCTATCTACCGATATCATCTCATCCTCCTTTACACGGTGACCCTGTATCCACCTCTCTAGCCGGAGCTTAGCTAGCTCCTCATGCATGTGCCTATATGAGGGGAATCCCACATATGGCCTCTAGATAATGTCCACTCTGGAAAACCCCTCCAACAACTATCAAAAATGGGCCACATCATATGTCGGCCTATTCGATCTCCACTCTCCTACAACTGGCACCCATCTCCTGTATCCCACTTGCACACATCTCATGGGAAATGCATCTACTCGGGGCATCCCTATCAGTCGAGCACAGACTATGTTCTCATAGGCCCAGTAGTGCAATATAAAGGTATAACACAGGCTAAACCTACGCAACCACCCATATGCCCATAGCTCTCTATATAGCTGCACCAAGAATTTTGGTGTGTAGGCAAAGTGTGTCTCATGCACCATCATATCATGGAGCACCCCCATCAATGATCGGGGAAAGCATCCACCCTCTACATCTAGTAGTGCATAGCAGCACACTGCCTCCATCAATACAACCAATAGCCTCGTCTCATCTGGACGGGCTAGGTACATCTCTCCATAGCTCAAACTGGTGCTATGGAATCTCAGCTCTACCACCCCTCACCAAAAAATATCCTGATCAGCTCCTCTGAGGCCTCAGAGGAGATAGAGTAAACCTGGGCACCCAATATGGGTAACTGTAAAATCCAGAACACATCCTCCATGGTGATAGTCATCTCACCTATCGGAAGGTGGAACATATTGGTCGCGGAGTCCCATCTATAGATGAGTGTGACCATCAAGTTGGGCTTTCCGAACAGAATGTTGATAGCACCAAATCCCACTCAAGACCACTGCCTCCACATGTTGCAGCTCCAAAGGGGTCACTAAGCTACACAATGTCACCAGTAGAGGTGAAACCCTGTCCCACATGTGTAACTGCACTCTCCCCTACATCCAATCCAAACACGTCATTAATCCCTATTTTACCCTGACCATATTTACCAATTATCATTACCCTCCACCCTATTTTTACCCTACCCATCTCAACCACCTAACCTACATCACTTTTGCACCCTTGTGCCTAAAATCCTGACCAGTACTGGTTTATTCTAACCGGCTTTGGTCACCTTTAAACCGGTATTGGTCACTTGTTTAGTGACCGATACCAGTTCTACCCAACTGACGCTGGCCAAGCTTGTCTGACGGTGGTCACTGTTGTAGAAAATTCCGTGACTTCCCAAACCCCCCTTTTCTATAAACCTCCCTCGCCCCTTTTACCCCACCTACAATGACCTAAAATCCCCTTAGACCCCTACCCACCCCACCTATATGATTTACTACCCTCCCCCCCTCTTTTTTTCCCATTATTGCCCCCATACCCACATTTTATTTTTTTACCCACCCATAATAACCCAAAACCCACACAACCCTACCAATAACAAATATCACATTCTCTACTTTATCTAATCACCAATCTAGAGTTAGGTGCTTACCTGGTCGCACTACCGCCATCTCAGTGGCACGTCTGGCCATTGTGTTGGTGTCCCACCCGATCCCTCTCTAGCCTCTTCCATCACCGAATCACTACTCAAAACCTTCGACTAATCAACTCTCTCGCCTTGATCCTGTGGACCTGTTACTTACCAACTCAACTCTTGTCAAATTAGACTACCAACTCACTATCATGTTTCTTCCTAACACTTTTCTCTCTTTTCTCTCTCTCTCTTTTTTCATTTCTTCACTTTGCAAATAACAAATGAATTATAAAAATTTGGATTTTTTATTTTTATAACAAACCTGACCTAACTGATGTTGGTTCCCCTTGACCGACATCAATTTTCCTATATAGACGTCAGTTATCCATGACCTCCATCAGTCACCCCCACCTACACATTTCCCTTACTTTTCCATTTTACCCCACCCTTTACCTTGCTTCTTTACCCCATCTAACTTTTACTCAACCCATTACCTTACCTTTCCTGACCTCGTCACTCCCTACCTTCATTTGATCTCCTTTGAGGACTTCTTATTCTTTTACCCCTACCTTGGCCTTACCTGTGTCGTGACCTAAATATTTGGACTTGGACCATCGCTAATGACCTTTGACCTCATGTGTTTTCTATACCTTGCGGCATTGTTACCTATGTTGATTGACCTAATGACTTTACCTAGCCTATTGTCATGACCGTTTATCCTGACCCTACCTTTGGTGTACTGGAACATACCTAAACGTTCCTGCACATAACCTATGTTGTGTTTCCTGACCATATCCTATACCTTGGATACCAGATTCACTTCAAACTTGTTTGGATAAACTTATCGACCTTAGATGATGTAGAGTTTTCCTACTCTTCAACCCGATAGCGTGCTGCAGTTTATACGTGTGTGTGCATTTGACAGTTGCTACCTTTGACCCTGACCCATTACCTAGATTACTTGAGTAGACCTTTCACCCTTTTCCCCTATACCCACTTTCCTTTTCCTCACATTTACCTTTTATCAAACAACTTACCACTTCAACCTGTTGCCTCGTCAGTTCTTGGTTTGAGGGGGATCACCTTCACCCACACATGGGGTAACCACATCTTATTTTTTTAGCGTCGCTTACCAATACAAGCTATGCAACAAAAAAGGGAAAAATGTAGACACTAAAATTAGGTCCCACTCCCCTTTTGTACCTCAACTAATAAGCACCCTTTATTACATTTACCTAGCCATGACCCCCCTTCACCCTACTAATATTAATTTAATTAAATTAATGCCATTATCCTCACTATATTTATTATTTGAATATTTTATTTAAATAATATCCACACATACACTTCACTTAGACACCTCATCAAGCCAACTCAACCTAAGACCTATTCTTAGTAAGTTGCCATAACTAACTAAGACTTACCCAAACCCTAAAAATAAATGCCTACATTCCCTCTAACCACATTCTCGCATGCTCACAAGAGGCTCTGAGTCTAATCCATGGGATAACAACATGAGATCCAAGGAAATAAGAAGGATCTCCCTAGTTTAGTAAACCTAGGAAATCCCACCTTGACCGATGTTGGTTACCCCTAACCATCACCGATTAAGCCAGACCGCCATTAGTTACCCCTTTTAACCCATAAACTACCTTATTCTCAAGGTTGGTAAACATTGGGAGAAAGGTGGACTAGAAATAACACATCTCAGAGAGATAACGTATCTTCAGAGAGAAAATTCCAATAAAAACTCGCATGCAAGGAAGGACATTGAGCATATTCTCCTTCATAGCCATCCCTGCCATGATCTGATCTATCCAAGCAAAGAAGAGTGTACATGCATCCCATGCAGAATATTTTCTTCAGTTGGTCATCACTTGCAACCTTCAAACCCATCATTAGCACCTCCATCGCTCACACACAAGTATTCAGGAATGAAATCCAAGTAAGTATAACATCATACTTTCCTAGCCTATTTCATTTCATAATCATTTTATCACCCGTTGTTTATCTTTCCCCTATTGACTTTCTCCAACATTTATACCTTCTTATACCCATTAAAACCTCACAAAATCCTACTCCAGTCACCCAATACCTCATCCCGACCAACCAAAGTCCTTTGTGAAATGACAAAGGAGACCAAAAGCTTTTTCTGTGACATTTCCATATCTCACAGCAACCGGCACTGGTTACACCTAATTGCCATCGGTCACTCCTGATTAACACTGGTCTTTGTAGTTTCCCACTAGCCTAGAATAGAGACCTACCCACCAAATTTCATCTCACCCCCATTCACCTGTGATCTACCTGAGACCTTTATCAAATCTGCAGAGACCTAGAACCAATCATTTGACCTTTGGATTTAATTCTATCTTAGCCTGTTAGATTATCTCTATTTTCTTATTGTGTTTTTAAGTGAGATACGTAAATCATTTTAAAATAAAAATAGGATTTACTTTGTTTACATCATTAAATTGTTTAAAAAAGTTAACTGACAGCCATCTCGGAAGTATCGTACTTGTCGAATCTAGCATACACTAGGCAGTTCACTGCCCATGTTGTTTAATTCCTTCTAGTGGTCTTGTTTTCATTACAGGTAGTTCCTCCTAACCAAAATGAAGCTCTCATGATCAGCTATGGATCTGGAAGTCACACGCGCGTAATAACCCATCAACCAAAATTTGAACAGGTATTCCTCCTATGCCCGTTACCCTATCTGTTTCGTCAACACTTCAAAGAAACGATCTAAGAAAAACGTGAAACACTAGGTACACAATGTGAATAATTAATATAAGTAGCCACGATAAAATTAACAATAATATTCAAAACTAAATATAAAATTATATTTCCTTTCCCTAAATTGATACAAAATCTCAAAGGCTATAATGTTTTAAACAACTTATTTGGCAAAGCACATGCTTGCTTTACACCAGTCAAATAAGAATCCATCTTTTAAACATGCAATATAAATTAAACATAGCCATAACAATTCATCCACTAGATAAGATCTAAACTTTTCCACCTGTAAAAATGTTAGGAAACCATCAGTTGAAACTAACTGGCATGGTAAAGTCTACCATATTATCTTTATAATTTATAACACTCAAATATTTCAATGAAACATAATCATACATAATCAAAAATCATAAAAGATACAACTTAACTTTTCTCTTTTTCATTTATTTCATAATCCATAAAGAAATAACTGATTTTCCATCTCTAATCAATAAGAGAATAATTTGGATTACTAAGGGATAACAATTATCATTTAAATTAAAAACATCCATTATGTCTTCTATAGCTAAAAGGGTTATATAAAATATTAGTCAAGTATTTTATGATAAAAACATACATACTTGTTTATATCATTTTCATATAATAATAATACGAATCAGGTACAGTCATACAAACCAACTCAATATCTCATTCAAGGTTTATATAACTAATTGTTAAGGAGTAGAGTATATTAATATTCGATACTTTCTTAATAATATTATTATTAAGAATATATTACGATTAGATAATATTAAAATTATTCAGTTAATAATTTAATATTATCTTACTTAATAGTTAATCGAATTACTAATAATCTCTGATAATATAATACATATTATTTGAAAGAATATAATAATAGAAGCATTGTTTATTGATAGTATTTTATTAAAAAATGTATTTATATTCCATCGATTACCTTAAATTCTACAAAATAAGCTTAATCTCACCTAAATAAAACTACGTATTCGAACCAAGGTTTTTCGAAGACCATGAGCCATCACCCATACCATAAATGGTATAAAACAAATAGTAAGGATCGACCACATGGTGGTATAAGGAGATAAAAATAGCGATCATGTTAATCACAAGGTTCAAAAACCATCACTTTTTGGTAATCTATAAAAAATATCAGTATGAATTGACCATATTATGCTCTAAAAGATTAAACCACACAATATATAGTGAAGATAATCCAAGCCCAAACTACATCTACCACTAAGTGGTTTGAAATACTAAAGGTAAAATGTACAAAATGGACAAACTGAACCTCTTACATATAAACAAGAGCATAATCTCAGTCCACAAAGGACAAAGAGAATGGCACAAACCTAATAACAGTAGTGACCAAGTCACGTATATCTGTTAAGTAAACATTATGATAATACCCGAGACTACTAAGAAACCCAAAACCTCATAACAGTTCCAAAAATGATAAGCTATGGGAATAAGAGCTAAAGCACATAAATAACATATATATAGTCATTTTGAACATCCAAAATATTGGCTAAAATAGCCAAACAAAAATAGATTAACAAAATATAAACAAAAGATAGTTATTACTTCAATCCCACCCAAAATATGTGTTTGAATAGCCATTAAATATGAGCCTAAGTTATTATATAAGGCCTAGATTAATATGTAAAAATGTTTTTGCAAATTGGGTAAACAATAAGGCCAACGAAAGCAAGGTCGAGTGCTTATAAGACGCCTTAATACCTTGCATTCATTCCTTCATAATCTAGGCATCACCTTGAATTATTATCATAACAATAACATGGTTTAAACATACAGTCTATATATAGCTCGACTGTGAGAAAAACAGAATAACATATTTACATTTAAAATCTTATAAAATCGGAGGTAGAGTAATCAAACTGATTCTCATTCAACCATGACTAAGATAACAAAATTGAACCATACCCATGAATGAGAAATGATAATATAGAAGAAACACATAATTTCTCCATCACCACTAAAATATTTTAATGCTAAAAATAATAAAGATGAGAAAGAGATGATTCCATGCCTGAAATATACTTGAATAAGGTTTAACCTGCTTTCTTCTTTCCTCAGAAATCCTACAAGTCTTCTGCACAAGACCAAACAATTGAATAAATTCAAATCAACCCCAAGAACATGATAAGATCCATCATTATCAAGTTTATAATTCCTTTCTCAAACTTGAGTTAAGATTTCACATACAGAGGCCAACAATATGCTCGAAAATAGCCATAATAACTTGTATGTAGAGCTCACATGGAGGAGAAAAACATACCACAAATGAAAAATCAAAAACAAATAATCTCTTAGCTCGATGGTGGCTTCCTAGCCAAACTTCTCACTTCTCCCAAGGATAGAGCCTCAGTAATTTTCCATTCAATGCAAATAGTAAAAATACTCCCCTAAATTCCTCTATCTCCCTGCTAAACTTTAATCCTCCATTTTTGGCATGTCCTCCAATTTGACTTGAAATCACAGCACCACATTTTGGCCGTTTATAACATCCAATGGTTGGATATCTTCCCAACTTCCAAATTAACTCCCACTTTCCAACAAAACATCCAAAGTTCTCTATATGTTTTAACCAAACATTAGCATAGGTGGGAAAATCACCTAACAACTCAATTGGAGGGTTAGGTGCGTCTCGGTGTAGTTGGTCGACCCCAATCCCATTTAAACTTCAAAACTTTGCATTCTCATTAACATATGGCTCGACCATTATGGCCGTGGTTACGTTTTGAACATAAACCAAACAAAATTAGAATATTAAATATATACATACATATATATATATAGTATATACGTAAGTATATCCGTACATACATATATACATATGTATATTTTTCTTTGTCACTACGACATATTTATTAATCGTTACAAAATAGGTTGACATTTGTATAAATGCCTTATAAAGGATTTCAAAATAACATTTTAAATATAATCGTCAAAAAAACATATATCCATATATATATATATATATATGTATGTATGTATGTATGTATGTATGTATGTATGTATGTATGTATGTATATACGTAAGTACATCCATACATACCTATATACATATGTATATTTTTCTTTGTCACTACGACATATTTATTAATCGTTACAAAATAGGTGACATTTGTATAAATGCCTTATAAAAGCTTTCAAAATAACATTTTAAATATAAGCCCGACGAATATACCCATGTTCCCTAACAAGGGTTTCACAAATTTAAATATAATATACAATGGTTGTAAAGAATTTATTAACTACACGTATTTGCAGAATGTAGATTAATATATAGGTATAAGATCAAACAAGAAGCAACCTTACACATCAATCAATCAATCACTACTATTTCATTAAAAAAAAATTAGCCTGATAAAAAAACAGCTATATGGTTTACACAGTTATTCAAATCAAGTCAAGCATGATAATCACACATAAACAATCACCTATATCCAGCAAATAAATAATGACCAAAGATAGTTTTAAATGGGGTATGATAGATCTCATTGGCTAGATACTTGCACTTTGTCAAAAGGGCTATCAAAATACTGAAATATAAAGTAATGTGGAGCTCTCTGATTGGTTCAAGTTTCATGGGGATTATTCAAGGCCATCTAAAAGTCTTAATTTGGAAAGGATTAGAGATTGTTCATTTCTCACATTTCAAGGTGGCTAGTAAAAAAGAAAAGAAAATCCCGACACTACAAAAAAAGTGGATCTTTTTCATTGGCTTACATTTTACGAATAGAAATCAAGTGAAAGAACACTTTAAAGAAGGCGAAGGAAGGTGGCATTTTCTAATTGGATCACATTTCATAATGAAACATATTTGTGATAAATGTCACATAAGAAAAAAATAAAATCAATGCACATGTGCACAGAATCCAAAGCTAATAAAAGGTTGCAACGTATCACTCTCCTATGCATTTCGACACGATAAAACTTCAAATAGCCATAACTTTTGATCCAAAGCTTCAAATTAAGAAAAATTGGTCTCATTGGAAAGGTATGCTTGAGATATTAAATTTGGTATCATCTAATTTAGAAATTAATGGAGTTTTTTAAGAGAGAAAGAGAAAAAATAGTTTGGGTTTCTGTTTGAGTCTGTGAACAAAGTTAAAAGAGCATAAACAAACTTGGTAGTTTCAAATAATTATTTTTCACCTGGTAGTAGCTCGACCCAGTAGCCAGCCATAGACTAGTATATGACATATCCCAAGATACTACATTAGATATTTTCAATTATAACATTCCTTCTTTGATCAAAATATTTTATTTACAAACAATGGGTAAAATATGCTACTGTTTTGGGTGGTAAACTAAATTGTGAGAACACATCATTTATTTTTATAAATATGAGGAGTTATCTTCATATTCAAGTGGGATTAGTTTTTTTCTATTTATAAAATAAGGTAGAGAGATTCAATTTTAAATATTTCATGTTTTCTTTGTAAAATGCATACTAATCTCAAATTTTAAAAATTTTGTGTCATGATGGTTGTAATTATAATAAATTATAATATCTAAATGAAATACGTCCTCTTTTGAGTTTAAATTCTTTCTTCTGGGTTTTTTGTTTGTAATTTTCCATTAATAAGTTATATTTTCTACTACAATCTTGTGTCTATTTCTTAGCTTTTTCATACACTAGATATATCCTTAATGGTCATGCTTTGGTAATTAGTTTGATATTGTGTTGTAAGTATTTAATCTACAATATTCGATTTAATTGTAACATCCTTATTGTAACCATTTTGTGCTAATATATTTTTGTTAGCCTTTGAGTGTATCTTAGGCGTGCAAGAGTATGAGAAATAAAAAAATTATTAGAATGAATGTTTGTATGAGCTCTTGTGTCTAGTATTGTAAATATTGTATCAAATATTTGAATTTGTTGAGGATTAATGAATGCAAATATTCCTTGTGTCAAATATTTTCATTTTTCAAGTATTAATGAATTTAATTCTCTGGGATTTTCCTAAATTACCGGTTGCTCTAAGTGTTATATTCTTGTCAGCAAGGATTATGCCTACATATAGTCCCCCCTCATTTAAAAATAACATAAGTAATCCTACCTAAATTTTATCTACAATTAATTTTTTTTATATCTCTATCTTTAAATATCATTGAGATTGACTCTTAGTTGTAAAATATACCATCTAGAGAATGCAAGAGCAATCAAATCCCACTATCTTTAGTAACTTGTTTCTAGAAAAGTAAACATACACAAAATATTTTTTAACAACTTGTGAGAGTGAGTGTTGTTTCCATTGGTCATGTTTATCCATTATTTGTTCACCTAGTAGTAGCTCGATCGAATAGCCAACCATAGACTAGTATATGACATATCCTAAGATACTACATCAGATATTTTTAGTTAGAACATTCCTTCTTTGAATGAAATATGTCCTCTTTTGAGTTTAAATTATTTCTTCTGGGTCTTTTGTTTGGAATTTTCCATTAATGAGTTATACTTTCTACTACATTCTTGTGTTTGTTTCTTAGGCTTTTTCATACACTAGCTCTAACCTTAATGGTTGTGCTTTGGTCATTAGTTTCATATTGTGTTGTAAGTATTTATTCTACAATATTGAATTTTATCGTAAAATCCTTACTGTAACCATTTTGTGCTGACATATTTTCGTTAGCCTTTGAGTGTATCTTAGGCATGTGAGAGTATGAGCAATAAAAAATTTATTAGAATGAATTCTTGTATGAGTTCTTTTGTCAAATATTTTAAATATTGTGTCAAATATTTGCATTTGTTGATGATTAATGAATGTAAATATTTCATGTATTTATTTCATCTTAGATTATTAGAGACACCTGACACAATGCAAAGAATTTGATACAACACACATCGATGGTTTCAGACCACCTTTTGAACCTAAAAAACTCATTTTTTGGACCTCCTGCACAGACTAGAACGCCCGTACTACAGACCAGGGTCCCCACATGCACCCCAATCCCTCTCTAGGAACCTCAATCCAGAGAATTAGTCCAGATCTGTCCTTTTTAGGACCTCTACACAATCATTCCTATTTCTAGATTATTCTTTTTATTCTGTGACACACTCCAACGAGCTCCTCTAATAAGCTCAGTCACTTCCTCACCCTTCTTACACATTAAGTTTTCTACTTTTATTAGATCAGTTGTTCAGGTCATTCTCCATACTTGTTTGTTACATTCTTTTATTACATTTACATGTCATTCTAGATTAGATTAACTACTATTATTCCACATTTTAGTTAATCAAATTGTCTGTTAATACAACATGAATATGATGTTACTGGTTTCCATCTTTCTTTATTTAAGGGAAATTATTTGTAGAATTATCTAGACTGCATAAATGGAAACCTTTATAAGGTCCTTTCTTTTCAGTTTTGTTCTCATGATTGGTTGTATTTTTCATCCCATTCTTGTTATTATTTACCATAGTCTTACTTGTTGTACTTTTCTTTCCATTTTCATTGTTATTTCTACATTTATTTCTGAATTTAGTCCATACAGGCTTTTAGGTGCTAAAGAGGATTGAACATTACCATATTTCTTTTTCTTTTCCTCCCTATGTGTAGTAATAGCCTAAAATTTCTGTTCTTTACTAATTGCCTTCTCAAAGACACCTTCCATTGTTGATGGCCCATGCACATCAAATTCATCTCCTATCACTGGGTTTAAACCCATGATGAATAACCTAATCTACATTTTTTCATCCATTTGATACTAAGTTACATACTTGAGAAGCCTTGTAAACTTATCCCGATACTCTATTACTATCATTTTCCCTTGTGTTAATTTTTGAAATTCAGACATCTTATAATCATAATAGATCTGGGGTAACCAACATTGTCAGAATTATGGATTGAATTGATCCCAAGTCAAAATTGCTTCATCCACTAACAATTCAACCTTCTAGTTGTCCCACCATAAGGACGCTTCATTGGAGAGCTGGTAGGATCCCCATACAACTTTATGTTCCTCTAAGAATTTCCTTATTACAAATTACTTCACCATTTCACTAAGTTAATTCTCAACTCAATCACCTAATTTGGTACTATTGAGATTCAGTGGGATGATCCTTTTAATATCATTTGAAAGTTTAGTTGTCAAATAAACCCTCTTGTTCTCAAGTGGGTTGAATTCATTAACATTCATATTTGCGTTAGCATTTTCATTTGCAATGTTGTTGTTTTCTGCATTAGGATATGAAACATTGTTGTTTTCATAATTTAGATTCTCATGTGATGATTCTCCACCATCATGTTACTGATCACTATCATTTTCTAGGATGTGTTGTTCCATGAAAAACCATCCTATTTCTCGTGTCCTGAAGGGCATTGAGAATCTCATCCAACTTCTGTGTTATGGCAGCCTCGCCATTCACATGTTGGTCATTTGAAACATTTCCTCTTGTTCTAACCATGTTTTTTTAGAAAATAATTTAAGTTTTTGTTAGCTTAAGGACTCAATAGGTGCAATAGCTAAAACCTTTAGCTCTGATACCAAAATGTAATAATCACTTTCCAAAAACCATAATTACCAGAGTTTTTTTTTGTTTGAAAATTTAAACATATTCCTTTAATGATTTAAATGTATAAACTAACATTTAAATCTAGGATCGAATAAATATAATTATGTAGATAAAAAATAAATTAAGCATGTGAATATTCATGGGTCTATTAGATCCTAATCGATCCCCCATAAGTACTCTTTTGAGTTAGTATACAAAGTATACATGTTTTTTCCCTTCTCATCATTAATTTTACAAGTGTTTTTTCAAAGTTTCTACTTAGGGTTCAGTCAATCGAATCCCATCTGGTATCTCACACTTCAGTTATAAATAGGTCAACCTAACAGTGTACTGACATACACTACTTCAGCCAAATTTTATGAGTCATGCATTATATGCTCTGTTTCTAGACTACACAATGTCTCTGAAACATATTCCACCACCATGTCACTCAGTTCCATTATCATAATTGAATCATTGTTTAAGTTAATCAAATTTAAGTCATGCACACAATACAAAACTTGTGCATTTAGTAAGATGAACACGACTATGCCAACTTAGGTTGCATATGGGAGAGAATTAGCTCAGGAAAATACTTGCATTTTCATGAGATCGCTTTCTTCCCTGTATCTAATGTAAGTTGGTAGAGAGGAACAAGGATGAAGTGGATAGACAACCTCATCATCATAGCATAACTCGGTTCATGTTGATTATGACATATGTAATAAATGGAGCTAGAGGGACGACTTAGGATAATTGTTTTATAGAAGTATTCAATGAATGACCCGTGTCATTCAGTGAAAACCGAACTACAAAAACCATCCGAAGTTAGCATGTTGAGTACCATGCATTAATTTTTCATAACTACTCACCTCATTGAATTAGTTTTACGACATATTTATATTTCAGAATGCAATGATATTCATCGCATTAATTATTCTATCCTAAGGTCCATAACTTAGTTTCAATTAATCAATCGTAATCAATTTCCTTAAGTTTTTTATGTATAATAATTACACATTTAAGTAAATTAGGGAAACAAGATGGATTATACGTAGTCCATAACTTATTTAAGTTACGACATTGTCATTATGTTTTCTTAAGTACACAACTATAGAAATCATCATTGAATGTATACAATCGTTTATATCCATAATATTTACATACTTAGGCATAAATATTAAACTCAACATAATTGTATTTAATACATTAGTTTGTATACATAATTATTATGTAATATAAAATCATTAATCATAAGCTATCCTTTAATATTCCCATCATACAATCTATTAAATAACAATCATAATTATTTAATTTAGTAAACTAATTCTTATATCTATATTATATCTATTAGAGTAAGTCATAATATTAAAGCTTTAACTCACTTAAGATATTATCCTCACTTAATCAATATTCAGTTTAACAACAATACTTAACATGAAAACTGATTGAGTAATTCAATCACATTCATATTCCAACAGATACACAAATATAAACAAATGATATAAATATCCATGAGAAAGATTTACAAAAATATTTGATACTTGAATATAAACTTTAATTTCCTTTCAATAAATTGATACAAAATCTCAAAGGCCATAGGGTCTTAAACAACTTATTTAGCAAATCACATGCTTTTTTTACATCAGTCAAATAAGAATACATATTTTAATCATGCAATATAAATTCAACATATCCATAACAATTCATCTGCTAGATAAGATATAAACTTTTTCATTTGTAAAAATGTTAGGCAAGCCATCAGTTCAAAAGAACTTGCATGAAAAAGTCTACCATCTTATCTTTATAATTTATAACACTGCAATATTTCAATGAAACATAATCCCACATAATCATAAATCATAGAAGATACAACTTCAACTTTTCTCTTTTTCATTTCTTTCATAATCAATAAAGAAACAACTAATTTTCCATCTCTAATCAATAAGAGAATAATTCGGATTGGTAAGGGATAAAAAAAATCATTCAAATTACAAAAACATCCACTATGTCTTCAATACCTGAAAGGGTTATATAAAATATTAGTTAAGTATTTTATAATAAAAATATACATACTTTTTTATATCATTTTTGTATAATAATAATAAGAATCAAGATATTGTCATACAACCCACTTGATTTATCATTCAAGGTTTATAATAATTGATTGTTATGGAGTAGAGTATATTAATATTTCGATACTATATTAATAATATTATTATTAAGAATATATTACGATTAAATAATTTTTTTTATAGATAAACGCTTTTGATCCGAGCTATGAACCAAAATACAATAAACCAACATATATCAATTGAGCTCAACAATTAGCTAACCATGGGAAACCACAATTGAACACACATCTAGCGAATCACGAGAAACCCACACATGCAGACACCACAAGAAAACCACAAGCCACCATATTTGAACACACATTTAACGTAGGTATTCTCAAGCTAGAAACTACCTCAGTAAAACGATCCTACCATCTGTGCCACCTCATACATTACTACCCAAAATGGGGATTGTGCCTTAGTGGGATTTGACCCTAGGTGGAGCAAACAACAACCATCTAACTTAACTGCTCCACCCAAACCCCATTGGATATTACGATTATATAATATTAAAATTATTCAACTTGATAATTTATTATTATCTTACTTAATCATTAATCGAATTACTAACAATCTCTTCTAATAAAATACATATTCTTCGAAAGAATATAATAATATAAGCATTATTTATTGATAGTGTGTTATTAAATAATGTATTTGTATCCCATCGATTAGCTTAAATTCTACTAAAATAACCTTAATCTCACCGAAATACAAGTATGTATTCAAACCAAGGTTGTGTTGAAGACCATGAACCATCACCCATACCAGTGAATGGTATAAAACACATAGTAAGTATCGACCAGAGGGTGGTATAAGGAGATCAAAACAATCGACCATGTTGACCACAATGTTCACAAGACCATCACCATTCAGTAATCTATTAAAATATCTCAATCTGAATCGACCATATTATGGTCTGAAATATTAAACCACACAATATACAGTGAAGATAATCCAATCTTGAAAATACATCTACCACTATGTGGTCTGAAATACTGAAGATAAAACATATAGAATGGACAAACTATCCCTCTTACATATCGACTACAGAGCATCATCTCAGTCCATAATGGACAAAAACAATACCACAAACGCTAATAATAGTGGTGACCAAGTTTCACGTATATCTATCAAGGTAACATATTATGATAAACCCAGAGACTACTAAGAAACCTAAAATCCCTATAATAGTTCCATAAATGATAAGCTACAGGCTTAAGAGCTAAAGCTCGTAAATAACATTTACATAATCGTTTCAAATAGTCCAAATATTTGGCTAGAATGGCAAAACGACAATAGGTAAAAAAAATACAAAAAAAATATAGTCGAGTACCTCAATCCCACCCCAAATAGGTGTTAAAATAGTCATTAAAGACAAACCCAAGTTCTTATATAAGGCTCAGATTAACATGCAAACATGCTTTTTTGCAAACTAGGTGAATGAAAAGGCCAACAAAAGTAACAATTGGGTGCTTATAAAATCCCTTAATACCCTACATTCATTTCTTCACGATCTAGGCATCAAACATGAATCATTATCATAACAATAATGTTTTTTAAACATACATTCCATATATAACTCGACTATGATCAGCAAAATGGAATAACATATTTGCATTTAAAAGCTTATACAATCACCGACAGAGCCATCAAGACTGATACACATTCAACCATGACTAGGAAAACAAAATCGAACCATACCTGTGAAGGAGAAATGATAACACAGAAGATACACATAGGGACTTTCTCCATCTCCATTAAAATATTTTAATGTTAAAAATTATAAAGATGAGACAAGAGACGATATCATGCCTGAAGTATGCTTGAAGAAGGTTGAAGCTATTTTATTCTTTCCTCAAAAATATTCCAAAGTCTTCCGCATAAAACGAGACAATCTGAAGAACTTCATATTGACCCAAGAACATGATAAGATCCATCATTATCTACTTTATAATTCCCTTTCTCAAACTGGTATTTCAGATTTCACATGCGTAGAGGCTAACTATATCCCTGAAAAATAACCATAATAACTTGCGCGCAGATCTCGTGCAAAGAGGATCAAAAATACCAAAAATGAAAAATAAAAAACCAAATAATCTCTTATCTCAGTGGTGGCTTCCTAGAGAAGCTTCCTGCTTCTCCTAAGGATAGAGCCTCATTAATTTTCCATTCAACGCAAATAGTAAAAATTATCTCTAAATTCCTCTAACACCCTACTAAACCATCATCTACAATTTTTGGCATGTCCTCCAATCTGACTTGAAATCATAGCCCCACATTTTGGCAGTTTATAACATCTGACGGTTGGATATCTTCCCAACTTCCAACTTAACTCCCACTTTCCAGCACAACCCCCAAAGTTCTCTATCTATTTTAACCAAACATTAGCATAGGTTGAAAATCATCTAACTCAGTTGGAGGTCAAGTGGGGCTCAGTTAAGATGGTCGACACCAACCCCTTTTAAACTTCAAAACTTTGCATTGCCATTACCATATGGCTCAACCATTATGGTCGTGGTTACATTTTGAACATAAACCAAGAACATTACAATATTATATATATACATATGTATTATATATATCTATATATATATATATGTATATATATATACATCCGTTACTATTAGACATATCTATATATCTATATTATATATATATGTATGTATATACGTAAGTACTTCCGTACATACCTATATACATATGTCTATTTTTCTCTGTCACTAGAGAATATTTATTAATCGTTACAAAATACGTGACATTTGTATAAATGCCTTATAAAGGATTTCAAAATAACATTTTAAATATAAGCCCGAAGATTATACCTATGTGTCACTAACAAAGGTGTCACCAATTTAAATCTACTATACAAGGGTTGTAAAGAACTTATTAACAACATGTAGCTGCAAAATGTAGATTAGTATATAGGTATAAGATCAAACAAGAAGCAACCTTACACATCAATCAATCCATCACTACGATTTCATAAATAATAAAAGTAGCATGATAAAAAATAGCCATATGGTTTACACAGTTATTCAAATCAAATCAAGAATGATAATCACACACAAACATTCACCTATAGCTGGAAAATAAATAATGACCAAAGATATTTTTTAATGGGGTATGACAGATCTCATTGGATAGATATTTGCACTTTGTCAAAAGGGATATCAAAATACTAAACTACAAAGTAATTTGGAGCTCTCTGATTGGTTCAAGTTTCATGGGGATCAGTCAAGGCCATCTAAAAGTCTTAATTTGGAAAGGATTGGAGATTTTTCATTTTCTCACATTTCAAGGTGGCTAGTAAAAAGAAAAGAAAATCTCGACACTACAAAAAAAGTGGATCTTTTTCATGGGCTTACGTTTTACGAATATAAATCAAGTGAAAGAATACTTTAAAGAAGACAAAGGAACGTGGCATTTTCTGATTGGATCACATTTCATAATGAAACATATTTGTGAGAAATGTCACATAAGAGAAAAATTAAATCAATGCACATGTGCATAGAATCTAAAGCTAATAAAAGGTTGCGACGTATCACTCTCCTATGCATTTCAACACGATAAAACTTCAAATAGCCATAAATTTTTATCCAGAGATTCAAATTAAGAAAAAATGGTCTCGTTGGAAAGGTATGTTTGAGATATTAAATTTGGTATCATCTAATTTAGAAATTAATGGAGTTTTTTAAGAGAGAAAGAGAAAAAATAGTTTGGGTTTTTGTCTGAGTTTGTGAACAAAGTCAAAAGAGCATAAACAAACCTGGTAGTATCAAATAATTGTTTTTCACCAAGTAGTAGCTTGACCTAGTAGCCAACCATAGACTAGTATATGACATATCCCAAGATACTACATCAGATATTTTCAGTTATAACATTTCTGCTTTGATCAAAATATTTTCTTTACAAACAATGGGTAAAATATGCTACTATTTTGGGGGGTGAACTAATTTGTGAGAACACATCATTTATTTTTATAAATATGAGGACTTATCTTCATATTCAAGTGGGATTAGTTTTTTTCTATTTCTAAAATAAGGTAGAGAGATTCAATTTTAAATATTTCATGTTTCCTTTGTAAAATGCATATTGATCTCAATTTCCAAAACTTTTGTGTCATGATGGTTACAATTCTAATAAATTATAATATCTGAATGAAATACATCTTCTTTTGAGTTTAAATTCTTTCTTCTGGGTTTTTTGTTTGGAATTTTCCATTAATGAGTTATATTTTCTACTAAATTCTTGTGTTTTTTTCTTAGCTTTTTCATACACTAGATATATCCTTAATGGTCGTGCTTTAGTCATTAGTTCAATATTGTGCTGTAAGTATTTACTCTACAATATTGGATTTAATTGTATCATCCTTACTGTAACCATTTTGTGTTGATAGATTTTTGTTAGCCTTTGAGTGTATCTTAGGTGTGCGAGAGTATGAGAAATTAAAAAATTATTAGAATGAATGTTTTTATGAGTTCTTGTGTCAAGTATTTTAAATATTGTGTCAAATATTTGCATTTTTCAAGTATTAATGAATTTAATTCTCTGGGATTTTCCTAAATTATTGGTTTCTCTAAGTGTTATATTCTTGTCAGCAAGGAATATGTCTACATATAGTCCCCCCTCATTTAAAAATTACATAAGTAATCCTACCTAAATTTTATCTACGATTCATTTTTCTATAACTCTATCTTTAAATATCATTGAGATTGACTCTTAGCTGTAAAATATATCATCTAGAGAATGCAAGAGCAATCAAATCCCACTATCTTTAGTAACTTGTTTCTTGAAAAGTAAACATACATAAAATATTTTGTAACAACTCGTGAGAGCGAGTGTTGTTTCCATTGGCCATGTTTATCCCATATTGACCCACCATTTTTAGAAATAAATTGAGGGAACAAAAATCCCATCTACCCTTCTCCCATTCACGTTACACCTCGGTTCCTCTCGCCCTAGTTCAAATTTTTTACCAAAAGTAGAAGGAAAAGGCCATCTCCTCTATATGCACCCTTTAATAATCCCAAAGCATTATCCCTAAGGAAAGTGATAGACCCCTCCCTAACTATTAAATTAAATACTTCTCATTCTACCACTATTCCAATCCAATCACTCACTTTTTTCCATAAATAGAATTGATGTCAGGCCACAAGGGGGTAAAAATTTGAGGACCAACAAGTGCAACATAAAAAAATAATTGAGATTATAAGCCACTAAGATCCTAAGAAGATGCTAGGGTAGTCCAAGATTTGTTTTTATTCGATCTTTGATTTAAAAATAAAAAATTGTTGAGCCTTGAAGTCACACACCCATTGATTTCAATAAGTAATGGAGTCTAGCGGTTGCTAAGCATTTTCCTTCGTACGAGCTGATATGATTCATGTGCTATACACAATATATATTATGATAATATATAGATGCTAGTGGCCGCTAGTCTTATTTTCTACTATTAAATTGACCAACATAAAATGTGCAATGATTTTCATTAAATTCTGTGAAATGGAATATTATAACAACCGCTAATCAGTTTCCTTGAAATGAACCAAAATGACATATGTATTATACACAATATATCTTATGAGAAATTTATAAGGATTTATCCCTCTCATGTGTATGTATTTCAGCCTAACAACCATATGAGATACAAGGCCTTTAACCTATTCATTGAATTCTAGACAAGACAATTAATACTTATTTGAATGAAAAATTAGCAACTAGGAAATGTGTGCCAAATTTATTAGCAATTAATTGTTTAAATTTCTTTGTGTAACACATAAGAAATAATTGTATTAGTTATTCCTTATTTTTTATAATTAAAGGATGGTTGAAGGGTCTCTTTCCATTTACATTAAAGATATAAGGAGATGATTAATCTGAAAAAATGAACAATACAACAAAACTTTGCTAAAAAAACCCAAGAGACTATGCCAAAACCACAAGTGGTTGGGAATACAAAAAACTTGTACCAATAAGAAAAAATGGGTGATTTGATTACTTTGGAACTAATAACTCTATATAAAAACCAAAACAATATGAATAATGGCATATTTTTGAAAAATTTATTTATCTGAATCAGATGACAAATATAGAATCTCCACTTTAACAGACCAGTAAACAGGAGTCGTAGTCGATGGTGGAAAAATATGATCTTTTATAGTAGCACCACGACTCTTTACCCAATCATATGCCTCACACCATTGAGTACAAAGAAGATCCCAATGAGTGAGTTCTAGTTTCAGTGGAGCACACAAAGCTTCCAGGTCATGCAAGTGGACTGAACTGGATCCCCTAGTGGGACCTTTCTAGAAAATTCCACAACATCTAAGAAACACATTAGGATGTCAAACCAATTATAAAACTTTCTAAAAACAACCCATTCCAAAAAACCCACATGAATATAGTGAGCCTCATAAATCATGGGACATGACATGCTTAAGGTTTTTTCCATTTCAGCTTCCATGCTAACCCTATAAGCTGGTTTGATCTAGTGACACCCCAGATCCAAATACAAATCCTTCACCAGATGTTTAATAAGAATATGAAAGAAGAAGGTCAAGGAAACTTCCATATTAACTCTCAAATGACCTTCTAGAGAAATAAAATCAACTTTGAGAAATGCTTCAATAAAAAACTATATCTTGCTCTGATCCAATCCTAAAAATAGATTTCAGCCGATGCCTTAAAATCTTGGTATAAAAATTCCATTTCACGCACCAACGCAGAGAATTATATAAATTGAAACAATGGACCATCCATGATAGATGAAATGAAATCCAGTGAAAGAAACCCAAAAGGTGAAAAAATAAGGGATAGAATCTCGATAAATATATGGAGTGACTATGCCATCACATGTTTGTAATTAATACAATCTTACTACGGCCTTTAATATCAACCTTTATTGGAAGAGGTGATGAATTATGGCCAATCAAAATATTTATTACCAATATTATCATAAAACACTTGCTTGATCCCTCAATTTACTAAAAATTTCACCTCCTTATTATCTTCCCCGTAGATATGATTTAAGGTCCAATATGGAATTAATGAAAGCATAAAAAGGAATTTTATTCACACAAGATTGATTTTCCCTGCCAAGGATAAATTTTTGATGAGGGAGTTAAAAATAATATGTGAGCCACCTTTAATAATTAATTCATTACTATTAAATTAATTAGCCAGGGAAAAACCACATTCAAACTCTTTAATTTATTAATTTGTTAATGTTCAAGTCATTAGTAAAGTTATTAATTATGAGAATAGCCTCTGGAAGAGGATCACCAATTTTTATTTATGACTATCTTGTCATACACGCTTTGAGTATTTGAGAGAAGATGCAATACCCATTTAGTACTTAGAGCTAAATTTTATTTTTACTAGTTCCAAATCCCATTTCTCCATCACAAAATTTAGGAAGTGAAATTTTTAACCATATGTAGTTTCTTTCTCTAATGTATGTTCCTTGCAAGATAAGGTTATCATAATTTTGTTGAATTCTATCAATCACCGAATCAGAGGATATTTTTCAGTGTCAAAAGTTCCCTAAAATTCTCTAGACAATAATAGTGCAGTAGATCCTTTATAGAGATTTCTGATGACTATAGGAACATGAAAAATAGACACTCTGAGCTCAAGTTATGTTGGTCAAAGTTCAAACAACAGGGATGTCAACTTTAGTCAACAGGTCAACAAGTGGACCAATGGCCAAGGTGGACACGTGGAAATTGTCGACAAGGCAAAATTGATGGTCTTGTAATTTTTTAATGATCTAACCTTTCCATGGTATAGAGCTCGTCAAAATCTTTATTATACATTTTGAATGGACCAAATATTGCAAAGTTCGTATTTAAAAGATATGGATAGTCAAAGTTGTGGTCAAATGATGACGTGCCACACTCTAACGTGGACAAATAGAATGGATTATGGATGTGACACTTGGTAGATTTTTAGTGGTCTTTGGCATTTAAAATAATAATAATAATATTTTATTTAATCCACTCGATGGGAATAAGTCCTAATCCCATGGGATAAGGAGGATTACAAATTGTGGACAAAAAGCTATTTAAAGGCTTATCCTATCCCTTTCCCACCAAATGTAGGGTCAATGGCTAAAATTGGGTTCCTGGAAACCTATGGAAGGGGGATTTGAACCCAACACCTCATCTAAAAATATAAGAGGCTTTACCAACCCGCCACCCTCTTGTAATTTTAATAAAATCTCACTTGTATTTGTAATGGAAAAGTGTCAGGTCTGTGTTAAGTAAATAAGAAGGCAGTTTTGGAAAAGGGCAATTTTGGGACACTTTTGCTCACTAACCAGATCTCAAGTTATATATGAAAGTTTCCCATAATTTCAAGACAATCAAAATGGTATAATAATTTATCTGATTTGGAGATTTTGTGATAGATTTATTTTCTGTTAAAGTCACACGAAGGCATAGAACCAAAGGGAGACACTGCTGCAAGTGGATCAGGAAGGTAAAGGACATAGGCTGAGCTCCATTAACATCCTTCAAAGGTAATGAAATTTTTTTTTCAGGTTTTTGATTCATTATTATTTAATGTAAAGGTTATTTTATTTACATTTTAACATTATTAATGGATCAGTTCACCACTTAAACCCGGGGACATAGGAATTATGAACTTGGCGTAAACAATCTGGTGTTGTGTTATGATTTTATTTTTAGTTTCTAATTATTTGCAATAATTTAATTCTTGAAAATATAAATCCTGGATGCAATAGAAGTAATGGTAGGTTGACGAACTTTGAAAAATTGATTAAAATCAAGAAACGATGTGGATTATGGTTTTGATCACACAATGATATCTTATGAGAAAAATAAGGCCATATGTAAATCTCAAGTTTGTGTAGTGCATTCTTGAATCAGACCATTAGAGACAAACATTCTTCAAGATATTTTTTACATTCAATTTGAGGAGATAATTAACAATCCTTGAAAATGTTTCCTAGTGGAAAAAAATAAACACCCGTTTATCGGATCATTTTTTTGAATTGGGGCTCCAAGGTCCATAATACATATTATATTTTAAATTGAAGCTTATCAAGATTAGCAAAAACTATCTATATAAAAAACCATCAAAAAATGCTTGAGTGAAAAATATATTGATTCATACTAGATCCTGACCATTAAGTACCAACAACCAGAGTTACAAAAAACTTTAAGTAAGTTGAATCTATGACAAATAGGCAAGGCCAAAAAAAAGTTAGCAAAAAATCTGCAGGTGTAAAACACTAAACATATCTTTTCCCTACTCCTCGAGCTCTGGCTTAACGACGTCCATTTGAAATTCCTCCTCGTGATAACTTATTATCTTGAGCCTAGTGCTCACAAATCCATTCCTTTCAATAAGTAATAATGTTTAACCATCCCTTAAGAACATTTTCCTTTATATGAAAAGATATGAATTACGTTATATGCACATTATATCCTATGAGAAATACATAAGGAATCATTCCTTCTTGAAGGTATGTACTTAGCAGTACTTAGCATCCTCCAGGGATAATCCAACTCAATATAAAAAAATTAAAATAATGACCCTCCAACTATCCATCAAAGCTATTTAGATTGTTTTTTGTATTATTAAAATGGATTCCTTATAAAATATAGAGGCTACTGGTTGCTTAGCTCTTCTCATCAACGAATAATTGGTTAGCATAAAACATGCATTGTTGTTCATAGACTCAGATAATTTAATCCTGAGCAATAATCTTCCCCAATCTTTATTATGCCAATATCCATTATTTAAAATAGAAACTGTTGAGCATAGTGTTAACTAACAGAACCACTAGCCTTTCAATACAGGATAACCTCTAGCTTAGCATTTCTCCTTAAGAATTTTCCTTAACATATGAACTGACATGAATTACATGATATGCATAATATACCCTATGAAAAATACATAGGATTCATCCTTCTCGAGGGTATTTATTAAGAAGCATTAGATGATGAGAATTTAACTTGGTTCTATTCTGTATCCTTTAATGTTTAAATGGGTTCCTAGAAAATATAGACTTCTAAGATCTAACAGGAAGTGATGGAGCTTAGCGGTCACTACCATTTTCCTTGATAAGAAACAATATGTATTATTTGTTATACATAATACATCTTATGAGAATTACATAAGGATTTGTCCTCTCGAGTGTATGTAGTCCCATCTTAATGACCATTGAGATAAGAATCCTTTATGCTAGTTTTTACATTCAGTGAGGAAACAATTAGAAATGATTACACCTATAATATTTGTGACTACTGGTATGTTCTGCTAATTTGATAGTATTGATTCTTCACATCACTATTTTTTCCCACAAAGTCTCCTAGTTCATTATCACATGAATTTTTTACTTCTACCCTAGGCTTGACTAAATCACTTTACTACCACCAATGAAAATGACCTAAATGACAAAAATGCAAATAATGAAATTTTAAATTTTGAAATTTTAAAATTTCAATTTTTGAGGTACAACAATACAACGGCATCACTCCATAATTTGGCACACCTCACCCAAAACAATCATGACTGAGTTATGAGGGAATTTTAATTCATCCCATGTGGATAGACTTGATAGAGAATTCAGGTGGACAATGTGAGGATAACTCATGCATGTTAGGCTAAAACAACTAGTCGTTCCTTGTCAGAGTGGGTGGTATTAATGACAAACAATGATAGGTTGAAATTCTCTTATTTACAGATTCTTCACACTATGAAATGTCTATTCTTCATATATTGTTATTCTTCTTACATAAAAGACACTACTTAACTAATTTTTATTTTCATTATTATGTTCATATATTCTGATATGATATTCCAGGCCTAGTGCCACTCAACATGACATGTATTAAAATTATTTGATGTAATATTATGAATATTTGATTAACGTAATGATGGTTCTAGATTATTATAGTCTATACAAGCCTTGAATGTTGTAAATTAATCTACAATGTACTTGTCCTTTACATTCATATTCTATAGCATGTTGAAAGTTTTCCTAGCGACTGCTAAGCTATAAAGATCCATTGGTAATGATTTTTAATCTATTAAAATAATCATATTAAGATACAACATCTTCTTGCTAGCACTATTGAAAAATAGTATTTATCCTTCCCATATATTTAAAAATTATTAATTTGTTTAATTCCTTTTTACATGTAATATGTCTTCCATTGGTCGCACTTCGTTCATGTACAAATTAAATTAATTGAAGGAGAAGAGGCTTTGAAAAAGAGAGATGAGGAATGGTTTATAGAAATGCATTCCCTAGAAAACTATCACGACTGATTTGTGGTTATTTTTTATTTATGATGATGTCAACCATGAATTCGGTATGGTTCTATATTTAGAAATTATTGATCAGCGAACATGTGTATTCAGGTTGAATGCATTGATGTTGAAATTTATAAGTTCCTTATTATTGAAATGGAGTTGGAAGTTTCCTTTTTCAACAAATAGGAAATGAAGGATTTTGTACAAAGTAAGACATGTTCTTATTCTAAATATGGTTGGAATTTGGGGATGTTCATATAGTTAGAAAAATAGGCTGTGAAAATTCCCTTGAAATTAATAATGGCATGAATTTGGTATTTAAAAAATTTATAGATTCGATAATACCTCTATTCTATTTTTCATTATTTAAATAGTAATTTTTTTCTTTCTCCACCGAAACATGCAAATATATTTACAACACTAAGGTGATATTATTTTTCTAAATTAGAGATAGATCCACTCTAATTCAAAGTTGTAAAGGTCTTAAAAAGAATAATAAATTAGATTTATTATTGAAAAAAGTGACCAGTATATTTGAGAAAGACAGAATCTTCAACCGTTGAACAATTTAAATTTTTTTTGTTCAATGGTGATGGTTTTCCATTTAAAGTTTCTAGTGCCATCTAACACCTCAAAAATATCAATACCAACCTAGGTACATGAGGAGAATTTTGACCTTCTTATCCATTTAATGTTGATTAATGTTATTCCTACACAAAGGGATGCAATTCTTCTTCCCATTTTACATTCTATAAAGAAACTTGTGCAACTAGAGGATACAGAATGACCTGAAAAAGGGATGATGTGTAGTTCTACATTCTTGATGGCATAAAATATTTACCCAAAAAAAAATTATTTTAAAGCAAACAAGTCATTACATACTATGTTGTAGTTTATAAAGGCTCACCTTCTATCTTTAAAAGCATTCTTGTGAAGACATTATTAATATTTGCAAGAAGAAAAATGAAGTAAACAAAAATTGGATTGAAACCAATTTTATTAATTTACTCTATAAGGCTTGATCGATTTGGTGATCCCTAGGATGTCCTCAGAAGGCTAGAAGTGGGAAATGCAAAAAGATAGAAGAGTGGAGGGTAATGAAACTTAATTTTAATGCATGTTTGTATTTAAAATTTAATTTTTGTAATATACAGAAAGTAAATATAATATTATATTTGAATACAGAGTTTTGAAAAGTAATGTCTTCTTATTTTCAAAGTGACTAAGAAAAAGAGTATTTATGAAAAATGGAATTTACTATTGTTTCCTGAGGACATATAGAAAAAATGGAAAACAACCTTTGAGTTGTTTAAATTAGGTGGGATTTCTTTTTCTCCTTTTAATGATAACCTATCCTAGCTTTCAGCCAAATTCACTAGTAAGGTTCATGGCCAATTCCTTCAGAGGTGCAAGAGGAATGACTGATGAGGAACTATCATTACTAGTTGATAAAGTGAAATAAGGGAAAGTATGGCTAATTGGCTCTATTGAGGTAGGCATCATAGTAGATACTTTTGAATCTTATTTCCAAAGAGTAAAATATGATAGAAAAATGAGAAGAAAGGTTCTATAAATATTTGAAAAATAAATATCTAGGTAATATTGTATTGGTAGAATATAATGAAGCCAATATTATTCAAAAATTGGTCTACATGAATCTCACTACTGCCAATTGTGTGTACTCTTGGGAGAAGAAATAAAAAAGGAAAAATAAAAGTTGATTCCCAAGGAAGTGAAAAATCAGAAAGAAGAAAAATTGATGTTGAAGTTTAAAGAGGTTCTTCTAGTGGAAGGTTCAAATAATTATAGACAACTACATGATTACAATGGAAGAAAAAATTCCAAAAGGATGGAAGACACAAAATATTTTACCTATCAATGTGCATATCCCTTCCAGATCTCCAGTCAACAATATCATCTATTCCATCAACTAATCCATTCAATGCAAAATGTGTGATCACATATTTCTGTCAATTTGTCTAGTGATATAACTTATGATGCAATAATAGGCCTTATTACAGTTGTCATATCTAGTTTGCTAAATTAGTATTATTATTGTGCTCTTACCTATTGCTTATTCAAAAATGTTAAGAGAGACGATAAAAAATACATGCAAAAAGTTAAAGACAAGGGGGAATCAGTGGAAGGTTGTGGAAGGTTGTTATAGATTTTATGATAGCAATGGAAAATTTAAGAGCTTGTGTTTTATGTACACAATAAATGGTGTGCACAATTTTGATGCTGATGATGGGGAGAGATAAAGAAATCATCATTGATTAGATGGAGTAACTTCCATCAGCAATTTGTGACTGTGGAAATATCGGCCTACGAGGAAAGATGCACATCCTTTATTTACAAGAGATATTATGAGTTTTGGTCTCATATGTTCACTAGAATCTCTTCTGGAAATTCTTTGATAAGATAGTGCTTTATGAAGGTGGTAGTGTTTCATTGCATGATTTGGTTGACTCAGGTTTATCTATGGTTTTTATATATTGAATCACATGATCAAGAAATGTTTTTAAAAAATTATTATTCTCATTTGAAAAAAGGTATGTTGATTCAGATCACGTTAAATAGTTATATTAGTTTAATGAAATTGAATAGATACATACAATACTTATGTAGATAACCAACAAAGAGAGGAAGACACTTTCTCTTATAGGCCACATAAAAGCAAAGGACATGATTTCATTCTTAACATGTTGTAGTCTATTCATCTTGTTGCACCAAAAGTTGCTAACCATACATCCCATGAATCTATATAAGGTGATTGACATTTACTCGTTTTATAAATTATCAATGTAATAAGTTTTCTATTTTAATTGTTTACATATATTTAATAACACTTTAAATTTTTCGTGATGATGCCAAATGGGGAGGTTGTTAGCACTTTACACCTGAATTTGTAGAAAGAACCTAGTATGGTAGTCATGATCTTTATTCATTATATTTATTTGATACTGTGTCCATACAAAACATGGGAGACACCAAGCTCATTAAAGACTGTCCAACCAAACCTAGTCCAATCAATAATGGCTTAGCCTAGCGGTCGCTAAGCTCATCAAAAAATGTCGAACCAAACAAAGTCTACATAGTAATGGCTTAGCCCAGTGGTCACTAATATTTTGTTATATTTATTTGATATCATGCCCATATAAAGCATGAAAGCCGCTAAGCTCTTTAAATACTTTCCAACCAAACATAGTCAAGGAAGCAATGGTTTAGCCTAGCTATTGCTAATACACATCTATAGTTATGCAATATTGTCTAGAAAAAGGTACTACAGTGTGTAGAAGTAATATGTATCAAGAATTTATTTTCCTTGACATGAAATTTATTTTGAATTCATTAATGTTTTTCGAAATATAACGTGCATCACAAGAACCTACAGAGGAGTGTGAGGGAAATTTTGACCATTTTTTAACCCTTGGAAAAATGGGATAACTTGAGAGATTGCACTTGGATAGTTGATAAAACATTAATGGAGAATCTAGAAAATGCTGGTAATTTTCACGATCTCGGGCACTTGGAATTATTTTAGTCACATCACATCTTTTCCCTAGGCTTCAAGATCCAACACTTAACCAATTTTTTTTTTAAATGGTTAAAATTGGGAAGTTGGAGAGTTTACATAACTACTTTACTTCTATAAAAAATCAAGCAAAGAAATAATAAAAACCTGCAAAACAAAGGCAAAGCACAAAGTCGAAGTTTCGATGTTACTCTACTGCAGAGAGTAAATAAATAAAAAAATCCAAAAATATGAGTAGATAAATTCAGAAAATCCTTAGTAAAGTTTAAATAAAGGCACTTTGTGAACCCACAAAGAATAAAATGGAGAAGTGCAGTGTGGGGATATGACTTAGAAAATATGGGAAGTAAAGCCCATCAAAATCCTGAGTAAGTAAAGTGGCCCCAAATCTATATAAATCATAAAATGTAAAGGATTGTGTTGCGGGTTTGCGACCCCTAACAACTGTGAAGTAACATTACCTTGGAAACCCACCAAGGAGATAAGGACTAGCCCAGAAATTCAATACATCCTTAATTCTAAAAAGTTACAAAGTAAATCAGCCATGCAATCCCAAGCTAAGAAAATACAATCCCAAACCTTGAAAAAAAGTAAAGGAAAGTGAAAAAATGAAGGGTGCCATTTGTGAAGAAGATTCATCCTGAAAACCCATACTACATATAGAGACTCTAAACATTAAAAGCTACTAGTTTCAGTAGTGAAAGTGTCTCATTCCATGAGAAGAATCCAAACGAGATCTAGAACATTAGAAGAAGGTGTCTTTGATTATCTACAGTTATCACCAAGAAGAGGGAGAAGGGGAAGAATAGTTCAAAGATCACCATCTCCACCAAACAAAACTATTTCAACACCACCACCAGGTAGGCCATTCTTACAATCCACTAGAATCCTTAGACCTTTCATAATGGCAACACCACAATAAAACCTAGGTTTTGTTAACTTCACTGGCAACATTCCCCTTTCTCTCTATGCCCAAAATCTTATTCTAGTAGTATCCTTGAAGAGAATTCCATTCTTTACTAGGGCGAATCACACTACCCTAGTTGATCATATCCAAGACATTTCAAATGTTTGTGTTATCCATTAAATTTTTGACGTGGGTGTAGATATGAAGCTTCTAGCTTCCTCATTTAAGGGAAAGGATATACAATGGTTTTTAATTCTAGTAGTAGGGTCCATCACTAATTGGAATACATTGTGCATAGCTCTTTATAATCAGTTTGGAGAGAGGGATGATAATATCTCTTCTTTAGAAAAAATTACCACCATAAAGAGAGCTCCAAATGAGCTCATGAAAGATTTCAACTTCAAGTTCCTGAAGATGTGGGACAAAATTATAGTTCTTGTAAGACCAATTGCTGAAGGTGCATTTCTTTATTTCTTAAAAGACCTTAATTTTGACATTTTTGTTATGGTGTAATACAAGCCGAGAAACAAGATCCTAGGAAACCCATGCCCTTATATCCTGAATTTCCTCAACCTACTATACCTTCTATTGCTCCTATTCCTGAGCACAATTCCCAACCCATTACCTCCACATCTCATTCTCTTTCACAACAACTGGAGGATGAGGATATGAAATCCTTAATCAGAAATTTGACCAACAAATTCACATCACTAGAAAAATAACAAGCCCAATCCTATAAAAATTATCAAAACGAAGGGCAATCTTCAAATCAAGTATTTAAAAAAGGATATTATCCATATAAGAATCAACAGGAAAATAAGAGATATGAAAAAAATATGCAGAATAAGATATGGAAAGGCCAAAGTGTATCACTCCCGTTGGAAATAATTCCTCCTCCAAAATCACTTACCACTCTTAGCTCAAGCCAAGCATTTGTTCTAGTAAAGAAGAATATGGTTCAAGAAAGTGAATAGTTTTTTCATGTAATCAACCACATAAACAACTTAATTGTGTAAGGGCATTGTATGTTCAAGCAGACATGGTTCAAATTTCTTCCAAACAATAAGAGACAATTCTGGAAGCACACAATCCTAATGGGGAGGGAGTCCAAGAGATTAATCTTGATTTCAATCTCATGTTCTTTAGAGATGATGATTTTTGTGTAGTCAATCAAGTACTGGGAAGTTCTGGCAGACCTCAAATCAATGTTGTTAATAATACAAGGTATAAGAAAATGATATTGGATTCACAACCTTCATCTTCCTCTGGTCAAGGCAATGTTGTTAACAAGGAGGAGGTTAATTCAAGCAACAAAATATTGCCTCAAGTTCCTGATAGGACTGTTTCAGACAAGGAATTTTCTCTCCAACCCAAGGTACCTATTCCAGGATTGCAGTAGCAAAGAAAGGAGAATAGTATGCCATATATGCAGAAATCCATGGGCCTTCCCTTCAACATTGCTGAACAAATGAAGAAAAAAATGTCAACGTAACAACATGGGATGCGTTTGCGTTGTATATTTTTTCACAAAGATACCTCTTATGTGAATGCCTCAAGTAACTTCCCCAACATGATTCTGTGATGGACAAGACTCATGCTTTTGTTAATATCTGTCAAGAAAAGGAAAAGAAAGTAAGAAAAGTTGTTAAGAGTGTTAGATGAACAAGGGACTGTGAGGGTGGTGAATCATTCCTACAACTAATTTTCTTTTCATCTACCAAACCATACATTCATTAATTAGATTGTTCATACAACATTCATAACCATGTGTTCTTATTACGATATGCATAATCAACCACGAGATCAAGAAATAAAGTACTCAACACAATAACACCATATGTAAGTGGTAAACCATCATGAGGAAGTAAATCCACTTAAACTATTCTTATATTACATAAATAAAAGTAATTTAGTGAAGCAACAATGGAGCACCAATTCCTAATTTAGTAGTGCACCAACCCTACGAGGAGCACCAACCCATAATTTAGTGAAGAAAAAACTCCACAAGGAGGATAAAACCCCCCAAAGATGACTAAAAACCAACTCAACTACCTGAAGATATTTTATCTCTGATATTTTTTCTATCACAACTGATGGAGATCACAATTTTAACTCACAAACCCTATCTCACACACTAGGTCTTCAATGTCTCATAATCTTGCTCATTCTTAACTTGTCTTTGCTCTATCCTCTTTCTCTCATTTATTTGAAAATTCCTCAACCTATCATGATATTACTTATACTTTAACTCATGCACACATACCTACAACTCACTCTCCTCTAGGTCGCACTTCTTCCCTCCAAGAGCACTATTTCATAAATGAATCCAAAACATCACTTTTATATAATTTTATTTCTTATAACCCAAAATAGGTCAGTCATACACCTTTGGTTCAAATAGTGCATCAATAAAAACATCATATAGCTTTTTCACAATAGCTATAAGTGACCCATATTGGTCGAACTAGAAAAAACACACTTTCCATGCACCAAAAATCACCAAAACACATGCATTGAGATCCCAAAATTATCCTCATTCCAAAACCATGCTTATTTAAGCCCACATATTCATCAAACATGAGTAATACATCATTTTAAAATTACCCATGGTCAAAATTTATCTCAAACAATCATAATATTTCATTTAATGGGCCCAATTCACTGTGCAAATCTTTAAAACAGTTGTTTCCTACACCCTTCAACACCTTGGAAACTTCATTTGATCACTAAATCAATTCAACAAGATAAAACCATTCCATGTAGCCACTTGATGGAAATTAAATATCCTTTAGAACACTTATAATCAAGTTATAAGATTTGAATGAACCTCCTTCTTAAACCACAACTACATTTTACTTCACCAAAACTACCTTCCAAAAAAGGTTGTTTCCAAAGGTTTAGCTCATAATAACATTTTTACATACCTTAAATACTTCCAAATGGATTAAATGGATTCAAAATTCATCCCTCTTAACATATCAAAACATCATAATTTCAATCTCTATCTCTCTAGTCATTAAGACTTAACTTTTCTTACATGTCTTTTCCTCACTGTAGAAGCTAGGGTCAACTAAAATAATGCAATAACTAAACATAAAACATCTGTAAATGACCCTAAAATACTAGGTACATAATTATATACCATATTTCATGCTTCCATGAGCACATATGGCTCAACACCACAGTGTCACACCTCAAAGCTATCATATTTGCTCCTAATGAGCACCTGTAGCATAGTGAACCAATATCTACATCATACTACTATTGTGAGTTCCCAAGAACCCTAAAAAAACTATATATCATGTCAACATGCTTCCCAAGTATCCAATAATCTCATATTATCATGTTGCATCTCCTAGTCACTTGTATAGGCTTGCAAGAGTAGGCACACCTCATTGAATCTCACTGTACCAGCTAATATGCATCTAAAACACCGTGTTAGCATCATGTACATCATCATAACATCATATTAAAATTTAAAATTTTTCATTAATTTGGTTTTTCACCAATGAAAACACCTATTAGGACCACATGCAAACAATCTCCCCCTTTTTCATTAATGGAAAACACCCTAAACTTCTCCCCCTTTTTACATTAATGAAATAGGCATACTTGTAGCTCACATTATTAACCTACCTCAGCTTCATGCCATCATTATTTGGCTAGAAACATAAACCAAAGGTCTCAAATAAGCTCCTTTTTCTTTATTTTTCACAAAATTATGATTTTTCGCATTCATTCTTGTTTTGCTCTTTATGGAAACACTATGTTTGACTGTCATCTGAAACATACTTCTAAATAACATGCCAAAAATTTCAGTTCCAATAAACCATAACATTACTTTCACCCTTCTTGACTATACATCATCATGATTAGGCATAAGACAATCTCTATCAAGCATAGTCTTTTTCTTCATACCACATGTGGACTGACTTCCCTGAAGAGACATTTCAATACCTTTTGCACAAATTTTGACAATCCATATATCATTATTCATACCTTAACCATGCTAACTAATACTCCCCTTGGATCCAAGACCACTATTTCTATCTCAAAGGCATAAATTTGTGTGACTTACCATGTTATCTTGGCTAAAGACCAACATGACCTCATTTTATAGGTCCTAAAACATATTTTCAATCTTAACAGTCATATTTGACTGCCTATATGCATTTAAGAATAAAAAAATTTGTGATGAATTCCATAAGATGCCTCAAATATTCATTTCACCATCAAGGAACAAAGATACTTTCTCCCCCTGTCACAAAGGCTTTATACACACTTGTAGAAATAACCTCATACTTGTAGAAGCATAAATATGGACTACTATAGCACTTGTACTCACAATCTTCGATCCATAAATGTCAATAATTTATTCATCACATTATGTCTAGAAAATTTTGTATAGAATCATGATATCTTGTCACCTTATCAAGATCTAGAGTAATTACTTATGGTCCCCCTAACTAATTTGGACCATGTATATCATCAAAAAAGTGTACAATCTCCTTTCCATATCATTTTAGTACAATATCATGCTTTCTTTTGTTTTCATACCTTTATTCTTGCATCAATGATATTGAAAACCATTTCTTGTGCAAATATACTTTTTTAATATTATGGAAGGATCCTAGAGCTTTACTAGCACCACTTAGACCTTTTATGAACATAGATTATTCATCAACATACCTGAGAGTGTCTGAAATTACTCCTCTAGCCTTGAAGTACTTTCGAAGGACTATTAAATTTTTCATTTGCACTTTTTTAGGAAACTAAACCTCTGAGAGATATATAACTTGAGCACACCTCACCTATTAGATACATTGTCTCACATGCATATTTTCAATCTTTGATACCACAATATAGATCTATAGCATCTTCAAGTACATAAATATTTGTCGTGAGTCTTTGAACTTCATCACATAATCAAATCCTTATATGATCGAGTGAGACTTTATTTGTACTAGTCCTTAACATAGATCACTTACCCTTTTTATGTGTTTCCAAATTGCTATGGAGGTCCTGAAGTCACCCCCATCTTTCTCTTGACTATAAAAGAGTCCTCTCAGTGAGATATTATAGAAACTTTGAACTTGAGTGTCGTTTTTCAGTTTTTCTAAGCATTTTCTACAATTTACATGCTTTGGAACCTGTAGCATCATGTTTTACCATAGAATTTTCCATACTTCATGCCTTTTTTATGAGATAGTGTTGTGGATGTAGAAAAGCCTTCCATTATCTATACAACTCATCCTTTGAAACTTCATGTCAAGACTTTTCACTTGAACCTCTTATTTGAACTCTTGATTGGTCTTTTACAAAGCTTATCTATCAACTCAAGAGACAATAGTCATATCATAGACCTGTATACTCCATTCTTTGACCCCTCATAGTCTTAAAGAAATTGTACACAAACATGTAGCTTACATTTTATCCTTTTCACAATCACCATTTCACATATTTACTCTTGAGATGCATCAACATGTTTAATCTTGACTGTAACAACCCCTCTGTCTCATATTTAATGTATAAATGATCCTTCACATGTTGTAGAGAATGTACTTTTTCAGTCTGGGGTTATAAATTTCAAACCCTTGAGATGGACTATCTTGCACTCTTCATGTTTTGATCCATCACTTTTAGGATCATATGAGTCATCTTTTTCATCCTCAGAGAAACTGTAGTTTAGCATTTTTCATGATTTCAGAGATACACAACCACATTGTAAATTTCCTTCATACTCCTTAAGAGGATCAAAAGACTTCTGATTGTGTAAAATATTTAACATGATCAGTCTTCTCAATATCTTGTAAAGATCTCCACTATCCTGATTAATATTATGATATCAGATATAGTGCATTAGTCAACTAAGATGACATATGTATTAATTGGGTCTTCAAACTCTCAAGTTGGATTTATTTATCTAGAACCCGGTTCCAATGATTTGAGATAACAGAAAATATCCTTTGGATGTCTTTAGGATCCCTCATCCTTCAATGAACTTATCTTTTCTAGTTGACATCATAAGAAATTAACACTCCTCTTAAAGCCATAATGAGATCCTTATAGTCCTATAACATCTTTGTACTAACTGAAGATGTTTTTCTTGACCTATTATGTGTTGTTCATAATTTTTTTTGAAACAAAAGGTAATCGTTTACTTTCATAGATACTAACATCTAGATTTGAGGAAACTCTAGAGCTTGTTTATCCACTCAAGATCACCTTACCATCTTCTAGGAATAGATATTTATCCCCTTGAAGAAAATTAGAACACTCTTATATTCACTTTAACTTCCATGTTGACTGGGATTTATTCTTGGTTTGAACTCTTCCACGAGGTAATCCTTTTTCCATTCATAGTCAACACAAGTTTTCCTTGATGAGAAAATGAATCCTTGACACTTTGTCTTTGTCTTTCAAGTTTTCCTTGAGTCATATGCATCAGTAGCATGCTCTTGAGATCACTGGGATGTATGGTTTCTATTTAAGACATAGGTCACCTTCTTTACTATGAATCTAACCCTATAGCTTGCATTCCATAAGAAATTTTCAATACACTATTACAGATCTTAAGATCTCATATTTTCTCCTGAGATAGTCCTTTAAAGCACTCATACCCTCTGTATTTTAAACTTGACCTCATATAAGTGTATTTTCATGTTTTATTTGCATGGAAATGCTTAAAGGTTTCACACTCACAGTCTCCATGTAGATGTTTATTTTGTGGTACTTAAAATATTCAAAAAAATTAGATAACTCCATTTTACATTTGATGACCACTTGAGGATATAATGCAGATATATTACTTCCTTTACAAACAACATTTTTCACACCTTCAATGGCTCATATCAACTTGAAGAACTCATTTGAGTGATCCATAGACTTCACTGACTCAATACATCATTAATTATCTCTCACAAGATCATAATCAGGGATTTGAAATTCTTCAATAGCATGATCATGGCAGATGACACTTTGATAAGCTTGTTCAAGATAAAGAATCAACTTCACATCACTTATACTAAAAAAAATTTCCCTAGATGTAGTCCATCATACTCCATGACAAACACACTGACATTTCATGAGAAAAATAGACTCAAACTATATAATCAACATGAAAAAAACTCACAAATATTCAAAAGTAGATATGAATGACAAACTCATACAGACTAAGACAAATTCTTCAAGATCTTATAGACTATAAAAACCCTCAAAATCAGAATTTTGACTTATGGGACACAAGAAACTCATTCATGACATTGACAACACATAGACTAAGAAAAATAGCTGAGTATATTACATACTTAAGATGGATCCTTATATAATTTCCTTTTTTTATGACAACAACCCTCAAGACATGCATATGAACTAGCCAACAGACCTAACAAAGAATATAGATAACTTCATAATACTCAAACCTATGATAACACTTTCAAGGACTTATATATATATACTTAATATAGAGACCACTAATCCAACATGATGACATAACACATATATGACACTACCCTAAACAAAGTATCTCAATACTTTAGGACATACACTCAGAGCTTAAGACCAACTGAAATGATACAATCAAAACATAACATACATAGATAAGACTTCAAAAAGTTCTTCAAAGACTGACATACATGCTAACTCACTTATCAAAGTGACCATGTAAGACTCAAAACTCAAAACACCAATATATCAGACACCTATTAGCAACAAGGACTTCAAATTTACATGGAAGAGTCATTTTCCATACCTTATTACTTTTTTGGTATCCCATAGGCCAAGTTTCTTCAATTTGTCTTACAAGGGAACTTGAAAACCATTCAAACACATGCGATGTTATTGAAATCCATAAAACATATTATTTTGAGCTTTTATATGAATAATAACTTTGTTTTCTATCTTGGCAGAACTAGCATCCTCCTTGACAAAATTTATACTCTGTAAAGAATATTAAATATCAGCTCTTTTGATCTTACAAATTTGATCAGCCTTGATCACTTTTGATTTTGTAGCATTCCTCTCTACTTGACCATCATGATTAGGTCCCTTGGATGTCATGATTGTACCTTTTGGATCAAACCTATTGATGAGCCTTGTCTTTCTTGGAAAAAATCTTGTTATATGGCCTGATTTTTGAAAATTGAAGCCCATAACAATCCTCTTCTTTCTAGGATAAAAAACACTTATGTTCCATCCACAATATTTTTCTCTATGACCATACTCACAATATGAAAAAAATCACATTTGAAGAGACCTACCTCATTCATTGGAGCTGTTATTTTTCAATTTCTAGCTCTATGAACAAACTCTTGACAACTGAAACAATATCCATTGAGTAAAGAACCATACCTCATAGCATTAGGTTTTCTAACTAAATTAGACCTCTTGTATCTGCCCTTATAATCACCTTTTCAATTGATTTAGTACTTGGACCAGCTTCGTCATCATTCTTTCCTTCAAACCCTAGGCATGTTTTTTCATCTAAGACCTTTTGACCTTATAGTCATCAAGAACTTTGGATCTCTTCTCAAGTCTCTCATACATCTTCAACATGTTAGAATTATCCTTTAAATATGATTCAAGAGATTTCAATTTTTCTTCATACCTGAAATGAGAGTATTCTTTCTCCTTTAGGGATTTTTTCAAACTTTCAAGTAGAGATTCCAAAGCAAAAATGGCTTGACTATGCTTAGATTCCATACCCTTGACCTGACTTTGATAGCCCTCAATATATGACTGAGCCATTTAATTATTTCTTCTCAATATGGCCTCAATATCTTTAGACTTACCCATTTCTTGTGCTTTAAAGCACCTCCTTTAAGTTTCTATACTTGCTTCACAGGGACCTACTCTGATACCGATTGTTAGAAGCACAAGGGACTGAGAGGGGGGTGAATCATTCCTACAATTAATTTTATTTTCATTTACCAAACCAAAAATTCATTAATTATATTTTTCATACAACATTCACAACCATGTGTGCTTATTACGATATGTAACAACAACCACAAGAGCAAGAAACAAAGTACTCAACAAAAGAACACCACATGTAAGTGGGAAACCCTCACGGGGAATAAAACCCACATAAACTCTACTTATATTACACAAATAAAAGAAATTTATTGAATCAAAAACTTTACAAGGAGTACTTAACCCTAGTTAAGTAGATCACCAACTCTACAAGGAGCACCAAACCCTAATTTAGTGAAGCGCCAACTCCATAAGAAGCACTAACCCCTATTTTAGTGAATCACCAACTCTAATGGGAGGATAAAACCCCCCAAATATGAATAAGCACCAAATTATCTACCTAAATATATATGATCTATGATTTTTTTTCTTCCACAATTGATGGAGATCACAATTTCAGCTCACACACTAGGTCTTCAATCTCTCATAATCTTGATCTTTCTTCACTTTTATTTTCTCTATCATCTTGATATCATGTATTCAAAAATTCCTCAACTTTTCATGATCTTCCTTAGCCTTCAAATCATACACATGTACCTGCAAATCACTCTCCTCTAGGTCACATGTCTTCCCTCTAAGAGCACTAGTTAAAAAATGAACCCATAACATCATTTTTATATGATTTTATTTCTTCTAACCCAAAGGAGGTCGGTAATACACCTTTTTTTTGACCAATTCATCACTGAAAACATCCCATAACTTTTTCACAACAGCTAAAAGTGACACATATGGGTTGGACTAGCAAAAACACACTTTCCATGCACCAAAAATCACCAAAACACATGCATTGGGATGCCAAAATTCTCCTCATTACAAAACCATGGTTAGTAAAGAAACCATATTCATAAAACATGAGTAATAAATCATTTAAACATTACCCATGGTCAATATTTATCTAAAACAATCATAATATTTCATTTAATAGGTCCAATTCACTTTGCAAATCTCAAAAACAGTTGTTTCCTACACCCTTCAACACCCTGGAAACTTCATTTGATAACCAAATCACTTCAAAAAAATAAAAAATTCCATGTAACCAGTTGATGGAAATTAAAGAACCTTTACAACACTTATAATTAAGTTAGAAGCCTTGAATAAACATCCTACTCAAACCATAGCTACATTTTCCTTCACCAAAACTACCTGCCAAAAATGTTGTTTCCAAAGGTTAGCTCATAATAATTTTTTTACATACCACCTTAAATAATTATAAATGGATTAATTTTATGTGAAATTAATCCCCCTTAACATCATCAATCATCAGAATGTCAATGTCATTCCTCAATCTCTCCAATCATTAAGACTTAACTTTTCTTACATGTCTATTCCTCACCATAAAATATAGGGTCAACTAAAATAATGCAATAAATTAACATAAAACCTATGAAAAGTACCCAAACATACTTGATACATCATGATATACCTAAATACATACTTCCAATAGCTCATATGGCTCCAAACCGCACTGTCACACCTCCAAACTTTCATACCTGCTCCCAGTGAGCACATGTAGCATAGTGAACCACCTATATCTACATCATAATACTATTGTGAGTGCCCAATAACCCTCAAAAAACTCTATCCATCATGTATAAATTCTTCCCAAGCATCCCATAAAATCACACTATCATGGTGCATCTCCTAATCACCTATATAGGCTTGTAAGAGAAGGCACACTTCACTGAATCTCACTGTACCATCTCGTATACATCTGAAAAACTATGTTAGAATCATGTACACCATCATAGCATCATAGTAAAACTTTAAATTATTCACTAATTTTGTTTTTCATCAATGAAAACACCTATTAGGACCACATGCTAACAAAGACCCCTCCTTTTTACACGTCATTAATTGTGGGAAATCACTTGGTACATAATTGTATGATTGATTTAAGGGATAGTACCTCTGTAATTCCCATGAAAATATCTGATATCCTACATATCAAATAAATTTATTTTTCTAAGGGAGTTTTACAACTTTATGGGTTAACCATTTATGTATTAGGAGTAATTAAAGATCCTGAGTTATCCCTTCATGCCTTCCCAAGTCTCACTATAACTCATGAAATATCAATAATTGACTTTCTGCCCATGTTTTCCATTTATTTTTCTAGAGATTTCACTACCAAGGTAGGCGGTTATTTTTCTTCTGACTGGACTCATATGATTTTAAGAACTAGATATGGTATAAGATTTACCATATAGGTTAAGCCCATATTCTCCTATCACATTGAGTAATATGATCCTACCCCTATCTGATCAAATTGTTTGATACAAGAAGAACATGAAAAATTTATAGTTTCAAAAGAGAAAGCTAGTCCTCCTCGCATTCTGATCCATTACTAGATTATTGGGCTAAGAGACATCATAAATTTGATCCTTATCCTGAAGAAATTGCAGCCTTTGAGACTGGTCTTGGTATTTATTAGATTCCTCAAGAAGGATCTACTATACCCAAACCATTCAAGGAAGCAAAATAAAATACTTGTGGACTATGGTGGATGTTCTTTGATGGTTCTTGAAGAATAAATAGAGTCAGGTAGGTGTTGTGCTGATTTATCTAATGAATGAGAAATTATTCTTTTCTCATAGATTGGAGTTTGCATTCTTGAAAAACGCATCAGAGTATGAGGCATTGGTGCATGGTCTTCTAATTACTAAAAAGAGAAAGATAAAAGAACTGCAAATCTTTGGAGATACTAAATTGGTCATTCATCAAGTTAGAGGAAAGTGTGCCACACAGAATAATCTTTTGAAAGCTATAAACACATAGTTTGGGATCTTCTACAGAATTTTGATGCTCTTAATCTACAACTGGTGCCTAGGATATTGAACAAGGAAGTAGATTAGATAGCCACTCTAGGTTATCAATTATCATCTAATGAAGATATTATTAAATGAAATGTGAGAGATATCAAGATGGTTGTTAGGCTTTCCATTCCAGATAATGAGACCAACTGGAAAGTATTTGACATCGATGAAAAAATTGTCCAATTCATACAAAACGAATCTGAATAAGAAAATAATAGCAAGGTAAGAAAACTTTCAACCAGTCACAATGGAAAAAGGAAAATAACTTCTTGGTAAGGTATGTGATGAGGATGAGAAGGAGGCTTTTATCTCCTTGTGCCAAAAATTTAGTGATATATCTTCATGGAACTATGAAGATCTAAAGGTTTTTAATCCAGATGTTGTCTAACATTCTATTGATCTTGATCCTAATGCAAATCTAATTAGGAAAAAGAAAAGGATGGTTAATCCTGGGATAAAAACCCTGATGAGAAAATAATTATCCAAAATCATCGAGGAAATAATCATTTTCCTATTAAATACTCTACTTGGGTGGCAAATCTTGTCCCGGTAAGAAATAAAATGGAGAAATTAGACTCTGTGTTGATTTCAGGAACTTGAACAAGGCCTCCTTAAAGGATCACTATCATCTACCTTTAATGGAGAAGATTCTAGAGACAATAGTGGGAGCTTAAAGGTTCTTTATGCTTGATGGATACTAAGGTTTTAATCAGATCAAGGTTAAGGAAGATGAACAATATAACACTAGATTTACAACCAAATGGGGGACATATACATATAAGAAAATTCCCTTTGGTTTATCAAATCCAGGTGCCACATTCTAAAGAGAAATGGGAATTACTTTTAAAGGGCATATCAATGAATTCATCCTTTTCTATATTGATGACATTACTATTTTCTCTAAGTAGAGTAAAGATCATATCAGTCATCTTGAGAAGGTATTTGAGATATTTCAGGAATTCAGGGTGTCTCTTAATCTTAAGAAGTGTAATTTTACAGTCCCTAAAAGTAAGATATTGGGGTATATTTTTTCAAAGGATGGCATTACCATTGATCCGGAAAGAATATCAACTATCTTTTCTCTCTCCTTTCCATCTCAAAAGAAATCCTTGCAGTCATTCCTTGGAAAAATCAATCTTGTTAAGAGGTTCATTCCTAATTTTGCAGGTTTTGTAAGGCCTATTACTCTTATGCTCAAGAAGGATTCAATTTTCAAATGGAAAACAGAGGGGAAGGAGATATTTTCCAAGATAAAACAAGATATTTCTCAATATCCTACACTTATCAACCATGACTATTCCAAGGATTTCATCCTATATGCTTATAGAGCTAAATCTAGCATTATTGTTGTTCTGACTTGAAAAAATGATCAAGGATTGGAGCAGCCAGTGGCCTTCTTCATCCAAATGCTAAATGATTATGAAATCAAGTACAATCACATTGAAAAATGAGTAGTTTCTATCATGAGAGCTCTAAATAATTTCAATAGTATGATTGATGCTAATTACATCACGGTTTTAGTCTCACATTATAATATAAGAGAATTCATTATGGGAGCTAAAATTATTGAGAAAAGAGCTAGATGGGTGACTAAGATCATGGAATATGATGTAAAGATTAAGGCTGAAAAAATTGTAAGAGGTAGAGCACTGTGTGAGTTGTTGGCTTTAGATGCTCAAGATCATCAAGATACTTCATTCATGAATTAGGAACTTACGAGTAATACTGAATTTAAGAAAAATGAAGGACATGTATTCAATAATAATATTTGGATTGCTGATATGACTAGGTTTTTATCTACTGGTGCATAACCTCTTGGCTTGAAAAAATAAAAAAGAAGACATATGAGATTGCATTCCATCCCATATACACTAATTAATGGTATTTTTTTCAAAAGAAACAGTGATGCTTTTTTTATCAAGTGTATTGAAGGTGATCAAGTGGAGAAAGTGTTGCATAAGTTCCATGATGGCTTATCTAGTAGTCATTTTTCGGCCAAAACCACATCAATGAAAATTCTAAAATGAGGTTACTTCTGGCCCACTTTATTTACTAATTGTCACAAATGGGTCAGGAAATGTAAGGAATGTTCTCTCTTCATTGGTAAGAAAAGGTTTTCTTCCCTTCCACTTCATTCAAATCAAGTAGACCAGACATTTTCCTAATGGGGTCTTGATTTCATTAGCATTATTAATCCTCTATCAAGTACTCATCAAAAGTGAGTCTTAAAAACAATAGATGACTTTACTAGGTCGACAGAAGTTGTGGCATTGAAGGAAGCCACTAAATAATTCATACTAGGCTTCCTTGACGAAATTATAACAAGATTTAGAATCCCTCAAACAATCATTTATGATAATGCAAAAACCTTCTTGGGATCCAAAATTTCTGATTGGGCTCTTGGACTTGGGATTTATAATAAGACTTCTTCCAATTATTACCTCCAAGGTAATGGATTGGCAGAGTCTACTAAAAAAATTATGATTAGGATCATGAAGAGAACAATGGACATGAATCAAATATATCGTCACAAAAAGGTGAGAAAGGATATTTGGGTTGATAGGATAACAGTGAAAAAGGAAATTAGCACTTCTCCTTATAATCTTGTATACAAAAAAGAATACAAGGATCCTTTGTCACTTGATTTTCCTTCATTTGAATTGGCTCAACAATTATAATTTTAAGGTACATACCAAAGTGAGATCTGGATGGAAGAATTGTTTGAGCTTGAGGAGTTAAGAAACTCCTCCTTGACCAGGTTGGAACAACATCAAAAAATCAGCCAAGCAGTGATTTGACAGGAAGGCTAGAGATCAGACATTCAAGGTTGGAGATCCAATCTTGAAATGAGATGTAGACAAAGCTAAATTAGGAAGACACTCTAAGTTTGATGTAATCTAAAGTGGGCCACTCATCATAACTACTTGCTAAGAGGAAAGCTCTTTTGATTTTTCTAACCTTAATAGATATGCATTACAAATCCTATTCAATGGGATTTATTTGAAGAATTCCCTTTAATTTTTTCATTTCATCTCGTACATATTATTTTAGCTTTCAATTCCTCTATATGCCTTCAAAATTTTATTTAGTTGGTAGAGTAGACTTCCTTTCCCTAAGTGCTTTACATAGTGTTATTGCTCGTAGATGTTATTTTCACATTTTTCATCATGTTTTTGGAAAAGGTTCTCAACAAAGAGGTTCATGGACTTAAGGATGAATTGAAAATATCTTAGAAAATCAAATGTAGAGAAACTAAAATCAGATTTTGGGAAGTTTTCATGATCCATTCATTGAGCCCCAAAAATCATAATTTAGGATCAAAGACAATATGCACTTGAGTTTGGGGATCCTTTTGCTCAGTTTCAACAATTATTGTAGAATAAGAGGGTGATATTTCAGATTCTGATCAATTTTCCACTCACATAAAACCTTATTCAGAAGATTTTCATAATGTGAATGGTCAATTTGAGAAATCTTCAGATTAGTTCCAAGTCCAAGTAGTACTTCAAGAAGATTCAGGGGTGGTTCTTCAAGTTCAAATCAGATTCCATGTTATCATATTGACTCCATTCCTAATGGATGTTTCAAGACCATTGATCAACTCATCTAGTAGGTAGATGGCCCCTATGATTCACCAAAAATATTTTCCTTTTTCGCACCCTTGTAAAAATGGGACAACTTGAGAGAGTGGACTTGGATATTTGATAGAACTTCAATTGAGAATATGGAAAATATAGGTAATTTTCATGATCTTGGGCACTTGGATTTATTTCAGACACTTCACATCTCCGCCCTAGGCCTCAGGATCCAACACTTAGCCAAAAAATTGTAAAAATGGTTAAAATTGGGAAGTTGGCAGGTTTACATAATTGCTTAACTTCTCAAAAATAATAAAGCAAAGAAATCAGAAAAACCCGTAGAATAAAGGCCAAACACGAAGTAATACAGATTTTTGGTGTTGATCTACTGTTGAGATTAAATAAGTAAAGCAACTCCAAAAATGTTAGTAGAGCAATTCAAAAAATCTACAATACAAAGGGAAGATGTAAGAATTTGTGTGGAAATGTGATAGGCTAGTACTTTGAAGTAATGAGGCCCTGAAAAATAAAGAAAGTAGTTTCCCCTCTCAAACCCATGGAGAAAGGATAGAAAAAGAAGAGTATTGTGGGTTTGTGATGCTACTTTACTACCAAAGTAAATAAGAAAATCACACTCACAAACCTGAGTAGAGGCATTCCAAAATCCAAAAATGCAAGGGGCGAAGTAGTTGGAGGCCGTAGACCCGTAGAGAAGGAGGAAAAAGAGTATCCCAAGGATTCTTGGTGTCACTACTTCAAAGGAAAGGCCAATTAAAAATGCAAGTAAAGTAAGTTCATAAACCCGTGAAGCAAAAAAAAGGATATTGTTACGGGTTTTGAGCTCGATAGAGCTTAAGGAATGTGGTCTCGGTTCCATGAAGCAATGTAGCCCCAGAAACCCGATTTACCATAACTCACTCCCTAGGGCACCAAATCCAACAAATTTATACTTTTTGGAAACATTTTTCCAGGATATTCATCATTAAATAATAAAATATGGAATTTTTTATGGGGTTAATGACTAGAAAAAAATAAACTCCCCCATATAAAAATTCAACATCCCACTCATTTGAAAACACATTAATAGAGGCATGGGAATATTTTATTCTCCAATGAGCTAGATGACATGGAGGGATGGGCCTTGTTAGGTTTTCCATGATGTTTTAAAGGAATTTGAATGGTTTTGTTGGTAGTTAGATGCAGTTTTAAGGATTTCACTTCTCTCTTTATAACTTCTATATATTATAATAAATTTCTCATTTGTAACATTGGATACTTTGAGAATACAAGGGCATCATTATAAATATTACACAAGTTTTTTAGAGTTGTAGGCCTTGGATTATGTTCTTGTAAAAAATTCACATCTCCTTCATATATTGTAATGATCTGTGCATCATCTTAATGCAATAAAATTACTTTTTTTGTGGCTTTATCCTACCCTAGCTAGTATTTTTATTGTGTTTCCTTGCCTCGTCATTTACTTGCAGGTATGTTGCATATGTTTCTTCATGTTTTAGGGTTCATTTCTATTGCGCATTTTGTGAAAGTGGGAATTTAGATGTTATTTTAGACTGTGGTTACCATATCTTCCCTTTACATAATTGTTTTGTCCCAATTTTCTCACTTTTATAAGTATATTTCCCCTTATTTTTGGGCATATCACCTCCTATAGTGTAGGATTTCAGTTTATGCAACTCCTTCTAACCTCGGTCCCTTGTAATGTTAGTTTAGGATCAGATAGTTTCATTCCCAGCATTAAGAGTAGTTTAGCAATTTGAATAAGCTTAGGAACCATCCTTTTCTAGAGGTCTATCTCAATTCAAGTCCCACAACTTGGAGATAGTCCCATGATGCCTTGAATCCCTAGATTATTGTGATTTAGGATGAGTGTAAATTTGAGCACCAACATGAATCCAAGTTGTAATATCAATCAAAAATTCTTAACCTACTGAAATGTTGATTATTTTAATTGGTTAATATTAAATTATGGAAAATTAAAAAAATTATTTATGTGCAATTGACAAAAGGGATTAATTCATTATTTTAGATTTGGAGGGTTTTCTATCTGAGAAAAAATAATCCCATAAGGATATGGCATTCAAGTTTGGTAACAAGACTATCAACTTACAAGGTGGCCTCAAGGAATTTTTAAAGTTACTATCAATAAAATATGAACTGGGATTTAGGTCTAGCTATCTCTCTTCCACCGAAGTTGAAAAGTTGACAAAGAATTTGCAAAAAATAGTAGCTAAATTGAAACTAGATATTTTTTGGGGAAAATAACATTGCTCTATAGAAGATGAAATTGCAGTAAAAGATCTCTAAAATATTTGGAGTAGAGATGATATTTTTGTTTGCTCTATAGACACATTGTGTATTACAATAGGAACAAAGGGAAACCCTCCTAAAAATTTTATGGCGGGGAGGAAAGGAAATGGAGATAGTTTCTTAAAAGATATGGGGTAGATGAATGATTTGTACACAAACATATCACATATATTGTCTCAAGGTTTGATTGTTATAGAGGGCATCAAGAAATTTTAGTAAGCAAAAATTATATACCTAGTAATTATTTTAAATTATTTTTTACAATGATATTCATTTGTGCATTATATTGTGACTCTTTATTTATATGTGTAGACACTTGTAGTTTGATCAAAGAACTATTATCTCTAATATTCCACTAACTATTCCCTTCCTTGTAAATTGATGACACATTATCAGTTAGATCTATCTACTCCCCTTTTACGACACTCTTCTAGTCTCATTCCTAGTATAAGTCAATTAAATATGCTATTATATCCTCTTCTTGGATAAAATCCTCTTCTGCCTCTATTAGATTTTTAGACTATCAATCCATTTCATTGGATTGATTAGGCCTTTCAGAACCCTCCTGAAACCCTAATTTCTCTCTAAACAAGAGTAAGTTAGTCTAACCTAGGTTAATTACCCAAAATCATGATCAACCTCTTCTAAAATTAGTCAAATATTACTTTGAATTGCTAATAAACTTGTTGACTCCCTTTTAGTCCCACATGTACCAAAAATCCTCACATTTCCCAAATGGAAAACTATAAATAGCCCCTTACCCCCATCTCATTTTCAATAACACTTCTTCCCTCTAACATAAGACTATAGTATTATTGATATGATTAAGAGTTATATTTCATCTTATTGAGATATTTTGCTTTATCTTTTGCATTTCACCACACAACATGGATTAAATGGGAAGAACCATTGGCCTTGAGGTTATTAATGGTGAAATCTCATCCTCTTAAAGCATAAACTGATTGCTTAGATTCTTATTAGGCTCATTTTATTAAGCTTTCAAGAATAGAGGGTAATTACATTTGTTAAGTTTATTTTTTTTTCTTCAAACCAATGCATGTAAATTATGAATCCTTGTTTACTTCTTAAGTGATGGTCCATTGACTGGTTTTGCACAAATATTTGGGTTTCTTGAGTGTTCTTAACCCATTCCATAGCTTTTTCAACCTTTATTTGAACACAATATGTTGAGATAACCAATTTAAAAGTTGGAAGTATTTGTGTCTTCACTGTGTTTAACTTGAGATTATAGTTTTATAAGTTTTTTTGTGTGAATTACATGAATAAAATACTATCACAACAATATGTTGACCTATTTTTATTACTTTTAGAAGATTAAATTAATTAGGAGTTATATTTATATATCTAATTGGGAATCCTAGAAGTTTACTAGTTTTGGGAGTTGAAGGTTTGTTTTTTGAAATTTCGGTTATTGACGACAAAATACCTCGTTACATGGTTCCAAATTTTAGATCCGGGAATACTCAATAATTTGAATGAGTATTTAGTGCTGAATTGATAAGAACTACATCAAAATATTTTGACATTTCCTTATGGTCTTCATTTATGGATTAAACAATGGTGAAGTACATGTTCATCAAAAAAATTAGTTGAATGTGAGATACCCACTTCATATTCATTTGGGGATTCCACCAATGTAAGCTAAAAAAAAATACCAGTCAACACATAGTAGACATTTTTGGTATTGTCTATGGTGAAAAAAATATAGTTTTGATTGATGACACAAGATTCTTGTCATAAAAATTCAAAGAATAAATTACTCTCAAAACCCCAACATACTAGATATTTGATGGAAACTATAAGATTGATTCATTAATTTACACTAAATTATGTACATGGTTGAAACATATATGAGAACACAAGAACATGTGAAGATCATTGAAAAATTTCAAATGCACCATTGGTGTTTGAATTATATATTTTTATTTCAAATCTAACAATGTATTGTGCATTTATATGGAATAAAATAACTACATTAAAGTTATTAAATATTCGCAGTGCATAATAGTTTTTTTCAATTCTATTTTTTGAAACAAAAAACATTATTTCTAGTACAATGTGAAAAAGTAAATACAATTTTTTTTTTTCAAAATTCACCACCCTCATCCATTTGATTATGTTTTTCTTCATTTCTAGATAAGAACATATCAAACATGAAACTCATAATATTTGATATAAATGGCATTTTGGCACAAACCATTCACAAGGTTGATTTTTTGTATGAGATGTTAAAAAAAATTTGTGGCATCGAGCTCAAAAATAAATATTAATTCTTAATACCTAATGTAAAAGAGTTCTTGAAAAATTGCATAAAACATTTCAAAATTCCTTTGTGGGCATTGGCAAGAAATTCAAATGTTATTGACATGACATGATGCATTCATTCCTATGATACATTGGCTTGGATCTTGGTAGCTTTGAATTCATATTTACACAAAAGGATTGAATCGTGACCAAACATACTGATTATAGAGGTTCCATGAATCCCACCATATTTCTCAAAAATCTTAACACCTTTCAGAGAAAGTGTAATGCATATTACAATTGTAAAAATACAGTGCTTATAGATGACTCTAGAGAGAAAAAAAAAAGTTCAACAATGATGTGGGGAACTACTTAATTGTTAACACATTTAATAACTACTTGCTATATAAATTTTGGCCTATATTGCAACTATTGGAGGATGTGGAAGACATCTTTGATGTCATTTAAATCAATAACCCAATTATAATTATGTAATTTCCCCCCCCTAAGCTATGCAAACTTGATTTCCCTACCAACCTGAGGATTTATCAATCAACGGAAGCCTTTATTCATAATCAATTCAATGCATGGGAAAATCTTAATGATGTCATCCATTTTTATTATGCCAACCTCCCTCACATGAGCTAAAGGATTAATTAATTGGGTTGTGTTTTTTCATCTTCCGCTCACTCATTTTATCTCATTTCTCTTTGTTGTTTTCTTGTTCCCTCTCATGGTGTCTACATATGTTCCAATCATCCTCTTACATGGAAAGAATCTAGAAATGGATTTAATCTCTCCTATGTCTTCTAAACATCTGCACAATATATTCTGGATAGGATCCATGCATATTCTGAATATGATTGAGAAATTCTTGGGCATGGATTGTCATTAGAGCACCAGGAGATATCATGTCAACTCCAAGATGGAAGGAATATTCATGTTGAATTGTCTATTGTTTTGTGTAGATAAGGAAGCAGTAATTGTGGTTGCATCCCATTTCATTTTCCCATATCATTTTGTTAGTTTAGCTGAAGCTCTGGTGGAAGTATGCCTTCCCAGTATATTTTCCAATCTCATTCCTTATATGTCTCCTCTATGGGTTAACAACACAATTTGTGATGCAGTGGAATGGAAAATTCAGTCCCTCCTTCAATTTTGTGATTCTATTCAAATAATGTGTCACTCTAATGGGGCGTCTATCTCTAGGGGTACCATCCCTAGACCTAGTCACACTCAGGAAACATTACCTACCACTTCTTGATCGCGTGTTGCAGTTTAAGACTGTTGCTAGCTTGTCCTTCAACTTTCTTAAGAATATTGCAACACTTGGCTTGGAGGATCAATTAGAGGTGGAAACCTAGGGTTTCTTGGTCATTACCCCTCTGTTTTTTGTGTTCTCGGCTCTATTTATTTCTATGTCTGGTCATGTTACATTTTGGCCTCATTTTTTACAGTATTTTGTACATTTTTTGGTTTTGTATGTAGCCCTTCACCGATCTAATCTTTTGATACTTGTAGGGTGGGGAACCATCAACCCTCCGATTCATAGATCCAGTCAAAAGCGTTTAACTATCTAAAATAGAAAATAATGTAAATTTTCCCTAAATTTATTTGAGAACAACTTTCTGTATAATGTGTGTGACTATCTTTAGTAATGTTGTAATATGATAAAGGATTTAAATGATAATAGATATGTTAATATATAGAAAAAGGGTACATAATATTTTAGTTTTTGGGCAATTCTAATTTTATTAATGTTAATTTACCAAGATAACCTATACTAGAATTACGTAGTAGCCATTAAGTTTTAAATCTCTTACTTTTATTTATTAAATTCATATAATCCTCTCGACTTAAAAATGTCAACTGCAAAAATTATTTACATCGGTTAAATGAATTTAAAGAATTGAAAAATTCCCAACCACCCCAAAAATCAATGCATTCATAGGTATCGTGTTAAAAATTTTAATTTTCTATAATTTATTCTGTGAATTTTGGATCCCATTGTGACGAATAGTTTTACAATGAAATTCAAATAATTCTTAAAATGATTTACCATAATTCTACATTTAAAAAAGGAATTTTAATTTATTTAATATCTATATTTAAATACAAAAACATATCTGGGATAGTTTTATAGTTAATTTCAATTAATACCATATCCATATTTAAATATGAAAATATATATGGAATGCTTTTATAGTTAATTTGATATCTATATTTCTATATGAAAATATATCTAGAGTGGTATTACATTTAATCATATTCTCATAGTCTGGATTATCGCCCTATGTTAGTTTCTTCATAATATCTTCAGTAATTCTTTCGTTACACTGAGGTTCAATCAAATCATACTAAATGAACTTGGAAGTTTCTCACATCTCTTGAATGTCATTAGCCTAGTGGATGCTAGCCCGTATAAAAAAGAAACATGATCAGTTTATTTTTTTGTAGACCAATGCCTGCTTCCATGAAATTATTAATAGATTTTCCCAATATTTGCATAGTTTAATCTTAATGACATTTTAAAAATGATAAGAACCTTATTCCAAATAAAAAATTAAAGCCTAGTGGCTACTAGCCCGTATAAAAAAGAAACATGATCTGTTTATTGTTTTTCAGACCAATGTCATCTTCAATGAAATCATTAAACAATTTTCTCAAGAATTGCATAGTTCAATGTTAATGACACTATAAAAGTCATAAGAACCTTATTCCAAAGCATAAATTAATCCTAGTGGTTACTAGCCCGTATAAAACATAAACATGTTATATTTTTTGTTTTACAGATCAATGTTGGATTCTCTGAAATCATTAAATAATCTTCCCAACATCTTCATAGTTTAATCTTAATTAAATTTTAAATCCGATGAGAACCTTATTCTAAAGAAAAAATTAAAGCCTAGTAGTCGATAGCCTGTACAAAATAAAAACATGTTTTATTTATTTTTTGTAGATCATTGTTAGATTTCCTAAAATCATTAAATGATTATTCCTATATTTATTAATTTTATCGATAATCTGATATATTAGACTCCAAAAGGAGGTATAATGGGTTCCAATATTTTGATTTTTAGATTCCAATATATGTGATTTTGGATTCTAATATATGTTATTTTGGATTCCAATATATGTGATTCTTGATTCCAATATATGTGATATTGGAATCCAATATGTGTGATTTTGGAGTGCAAGTAATTCCAATATTTAACATTTTTGAATCCAAAAATAGTAATACTGGATTTCCATATTGGCTATATTTTTTAGCTTCTTAAACTGGAATAATTCTAGATTTAGTGAAATAAGAATTATTAAATTAATTACTATATAACTTGACCAAGTTAGTTTCGCAACTCGGTGAGATCATCCCTCAAGTCGCCATAAGTTATTATTAATTTATTTAGCCTTGAGCCCCATCCGCTAAACTGAGGTAAAATACCTACTAGCGAGCCCGTGGCTAAACCACCCAAGGTGAGTCAAGGACCAAAATCGACAAGATACATTTGATCCAAAAAGGTTGAGCAGTACCAGGCCATGTGGGCTCTTTGACAATACAAAGGTGTGACCAAAGTCACAGTTAGCTGAGTAAGGATTTGTTAAGGTTTACTTTAATAATTACATCTGTTTAAATATAAAACCCAGGTTCCCAATAATAAAATAAAACCCATGCATATCACGACATGGAGTATATAATACAAAACAAGGTATTTAAACTTAAATCATTTAGCCATAAATACCATGAAACCCTAAGAATCTATTAACAGATCCTTATTTCACATATTTAGAAAAACCAAAGAATTAACGATTTAGAAAAGTCAGAAATACCCCTTCTAGTTCTCTAGTATTTTTAGCTTTCACATAAGTCGAATGAAGCTCAAAAATATCAGGAAACCCATATTACATGCATTAATTTTATGAAATAATAGTATGAAAAGGGGTCAAGCATCCATGCCTAAAAAATTGTAACTCATCTGTAAATTTTTACAAGTTTCTTCCTCCAAGGTTTTCTAAAAATGTTAAGCAACATGAACTAGAAAACGTCTCCTTTTAAATATGCCCAAAATAAATTAGGAACTCACACAATAGAAACCCCCAAACCTTCCTCCTTATTTTATACATATTTCACAGCTAAACTGTAGCATCAAATCTTTGTAATGTAGATCTATAAATATGCATAGTTCTTCTAAAACAAAATTCCAATAAACTTGTACAATAAAAATGAAACTTAAATTTTGCATACAACGTAGATTTTGGATAATATTTAAGTTCCCCAAAAAATAGTACATGCATTAGTATACATAGATGACACGTCTTTGGCTCTATTACATTTTGAAATTTCCCACAAAAAATGGTGGGAAAGCCAAACTGAGAGGTCTAAGACTCAACTTAAATAATAATAAAATCTTCATGACTTGTATGGGTTGATAAACGACCACTTCATCATTATTTAAACATTTTAAAACATTAAAAATTATTCAAAGATGCATGGTGTTCATGATCAGTCCAAGACCTACTTATATTAAAAATTATAACTTTGCATGGTACTCATAATTAAACTAATCCAATGCACTCAAGTAGGGTTGAAGACCATATTCTTTACAATCTTCAATTTAACTTAATAAACTGATAACAATCAAATGCCACTCAAGGTGGTCGATTGAACCTTAATAGAATAGTCACCATTATTATGGCCAATGGCTTATATGATAACTTAAATAATCAACATTTGTATTATCCATTTGGTTAAGGCTATTTGAATTAATATTTCAATATGTCACAAGGACACTAGTAATCATAATTAAGCACTATAACAAATTCATTTATTGTAGGGGTCAAAAAATGACCCTTTGAAAAATTTAGAGTTAAATGTGCCTAGAGGTCATTATATCAACTTACCTTTTCCTCAAAAACTATTGTTATTAAACGTGATAAACAATAAGAGATTTACCATAAACTTTCTTAACCATTGTCTTGCACATTACTAGCATAGTAATTAAGACCTTCGAATGCACTATGATCATAATTGAAGAGATCAACACAATACATTAATCAACCATATATATATATATATATATATATATATATATATATATATATATATATATATATATATATCAAAATCAATATTTCTCTTTACCAAATAATACAATCCCAACCAGGAGGCATATTTATCAATATTTTGTAAACATATTTAAATACTAAGCAAGTACATTCATCAAAATATAAATTTACTACTCATTTGAGAACCATCATTAAGATAAGAAAATATCCTAAATAGGTACAATAACCAAACCACACACTGATATTATGAACCATTTCTCACAGCAAAGTAAAATAATCTTATGAAAAGTGAGACAAGAATAAGTTGTAAAATGTTAAGTACTTTACGAATGTTGAACAACAAGTGTTGTTGCGTGGTCACGTATACAACTATACGTAAGTGTGTATATCCTTTTTAGGATTTGCATATGTACATGTAGTTGCATACTCAACTACACAACAATGTTTGTACCCATTTCCTTTTAAACAATAGTGAAGGTCTTACCTTCATGTTCGTACTTAGAAAGTGATGTAAGGTGGATTGGATACAACACATAACATGTATCGAAGGTCATCCTATAAACATATTATATTGAAAATAACCCTCTATAGGATAGAAGAGTTCATGAAGACACTTAAAACCTACTTTAATAGGTATAATAATCATGCCTAAAGTAGGTGAAATGGTGTTGTTAAAATCTCACAGTACTCCAAGTGACTGGGCGACGATAGTGTTAGGTAGTTGAAGCTAATTGAAAGAATATGACGATATGATATTTATCCTAGTGCCATTTTTAGATCATAAATATATTTATGGGAGTATCGTTGATTTGGGCCATGATAAAAAGTGAGAGATCATGATCTTTGAGTTACAAATATGAGATATCTGAATCATCATAAGCAATAGTGGTGGACATTTTGAGAGTACCAACTAGGTTTTTGATTAGATTGGGATTATCAGATGGTACTGATATGGATTAAAGTGATTCAATCATTACTTGTTGATGTTGTGGTGAGGTTTGGAAAAGTTTGTAAAGGGACATTTTCATGGGATCTCAATGTAGTTGCTTGATGATGGTATTTTGTACAGAGGATGTGGATTGGGTTTATGGAGCAATAAGGATGGATACCTTTTTCTTAAAAGGGGGTGGAGGAATTGGTGATTTAGGTACAAGAGAGATAGATACCTTGGGCCTATTTTGATCTAAAGACTTATGGTCTTGTGCATGAGATATGGTAGTTGTACAAACAATGTTGATCTGATGGAGTGATGTCTTACTAGAAGAGGACTCACTTGTTTTTGATGTGGGTGTGATTTTAGATGGTGGTTTAGAGAGCGTGGATTTAGGATAGGTTTTTTTGAATTGATTTTGATATTGTAGACCCATAGGTAAAATCCCTTTGTTGGTGAGACTCTGAATGGAAGCATGAATGGATTTGTAATCCTTGGTAGGGTGTCCTAAAGTATGATGATACTTACAAAATGCATCAAAATTAAACCAAGAGGAGACCCTCGAGGGATAGATGATTTCAGTCAAGGTAATCTTATGATGAATATTTGAATGATATTTTAAAAGGGTTCAATGTTAAAGGGAATTTTGTTTGATCTGGTGTGTTGGAAAGTGGGCAGGATGAGGCCATTACAAGCTGGTCAAGGGATGATTTTAGATTCTATGATAGTGACTGTAAATTTGTATGGGTTGCAAAGTAGATTTGTGAATATTTTGTAAGTGATGTTGGGGGGTGTGGTTTAGACACAAAATATATGCACTTGGGTACATTTCTAGGTCCTAGAGCATACTAATATACTTATGATTCCTAAAGAAGAAAACTAGTAATTGATAATGTATTTTGGGCCTTTTAATTTGTTTGTTATATTTTTATTGACCATACACACTCTACAGACCTATCAGTATTTAAATGAATTATATTTAATGGCCTTTGATACTAGCACCTAGTTAGGACACTAGCACCCAAGTGCTCATGTCCCTCATTGGTGCTCCTAACCCTTTCTCCCATTTTCTCATGATTTTGGGTATCTTTTACTTCTTGGGCATCTTGTATACTTTTGGGTTGGCCTTTCAGTTGTCTATAAAAATATTCAAAAAGGGGAGTCACATATATACATATTCATGGATCTCAAATAAGGGACCAAACACTAGAATTATATATTATCACCTAAGCTTGCATCCAAAGGCACAAGAGAACTTCAAAACATCTATCTAGCACATTGACTTAAGGGACAAGGGATGCATTACTTCTGCATACACAAAATATGAGGGGAAATCTATTCTAGTCCATTACACACATTTTCATCTAGAGAATTCTAAATCTATCCCACTATTATAGTGCAACTTGCACAAGGGCATCCTAGGGCATCATTCCACACAATCTCATACAAAAATACATGGAATCTGAAATGTTACAGCACTTAGTACTAAGTTCACTCTTTGGGTGACCTTTGGGGTCATTATGACTCCACATTCTACATATCTTTTTTTAGATTTTATATGTTTTTTTGACATGTGTAGGTAGATAATTTTTTTCAAGTTATAGTTACATTAAATGATCAAGGAGTGATATCATAGTGATAAACAGGGACCAACATCGAAGCTCCTCCTACACAAGAAGAATCAGAACTTGAGCATTTGGGTAGACACAAACACCCAGATCCAGTCACTAACATTTGGGCATTCCTATCCTCCTGTGAGAACTCCTGTATGGTAAATTATTGAGTCTCAAAACCTTTAGAGATCGTTAATGATGCTCTCTGTAGTTTGTTTTAGCTATTTGTCTACCCAAATTATCTCCAAATTGTGTAAAATCATCTAAGTCTCTCTACCTCTTCCTCTTGCTTATGGTTTCATATTTGTACATGCTTATTTTCTTGTGTCTTTATTGTACTTTATCATTTTTACATCATACACTATAGTAGTTACTCTTAAATTATATTTAATTCATTTTATATTAAATCATTTGGTGAACCCATTCCTTACATGCCCATTATTGGATATTTCATGGCTTCTCATCCCTTTGATTCCAATACTTTCCCATTGTATATCTAGGTTCAACTTAATATTGTTCTTGTTAAATGTTTCCTAGTTGATCCTGAACCTGGTCTTAATGTATGTAATCTTTCCTTTCTCCATCAAATAGGAATTTATGCCACTCATCTCAATCCATCTATTCCTTTTATCTATGGATTTGATAATATACCTAAGAAAGTGTTGGGCACAATCTCTCTCCCCCTTACTATGGAATCTTGCACTCTCAATGTTCTATGTTACATTTTGTCTCATGATGTTCATTATACTAGCGTTCTAGGGAATCCTTGGTTGCATAATGTGCATGAAATTATTTTTACCCATGCCATAACAAACAATTCCCTTGCTACACCTTCTTCTATTGATAATATTATAGTAGAGTCCACACCTCATGTTGTTACTCCTTGTGATATTATTCTTACACGTGATGTTAATGAAATTTCCTACATTGTACATCCTTCTCCTCTTAGGATCCACCCTAGTGTTACATATTTAAACGATCAATTTTCTATTGGTATCGATGATACTCCTCCCATTATTTCTCACTCTCAATGCAATACTATTGATCCTATTATTAGTGTTTATAAATTTCACATCTCTCCCTGCACTTTCCACATCAAATGTTAGATTATCATACACTACTTTTAAAGTGATTCATAATGCTCCATCTTTCCAAGATCCTACGTATGATTCATTTACGATGGCTACACATTATCTTGTTACATTAACGGGGACCATTTTTTCCCCTCTTGATACATTTTTTCTATGATCATGGGGGCTAGTTTTTACTTATTTATTGCTTCTATTGTTCCCAAATTTCACTTATTGCTTTTTATTACTACTATTGAGCATCCCAACATTACATATGTTACACATATTGATCTTTATGTTTGTACTTACTTTTTCCACTATTTCCAACAACAAATACTACACCTATTCTATTTTCTCCTATTGGGTACCTTCTTATTTTCTTACACTTCCTATTCATCTAGTTGGGATCTTAGACTCTATCAGATTTTTAATTCACCTTGTTGACATTATTATTTGGTGGCTCTTATGTTTTCCAATGTTCTACCTATTCTAGTTTTTCCACATGCATGGCACAATCCTACTCCACATGCTAGGATTTATGCACTTTTACATGACATATGTTTATCCTCTTTAGCATATCATGGGCTCTTGCCTACTACTGTATTTATATAGATCTACATCACTCACACACTTGAAGAGCATCCAAATCCTCCCCTTAGCTATATCTTCTAATCAATAGTCACATATTGATACATTACTCTTGTTTTGTAATTCACGTCAATTGTTCTAACAATGCTCTCTCATTTACACTATGTTCACACCTTCTTACATCTATATACATTTCTATGTTACTTAATACACATCTTTCTACTCATTCTTACAAATGGATCCTTCTACCCGTGGAAAACATACTACTTTCTATATATGGTATACATCCTTTCATGCACTATACCTACTATGGTTATTCTTATTCACAATGATCACATCTATTGGCCAGAAGATAATGATATACACACTTGGGGGCCTTGCACTTTCTCCCCCCTCCATCACTATTCAATTTCTATATTTTCTACTCTTAGCTCCTTTTCTATGTCATACCTCGATGTTTTCATCGTGTTGAGTTATAGACAAGCTTAGTTATTGGACACCTGATAGGACATAAATACTAGTTTTGGTACGCTTTCTATGAGCACAGAGGGATATCAAAAATTTCCATATTTTTCTGCAAGCTTTCAGATACTAATGTAGACACCAAATTTGGGTCATACTCCCCTTAGTCCCATTTAATTAATTAATGTAATGTATTCACCTAACCATGACCCCTTACCCGCATTCATATTAATTTAATTACTTACAATTGAATTAATGCTCATCCTCACACTATTAATTAATTTAATTACTTTAATTAAATTAATTTACACCTCACCTAGCCACATCACCTAGACACCTCATCATGGACTTATTCTTAGTCTATTAATTAACTAGGACTGAGTCTCCACTTATCTTAACCAACTAGGACTTAGTCTAACCCTAAAATTAAAGTCCTATTCCTTCTCCAACAATACTCCCACTTATCTAAATGCTAACCCTCACTTGAGACCAGGACTGACAATGAGAGCATGCCAAAAAATAGCAAGGATTTGCCTATTTTTGGAAAACCTAGGATTTTCTACCTTAACTGACACCGGTTAACCCTCAACTAACGATGTTGGTCACCCTAACCATCATCGGTTGATTACCTTATATAAAGTTTTGTAACCTTTTACCTGGGGTTGGTCCTTCGAGTTTTGAGAGATCTAATTGCATTCAAGCATGAACTAGAGACTTTTTAGCATCCAAATGATGGAATACACTCAATCACAGGCTCAAGAAAGCACCTGATACTCATCCAGAGGCATTAGCATTCATGGGAGCACTCCAGGAAGTATTTCTGTGATAAATGACCATAAAATTCTTCACGTATCAACCATTACCAATCCTTCACCAACCAGACCTGCAAATACAAGTAAGTGTATTTGATTTGCATCATTCAATACTTACTTAAATTAATAGGTTCTTTATCTTTTGTTATTAGATCTTGTTCTTTCCTGCATTCCTCCATCCCACCTTTTACCAATCTACCCAACCTACCACCCACAACCTTCTGGTATCTCTGTACTTGATCTTTAGGCATCCCTGAGTCTTCCTGACTTTATTACGAACCCAACCATCCTCCCTCCATTCTCTATGTGAAATCACAGAGAAGTCAAAAACTAGGTTTATTTAATTACTACCATTTCACCCCTACCGAATGCCGAGTTACCTTAACCATCGTCAGTTTCTCCTCTTCACTGACATCGGTCACCAGACTGATGTCAGTTACTGTGTCTCCTGTCAACTTTCACTAAACCTCCCCTAACAGCCCCTAAAACTTCAAACCTCAACCTAAACCTAGCTACCCCCACCTACAACCTCACCACAGACCTTCCTAAATCTTTGTGCAGACACAAAGAGAGCCTAGACACCCACTTTTTCAACATTCTACCATTATCCACAGTAAATGATATTGGTCATCCTGAACCATCATCGGTCACACCTTGACCGACATCGGTCTCTGTTCCTGGTAAACTACCTTAACCAACAAGCTTCCTAATCATCCAAAATTAACCCAAACTACACCAGATCTTACCCAGACCCTGTCTGTGACCCTCAAACCACCTACCCAACCTACAACCTAACCCAGGACCTTCACTAGTTTAATTACTAAGCATTTAATTGGATTGACACTGATAGTAATATGAGATACCTAAATCAAAACACTAGCATTAGATTCTTTTATTTGCATGTTTAGTTATTTTATATTGAGTTATATATCAGTGGATTGACAACCATCGAGGAAGTATCACACTTCCTGGATCTAGCTCACACTAGGAAATCCACTAACCTTTGCTATTAACTGTATCTTGTGGTCTTTCTTTGTATTATAGGTAGTTCCTCCTAGCCAAAAGGAAGCTCACACAATCAGTTTGGATCAGAAATAAAGAAACGCACTCAACCTTCAACCACGTGACTACAGGTATTCCTCCTTGGCCTATTTACCCTTATCTGTTTCATTATCTACAATAATTTGGTGAAACATTTTGGCATGCCCAGTGGGACCCATCAGGGGTTATTTTGCATTTGTTTCATTCCTAGGTAAAAATTGTGTGTTTATTTCCCTTTGAAAAGTATTCACATTAATTTTCTTCTCTGGAATCTTCTCCTTCTTTCTATTGTCTAAAATAAATCATGCTTTTGGTGCTTTGAAAAGAAGAACATGTATTTCTTTCTACTACATTGCATTATTGAAAGAGAATTCCTCTTCCTGTTCTCCATTTTCTACATTGAACGTAATTGTGGATTTGGGCTTAAAACATTTGCATTTCATTTTGGTTTGTTGCATTGTAGCTCACATTAATTGAGGGCAACCTATACATTGGAAGTCATGCCCAGCTGATGGTTGACTAATTCAATCATAGTTCACTTTTCACACTCTCTATACCAAACCACTTAAACAATTTACACATCTTCTTAAACATCATCCTACCTGGAAGAAGTTGTCAATGATCACACGATCAGAGGATTGATAGTGGGCACCCAGCTGGTTTCTCTGTCTAGTCATTATCTCAGAGAAAGGACCACCCCCCACAAAAACTTTACCTGAAACCATCCTTAGATCTTGGATTTTCATAGGGCACCTTCTATCAAACCAAAAATGTTGTTCTATTCACAATTCAATCCTAAATAGCATAAGCTAAAACATAAAATTCACCAATAGGATTTCGTGTTTCTTAGTTTTTGCTTGATTTGTGTTTTGAGTTGTGAGGTCATGTTCTCCATTTATTTTCTTCCTTTCACACTCCACAATCATATTTGGTGTATTCTGACTTGTTTTTGAGTGTGTTAGGGTCCATCATTACCATACTCAAGTTTCTGGGTTGGTATTTTATCTGATCTAAGTCACTAAATCCCATTTTCTCCATCTTTTCAAATTTCACAGTGACCGGCGTTGGTCCAGTGACCATCATTAGTTTACTCATCTAACCATCATCGGTTTACCTAACCATTGTCAGTTTCCTACTTTTTTGGTCATTTTACCAAAAACAACACTCATCACATTTCTATTCTTTCTGGGGTTTCTCAGATACATCATCATACCTCTGGACCTTTGAAATCACTTTCAAATCCATATTTTGTCTCATTTTCATCAGTTATTACCACATTTATCAAAATTTTGATTATTCCACAGTAACCAGTATCGGTCACCCTAACTATCATCCGGTCACCCTCTATCACCGTCATCGGTTAACCAAGCCTATCGGTTCCTGTGTTTTAATTTTTAATTAAAACAATGACCAAGTTTTACCTCCCGAGAACATATTTTCTCCATTTCCTCTCTTCCTCTGATGTCATTTACAGAGATCAGATTACCAGGTCTATGCTAACTCACATGGTTTTGACTCGTAGCCAATCCAACACCCTTGTGTTCCACACTAGCCTTCAGCTGCTCCCTACCTAGCCCATCATCACCTTCCATCCTATCACCTATGGATCCCACTCAACCCATTATCATCAGTACCAGTGATGAGGAGTTTGTAAGACTCCTTGACCAAAATCCCATGCCTTACAATACTATTTAGCCCATTCATCTACTTGGGACTCATAAGGACAACTGGTATATGACATGTCTGTGTCCATTCCTCCTGCCCTTGCCCCCACTTCCACATCAAGCTACTACTAGCTTCGGCCTTACCTTCTTCTACCTTACCACCTATGGTGTCACAACTTGACCCCACAACATCTATATCTATTGCACCTACAACATCTGTCACACCATTGATGTTAGTTTCTCCCATGGTGTCAACCATTCCTTCATCAGCCACCTTGAGCATAGCCCCATCTGCACCCACCACCTTGTATATACCTATTGCATCTCAGCCACCCATGGTGTTGGCAACCCATACTCCATTCCAAAACATCATCCTCTCTATCCCGTAGTCTTTACCTCCAATCACTACAAGAGTTGTTACATCCACCCCACCTACTTACACATATCACCAACAACCCCCTATCTCATCTATCACCTATTCAGGATATTTGTCCTCCTGCATCTATTCCCCCTCACAATTATCATACTTGGCACCACCATATACTGGGATGTCATGTCCTCATCATACATTCATCATCTACCCCCTTATACTACAGGGGGTGCCCAATCATCACAACCTACCAACAACCTTATTAAAATGATGATGGAAAAGATGCAGACATTGGAAGCATCACTGGTTTCTGGCTCTCGTAACTCTTTGACATATGATGAAATCTACAATGATCCCATTCATCCATCTATTCCCATTTGTCCATACCCTACACATTGGGAAATTCCCAAATTCAACTGGTTCAACAACAAAGAAGACCCGCAACAACACTTGCGGTCTTTCAAACATGGGTGTTATCTAATTGCTCATGATGATGCTCTATTCTTGTAGACATTCCCAATGTCCTTGATAGGACCTACATTGGATTGGTATAGTGGTTTACCTAGACATTCCATTTACTCATTCAACCAAGTGGCTCAAGCCTTCCTAGACCATTTTTTATCAATATCATCAAGAAGGTCACCATGACCGACTTGTACTCAACACGACAATACAAAGATGAATCTTATCACAGATTTTGTCACTCGTTGGCGAAGCCTCATCAACCAGCTCACATTCCAACTACCTCAAACTGAGCTTATAGAGTTTTTTACCAGGGCTTGTGCCAGACACATCTCACCAACTCTCCAAGTTCAAACCTTTTACACATTTGATGAGGCATTCACCATGGCTAGAAAACTTGAAATTCATGCCATAGAAGAGAAGAAAATTCAATTACGTAACCAAAAATGTTGCATTCAAGTCAAATGATGCCTCTTCCTCTTCCAAACCCCAAAATAATTATTCCAAAAACCAAAGGATCTGCCAACATGCGGTAGTTTTAAAATCTGGCCCATCTCACCCATCCAATCAATCAAATCCTACTTCCAACCTTTCTCCCATTCAAGATTTCCAGTTCAGTAGGGAGAACAATGAAAGTACACTCCCATAAGAGAGCCATATTCTTTAGTTTTTAAAAAAATTCTAAAATCCAAAGCAATTTCTCTTCCACCCATCAAACCACATACTGGTTTTGACCCCACTCATCCTATGCCTGCATGGTACAAGGAACATGATTACTATAATTATCATCACGTTAAAGGTCATAGCGATGGTAATTGTATAACCTTCAAAAATATTATCTTGGAAATGTTAGATAATGGAGATCTCATCTTGGACAACCTGAATGCACGCAGCTAATCAGAACTTGCATATCTTCAAGAAGCCATTTCCTAATCACACCCTGTCATCTAACAAAACTGGTGAACCTTCGACTAATGACAGGTAATGTCTGTGAAGTTCATGTTGTTTTCGAAGTCATACTAACCCTTCCTCAATTTCCTCCTATCCCCTCTATCGAATGAGATTCTTACACGAGCTCCTTTACCCATGGAAGGATCCTGTTTCATCTACTCCTTTAACCATAGAGGAGTCTCCCTTATAGGATTCCCCCTTTACCCATGGAGGAGTCCATAATATAGGTAGATGTCATTTCCCCACACACCTCTCAACCTAACAAACAACCCACGATGTTAACTCTCTCTTACCCACAAGAGATTCATGCTCACCTTCCTCTCCACCAAAAGAGGAACCTACCTCATCCCACTCATCATCTCCTCTACCCATCAGATATCCTTTAGAAGTGCCACTACCTGTTGGTGATAATTCCTCATTAGCCTTCTAGGATCTTGTTGATTTTCTCTCAGCTCTCTTACCCACAGAGTCTGAAGCCAACCAGTTCCCTATCTCATAGACATTATTTATAGGGATTACCACCAATTCAACATCATCTCCTCCTACAAAAATGTTATTTTCACACCTGGCTGACCACTTGGATTATGTTGATAATTCCATGCTTTGGGGATGCCTTCAGCTACCTTTTTCAACCCAAATGCAAATGTCATCTATTGATACCTCCACAATTTATCCAAAGGTGTTTTAGATCAACCAAACCAACCATGCTCATACCAGTTGTAACAACCTCTTCTTCATCACCTTCACCCACACCTAAACCCTTACCAATAATTGAAATTTCGCCAACACCTAAACCTTTTTCATCATCTATACCTTCCCCCAACATCTAGAACCATTACCACATTGGGTGTCATGCCGACATCAAGCCTAGTCCATCCTCCTGTCAAATTAGATTTAGCCACATCCTCACAACCCATGCAAAAACTATTCCTCCACCTAAAAGGAATACCTAACCTTCTAGGCCGCATACACCAACTTTTCGCCTACTACCCTTCTTTCACCTTCACTGCTTCCATCTATCCTAGGACCTCACCCATCCACCTTGTCCAAGAAACCTCCTACCCAAGGTAAACTAAAAACATAGTAGCCTATCTCCTCATCACGAGCCTCTATTACACCTAACTTACCTACACAATGTACACCTTTTCCATCACCTACAACATTTTTACCACCTATACCCACACCACTTCTAGTAGCCTCATCCCTACCTATGGTATTCCCCACTCTTCAACCAATACCCTCCACCTCGCCTCTTCCAAAAACCTTCACCGCACCTCCATTATCACCTTGGCTAACCCATCCCCTTCCACCATCTACCTTCCCTTCTACATCATGCATGCCATCTTTTCACCTTTACCCAGGAAGGTGCAATGAAAATCCAAGATCCCACTACCCTCCAAAGAGGTAGTCAAACCTACAACACCTTCAATCGCTAGCTCATCCTACACCTTTACCCAAGAAGGTACAACACAAACCCAAAATATTACTACCTACCAAAACAATGGTCAAACCTATTCCACTTCTGATTCCACCTCCTGTAGTACCTCTCCCACCAAAATCACCACACTTCCATCCAAACCCACACTTACCTCCCATTGTGATCCATTGGCAGGGTCTTACACCAACATCTTAGAAAACCTTTTAGAGACTATTGTCATCACATTGCCACCACTTAGACCTTATGACCCACTCAAACCCAAACCAGCAGGGTTTGATGATACCAAAATTTTCACCCTACCATCGTGTGTCAGGGCATGATGTAGAAAATTGTAAGGCTCTTAAGACCATTCTTCTCCAACTATGTCCTCCTAAAGAAAACTTTGACAATGATGATCTTTTTAGATGAGGAACCTGTTCCACCTTCACCTATCACCACACACCCTCATCCCTTACCTATCCAGTGACCTTCATCTCCACCTCCACAAACTTTTTATCCACCTCCAACATTCGAGATCAATATGGTCCACATAAGAGAGATATCCAAAAACCCACAAAAATGTCAGTGTGTCCTAACTTCTTTCACAAAAAAACATTTCCTTCATTCTATTTCTTGTCCTATCACTACACCTATCATGACTCAACTTCTCCCTCACCCCATATTAATATGGTTAACATTTTCCACTTGTTCCTAGAAAGAAAAAGGAAAGGAGAAAACAACCAGCCCATCCATCAATCATTGTGCCCAATATACCATCTACACCCACACCAAGAATCACATTCGGGGACCCACATACCCTATTTCTAATGGGGTCACCCATCGTACAATGATTAAACAATTACACCAATCTCCTCTCAAAATTTCATTGTATGACCTTGTCCAAACCTCTAAGTCTCACCGATAAGGCCCCTCATGGAGGTTCTGCAATCCATTGAGGTTTTACCTAATGACCCTACTGCATGTGGCCTCCATGATCACTCCTCACCATGTGGCTTCTCTCACCACTTCATCCCCTTCCTCTGCACCCACTACCACTCATCAAGTAGCCACTCTCAGTTTCTCTGACAACGAGATTATACCTCTCTAAACAGATGATCCTGATCCCACCCTATTTCATTTCTATCTACATTAATAATATACACATTTGACACGTTATGATCAATGGCAGTGCTAGCATCAACATTATATCTTCCCATGCGTACAACTAAATGTGCATCCCTTCCAATTACATGCATAATAACCCAATTATGTTGTGTTCATTCAATGATGTCATAACTTCGACCCTTGGCACCATCATTCTCCACATTCGCATGGGATCCCCATACCATTCCAATAATTATTCTACATCTTAGAAGGGGAATTCTAGTACAACCCGATATTGCTTGGCCGACCTTGGATCCACATCATAGGTTGTGTTCCTTCAACCTTACATCATTGTGTAAAATTTGAACATGAAGGACATAACTATACCATTCCAGCTGACCCTTCACCATTCAAAACCTATAACATGTTGTATAGACCTAATGATGTCCTTATACCTGTTAAGGCATCTACCACCACCAGCCACCTCTCTTTCACCCACGACCCCATCCACCAACATTTTTGCTACCTCTCCCACACTAACTCCTCTATTCCCACTACCACCTTGCAGCCTCTACCCAGCTAACCCATCTACTTCTCAACCAACCAATGCTTCTTCTTCTTCAGCACCTAGTAATTCATCCATTTCCGCTACCCACATACCAACTATTGATCCCTTAGAAGGTGTTTTTCAACGTCTCACTTTGGGGGAGTACCAACTGTACAACATTGACACATTGCTTTACTCCTCAAGAGTATGGTAACCTTTGCCAACATCCCTGATATGATCACCACATAGGTGAGGTTTTCCCTTATGGTCCTCCCCACCTTCACACCAAATTAACATATGGGGGACTTGATACTTCTACTTACTCACCTGAGCCACCTTCCCAAATGTGACCATTTTCATCTGACCTTCAATCTCTCACCAACCTACCGCTTCACCCACACATTCCTCCATCATTGTGCATGGAAGGGCTTTGGCTTTGGTTTCTATGAATAAGGTTCCATACTGTCATCCTATGCACCACTTGTAAACATAAAGACCACAGTGGTATTGGATTTCCAAACCATCTCCCAAGAAGGTCTCAAGTTGAACTCGTTGAGGATGATAAACCTTCTTCACCCCATTCACCAACTTCACCACCTTCACCTACGAGAGTCTATGGATCCAGAATCCATTCCTCCTAACTTTATTTTTTCTTTTTTTGAAAACACCATTTCTCTGGGACCTCTAACTTATCAATGAGATGGTGAGGCTCCCTCTTCTCTTCCCTTCCTGTATCCTGACATGATTGATGATGATACACCTTCTATTAATGTCGTTCAATGTCAGGATGATGAGTCTATTCTCACCTACCTTGGTGCAGAAAATTCTGTATATTCACTAGTCATTACCTTCTGAGACACAAACCATGTTAAATGAATTGACCATCGAAATCAATATTAACACTCAGGATGACCCGCATATTCTAAAGATAGGCCAATATTTAGATGTTGTTGAACAAGAAGATTTTACTTCTTTCCTTTGGGATCATAGCAATGCTTTTGCTTGGTCCTACATTGATATGCCTGGTATTGACCCAAAACATTGTGGTCCACAATATTGTCACTATTCCTGAAGCCAAACCCAGTGAAACAGAAGCTGCATGGAAAATGCATCCTCACATTTCCCTTCTTGTCAAAGAAGAAATCCAACACCTTCTTTCAGTTTCCTTCATCCTACCCATTGATTATCCCCAATGGATCTCTAACATTATTCCTATCACAAAAGTGAATAGGGGGAATCTGCATTTGCATGGATTTCCATGACCTTAACTTAGCTTTCCCTAAAGATGAACTTTCCTCTACCTAGTATTGACTAACTAGTTGATCTCACCGCTAGCCATGAGATGTTATCACTCATGGATGGTTTCTCGGGTTATAACCAAATATTACTTACCTTGGAAGATTAACACAAAACCACCTTCATCACTCCTTGGGGGACCTTTTGCTATCGTTGTCATGCCTTTGGCCTTAAAAATGTTGGTGCTACATATCAGCGAGGCTATGACTTATATATTTCATAAAATTATGCATCACATATTGGAAGATTACAGTTGACCGATCTTCTTGCCAAATCCAAATATTGGGGCTGAACACCTTACAGTTCTTAAGGTCATCTTTGACCATCTCATCAAATATTGTGTTCATCTTCAACCCAAGAAGTGTGTCTTCATCTATTCTTTCCGGAAAGCTCCTTGGTTTTATCGTTTCTTTGCGTGGCATAGAAGTTGAACCCCTAAAACTAAAATCAAGGCTATTCTCTAAATATGCCTCCACCTACTAACCTTTGTCAACTTTGTAGTTTGCAAGGCAAGTTGCAATCTATTCAGTTGTTTTATTTCACATATTTCCAACTGACTATTTCCACCCATTTCATCATCTCCTTAAAAATGGATGTCTCCTTCAAATGGGATGATGAATGCCACAAAGCCTTTGACCACCTTAAAACAATACCTCCTCCAACCACCTGATGCTTCATTCCCCCTAAGGATGACCAACCATTTTACCTTTACATTTCTGCCACTGATCATTCCTTGGGTTCCATGCTCACTCATCATGACGAGAAACATAGGGAACAAATGGTTTATTATATAAGCCATACCCTTTTAGACTACGAAACTTAGATACACTCACGCCTGAAAAAATATGCTTAGCCTTAGTTTTTGTCACCACTAAACTTCATTCATTACCTACTTAACCAAAAAACCTTTGTTGTCACCAATACTGACCCCTTACATTACATGTATGCCAATTCCCTATCAACATCAATGTGTTGCATGTTGGGCTCATGCTTCTTGCAAACCTAGAAATCTCGAATTCATCCATCAAAAAATTTCAAAGGAAAAACCATCGTCTGACCAACTTGCAGACGCACCTCTCTCTGGAAATCAATCCTCTAACTTTGATTTCCTAGATGAATCCATCACTACCCTCTCTTTGGATGATACCATTTACCAGATGACCTTATTCTTTGATGGTTCCAAATGTCAGTGTGGGGGTGGTGTAAGAGTTATCCTCATTCCTCTTGATAGTGAGCCTATGCCATTATCTTTCAAACTAGATTTTGATTGTACTAATAATATCGATGAATATGAAGCACTCGTATTAGGCCTTCAAATTGTCATTGCCTTAGATGTTAAATCAATTAATATCTTTGGTGATTCCCAACTAGTTGTAAACCAAGTTAATGGTATATACTGAGTGTCATAATGAGATAATTCAAAAGTATAAGCATCATGTTGACATAATTTTAACTACCTTTGACCATTATGAACTTCAAACCACCCCACGTTCCACTAATAAAATTGTGGACACCATGGCATGCCCTTGCTTCTCAAATACCCGCTTCGACCTCCGACTCAAAACTATTTGTCACAGTACAAAGGTTGCAATCACCTTCCTATTATATTTCGAGACTGTCAACCTTGTCAGAACCATTGAAACCTGACCCACGTGACCTTTGGTATAAGTAGTTTGTCTGATTACCTTTCCCTTTCCATTTTGCCTCCAGATCTTACTCACAATGGACAATGAGCCTTTCTCAAAAGTGTCTCTCGTTATGTCATCATGGGTGGTCTTCTTTACAAAATGTGGATTTGACGGTATCCTCTTACGATGCCTTATAAGTTCTGAAATTCCCTATACCATAAAGGAAGTTCACGATGGAATTTTTGGAGGTCACTTCAGTGGTTTAGCTATTGACTAAATGCATTCTCTTCACTTGGGCTATTACTGGCCCACCTTAAACCATGATTGTTGTGATTATGTCAAACATTGTTTGTCAAATGTTGTTTGTCAACAACATGTATAATCTTCATCACACACCTAGTCACACCTTACAAGGTTGCACGAGACCTTTGGCCTTTCTCTCAATGGGGTTTGGATCTTGTCGGAGAGATCAATCCTCATTCTTCACAATGTCATCAATGGATTATTACCACTACTAAATACTACACTAAATGGGTAGAATTCATGCCTCTCATTTCTACAAAAGCTGAGAAAATATGTGAATTCAACAAGCATCACATCATTTGTCACTTTGGTGTTCCTCACCGCCTCATCACTGATAATAGAAAATCGGTTCAAAAAGAAAACCTTACAAAAACTTTGTGATGCCTTCTACACTCAACTCATTTTTTCTTCACCTTACTACCCTCAAACCAATGGTTAAGTAGAATCAACAAAAAAAACCTAAACAAAATTCTTATGAAAGTAGTTGACAATACTGGAAAGGATTTGCATACACACATTCCTTTTTCCTTATGGGCTTATCGGACTAGTATTCATACTTCAACTACTACCAAGCCATTCTCTTTGGTCTATGGTATAAAGGTTGTTCTACCTCTTGAAGTCCATATTCCATCTCTTCGTATCTCACTCAAAGAGATGCTCAATGATGATGAATTTTTCCAAGACCATTTGGCACAACTCAAGTTATTAGATGAACGTCATCTCAATGCTCTTAATCACCTCCAAATCTACCAAAAATGTACCAAACATGCCTATGGTAAATATTTCCATGAACAAAACCTTACAGTTCGGTGACCTCGTACTGAAGGAAAATCAAAATGTAAAAAAAAGAGGAGAAAATTAAATGAGGAAAATTTTCTCCTAATTGGCTTGAAACCTATATGGGTACTCATACCTATGGATCAGGTGCTTATCATTTTTCCTCACTCGAAGGTAAAACTGAACCTGAGCTCCTCAATGCCTTGCATCTTTGACCATTCTATTATTGAATCAAGTCCTATATAAAGTTTTTTCTAGTTAAAATGCTTGTCCCTTGAGCACCATTCACCTTCCATTTTACCTATTTTAAGGATCAAATGAATAAACAAGAATCAATCAATTACCTGTCACTCTTTCAGCCTTATCTTCAATATGAGTACCACGGCTCTACTCATGGCATGATTCTCATGGATATTTTTCATATTTTTCAAGATGGAATGCCATGTTCATTCATTCCTTAAACCCTCTCTTTCATAGTTAACCTCTGTGTGTTATGATTTTGTCTTTGTTATCCCGTAAAATTGACAAGAGAAATTTTACCGATAACCATACCGAAAATTTTGTTTTGGATCCTTCATTAGGGATCCCTTGCATTTGGAACGTTGTAAAATCCCTTTCCGGGAAAATTTGGTTTTCCGAACTTAGTCTTTTTGGTCTTTTTTGGCTGGGCGCATGGAATTACTATGTAACACCAACTTTTGGTGCACCCCCTTTAAATCCGTTGGTGCATAATTTTCAGTGCCAACACACCTTTCGGTGCGCCTTGCATGTTGAGTCTTCTCTGCGTGCACCAAGGCACATGCGCCTTCATGTTGGCACAACTATTGTTGCGCCACTTCTCGGTGCGCCAAAGGGCGCACATAATCGCATGACAACACAACTTTTGGTGCACCAAATGTGCGCTTAGTTTCATGCTGGCAAGCGCTTTGGTGCGCTAAAGGGCGCATGCCTTCCTATGTCGACAGAAACTTTCATGCACCCTTTACAAAAGTGGGTGGCGCATTTATGACTAGTTCACCTATATATGTTTTGCGTGCCCAAAATGTCATTTTCACCAGTCGCATAGCACGTGATTTCTTTGAGCCTGTCAGCCCCTGCCTCGTCGTTTTCAACGCCTTGTGGACCCGTTGCAAGTTTTCACTATTTATCCAGGTGAGAGGTTCTTTTCCTCTTTCTCGCATTTTGCATTTTGGTTCTTTGTGCTTGGTGGTCTGGTTTTAGTTTGTGCCTGAAGTATTAAAATATCAAGATCCTCCTCCTTCTGCTATCTTCCCATATCCCTCCCCCTCTGTCTAGATCTGCTGGTAGGGGAACCTATCTAAAAACATGGTTTTATCTCCTTTTTGATGAGTCGTTTCATTGCCCAATAAACCTGCTAAAAACAAATGAAGAGAGAAATGGAGAAAAGATGACTGTTTTTCCCTTTGGCGCACCGACGCGTCTTGTTACACTATAAATAGTTGCACCCCTTTGGTGCATTTGTCCCACTCGCAACATAACTAAGATTTGCGCCATTGGCACACCCATCTTGCCTGCTACATCATAAAATTCTGTGCCCCCAAGGCGCGCCTCCTCTATATGCTGCAAGCACTAATCTTGCACCCTCCATGTCGCATCAACCTTCCTTGTTACATCACGTAAATCTGCGCCCCTTTGGTGCACCCAGCATCTGTGCGACATCGGATTTATTCGTGCCAAGTGCAAGACTTTGAAGGCGCAGGCGCATCCCTCCTTACAGTAACATTCATGTTGTGTAAACCCATTGTGCGGTGCGCCATGTTCCCTTTGGCGCACGAAAATTTCCTGTTACACACTTTTCCCATGTGTCACAGGTGCACCAAATCCCAATGTAACATGAAAATTCCATGCGCCTTTAGCGCATCCTGTCTCTATGCAACACGATGTTTTCATGCGCCCTTTGCAAAAATGCACCCTGCAGTATTCATGCGCCATGCACCTTTGGCACTAGTTTAACCCTTGCAACACACTTTTCCCGTGTGCCTCACCTATTTAGCCATGTACTCTGTAACTTTCATGCACCATGTGCCCTGAGTCTCAAAATCTCTAACTCTTTCCTCTTGCTAGCATTTCAATGGAAGATCAAATGGCTAATTCAACCTTTTCGGATTGGGTCTCGCTTCTTCTTCATGCAGATCAGCAACTGAGTTTGAAAGAACATATGTCTACATCCAGCAAGAGACCCACCAAATCCAAAGGAAAAGCCAAACTTATAGTAGAAGAGATGAAATATAAATATCAAAGGGTCAGAATGCCCAAGTCCCAGGCCGAGTGTAGCATAGATGTCAGAGACTCAGAACTGGGGCATATTGATATGGAAGAATTCTGGGCTAGAACTCAAAAAGTCACAAGGATTCCATGGATGAACAAACTGATAGGCAAAGCCCTACACTTCACCGGTGGAATCCCAGTCAGCGTTGTCAACAATGAATTCTTGATGGTGATTGCCCAAAGTTATAACAAAGACACAAGGTGTGTCGTAAACAGCAAGGGCGAGGTAATCATTAACCTCACTACCCGTCACTTTGAGGGAATACTCGGCATACCTCACCACCGGCACTTTGTGGCCGTTCAGTCAAGCAGATTGCATTAATGCATGGGATGACAATGTAGATCAGTGTATGCAACTAATGAATGAAGTTTACTTGAAAAACAAAAAGGTAGTAACCCGGTGGCCCCAAATCATTCACCGCAGCGACTTCTCAGAGGATCTCAGCGACACCATTACATTCCTGAGCAGGGTCTTCAGGCTTTCTGATGCCCATTATTTCCATAAATGGATGCTGCGGGTACTTAGAGACCATGAACAAGAATATGCCTGATCAGCGCTTTTGCTGGGGGAGAATTTATAAGCAGCACAATCTCTGAGCAGCTACAACAATTCAGCACAACAGGGGCATTCCATATGAACTCCTACGTGGTCTACGCTGCAGCATCAGAGAGGGACTATCCAGGCCTGGCGCGGAGTGGAGTTTGGCCTCAGGTCAAGATATATGAGTACTACCTGGAATTGAGGCTGGAGAATAGCATCTCCCAATTCAAAAAAGTTAATGATGTGTTTTTCTATCACATCATCTGCCTACTAAGGCCGAACATGACCTTATGGTCGCACGACCAAAAGCATAGTAGCAGCCACTGAGAAATGGGGGGCCTTGTTCGCCCAGTTTCCCACATTCACCTATCTAAGGGCTGCCAACTTTTTAGGAGAGCCAACCAGGCTACCAAGGTATGCTGGGCCTAAACTGATTCTACTGGAGCTGTTCAAGGTAGCTGATCACATACCACGAGAAATTCCTAAAAAGAAAGAAGGGTGGAACTCCTTTCCCCCTCACCGTGGGCTGATATACATGCTCTACCCACCACAAGGTGAAGGAAATAATTCGCAGAGCTGGAGTTATTCAATTTGAAACATGATTTCCCAGCCAGGCCTACCTTCGACCCAAGGAGTTGTCTTCCGAGGGAGAAACTTGATCCAATCCACATCTCTCAGATCGAGGACATTTACATTGACGTCATCCATGAGGTGGAGCTCAGGAGAAAGGATCATTCTTGCCTAGCCTTGGTAGAAATCATCTAATATGGGGTAGCCATTGTCCCTAAAGGCTACCAAACTATGGAAGATGAAATAGACAAGGTATATACTGACACAGATGGGGACGATTGGCCCTTTCCGGCCATTGATAGAACTAAGGCTCCTCAGACAATTGAGGAGAGGGTCAGGGAGACTTTGCGTAGGACAGAACATTGGTGCCAGATGAACGGCCTAATCTACCTCGAGGTTGATTTCACAACCTCCCCATTGGGCAACGCACCTCCACGATCCAAACAGCAGCCTAAAGGCAAGGGCAAGGGCATAGAAGGTGAATCTAGTGCCACTCTGGAAGAAACCCCAGCAAGTCCTCCTTCCGCCACACCAGAACAGGTCATAACTCTAGCTCCACCAGAAAAAGAAGCAGAAGAGGAAGTTCCAATAGGCCCATCCACTCAGGATGTCAGCATTGCCACAACAACCGAGGTTCCTTCCATCCCTTCTTCCTCTCTTCCTTCCCCTCCTCGAGTGACTCAAGCTACCATCCCTTTGGTCGTGTCCTCTTCCCCTTCTTCTACTGTTCCCCTTGCCTCTTTGTCTATCTTCTCTTCCCTTGCTGATCTTTCCTCCTCCATTTCTTCCCTCATCTCCGAGCTCCCTTCCCCTCCTATGTCTTCCGCTGCTGCAGTTTCCCTTCCTCCCGTGGGCACTTCTTTGGCTATTCTCTCAATGCCGCCGCCGCGTGTCTCCACGTTTTTCCCCTCTACTACTGCAGTTGTCCCCTCCTCTGTTTCTGGTCCTTCTACCATAGGTCCAGCCTGGATCTCTCAGTAGCTGAGTCAACAAAAGAGGAAAGTTCCCATCACTCTGATGGACTTTTCCATGATCCCGTCTAAAGGGGCGAAGAAGCAAAAGCCTGTCACGCGCTTCTCTCAAAGTGCTGTAGGGGAGAGAGTTATGGAAATCGCATACCCCAATCCCCTCAAAGAGAAAAAGGATCTGTCTCTGACAAATTTTACTGTGACTCAAGTCACAATGGGGACATCTTCCGAAAGTCTTCAGGGGGAGGCTCTTTCCGCAGTTGACGCCCTCTGTAAAAAGCTTCAGGAAACCAAGGAAGAGAAAAGGCAACTGAAGGAGCAAAACAAATATCTGCTCCAAGCCTTACAGAAGATGGGTAGTGCACCTCCCACAACTGCCACCGAGACTTCTGAGCTTCTCAGACAGGAGAAAATTAATGAGTATGCCAAGATCGGTGAGCAGGGTATGGCCGTTTCCACTTGGAGGAGCCAAATCCTCAAAGACAGTGAAAAAGTGATCACCGAGTTCTCTGACTTGTACCTAAATATCAGTAAGGCGAATAAAGAGCTCCAAGCATTAGCAGGGCCCATATCAGAAGAGCTAGAACATGCTAGACTGCAGCACGAGGCTTTCCAACAAATGTTTGACTGTTCAGTCGATGATCTGGTCATGTTCGGCGTCTTCGGCCATCCAAGGACCCTCAACAAAATCATGTCCACTCTGGACTACCGGGTGGATCAGCTAGAATTTATTCTAGAAAAGATTGACAAAGTGAAGGAAGAAGCCCTGGAGGCGATGCACCAAATGGAACGAATTGTTCTTAATATGTCGCCAGGGTTGCTTACTCCTTCCTTCACTTTAAGGAAAGCTGATGAAACCACCCAGATATTCAAGGAGATCACTTCTCAAGGAACAGGGCCAGAGGTCACATTTGACACGAAGTCCATCAACAACTTGCTGGCCTGTAGGGACTTCGTCGGGTTCCTCATTGAGGCGGAAAAGGACTTTTCCAAACTCCCAGAGAAGCTCATAGATGAGCAGGAGACTTGTGAGGCGATAAGTGATAGGCACAAGGATCCTTCTCAGGATCAACTAGGGCCAATAATCAACAAGTTCATGGAATACTGCTCTCAGTTCCATATCTCGTCACCTGAGGAGCAACAAAATCAGTCCACCCCCTTTCAGCCGCAAGATGATGATGATGAATAGCTTCTTCTTCTTCTTCTTCTTCTTCTTCTCTTTCTCTTCTTCTTCTTTCTGGAAATATCTGAAGTATGTTGATGCAAATGATGACATCATCCATGTTGCATCATGGGATGATGTCATCCATCAAGTTGTAAAAAGTCAACATGACCTTTAGATATTTTGTTAATATCTTTGTAAATAGTTGTTGGCTCCTTTTTGCCTTCTTTTCTCTTCTTCTTCTATAAATACTCCAATACTTGTAGTATTATGCATGGATGAATATCTTTCAAATGAAAAATATAAGTGAAGAAAAAAGACTTTGAGCTTTCTTGTAACAGAAGAAAACAGTAATACAAATATTGAGACTTTGTGCTGAATAGCTGTGTTATGCATCAGACCTTTCTTATGTTAGATCTGTATGTGTTTATTTTGTTAGATTCATATCTACTTTTTTTGTCATTTATTCATCATCAGTATTGCTTTGTTTGTTTATGCAAGTAGGTTTGGCTCTGTTTACTACCAATCCCAAAACATAAATCTTCTGAACTTTTTGCTTTGGAATTCATTTCTTTTCTTCCTTCAGACCTGCTCTTTCTTCATCCCCTCTTCCTTTCCCTTCTTTTCGCAGTTGGAAACACCCCTACTGGGATGAGATCCCAAACCCCCAAGGGCAGAATTTGTGAGACTTGCATAGATTCCTGCTGGTAGAATAGCAATAAACTAGTTTCGCTTTGCTGACTCAAAGAGGGGCTATGCCCTGCACACTGTTGGCTTGTCTATCCATAGATCTATCCATGCGACAGATTTTCAGACCAACAGTCTTCAACACAAGAGCCTATATTTCTCTATAGTCTTGTCCATGACCTAGAAGTCCAAAAAAAAAAAATTCAAAAGAAAAATGGGATTCAACTCCTTGAGTCAAACTTCCAGAACAAAGATGACTCCTTAAAAAAGGACATCTACTTTTTCTATGTCACTGCTATAAATAGACTTCTCCCTCGAAGGACAACTATACAAAGCTAGTCATATTATACATAGTCTATCATAAAAAGATGATTATTATTGCAAAAAATAAAATTAAATATTCAAAAGCTTCCCGCATCGATCAGCTTCACAAATACCTCAAGGAGATAATCTACTCATCCCATATAGAATTCCTGCATCAATCAGTCTATTAAAAACAAAAAGAAAAAAGAAAAACATAAATTTTTCTTCATGGAATTGCCTATTTTGATCTTGGGTCTCTTGGCAAATAGGAATGTTATCTCACACAAGGTAATGCGAAAACCAAACCTATTTTCACCTCATCACCTTTTCACCCTAATTTCATTCCCGTTCATGGAACGTGCCAAAAATGTTACATTTCATGATCATTTGACTTTCTTCACCCTTAGATTGGTCAATCATGTAGTTCCTTTAAGGTCTTACATTCATAAGCCCATCTTTGGTATGATAGAATTGTTATGGTTCTTATCAATTAGGTGGTTTTTTTTTGTCACCTCTTACCAATCACCTTCTTCATTACTTGTTGATTATCCTATATAGGACCAGGCCTTCGACACCTAAATTTAACCATACCTAAATGACCTCAATTCAACCATACCTAACTAACATCAATTCAAACATGCTTAAATGACCTAAACTCAACCATACCCAACTGACCTAGACTCAATCATGCCTAAAACCTACCAACCCCTCCCTCTACCTCATCATATTCTTCCCTAGCTTATAGGAGAACTACATCAGCCTGAGGCCCATTTTTTGTTGGGGATATGTAGGAAGCACTCTAAGGGAATGGGGCCCTTGGAGGTTAGCTCAACCATTCTTTACACTAAAAAAATTACCCCCATTTCTATTCACATTATACCTTAGTTTTCCATTTTACAAAAACATGGGGAATTAAACACGCAACAAACATGCATACCTACCATTTTATTACATCATCAAAAAATCCAATCCATCATTTCACATTTCCATGACATCAAATATTTGGAAATTTACACCACAACATACATATACATAATCATTTATTTTACATACTACCAATCACTTTGAAATTAAATCAAACCCAAAAGCATGACTAAATCATGCCTAACTCACCTACACTCCACCATGCCTATACCTGACTCCATCATGCCTGCATGACTTAAAATCAACCATGCATAAATAACCTAAAATCCACCATGCCTAACTGACCTAAACTCAATCATGCCTCTATGACCTCGACGCAATCATGCCTAATTCACCTAGTTTCCATCAATACACAATAAACATGGAAATCAAAATAAAGCACATCATAAACTATATAAATGGGAGAATATGTGTATCAATACATATATACACAGATAAAAAAATACAAGTATCTCAAATCACTCAGATAAATCCTCAATATCTTCAGCATGTAGGCCATTACAAATATCAAAAATAAAAACACTGATCATATCAAGTGACTAATCATCACCCCACCTGATATCCTCTGGGCTAGTCTCACATGTCTCATCCTCCCTACCTATCTGCCATCCCTACCAACATCTCTACACCCTCCATGGGTCTTAGTATAATCCCCTCTTGGCCCTTTCCGTGGACTCTACAGCCCTATGTACTCCCTGAACTTTGAGTCCTAGATCTCATTTGCTCACTAGTTTCCTACTAGGCTCTGTACTCAGCATATGAGGGAACATCTATCCCAAAAGTCATTAGGTGATCCTAATAGTAATGATCCTCATTTAAGGCATCCCTGAACCTCACCAATGACACTATCTAAGGTGGTTCCATGGGTCTCAGTGCAACCTGTGAGATTTTTCCTACTAATACTAGCCTCGGCCCCTGTACCTGTGATCCCTGTCCTCCCCCCTATACCGTGGGACCCTATCCTGCCGTTGCTTCCTATTATATGGGACCCTATCCCTGGGTTTGTAGAGGTACCTATGCTACAAGCTTGGATTGTAAGGCTACTACCTATGCCTGTGTAGTGGCCAAATAGCTCTACAAACATGTTACCTGTGCTTGTAAGCTGGCCACCTAAACTCCATCACTATCTCTACCCTTTGCGGGTGCCTATACATGTTCCAACTGGTCTTGTAAATCTGTCACCTGAGCTTGCAGGGTGGCCACCTATGTATGTTCCCCTATCAATTAACCATGTAAACTTGTGACATGCATCTATAGGGTGGCCACCTGCCCCTATAATAAATCTCTCTGCACTGTGACCATGGCAAGATCTGGCGGCCCTGGCCTCGATGGTGTCACCCATAGCCGTTCTACCCACCAATGCCTATATCCATCAATTACTCTTGTGTCATCATTTTGTTTATCTACCACTTACTCCTCATTCTCTGTTGGCACACTCAGACGTGATGGATACATGGGTCTCTCCATATCATCTCAATAGTACATTTCAAAAAGTGGGGTTACATCCTGTGGTAGCCCAAACTACCATCTAACTCTATCTATAGTTATTATCTTGTGCTCACCAGAATGATGCCCCTATATCTACCTCAATATGTAGAGCTCCTCTAACTCCTCTACCACTCCCCTATATAAGGGATAACCAATATATGGCCTCCACACAATATCAAATCCCAAAATCCCCTCCAATAACTTCCTATAGTATGAAACATCATAAGTCACCCTCGCTACCCTCGGCTACCCACCTACTGGTACCCAACATCCATATCCAACTCAAAACAAGCCACCCCCAAACCAATCATGTCATGGTAAACCAACTGGGTCCAAACATATAATGTGTTTGTATGCCCAACAGTGTAGTAAAAAATTGCAGTACATCCTGAATCACAACAATCTCCCATAAGCCCATAACTCCCTATATAGATAAAATAAGAAATTCAGTACCCAATAAAATCAGACCCACTCCTCTATTGTATCTTGAAGCACTCCAATTATTGCTCATGGGAATATCCCACCCTTAGAATATCACAGAGAAAAACAACCTACCACCTCCATCATTAGTACAGAAAACCTTGTCTCTTGTGGGTAGGACCTGTACATATCTCCATAGCTCAAGATCACATTGTGATACCTCATCTCGCCCATCGCCTCCCCAAAAAATTCCACTATTGGCTCCACCGATGCCTTAAAATAAATATAATATACTGACTACCCAATAATAGGAAGATGCAAGATCCTATATACATCCTCCAGGGTGACGGTCATCTCACCTGTCAGTAAGTGGAAGGTATTGGTCGCAGAATCCCATCTGTCGATGAGAGCGACCATCATAATATGATCTCAAACTATCCGCTTATAGTGTCAGACCTCGATAAGTCTAACCTCAATCATGTGTGACCACTCCTTCGTTGTCACACTGGGATGTATTCGTACTAATAGGGGTGGTACTCTGTCATGCATTCTAAGTTGATCTCTAGCCTACATCATATAACAAAACCATGTCAAGATTTGAATACCTCAAATAACATATTACCCAGCAAACCATACCCAACCACATCAATATTACCTACCCTCTTTTACCTAATTCACCTACAAACCTACTAACCCTTATCACTATTACCCATTCTATCAATTCACTTCACCTACTTACCTATCTCATATTGCCAAAATAATATTTTTACCCTCTTCTACCTACATTCATCTTCACCTACCCCATCTTCACCTTTTTTCCTTTCCTACCTAGTCATTCTTAACCCTATTTACTCTCCACCTTAACCGTCACCGGTCACCCTGACCATCACCAATTTTTCTTGACTTTTGTTAATTCCATTTAACTTGTGTCAGTTACCTAAGACCTGACCAATGCCGGGAAAAGCCAACTGACATCGGCCAAACCTAGACTGACATCAATCTCTATCACGGCACCCAAAAACTGAAACTTGTCCCCCCATTCTTAAAAATTCATGAAATAACCTCAATACCTACTCCCACCCACCTAAACCTATCATAACTTCATTCCCCATCCTATTTTACCTACATCTACCGTTTCCACCCCTCATTCCCTTTAATTTTACCCAAAAATTCAAAATTAAACTCCCACCCCAATACGAAAACATTTCAACGATACCATTTTCAATTAAATAACAGGTTTAGATTTCCTCCTACCTCACCTCGGCACTATTTTTGTGGTGTCATGTCTGGTCACTATGGCGGTGGTTCACCCACTCCCTCTCCCACATCTACCATGACCAAATCAACTTCTCACCTCCAAAAAAACCGAATCAATCAAATCGATCTCGTGGACCCGTTGATCAAACACCAATCACCCACTATGTGGCTCGCCAAATCAACTCAAAGCATCGTACTATCATTTTCCAATCTTCCCTTTCTCCTCTATCATTTTCTAAAATTGAAAAAGTCAAAATGAATCCGTAAAACATTGATTTTTATTTTTTAGCCCCAAATCGACATAAATGACATCGGTCATGTCGTGCCCTAGCCAACCGACATTGGTTACACATTAACCAACATCAATCACATGTTATAACCTTTTGATACCCCTTATGTCCATTTTGGCCTAAAAACATTACTGACCAAATACCTTTTACCTATACCAACACCTATTACACCCTACCCACAAGCCTACACTACCTATACATTTCGTTAACTGTGATTAGGGACTGGTTCTTTCCCTACTCCCAACCCAACATACCCTGACCTGAAATACATCGCCCTAGTGTCAATATGAACTGATGTATTTGCTATACCTTGTAATTTTGTTAGCCATGTTGTTTAGCCTGATGACCTTACTTTTTATATTGTCATTTTGTTTATCCCGACCAAACCTTTGGTGTACCAGATCATACCTAAACATTCCTACACCTAAACTAAGTTTGTGGTTCTAGACCATATCTTGTACCTTAGATACCTGAATCACTTCAACCTTGTTTGGATAATCTCTTAACTATGGACAATGGAGAGTTTGCAAGCTCTTCTACCTGGTACCATATTGCAATATATACGTGTGTGTACATTTGATTTCCATTACCCATTACCCAATATGACCCTTACCCATTACCCATAATGACCATACCCTTACCTACAACCCACCTAACATTCACTTACACTACTTAACCATTTATCAAACCACTCACCCACTCTGTCTAACACCTCATTAGCTCCTAGATTGAGGGGGATCACCTCCAACCACACTTGGGGCAACCTCACCTTCAACCCTACTTGGGGCAACCCCACTTTCACCTAAATTTTAGGAAACCACTTCCTATTTTTGTCAGCATCACTTACCAATACAAGCTACACGAAAAAAGGGGAAAATGTAGACACAAAATTTGGGTCATAATCCCCTTGGTCCCCTTTTATTAATTAACGTAACGTATCTACCTAACCATGACCCATTACCCCACATTCATATTAATTTAATTAATTACAATTGAATTAATTCTCATCCTTACACTATTAATTAATTTAATTAAATTAATTTACAACTCACCTAGCCACATCACCGAGACACCTCATCATGGACTTATTCTTAGTCTATTAATTAACTAGGACTTAGTCTAACCCTAAAATTAAAGTCCTATTCCTTCTCCAACAATATTACCACTTATCTAAATGATAAACCTCACTTGGGACCTAAACTGACAATCAAAGCATGCCAAAAATAGAAAGGATTTGCCTATTTTTGGAAAACCTAGGATTTCCTGCCTTAACTGACACCAGTTAACCCTCAACTGACGTCAGTGAGCCTAACTATCATTGATTACTTTATATAAAATTTTGTAACCTTTTACCTAGGTTAATCATTATGATTTTTGGGAGATCTCTTGTATTCAAGCACAAACCAGATACTTCTCAACATCCAAATGATGGAATACACTCAATCACAGGTTCAACCAAGCTCCTAATACTCATCCAGATGAATTAGCATTCACGAGAGCACTCCAGAGAATTACTGCCATGACACTTGCCACAAAATTCTTTGCAGATCAACCACTTTCATCCTTCACCAACAAGACCTACAAATATAAGTAAGTGTATTTGATTTGCATCATTCAATACTCACTTAAATTAATAGGTTTTTTATCTTTTGTTATTAGATCTTGTTCTTTCCTGCATTCCTCCATCACACCTTTTACCAATCTACCCAGCCTACCACCCACATCATTCTGGCTCTCCATAATTGATATTTATGCATCCTTGAATCTTTATGACTTTGTTACAAACCCAACCATCCTCCCTCCATTCTCTGTGCAATCACATAGAAGTCCAAAAACTATTTTTATTTAATTACTACCATTTCTCCCCTATTGACACCATTTACCTTAACCATCATAAATTTCTCCTCCTCAGTAGCATCGGTGACCAGAATGACATCAATTAATGTGTCTCATGTCAACATTCACTAAACGTCCCTTAACAGCCCCCAAAACTCACAAAACCTCACCTACACTTGTTACCCCACCTACAACCTCATAACAAACCTTCCTAACCCTTTATGTATACACAAAGAGAGACTACACACCCACTTTTGACACTCTGGAACTATCCAAAGTAACCTATATTGGTCATCCTAAACCATCATCGATCACACCTTGACCTAAATTGGTCTCTATGCCTGGTAAATTTCCTTAACCATCAAGCTTCCTAATCATCTAAAATCAACCCACACTGCACTATATATTACCCAGACCATGTTTGTGACCCTCAAACCACATACCCAACCTGAAATCTAACCTAGGACCTTCACCAGTTTAATTACTAAGTATTTAATTGGATTGACAATGATAGTAATTTAAGATACCTAAATCAAAACACTAGCATTAAATTATTTATTTGCATGTTTAGTTATTTTATATTGAGTTATATATAAATGGATTGAAAACCATCGAGGAATTATCACACTTCCTTGATCTAGCTCACACTAGGCAATCCAGTAACCTTTCATATTAACTGTATCTTGTGGTCTTGTTTTGTATTATAGGTAGTTCCTCTTAGCCAAAAGGAAGCTCACATAATTAGTTTGGATCAGAAATCAGAAACACACACACTCAACCTTCAACCACGTGACTACAGGTATTCCTCCTTTTCTTATTTACCCTTATCTATTTCATTATCTACAACAATTCGGTGAAACAACCGAAACTTGTCTAGTATACCCTATAAGTATATGTTTTACTTGTTGAAAGTAATAATATTCTTGGTTATCATACTTTCTCATGATGTTTGGCCTGTAATCACATATATAATTTTTGATATTACAAATAAATTGATAAAGATAACATGTTGACAATGGGTTTTTTTTATAATCATAATATTGATTCTATATACCTGTTGATATTTCACTACTATGTTATAATATTCTAGATTATTTCAATATATATTGTAATTTCTATATCATCATTTGTTGATCTAAGTTACTATAATGATGGATACAACATTACCATTGTTTAGGAAAAAGGATGAATCCTCAATAATTGGGCTAGTAAGAACAAACTTGGTAAGGATAAATTACTATTCCTTTGTTAATAGCTTGATTGATTGATAATAAAATCTTACATTATTTGTTATGATATAGAGATCATAATATTCGTGAAAATAAATCAATGGTCACTGACCATATTGAAATGGGGTTACATTATTTGGTTGGTTATCGATTTATTGAATGGTTATGTGAAATATAAATTAATGTACAAGAAATTATGTATAAATGGTTAGAGCTTATGGACTATATATTATTTAAAATCTTTAAATGGTCAATTGACCAAGCTAAGATCCTTTGCATTATCGATTGCATCGATATTAAATAATAAGAGGTCGAACATTGACCTGAGGATAGTTATATTAATAAGTTTATTATTGATTGACCATTGGTATGGCCACCTAAGCTATGTTCAAATGAATGATATTTTATTTTTTTCTTTGGCCATTAGACCAACCATGTTAAAATTTTATTATTGAATGAACAATATTTGACCTCTCGATGTTAACACTCCCTTAAGTTGTATGATGGGGATCAGATGACATAACCCTTGGAAACTGTAATGGACTATAAGTTATTTCTAAGTTACACTAGATGTTTTGGTGGGAAAATTTGGCAGTGGAACTAACAGAGGCCTTGACATGCATTTAATGAGCATTAAATCTTCTTGAAATAATAAATAATCTTCTTGAGGAAGCTACCAGAGAGATTATCAGTATTTTTGGTTTTATTTCTCTCAATTATATTTTTTTGTCTCTATCGATCTTTGTATGAAATAAATTATGGACCTATTTATTTTTAATGGTAATTACCATGCATGCATGTTTTAAAACTCTGCATAAACTATTTGTGAGATTTTTATGGGCCATTTATGATGGATGTTATGATAAGAATGGGGTTTTGTGGTCGATTTGGAGATAGTTATTGTTTGGATTTTTGAGATCACTTGTGAATGTTTGCTGGAAAATATTTTTGTTTCACTTAGATGACTTAGAAAGGAACTTGAAGGAATTCTGGCCAATACATTTCAAGCATAAAATCATTCCCTCCCCATATTTATTATATATAACATTCAAATGTTTTAATGGCTTGTGGTTTTGAAAATCATTCTCCTAGGTTATTAACTTAAACAAAGAATGATTTTTGAATGGGTATTTTCTTAAGATAATCTATCTATGATCATGTTTGATAAAATGGTTATCATTGTGTTTTATTGTGAAGATTGGACTATGGCTATTTGACAGGCCTGCAAATGGTCATGTGTATTATTTTGTGACTGTTTACACTTAATATTTTACTATGTGAATTTGGGTTAAATACCCAGTTAGAGTTTCATTTTGGCCTTAGTGGAGTATTCCTTGGTTTATATATTCTTCATCATATAGTCTATACGAATGAGGTGTTGTCAAAACAATGTGGTTTTTGTATATGAAAATATATTTCTTATTTTTCTAGATCTACTATAGTAAATAAACAATGAGTTTGGTTTAGATATGGTTTAATAAAATAATATAAAAACATTAGGGTTTATGGCATACATTTGTGTGTATTTTTTTAGGCGTGTATAAGCAATATACAATCACCATTTTCAAAAGGAAAAACCTTCAGCCTTCAGGACTAATGTTTTCTAAGTATGATAGGAAGGTCAAACATTTATAACATGTTGAATGGATAAATATAGAATTTGGGTATGAAAACCATTTGGGATTGTTTTATTTTCTCACCTTAGTGTGGGTTATGTGGTTTTATGTAGTGATTTTTTCATTGTTTAAGCTTTAAATCTATATATAACTTATATAAATATACTTTGATGATTTTAAAGGGAATCATGACCTGGGAGGTTACATAGAATGTCTTTTGTCTAACTTGTGTATACTTTAATATTTAGCTTGGACCACTTTATGAATATAATGAGGGCATTTGGAATCTTGAAAGTGCTAAAGTTGACTATTTGGGTTAGTGGATTCACTCAGATACCAATAATGGTATTATAATTGGAATTTTTGGTTTCCGTGGGAAATTTTTGTATGGTTCGGATTTATTAAGGTAAGTTTCATGTCTTTAAGGTAATTCTTATCGATTAGCTACTTGTCTTTGACATTATTTTTATTTTTATCATTACTTAAGTTTACTACAGGTAATCTACCTTCCTTTGAAAAGAAAAATGAATGGTCTATGGTTTTTTAAGGTTATTTGGATTTTCTTAAAATAGATTGACATCTATAGACTTACCAAAAATTTTACATTATGATGATTCAAAATGTAAAGTAATTCCTAGTAAAATAGTTCAATGATTACTTCATTGTTCTTGCACAACCAAGGTGGGTGGAAAACATATATAACATGTTTTGTGGGAACTAGTAATTTATATTTATGGTCTATTTTTGTATCCAGTCATGATCACTAAATGATTGTGTGTCTTTTGAAATCATAACACACACACACACACACACACACACACACACACACACACACACACACGTGTGTGTGTGTTTAATTTCTATAATTTTATTGTGAAAGATAGGAAAAAGTAAAAAAAGGGATATGGTAAAATGTTCTCTTTTATTTGATTTCAAAAAATAATTGGATAGTCAGATCTTGATCATTGAGATATTTTGTGCTATAAATTGTAAGGATGAAGTGGATAAATTTTTCGTTCTAGTTCGGTTATAACTTACCATGTTCAATTTTATACTTCAACATTTTCATATTACAGGTTAAAGAGAAATGCAAAAAGAAAAAGGGTTGGATCTGATATAAGGATTTGACATACTCATTGATGTTATACCGAGATGTGAAATATCATGGCTGTGTTATGTTTGAATGAATTTTATTTTTAGAAATATCATAATGGAAATTGTAATATAAAAAGAAAATTAATATATGCTTCCTTGTCCTATTTTAAAAGTAAAGGAAATTTATCCTATATGTTCATTGTAGTATTTCAGAAAAGAATTATTGTACTTATAATAAATATCAATTTGATGTTTATAAAATGGTTGGATATTTGTTGTGAGTTATATTGTTTTTGAATATAGTTTCAACAGTATGTCATTAAAGTATGATGAACATTATATGGATAATGTGTGCTAAGAATTATCATGATGATTATTTATGACATAGTTATATAACACAATAAAATACAACCATTGTCATTGATAAACTATTTCAACTAATAAGTATAGTATAAAGTATGCTTTATGGAATAATACAAAAAATGTCGTGATAAACAAATAGTGGGTTGTGATGATAACATGATAAGCTATCTTAAATAAAATTTATGATGAAAAATGGATGTACATAAATATCTTATGGAAATTAATGTGACCTATTGCAAAAGATAAGTTATGAACGTTAGGAATGTATTCAAATACGATAAATGTATGCAATATAAGAGAAACCTATCTTAAAACTAATTCACATATAATTTTATAAGATAAAAGTTATGACATTCCTAATTAATAGAACTCAGTAGGCCAACTTTGGATGGTTTTTATAAAGTGGTGTCCATTTAATGATGCAGGTCATTAAATCAATACAGCTGTATAGTAGATATCCTAAGTTATACCTTTGAGGTCCACTTATTACGACTGTTGTAACTATAAGAGAATTGTGTCATGCTAAAGTTACGAAGGTTTTTTATAGGGTATAGATGAACTTATTTATCTTAGTAAACTGAGTTAACCTAGTAACTAAAGATGGACATTAATGAATTCTTAAATTGTTAAATAGTGAACTTAATAACTTAAGAATGGAAAAGAATCCCGATACTATTATTTTGATGATTTTGAGGTGAATTAAGGGATATGTTTCATGTGGATTATGTGTAGTCATGAAACTAGGATAATTAACGTGATGCCCTAAAACTATGGCCACATTATTGCAAATGACTTATTACATTATCCTATCACCACTTCTTTTAAATTGTGTCGTAAGAAAGAGGCTTACACGAAGAATATACACATCATTATCTTGACCTTTAAAAAGGTTTAACCAAATAATATACCAGGTATGTTAGCTTGGAATGAGCATTAAGGGGGAATCGAGTATGATTTAAACCCTCACAATTTCACATGGTTATCATAGGTTGTCTGGTTAGATTTTATACATTAAATAATGTTGGATTAATCTGTTGTAAGTTGTTAATCATTGAAGGCATCAAGATAATTAATATTGTTTGAGTAATTCAGTAGTTGTTGTAAATGATGTTGTTCATTTCAATGTAAGATAACTTAAGGGATTTATAACTCTTGTATGATGGAATTTAATGGATGCATATTAAATTCATTAAAGGAATAAAATGTAATTAATGAGTTGTAAAAAAATCCCTAGTTAAGAAGCGTAATAAAGTGGTGTTACATTTTGGTATTAGAGTTGAAGGTTATAACTCTTAAGCTAATTGGGTCCTTAAGCTAACTAAATATCTAAATTTGTTAACTAAAAAGAATGGATATGTGAAGGATGAACCATGGAGAATGAACCAGATCATATTATGTTGTAGGTTTGGTGGTAAATAAGTTAGATAAAACTATAACAACTCTTTATAACAAAAACAACTAAAAAGTTTCTCTGAGCATCTATTAAGTGGGAAAATCATTAGCCAAGATAAATAACTTGAATTGATTGATAACAATCAACAAGGGAATTTCTTGATTGTTGAAATGTCTTGATGTAAGATTTGTAACTTAAATCCAATGTTAAATTCAAACCCAAATATGGTAGATGAACTAGAAAACATGGTCTGTTTACTATGATGTATAGTTCAGAAAATCCAAAAGGCTAGAACAAAATCTACAATCAAATTTTAACTCGTAATTCTACAATATAAAAAAAGAATCACCTCTTCTTCACTTGTAAATTTGGGGGAAAAGTGGTGGTAAAGTTATGAAAGAAAATTTGGACTAGAGAGATGGAAACAATAAGATGTTATAATTTCCATAAAGAATCAGAACAACACTGTAATTGTTGATAAGCTAAGATTAAGGAACAAGTATTCTAATATGATATCAGGTAAGTTAAGTAGAACTTCATGTTGCTATATTAAAAATGTTGATATTAACATATTTTAATTACTTATATTTTTTGATTAGGTGAAAACATAAATCAAAATCTGATTTTTCCTTACCATATGCCATGAAATTTGGTTAAATGGTAAACCTATGTTTGTTAATACAACATTGACATTGTCTGAGATTCATCATGGAATTTGAATATAGAAGTGAAATCTTCAAAATAGTTAAGAAATAATGGTTAATAAAGATTATTCTGAAGTAAATCAATGGGATATTGGTTCATAAACCAATTAGATTCCTTAGAGGTATGCAAAAAAAAAAACAAGCATATGTGGCATAGAAAGTAACTTTCTCTTAGAAACGTAAAACTGATTTTGCCAATGATTTTAAAAATTTGAAATGAGATGTTATCAAAAGTTTTTTTATATTATTTTGGGATGAAACTAATAACCATGTGATCATTAGCTATCATGGGCTAAGCAATCAAAAAACTATAGTCTGATTTGAATAGGTTGGTTGAAATATAGCTATGGATGCCTTATCAAGTTTGCAAATACGTATATTATTTGGGAATCTATTTCATCGTCATGAACCTTTATATATATACCATTGATTGATTGGAAATAAACCCATTAAGGGTATAATATAAATTTGTTGTTCAAATGTATTTGGGTCTTCATAATAATTTTTGAATACTCTAAGAAAAATAATATACTTACATATATAAAATTTGTCTCTATATTCATGTTTATTGTTCTTAAGTCTAGCTCAAGTGCCAAATGGTTTGAACCGAGTCACATGGATACATGTGTTCTGATTTTGGGACTCTGAATGCTTAATCAATGAGGTGTATATTTGATACTGGTTATGCATGTATACCCTTCCGTTGCTTATTAGTTAAAACCCTATTATGGGTGGAGTTTTTAACTGGGATGTAAATCTTTCTGAGTTTTGGATAGGTGCTTCAAATATCCAATAAAATAAAGTATATGGATATTAATAATATACTACCTAATATGCATGAATATTATGGTTGATAATCTATTCTAGGTAAATGAGACTGTGTATGTATGTATATATATATATATATATATATATATATATATATATATATTTGTGTGTGTGTGTGTGTGTGTGTGTGTGTGTGTGTGTGTTAATTAGGCTTCCAAATCAGGATGGAAGTTCTTTCTGTGATTTATTATTTGAGAACCTTGTATGGCATGGATTTTATTCATAAGATATGGGAATTAATCCTATGACTTTATGAACTAAGGTTGTTGATAGCAAGATCGACTATGTTAGGAAATAGTAACTCACTGTGTAGTCAAATAAGTTTAGTGGTATGAACAATTAATTTCTCTTATGTTAAGGAATAATATAGTATGGGTTGTAAATATTAAGGTATATGATATCATTAATTTTTCTGATATGAACCTTAATTCAGCCAATTTGCTATTATTATAACTTTTTCCGAAGGGTGAATTTTCATCTCTCGTTTGAAATGATTACCAATATAAGCCAATAATCTATTAATTACTATATATATGAATTGAAGATTTCCTTTTTTTTATTAGTGGTAAGGAAGGGTTAAGGGGAACCTACTCCGTACAATCTAGATAGTTTATACTATGAAACCATAGCCAATGGTATACCCGTTGAAGCCATCATAACACAACTAGGTACAAAATAGCAACATTCCTTGTAATGCCTCTACCATGTTGATATCTATACTTGCTTCTGTAATTGAAGTTTGAAAACATTGATATGTGATTCATGTTCTGAGTTAGTGCACTCTTTGAATTTTCGGTCATTTTTGCTAAAATATATCCATTTCCTACAGAAGAATGTGATGTAAATCATACTTTGGAAAAATTGTACTAACGTTGAATGATTATAATATAATCACTAAATGGATTTTTACAGTACATTATGTGAACCCAGCTAGTATGCATAAAATGTAGTCCTTATGAACCATGCTGGTAAGTTACCTCCATTACAAGGTGAAATTTTTTCCTTATACTATTGTAGAATATTCAAGGAATGGCCATACCTTGGATCAATTTCTGATCCAATACATGCCTTTGATTGATATGTTGTTACAATCATATTTTTTAGTCTAATTGAATCCATTATTGTTGTTAAAATACCATCATATCTAGGCTCCAAAGAATACGACATTGCTGGGGAAACAAGTAGTATCTAGTGAATGCATCCTTACTATGTGATTTATTTACTTTGATTCGATAATTTTTTGAAGGTAATGTTCATGCTGATTATTGTTAGGACCTAACTAAACCTATTATAAGGTGATAGATATTTATGTAAGGGAACCTAACTGTTTTATATGCATTTGATTCTTTTATTGAACCTTAACCTAAGATAAGGTGAATGAATTTTTGGAAGGGCTTTGATCCCTAAAATAACCTAAGGCAATTCATTGATATCCTAACCTAAGCTAAGATTAGTATCATGCAATAAGGGGTTTAAACCTAAGTAATGATACATTTACCTAACCTAAGGACCAACTTGGGTAAAAATTTAGTAAGGTTGGGTTGGAGATAAGGGTGGTGGCACCATTCCTTAGAAAGTACTTGGAAAATTTAATTTGTAATTTAATAGTATATACTACCAGTTTTGGCAGCGACTCAGTCTAATTTTACATGCTAATTAGTTTTTTATTATTGGTAAATAGTTTTAGGGGGACTATACCCTGTTACAAAAAGGGTTCAACAACTAGATATAACTATGTAGATGTGAAAAAAAGGGATCAAAATCTAGATAGAACACTATCTTATTCAGTAACCAAGATATAGTTACAAAACAAGAAACAAATAGGATACAGACTGCAATAGAACAACAAAAAAGTAGCAAAGTCACAACAAAAATACCACAAAAGTTCAACATCTATAACGACTCTCTCCAGCCCAAGTGAGTTTACTTCTCGGATGCTCTTTTCAATTTTAGACTGGATCATTTATAGTAAGGTGAACAATGCCAATGTGGTGATGTGCACTGGGTCCAAAGAATTCAAACTACGAGATGGTCTGGATCCTGTCTTTATCATTCCCCCAAATAGTTCCAAGGATCCCACTAAGCATGGTAATGCTTCGAACTTTCTGCTCTTAAAATTCACTTATGGCTTTGAAGATAGCCATGTTGTGATCATATCTATCTTTAGCTCTCCCCAATCTATTGTCTAGAGAGTTCAACTTCTTATAAATATTACCAATTTGATCCTTTTCCAATGTCATTGTCTTCATCAGTTTTTCTTTTTCTCCTTTCTTATTTTCCATACATTGTATGTCCTTCTTTAGTTGCTTCATATCTTTCTCCCGAGACTCTAGTTTATGAGGCACATGATTCCCATCCTAATGCAGGGCCATATCCATTCTAGCATTACTGATATGCTACAATTTTTTCACAACCTCTAGCTCTTTGGTGCTTCTGAGAATCCAGAAAATGTGAGGGGTGTTAGATTTTGGAAGCTTGGGGTTCTTGGTTTTTGGATTTGGAAGGGGTGTCTAGAATGGGAGTAGGATTAGAGGAGGTGGTAACGTGTGCATCACTAGAAGCAGTTAGGAAGCCCAGGGGAATTTAGAGACCCAAAGATTATGCAACAGGAAGATGAGGCCCTGGTGGAGAGGGATGGCACAAGAGTGCTTCTTAAAAGTCCAGAACATAGCACTGAAGGAAAATTTAGTAGGTAGTGTGGGAAGAAAACCACATAATGCCTTCTAAAATGATTTAAAAAGACAAGGTGTTTAACAAGGACGCATTTTATACCACCCTTATAGAGAAATAATACCTAACCATCATATTTGTCACTTCATCATATGTATTGGGAATAGAACTTACCCTAATACCCGAAGAGAAAACAAAGTCAAGCTCCTCACCCTCACCGAAAAATTTCTTGGCCTCTTAGCGACCCTATCAATCCTTTTACTAAAAAAAATGATAACCCTCCAATTCAAGGCCTGTAGCCTTAGCAATCAGCTCTTCATTGATAGTAACATGGTGGCCACCATATTTGACCCTTCTATCCTTCCAGTCCATTGCAAAATGAACCAAAAATTTTCTGATCATTGACCATGAATGTGTTCAATCAAATTGGAAATGTCACCCTTGTGCAAGAGGTTCCAAAGCTCCTCATTATTTTTCCATGCCGAATCACAGCATGGCTCCAATTGAAACTGTGCCCCTCCCATTTTATTCTTCTCCCTTGCTAATCCTTACAATTTTTTTACTCCTCAAACCCTCCTCATTTGAATCTATTTATTCCTTATGTTTGTCTCATTTTTAAAAATCCCTTCCACCTGTGTGAGGCTCAATGGCATTAATATGACCGTAATAAGGATGATAATTCACACATGTGTGATCTTTCTCACATCCACTAAGGCTCGCTCCATGTCATTATTGTTTTTTATTTCACGTATGGATTCCCATATTTATCCACATTAATGCTAATTTGTACCTCCTTAGGAATGTAATTTTCATTATCACATATGATAAGATTATTATTGATGCCAACATTGGCCAAGGTGTTTGCAACCTTTTTCCCCTCCCTATAATTATGTCTAATGATGATATTCTTGAAATTTTGACAAATATTTCTAGCTTCCAAAATAAAGTCCTTGATAGTCTAGCTAGGAGGAGGAATTTGATTTAGGTGGTTGATGATGTTAAAAGAATCCCCTTCCAAAGTTTAGTTTATGTATATCATAATATTTGGCTATCTTGGGCCCCCATAGAGTAGCTAAGGCTTCAACATAATGATTCATCTAAAACCCCATTTTACCAGCATAAGTAGCAACTAAACAACCTTTTGATCCCTAATTACACCTCCCCTAGCAGCAAAACTAGGATTACCCTTGGAGGCACCATGATAATTAGTTTTGAATCAATAAAAGGTCTGGAATTGTTATTTTAACTATTAGTTAATAAAAAGTTTAAATGAGGAGCTGGAAGGTTTCTTAGTGGCTACTGACAGTTTGTTACGGAATTAATGATCTTAATCAAAGAGAAAATACCACCTTGGAAACAACAAGATGGAATGGTGGATAGGGAAAAGAGTTGTTTTTACTGTTCATTTTGATTATTCGATCTCTATGGTTCTACATGTTGATTTTCTATTTTTTGAAATGGTAGTTCATATTTATTGCATTTGTAATCTTGTCATTGCATGGCGAAAATATAGGAAGAAATTTATTACCGAGTCTTGTTGATCAGAGAAAACACTTAGCTAAACTTGCACATAGAGTCCGCATGGAAGAACAACATGGGAGCAAAGGCATGAAGGTATAGGAAGGCGTCACATGCGAAGGTGTAGAGTCAAACTTTCAAAACTTAGCTGATTTTGGAGATCAAGTCTATTCTTATAGATTGGTGTGTGGAGCACACAAAGCGATGCTGAGACTTGTGCACCACTCTTCATGGATATTTTTGAAGAACATGTCAACTCACTCTTGCATGGGCATACGCTAAGAATAGATCCACCAATTTAGTTAACTGTCAGTGATCTATAAATAACATACTTGCATGTATGGCTATAGTTGTAAAAGGCACGTGGTTATTATTAGCATGCGACCTATTTCTGGTAGAGTTAAGTGGTGAAGGACTAGTTCCCCCACCCTATATATATGTAATGAATTACTTAGTAAAGAGAGAGATATACAGAGACACATGCTTTGAAGAAAGAGAGATACATGAGTACATGAGACTGGATAATTGTAATAGATCCATGCACACATGTCTGGTATTGTATGAAGCTTTTTTACTATTGGTGCGATGAATATATAAAGAATATTGGTTGAACAACAATGTCTGATGTGTATTTTAAATGTATATTGTTGTTATCATGATGATTTACATTTAAGCGCTTATAGATCTAGTTTAGTATAATGATGAATAGATGGATTAGTTACAAAAAATATATGTTTATTACTTTATCATGCTACCATTCTACTACAGAAATCCTTAAGAGGGACCCGGTACCTTTATGCGCTTCAGGTGAGCGCTCAGCCTAGGTTGAGTGATGTGCTAGCACAACTAGGTGTTGACTAAGAATTGTAGGCTACATCATTGGTTCTGTTGCTGGGACCTCTTTTTCAGTTTTTTTAGAATGGTTCACGACGAGGACATAATGGCTAACTTTGGAAAGCATTGAAGAATGGATTCACAATCTGGAGGAAGAATATGCACAGAGGTTTGACACTGGATCTAGATTCAGCACACGTACTTGGGTAGAGTAGAATCTGTATGATAGTTTATACAAAAGCTTCTTTGTTATCTTTCCAGTAGAATTGTATGAATGGTTAAATGCACATGCATCTAAGTGGAATTTGAGGTATCGCAAACTTAATTGGACACAGGAGGAATTTCAAACACTATATGATGCTGACCTAAGCTAGACTCACGTGATAGATACCTGGTTTTGGAGTTTCCTAAATAGCTATATTTTGGAGAATTCAATTTTGACTTATTCATGTCTGAAGGTATTGGAGTTCCAGTTCCTATGATCCTAGAGGGACGTATTTGCAAGGTATTCTATTGGCTATCAAAATACTAATGGTAACATGGAACTTGGAAGATAAACCCATGGAAAGATAAAAGAATCTCCACGCACGGGGGTAGGAACATGATTGGTGAAAGATGGTAGACCTAGCAGTAGCACGACAAAGGGAAGAGAGGCAGATGAAGTATGATGAGGTGCATGAGAGGGAATTATGCAAGAAACAAGAAATTTCAGAATGGATGGTGTTGTGGAGAGAGATGGCTCATGAAGGATTTGAGGCTCATGGGGAGGAATAAGAACAAGATCATCAAGAACTCCCCCATCTAGGAAAGCATGACAAAGAACCCTCTATAAATTCACATGGAAGAACACCAGTAGATATGACTTGGGCCACGGGCGTACATCTAAGCCAACCTGTTGACCTATCCCTTGCGCTTGGTTTTTGAGTATCTAGTACAGCAGGTAAAAATAGTTTTAATTTAGGAAGTGAAAGCATAGAAATAAGTCAGACATCAAGTACATCAATGATAGCATAGAAAGATTCATTATTCTTTGGGGGTACATTTTCAGGTTCATCATCTACACAGAATATGAGTGCGTCGAGTGTGGGATTCACCTCTGGAACTAGGACTACTTCATAGACTATAGGGGTCCAGTATAGTACCACTGCTGGGATACAAAGGAGTGCATCGATGATGCGGGAGCATAACTTGTAGAGGCCATAACTTTTGATCCGACTGTTGGATCGTCCTGAAATTTTACAGGGTGGTAGATATACATTAGTACTATGCTAGGGACAACTTTGTTGGCAAGGTTGTGCTCATTTTGGCACGTTTTCGGGCTCGGATTCCGTCATCTAGTGGTCTAAAATTGGCTCAGAATGTTTTTTCTGCTTTTGTCTAGGTCTTAGAACTTTAATAAATTTTGTTGTGCTTGTCAGAATAAGTCCAAATTTCACGTGAGCCCTAATTTATGAATGCATATTTGGCACACAAATTTTGGGGTCAATCCGAGTTGTTTTGCATTTTAGGGTTTTTGGCATTTTAGGGTTTTAGAGTAGTCTTGAAATAAAAGGAGAATGGTAATGATGTAAGAGATCAGTGTGAATTCCAGAATGGGAAGTAAGCTATTTTGAAACTCCTGGTTTATTTTGCAAAGTTGTTTATGTGTGTTTTTGGAGGTATTTCAACCTCTTGCAGTTGGATTCACATCAATCGATGGGCCCTATTCCAAATCCTGGAGGAGGATCAGGCGGTTTGGGAAATTCTAGTTCCAGTGGTTTGGGTGGTTTTAGAGGAAGAGGAAACCAAGAGGTTTTGGGTCATGTGGTCAAGGCCTGTAGCAACCCCAGAACATTTATATGAAGATGTCCCTTTGTCTCCCAACATACAGAGGTATGAAGAATGTTGCTGAACATGTTCATGTGTGAAATATTGTGGTGCATGAAAGGTATTATGGCCTTTGAGTACAAGGAAAGTCAATTTGCTACTACATTATAGGTGCATGCGCATAGCTAGTATAGGAAGTTTGATCCCAATCAAACTTGTATTGATTATGTAGCATTGAAAGATGCTTTCTTGAAAGAGTTCCATATCTCATAGTTTGAGCAGAAGAGTATAAGCGCACTCAAGGATATAAAGAAAGGAACTACTAAGAGTGTATGTGAGTATGATTCCCATTTTAAAATGCTTCTATCCAAACTCTCTTATGACATCCATGTGAGTCAGCATGCACAATGGTTTTTTGGGGGATTGATTACCCCATTTCAAAGAGCACTATTACATAAAACTTATACCGACCTGCGTGAAGCATTGGAGGCCACTTTACACACTGAAGTAGTTGGGATTATTGACACTAGAGTTAGTCCATTTTTTGAAGCTCAGATAATAGCTATGGAAAAACAGTTAGAGAAATTATCGGCAAACTCAGCTCATGAAATGCGCTCAGGAATCTGGTGTATAGATTGTGAAGTGGAAGGCCACACCAAGGATAGTTTCCCCCACACAACTGCACGTTCATTATTGTTGGACTGTGATATTTTCCATTTGAATCATGATGCTAGTCACTACCCCCTACTACAACTCGAGATCGGAAAGAATGTATCCTCCTTTTGTAAAATTTGTAGGTCCAACAACCCACGATACTGAGGACTGTAGATTGATTGACCAGATCCATGATGCCATTGATATTGGGGTAAGACAAACGAGTGTGGCTGATAATTCTAAAGGGAAGAATGGGCATCTAGATAGGGATTATAATAAAACACGCTATGAAAGGAATGTCGAAAGGTTTGAAGGGGTTTGTGAAAGGGGACGAGGATACTGAGGTGAATATGTAGGATGAGGCCAAGGTGGAGGAAGGAGTGAATTCCCTCAAGGAACTTGCTATACATGTGGTCCCCTAACCATTATAGGTGTGAATACCCGCAGAATATTTCATGTTCATTTTGTGGAAAGGGGCATAGTTATGAAGAGTGTTCGGAATTTTATGAGCATCTCAGTAAGTAGCACAAGAAAGAAAACAAGGGTGTAGGGATGGTTAGAATCCAAAGCAAGATAGAAAATCGTTGGATTCCCAAGCTAACACCAGAACCTGAGGCAGTAACATTCAAGATAACCACATGAGCTAAGGTGGCACGCGTAAGAGAGGTGTTGCAACAGAAACTGAAAATCACTAGGGAGGAGGTTTTACATGCTAGGTATCCATATCCAGCTCATTAGAAAGAAGTCTATTAGGAAACGATGGAGGTCCTTAGAAGCCTTCAAGGTGAGATACAAGGTTTGAAAGAGAAGTCTCAGAAATTGGAGCACAAGGATACAGAACAGGCCCCATCAGATATTTATGACATCAGAGAGGTATGTAGAACATTGCGCCAGGAGAATATTATTTCTTTATTAGGAAATTGGTTGAAAGGGAATACTCCACACGTGGGAACTGAGACTAAAAGACAAATACTTCATGTGAATCTTCCCCTTGATAGCATTGATTACGAAAAGGAGATCACTTTGAATGTTTTTTTGGACGGTTGGCTGTTTGTTAGTCCAAAAATCTGTCGGGTGGGTAGATCTATGTATAGACGAACCAACAGTGTGTGGGGCATAGCCCCTCTTTGAGATAGTAAAGCGAAACTAGTTTATTATTATTCTACCAGCAAGAATCTGCACAATTCCTATAGTATTTTGCCTTCAGGGGTTTGGGATCTTGTCCCAGTTGGGGTATTTTTGACTGTGAGCAGAAAGGAATGAGAGGAAGAGAGGAGATAAGATAGTTTTGAAGGGAGAAAAGAAATGAATTCCAAAGTAGAAAGGTCAGAGGGTTTATGTTTTGGGATTGGTAGTAAATAGAGCCAAACCTATTTGCATAAATGAACAAAGCAATACTGATGAGCAAATGAAAAAAAAGTATAGATAGATCTAACAGAATAAATACACAGATCTAACTTAAGAAAGGTCTGATGCACATAACACACATATTCAGCACAAAGTCTCAATATTTGTATTAATGTTTTCTTCTGTTACAAAAAGTACAAAGCCTTTCCTTCTCACTTCTATTTTTTTATCTAAAAAATGTCCACCACTTGAATACAACAAGTATTCAAGTATTTATAGAAGGAGGAGAAGAGAGAAGGAAAACAGGAACCAACAAATAATTATAAAATACCTACAAAATATCTAAAATTCAACTGTTGACTTTGGGCAACTTGGTGGATGACAACATCCTATGGTGCAACACGGATGACATCATCATTTGTGCCAACATACTTTTAGATATTTACAAAAATAAAGCCAAGAGGAGGAAGGCTATTCGTCATCGTCTCATGGCTGGAAAGGAGTACCTTGCTTCTGTTCAGGAGAGGCAATATGGAATTGGGCCCGGTACTCCATGAATTTGCTGATCATTGGCTGAAGTTGATCCTGGATATGACCCTTGGTATGATCACCGATGACCTCACAAGTCACCCGTTCATCTCTGAGTTTTTTAGGGATCTTGAAGTACTCATTATCTGCCTCCATCAGGTACCCTACAAAGTCACAACAGGCTAGAAGGTTATTGATGGATTCAGTGTCAAAAGTAACTTCTGGCCCTAATCCTTGCGAGATGATCTCTTTAAAGATCTAGATGGTTTGATCTACCTTCCTCAAGGTGAAAGATGGTGTGAGTAAGCCCGGAGACAACCTTAGGATAATTTGCTCCATTTGATGCATTGCATCTAGGGCTTCCTCCTTGACCTTGTCTATCTTTTTTAGGACAAATTCCATCTGATCGACCTAGTAGTCCAAAGTAGCAAGGATCTTGTTGGGTGCTCTGGGGTGATTGAAGACGCCGAATTTAACTAAATCTTTGAATGAACATTCAAGAATCTTCTAGAATGTCTCATGTTGCAACCTAGCATGGTCCAACTCTTCGAAGATAGGTCCTGTGATCACCTGGAGTTCCTTGTTCGCTTGATTAATGTTCTAATATAGCTCGGTGAACTTGACGATTACTTCCTAGCTGTCTTTGAGGATATGGTCTCTCCAGGTGGATAATGCCATGCCTTGTTCACCAATCTTGGCATATTCATTTATCTTATCCTTGCTAAGGACCTCAAAAGTTTTAGTGGCAGTTATAGGAGGTGCACTGCCCATTTTCTGTAGGGTGTGGAGAAGATGCTTATTCTATTCTTTTAGCAGCCTCTTCTCTTCCTTTGATTCTTGAAGCTTCTTGCAAAGGGAATCCACTACAGATAGGGCCTCTCCTTGAAGGCTCTCAGATGATGTTCCCATTGTGACCTATGTCACCGTATAATCTATAGGTGATAGATCCTTTTTTATCCTTTGAGGGATCGGGATACGCGATCTCCATTACTCTTTCTCCCGATGCACTCTGAGAGAAGCGGGTTATCAGTTTTTGCTTCTTAGTCCCCCTTCATTGGAATAATGGAGAAGTCCATAGGTGTTATGGGGATTTTCCTCTTATGTTGACTCAGGTGCTGGGAGATCCATGTTGGAATTACGAGAGAAGAAGGAACAACAGAAGAAGAAGGAGCAACTACAACGTACTCAAGGAAATGATTTGAGACGCTTGGCAATGGCATTGATAAAGAAGCCAAACCTCCAACACTCACAGGGGTAGGAGCTACTGTAGGAGAGGAAACTTTGGGGACAGAAGGAACCTGAGAGATGAGGGAAGAAATACTAGGTGATAGCTCTGCGAGGGAAGAGAAGATAGAAGAAGAGAAAAGGGGAACAGTTAAGATGGGGGATAAGACACAACCAAAGGAATGGTTTCTTGGGCGATGGGAGGAGGAGAAGGAGGAGTGGGGGAAGGGATGGTGGGAACCTCCATGGTTTTAGTAGTGGTAACATCCTGAGTGGATGTACCTGTAGGAACACTCTCTGCCACTTCTTTTTCTGGAGATACCAGAGTTATAACCTGTTCTTGTGCGGCAGAGGGAGGGCTAAGAGGAGATTCTTATTGGGTGGTGCTTGAATCTCCCTCCTTATCTTTACCTTTTCCCTTTGGAAAATGTTTTGGTTTGGAAGGTGTGTTGCCCAAAGGGGACATGGCGAAATCTACCCTGAGGTAGATGAGGCCGTTATATCTGCACCAATGCTCTGTGCACTGTAATGTTCCCTTAACCATCTCCTTGATGGTTTGAGGTGCCTTTGTCCTATCAATCGTAGTAAATGGCTAGTTGTCCCCATCCGTGTCTAGATATACCTGATCAAATTCTTGATTGATTGTTTGGAAACCTTTTGGGATGACGGCCATGCCATATTGAATGATTTCTGCTAGGGCCAGGTGGGAGTGATCCTTTCTCCTGAGTTTGACCTCATGATACAAGTCGATGTAGATGTCCTCGATCTATGGAATGTGGATCAGATCGAGTTTTGACTTTGGGAGGAAATTTCTTGGATCAAAGGTGGGCCTTGCTGGGAAATTGTGCTTTAGGTTAAGCAGTTCTAGCTCTGTAAACATTTCCTGAGATTTGGTGTGAGAATTGCAGGTGTACCTACCCACTATGAGGGGGAAAGGAGTTCCACCCTTCTTCCTTTTCAGGTACTTCTCGTGATATGTTATGAGCTTCCTAGATAACTCCAACATGATCAACCTAGGGCCTACATACCTTGGTAACTTGGTGGGCTCCCCTAAGAAATTGGCCACTCTGAGATAGGTGAAAGTGCGGAATTGTGTAAATAATGACCCCCACTTCATGGTTGCAGTGACTATGCTCTCGGTCATCCGACCGTGAGTCATATTGGGCCTCAATAGGCATATGATGCCATAGAAGAAGGCATCATTGATCTTGGTGAACTATGGGATGTTGTTTTCCAGCTTCAATTATGGGTAGTATTCATATATTTATACCTGGGGCCACACCTCATATCGGCTCAGTGCTGGATAGTCCCTCTCTGAGGCTATAGCGTAGACTACGTAGGAGTTCATGTAGAAACTCCCCGTGTTGGTGAGTTGTTGGAGCTACTCAGAGATGATGCTGCTGATGATCTCTACCCACTCAAAATTCTGATCAGGTATGTTCTTATTCATTGTTTCAAGATACTTGAGCATCCATTTGTGGAAGTAATGGGCATCAGACAGCCCAAATACCCTGCTTAAGAATGTGATGGTGTCGCTCAATTCCTTAGAGAATTCGTTGCGGTGAATAACTTGTGGCCATCTGGTTATTACCTTCTTATTTTTCAGGTACACCTTATTCATCAACTGCATGCATTTTTCTTCATTTTCTTCCCATGCCTTGATGTAGTCTTCCTGGCCACTTATAGCCAAAAAATGTCGGTGGTGGGGAATACCTAGCATAATCTCAAAGTGCCGAGTAGTGAGGTTGATTACGACCTCAACCTTTTCGTTCTCGACACACCTTGTGTCTTTGTTATAATAGTTGGCCACCACCATCATAAATTCATTAGTCACTGCACTAACGGGGATCCCCCCAGTGAAATGCAAACCACTGCCCACCAGTTTTTCTATCCAAGGACTACCTGTGACCCTCCTGGTTCTAGCCCAAAAATCCTCCATGTCGATGTGGCTGAATTCGGAATCCCTGATGTCTAGGTCACATTCTTCTTGGGACTCGAGCATTCTGACCCTTTGATATTTATATTTCATCTCTTCTTCTATGAGTTTGGCCTTGCCCTTCGACTTGGTTGGTCTTTTGCTTGATGTAGACATATGCAAATCTGAGTTCAGTTGCTGATCTACAAGAAGGAGTGAAGTCCAACGTAGAAGAGCCATGTTAGCTGTTAGATCTTCCATCAAAGCTTTACAGAATGAGGAGTTAGCAATTTAAATGCCTCTGGGCGCAGGGTGCAGAAAAATTGCAGGGAGCAGGGTTAAAAGTATGGCGCATTGGTGTGGAATGTTACAGGGAAGAAAATAGTGCCAAAGGGCGCAAGAAATTTACACATAACATCAGTTTTATTGTAGAAAAATTTGTGTTTGCGCCATTATATAATATTCATAACTGGGCACAAATAAGTTTGGTGTTGCATGGAGGCAGGATGCGCCAATGGCGCAGATATGGGACATGTTGCATGTAATTTTGGTGTGCCAAGGGGCACAACATTAAGGGGTGTATCACTGATTTTAAGTGCATCAAGGGGCTTTGGGTGCAGCACAGGAAGAGCTTGTATGGCACTTATTGTTGCTGTAAGTGGGATTGCACCAGCGCTTAAGGAAGGATTTTATTAGTTTTATATGGAGCAGGAAGGATGTGTGCTGCAATCAGGGACAATGCACCTTCTTGGTGTGACTGTGTTTTATGTAACATGAATGGCGTCTGTGCCAAAGGAAAACCATGGGTGGAAATGATAACTTTTTAGGTTTTCTTTCCTCTGTGAGTTTGTGATTTTTCAGGTTTTATCGACATGGCTAGACAATGAGGGGAACATAGCAAAGAGATCTGGGTTCATTTTTTGAGACAGAGCCCTCTAGGCTAGAAAATCTGGAAGGAGGGGAAGACTGGTTTTGGTGGAAGCCACTTAGGTTTATCTTTTTATCCAACAACAAGCAAAACCACAGCAAAGCAACAAGCAAAACTCACAAGAAAAGTAAGAACCACTTACCAGAGATATATAGACTAAGAGGAACAAAGTGGGGTCCACAAACATGGCACGAGGATGACAGGTGCAGAGGAATAAAGTTTTCACGTGTTTTTCAATAGTGAAAATGACAGGGTGGATGTGCCTATATATAGCCAGATGTGTAATAAATGTGCCACCAACCTTTTTAAAGGGCGCACTAAAACACATGTCAACATTAAAATATTTGTGCCCTTTGGCGCAGTTATGCGTCTGTCAGCAAAAAAATATCTGCGCCTTTGGCGTAAATTTAGGACTGTCAACATGGGATTTTGAGTGCTTTGGTGCACCACTTGAGGGTGCAACATTTTTGTTGTTGACATGTCGGTGCATGCGCCTTGGTGCATGTGAGAAAGGCGCATCACAGGGAGGCGCAACAATTGTTGTGTTAACACTCCAAAGGGTGCTCCAAAGGAATAAAAGGGGGCACAAATAACTTTTGTGTTGCATGAACAAAATCTACGCCCAGCCTAAAAAGGACCAAAATGACTAAGTTCGACAAACTATATTTTTCTGAAAGGGATTTTATGCCATTCCGAACAATGAGGGACCTTAACGAGGACCCAAAACAAAATTTTGGTATGGTTACCTGTAAAATTGCCCTTGTTAATTTTACAGGATAACACTGTTGAGAAATATTTTTATTGACATAGGCGTGGAAGTAAATGTACTTACATTAGATGTGTGGGAAAAAATGGGGAGACTCCCATTGCAGCCATCATCTAATGTATTGTTCATGGTAAACAGAACGAAAGCTACTCCCATAAGAGTTTTTAAGGATGCATCTATCATATACAAGGGGCCAAGTTCATAGGAGACTTCGAAGCACTAGTGCTTGCAGAAGCATATAGCTTCCCAACTTTTATTGGGTGCTCTTGGTGTTATGCAAACAATGTTGATTTGAGGTTTAACAAGGGGCATATCAGCTTTGAGAATAAGGAGGAAAGGGTTATAATACCATTAACTGATGGGAAATCCATGCCATATGTGGAACCTTTACGTGAAGAGGACTTAAACATAATCTATATATGCGATATTCGGGACCCAGAGGTCTAGGATCCATCTAAGGAAGGAATCCTTCATTGGGAAGATTCTCATTCAATCAGTGATACTGTTAGTGTTGCTTGTGATAGTTGGGCTCATGGCACTTATGAACTGGTGGGGCGCAAAGTTAAGCACATGATTTCTTACAAAAAGGGTTTTCACTCTGTTCAATGTATAGGTCACTCAGTACCCCACTATACCGGATCCAAAAATTTGGTTGGGTTCTTATAGGCCATGGAAACAAATTGGGATGACCAACTTAAACGATGCGCTATGCTGTCATATACTTTGGGTGGGATAGCCGCGCGCTGGTGGGTGATCGACAGGGATAATCTCTCAGAGTGGGGAATGATTGGGACTACCTTATCAACCAGGTTTTCAAGAAGTAATGCCCCTACACAGATTTTCCCTTATCATGGTGATCACCCTGCTCAACATCATATCTAGCAGTGTGAGAGACTCTAGACAGTAGGGCAGGAAGCATTACCACCCTCACTTTGGGTGCACTAGTTTTTTTCTATTCTACAAGGTTGCATGCGTGCTTGGTATGTATACGCCAACTTACATTGCAACACTAGTAATTGGAAGACTTTGACTGTAGGGATGATCCAAATTTTTGACTTCTTTTCATCTACACAACCAGTGAACATATCTTTAAGCTTTATCAAGTGCTTAACCATGGGAGACAGTGGGAAAGTGGAAGAACTTATTCAAGAATTATTTGGTGAGATAGAGATAGGGGCATGTTTTGTAGATGAAGAAGATGATGTCATACTACTTGAGTGTACTTCCTTGGAAAAAGATAAGGGGAGTATGGTTTACATAATTGATGAGGAGGAATTTGAGCACTTAGATGTGGATCATTCACATGGAACATGTGAAGTGTTAGCTAGTACGGATGTAGATGCATGCTCATATCATGAACCTATGAAGACAACAAAGGTCAATATAGGCACAAAAGATGAACCTAAGGAGGTGATAATTGGGGATTACTGGTCAGAATCCAAGGTAAATAAGATTATAGAGTTACTTCAAGACTATGAGGACTTATTCCCAAGAGGATACCATGAACTTAAAGGAACGCATATATCACTTGGAGAAATGAAGATAAGGATCAAGGAAGGTGCGCGCCTTGTTAGGAAGTGACCATATCGGATGAATCCCAATTTGTGTAATAAGGTAAAAGAGGAGATTGACAAGATGTTGAAATCCAAGATCATTCGACCATTGGATGAATCAGAATGGGTCAGTCCTATGGTGATAAGCATAAAAAAGGATGGTAGGATTCAGATTTGTGTTGATTATAGAGAGTTGAATGCAGCATGTGTTACAGATCCCTTTCCTACACCATTCACGGAGGAAATATTAGGAGTAGCTAGGAACGAGATATATTCATTTACAGATGGGTTTTCAGGGTATCATCAGGTTAGGATTGCCTTGGAATATCAAGAGAAGACCACCTTCACTACTGAATGGGGAATCTTTTCCTATACTGTGATGCCCTTTGGATTGAGCAATGCGCCTACTGTATTTTCCAGGATAGTGGTACAAGCCTTCAAGGATTTTATTATTAACTTTTTACAAGTCTATCTTGATGATTAGACTATCTATGGGCTAATTAAGGACCATTGTGACAATCTGTGCTTAATGTTTGAAAGATGTTGACAGATTAGTATCTCATTGAACATCAAGAAGTGCATATTTGCTACTCCCTTTGGCACACTTTTAGGACACATTATCTGTAAGGAAGGGTTGTTGGTTGACCTAGCTAAAGTTACAGTCATCATAGGCTTGAAAGCGCTAGCCAGTCAACGTGAGGTGCGTAGATTTTTGGGTCATATAGGGTATTACAGGAAGTTTATAAAAGGGTATGGAAAAGTTGCTACACCCTTGGAGGAATTACTCAGGGGAAAAGGTACATTCTACTAGAGGGAGTCACAACATTGCGTGTTTGAGATATTGAAGGAGAAACTTACTATCGCACCTATCTTGCGCTTTCCTTCATTGGATAAAACTTTTCATGTTCATGTGGATGCCTCTGGCATAGCCATTGGTGCCATCTTACCTCAACCAGGAGAAGGTATTGTGGATCATACCATTTCCTTTGCTAGTAGGAAGTTGACCCCTGTAGAACATAATTTATACCACTACACAGCATGAGGCCTTGTCCATGATCTATGCCTTACAAAAATTTCATCAGTATTTGTTGGCTACACCATTTGTGTTTTATACAGATCACATGGCACTAAATTATTTGGTGAACAATCCCATCTTACAGGGGTGCATATGCTGATGGATACTCTTATTTAAAGAGTTTGACTTTACAGTTGTGGTAAAACCAGGAAAAAGTAATTCTACACCAAATCACTTGTCTAGAATCAATCAGGAGAAGAGGCACAAACAATAGAAGAGATCATGCCTGATGCATAGATGTATAGGTTATAGTGTGCACCATCATAATTGGAGGACATTTTTGTCTTTCTAAAGACTTGTATATTGCCAGAAGGCATGAAAGCTTTAGAGAAGAAGTAACTTGCTATTCCTACAACACCATTCATGTTAATCAGTGGTTATTTTTACAAGTTAGGTAGAGACAAGGTGTTACGCCATTGTGTATTGGAGCATTAACGAAAAGATATAATGGTAGAAGAACATGGTGGTATTGCAGGTGGCCACTATGCAGGTGATGCAACAACGTGCAAGATCCTACTTGCTGGTTTGTGGTGGGAAACATTGTATAAGGATTGTAACGAGTATTGTAAGACCTATGACCATTGTCAATGCCTCAGTCGACTAAGACCAAGGAATGAGATGGCTCTACGCCCAATTACAAGTGCAGAACCCTTTGATAAATGGGTGATTGACTTTATCGGGCCTATTTCACCAGTCACACACAGGATTGGATCGTGCTATATCATCACTTGTATAGATTATCTTACCTGATGGGTAGAAGTAGAACCTACAAACTATTGTATAGCAGCTACAATAGCAAGGTTCTTATGGGAGAATGTTCTTACAAGGTATGACTATCCTTTAAGTTTAACAAGTGATAAGGGCACACATTTTTTAAATGAGACAATACAAATTCTTTTAGATGGGTTTATGGTTGCCCACCATAAAACTACACCCTATCACCCTCAGGAAAATGGGATTGCTAAGGCTTTTAACAAGATTTTGAGCCACACATTGACCAATATTTGTGATGTTGGAAGGAAAGATTGGGATGAAAAAGTATCTATTGTTCTTTGGGCTTATAGAACAACATACAAAATATTGAACAAAGCCACACCTTTTCAATTGGTGTTTGGCATAGAAGCTATTCTTCCTATAGAATTTATGTCACCTTCTTTGCGCATTGCATGCGTGCTGGAGGTATAGCTGACTGAGCAAGCCTTGGAAGAAGGGATTAAGAAGATGGTTCAAATAGATGAGCACCGAGCCATCACTCATTGGAGTCAGAAACAGGTGAAAGCACGCCAAAAGGCATGACATGATCGCCACATCAGAGATAATAAACTTGTGGTGGGACAAATGGTACTTCTGTATGACTCCAAGTTTTTATGCCATCTAGGAAAGCTCAAGGTACATTGGTTGGGGCTATATGTTATCACTCATATACTTGAGTCAGGTGCTTGCTAGTTAGAAACAATTGATGGCACACGGTTGCCCAGTTACTTTAAAAGGAGTAGGTTCAAGCCCTACTATAAATAAGTCTTCTTGGTGTTTGTAATAAGGTAGTATTTCCAAAAAAATTAGGCTTCCCTTTATGAATTTCCTTAATGTATTTCTTTCATCATCGTTATGCTTTGTCAATTTAGCTCTTGTTTGTGTACTAAGCATGCACTTGCGTGCATGAAGCTAACTACAATATGAAGCATGTTGATGCATGCAGATGGACTGCACATCCTTTTCATGTGGGGTAGATTGTTGGTGACTCTCAGGTATATGTTGCAAAGATGTCATGTTGTGGGTGTTGAGAAAGAAGTTTGCTAAGGGTAACTGACAAAAGATTGTCTTCTCAAGATAAGAAAAGATGAACATGGATGATGGAACGTATAACACAAGGTAAGCAGTGGCCATGGTAACTACCAGGAGCTGATCCAGTCACGAAGATACTTGGGTGCTAGGGTGCATGCGTTGATGAGAAGTCTATGACAAAGGGGAAAATGAGCACGCTAGAAGGCTATAGTGTTTGGCACAAAGGTATACCGTGCGGAAATGATAAAAATGGGTCATTAATGAGGAAAATTTGGTAGGTGGAGGAGCAATTAACGAAATGAAAAGTAGAAATCTATATAAGGACGGGATACGATTTCATTTTTACCCTTACGAATACAAGAATTCAACAAAGAGCCTACACATGCAAAGAGCATAAGCTAACCGATTCAAGGTATGAAGCAAGTGAACCAGGCGTCGAAGACAAATTTGTTTATTAGAAGGGATTCAATCTCCAAGGAAAAGGGTTTAAACGAAGAAGAGTAACGGAATAGAGCTAGGGTGCGTGATTTTGTGATTGCAAATTAGGGCATAGTTAAATCGGGTTAGGGTTTGAAGAAAACTACTCAAGACACATAACAACTGGTCTAGAAAATAAAACCTATAAAGAAGAATGGCACCAAAGAAGAAAGTAGCACCAGTAAAGGAGAAAAATAAGGTGGTGGTGGAGGAAGAAGAAGAGATGGCCCCGGAAAGTAATTATTTCCAAAATGTAATATCCTGAGGAATTTATTGTGGGCCAGGAATGGGAGACCCACATCTGACTAAGTAAGATAAGTGAATATAATCACTGATACCAATGAAAACCAAAAGAAAATATACGACCTACTCACTTCTTCAACATGAACAGGTGAGCTGAGGATGGCATGCCAATATATGATGATGACTAGGGAAAAGCTACTGAAAGGGAACGGTGTCTACCAGCTATATGAGGTCCCATACTTTGGAAAGTATGCACCGTTATATAGATGGCTAATGAGATGAGTCCATGAGGACTTCTTCTACTTTACAGGATGAAGGGTAAGATTGACACCCATCTTTATTGCCACAATAACCAAATTAAGGGAAATAGGTGAAGATAATTAAGACTGACCTAGCTGACAAGAACGTTCCATCTTGGAAACAAAGAAAGCACTAGGCTATTAGAAAGGAACGCGTGGAATGAGACATTGACAAGTTGAAAAATTGTCCAGTAGTACAGGAAGCAGCACACCTGGTCATAAAATTAAATGACCAAGAACATTCATCCCAAGTTAATTCTATGTGGTTACATGTGGCAAAGCGCATGTCAGAAGGAACCACTTATAACATTTCTAGCTTCATTGTAGAACAATATAGTAGAGGAAACACGCGCGGGAAATAAAATAAGTTTTGGCTGTATCTTACTAAGTTTAGTCTTTATGGAGATTGGGGTACCAGATGGCCCAAAAGAGAACATATGGGAATACCCCATGAATCATAAATCTCCAGCTAAACAATTCAGCAAGTATCTTTGCAAGGGGTCAATGATAGAGGAGGTGAAGGAACACATAGAGATGTGGTATGATAGGCTCCACATGGAATTTGGAGAGGAATGGCGCATACCCAAGGATTTTCCTTCGGTCCTTAGGAAGTAGGTATAGTTTGCAGTCTACTAACATTTTTGTATTGTGTGCTTTCCAATGGTAGATGGGTCGTGGAGCCCCTGGTGTAAACTACCTTATGTATTTCCTGTGCAATACTTCCAAGCTACATTTCATCGGTTCACCAATACATGAAGGTTGGTGTTTAATGAAGATAAGGTGGACTATGAATACAACACCTTGTGGAAGACATATGGATATCTAGGGAGGAATGCATACAATGAGAATAATATCTTAGATATTTTGAGCATTAATCCAAAAACACTGGCCATTGCGGATATCAGGGCTGCACTAATATATCTCCAGTTGAATCCCAAAATGGAGAATAACAAGTATGTGGAAAATGAGTTCGCGCTCCCAGGGCCACCAAAGGGGAAGCATACCATGGATAAAATTCTGACACCTAGGCCCTCTGAACCCAAGCAAGATGATGAGGAAGAGGATGAAGAACATGAGGATAATGGCGGCTTGGTGTGAAGAAGGAAGCAACCATCTGGCTAAGAGAAGAATCACATAACAAATTCCCAAGGAGAAGGAGTTACGGGGGAGGAGCAGGGCGAACAAAGGTTTAAGAAGGTATTTAAGTGCACAAGGGTGCAAGGAGAGACCCCATAGGTGAAGGATCCATAGGAGAAGAAATGAATAAAGCTTAGGATAAGTGAGGAAATAGAGGAATCTAAGGAGAAGGTACCTTCATCTCCAGCCAAAGAAGAGCCTCAACACAAGGAGGAGAAAATAGAAGGAGAATAGTCAGAGGCTACATAGGACAAGGGTGGAGATACATCTAGTATTCCTAACCTTGATGCAACCATTCCTAGAGGGCCTCGATCCCGTCGAATAGGGGATGACACCAAGACACATACTATGGGGTATGTAGAAGACCCAAAGCTGATTACTTGTGCTCAGTTTTAGAGCACCATCGAGAAAAATGATTTATTTGGATGGGTGCTCATGGAAGAGGACAAGACGACTCTGTGCACAAGGAAGCAACTTTCATGGTCTATGCACACGCATATGGATGAGCCCGAATTTGATGTTAGTGAATAATTGTACACATTAAGATGGTTGAAGAAGGCACCTGAAATGCACCACATGAAAAATAATCCAACAATGATGTCAGACGAGTAGGTGAGCAATGCTCTAATAAAGGTATCTTCTAAAGTAGCAAGAAGAAATATTGATAAATATGCTACCATTAAGGCACTGACAGAGAAAATGAAAGCCAAGGATGTGGAGATAACATGCCTAGTATAGGAAAGGGACTTGATCAAAAGAAAATATGACACTTTTGTTAATATGGTAGAGGAAATTGGAGATGATGTTCTAAAGGTACGCCCACATCTGGAATCCCAGGTACCAAAATAATTTCCTTCTGCGATGCACTATGTGAAAAAAATGATAACATTAGTGTTGGAGGATGAAATGGCACATGTGTCAACATAGTCCGAGGACCCTGGGGAAAAGTCAGAGAAAGCGCAGGCTGTAGTAGAAAGGAATATTTCTACATATGAAGGCCTACTACAAGTCAACCATGATGAACTAAAGAAATCTGATCATGTGCTAACAATATGCACATCCCCAGATGTGCTGATCACGGTGAAAACATTGGAGGAGGAAAATGAGGTCCACAAGGATATGAAGGATGCTACCCTAGGCCACACTAAATGGTTGGTTCTGGTGAAGAAAAAGTGTGAGGCACTACCTGCAGCACAGGAAACACATAAGGAGAGGTTAGAGGAGCTTGGAAAGCTCATTGCTCAAAAGATGGATGTATTAGAGGAGGTGAAAACCTCTATGTCAAGCGTAATGCTTGTGATACAAAATGAGCTAGGGAAACTCATTATGGAAGAGATTCTGTCTATCATTGCAGACGTGCCTAAGGTGTCAGGAGTGGCGTTGACAATGTGGGAGAACCTGGAAGCTGATATCAAAGACGAATATCCAAAGTTGCTATTTTAGGATGAAATGGAGAGGCCTGAGGCTTGAACAGTTTTGTTAGCTGTGTATACCTTACTCAAAATTTATCCATTCTTTATTTATTCAACCTTTCTTTGTGTAAGTTTTGGACATCACCATTGTCGAGGTGACAATGAGATTAGTGTTGGGTGATGTTGATCATAGAAAACACTTAGCTGAGCTTGCACACAGAGTCTACATAGAAGAACAACATAGGAGCAAAAGCGTGAAGGTATAGGAAGGTGTCACGCGTGGAGGTGTAGAGTCAAACTTTCAGAACTTAGCCGATTTTGGAAATCAGGTCTATTCTAAGAGATTTACGTGCGGAGCACACAAAGCGATGCCAATACTTGCGCACCACTCTTTATGGAGATTTTTGAAGAACATGTCAACTCACTCTTGAATGGGCATAAGCTAAGAATAGATCCACCACTTTAGTTAACTGTCAACGATATATAGATATCATACTTGCATGTATGTCTATAGTTGTAAAAGGCATGTGGTTGTTATTAGCATGCGACCTATTTCTGGTAGAGTTAAGTGGTGAAGGGCTAGTTCCCCCACCCTATATATATGTAATGAATTACTTAGTAAAGAGAGAGATATACAGAGACACATGCTTTGAAGAAAGAGAGATACATGAGTACATGAGACTGGATAATTGTAACAGATCAATGCACACATGTCTGGTATTGTATGAATTTTTTGTATTGTTGGTGTGATGAATATATAAATAATATTGGCCAAACAATAGTGTCTGATGTTTTTTGTCAATGTATATTGTTGTTATCATGATGATTTACATTTAAACGCTTATAGATCTAGCTCAGTATAATGATGAATAGATGGATTAGTTACTAAAAATATATGTTTACTACTTTATCATACTACCATTCTACTACAACAACCCTTAAGAGGGACCCGGTACCTTTGCATGCTTCGGGTGAGCGCTCAGCCTAGGCTGAGTGATGTGCCAGCGTGACTAGGTGTTGACTAAGAATTCTAGGCTGCATCATGTCTATAAAGGAAGATGGGAAATAATATTATTGTTTTTTTTGGATTCGGTTCTAAAGTTTTTGTGGAATCTATTGCAAAAAATTAAAAGGAAACTCTGGGAGATTGGAAAAGTTTTGCAGGGGCTCTACCAGGCATGATAGGCTCTAACCCATTATAATAATATGATTTCTCTAATTACTTCATAAAAATAACTTCGCTCTTATGTGAAAATGCATTCTCAGTTTAAATTTTTTGTGGTTACAATATTATTTCTACCCTTTTCTAGTTTCAATCTGTTATATTTTGCATATCTAGTTTAGTTGACCTTAACAATTCTTTTTCTTATATGGGCCTCTCTATATCTAGTTTAAGTCAATGAAAATGAATTTGTTTGCATATCTACATCTAGGTGTGTGATTTTTGTAAGGTTTAGAAAATTTGTGTATCTCTTGTTTGAGTTTTACTATTTGCGTGTAAACCTTTGTATTAAGGTTGAATTTATGATTACAAGGTTGAAGCCCACATGGAAATAACGTCCTGGGTTCATTTTTTACTTGTCAAGTTAGGCTATAACATAATATTTTTTGTTGACCTTTTTTTTAATCGAAGCAAGTTTTTGACTCGTTCTTATAGACCATTCTCTTTGTAAATTTTGGTTCAATACCTTTTAAGACTCGAGAATAAATTTAAACCCAGTTCAAGAAATAATAGTTGAATATTTTAAATCTCTACATAAAGGAGATGGTAACTCGTTTATTAGTATGGATTCTTCCAGTCTCCTTTGTATAACTTATGTATCTATTTTATCGTTTCAATACCACCCTTCTAGGGTTGGCGTGAATCTTGATCAAAGTGGGTAATGCTTCATTCCTAGTCTTCTATGATATTTATTTTTCTGAGTTGTGTGATTTTTCCATTCACGAGCTATATTCAAATTTGGTTTTTTGAGTTGTTCTCTTATGATGTAATTCAGTATCTTAATAACTTTTACTTGGTTTTATCTCTGATTAGATTTGGTATCTAGGCATTCATTGTCAACTATGATTATTATTGTCTTGATTTTCTAAATTATTGGGAATGAAATTGAGTTTCAGTTTTTTAGATTTATTCCTTATTGTGCATGAAATATTTCTTATATTGAACTTAATTTAAATATATTTTCCAGTATTCATTTTTTGAATGGAAAACCCAGGACTGGACTAGACAAATTTGTTTGGATTGACTTTAAACTGGTTATTTGGAATTTTTGCGAATGAGCTAAGGGGTTCTTAACCTCTAAGAGTATGAAATTGAGTTCTTACACTATTGGGTTCATGTTGTAATATGTTTTACATTAACTATAATTACCTTATTTTGACCCCATGTATGAGATGGTTTTTATAAGTTGATAAATAATAGTAGTTGTAAATGATATCCCTTTTGGTACATGAACCAGTTGAGTTTTTTCATGGTTGACTTGGTCAATAAATTATTTTATAATAATCTAGATGAAGTTTACTATTCGATATGCGTATAATTATTCTTTAGGATATTTTTTTTTTCAACTTGACTGACATATGGTTTGTAATGGCTTTTATCCTTTCAATTTGACACCCCTTGTGTTGCATTCAGTTCATATGGAACCACTCTGATTGGATAATAGTATAACTATAATAGTCTTTATGAAGGGGAATTAGTTAACAAACTTGAAAAGGAAAACAACTAGAATGTTTAATCAAGTTTCATTTAATTATGATTGGATATTTATTATTCTTGTTGTAATTTATGGAAGTAACTTACCTTGATGACCAAAATTTTATTGATATAGATAATTGTTCCTAAATGTGACTTAAATTGACTTACTTTATTTGTATGACGTTGCGGTATTTTTACATGCTTAAAAATGTTGTTTTTAGTTTGGTACTTAGAAAAAATTCATTAAATAACAATGTTCCATTCATGAAATTGTTGGATAGAAGTAGACTTTTCTAATGTTTTAGTACTTATCATGCTCAGCTCTCGTGAACTGACTCATGCTAACAATTTTATAGATGGATTTTGTGAAAAGTGAAAGAAGAAAGACTTATAGGAAGTTAAATTTGTTTTATTGATGAAGTTCATTCAATTCAGATACTTGAATGTATTAAAGTTTTTTTAAAATGATTATTTTGAAGAACCATGAAGGCCTAGTGCCATAGTACTCTATAATTGTTGAAAACTGATGTCATTGTTGGCTGAAATATTTACGAAATATTTAGTGGATGGAAAAAAGGGAATTCTGCAATTATTTTGAGTGACTTATTGTACGATTGGAATTTGAAATATAAATTATCTTTTTGATATGACCAATGCTGATTTGGTTATTTAATCCTAAGTCAAATGTATAAATGACTTATTAGATACCTTTTGGTTATGTGTTGATTGGATAGGAAACTATATATATCTAAGTCCATTATTCTAAAAGATAATGATAAACTAATTTGAGTTATATTTTTGATGTAGTAAACATTACTAGGTTGTGACTATAATGTAATGTAGGTATTACAGATTATAATGTATTACCTATATGGATCGAACTTAATAATTTTGTTTGAACTTATAGATGAAGTAATAAGTTCCGAAGTGGAAGGAAAGGGGAACTTTATTGTCATGTTAATATGAACATATTTTATGATCCTTAACCTATATTGATAAATATATCCATAAAGTGATTGAATAAAATATTTTATTTAAATGTGAACCAATGTATGGTAAATTGGAAAGATAACAATGCTATGTTAAAATGGGGTTAAATGATAAATAAATCATTAAAATTAACTTAACAGTTTTACAATATAATTTGTACTTATTCGATGGAATTGAAAAAAGGAAAATTAAATGATGTCCTTACTTATTTAAATTATATTTAATATTAAGGTTTATGGGACTAAAGGAAAAATGAATAATAAATTCATTGAGTTAACTTTAGATTTGATCTACTTATCTTCAACTAATGAGAATGTTTATTTGATCCTTACTTTAAGGAATATTGGTATTGAACTTAGCTGATCCATAGGTACGACACCTAATAAATAAACATAAACTTAAGTGTAATTTACAAGATGAGAATTAAATAGTTAAATCACTCATTAAGTATGTCAGTTCCATTATCGAAAATAAGTGGACTGTTGCAGTATAGTTATTGCTGCACACTACCCACTTAATGATGTAGGTCATTAGGTGGATATTGTGAAGTAACCACTATGCTTCAATATCCCACTTAGGTCCTCTAACTGAATTGTCATAAAGTGGAATTTCAGCTCTCTTTTTTATCCTTAATTGTGATAGGCATATATCCAAGTGTTTTCATCAACTTATGTTGACCTATGGTGAATAAACACACCTGAATTGACGTAAGTCGATTTGAGTATGTCTACTTATCCTTAGCTACCATAAGTAGACCACCATACTAGTTTATGTATTTTTTCCCTATTTAGTGTGAAACATAGACCTAGAATAGGTTAACAGAAGTCAAGGAAGTCTAATCTAGATAACAATTCGAGTGGGGTGAAAGAAATATTCATATCAACAAGTATGTCATCTAGGAATGAAAATATGGTAATCATGTTTAAAAATTTGGCCAAAGTATTACAAACTACTTGTTGTGTTGTATTATGTCACCTGGTCTAGGGTTACGTGATATCATATGAGTATCCATAACACATACTCATATAGGATTCTTAGACAGTAACACGTGATTCACCTGTAAAGGGTAAACGAACCAAAAGTATTCCTTATATACACAAGAATATATTAAACATGAGAGATCAGTTTAATATTGAGTCATGAAATGAGATATCAGTATTACCTAAGTCATTACAACTACATATGGTTTACTATTATGTGATGGATTAACAAGGAATTTTGTTCTAAATTATGTGAATTCAGAATAGTGAACATTATGTTTATAAAAAAATCCCTTGTTTTGTGAATTCATAAATGAGGATGTTACATTCCTACTAAACTAACAGTCATAAAAGTCAAGATAACCAAACTAACAACAAACCTAAAAAATAAAATAGCCTAAAAAACCAAAAACTAATAACACATATTTAATCCTTGTCAATTTCTTCCACTGAATGCATGTAGTCATTCCATTCTTTAACCAGCTCTATAATAGTCACCCTCCATTTTTCGTAGTCTGGTTTGATTAGTAATTTTTGGGCATTCCACCTTTTTTTAACTTCTTGTCCCTTTAAATTGTAAAAACCAATTCTCCCATCATCATTAGGTGTTATATAGTACTTATCATGTTCAGGATATGCATGCCTTTGATTTGTGATAAATTCTCCTTCATTTTCAACACATCTTTTTTCATAGCTTGACCTCTTTCATTAGCATTTTGCAGTTTCTCATTGACCACAATAGAGGTAATTTTTTCAATCTTCTACTACACCTCCTTTATTTCAATTGTGACCATTCTGATCTTGTACCTATTTATATTAGTATCAATCCTACAATTTTTTAATTCCTTCCTAAAAGCATTATCCTTGACCACCGAATCTTGTGTAGAAAATAAATAATTTTTTGCTACTTTCATAGCCTTAAGGCTACCTATGGCTTCATATGTATTATGTGTTTGTGTTTCAGATACTTCTTCCTTTTCTAAAACTTTGGGAGGGATCTTTTTTTTTATTTTCCTTAACTTCCATTTTAGGCTCTGTATTATTCTCCTAGGAATCACCATCACCACAATCCACTTTGGTCTCCTCTATTACCTTCTCCTTAGAATTAGGGTTGTTTTCCTTTTTCCCCTCATTCCCATCTATTCCTTCTATCCTTTTTTCCTTCAAAATTTTCTTCCTATATATGTATGATTTTATCCTCTTTCCCAGAGTTTTAATACCTTCCCGCATACTTGGGTTCATCTCCTTGGCACTAATTTTCTCTGTCCTTTCAATCATAGGGGTCCCTATTTGAACCAAGGCTTTAATGAGCCCTTGGTGTAGAGGGAATTTGAAATTCCCTTTTCTAACTTGATCAATATACTTAGTTAAATATATGAACAAGAAATTTGGGAAATAGTATTTCCTACCATGTTAGATATGGTTTATCATAGGGAAATGATAGAAAAATAAAACTTTAAACCTTCCTTCTAGTATTACATATGATATCAAAAGAAAAGTAATTTCCTCAAAAGGAAGAGATAGAGAGTTTCTTTCATAACCATTAAAATGTTTTCTTAAAGTATCCTTGCCTTATAAGAAGTTATCCACTTCCAGAATACAATTTTTCTTTGGCTTAAAAATATTTCTACCCCCAACAGTAGCCATGTAAGTTTTGTAATTAACTTGGGCATGATAAAAAAGGAGAAAGATTTCATACACACATGTCCTTCATTTCATTAATTTGCAATCTAAAGACTCAACTCCTCTTCGTGACATTTGAATATGTTGAAAAAATTAGTCATACTGGCTCTCTCCATAAGCTCTTTCACTTCCTTGTTGTTCTCTGGTAAAGTTACAGGTTCTACCCTTACTAAATTGTCCACCCATATTTTTGATAAAAGAAGTAGCCTCTCCAATTCTTAGCATTTTGTGCAAGAGATGCAGGTCTAGACTGAAGTTTTTCATAACTTTCAACCTCTAGTGTGTTTCGCACAGAATGCTTCTATCCTTTCATTCCTTTGAGAAATAGATAAGGGTTAGGGCTAGGAGGAATACCTATTGAATGTCGAGAGGGTGTGTGCGTACCGTAGAGAGAGATCAGATCGATTGCAAAGAACTACTTTTTGTCTGGGAAGGACTACCTACAAGTAAGAATACAAGACCACCAGATTCTAATTAGACAATAAATGAGGGAACTGCCTTGGGCCCAGGAAGTATTAAACTTCCTTTCAAAGGTGGTCAGTTCCCCTGCTAATATGAATTAACACAAATTATTGCAAAATTATAATTTAATTAACTTGTTAAAACAATAGAGGAAAAGGCTAGTTTTGGTTTTGAATCATAGTGACTGATGTCGGTCACTGTCACCGGTACCAATTTCTGCTAACCGATATCGGTAGGGGCAATGGTTTAGGGGCTTTTAGTGAAGGTTGGCTATAAGGTGGATATGGTGTTTATAAGGCTAGTAAATGATTGGGGATAGGTAATGGGGTGATCGAGAAGACTCAGAGAATATGGGGGTTGTTCTTGGGGCAATGTAAGGGTAGAGGAATGACAGTTAGATGTAGGGTGTTACCGGGTAGTAGATCTAGGAATAGACTTATAATTGTTGTAATTCAGAAGTTCAAGAAATGTTATCAAAAGAACATACAAGATACTACTTACTAGTTCCTGATGAAGATACAGGTCCAAAGACTGTGATGACGAAGGCAGGGTTCAGGTAGGATGATCTGACAATCGAAGATGAGCTATTTTCTCTCCCAATGCTTGGATGAGTTTCACTGGGCTCTGCTTAATCAGTTGCAGTCTTAGGCTTGATGTCCTTCTCTGCAAACTCCTCTCTTTCCTTCACTTGTCTCTACTTGACCAAGTGAATTTCAGATCCTTCCAATGACTTCTGATATTCCAGATCAATGAAAATCCAGCCTCCTGTTTTTTGGTTGGGGGAGGTCATTTACAGGGAACCAATGGTGATTACGTAACCGACAGGCGGTCGAGTAGGAACCGATGTCGGTTAAGTCAAAGTGGGCTATATTTAGTAAAATAGCCAACTTTCCCTCCTTTTCTCCTGAGGAATTAGTTGTGGGCTTGGTCATGTCATTATTAGGTTGATTTTGGTGCGGGTGAGGAGTAATTAGTCATGGGTGTGGATGTAGACCAAGTTATAGGTCTTAATTAGGTTAGTTTAGGGTTAGGGCTAGGTCATGATGAGGTGGCGAAATGTGGTGGCAGGTTTGGAGATGTGGATTTATTAAATATAAGGTAATTAATAAATAATTGTGCAAGGTTTAGGTGGTGAGGCTAGGTTGCGAAATGGGATGCGGGGCACGGGGGGTCGTAAGACACAAATTTGGTGTCTACATTAGCCCCTTGTTGTCGTGTAGCTTGTCTTGTAAAGCTTCACTGACAATAATAAGAAGTGGTTACTTCTGTTAAGGGTATAGGTAATCCCCCTCAAATCTATCACAGATTGAGGTAGCGTGAAATCAGGGATAGGGTTGATAAAGGGTAAATGGTGTTGAGATGATGGTAAGATGGTGGGGTAGGTCCAAGGAAGCAGATACACATTGAAATACAATAGTGTGACCAGGGTACATGATTTGAAGAGCAAACAAGAAATTCATAGGAAAAGGTCGATAGTTTATCCAAACAAGGGTGATATAATCCTGGTATCCAAGGCATAGGAAGTAACTCCAGGGGATATAACGAGGTAAGGTACAGGAATGTTTAGGCATGTTTGGTAGTATGACATGGTTGGTTTGGTTGAGATAAATGTCACAGTCTTGGTCTTGGAAAAGTTGGTCGACTGATCAAGTCAAGTACCCTAATCATGCTAAAACACGAACAACTGAGCTCGATTGAACAAAAAGCTACATAATGGGTGGATAAAATTGTAAGTTGCGGGTTTTCGGTGAGGTATTTAAGTGGTGTGGCCTTAGGTCAGGCCAAATGGTTGGTTGCGGCCTTGGGTCAGGCCTGATTGGTTGGTTGCGGCCTTGGGTCAGGCCAAATGGTTGGTTGCGGCCTTGGGTCGGGCCTGATTGGTTGGTTGCAGCCTTAGGTCGGGCCAAATAGTTGGTTGCGGCCTTGGGTCGGGCCAAATGGTTGGTTGCGGCCTTGGGTCGGGCCTGATTGGTTGGTTATGGCCTTGGGTCAGGCCAAATGGTTGGTTGCGGCCTTAGGTTGGGCCTGATTGGTTGGTTTCGGCCTTGGGTCTGGCCAAATGGTTGGTTGCGGCCTTGAATTGGGCCAATGAAGTCAAAAAAGGCTATTTAGCAAAGGAGGGTATAGGCGATGTGGTGAGAAAGGGAGATTGGTGAATAAGGGTAGAAATTGTGGTGAAAAAGGTATTAAACCGATATCGGTTAGCTATGACCAGTATTAGTTAGATGATTGATACCGGTAGTTTAGGGTAGAAAATAACCGATATCGATTATAGGTAAAAAAAAAACTATAAAAAGAAAAATACGGCTTGTCATTGTCACATTGTCAATTTGATAACCAATACGGCTTGTCTGGGTGTTAAAAGTGATTTTGGTGAGTTTGTACGCTGAGTTGGCAATAGTTAAGTGGAGGAGTGAGTGATTGGTAGACCCCAGCGAGTAGGAGGCAGAATTTGATTGGTGGAGGACCTAGCAGAGGAGATTTATAGCCATGGCACAGCCAGGAGGAGCAGGAGGTGCTGGACCAGCTGGACCACCACCACTTATCCCACCACAATGACGTGTAGTCGTATCGGTAGGTTCTAAACCTCTAATTATGTGAATTTAATGATTTTAAGTTTAGATTTAGGTTTTGGGTAGGAATCCAAAATTTAATGAAATAACAAATAAATGAATGTAATTTGAAAAATGGAGTGGGTAGGTAGGTTAGTTAGGCTAAAACAGTAGGGTGGGTAGGTTTGTAGGGTTTTCCAGTAGGTATAAGGGTAGAAATAGTCAAAAATATGGTTTTGGGGGCCGCGTCAGATTTGGCTCTGGACCCGGACAGTGACCGATGTCGGTCACTAGGCGATCGACATCGGTCACCAAATTTTTAGGTGAAGTGGTTTGTTGGTGGACTGGTGTCAGTCGTATGTTGACCGGTGGCAGTGTATATCATTTGTTGTAGGGGACCGGTGCCGGTCAAGGGTGACCGGTACCAGTCATTAGTTAGGTTTTTTTTTTTTTTGTGTCGTTATTTTTGGTGTTTTGTGTTGGTTGTTGGTGGTGTTTGGGGTGAAGAGGGAGGGGGTAGAGTTGATAGGGAAGGTGATTGAGATGGGGGGGGGGGAAATGTGGTGGTTGTGTGGTTGGTTCGGTTAGGATAGATTAGGTGTTGAGTATGAATTAGGAGGTGTTGAATTGGTAGGGGCATAGTTAGATGGCGAGAGTAGATCGGGGTGGTTGGTAGGGTGTGAGATAAGGAAACGAGATATCGTAGAAGTTTTAGGGTAAGATAGGTGGGTGTAGATGTGTGTTATAGAGTCGGGGTGTGGTCGGGTGGGTAAAAGGGGGTATAGAGGGTTAAAGTAGTTGTTTTTGTAAAGGGTAGGTCTAATGAAGTGGGTTGTTTTTGCAGGCACATCAACATCTTACGATGCGGGATCGGATGCCCCCGCTATTGAGACGGATGCAGTCACATGTGTCTGCAGCGTAGTGGGCCATTATGTGTGAGGTGGGACTCGACGGAGTCCAGCGATATAGGGCTGTGGATAGGGACCACAACATTATGGTTGCCCTCATCGAGAGATGGGATCCGGCAACCAATGTTTTCCATCTCCCTACTGGAGAGATGACTATTACCCTGGAGGATGTGTATCGCATCCTGAGACTACCGATCGTAGGGGAGTCAGTATTCCAGGTAGATGCGGAGATGGCTATGGACAACATTCTTCAGGTATTTGGAGATACAACCGCATTATTGACTTATCACAGCACAAGCATTGCCTATGGGGACATGTATCACGCCCACAGACACGAGACACGAATTTCCGTGTTGATGATTATAGGCATCACATGCTTCGCCCTCCCAGACTTAGAGGGAGGCCGTTTCCCACGGGATTTGATGGGAGTGCTACACGAGATGGTAGAGGAGCATACGTGCTATGCCTGGGCACCAGTATATCTGGTGCAACTATACAGAGAGCTGTGGGGTTATCGCCAGATGAGGTGATTTGGGATTTGCTCCACATTTTTGTTACACTGTTGGGCATATGAGCACATCATATGTATACGACCAGTAGGGCTGCCCCAGCAGCCAGGGCCATAGGTTATATACAGATATGGCTTTCAGAGGTGGTTGGGGGTCATGGGCCAGCCATGAGCGGTGCTCGCAGGATGGGACGTAGCCTACTACCAACATATGTTAGAGCGCTTGACTGCGCTAGACATTATATGGAGGCCCTATAGAGGCTATCAGCCCCGAGGAGGAGCCCGAGCATAGATGTGCTAGATCTAGTATACTTTTTGGATAGCTGGACGGAGGCCTGGAGAGTATGGGTGGATACCCCTAGAGAGGGTATGATGGTAGTTGGGTCTGCGACAGGATGAGCCACCTCCCTTCCCACAGTACCAGAGGGATGATATAGAGGCCCCACTACCTTCACCGTAGCCCGTTGACCCAGATTAGGTAGCAGAAAGGCTAGCAGATGATACAATGGACGATGCTGGGTACACAGATTCATTTTTGGTGTGGTGGGCAGGGGAGAGAGCAGCTAGGAGAGCATAGCCCACATAGCCAGATTTAGCGGCTGTTATAGCAGAGAGGGATCGACTCGTAGGACAGGTGCAGTTGTTATAGGGGCAGCTTGCTACTGCACAAGCACAGATCGGGGTATTACAAGGGCAGTTAGCCTAGGCACAAGTATAGCCACAGGCACTGGCAAAGCCACAGGCACCACCAAAGGCACCGACACAGCCACAGGCACCACCACAGGCAGCTGGCACCACCACAAGGACAAGAACAGGGTGTACTAGCAGGACAAGGGCCACTATTACTAGGAGTTAGGGGACCAGCCCCAATAACAATGGTGGCATGGGCTCACTATATGGAGGTGAGAGCAGAGGCCTAGTATTATCAGGATGTCCTTGATGGTACCAGGGCTGACTATCAGCCATATGTGGCACACAGAGCCGAGACCTCTCGGAGCCAGATATCCCAGGGGGTGCAGCCACAGCCGGTGGTTCGGTGACAGGGAGGAGATGAGAGCTAGCATAGGGACCAACAAGGAGAGGGGCTGAGGGTGGTGGGGAGAGCTGAGACACCCCTAGAGCAGATATGGTTTTTTTTGGCTATTGGATATAGACACCGGTCTACGAACCAGTTATGTTTATAGAGGCCTACGTGCCTACATATGATTTATTTATTCATTCTTGTTGTATATACAGGCCTGCGAGCTGAGTACAGGTTGTATAGTTGATACCAGCCTGCGAGCCGAGTTGAGATTTTGACAGTGATTGTGGCCTGCGTGCCGGATTTGTATTATTTTGAGCTGACAGAGGCCCCCATGCAGGGCAAGTTGTATATTTAAACATTGATATATATAGAGATGATGATATTGATCCACATGGTGTGTATAAAATGTTTTATGTGTTTTGTCGATGGTTTTTGAAATTTAATGTGTATAGATGATGAGTTAGATCCAAATGGTGTATATACTAAGGGGTTTGATGTAGATATTGAAATGTCGTACGTATTTTGTGTTGATGGTTGTTTTATTGTAGATAGATGATGTTGATGAAATTGTGATGATATATTGATGTGATTTTGATGCCAAATATTGCTAATGGTGTCGTTATGCAGGAAAAAGAGGCGGGTGCCACAAAAAATTGTAAAAAATAAAGAAAAGGCCCAGGTTTAAGAAAAACGAGACATGTGACCGATATCGGTTAGCTAACTGACGCCGGTAGAACAAGGACCGATATCGGTTAAGTAATCGATACCGGTTATGCCAAAATGAGCTTTTTTAAAAATAGAAAAGCTTGGGCGGTAACTTAAGGTCTTATTTTTACAGTCATGCAATAAGTTAAATACGTGAATGCGACGCTATTTGACAACTGATACAGATAATTGCATGAAAGAATTGAGTGATAAGGAGGAAAGAGACAGGTAAAGTGAGTGTGGGCTGAGATTAAGAAGGTAGAAAGGCAAGTTATATTTGAAGAGGGTGATGAACATGGCTGGACGAGGAGAAACATCCAACAAGCAGGGACAAGAGGGAAGACAAGTTCCACCCCAAGCTGTTGTATCCCAAGAGGTAAACTGTTTGGTTGTCTTTTAATTCTTGCATGTTTTGATGAATAGGCTGAGAGAAGGTGAGAGGGTAGAGATGAGAAAGAAAAGGTGATAGGCAAGGGTTTGGGATAGAGTGAGTGTTATGGGGTAGGTAAGCAGGGTGTTCACGTATGTTTATAGGTATAGAGAGGAGTAAACGAGCAAAATAATTATCGTAGGTGGTGGTTTCAAGCAGGCTGTATAGGATTGACAGTGACCGATATCGTTTAGAGATAACTGGTATCGGTTAGTAAACTGGTATCGGTTATCTATAACCGATACCGGTTACTGTAGTACTTTCTATAATGTGAGAAAAAACACTTGGGGATTTGATTTATTGAATGGTTGTGTGTCATTTTGATGTATGTAGGCAGAGGCAGGGTTGAGGATGAATGATAGTGTGCCAGATTTTTTGTCACGAATCCGATCGGATGTAACACCAGCTGAATGGGTGTTGATAAACCATGTGGGGTTAAGTGGAATCCGCTATTATTCACGAATCACATGCAATCATGCTATATTGCAGGCGTTGATTGAGAGGTGGAATCTGGAAAAGAATACCTTCTATCTGCCAATAGGGGAGATGACAGTGATATTGGAAGATGTGTTTAGGATCTTGAGGCTCCCAATTACAGGAAGACCAGTGTATCAGGCGTTGCCTAGCGCAGCGCGGGGAGTGATAACAACAGTATTTGGTTCAGCTGCACGAGATTTGACACAGCGAGGTTTGACATTCACTTATGGTACAATGTATGCAACACACCCTAAGGAAACAAGGTTGGCAGTGTTATTAATGATAGCGGTGGGGTATTATGCATTACGAAGGGCGAAGGGGTGAAGATTTCCAAAAGCATTGATGAGTGTTATTTGGGAAATGATAGAAAGGAGCGTGACTTTCGCATGGGCACCCGCATATCTGGTGGAGTTATACAGGGGTTTATGGGCCTGCAGGTGAAAACATAGGACGACACTGGATTGTTCATACTTATTACATTTTTGGGCCTATGAGCACATTGTTTGTGTGCAACCGATAGGTCGACCCATCCAGTTGGGAGAGATAGGAGTGCAGAGGTTTGGATTTAGACGATGGGTCTAGACAGAACAAAAGGTGAGATCCCAGGCCGTGATATATAACATCGAGTATTATAGGTAGGTATGGGAGATGGTGATGATTGTGGATATTTGTTGGAGAACTTAAGAGAACTATATGGTGACGGAGCACATAGCTAAGGAGTTTAGGGGTGTAGAGCGATTGAGGTGGATCACAGGGCACAGACCAGGTGAGTATGAGAGGATTCCTCTAGATCGCGTGCGATGACAATTTGGATTTGTTCAGAATATACCTATGGCTTATAGACCATACATGAGGATCGATGCCGAGGCAACATTCTCACCTCCCCAGCCAACACCTCCAGAAGGGCTAGAGGAGCCAGCAGCCAATCGCAGGGTAATGGATGTAGGAGTGACATAGGCCTATAGATTATGGTGGGTAGCAGAGCTGTGAGGTGTATGTGAACGTCCTGACATAGCTGTGATTACAGCGGAGAGAGATCATCTACAGGGTTTATTTCATCAGCTCCAAATGCGGGTGAATGAGACAACATAATTGTTAGCGGTTGCAGAGTCATGAGTGGAGAGACTAGAGGCAAGATTCCTCCATGCAAAAGGATGTATTCGTATGTTACAGGAGATGTTGGCGGATCAGTGGGAGGAAACAATAGTAGTGGCACCTTTGAGGATGGAGAGGCCAAGTGAGTGGCATCGACGATCATGATCACCACCTGATTCGGGAGGAGGCACAAGGGTCTAAGTGAATTTCGTAAGAGTATAAGAATAAAGAAGGATGCCAACCTGCGCGTCGATGCTAGAGAAGATGTATTTGTTTAACATCTAAATAAAACTAAATATGTATGTTGATTTTGGTTATGATAATAATAAGAATGGTTGTGTTTTGAATGTTTTGTGTTAAAAAAGGATAAAGATGAATGTGAGCGAATAGAAATACACAAATAGATTTATATATACCACACATGATAGGTTATGGTAGGGGATGGTCGAGCTAACCTTGGGAGACCCCATATCTCCTAAGTGCTTCCTACATAGCCCATTGCACAAAGCAAGGAGGGGCCTCAGACCAATGTAGTTCTCCCTTAGGACCAGTGAGACGTGAATTCAGGTAATTTGGTTATAGTTAGGCAATTTGTTGGCTGGTAAAAATATTGATATTGGTAGGGTAACGTTGTCGGTGTTGGTAAGGTACTGGCAATGTTGGTGTAGGTATAGGTGAAACGAAAGTTAGCTTACCCAAGTAGTAGGGAATTGTGTCTTGATTAAGGTCAACACACAATCCTAGAGTCGAGTAAAAGAGGTAAAATGTCCCGTAGTTGAGAAGAGCTAAACAAACCACATATTAACATAGGAGGGGCTTGAATCCCTAGGTGCCTTGCATAGGAGATAATTTGATAGGTGAAAAGAGTCGTATTATCACAATATATCGGATATACGTCACGTCCCTTGAGTTTTTTTGTGTTGATGAATGGTGAGGTGAGGTGGCTGGTATAGCTGGGGTGCAGAGAACTTATTATAAGGTGATTATTCTGACGAAAGAGAACCAAACCTAAATAGACAAGTCCATGACTCAAAAGTGCTTGGAATACTACTTTTATTTTTCTGGATATAGACTGATCAATGCGGGAAGTCCATAGGGGATATGTATTTTTTTGTTCTTGAGGTCTTCACAAAGCTGATCAATGCGAGAAGCTTCTGGTAAAGGCTGAATTTGTATAGCTGTCCTTCAAGGGAGTAGTTCTATTTATAGTAGTAGATGCAGTTTTTGTGTATAGCTGTCCTTCGGGGGAGCAGTCTATTTATAATAGTAGAAGTGACTTTGCACATAGCTATCCTTCGAGGGAGTAGTCTATGTATAACTTAGAGGTCTAGATGTCTGTTTGGCATGAAACATCTAGTTTTGTAGGAAGTTTGACTCAAGAATATCCCATAAGTGTACAATTGAGAACATGTTATTTTGATACTTTTAAGTCGTGGACCAGACTAAAAAGGGGAAGGCATCTTTAATAGGAGGTAATGACCAAACCACGTGAGCTTGATTCTATTTTGAGATGCATGGAACAAAATTGTATGAGGTAGTAAATGAGCTCAAGGGATGAGTGCAAGGTAGATAAGAAGTGATATAACACTAAATTCAATAGTAGAATGGTCGAAGATGCAAGGCATTAAGGGGTTCAGGCTCAGGTTTACCATTAAGCGAAGCTAAACGGTAAGTGCCTAATCCGTAAGTATGAGTGATAATGTAGGGCCCAATCTAATTAGGAGAAAATTTTCCACGTTTGCTCTTTTCTAGTTTGGTTACATGCTGATTTTCTTTGAGGACAAGATCACCAACCTTAAAGGTACACTCATGGAGTCACTTATCATAAGCACGCTTGATGTTTTTTTGATAGATTTGAAGATGGTCAAGAGCTGTAAGACGACGCTCATCAAGAAGCTCCAATTGGGCTAACCGCTCTTGGTGGAAATCATCATTGGTGAGAATATCCTGGAGAGATATTCTTAGGGAGGGTATTTTTATTTTGAGAGGCAAGACAACCTCGGTACCATATACCAAAGAGAATGGGGTGGCATTAGTGGAGGTGTGAATGCTAGTCTGATAAGCCCAAAGGGCAAAGGGGATGTGATCAGACCAATTGCTTCCAGAATCGTTAACAACTTTCATAAGGATTTTGGTTAGGGTTTTATTAGAAGATTCAGCTTGACCATTTGCTTGTGGATAGTAAGGTGATGAGAATCTAAGTTTGATACCAAAGTTGTCACAAAGGTCTTGTAACAACTTATTTTTGAAATATTTTCCATTATCTGTTATCAGGCGATGAGGAATGCCAAAACGACAGATAATGTGATGGTTAATGAATTAGACGATTTTCTCTTTTTTGGTTGAAATGAGTGGGATGGCTTCCACCCATTTAGTGTAATATTCAGTTGATGTGATTATCCAACGGTGACGTTGTGAAGATGGTGGGTGAATCTCACCAATAAGGTCTAAACCCCATTGTGAGAAAGGCCAAAGATCTCGTGCGACCTGTAGCGGATGGCTAGGAGTATGTTGAAGATTGGCATGTTGTTGACACATAACACAACACTTAACATATTCATAGCAGTCGTTATTAAGAGTAAGCCAATAATAGCCTAGGCGAAGGATTTGTTTGGCCATGGCAAGGCCACTAAAATGTCCACCACAAATACCGTCGTGGACATGTTGGATGGTATAGGTAACCTCTGCACCAGTTAGACATCACGGGAGGATGCCATCAAAGCCATGTTTATAGAGGAGTCCCCCCATGACGACATAACAAGAAACACTTTTAAGAAAAGTGTGTTTTCCGTTACTAGTAAGGTCAGGTGGGAGAACAGAGGTTGTAAGATAGTCATGAAATTGGTGATACCAGGTATCCTACGAATTAACAGACACATTATTTATCATACAAACATCTAGGGCGGAGTAAGATGGGGCAAAGAGTTGTTGGACCAAGATGAATATGTCAGAGTCAGTTGGTGAGGCAGGAATTTGCGAGGCTAAGAAAGCCATAGTATCCTCAAATTTGTTAGTGGAACGAGGAATGGTTTGGATAGAATAATGAGTAAATAAGGTCAAAAGTAAATCCACGTAATGTTTGTACTTTTGAAGTTCCTCATTTTTACATTGGTAGATGCCCATAACTTGATTGACTACCAGTTGGGAGTCACTGAAAATGTTAATAGACTTGACACCTAAGTGTAACGCAACCTGGAGACCCAAAAGAAGGGCCTCGTATTCCGCTGTATTATTAGTACAAGGGAAATCGAGCCAGAATGAAAGAGGCATAGGCTCAGCATTAAGAGGAATGAGAACAATGCCGGCTCCACCGCCGCGCTGGCATTTGGATCCATCGAAGAAGAGGGTCATTGGATACGACTCTCACTGAGTGAAAGAGTGGCAATGAGTTCGTCAGGGAAATTAAAATTGGTAAATTGCTCCCAAGGTAAAGGGGCTTCCCCGAGTTGGTCTGCGATAGTTTGTCCTTTGATTGACTTCTGGTGTACAAATTCAAGGTCAAGGTCAGCGAGGAGCATAAGCCATCGGGCGATGCGTTGGTTTAGATGAGGTTTGGCATACATATAATGAATGGGGTCCACATTGGTGATGACAAAAGTTTTGTGATTCAGGAGGTAGTGTCGGAGTTTGGTGGCTACGAATGATAGGGCTAGGCACAACTTTTCTACATGTGTATACCTAGTCTCGTAATCCATGAGAGTACGACTTATGTAATAAATGGCTTGTTCTCGATACTCAGAGTCACAATGTGTGAGCATGGCTCCTACAGCATGGTCGGTGGCAGAAAGGTAAAGGTAGAAAGGGCGATCATCCTGAGGTGGGATAAGCACAGGTGGCTGCAAGAGATAGGCTTTGAGAGCCTCAAAGGCTTGGTGGCACTCTTTGCTCCATTGAAAGACAATGTCCTTTTTAAGGAGGTGATGGAAAGGTTGACATCAATCCAAGAGTTGGGAGATGAAACGCCAGATAGATTGGAGTTTACCTTGCAAACTACGCAATTGTTTGAGGTTAGTAGGTGGGGGCATTTCTAAGATAGCTTTGACTTTAGCTGGATCGACCTAGATGCCACGCAAAGAGATGATAAAACCAAGAAGTTTTCCTGAAAGGACACCAAAGACACATTTCTTTGGTTGAAGATGAACACAATATTGTAACAGGCGATCAAAAATAATGGTTAAAACATCGAGATGTTCACTGCGATGTTTAGATTTGCCAAGAAGATCATCAACATAATATTCAAGGATAGTGTGCATAATGTCATGAAAAATGTAAGTCATATCCCACTGATAGATCACACCAGCATTCTTAAGGCCAAACGACATGACACGATAATAGAAGGTTCCCCAAGGAGTTATGAAAGTAGTTTTATGTTGATCGGCTGGGGCTACCAAAATTTGATTGTATCTCGAGAAGCCATCCATGAGAGAAAGCATCTCATGGCCCACAGTGAGATCAACAAGTTGATCAATACTTGGAAGGGGGAAGTCATCCTTCGGGAAAGCAAGGTTAAGGTCCTAGAAATCCGTACATATCCGAAGTCCCCCCGTTGCTTTAGTAACAGGTACGATGTTAGAGATCCATTGAGGATAGTTAATAGGTAAGATGAAGGAAACAGAAAGGAGTCGTTGAAGCTCTTCTTTGACCAAGAGGGCAATGTGTGGAAGCATTTTTCTCAGTTTCTGTTTAATTGGTTTGACATCAGGTTTTAGGGTAATGTTATGGACAGTAATGTCAAGATCAATTCCTGGCATGTCAGCGTAGGACCAAGCAAAAGCTTAGTTGCGGGCACGAAGGAAAGTAGTGAAGGCAGTTTGTTCTGATGCGGTAAGAGATTGTCTGATCTTCACAATGTGAGGATCATCCTCGGTGTGGATGTTGATTTTTATAGTCGACTCATTCAACATGGTTTGAGTATTAGATGGCAAGGCGCGTTGAATATAAGAATCGTCCACACCAAGGTAAGTGAGGATGGAGTCGTCATCCTGGCACTCAACAACATTAATTGAAGGTGAGTCCTCTTCGATCATGTCTAGATACAGAAGGGGAAAAGAAGACGGGTCTTCATTACCACATTGATAAGTGAGAGGACCTAGGAACATAGCGTTTATGAAAAAAAAAAGTTAGGAGGGATAGAATCAAGGTCTATCGACTATGTGGGTGATGATGACAAAATGGGTGATGATGGTTCAGAAGGGGTGACTTTGTCGTCTTCCTAGATACAACTGATATGCGATGTTTTCTTTGGTGTAAGTTTTTCAGGAAATCCAAGACCACTACGATCTTTGTGTTTGCGTGTAGTCACGGGAATGATTGTATGTCGGCCTTGTTCATAAAGACCAAAACCAACACCTTTCCAAGCACAATGAGTCAAGAAGGTGAGGGCGAAACGACGATTTGTTAGGTATTGAAAATCAGATTGGAAGGGAACCACACCAAGGGGAGGTTCAGGGGTAACAGAGGATGTGTCGAAACCCCCATACGTTAGGTTGGTGCGGTAATTAGGTGGTCCGTAGGATATTACCTCCCCCACATGACGGTCGTAGGTAGGATGCGCATGTAGCTGTCCGTACTCCTGTGGGGTATGGAAAGAGCTAATGTTATATAGGTGATACTCCCCCAGCGTAAGGAATTGAAAAAATCTACTAAAGGGTCTAAGGTTGGGATGTTGTCCGTGGGAAAGGAAATGGTATTTGTGACAACGGTCTCATTGGTTGAAGGTGTAGGTGTGGTTGAGGTGGATGGTTGAGGTGTGGTTGAAGTGGATGGTTGGGTTGGATGAATGGGTGTCTTGACTGGTACAAGCACATCATTAGGGTGATATAACATATTACAGGTTTTGAAGGGGGGAGGGTCAGCTTTTACGGTATAGGACTTCCCCTCGTACTCAAATTTTATGCATCTATATAAGGTGGAGGGAACGCATCCCATAGCCCGGATCCAAGGGTGGCCTAACAACATGTTGTATTGGAATTCTCCCTCAAGGACATAGAAGAGTTCAGGTAAGGTACGTGGCCCTACACGAATGTTAAGGATCACAGTGCCTAAGGTAGGAGTAATAGCATCGTTGAATGAACGCAACATGGTGGGGTTGGCACACATGCAGCTAGAGGGGATATTCATTTGTTGGAAGGCTTTAGAAGAGATGATGTTTAGGCTAGCGCCCCCATCAATCATAACACGACGTACGTGGATGTCCCGAACGTAAGCTGAGATTAAAAGAGTGGGGTCAGGATCTTCTGCACCAAAGTCAACAATTTTGTCTTCGGAGAAACTGACAGAGGCGGTTTGCTATACAGGGACGGAAGTGGTAGATTGTTTGGTGAGAGAGGCAACGTGGTTGGGTGTTAAGATGGAGGTAACGGGCAAGGTTTCAGTAGGTAAGACCTCTATACCTTCAAGGATTCCAATGAGAGCTTGTCGATGAGATTCAGAGGCCTGAATGAGATCATACAGTGTCATTTTTACAGGTGATTGGTGAAGCTGTTTGATCATGGTTCGGTGGGAAACTCCATTAGAGATGGGGTAGGCAGGTCCACGAATAACCACTTTAGGTGGTGGTGTGATCGGGATGGTGGACGGAGAAAGAGAGGCCATAGGTGTGCTTTCTTTAGCTTTCCCATTGTTTTTCTGCCCTCGAGTAGCAACACTAATCATATTGATCTCGTGAACACGAGAGGAAGAAGACGGTAGGGATAAGTCATGGTCTTTGAGAGGTGGGGTTGTAATAATGATAGATCTTGGTGAGGAGGGGACAAGTGGTATAGGAGAGGGGATTGAAGCTAAATATTTCTCCCTTCGTAAGTTGTCTTTCTTAACCTTTCTATCCGAGAGAGGTGACTGACGAAGTATGGCTTTCAATGATTTGCATCCCTTTACATCATGTCCTGGTGTGTGGTGGTAAGTGTAGATTTTAGACTCATCATAACCTATAGGTCGAGGTTTAGATGGATCATAGCGTCTAAGTGGGAGTAGGGAAATGGTCGCATTCTCCACCAACATAGCAAGGATTTTGGCGTAAGACCCTTTGAGTGGGTCAAAGTTAGAGGAAGATGAGGCTATTGACTGGGTAGGTTTCGGAAATGACTAGGTATGGTTGATTTGTACGGGTGGCGGCTTAGCCAAGGGGTTTTGATAATTGGGTTTAACTAAACATGACCTCTTCGGTGCAGAAGTTATGTTTAGCTGGTCAGATGAAGTGGTAGCAGAAAACAACCATGGAGAAAGAGGAGTGTGTTGTTGCAGACTCACAGCACCCTTGGATGCAGATCAGGCTTCTAGGTTGATCACTATAGCATCCAGTGTGATTGCACAACATGGAAACCTCTCTCCAAGTGTGGGGACTTGTGAAACTAAGAGAGGAATCTACAGATTAGAGGCTGGTTCCTCAAACTCTTCTGATTTAGATCTATATTTTGCAAAACTACAGAGGTTCAAATCCTAATCCTACTCTAAATTGCAAGAGGGTAGGGATAGAAATGCAAAAATTTGAAACTATCTAAAGATGGCGATGCACCAAAAGAAGTGGTGAAACATTTCTGTCAAGCAAATAGACACAAACCAGAGATTTGCAACATGAAACATACACAGGCTGATAAGATATAACTTAGGATCTGAAATGAAGCAAATAATACAAACAGAGGACTGAAACCCATTCACAGAGCTTGCATTATCATTTCAGTGTCAAAAAAACGCATTACACCCTCAGAGAGGTAAAAGAAAAGTATTACAATCTTTGGAGAGGTCTGATCCTTACATCAATCACTTGCTGGAGGTGAAAGAAGAAGTCTGCTATGCCCAAAAAATGTTCCCCCCTTTAGAAATGAACCAAATCTGGCTTTTACAGTGCAAGGGTCGAGCCTAAGAGACATAAACGTACAAAAAACGTGAGATCCCATTTCTTCTTGACTGCAGGTGCATTAAAATGGCATGGGGGACCTTACAAACCCATACCCTATCATTTTGATTGAATTACAGGAGAATGCGACCCATTCTGCGTTAAATCTGGTCATTAAAATGTCACTTCTGGCCATGAACACGCGTCAGAGCCATTTCTCAATTTTCTCTCTCCAGAATGCATCAAAATTCGAGATTAACCCTAGACTTACATAGAGAATGTCATAAGCTTTCTGTTGATATAAATAACGTGCAAATCTGAGCTCTGGATCAAAAGATATGGAGATCTAAAGATTTAGGGCACAAAACAGGCAAAACAGGTGGGCGGGAAAAATATTTGAACTTTCCCCGCGCTCTGCCACTTAGATGACACATGGCAGGCTCTGATTTGCTGAGAAATTCTCTCTCCTCCACCTTTCCGTGGGCTTTCCATTGAAATTTCCTTGTGGGCCCTTAAACTTGGACACTTGGCACTATTTCATTGGTTCGGGTCAGTGCTTGAAACCTTGCCCTTTGACTTCTGGACTTTCTCCCTCGTGACACGTGTCGTGATTTGATTGGTTCTTGGGCCTACCGGATTTTCACGTCCTTCGCACCTTCTTGTCCTGGATGTCCCAAACTGTTTAGGACAAAAACTCCCAATCTTCCCGAAATGGGCTTCCTTGTCCCTCATTCAGCTGATGACACGTGGCGTTGCTTGATTGGCTTTCAGCTCCTTTGGCTATCCGCGCTCCACGCGTCCCTTTGTCCCAACTGTCCCAGATTGTCTGGGACAAATTCTTTCGAACCAACTGAAATGGTCTTCCTTTGTTCTCGGCTGCTTCGCCTTTTCATCTCCTTTGCATCCTCGTGGCCCAGATGTCCCTTATGCTTAGTGCGAAAGTTCTCCTTTTCGACCGAACCGGGTGGTTCGCGCCCTTCGCGTCTTCATGTCCCAAATGTACCAGAGCAGTTAGTCTATTTTCTTCTCCTTCGGCCGAACTGGCTTTCCGCATCCCACACATCCCGACGGCCCAGATGTTCCTTTTCCCTACAGACTGCCTAGCGGGCTTTCAGCCGATTCACGCCCCGACGTCCCAAATGTCCCGACTTCTTGCGAGGACTAGGACTTAGCCAATTTTCACAATTCTTTCTGGCCCAAGCTTGCTTTTGTAAATTTTTAAACTTTTTCTCAGAACTCCCTCTTTTTAACCTAGACAGGAGAGTTAAACAAAATATGAGGGGACCCTAGGAACATGATTTTTTTCCCTGAATCAATCAATTTGCCTGGGGCTTGAGAATTCTGATGCATGTTATCAAATTAACCTTGGGGGGTGAATTTGGATAACAATTGGTGACTCAGCGGGGTTACCTGTCTACTAGGTAGAAGATCAGTGGCCTTTTAGCAATCCATTGGGCATGGAGTCATAAGCAAGCCTAAAAACTGATCTGAACTTTGAAAACTTCCCTCTGAGCCACTTGTATCCACTGAAATGGAGTCATTCTCACCAAAATGCCACTGAAATGAACTGTGCAAGGGCAAACCCAGCAACACCAAAACTATGTACAAAACTGAAAATCATACATGCTCCAAATGGAACATGCAGAGTGTGCACAAGCACTTCTTCTGTTGAAAGAAAACCTACCTACTCTACTCTAACTTAGAAGTGAAGGAAAGCTAAAAAAACCCTACAACTGGTTGTGCAAAATAGCTTCCTTTCTTCAAAATTAGAAACCATGCAACTGATTTGGCACTGATCATGGCTATTAGGATGAGTTGAAAATCAACAAAAAGTTGGTCTTCTACCCAAATCATCAAGGTGTCAACTCAAAAAAAATCCAATACCTCTTTTAGTTGCTCTGCATTTGGATTGAAGAGGTATGACAGTTGATCCTTGGTACTTTGTAGCTCACCTTCATGCTTAGAAGCAAGCATGACTAGTTGTGACTTCTCCTTTGGCTCCAATGAAGCCAAATACCTAATTGGGCAAGGTCTAATCTGTTTGATCTGCCCATATCTTTGATTTTCAACTCCAAAAATGGAGTCTTCTTGTAGACCTTCTTGAATGGATGGTGAGGAAGAAATGGTGAAACCCTTCTGCCCTTTCCCTTCCTCCAACGAAGAATATGAAAGATTAAAATCTTCCAATCTCGATTCCAAAGAGTTGCTATAAGATGCAGGCTACTGCAAACGAATGTTCTCCTCCATGACAGCAGGCTCTAGTGTTTGGAATGTGGATGATGAAAGAGAGAATGGTGGAAACTCAACCGGCTCTTCTCCATCAAAATAGTCCTCCAAATCTGACAGATAAACTGCCTCATGGCTGTCCTACTGCAAATGCTCAACTTCCTCCATGGTGTCCTCTTGATCTGTAACTTGACCACCATGGTTTCTTTCACCCTCCAACATTGAGTTTGAGAGATCAAACTCCTCTTCAGTACTGGAACTTGAGAGAGGTGAAGTAGAAAGAAGAACTGAAGGTTCTCCTGTAGCCTACTTTGTGCTCAAAGCCCTTGGATCTGCACTTTTCTCCTCCACAACTAGAATGTTCCCCTCTTCTTTTAGATTTGGAGCAGCTTCTCCTTCCTCTACTACTTGAAGACAATCTTGCTCTTGATAGAAATCTTCCTCCAGCATGAAGTTTGTCAAGTCAAACTCTTTAATCTGCTGCTCTAGAGGACAAGTTGGGACTGCAAGAACTTCTTCTTCTGCTGCTATTGCAACAAAATTAGTCCTGACCACCATTTGTTCTCCAAGTCCCATCTCTCCTGAAGGCTTAACCATCAAGGGGATATTTTTCATCCCAAATTTGGCAGCCCAAACCCTTAAGTTGTCTGTCATTCCTTTTCTGTTGGGCTCCTCTTCTTGCTGTCCTTCATGGCCATTTTTTGTAATTTCTTCTTCCCCACATGGAATTGGGAATGCAAGAAGAGGGACAGGTTGTAACTTGATTGATTTGGAAATTTTTTGTGGTGGTGGAGGTAGAAACTCTTGTTTCTTTGGAGGAGGGGGTATTTCTATTAGTTCTTGTAGAGGGGATGATTGTTTGGAAGGAAAAAGGAAAGAAGAATTGAGATGAGGTGGAAGACTAGGGGGTGGAGAAATGGATTCAACACTTGGACAACAGATGGAGAGTTTAAAACTTGACACTGTTGAGATAAAATAGATTGGGAAAGAGGGAAAAGAAAAGCATGAGATGGCGTGCTTACCCATTGATAAGGTTGCTCAATACTCCTCTCATACACCTCTATTTCTTCAGTCCACTTTGCAAGCAATGGCAGCGTCTTCATCATGAAGTCCAGCTTCTCCTGAGGTGTCTTGGAAAAGGGCCTCCCCATGGAAAAGGAGTCTTGTAACCAATTCTAAAAGCTCTCATTTGTGTTGTTGCTCTGGACTGCACCATCTTTACCTCCATCTTTTGGATTTGTTCTAGCAGACCAGCATCTTGCATCTGATTGTCTTCATTACCAGCATACCCTTGCTCTTGATGTGCTTCATATCCAAACTGACTTTGGCACTGCTGCTCATATGGGTATGTATACTGATCTTGAATTTGTTCAAAATGCTGATTGGGAGGATTTGTAAAACATGTTGGAGGTGTGATAAACTGTTGTTGTAAATGTGAGTTCCATGATGGAAATGAAGTCATGATTGCACAACTTCATGGAATGGAAAATAATGAAAGAGACAGAAAGAAAGATGGGTGGGAATGGATGAAAAACAGGTCTGCAACTTAGAGAATGAGTTATTGATCAGATGGAGTCACCAGATGTGTTTGTAAGTGCCTCCAAAGGCTGAAATCTTCACAGGAACACACCAACATACAAAAGATGAAGTGGAAGACCTCTAAGGTCCCACCGGGCGTGCCAAAACTATTGTTGCAGACTCACAGCACCCCTGGATGCATATCAGGCTTCTAGGTTGATCACTATAGCATCCAGTGTGATTGCACAACATGGAAACCTCTCTCCAAGTGTGGGGACTTGTGAAACTGAGAGAGGAATCTCCAGATTAGAGGCTGGTTCCTCAAACTCCTCTGATTTAGATCTATATTTTGTAAAACTACAGAGGTTCAGATCCTAATCCTACTCTAAATTGCAAGAGGGCAGGGATAGAAATGCAAAAAATTGAAACTATCTAAAGATGGCGATGCACCAAAAGGAGTGGTGAAACATTTCTGTCAAGCAAATAGACACAAACCAGAGATTTGCAACATGAAACATACACAGGCTGATAAGATATAACTTAGGATCTAAAATGAAGCAAATAATACAAACAGAGGACTGAAACCCATTCACAGAGCTTGCATTATCATTTCAGTGTCAAAAACACGCATTACACCCTTAGAGAGGTAAAAGAAAACTGTTACAATATTTGGAGAGGTCTGATCCTTACATCAATCACTTGCTAGAGCTGAAAGAAGAAGTCTGCTATGCCCAAAAAATGTTCCCCCCTTTAGAAATGAGCCAAATCTAGCTTTTACAGTGCAAGGGTCGAGTCTAAGAGACAGAAACGTACAAAAAATGTGAGAGCCGATTTCTTCTTGACTACAGGTGCATTAAAATGGCATGGGGGACCTTACAAACCCATACCCTGTCATTTTGACCGAATTACAGGAGAATGCGACCCATTCTGCATTAAATATGGTCGCTGAAATGTCACTTCTAGCCATGAACTTGTGTCAGAGCCATTTATCAATTTTATCTCTCCAGAATACATCAAAATTCGAGATTAACCCTAGACTCGCATAGAGAATTTCATAAGCTTTCCGTTGATATAAAGAACATGCAAATCTGAGCTCTGGATCAAAAGATATGGAGATCTGAAGATTTAGGGCACAAAACAGGCAAAACAGGTCGGTGGGAAAAATATTTGAACTTTCCCTGTGCTCTGCCACTTGGATGACACATGCCAAGCTCTGATTCATTGAGCAATTCTCTCTCCTCCACCTTTCCATGGGCTTTCCATTGAAATTTCCTTGTGGGCCCTTAAACTTGGACATGTGGCACTATTTCATTGGTTCGGGTCAGTGCTTGAAACCTCGTCCTTTGACTTCTGGAATTTCTCCCTCGTGACACGTGTCGTGATTTGATTGGTTCTCAGGCCTACCAGATTTTCACGTCCTTCGTGCCTTCTTGTCCCAGATGTCCCAAACTGTTTGGGACAAAAACTCCCAATCCGCCCGAAATGGGCTTCCTTGTCCCTCATTCGGCAGATGACACGTGGCGTTGCTTGATTGGCTTTTGGCTCCTTCAGCTATCCGTGTCCCATGCGTCCCTTTGTCCCAACTATCCCAGACTGTCTGGGACAAATTCTTCTGAACCGCCTGAAATGGGCTTCCTTTGTTCTCGGCTGCTTTGCCTTTTCACGTCCTTCCCGTTCTTGCAGCCCAGATGTCCCTTATGCTTAGTGTGAAAGTTCTCCTTTTCAGCCGAACTGGGCAGTTCGCGCCCTTCGCGTCTTCATGTCCCAAATGTACCAGAGCAGTTAGTCGATTTTCTTCTCCTTCGGCCGAACCGGCTTTCCACATCCCACGCATCGCAACGGCCAAGATGTTCCTTTGCCCTGTAGACTGCCTGGTGGCCTTTCAGCCGATTCGTGCCCCGACGTCCCAAATGTCCTGACTGCTTGCGAGGACTAGGACTTAGCCAATTTTCACAATTCTTTCTGGCCCAAGCTTACTTTTGCAGCTTTTTAAACCTTTTCTCAGAACTCCCTCTTTTCAACCTGGATAGGAGAGTTAAACAAAATCTGAGGGGACCCTGGGAACATGATTTTTTGCCTTGAATCAATCAATTTGCCTGGGGCTTGAGAATTCTGATGCATGTTATCAAATTAACCCTGGGGGGTGAATTTGGATAACAATTGGCGACTCAACGGGGTTACCTGCCTGCTAGGTAGAAGATCAGTGGCCTTTTAGCAATCCATTGGGAATGGAGTCATAAGCAAGCCTGAAAACTGATCTAAACTTTGAAAACTTGGATAACAATCTTATATGTTGGAGGGTGAAAGAAACCATGGTGAGGATTGTCATCCCTTGAAAGAAAGACGATTCCTATGGGAATGTTTGAGTACACCATATTCTACTCAAATGCAGATGGTCGATGCAGACGCCTCTACCATATACCCGAAGTGTTTACAAAAGCTTAAAATGCCTATGTCCTCATCTTCACCCCCCTTATCTCTACCAAATACCTCATCCACCTCTATTGACCTAATCAAACCTTCCCCTACGCTTGGGACCCTCACCAATACCCAGTCTAACACACCCACCTAAACGGTTAGATTTATCCAAAAGTAAAGCCATCCATCCACTTAGGAGATAGACCCAATCTCCTCAAGTCCTACCTATGTCTCTATCACAACTAAAACCATCACCATCACACCTACCTTCTATATTGGGACCTCATCCCTCCACCTTGCATCAATACATCATACCTCCTACGTTTTCTTTACGACCTACACCTTCTACACCCATACAAAGATCCAAGGGTATATCAACACCGTCACCCAAAGTATCCTGTCCACCTATCAACCCTAAACAAACTCCATCATCAAAGGATTTGTTTACTGTCACTATGTTATCCAAATTTCAGATCAGATCAGTTTTCATGCTTTTGGGATGACAATCTTCACGTGTGAATAGGAAATTTTGTATAGAAGAAAGGTGGGTTGTGATTCCAGTCCACTGTGGGTGTGATACAGGGGGTAAATGAGGCATTGTATCAATGGGCGTTAAGAGGTCAACCGGTCACTGAAAAGATTGAGGCGATGAATAACTAATAGGTAGGAGGGCATGTTTGAGAGGATCCATCATGATTAAAGAATTTGGTGATGTCAATTCAAGGGGTTTCTCGTCTAAGGATGACAAAAAAAGTGGTGAGCCTTCCTCTTGTACAGCAAGAGTGGTAGAAGGAGATGTTCGGGAAATAGATAAGTTAGATAACATCCACTCACAGTCTTGCAAGGATGTGGTGTAAGAAGGCTCATCTATGATAAGAGAAATCTGGGCGGTTAATTCCTTTATGGGTAAAGGAATGGCAAGGATTTCATCTTGTATTGATGGTGGTGAAGGGGGTTTGGGTCCCTGCGTTAGTGAAGAGGCTTGATTCAGAATTTTCTCGATAGAAGTGTTTGGTTGGGAGTCGAAGACCGCATGGATTTCATGAACACTCTCCTCGGCTAAGATATCTTGGTTTATGTTACTATTAGAAGAGTGGTTTGGGAATGGTTTGCTGAAGATTTTCAAATTTCAGTTAGCAGGGGCGTTAGGATTATCGAGGGTTATATCCCCTGCATCAACCATTTCCTGCACTATGTTTTTCAACATCTTGCAGTTTTCATGACTATGTCCCTTCATGCGGTGGAAGTTACAGAAGTCATTTTCTTTGTACCAAGAAGGTATAGCATGGGTGGAATCAAACCCAGAGTGAGGTTTAATAGGAGGTAAGGTAATAGCTCTTGCTTTGAGCAATTTTTCCAATATCACACCATACGTTTCTCTCAAAGGAGTTTAATTGATGGGCTCAGCTTTATACTTATAGGTGGTTTTTGGCGGGGTATTAGATGGTGTTTGGGATTTGACCATCACCACGTGTACAATTCCTTTTGATTTTGAAGCAGTCGATGCGTGAGGATTGGTGGTGTTAGGTTTGTTGGTGGAGTCTTGGGTTCGGAAATTGGGGTTTTTGTTGCGCAACCGCAATTTCTCTTCCTCTAAGGCTTGAATTTCTAGTTTCTGAGCCATAGTAAAGGCCTTGTCAAATGTGTGAAAAGTTTGAATTTGGAGGGTAGGAGAAAATGTGCTTAGCACAGGCCCACGTAAAGAGTTCGATAAGTTCGTCCTGAGGCAAGGCATAAGTAAGTTGGTTGATAAGGCCTCGCCATCGTCCAATGAAATATGCGATAGATTCATCTTCAAATTGTCGGATGGCATAGAGGTCGGTGATAGATACTTTCTTGGCAATGTTAATGGAGAAATGATCTAAGAAAGATTAGGCTAATTGGTTAAAAGAGAAGATTGAGTGCTGGGTTAAAGCACTGTACCACTCCAAGGTGGGTCCTGATAAGGACATGGGAAAAGTGCAGAGTAGTAAGGCATCGTCACGAGCAATCAGATAGCAAACATGTTTAAATGATCACAAATGTTGTTGAGGATCCTCCTTACTATTAAAACAAGTGAATTTTCGGTAATTCCCATTGAGGAGGATATGAATGAAGGGGGGCAGAAGGATGAATAGGCTCCCGAAAAAACTTGCTCGTATGTCAGGGTGCTACGGATTCCTAAAATAGAAGCCTCCAGATTTTGCATTTTGTCCATCATTTGTTTGATGAAATCAGTGGTGGGATGAGATGATGGTGTGGTTGTTGTAAAAGGTGGAGGATTGGGCCAAGGGCCTCCACTAGACAATGGGGGGGCTAAATGTTGATAAGGTATTGAGGATGAATAGGTTGAGGCGACCGAATAGGGATGTCCTATATAAGATGTTGAAGTCACTGGATACGTGTGTGGAAATGAAAAGGTGGGCGGAGCTTGAGAAGGAAAGCTTGTGTGAATAGGTGGCAGAGAGCAAGCTATGAAAGGAGCAGTCTGCGAGAGAGACGAGGTAGGAGCAGTCGGCGGTAATGATAAGTTGGGTCCCAGATTAACCAAAGGGAAGCCAATGTGTGCCGTATGAACCCCCAAAGCCATTGAGTTGGGTGACAGGGCTAAGGATGTAGAAGGTAAGGCGGAATTATCAGGTGGGGAAGGAGATAAGTGAGCGGCTATACTAATAGGCATACCAACAAGGAGTTGACCGTCGGGTGTATGTTCAGGGGCATGAGAAAAATAGTATTGTACAGCGCTAGGATTAGCGTCCAAAAATTTTACAAATTCCTTATCTCCTATAGGGATTTTGGGAACCTCGCTAGTGTCCGTAAGATTCCCCACAAGATGTGAAGGGGGTGATTCAGGAAAAGGCACGGAGTGGGCATGTGAAACCATGGCTGCAACTTGTTTCTGAGTGACAACAACCATGGACAAGAGTACACAGTAAGGATGCAATCTATCAGGAACAGAAGCAGCAACAAAATGTTGGAATTGGTTTTGGGAATTGTGAAAGATAGTAACCGATATCGGTCAGATAACTGATGTCGGTCAGGCTGTAGTCAGTGTCGATAAGTTAACCGATGTCGTTATAATAGGACCGGTGTAAGAAGCTATAGGAAGTTGCTGATTTGGGGTAAACCGTGCTTAGTATGCCTACCAAACTATTCTAAAGTGATCAAAGAAAATAGTGTATGACAGAGAAACAGAACTAAAAACAAGCAAGATGCACAAGCAAATTAATAGATTAACCCTAGGATTAGTTTTAATTATTGTGGGCTTATGCCTTAGACGCAAGATGATGTCAATCCTAAACAAAAGACCTAGGGGAAATGTCAAGTTTGTTTTGGCTTATAAGTTTACCTCAATCGGGCGGAGGAATACCACAGAAAAAGGGGGGATGTTTGAGTTGTTGTGTTGATTATGACGTGATTTGGTATGTGTTGTGCAGTGAAAGTAAGATTAATTTCTTGTCAATACCGTAGATATCACCCCCATGTGTATGACCTGTTACTTAATCTATGTTCACTAGAATTGAAAACCGCAAGCAAGAATGTGATGCACGTGTTTTAAACCCAAATCAAAAATGATATTCGATGACGCAAAGGAGATGACTTTCACTAATGAAAAAAATGTGAAAGCAAGAAAAATTCTTTTACCAAAAGGTAACAAAATATTTTGTGAATATTTTAGAAGAAGAAAATAGCAAGTGTGCTCCCTATATGAAAGCAAGCAATACCTATACCTATTGAAATAGATAAGGGTTAGGGCTAGGAGGTATACCTATTGAATTTCGAGAGGGTGTGCGCGTACCGTAGAGAGAGATTAGATCAATTGCAAAGAACTCCTTTTTGTCTGGGAAGGACTACCTGCAAGTAAGAATACAAGACCACCAGATTCTAATTAGACGATAAATGAGGGAACTGCCTTGGGCCCAGGAAGTATTAAACTTCCTTTCAAAGGTGGTCAGTTCCAATGCTAATATGAATTAACACAAATTATTGCAAAATTATAATTTAATTACCTTGTTAAAACAATAGAGGAAAGGGCTATTTTTGGTTTTGAATCACAGTGACCGATGCCGGTCACTGTCACCGGTACCGGTTTCTGCTAACCGATATCGGTAGGGGAAATGGTTTAGGGGCTTTTAGTGAAGGTTGGCTATAAGGTGGCTATGGTGTTTATAAGGCTAGTAAATGATTGGGGATAGGTAATGGGGTGATGGAGAAGACTTAGAGAATATGGGGGTTGTTCTTGGGGCAATGTAAGGGTAGAGGAATGACAGTTAGATGTAGGATGTTACTGGGTAGTAGATCTAGGAATAGACTTATAATTGTTGTGATTCAGAAGTTCAATAAATGTTATCAAAAGAACATACAAGATACTACTTACTAGTTCCTGATGAAGATACAGGTCCAAAGACTGTGATGATGAAGGCAGGGTTCAGGTAGGATGATCTGACAATCCAAGATGAGCTATTTTCTCTCCCAATGCTTGGATGAGTGTCATTGGGCTCTGCTTACTCAGTTGTAGTCTTGGGCTTGATGTCCTTCTCTGCAAACTCCTCTCTTTCCTTCACTTGTCTCTGCTTGACCAAGTGAATTTCGGATCCTTCCAATGACTTCTGATATTCCGATCAATGAAAATCCAGCCTCCTGTTTTTGGTTGGGGGAGGTCATTTACAGGGAACCGATGGTGATTACGTAACCGACGGCGGTCGAGTAGGAACCGATGTCGGTTAAGTCAAAGTGGGCTATATTTAGTAAAATAGCCGACTTTCCCTCCTTTTCTCCTGAGGAATTAGTTGTGGGCTTGGTCATGTCATTATTAGGTTGATTTTGGTGTGGGTGAGGAGTAATTAGTCATGGGTGTGGATGTAGACAAAGTTATAGGTCTTAATTAGGTTAGTTTAGGGTTAGGGCTAGGTCATGATGAGGTGGCGAAATGTGGGTGGCAGGTTTGGAGATGTGGATTTATTAAATATAAGGTAATTAATAAATAATTGTGCAAGGTTTAGGTGGTGAGGCTAGGTTGCGAAATGGGATGCGGGGCACGGGGGGTCGTAAGACACAAATTTGGTGTCTACACAGTGAGCTTTCCTATTAGAAAAAATATTTTAACTCTTCATTTGATAGGCTTGTTCCCACTCTTCAAATCTAGGCCTTTCTGAGTATCAAGATCTTACACGTGTCTCTACCTTGCATTAGTCTTAATCATTGTACAAATCAAATCCTTTTTATTATTAGAAAATATTTTAGACATGTTTGTCTTCCTTTTATCCATTTTATTACTATCCCAATTCTTAATACTCATAAGGGGATATGGGTTTGGGATAAATGTACACCTCAAGAAGACGTTTGATTTGTTCATCTAGACCATCTGTGTTTTCCACAGCATTCAAATCATTTTCTACTACTCCCATGTTTGTAAAATTTTCAGCAATCCCATTTCCTTCATGGTAAATGTGTTGAAACATGATTGAGATAAAGAAAGGGATTTTATTCTTTGTATTATTAATAAAGTCTTCAATCATAACTAAGACTATATTATTTCCATTCATACTTGATATTATATTTTGAGTCTCTTTCAACAATTAAAGTTCTAAAATATCTCTCCATGGATAACTTTACCCCTTAGTACATTGCCACAAATTCTACCACGTGATTAGTTTGGGTGCCTAAACACTTTGACTCCTCCTGCTTTACCAAGATTCCCTTTTGCAGTACTGTTAAAGTTTAGTTTAATAAATCCTTCCATAGGTACTTTCCATCTCACCCCTTCTCTAAGATTTCTTTTCCTAGTTGTTCCATCAATTAGAAGACCTCATGTTCTTGAAATATGAATTTCCCCCTCTAAAATATCAACCTCCTTGTTTTAGAGAATATAAAAGTTGTTTCTAACAGTTTGGACACATCTTTTTGTTATTTGTAGAAAGGAGAACTTGTCTCCCCTAATAATATTCATATTCCTTTCTTTCCACACTTCCCACCAAAAATGACCAAGGCTAAGGATCCACATATTTTTTAGGCCTTGAATAAAAAAAGGGAATTGCCATTGAACCCAAGATTTATTTATTTTTATTAAGGGCAAATAGTTTTGAAGGGACTATACCCTGTATACAAAAGGGCTCAAAAGCCAGATAGTATAGGTGAGAGAAACAACCCAGAGAAGGGAAAAATGGCCAACCTAATAGGGCTCATCAGCCAGATATGAAAATACAAGAGAAGAAAGGATCCAGACATACAATGATCCAAAAAGTAGCAGAAAAGATCAAAAAGCAAACAAAATATATTCATCATATAATAACTCCGCCAAAAAGCAGCTCCATAACCGCCAGAAAATAGCAACTTCATAGCCAAAAAACAACATCACAGCAACCCGTTACTTGATAGCCCTACCAATCTTGGTTTTAATATCCTGTAGCGACATGAAGAGGGCAATGGAAGTGGCATGAGAGGTGTCTTTCATATCCGCCTGAGCAATTGCACTATCCCTTTTCTCTTTGGGGCCCCAAATGTCTTCATTTATCCCACTTAAACTGCAAACACTATGAACATGTTGTTCAATGAAATTATAAATGATTTTAAGGGTAGATAGTATGTAGTCATTGTGACTTTTTGCATTTCCCATTCTGCCATCCAAGGACTGTAACTTCTTGAAAACTTCAGCAATAACCCCCTCTTCATCATCACTTTGAAGTATTGCTTTTCCCTTATCTTTTTCCATGTTTTTTATAGTCCCTTTGAGCTCTTGTATTTCCTTTTCCATACTGTCCACTATGTCCTTCAAGTCCTCCTCCTTAGGTTCCTCCATCAATTGGCTGATATGCAGAAGGTTCTCAGCAAGCTCAAGGTCTTTGTGACTTCTTAGGACCCATTGAGAAGAAGGTATTTTAGTTTTTATGCTCTTTCTTTTCTTGCTAGAAGCAGCAACTTCAATATTCCTTTTCAACAGGGGGAGTGAAGGTGGTGGGAGCAGGTGGAGGTATGGAGGAAGAGGGTGGGGTAGGATTCTTGCAGGGGCAATTTGAACAGTGGCGATGGATCAGTAGGATTAGCCCTTGGTGCAGAGGGATAGCCATAGAATGGCTCTAAAATTCCCTAATTGATTTCTCCAGAGAGTTTATCAAGTAGTGAGGGAAGCTGATGATAATATTTCTATGAAAGTGATTAAGAAATATCAAGTGTTTTTGAGGTATATTCACAAATCTTCCTTCAAGAGTTACATACCTAACAACCATCCTGGAAAGCTCAGGAAAAGGCTTAGAAATCGACACCACCTTGATGCCAGCAGTCACAAATTCAAGATTCTCCCCATCGTCTAGGAATTTCTTGGTCTCCACCTACCTGCCAACCTTCTTATTGAAGAATTTGGTGCCCTCAAGGCTGAGGCCCGTGATCTGGGTGATGAGCTCCTCCGTGATCTCAATCTCCATGTTGCTGCATTTGACAACCCGATTCTTCCATCCCTGGGTGAATCTAATAGAAATGTCTTGATAAAACCCTTGAATCCTTTCAATTAAATTTGACAGACCCCCGATTTGAAGGTAGTTCCACAACACCATATCCTCTTTCCATGCTGGATTGTGGGTGAGTTCAGTTTTGCATGGCGGACCCCCCATTTTTCCACTATTTTTGTTCATGTTCTCAACGATAAAAATGTTATCACTATGCGGGACAGGCTGAACTTTGTTGTTGGTTTTTGAATTCCCTTCCGTGAAAGAAGATTTAATTATTATACCATACTTGTAATTAGTGCCCCACTCCTCAGCTTTCTTTCTATGCCAAGAAATGATGACATTCCAGTTCACACATATCACATTAATTATACATATCTTATGTGATGTCATCATATTGTACTTGAGGATCCACACATTAGCATCCACATTACAGCCGTTAGTGTTGATTTTCTCGACCATGTAGATCATTGATTATGGATTTATTGATTTGAGTGGGTAGAACGTCCCCCTAAGCCAAGTTTGAAAAGTATTAGTAACACCAAGGTTTTCCAAACTATCTGTGACCCTATTTCCTTCCCGATAGGTGTGGGTGATTTTAACATTTTCAAAGCTCTTGTATATATCAATAGCTTCACCAATGAAATCTCTAATTGACCAGCTGGGGTGTTGCTTTTTGTTTAAAATATTGATGATATTCAGAGAATCACCCTCAATTATAATATTCATAATATTACAATCTCTGGTAAGTCTTATACCCCAAAGAGCTGCCAGGGCTTCAGAGTAATGGTTATTTTTCCTGCCCATTCTCCCAGAAAAAGTAGCAACAAAACAGCCTCTTTAATCTCTGATGACTCCTCCTCCTCCAGAGTCTCCCGGATTGCCTTTTGAGGCCCCATCAAAATTTAACTTGTACCAATTAGTGGGAGGCTTAATCCATCAGATGGTGTTTCTATCCATACCATTGTTATTCTTATTGAAGGCAATGTCGATATTCCAATCAGTCAGGATGTATTATTCCTTCTCAGGGTAAAGTCTATTTTTAGGAGGTTTAAATCTAGTAATATTATCCTGCACAACAATGATAATTTCCTTGCAGACTTTGTTACAAGCCTTTCTAGTGTTTCTGAAAATGCCATCATTACGAGCCTTCCAAAATCTCCACATAGTGTGGGGTAAAATGAGTTTCCACAATCTCTTCACCAAAAAATTCTTAAACGGAGAGTCCCATTGTTCCCAGGCCTGAAGATAGGTAAGGGGAAAAATCCATCTCTGATTAAATTTTGTAAAAACAAGCTGCTAAATTTTGGAAGCATACTCACAATGGAGGAATAAATGTTTTATATCTTCTACCTCTTTCTGACACATGCAACATCTATTCAGCATGATGAATCCCTTCTTGATGAGATTTTCATTAGTCAGGATCTTGCCATTAATGATGAGCCACCAAAAGAAGTTCACTCTAGGGGTTAACTCAGACATCCACAACTTGTGCCACTTAATTTCACTTTCAATAGATACAAAGAAAGAATTATATCCTGATTTAATAGAGTATTCCCCATCAAAAGAATATTTCCAGATGAGTTCATCCGTAAGATTTTGATTACTAATATGGATTAGAGAAAGTTGATTCTGTAAAGATGAAACATCAGCCTGTACATTATCATTCTCCACTTTTAGCTGTTTCCATTTTCTTTTGTTTCCATCCCTCTCAATGTATCCCTGAATTTTGTGTCCATACTTTGTAATTAAGCTATCTTTAATGTGATCATAAGAAGAAATCCAGTTAGAATCGGTCCATTTATCAGTCCAGAAGTTAATTTTTTGACCATCCCTAAGCTTCCAGCTACACCCCTGAGAAAGGATGTGTCTTCTGTGAAGAAGGTTGTTCCAGAAAATAGAACCATTCGAAAGAGACTGATCATAAATGAAGGAAATATTGTTTTGGTTTGAAAGATATTTGATCTTAACCAACTCTGTCCCAAGATTTCTTAACCTCTTGCAGGCTTACCCAAAAACAATAAATAAGGATAAGATAGAACTAACAATCGAAAATGGAAAAGGATAACCTGTAAAAAGATGATAGAATTTATCAAGTTACTTTTCACATAAAATACATCTATTAACCATGTGGAAACCTCATTTTGTTAGATTTTCAACCGTCATAATATTTTTGATCAAATTTAACCAGCTGAATATATTGAATTTAGGTATGACATTATTATTTCAAAACTTTCCCCATAAGATACATTCAGTATTTTCTTCTTAAAAAAAACTGATAGTAATCTGATTTGACATAATAGATGCTCATTTCTTCTTTGTCCCATATTACTTTTTCTTGTTCTCTTTTTTAAAAAGTAAGTTTATTATCTAGGAATTCATTCAAAATTTCCATTTTTTGAATTAAATCCTATCTATTCACCTATAAGTGCTTCCAATTCTTGAAGCCTCCTTCTTCATCCAAATAGTTGCTTACCATTATGTCAAATTTTCTTTCAAGTAGCTAAGATAGTTCTGTAAAATTTCCTTCCATTGTAAACTACCCCACCCACTTATTTTTCCAAAACATGGTATTGGAGCCATTTCCAATTTTCCATTTGCATCCTTTTCCCAATAGTTCATTTTCCCAATTGATAGCCTTCCATATGTTTGATCTGTTGAAAGTAGGAGGTTTTAAAATCCATCTATCATCACGTGCATCATTCCAATATCTCTATTTTAGAACTCTAGACCAAACACTTTCTTTATTAACTATTCTCCACCTTACTTTAGCTAATAGAGCTCAATTCATTTTTACTCAGTCCCTTAAACATAAGCCTCCAAGTTTCTTTGGTTTACAAACCCTTTTCCAAGCCACCAAAGGAATATGGTCTTTACTTTTCATTTTTCTCTATAGTAATCATTTTTTGATGCTTTCAAGTTTGTTTGCCACATTCATAGGGAGCTGGAAAAGAGACGTAACATATATCGGGAGACTTTGTAATGATCTTTTCAACAAAGTGAATTTTCAGCTTGAGAGAGAAGGTTAGCTTTCCACCCATCAAATTTTCTTTCAAACCTTTCAATAAGGAAATTCCATTAATTACTTTGGGGTCTTCTTCCTCCTAGTGGCATACTAGGATAAAAAGAGGGAAAGGGTTTAATGTCACAATCCATGATTCTAGCAATTTTCCTTTCCCTGAATTATTGGGTGTTTAAGAAGATCAAACTCTTTCTATAATTTACAAGTTTCCCCAAGACTTCCACATAATCATATAATAGCTTCTTGAAGGAGCATACTTCTAGCACCAATGCTTCTCCCATAAGGATTGTATCATCCAAAAAATGTTGATGAAAAACATTGTCAACACCCACAACTGGGGAAATTCCTTTTATACTTGCATCATTAGTGGCTTCATTAATTTTCCTGCTCAAATATTCTGCCATCAAGATGAAGAGAAAAGGAGAAAAAAAACCACAAGGGAAACCATTAATAATAACTGAAAAGAAAGCATTAGAGATACATGTTTTAACCATACCTATAAAGTATCTATCAAAACCAAATTTCTTCAAGACCTTATCCAAGAAATTCCATGAAACCCTGTCATAGGATTTAGCCATGTCTAATTGGATGACCATAACAAGTATCATGTTGATTTTGATAGAGTGAATTTTTTCTTGTACAGTTATTATACCATCTTGGATTCTTCTTCCCATGAAGAAACCACCTTGTTTTTCTGAGATGATGGAGGGAAGAAGGAACTAAAGACGAAGAGCTAAAATCTTAGTGCATATTTTGTATAAGGTTTTGCAAAGGATTAGAGGATGAAAATCCTTAAACTCCACTACATTACCATTCTTTGGAATAAGGGTCAAAAAGGTACAATTAACCTCCTTCAATATATTTTTGTGTTTAAATAATTCTTCTACCACCTTAAAAACATCCTTTTTTAATTATGTTCCAAAATTGTTGGTAGAAGAATTTTGGAAAACCATCTAGTCCCGAGGCCTTATCTAGACTAAGATTTTTAATAGCAATTTCCACATCCTCTAGGGAGGGGGCCTTTGAGAGCATAATAATTTCCTCAATGGAAACAAAATTAAAGATACATCTAATGAATTTTTTTTCCTTTGCACAGTTAACCCTTTACTTCCCAGTCAAAAAATTTCTATAAAAAGAAATTAACTCCTCTTTTATTTCCTCATTTTCTTCCAGAAGAGTTCCATTATCACATATGATTTTACCAATTCTGTTAAAGCTCCTTTTAAGGGTGGTAAGGTGAAACAATTTCATGTTTTTGTCTCCCTCCTTTAGCCATGTAACCTTGTATTTTTGTCACCTAAAAAATTCTTCCTTTCCTAAGATGTTATGAAATTATGAAATTAATTGCCTTTCCTTTTTGATTTCCATAGGATCCAAGCCAAAATCTCCTTGTTCACTCCTATTTTGTATGTTAATTTTTTTTTAAAAAACTTTGTTTTCTTCTAGAAAATATTACCAAAGAATATTTTATTCCTTTTTTTGAGGTTCAATTTGACATGTTCGAGTTTTTTTATAGTTTGTAAAGATATATTCCCTGTAAATTAAATCTCCACCATTCTCTGATCAGGTCTGGTAAATCCTCACTTTGGAGCCACATTTTATCAAATGAGAAATGATTTTTCCTTCTAGTAGTATATTTCACTGTCAGAAGAATGGGTTATGGTCTGACCCTATCCTAGGAAGGGTAAAAAGGAAAATATCCTTCTTAAACCACTCGTCTGTAGCAAGCACCCTGTCTAGTTTCACCTATATAAGTTGTGATCCCATTCTCTTGTTAGACCATGTGTATTTACTTCCTTTTAAGTCAATGTCAATAAAGTTTGAGCTCATTAAGAATCCATTAAGATTTTCTATACCTGCCGTATAGTCCATTGACCCCCCTTTTTTTTCCAAAGGAAAAATTGAGGTATTGAGATCTCCAAGAAATAACCAGTAAGATCCTAAGATAATATTTTTAAAGTTTAATAAGTGTTGTCATAATTTCTTCCTTTCCTTATGAGATGTAGGAGTATAGATGTTTGATATAACCCATATTTTGTTATTTTCAATGTTTCTCATCATCACAACGATATGGTTTCCTCTTTTAATCAAAGGAGTTCCTCTAAATATTTTAGAATTCCATACCACCGCTATGCCTCCTGAAGCACTAATGGAACTAACAATAATGGCTCCATAGTTTTTCCAAAAAAATATCGAATATTTTGGAAACTTTCTTCCTTCATTTTTTATTTCCGTATTACTAGGACATCTAGTTTATGAGTTTCTACTAGATATTTTAAAATTATCCATTTACTGGGATTGTTAATCCCTCTCGTATTTCATGATATTTAGCTCATTTATTTGGGTTAATATATGTATTTCTAAGAACCTTCTGATCTAAACATGCTTGTGTTCCGGAATCTATATATTTTTGTGTATCCATCTTTAGGGATTCTTTTCTACTTGGTATTCCATTTTTACTATTTAGTGTGCTTGTATTAATTGGATTACCTTCCCCTATACCTGCATATTTCACATTATTTTTTAGGATGTTCCTTTTGAAGATTTTCCCCTTGACAACGGAGACCCTATTACTATTTTCTTCTCATTTTTTCTATTTTTTTCTATTTCCATTTGAAATACTTGTTTCACATTCAACATTTTGTTCACTGTCAAATTAGTCTTTTCCATTCCCATTTTACATGAATTTGATTCTTCTGAAGATATTTTTCTTATTTGGCCATTGGAGACCAACAACCCATCGCCACTAGATCTTTTATCTTCCTTGTTTTTTATCTACAAATTTTTGGTTCCCTCTATGCTTTCTTCCTTCTTATTAATAACTTTTTTAGGGGAGAAGGGATCTAATATCCTTACCACAGAGAATATTTATTTTAAATTCCCATTCTTCATGTCTTGAATCTTTAAGTCTGACATCGATATATTTTTTTTTCTTTTCTTGTTAACCACCAAAGTGAAACCATTGTCTTCCTGATTTTGGTCATCCATCTGAGGTGTTTCGATAGTTTATCATCTCTCTATTATATGAAGGGGTCTATACCCTTGATTTTGGTTTTTGAAAAATAATATCAGATTCTCTGTTCTAGATTCCTTTATTCCTTTTCCTTTGTTCTCCTTCCCTTCATTTGTTCTAATAGTCGTATAGGTCTGATTGATTTTGAATTTGTAGTTTTGACTTAAATGTCCCCTTCCACTACATTTCACACACTTTACATGAATGCTCTCCAGTTTAATTATTTTTTCCCATATTCCCAGTCTAAGTTTAAGCTTAATGTTGTTGGGGATATCAGTTCCTAAAATGGTATAGATGCATAACCTCGCACACACCAATCTTGTCATATTGAGCGTGGCATTGTCAATAAGAATAATATACCCTAATGATTTTGTAATTCCTCTTATAATATCTTCATGCCAAAATTATAAGGTAGGTTGGGTAGCTGAACCCACACTAGGAAATGGTTCAAATTCTCATTCTCAAGGTTAAATTTTGGTTCCAATTTTCTTAAGTACCATTTAGATTTTCCTCAAAACTAGGATCCTTCCTCAAGGACTCTAAGAATATCATCATTAATAATAAAGTTGAAAATGAAATGATCATTAGGTAGGGTTCTTACCTCCAAATGAACATTTGAATTTCATTTCAGTTTCACCCACCTCCTTATAACATCGATATTTGGCCTTCTACTGACCATATTTCTAACCAACACATTATCTAGCTTTTTCGTAGTGTTGTTTAAAATTGATTTAGGGATCTCAAGGATGCATCCTATAGCTTTCCTTGTAGCCTACAAAAAAACCTTCAAATTCTTCTAAGAGGATCCATTATTCACAATGTCAGACCATTAGACCGAGCCCCTTCCTTCAGACACTTTATCCTTCACATGGTCATCATTTGCCTTAGTAGATGGGTTATGTTTGTCCCCCTCAGGTGAGCCAAATCCCTTTCTTCTAGGCATAATATCTCTTCCATCATCTTCCCACCCATTCTCATTTGAAATTTCCTCCATCACTCCTCTGTTTGTTTGCTCCATTTGATTAATATATTTAATGTTCCAATTGAGGAAATCCTTATTACAAGTATGGCTTGTATATGATTTTTAACCTAAAAATATTTTATATCATTGTTGATGATACTTTTTAGAATGGATATCAAGTTACATTAGTGTAAAATTAGCAGTATTAATGCATAAGCTTAATAGAAGATTGATAAGTCAAGGGATAATGTTATTTGGTTGAGAAAACTTAGTTAAAATGATAGGGACCATGAGTTAAGTACAAGATCCTTGCATATAAAATATTTTACTCCTTAAATAGTGGACACATTTAGATTTTCACACCACTGTGTATCACCTTATAACTTAGGTTAAAGATAACATGGATGTACAAATCAGTTGAGATTTACCCGATGAAAGTTGTGTTTGTTAAGAAGGGTTAAGATGTTCTAACATTCTTGCCTTTGTAGAAGAAAAATATCTCTTTTATACAATTACTTGTGTCTTCTTAAGAAAAATATTTGTTGTTATATTTTCTATGGGAAAAATAGAAATCAGCTAAGAAAATATTGGCATCACTTGTTTGGACGCAAAAATAACTAGTTAAGGAAGCCTCAATATGAGTTTATGAAGATACAAAGTTTTTGTTCCATAAATGCTCTAGTATATTTGTTGAACATTTTCCTAACCAAGGATGAATAAAATAATTGTACTCAGGTATGTAAATCTAATATGTAAGACTTTTTCTTGGTTGGGAGTACTAGATATTAAAATGGCATTGTTGAATGAGGAATGCAGTTTCTGATTTTCCAGTTGGTCATCCTTTTGATAAATTGGATGATGATGTTGGCATACTTAAGTATTAATATCAACATCTACTTAGGAATAAAAATTTGAATGTTATCCATATAAAGAAGCATTTATATAAATTAAAGTACCATTAAGAAATGGAAGGCAATTAAGATCAACTAATCGGAGGAAGGTGACTTAATGAATATAAAATCCCCTAGGATTTGAATGTTCTTATTTAATGATGTTTGGATTGGATAATAAATTGTTCTTGAATATTCTTGTATTATATCATTGTTAATTAAAAAAAATGATTTTAGAACTATATTTATTTCAATATAATAAGGATGCTTGATCCTTCGAAATTTAATGAGAAATGATTTGATTTTTGTATGAATTGAATGCAACCTTCACAGGATGTTACTAATCAAGGCTTAATTAGTTGTAACAGGTTGTATGACTATAGATGACTAGAGGTAAGGATAACCTCATGATATTTATGATCAATGATTTAATATTGAATAAAATAGCAATCGGTTGAAGTAGGTATGGATAAAATACTTACAATAGGTTGAAATAATCAAGTATACTTCTTCAAGGTTACGTTGTTTTAAGAAAAATATGGTATGGAAAGTAGTTATGAAATTCGCAAGACATAAATGTCATTTCTTATGTTGTTAATAGACTAAAAAAAACACTTGTACTGAAGGTTTTGGATCCCAATAGGAACTCCACCAAGGTAACATACTTCGTTAGGCAGGGGTATGGGTGAAAGACTTCTATAAAATAACGTGGATACTGCTTTCAAAGTAAAAAATTAAAGAGAATGAATAGGATAATGATCCCTACGACATGGAGCTTGCTAACATAACGTATGACTTGTAATACTTGAGGTAATTTCTGTTGTGAAATATTCCCATAAAATTGGAAACAACTAATTAGGGGATGGAAAATATCTTTACTTATCCTAATCTACATGCAAGATAACACAGTTGGCTAGAGATTTGTCCCAATATAAGATGGCAATGTTAACTTTTTGAAGTAGAGGAGTGTTAAGAGTGAAAAATAAAATAATTCTTATTCTACATAAAGAGTATAAGTAATGGTAGACATGGATCAAGAAATATAAATAAGAAAGGAATGGTTTAAATGATTTAATTAATCATTGGTAATAAATTTAGGATGAAGATATCCGAAAGATAAAAACTAGAGATATATTTTGGTAAAATAATCTAGAAAAGGGAGAATTTCTAGGTACATTTAAAGAGAATTAGGAATTGTAAAAATCTAAGTCTGAAAAGACAAGTGTAAGAATGAAACAACAGGATTTTTGAAGATAGGATGAGATTAAAAATAATGTTTTCCTTGTTTGTTTCTGCAATAAATAACTTGTTTTTGACTTTGTGTTATGCATATTAAATAATATTGCACGTAAATACTATCTGTAATGACAAAAAATATGTCATCTTTTTTACTATGTGACAGTGTTTGCATATTTAAAGGTTGTTATAGCCAATAAAATTGAACTCGGATGACAGAAATATTGAAACATTGTATGTTTTTTATTGAAATGTTGATTATTCTCCTTAGTTATTAGATATAATTTTTTGTTTGATTATTCTAATTTGCATTTAATGAATAAAAATCATCAAAACGATGATTCATTAAGGGGGGAGTATTTCATACCCCAATGTTTTCATCATGATGAGTTATAAATGATCTCCGATATAGAGCAGCTCGTAGGATACGAAGACTAGTTTTAGTGCATTTTCCATGAGCACGACAACATATCAGCACTTGCCATAATGTTTCACAAGCAACTAAATACCAAAACCCATCTAGTATACCATATGGGTATATATTTTACTTGTTCAAAGTAATAATATTTTAGGTTATCTTACTTTCAGATGATGCTTGGATTGTAATCATAGTTATGCTTTTGGATAGTGCAAATAAAGTGATAAAGATAGTAGGTTGATAATGGGTTTGTTTATAATTGTAATATAGATTCTATATACCTTTTGATATTTCACTACTATGTTATAATATTTGCGATTATGTCAAAATTATATTGCAATTGCTATATCAGTTTTTTTTTTATCTAAGTTACTCTAATGATGGATACAATGTTACCATTGTTCAGGAAAAAAGATGAAGCCTCAATAATTAAGTTGGTAAGAATGACCTTGGTAAGGATAAATTATTCCTTTGTTAATAGCTTGACTGGTTGATAATAAAAGGTGATAGTATTTGTTATGATCTAGAGACTATAATATTCATGAAAATAAATAAATGGTCATCGACCATATTGAAATGGGGTTACATTATTTGGTTGGTTATCGATTTATTGAATGGTTATGCGAAATCAAAAATAATGTACAAGGTGGTATGTATAAATGGTTTGAGTTTTTGGACTGTATATTATTTTAAATCTTTAAATGGTCAATCGAACAAGCTAAGATCTTTTGCATTATCAATTGCATCAATATTAAATAATAACATGTTCAACATCGACCCGAGCATAGTTATATTAATAACTTGAATATTGATTGACCATTGGTATAGCCTCCTAAGCTACATTTAAATGAACAATATTTGATTTGTTTCTTGGGTCATTAGACCGACAATGCTAAAATTTTATTATTGAATAAACGGTCTTTGACCACTTGATGTTAACACTCCTTCCAGCTATATGGTGGGAATTAGACGACATAGTCCTTAGAAACTATAATGGACTACCAGTTATTGTTAACTTTAACTAGATGTTTTGGTGGGAAAAGTTGGCAGTAGAACTAACAGAGGCCCTAACATGTATTCAATGAGAATTAAATCCTCTCGAAAGAGGAAAGAAGCTTCTCAAGGAAGATACTAGAGAGATTATCAGTATTTTTAGTTTCATTTAGCTCAGTTTTTTTTTTTGGCTCTATCGAGCTCTGCATGCAAGAAATTATGAAGCTATTTTTTGTTGTAATGGTAACTACATTGCATGTATGTTTCAAAACTTTGCATAATTTTTTTGTGAGATTTTTATGGGCTATTTATGATGACTATTATGATAATAATGTTATTTCTTGATAGATATAGAGATAGTTCATGTTTAAATTTTTTAGAGCACTTGTGAATGTTTTCTGAAAAATAGTTTTTCTACACTCAATCGACTTGGAAAGGAAATTGAAGGAATTATGGGCAATACGTTTCAGGTATGAAATTGTTCTCCCCCCATCTTTTTTTATTTATAGCATTCAAATGTTTTAATGTCTTGTGGTTTTACAAATCATTCTCCTGGGTTATTAACCTAGACAAAGAATTAATTTTGAATGGGTAGTTGATTAAGATCATCATTGTATGATCATATTTAATAAAATGGTTATGGTTGTGTTTTACTATGAAGATTAGGCTATGGGAATTTGACAAGCCTATGAATGGTCATGTGTATTATTTTGTGACTGTTTACACTTAATATTTTACTCTGTGAAGTTGGGTAAAATAACTAATTAGAGTTTTAGTTTGGCCTCACTGGAGTATATTTGGGTGTATGGATTGTTCATCATATAGTCCATAAAAATAAAGTGTTGCCATAACAATGTGGTTTTATATCTACAAATATCTCTATTTTTTCTAGATATACTATGGTAAATGAATGATGAGTTCATTTTAGATATGGTTTAATAAAATAATATAAACCCATTTGGGTTTATCACATATGTTTGTGTGTATTGTTTTAGGTGTGTATAGGCAATATACAGTCACCATTTTGAAAAGGAAAACCTTTTGCCTTTAGGACTAATGTTTTCTGAGTATGATAGGAAGGTTGAACATTTATAACCTATTAGATGGATGAATATAGAAATCAGGTGCAAAATCCATTTTCATTTGTTTTATATTATCATCTTAGTGTGGGTTATGTGGTTTTATACAGTGAGTTGTTCACTGTTTAAGCTTTGAATCTTATATAAATTCTATAAATATACTTTGATGATTTTAAAGGAAATCGTGACCTGGGAGGTTATGTGGAATGTCTTCACTCAAACCTGTGTATAATTTAATATTTACCTTGGACCATAGTGTGAATATAATGGGCATGATTCGAATCTTGAGGGCTCTAAATTTCACTATTTGGTTTAGTCGATTCACTCAAATTCCAATAATGGTATTATGGATGGAATGTTTGGTTTCTATAGGAAAGGTTTGTATGGTTAGGATTTATTAAGGTAATTTTGTTGTCTTTAAGGTAATTATTATCAATTAGCTACTTATCTTTGACAATATTTTGACTGTTATCATTACTTAAGTTTATTATGACTAATCTACCTTCCTTTGAAAAGGAAAATGAATGGTCTATGGTTTTTGAAGTTTATTTGGATTTTCTTAAAATAGATTGACATCTATGGACTTAGCAAAAATATTACATTATGATGATTGAAAATGTAAAGTATTGCCTAGTAAAATATATCAATGATTACTTCACTATTCTTACACAACCAAGGTGGGTGGAAAACATAGTTAACATGTTTTGGTGAAACTAGTGATTTATATTTATGGTCTATTTTTTATATCTAGTCACGAGCACTAAATGATTGTGTGTTTTGTGAAATCATAATATATATATATATATTTCTTATATATATATATATATGTTTCTTTTTTGTAATTTTATTATGAAATATATTAAAAATTAAAAAAAGGGATATGGTAAAATATTCTCTTTTATTTGATTTCAAAAATTATTTGGATAGTTGGATCTTGATCATTGAGATATTTTTGTGTTATAAATTGTAAGGATGAAGTGGATGACCTTTTCATGCCAGTTTGGTTGGAACTGATCATGTACAATTTTTTACTTCAACATTTTCATATTGTAGGTTAAAGAGCAATGCAAAAATAAAAATGGTTGGATTTTATATAAGGATCCGACATACTTGTTGATGTTATTCTAAGTTTTGAAATATCATGACTATGTTAAATATTCTACTAACTTTGATTATCAAGAATATCATAATGGTAATTTTAATATAAAAAGTGAGTATATGCTTTGTTGTCCTATTTTAAAAGGAAAGGCAATTTAACCTATATGTTCATTGTACTATTTCAGAAAAGGATTATTGTACTTATAATAAATATAGGGTTGATGTTTAAAAAATGGATGGATATTTGTTATGAGTTATATTGTTTCTGAATATTGGTTTCAGTAATATGATTAAATTTATATGGATAATGCGTGATAAGAATTATCATGATGATTAATTATGACATACTTATATAACAAAAGAAAATACAACCTTGGTTGTTGATAAACTATTTCAACTAATAAGTAGAAGATAATTTATTATTTATGCAATAATACGACAATGTTGTGATAAAAAATAGTGGGCTGCGATAATAACACAATAATCTATCTTAAATTACATTTAATATCCATAATGAATGTACATAAATATCTTATGGAAATGAATGCAACCTATTTCAAAAGCTAAGTTATGAACCTATTCGGATTCGATAAATTTATTGCTGCAATATAAGTGAAACCTATTGTAAAACTAACTCACTTATAATTTTATAAGCTAAGTGTTATGACATTCCTAATTAATGGAACTCAATAGACCATCTTCAGATGGCTGTTGTAACGTAGTATCTATTTAATGACATAGGTCATTAAATGAATACTATTGTATAATATATATCCTAAGTTTTCCCTTAGAGGTCTTCTTATTACGATTGTCACAAATAGAAGAGAATTGTGTCATACTAAATTTATGAAGGTTTTTTATAAGGTACAAATGAATTTATCTATCTTAGTTAACTAAGTTAACCTAGTAACTAAAGATGGACATTAATGAATTGTTAAGTTGTTAAACAATGAATTTAATAACTTAAGAATGGAAAATAATCCCGATACTATGATTGAGATGATTTTTCAGTGAATGGAGGGACAAGTTTCATGTGGCTTATGTGCATTCACGAAACTAGGCTAGCTAGCGCAATGCCCTATAACTATGGCCATAGTATTGTAAATGATTGATAACATTGTCCAATCACCACTTATTATTTTAAAATATGTCATAAGTGGGATGATGACACCAAGAAGATACACATAGTTCTTTGAACCTTTAAAAAAGGTTTAACCAAATAATATGCTGGGTATATTAGCTTAGGATGAACATTGAGGGGGAAACGAGTAGGATTTGAACCCTAAAATTTGCACATGGTTATCATAGGTTTTCCGACTAGATTCTAAACATTAATTAATGTTGGATTAAACTGTTGTAATTTTTTAATCATTAAAGGCATCAAGATAATTAGTAACGCTAGAATAATTCAATGGTTGTTGTAAATGATGTTATTCATTTCAGCGTATGATAACTTAAGGGATTTATAACTCTTGTATGCTATATTTTAATGGTTGTGTATTAGATTCTTTGAAGGCATAAACTATAATTAATGAGTTGTTAAAAAAATAAATTACCTAGTTAAGAAGCATAATAAATTGGTGTTACATGCTACACTTCACACTTTGTGCTTCATGATAAATCTTTCCTATCTTATAATCTCAAACACCCTCATTACTTTATGAAACACTCTCATGTCATGGTTCCAACTTTATTCTCAAGGGAATACTTCATCAATCAACCTCACATCCTATACTTTTTCTATACTTCATGCTCTATTCTACACGACATATATTTTTAGCATCTACTCTCACGAAATACACTCATTTCCTTATGACACACTCTAGTGCTACGGTTCACAATTTCTTACTAAGGGAACACTTCACCAATGAACCCCACATCATATGCATTTCATGTTCAGTACTTCACAATACATCTTTTCTATCATCTACTCTCACGCAACACACTCATTTCTTGATGATACACACTTGTTCTATGGTTCATTCATAACTATTGAGGGAGAATTTATAAATTAACATCATCTCATACCCATCCACTAGGGGGGGAAATTACTCCTACCATTTTCACATATTTCATAGTGCAGGTCATCACACTCACACATCATTTGCATATCTTGGTTGCATTTACTCTTGCTAGCTTATTCTAATTATATGTTATACTTTGTTTCCTATGCTAGATGGATTCTTAGCATGGCATTATCTTTATCTATATACACATGCACATTAACTTTGTACCTTAATGTGAATAAAGAACCTATCACATATTCATATATGATGCATGATTCCTAACACAACTCTTTACCAATCCCATTGAGGCTCTAGGGGGCATCTAATTTTGCTATTTTCATACTTTGCACATCACAAGTTCTATCATTTCAGTAATTAATATTTCTAGTTACTGATTTATACATACTTTGACATACTATTTATCTTTCTAACATGATAACAGGTGCTTCATGCATAGGAATCATCTCGCATGATCAATTAAACCATGGTTATCACTCACTCTTTTCCTGTCATTGTTTGATATTATTTGTAGGTTATGCCCCATGTCTTGTTTATAATTGTATATTTTGGCTTCTTTTTCCCTTATTGTCTCGTGACATTTTGAGTGATGTCCCATATTTGAATCCCACTTTTTTTTGTCCATCTTATATTTCTAGTTGCTTGTTACATTAACTTCTATTGCATACCAACTTTTCTACTAACACTTCTTACTAGTCTACATTATTTTCATGTGCCTTGGTTTCTACCATGCACATCCCCTAAACCCTTTATGTATCCACTTCATATCAATATTGGGTCCTCTCTTTTGACTATATTCTCCTACAATCGTCACATGCACCCAAAATGAGGGGGACATATATTGGGTAAAAAAATCACTATTACAACAACTCAAAGTTATAATAAAACAAAACAAAAAACATAAACACCACATAAAAAAAGTTTCATATTGGATCAGAATCATACTTGTGCGCAAAACACAGAGCAACCACTAGTTCCCAAACCTAGATAGTAGTGTTGGGAACATTCTTCCCCCTTGGGTGCTTATGTCTTGGGGGAAAAACAATCAAAATCTCAATTCATTACATCCTACAACCATTTTTAGACCAGTTCTCTAGTAGCAGGAACATGCCTCCAATTACAAAATGTATTCTATCATTTGCATTTCACTTACAATTATAACAACTAGGAATAATCAGGACATACCATCTACAATGGTGCTTATTCATAAGCATCATGGAAGTAGATAGAATCTAGACCTCTCTCCCCAACACTCTTCTCTTGGCGTAAGATCACCCAAAAAAATTTACACTTGGTATGAGATCACCCGAAAAACTCACTCTCTATGTGAGATCACCCAAAACACTCACCATAAACATTTAAATCCAAAAAATCCAAGAAAAATTGGATAATTATCTATCTCTTACACTATTATACATCGGTTTCACACTTTCTTTTTACATACTTTCACACTTTTAATTACTTATACACATGTTTTTTTTATTTATCATATTTATTAAGAAAATATTGGGAAATAAGTGCTAGATCATAATTAAGTTACAGTGAAATTATATAGAAATGAAAGTACATATTTGGCCTAAGAAATAAGAAAGATAAATGTAAAACCCTAGGTGCAAGAGGGAGGAAAGAAGATTTAGATGATTTGGAATAAATCCTAAAGTGTACAACACTAGAATAATTATGAAACATACGTGTAGACTATCTCAACTGATCCTAGAAAATTTTAGAAGTGTCAGAACATGCTAGATTGGGGTACCTAGAATGGGTCAGGAACACCTAGGTGTTGTAGATATCCTCTAGGCATCTATGACTGTGAAACTAGTCATACTCTAAACTTTACAGTGTCACAATATGTTCGCTAAATGTTGTCGTTAGTCTCCTATATATCATTGGTTGATTAATGAATTCACATTAAACACGTAAAGAGAAATAGAACCTATAATACCCCAAAACACATCAAATCCTAAAAATAAAAATATGTAAATGTGGATTTACACTGACCTTGGTAGTCACCTGACTGAGTGAAATTATGATCTGGGTGTTACACTACATTTTAGAATCATATCCTAGGTGGCGTTTGTGTTAGACGCACTTGAATAATGATCAATAGTAAGATGTAGTAAATGTAAGTATATGTGTGCATCAAAAAATGAACTTCCCATCCTATGAAGTGTATGGAGAAGAATGCAGTCCCTTATCCCTTGTGTGAGTGCTACATGGATTATTTGATGCTCTTGTAATGGCCTTTAAATGTAACCTTATGTGTTGATAGTAAATACTTATTGCTTGGTCATTTATTATGTTCACATAAATGTGTATTTATATTATTCCCTTGTTTTAATTTTGTAATTAACCACTAAAAGTTAGAACACAAAGAAAATAAGATACCTAGGAGCTATAAAGGACCTATTAGATATGAGAAAGATACAAAGAGGCCATGAGAACCTAGAGGGGATGGGGGCGCTTGGGTGCTGACGTCTTGGCTAGGTGCTAGTGTCCAGACTTAGAAAAAATGAAGTGTCAAAGGTTAGAATAGGAAATAAGGTGTGTAAGACCAAAAATAAAACTGGAAAGAAACCAAAGAGGATAAAGACAGTGTTCAATTAGTACTTTTCTCGCTTATGAATCATATTAATAGAGGTATGTGACTAGGAATTAGAAATGTAACTAAAGTGTTTGATTTAGTGTCTACATTTTCCCCAACTTTATGTTTTTGATTGAATGATTGATAACATAAATTAGATAAGATATGCGTACTTGATAACCATGTAGATCGATGGCAAAAAGCTTGCTGAGGAGACAAGAAAAATCATGGAGTGATAAAAATTAAGCGTGGAAGCTAGAGAAGAGGAAGTGACCCTAGCGGTGAAAGCGTATGTGAATATGTCACATTGTTCCTGTTGTTGATGCCTCTTGATGTGTTGATGATGTGAATGTTGTTTCCCATAAGGATGGACCTAAAAAATAGAAGAGAAAAAGAATAGTCAAAGTTGTGTATGTGAAAAAATTGATCCAAATATGTGAAAAACATGTAAAAGTGTGTAAAATGCAAAAAGGAACATTTACACATGTTCCATGTTGAGTGAATAGTGTAGAAAGGATCTTGAAAATGTTGTATAAGAATTATTTTGTTTGGTCATCTCAGTCTAAGAATGATTTTTTCAAATGATCTCACATAAACTGTGCCAAGTGTAATTTTTTTGGGCAATCTCACTCCATGACATAAGAAGTGTATGGAGAAAGGTTTAATGTTATTCTCAAGACTTTGAATGCTTCCTAAAATTTAAATGCCATTGCAGATGGTGTGTTCAAATGTGATCCAATTTGATTGAGTTCGATTGAACATGTGTAGAAAAAGAAGATAAAATGTGTGCATGTTGATTAATAGAGGATTATGCCTATACTAAGAAACTGATGTGTATATTGTTGTGAACTGTGTTGATCTGAGAAAATATTTGTAACTTCCCCATTCTTATAGGCACCCAGAAAGGGTCAGGGGTACCCAGTTTCTCATGTTTATGTTTGGATGTTGGTAAGACCCAAGTCAGATTCTGGGTCATTTCTGATACTGAAGACTATGTTGTATCAGTATTGAATTGTGTTGTAATGTGACTATGAACTATTTTATGGGGTGAGTAATTAACCCAATGATTCCCCCTCATTTGGGGTGTACGTAATGTTGCAAGGATAATGTGTAAAAAAGGAGGATTGACCATTAAAGTGTGACTGATACCCTGCAAGGGGGAGGGAATGATCTTAGTAGAAACCAAGGCATATGCAAGCAAAGTGTCTGAAAACATGTCTTAGTGTAAGAAAATACAAATACACATATACAAAACAAAATGTAAGAAAGAAAGAAAGAAGACAATGTATACTAAAAAAATCAAGTTACAAAAATGGGACACTACTCAAAATGTCACTAGAAAATCAAGGCCAAAGATGCCAAAAGCATACAATGTGCACAAAATACAAAGGTAAAATCTAGCAAAAAATAGAAAATAATGGAAAACAATGAAAGAAATGACAAGCAATGACCAAGGTAATAGAAAACCATGGTGGAAAATGGTTCTTGAAAATTAAATATTACACATGAAGCACCCGTCAGCATGTTAGAAAGATAAAAATTATGTCAAAGCATGTATAATCCAATATAATAGTGTGCTAGTATGAATAGGAAATAGTATAGGTCGAAACAATAGCACCTGTGAGGTATACAAAAGTATATGCCCCTAGGAGAAGTTATGGGCCTAGTAAGAGGGTACCAAGAATCCATGTTACGTGTAATGATCTTTGTAAAGGATTCATTCAAAACTAGAAGGTAAGTGAAATCACATGTGTATATGGACGGGTAATGACAAACAAAATATTCGTCTAACATAGAAAGAAAAATGTATCATGTGAGTATAAGTAACTGTTGATGGTGAATCACAACACCCCTGAATGTCTGCAACTCGATGGGTTGAGACTCTCAGTGCGATTGCATAACATGCAGCTTTTCCCAAGTGTGGGACCTCACGAATTGGAAAATCTCTCCAGATGAAGGTTGTTTCCTATTCCTCTGTTTAGATGCACATGTAAAAATGTAGAGGGTTTACTCAAAAACCTAAACTAATTTTTCAAGGAGATAGGGTAAGAAGATGCATAAAATAAAACCTAAAGTACAAAGGTGATGCACCAAGGAATGAACACCTGTCTTGCCAATAAACACAAACCATTAAAATGCAATGCAAGATCATGCACAGATAACAAAATTTGCAGTGAAATATCAGGAGGATGCAAATGAACATAGAGAGGGTTGAGAATCATCCACAGACATGCATTATTTTCTCCAAAGATGATACAATACACTACAAAATTCCAAGAGGAAAAGTTGCATTATAGTTTTAGATGGGAGGTTTGAACTCCACAAATTCACCTGCCAAAGAGAATAAGGGAGGGGGAAAAACAAGAACGTCCAACCTTTAGAAAGAATCCCCTCCTTACAATTTATAGGAAGAATGAGAGAGAAAAGAGAGAGGAATTCCAAATCTACCCCAACCACCTCTAGGTTGCATTTAATTCATCTCATTATGGTGGTAGGTGAGAACCTTAGCAAACCCAAAAAAGTGGCAAACTATATTTTTCATTTTTAAGAACTTGTTCCCACCCAATTAAAGATATCTATTTGTAGTTGGATAGAGGAGCTCGTAATATTTCCAAAAATTCCAACCTTGCATGAATCCGAGATCCCTATGAAAAGTTATGGCCATTTGAATATCTGGGTCAGGGTCTGCTTTTTGTCAGCACTCAGAATGTTGCACCTCCTGAAGGTACGCCATAGGCGCATCCATATTTGTGTCGACATCCCCTTAATCTTCACCTTGGCGCATCCATTTTTGTGTTGACATCCTTTGTTGTGTTCCCTTAACCTGTGCCTTGGTGCATCCATATTTTTTTCGACATCCTCATACCTACGCATCCATATTTTTGTCGACATCCTCTTACCTGCACCTTTAACCTGCGCCTTGGCGCATCCATTTTTGTGTCGACATCCTTTACTGTGCACCCTTAACCTGTGCCTTGGCACATCCATTTTTTTGTCGACATCCTTTGTTGTGCACCCTTAACCTGCGCCTTGGCGCATCCATTTTTGTGTCGACATCCTTTTGCCTGCACCCTTAACCTGTGCCTTGGCGCATCCATATTTGTGTCGACATCCTTTTGCCTGCACCCTTAACCTACACCTTGGTGCATCCATTTTTGTGTTGACATCCTTTTTCCTGTGCCTTGGTGCAATAAACATCGGGCTTTGAGTTTCTTTGATTTCCATATTCTTCTGCTTGTCTATATCTACCCGGGGGGAAAGATATATACAACAGTAACCAAGAACAATGTGCAACCAAGATATGGAGTATGCTATGAGTGAGTGAGATGAGATGGAATGCAATGTAATTTTTATAGGAACGAAATTTCCCTCAAGAAAATTTGTATGAGTATGCATGAGATGAGGTTCATTTATAAATTCCCCCTCTATAGTCAAGAATGAACCATATAACAAGAGTGTGTCATCACGAAATGGTTTTAACATGTGCGCTAGAAAGATATGATAAAAAAAATGTATAGCATAGAGAGTGAGTGAGTGTGGTGAGGTTCATTTCATATTTATACCCTCATTAGTCTAGTATTAACCATGGAACTAGATTGCACCATAGGGAAGTGTGTTGTGATTAGTATTCGTGAGACGGATGTGTCGAGTGTGAAATGTGTAGTGTGTATGATTTGAGGTTCAATAATGTAGTAATCCCTCAATAGTCAAGTCTGAACCATAGAACAAGAGTGCATAATTGGGTAATGATGATACAGAGGTATCAAGATGTGTAAGATTTGTGTGAAATACTAGATGTGAAGTGTAGAGTGAATATGTATAAATACAAAACACCAAATAATTATAGAGGGGGGAAGAATAAGCATGATACCCCCAAGTGTATGATGATAATTATGATAAAGTAACATCATATAAAATATCATTATTATCATGGTCAAAACTGAATGGTGATTCATCTGACACTTGGTAATCAATAGTATGTGGTTGATCATATAAAGAGTTATTGTGGTGTAAATTTTACATGCCCATTGCATACTTTTCATTAGTGAAAGGTGTTGGTGGACATCCGTGTGCATACCAATGAGTAATATTTTGTGAATATCCAAGAAATGAATCATTCCAAATGAAAACATGGCCAAAGGGCATGGGGAATGAAATTTTGATATGATTAGGATCTAATATGCAACTAATGTAATTGAGGATTAATTGTCCAAGAGTAAGTGTTGAAATGTGCATATTCCATGCAAAAAACACTGATAAATGAAATACTTGGAGGTCATAACTAGTAGTAATGCAAACATATCCATGATATAAATGACTAGCATTTAATGTAAGGATGATATCATCCAACGTATCTCCTATCCAAGCCAATCCATCATGTGTGAAAATAGTGTCAGAAAAAGTGGGATCGAATGGAATGTGTAGACAGAAAGCATTATCCATGAAGAGAGTGCATGTGAATGGAGGAAGTGAAAATGCAAATTGCTCATGAGAAGACAATTAAGGTGTTATAATGTCTAATGTATGAACATAGCCCTAATAAATTACCATAGCATTAGTAGAAGGAGGGGGTAATACTGGAATAGATGGAATAACGTCTAATGCACAAATGGTTCCTTCAAGTGGAGGCAAGTTGTCTAGGTAATGTGTAGGTCACAGATCAATAACAAGATGTATAGTAAAATAAGAAAGAATAGGTACTTCGGTAGTTGGATCAAGGATACAATATTGTAATGGATTACTATCAATGGGAAATGCATATTCAAATCCATCATGTAAGAATTTAACACATCTGTGAACTATAGAAGCCACTACTTGCATTCTATGAAGTCATGGCCTACCAAGTAAGCAATTATATGTAGCTGGGTTATCAATGACAAAAAAAAAATTGGAATAGTCTTTGGCCCAACTGTGAGTGGAAAGGTGTCAGTGTCAACACATGGACATGTAGTGGAATCATATGCTCGAATGGAAATATATGTTGGGTTAACAATAGATGTGGGAATGCCTATAACTTGAATGAATGATAAAGGAAGAATATTGATCTCAAATCTAGTATTGATGAAAGCGTGTTTGAAACCCAAGTTATTAATGTAGAATTGTATATATAGAGGATGATCATTTTCATACACAAAAATATTGTTAGTTATAATAGATGGAAAAGTAATCTGTTGAGTAAATTCATCTACAAATGTCTGATAAACAACATCTCAATGACTAGTGAAAGGAATATGAATAGTATCTAAAAGAGTAATGATTTTAGCATAACACTCAATATTGGATAGAAATAAATAATGAATAGAAATATCCATGACAAGAGGAGCCTAAGAAAAATGCATGAAGTGATTAAATTAGTATCCAAGAGTGTTCCAATGATATGGGTTCACCAAATGATTAAGAATATATTAGAAAATAAATGCTAGATCTTAATTAAGTTACAGGATAATGATATAGTAATTAAAGTAAAAATTTGGCCCAAGCAATAAGAAAGATAAATGTAAAACCCTAGGTGCAAGAGGGAGGAAATAATACTTATCCAACTCATAATAAATCTGAGAGTGTACAGGATAGGAAGACTGATGTAACAAAAGTGTAGACTATTGTAATCAAGCCTAAAAAATTGAAGAAGTGTAAGAACAAGCTAAACTAAGGCACCTAGACTAGATCAGGAGCACCTAGGTGTTGTAGACCTCCTCTAGGAATCTGTGAGTGTGAAATTAGTTAGAATCTAAAATTTATAGTGTAACAAGATGTTTGTTAAATGTCACCATTATTTTCCTATGTGTCATTGGTTGATCGTTGAATTTGGCTTAAACCTACACAGACAAAGAGCACCTGCAAAACTGCAAATCACATATAATCTTAAAAATAAAAAATGAAAATGGGGAGTCAGATTCACTCCTTCGTTCACCTGAATGAGTGAACTTACAATCTACGATCTACACTACATTCTAGACTCTATGTATTTATGTGTGTCTTTGTGTAGAATCATGCCCTAGGTGGCTCTTATGCCAGATGCACTTGAATAGAGAGAAATAACTAGATGTAGTAAATGTAAGTAGATGTGTGCATAGAGAACTGAGCTTACATTCCTATGAATTTTATGGAGAATAATGCATTATTTTGTCCCTTTTATGAGTGTTAGATGGATGTTTTGATGCTCTTGTAATGGCCTTTGAATGCAACCTTAGGTGTTGATAGTAAATACTAAGTTCTTGGTCATTTATTATGGTCACATAGCTTTGTATTTATATGATTCCCTTGTTTGAATTTTGTAACTAACCACTAAAAGGCTGACCACCAAGAAGACAGGATGCCACAAAACTACAAAGGACCCAAAAGATGCGATAAAAATAAAAAGAGGTTGGGGTTTCCTAGAGGGGACTGAGGCACCTACACACTGGCATCCTAACTGGGTGTTGGTGTCTAGACTCAGAAAAACTAAATTGTTGAAGGTCAGACTAGCCAATAATGTGTGTGAGACCAAAAAGGAAACTAGAAACAAAGAAACGAGGCCAAATACAACTGTAAATTAGTAATTTTTTCACTTAGGAATCATATGAATTGTGGTATGTGACAAGGACCTATAAATGTACCCAAAGTGCATGATTTAGTGTCTACACATATACAACACTTTGAAAACTCTTTCAATCTAATTTTTCAGGTCTATCCTTAATACGTAACAAGGAGTATCTCACATCAGCAAACACAACATACTACTACACATACACTTCACCATTAGGGTCCACTTCACTTTCTTAGTTTCCCTACTTCACATTGTGATCAATACACGCTTCACTTGTCCACTCAGCATGCCGTCAACTATACTCTTCTCTATAGGATCATAAGGTACACATTTAATATCTAATTTATGTTATCGACTATTCACTCAATATAATAAATTGGAGTAAAATGTAGATACCAAATATATAAACTCGGGTAAATTTCTAGGTCATGGAGCATACTAATATACATATGATTCCTAAGAAAGAAAACTAGTAATTGACAATGTATTTTGGTCCTTTTTCTTTGTTATACTTGTATTAATCGTACACACCCTAAAACCATGTCGGTATTTAAATGATTTATCTTTTATGGTATCTGAGACTAGCACCCAGTTAGGACACTAGAGCCTAGTTGCTCATGTACCTCTTGGGCACTCCTGACCATTTCTCCTCTTTTCTCACTCTTTTGGGTCTCTTTTAATTCTTAGGAATATTTTATACTTTTGGGTTACCTTTCAAATGTAACTTACAAAAGCAAAACAAGGGAATCATATATAGACATAGTCATGACTCTCAAATAAAGGACCAAGAACTAGTATTATCTATTATCACCTAAGCTTACATCCAAAGGCACAAGAGAACTTAAAATAATATATCTAGCACACTCACTAAGGGGATAAGGGTTACATCACTTCTACAGACACAACATAGGAGAGGAAGTCTATTCTATTCAATTATGCACATTTGCATCTGGAGCCTTCTAGATCTAGCTGATTATCATAGTGAAATTTTAACAAGGGAATCATTATACACACTCTCACACATAAATACATGGAGTCTAACATTTAGTGCAACACTTAGTACTAATTTCACTCTTTGGGTGACCATCAGGCTTAGTCTAACTCCACACTCTACATCTTTTTTATTAGATTTGATGTGGTTTGTGCATATGTGTAAGTAGACATATTTTTTTATACATTATAAGTACATTCGATGATTCAAGATAAAAATTATAGTAACAACAGGGAATAAATACAAAGCTACTTTTGCATGGGAATAATTAGAACGTGAGAATCTTAGTAGACACTAACACCCAGATCTGATCACTAGGGCCATGGTGCTCATGTCCTCCCATGGTTTCCTCTATCTAGCACATTCATAAGTCTTAGAACCTTTATCAACCATTGATGATGTTGTCTCCAGTATGTTTCTTCTATTCATCTACCTAGATCATCTCTAGATTGTGTGAAATCAACTACGTCATTCTACCTCCTTCTCTTGATTGATTGTTTTTTGCTATATTTTATCATTTGTACATCATACACTATAGTAGTTACTCTAAAATTTGATTTAATTCCATTTATATTAAATCACATGGCCACCAAAAGAGTTCTTAGTAGTTTCGACGACAGGTTTATTTTCTAGGGTCTGCAAAGAGGCCTTAAATGAGTTTAAAGTAGATGAGGTAGATTTCGAAGGGTATGTGGTCTTATGGGTGGAAATACTAGAGGAGTTGGGTGACTCAATTGGTGTTTCTTTAGTATAAGCACTAAGCATTGGAGGTATAGGTGGGAGGTATTTTATAGTGTTGATTGTGTGATGATATTTGATAACATTGGATTGAGGTTGACTGGTTGTTGGGGCGTGTTTAAGAAAGGGTTATTTAAAGACATCTAAATTATAATTTGAAGGTCCATTTAGATTATCAATTTAATATTCACCTTTTTCAATAAGATCTTGGAGGACATTTCTAAATGAATAACATATTGTGATGTTGTTTCCTTGAACCTGATGGTATTTACAATAGTTATTTTATCAATACCATGAGGGATTTGAAATGGATGCATTTATCAAGTGAATAGGAGTGAGTGTGATCATACACATGGCTAGGATATTTTTAAAAAATGTAGTATAGGATTCCCCTATATAGTTACTTTGTGGGATGATGCGTTTGGGATATGAATGACCTTTAGACACAACTTTCACGATGAATACATTTTTTGAGTCTTTATATTTTTCATTATTGGAAGAAGGTTTAAATGAGGACTCAAGCTTAGGTTTCTTTCATCTGAATTTGACTTTACCATCTTCTAGGGCATTAATTTCTAATTTGTGGGCCTGTTATCCAAAATTCACCCCCCAGGGTAAATTTTGATAACATGCATCAGAATATCCAAGTCCCAAGTAAATTGATTGATTCAGAGCAAAAATCAGGTTTCTAGGGTCCCTTCAGGAAATTTTCTAACTCACCTGTCCAGGCTGAAAAGAACAAGCTCTGAGAAAATGTGGAAAAAGGTTGCTGCAGAAGGCAAGTGGGTTGATCCAGAAAAAATTGTGAAAATCAGCTAAGTCCTAGTCCTAGGAGCAATTGGGACATTTGGGACAAAAATGCACGGATCGGCTGAAAAGCCTCCAGGCGGCCCAAAAAGCATTTGGGACAACTGGGACAAAAGTACGCAGCGAAAAAATTGGCTAACTGTTGAGAGGGTCACCTTTGGGACATCCGGGACATCTGGACGCGAACCGGTCGGTTTCGCTCGAAATCAGCACAAGCAGTCCGAAACAAACTGGGACATTTGGGACAAATGGGCGTGAACCGACTGGTTCGCGCGAAATCAGCACAAGGAGCACTAAGCATTTGGGACATTCGGGATGAAAATACGCGAAGGGCGTGGAAGAGCCGGCAGGGCCGAGAACCAACCAAATCACGCCATGTGTCTCAAGGAGAAAGGTCAAAAGTCAAAGGGCAAGTTTTAAAGGGTCTGCCCGAACCAATGAAATGGCGCCACGTGTCCAAGTTGCCACGTAAGGGGGGTTCCCACAAGAAAATTTCAAAAGGAAAGCCCGCGGAAGGTGGAGGAGAGATAATTTCTCGTCCAATTAGCACATGCCACGTGTCATCCAGGTGGCAGAGCGCGGGAAAGATTTCAAGACACGTTTTCACCTGTTTTTTTCCCTAAATCTTCAGATCGCCATAACTTTCGATCCAGAGCTCGGATTTGCATGTTCTTTATATCAACGGAAAGCTGATGAAATTCTCTACATGATTCCAGCAGTCAATCTTGCGTTTTGAAGTAGTCTAGAGGGAGAAAATCGAGATAATGGCTCTGACGCGTGTTCATGGCCAGAAATGACATTCCAGCGACTAGATTTAATGCAGAATGGGTCGCATTCCCCTGTAATCCGGTCAAGTGACAGGGTATGGGTTTGTAAGGTCCCCCATGCTGTTTTAATGCACCTGCAGTCAAGAAGAATGGGCTCCCATGCCTTTGTACGTTTTCTGTCTCCTAGGTTCGACCCATGCGATGTAGAAAAGGCCAGATTTGGCTCATTTTCAAGGGGGGAACATTTTTTTGGGCATAGCAGACTTCTTCTTTCACCTCCAGCAAGTGATTGATCAAATATCAGACCTCTCCAAGGATTGTAACAGTTTTCTTTTACCTCTCTGAGGTGTAATGCATGTTTTGACATTGAAATGATAATGCAAGCTCTGTGAATGGGTTTCAATCCTCTGTTTGTATTATTTGCTTGATTTCAGATACTAAATTATACATTATCAGTCTGTGTATGTCTTATGTTATGAACTTTGGTCTGTGTCTATTTGCATGAAAAATATGTTTCACCACTCCTTTTGGTGCATCACCATCTTTAGTCAGTTTCAATTTTTGCACTTCTACCCCTGTCTCCTTGCAAGTTAGAATAGGATTAGGATCTAAACCTCTGTAGTTTTGCAAAATATAGATCTAAATCAGAGGAGTTTGAGGAACCAGCCTCTAATCTGGAGATTCCTCTCTCAGTTTCACAAGTCCCCACGCTTGGAGAGAGGTTTCCATGTTGTGCAATCACACTGGATGCAAGAGTGATCAACCTAGAAGCCTGATCTGCATCTAGGGGTACTGTGATTTTGCACTAACAGTTTTGGCACACCCGGTGGGACCAGAGGTCTCATTTTTATTGCAGCAAAGTTGATGTGCTATCTTCTGCAATTTTCTTGCTTGAAAAGAGCTATTATTTGCATATCTGGCGACTCCACTGGGAAAGAATCAACTGGTTTCAACAGTACAGGCCTAAAAGCTTATGAGAAGAATCACAAGGTCAAGAGTTGGAGAAGAAGAAGTGCTGTTTGAATACCTGCAATTATCTCCAAGAAGAAGGAAAAGAGGAAGAAGGATTCAAAGGTCTCCATCTCCACCAAACAAAACTCTCTCAACTCCTCCACCTGACAGGCCTTTCTTTCAATATACAAGGGTTTTAAGACCACTCAGAATGGCGCAACCAGTGAACCCCTATGTCAACTTCACAGGCAGCAACCCACTTGCTCTCAATGCACAAAATCCAATCCCAGTTGCAGCATTGAAGAACATTCCATACTTTACTGGAGAAAACCAGACCACTCCTGGTGATCATGTCAAGGACATTGCTAACATTTGTGCAATCCATGAGATTAATGAGATGCAAGTAGCTGTCAAATTGCTGGCGTCTTCATTCAAGGGGAAAGCATTGCAATGGTTTAGGAGCCTTGGAGCTGGCTCTATCACAAACTAGAATCAGCTGTGTATTGCACTTCATGATCAATTTGGAGAGAAGGGAGACAACTTGTCTCTTTTGGAGCAGCTGACAACCATCAAGAGAGCTTCCAATGAGCAGCTAACTGACTTCAACTTCAGATTTCAAAGATCTTGGGATAGAATTCCAGTAGCAGTCAGGCCAACAGCAGAAGGTGCTTTTCTATACTACCTTAAAGCTTTAAATTCTGATATTTCTATGTTGGTTCAATCTATGGGAGGCACAACTATCCCTGCTGCTTATAGTATTGCTATTAGAGCTGAAAATTGTCTGATTCAAGCTGGCAAGCTAGCTCCTAGGCCTCCAATGCCATTATATCCAAGTTTAGAGAGCCCAAGTACTAGTCAAGCACCTGTCTTAGCTCCTATTCCCACTCCTAGGAATCAGAGTTCAAATGAAGCCTCCACTTCATCTCCAAATGCCCCAAATGAGCTTCAATGAGGTCATGAAGCAACTGTAAAATTTAGGTAATGAGCTGGTCACACTCAAGAGACAGCAAGCTCAAGGTTTTAGACCTTCGTATCAGCCTCAAGCTCAACCCAATAGGCAGCCATATCAGCCTCAAAGGCCACCTAATCCAGCTGCAAATATGAATCAAACAAAGCCTCCTGCCAATAGACCATTCCAGCCCTATAATCCAAATGCCATATCTGCCTCTAAGGCATTAGTACCAGCACAAAACAACATTGCCCAGGAGTATGATTGGTGTTTTCCATGTAATGAACCTCATAATCAATCCATGTGCTACAATGGTGCTTTGACTCAAGCTTTAATGGTAACAACTACTGGTGTGGAGGGTGAGAGCAGTCAAGAAAACAACCAACAACAAGAAACATTCCAACAGCAATCAGCCCCAAATGACACCACATTGGTAAATTGGCAAGCAGAGGATTTCTGTGGCATGAATCAGGCAGTTTCTCAAGGTGTTGCAGCAAACACAAGGTCAAAAAGGAGAAATTTGGGTGAAGAACAGCCATTAGCCCCAGCCAATCCACAACCTTCCACAGCTCCACAAATGATTGGCAAGCAAAACCCAGTTTCAAATGCACAAGGGCAGCCAAGAACAGCCCCCTAGGCCAACTCAAATGCCAGCTGTTGCTGCCCACATACAAGGAGCAAATGTGCAAACCAAGGGACAGCAGAGAGATCCTTCATCACCATTCAGTATCATTGATCAGATGAAGAAGACAAACGTCAATATATCTATGTGGGAATCCCTATCCATCCCAGGCCAAAGAAATCTGCTGCAAGCTGCCATGAAGGATTGGCCAACTTCGAATCAGCAGATCCAAATGCATGAGAAGGTACTCACAAATGCTGCCCAGCCTGAAGGAAATCATGGAGCACAACAAGGTAGAATGCTGAAGCCTCCCCCTTTTTATGTTTCGTTAATCATTGGAAATCAGCTAGTGCATAATTACATGATAGATTCCGGGGCAAGTAGCTCAGTTATGCCTAAACAGATAGCTGATCAGTTAGGGCTCCAGTATGAAATAACATCTAAGGGAGTAGTGCAGCTGGATGGGACAGTAATAGCAACAGTTGGAGTGATTAGAAATTTGAGTCTTACCTTGCATGCATGTCCAAATGTTGTTGTCTTACAAGATATATCAGTCATAGACCTTCCACCACTCTTTGCCCTTTGCTTGTCAAGGGACTTCATAGCCAAGATTGGGGGATATTTGTCCGCTGATTGGTCTCACATGCTATTCAGAACGAGGTATGGAACTAAGGCTACAATTAGGTCAGAACCTATTGCAAACTTCCACATTGAGCCCTATACTCCAAGTCAGATTAATGCCAATTGCTCAGCATTTGATCAAGAAGATCACCCAAGCACTGATGAAACTGACACTAAAGTTGGAAACATCCCGGATCTAACTCTTGATGAATGGGCAAGCAAGGTGCATGCTTTTGATCCTTATCAAGGAATAGAAGAATTTGAGCTAGGAGTCTATTGTATACACGAAGAAAGTCAACCTATTCCTAGCATCACCAAGCCAAACCACAAGGATGACAATGAGGTATGGCAGCTGTTTTTTGATGGATCAAGGAGTAGACAAGGTGCAGGAGGTGGAGCCATGTTTGTTTCACCTCAAGGAATAAAGCTTTATTCAGCTTTTAGATTTCAATTTGCATGCTCCAATAACACTGCTGAATATGAAGCCTTGGTGCAAGGGATGCATTGGGCAATCAAGAGAAAAATAAAGAACTTGCAAGTCTTTGGGGACAGTGAGCTGATTGCAAATCAGGTCAAGGGACAGCATGCTACCAAAAATGATCTACTCAGGTGCTACAAGAACAGGGTGTGGGACCTCATGGAAGATTTTGAGGGTTTCGACATCAAGGCCATCCCTAGGAAAGAGAATCAAGCTGCTGACAGGCTTGCAGCAGTAGGGGGAGCCTTTGACATTGTAGAAAACATTCAACAAGATAAGGTACAGCCAAACATCCACGTGATTGTGAGGCCTTCAGTGCTGGATAACAATGTCAGTTGGCAAGTATTTGAGAATGACCAGCAAATCATCCACTTCTTGCAAGAAGAAGCTAAGTTCTCAGCTAAGAATCAAGAGAAGTTGGAACAGCAATATGGTGACCAGGTGATACAGCTGAAAACTGACAAGCTGCCCAAGGGACTTATCACTTTGGAGTCCATTTTTAACCCCAATGATCAGTTTAGAAAGGAGAAAGAAAACATTCAGGTCAAGAGAGAAGATTCGGTATCCATCTTGGTAGAAGAGAACAAGCCATTGCAAATTGGAAAGATGACTACTGAGCAAGAAAGGTATGAGTTCATACAGCTATGTCAAGAATTCCCTGATGTGTTTGCTTGGAGCTATGAAGACTTGAAAGGTTTCAATCCCAACTTAGCTCAGCATACCATTGAATTGGATCCAAATACTAAGCCTGTCAGGCAGAAACAGAGACCAGTCAATCCACACATGGAGTCTCTCATGAGGAAAGAATTGGACAAGCTGATTGAGTCAACAATTATATTCCCAATCAAGCATTCTAGTTGGGTTGCCAACTTAGTTCCAGTCAGAAAGAAAAGTGGAGAGATCAGGCTATGTGTTGACTTCAGAGATTTGAATAGAGCCTCTCTCAAGGACCATTATCCACTCCCTTCCATGGTGCAAATATTGCAGGTCGTAGCTGGTTCAGAAAGATTTTCACTACTTGATGGTTACTCAGGCTTCAATCAGATTATGGTGAAGGAGGAAGACCAGTTCAAGACAGCCTTCACAACCAAATGGGGCACATATGCTTACAAGAAGATGCCATTTGGACTGTCGAACGCCGGAGCAACGTTCCAACGAGCTATGGATATGGCATTCAAAGGCTTGATCAATAAGATAGTGTTGATATACCTAGACGATATCACTGTCTTCTCAAAGAATGTTGCAGACCATCTCTTTCACCTCAGGCAGGTTTTTCAGAGGTGTAGAAAGTTTGGAGTGTCTTTGAATCCTAAGAAATGCATATTTCTCTCTGCACATGAAGGGAGACTCCTTGGCCATATTGTCTCCAAGGAAGGATTAGCAATTGATCCAGAGAGAGTTGAAGCCATAAGAGCTCTACCATTGCCAAGCCACAAGAAGGCCCTTCAGAGTTTCCTGGGAAGGATAAACTTCGTTCGGAGGTTTTGTCCCAAATTTTGCAGCCCTTGTCAAGCCCATCACCAAAATGTTAAGAAAAAGCATGGCTTTCAAATGGACGGCAGAAGGTAAGGAGAGTTTTGAAGCAATCAAAGAAGCCATCTCCTAGGCACCCACTCTCATCAACCCAAACTTTTCCAAGGATTTCATCCTCTATGCATTTGGAGGTGATGACACTATTTCTACCATTCTGGTACAGCAAAACAAAGATAATGATGAACAGTCGATTGCCTTCTTCAGCCAGAGCCTAAATGACTGTGAATTGAGGTACTCTTTTATTGAAAAACATGTGCTTGCAGTAATCAGGAGCTTGAAGAAATTCAAGCATTTAGTCTCAAACAACAAGGTCCAGTTGCTGGTCTCACATGTTGGGGTTAAGGACTTCCTCCTCAACAAGGATTTGAATGAGAAAAGGGCAGGATGGATCACCCGTGTCATGGAGTATGACATTGAGATCAAGATCACCAAGCTGGTAAGAGGCAAAGGTTTGTGTGAGAAGCTCGCTTCCAAACAACCAGACAACCCAGAAGATGAAGAAGACGCTGTCCTGCTATTACAAGATGATCAAAAACAGGAAAATGATGATGTGTCCACTCCCTGTTGGGCTCAGAATATGATACATTTCCTACAGACGGGCATGTGCCCTCTAGAAATGAGCAAAGCAAAAAGAAGACACTTCAGGTTGCAGGCTATTCCATATACCATCATTGATGGAGTTTTATTCAAGAAGGACGTGAATGGAGTGCTGCTGAGATGCATTAACACAGGTCAGATCCAAAAGGTATTAAAAGAGTTTCATGATGGACCAGCTGGTGGCCATTTTGTACCAAGAGTGACAGCTCTGAAAATCATGAAGGCTGGTTATTATTGGCCTAAAATCTTCAGTGATTGCTATGCATGGATCAAGAGGTGTAAGAATTGTGCATTCTTCACAGGAAAAGAGAGACTTGCAGCCCTCCCATTACATCCAATCTCAGTTGACAAGCCATTCATGCAATGGGGTTTGGACTTCATTGGAGTCATCAATCCCAATTCGAGCCAAGGGCACAAATGGATTTTGACAGCCACAGACTACTTCACCGGATGGATAGAAGCAGTAGCACTCAAAGAGGTGAATGAGTCTAGCATCTTGGACTTTTACGAGGAGATAACTACTAGATTTGGTGTACCTGCTACAATAATCTCTGATAATGCATTGGAATTCATTGGATCTAAAGTTACTGAGTGGGCTGTCAAGAACGGGATTTACCTGAGCACTTCATCAAACTATTACCCTCAAGGTAATGGCCAGGCCGAGTCTACAAACAAAAACTTGCTGAGGATCATTAAGAGGACTCTTGATGAGAATCAGAGGGCTTGGCATACCAAACTGAAATCAGCCTTATGGGCTGATAGGATAACTCCCAAAAGATCCACAGGTAACTCTCCATTTAGGCTTGTCTACGGAAGAGAGGCAATCTTGCCCATGTCACTTGAGTTGCCAACGTTGGAACTCATGAAACAGCTGGAATTGCTAGATTTTGGGCCCATGGAGGTGAGATATGCAGAATTGATGGAGTTGCAAGAAATTAGAGATCAGGCATTCCAAGCAATGGAAAAGGATCTGGCTTTGATCAAGAAGACCTTTGATAGGAAGGCCAAAGATAGATCTTTTCAAGTAGGAGATCTAGTATTGAAATGAGATGTGGACAGAGCAAAACTAGGAAGGCATTCAAAATTTGATGCCATTTGGAGTGGCCTATACATGGTCACAAAGTGCAAGAACAACAATGTTTTCCAATTGGCCTCATTGGATGGTGAAGAACTGCAGATTCCAGTAAATGGAATCTATCTCAAGCGTTGCTTCTAGAGGGAGGTTCACTACATCTGTAAATATTAGATTAGATTTTCTTTCCTCCAAGTGCTTGTCCACATTGTTTTGTTGTAGGTTAGTTTTGTTTTCCCTAAGTGCCTTGGCATAGCTTACTATCCATGGAGATGTTTAGCATGTCTTTGCTTTCATCAGGTCACATTCCATCTTCCTCCTTGCACATTCTGAGTCAGTTTGGATTCTAACAGAATATTTGATGACTCCATGCCCAATGGATTGCTTCAGGCAACTGGTCTTTTCATCTAGTAGGCAGATGATCCCGCTGAGTCGCCAAATTGTTATCCAAAATTCACCCCCCAGGGTAAATTTTGATAACATGCATCAGAATATCCAAGTCCCAAGCAAATTGATTGATTCAGAGCCAAAATCAGGTTTCTAGGGTCCCTTCAAGAAATTTTCTAATTCACCTGTCCAGGCTGAAAAGAACAAGCTCTGAGAAAATGCGGAAAAAGGTTGCAGAAGGCAAGTAGGTTGATCCAGAAAAAATTGTGAAAATCGGCTAAGTCCTAGTCCTAGGAGCAATTGGGACATTTGGGACAAAAATGCGCGGATCGGCCGAAAAGCCTCCAGGTGGCCCAAAAAGCATTTGGGACAACTGGGACAAAAGTACACGGCGGGCGCGAAAAGCCGATCCGGCCAAAAGAGAAAAAATTGGCTAACTGCTGAGAGGGTCGCCTTTGGGACATTCGGGACATCTGGACGCGAATGTCTATATCCATTCCTCCAGTTACATGAATCTTTCAATTTCAATTAGAAATAAGATATAAAGCCTTGACCTGTACATTCCAATATACATATTGAATCCCATATCGATCAGATGGGAGTGTAATAGTTATGCATAAATTTCACCATCCATTTGTATTTCATGTGTCCTATTATGATCAAAAATTAAATAATTTTCTTTGTCTAGTATCCCTAACAAAATTGTTGTTTTTTTTTTTTTGTGTTTTTTTGTTTTTGTAATATACCATATCAGAATTTATGAAACTAAACTTATGATACAACATCTTTTCTTTAAAATATATTGCATAAACACTTGATGGAGGCTTTCATTTCAACATTTCTAATGCTAATTTCATCGTGTCCTCTTGTTTTTATTTCAGCCTCTTAATCTCTTTGTCTTTGTTCTCCATTTCTTTCTAATGTTGATAGATGAGGTCTTATTTCTCCTTGTCCGATTTCTTCTTAAGTTTGTCAATATAGGATTACCTTTGCAACATAAAATTATAAATATTTGATCCCATAGTATATGTCCGCATCTCACTTTAATATGGTTTTTCAAGTGCCCTAATGATTTCATGAATAACAACTTGGTGTTGCATTTTTTCTACATTTTCTTTTGGAAGACTATTAGTTTGTTCTTATTGAACTACCTCCTCAATTACTGGTCCACTTACATCCTCTACAGTTATTGTTTCTTGGTCATTTCCTTCTTTCATTTTTGCTACTACTTTCCTTTCTTTATGACTCCATACTTCATGAATTTCCCCCTCATGGTGACCTTTCTCTTCTTTCCCTTCCATCATTTGTTGATGATACTATTACACTTGAGTTGTTGTGTGAACAATATCTCTAGCCTCTTCGTGTAGTGGTTCAAGCTCAACTTCCAAATCACTATCTAGTGAGATGGATTGGGACTATTTGGGACTAGAGGTGTTCATCCTCTTTGTCTTCTTCCTATGGGGGATTCTAGTTTGTCTAGGAGTAGAATGAGTATAATTTATTTTAGTTTTGGAAGTGGAGGTTTTAGGGAAGGATAATTCCAACTAGGTTTCAAAAACAAAAATACTTTCCGGTGTAATAGGAACAAGGGTTTCTTTAGTGGAAGGTAACTTTTATATTTTGTGGGTTCTAGAGGTTGGGAAGAGGATGTTTCAGTCTACGGAATATGTGTAGAGGAGATCCTTCTTTTTCCCTTGTTTCCAAAAAAAAATTAAATATTTTATTACTCTACAAATTCATCCCATGATATCTATGGATGATCCCTTTGCAGGTTTTGTTTTACTTCTAGGGCTCTTAGACAATTGTGTGATAGTGCTGCCCTACCCCTCTAAACTTATTTACTCATATTCTTAAGCATTTCATATGATAAATTTGGAATATTTACTTGATTTTTGTTCTTTAGATGATTCAACAGTTTTAAATCGATTGTGTTTAATTTTGAATACCTCCCTTCATAAGTAAAGTATTTAATAACAAATTTGGCAGCTTGTTCTCATAACGGTTTGAAGGATGTTCTAAATGTACCTTGTCAGTCTAAGATGAATTCATCATCAACATCTTCAAAATACCTTCTCGCTACCTCTAGGTTGGATTTATCTGGAAATGTCTCTCATTGAGTTGGTAGTTAAGTAATGTACTAAAACTTCATCACTTTCTTCTATGGTTAACCCTTTTACTCTCACCTCACAATTATTTAGGGTGTTTACAAATTCTGTTACGATTGCCTCATCAAAACCATGAAATTTTTTGATATACTCCATCCAGCCATTATTCTTGAAATAATGGAAAATTTCAGGATGATTTAGAAGTTATAAATCCATAGAAGGATCATGTATGATTAAGTCACCTCTCATAGAAGATACATAGCTTCTCCCAGGCTCAGTACACAACAACATGATTTTATTTTGAAATAATTTTACACAAATGAGTTGTGTTGATGCTTTTTCATTACTTGAAATTTATTGCCAAGGTAACAAATAATTCATATAGGGGTTACTAATCATTAATGGATGTGAAAACATTGAGCATATGAAGCAAAGTAATGTGACAACATTGGTTTATGTGGAGGGGTAAAGTGAACACATCATAGCTTGAAAGGTGACAGTATATTGATGTGGCACATGCATGATGATTTGGCATAACTCCTAATTAAATATAATTAATATAATCATACTTTATTGAAGTGATAGATGGATGCACTTATCTCATTGTTTTCTTATAATGATGGATGTGCATACTTTATTAACTAGATTCTTGGCTACATAAAAGTGCCTTGACATTGTGGATGTGGTTTAACTTGTATTGGTTTCTCCTTACTGTAAATAGATGATTCCTAGAGAGGTACCTCAAATCATTTGGGGTGTAAATCATTCCTTGGATATCTTCCATGTGTACATGTTTCCCCGATTTATATCATATAACCATGAGTTCTGCAAGATGCCAAAAAATAAGGGCTTATTTTATACGGTTGTAAATGGAATTTTTTGTCATTTCCCTCTCTCCTTATGTTGGATATCATGTCCTTCTATAATAACTTGTCAATAAGACCTAAAAAATAAAAAAAATTATAAATAAAAATGGGTTAGTAGAGTGTTGATGATCACCCAGAAAGGTAGATCTCAACACTTTTATTTGGCCTTTGAAATATTGAACAAGGTGAATGCTCTAAGGCTACTAACATCTCATCAATACTCTATAATCCTAGAAGGTGATTCAGCAGGCTTAACCTCTAGGGTTATGTCTAATTTTTCTTTATCCATTCGTATCACACCTCTTCTAAAAAATTCATGAATGACCCTTTATCAGTTATCTTTTGGAACAATCTTAACTTTTGGCCATTCACCAACAACTTGAATCTCACATGATCAATAGTAGTAAGCTTCACAACTCCATTATGGAATATATTCTCAATTTCATAGGGTCCTAGCCACCCTTTTTTATCTTTCCTATGTTATCCTTGTATTTTGAGTCAAACAAAAGTGCCCAGTCACCTTCCTGGAACTATCTTGTCTTGATATACAAGTCATGTTATTTATTTCTTTGTTTTTGCACTACCTCTATGTTATGACCTACTTTCTTTCTCATTTCATCTAACTTATTGAGTTGGATATATCTTGGTCTCTAAGCTTCTGATAAGCCTATGCCTAGCTCAAGAGCATTCCTCAATGTTTTATGCTCAAATTCTATTGGAAAAACAATAGTCTTGCCATATTAGAGTTTAAATCGTTTAAACTTAGTTGTGGTCTTCCATGTTGTGTTGAATGCCAAGACTACTTCTAGAAGCATTTCTGCCCATTATTTTCTATGGAGTGCTATAGTCTTTGTCAATATGACTTCTATCTCTCTATTTTTGACCTCTACTTGGCCATTAGAGTGGGGATAGTATGGTGTAGACTTATTATGCCTAATTTCATATTCTTTAACCAAATTAGAAATTACATCAGTAGTAAAATGTGTACCTTGGTTTCTTACAATCTCCCTTGGAACTCCATATCTGGTAAAGATGTGCTCATAGAGGAACTTGGATACTTTCTCACTTTTATGGTTTGGAAGTGATTTTACCTATATCCACTTAGTCAGGTAATCTTTACACACCAATATATACTCATTTTTCCGAGATGGAGGGTCTAGAGGGCCAGAAAAATCTAAGCCCCACTTATCAAAATTTTACAGAATCAATTGAGGTTGTAATGTCATATCATAAGAATCAATAGGATTTCCCATTCTCCAGCATCTATCACATATTTTAGTGTATGATGCTTCATCCTTGTGTAATTTTAGCCAATAGTAGTTAGTATTTAACACCTTCTCTGTTATTCTTCTTACAGAAAAATTTCCTCCACAAGTTTCATTGTGACAAGCCCTAAGGACAAAATTATCTCCTCACAATCTATCCACCTTCTCATTACTTGATCTTGACATGTATAAAAGATAAATCCATCTATCTAAGAAAAGGGTAAACTCTTTTCCACTAAATTCCTTTTCTCATAAGATGAAAAATGTGGGGATGTTTTACCTGAGACCAAGTAATTCTCTATGTCTATGTAACAGGGTGTTCTTGTAGAAATAGCAAATAAGTTCTCATTTGGAAATGAATCATACACTACTTTGTATTCATTTTTTGTCTCCATCCTTTAGAGAAAATATTCCACCTAGTTATCTTTGTCAGGATTTTCCACTATGGTGACATCAAATTCTTCTAAGAGGAGAAACCATCTTATGATTTTGTTGTTTACTACTAGTTTGTTTACTAGATACTTGATGAAAACTTTATTTGTGTGAATATAAAATGTATATCCTTTGATATAATGTCTGAATTTGTTTATAGAATATACCATTGTGAAGAATTATTTTTTAATAACTGTATAGTTCAATTCTACATGTTGCATGTTCTTGTTGACATAGTATGTTACATAGTTCATTCTTCCATCTTTTTTTCCTAGGAAAACTCCAATAACACCATCTAATGCATCTTTGTGGATGTGAAAAGGAATTTTTAAGTCACGTCCTTTCAACATAGGAGTAGTAGTTAGCATCTGTTTTAAATTTTGAAAATCACTTTCACATCTTTCAATCCAAACAAAATCATCATGCTTTCCTAACAATACAAAAATTTGCACTGCATTTTTGCTAAAATATAGTATAAACCTTCTACAATATGCATCATGGACTAAAAATATTCTAACATATTTTTTTTTCCTTCATGTGGGTAGGCTAACTATGACAGATTCTTTGGATGGATCTACTTGAATTCCTTATGAGTAAAGGTAGTGCCCCAACAATATACCCTCTGACATCATCATATAACACTTCTCATTTCTCAATAAAAATTGTGATTCTCTCATCTTCTTAAGAACTTATCTATATTTTTCATAGCCTCCTCAAAATTACTACCATGAATAGTAAATTCATCAACGTATACTTCCTTGTAGCCATTTTTGAAATCAAAGAAGATACTTAGGAGTGCCCTCTAGAATGTGGTAGGTGCATTACACATGACAAATGAGAGAAATGGATAATAAAATTTCACCCATGGACATGTGAAATTTTGGTTATCTTGGTCCTCTAGTGCAATCTAGATTTGATTGTAGCCACTGTATCCATCAAGAAATGAGAAGTACTTTTTTAATAGCTAGGGTATCAAGAACTTGATCGATGAAGGGCAAGGGGAAGTGGTCTTGTTGTGTAGCTAAATTCAGTTCACTATACTGTACATAGATTATCCATTTCCCATTATTATTTGGTACAATTACAAGAGGTGATACCTATTGTCTGTCTGATATGGGGTATATGAATCCAACGTCTAGAAACTTCTATAGTTCAACCTTCAAAATTTCTCTTATTATTGGGTTCATGCAACCCTGTGGATGTCTGATTGGTTTATAATATTATTTGATGTAAATTATGTGAGTGAAAATCCTAGTATGAATCCCATGCATATCACCATAATCCCAATAAAATGTTGTTTTATGTTTTTGAAGGTGAGAAATCAACAATTTCTCTTGTTCTACACTCAGCATCTTTTTCACATTTAGTGGCTTCCCTGATGTTATTTCTACTTTCTTGGAGAGATCCAACATTGAACACATGTTGCTACTAAAAAACTTTAATATGCATTCATGAGAAAGAAGTTGGTGAAAAATACAATTCTTACCTGGAATACTCATGGTACTCTATTGTGGTAAAACTTTATTCAAATCATAGCTCAAGAACCTTAATTTATCATCAAATTCTTCATTTGTTCCATAATTGTTCTAAAGAATATTAAAAATAACAACATCTTCATCCTAATCTTCAATAGTGCAAGAATTTTATGACATAATCAATTGTTGGACGGAATGGTAATCATTTTTTTGTCTCTCCAACCCAAACCATTTGATCCTCATCATTCAATGGTTGGGTAGGAGGATAGATATAAGTTTCCTGGTACCATTTCCATTTTATATGATCATGTTTCCAGACCCACATTCTATAAATGCATCAAAAATACCCAACCATGGTATTTCTAGTATAAGAGGATAAACTCCTAGAATTTCCTTTGGTTGTAGGACAATAAAACTAGTAGGGTATTCCCAAAGTCTACCACCATAGCAATGTCCTAAAAGAATCCCTCAGGATTTACTGTTGATCTATCTATTAATTACAATATTGTATTTGTTGGACTAAATCCTTCCAAATTTAGATAATCCATGACTTCCTTGGTCATGACATTGATTGCTGCCCCTAATTCAATCAGAGTATTTTTAATCCTAGTTCCATTGATAGTAGCATTCACCAAGGGATTCCCTAGATCTACATACTTAGGTAACATAGATTTTTTAAACATGATGTTATAAAATTATCTAATGACTTGTACAGTAGATGGATCTTTTCTTTTTCTACTAGGCTTATTGATACATAGATCCTTAATTAGCTTGTTGTAAATAGGAACGCCCTTGATGAATTGAATGAGTGGAATTTTTACACAAATGTCCTTCAACTAATTGAAAAAATAAGAATCAAAATCTAATGTGTGGTCAGAATTTCTCTATTTAAATCTTTCTATAAATGGGGGTTCCTTGAATTGCATTTTACGTTTGTTAGAATTATGTTCACATTGCTATGGATCATCTTATTGTAAGTATGGTTAATTTTTTTATCTTTGTAATTGTAGGTTTACTTGGTGGCATAAGTTCTCTTCCTGAGTGGAGATGGATATTGTTAACATCAACTGGGTAAGTAGAGTATTGGTTTGATTCAGTGTTATAGGATGGTTGAGTATCTTTATGATTGGTTTTAGGTGTTTTTTGAGTTGGCAATTGAGTAGTTTTTTGTTGAGAGCTAGATTGGGGGTTTAGCATCAAAGCATGTTGTTGTGTGTAGGGAGGTTGTTGGTAGGTTTATTGGTAGTTAGGAGGTTGATTTCCCCATTTATTCCCAATTTCTAAGGTTTCTTCCATGAATAAGTGGGTTACTACAAGTGTTGTCCTGAGAACTAAGGTTTTCATGGTTGTTGGTATTAGCTAGGGTACGGAGCTCAATCTTGTTGAGTGTTAGCCCAAGGTGGGGGTTGAATATTTTTATATGAACTACTAGCCCAATTTTGAAAATATGGCATGTTATCTTGTGATATACCTCATTGTATTGCTAGTTATGGGTTCCTTTGGGTGATGTAGAAAAATTTCCTATCCTCCATTTTAATCATTTTGAACTCTAGTGTAGTGCCCTCCTTTCCTTATGTAATGTTGGCCAGTCCCTTGCATGTGCAATCAAATTTCTTTCTTTTACAAAAATGGTACAATTCTGTAAGTTTTTCCTTGGCATCCTCTCTTTTCTTCTTTGCATGAAGAGCATCAATCCAGGTGACCATGTCATTAACTATTTCATGTTTCATGTTCTTAAATATGTTTACAATCTTTGATTTAGATATTTCCCCAATTCCTTTAGCATTTTCTCCACTCTTTGATCGAACACTTCTTATTATTTTTATGGTTTCTCTATAATAGTTTGTGTAGGCTTCAAAAATCTAATCAAAAGTGGCCTTAGATATATCTCTAGCTCCTTTTATGTCCAAATCATCCACATCTTCCTCACTAATTTAATTTAAGAAAAGTAACTTGAAAAAATTAGGAGGTAACCTTGTGTGTCTTGAATTATGAACGCAAAATAGGAATCTCTCTAGGTAATCTTCTAGTGGATCATCTTCCTTTTGTGTTATCTTAAAGATTTCATCTCCTCCACTATTACTTATTCTATGGTAGTGTTGGTAGTTATTAAGAAAATTTTCCTTCATTTGCTGCCAGGTTCCAACATCGTCTCTTCCTAGACCAATAAACCATCTCAAGGATACATCCTTGAGTGTAGAAGGGAACAACTTTAGTTTTTGTGTATCAATTGTGTAGTCATAACTCTTGTATAAGACATAAAATTCAAACAAGAAAGTGTCTGAGTATTTAATCATAGATCCATGAAAATTAGGAAGAGTTGATGGAGATATGTTCTTCATAATAATCTGTTGATTTTTATTAGAGATAGGAAACTCAAATGTTCTTGGTTCCTCTGATTCCATGTTTTGATTCACCTCCTCTACCATGTTTGGTTTTTCAAGAACAAATTCGTAAATTTCACTTAGGATAGGGTGTTCTATTGGAAAAATTTGTACATAATAAGATATTTCTTCTTTAGAATCAGAAGTGATTTATGCTATTTAAGGATTGGGTAGAAATCTACCATGGTCATCTCTAGGATGGTGCATACATAAACTGACTCAACTCCATCAACATTCATTAGTGAGAGTTTGAATGTGTAATTTCTACAACCTAGTTTATTCTAATAAATTCATAAATGCAAAACCTCACAAAACTCATACAACTTGGAAATATACTCGATAATAGTGCCTAAAAATGTGGTGCAACTCAATTTGGAGAAATTAATATGTTATACATTGAATCACATTCATTAAATTATTAAACCAGGGAGCATAGAATTGAAATAATTCTAGTGTTGTATGCATATTTATAGTGATTTAAGAGGTTGGAAAGGAAATAATTGTCAGGTAACAATGCTGAAAGTTAAGTAAAACTCAAACTATAAAAGGAAGTTGTGCTAATTTATTTTGCTAAAATAGAGTTGAAAATTCAGAAAGTAAATTTCTCCTAATTAGACATGCATGAAATTAAAGTAATTGAGGGGATGTAGTATACCTCAAGTGGGCCATGAATTGGGTCTTAATATTGTCCTAACTTTGTAGCTAAGAACAAAATTAAAGAACTCATATCTTTATTGATTTGCATAAATAATACATCAAGGAACAAAAGAGTAATCTCAAAATTTTCCTCTTACTTAATTACAACTCTTTTCTATCATTATTTGACTCCTTTCCAACAAGGAACCAACCCTTTCCTTTATATCTTTATTTATAACACAATGTGAGAAGAAGAGGAGTACAAAAAGGAGTTTCCAAAAATACAGGTGAGATATCTTCAGCAAAAAAATGCGAGATTCAACACATGTTATGGAACTCATAACATGTGTTTATCTAATAAACATATAACAAATGTTCAACTAATCATTCAGTTCTTCATAACAAGTGTTCAAATTAATCAATCACTTCTCTACTATTTTGTAATCAATAACCAAATCAAAGATTGATTTGTTTTCTAGTTTTCCACGTTCCTGTTATAACTGCTTCTCCAATGTCACATACAGACTTGAGTGTCATAACTCCACATTTCAAAATATCTTCATAAATGTGGGATATTTGTTGTGAATGATTTCCTTTGACTGCGGATGAGTTGTTGCAGATAGGTTATTTGGTTGCAGTTGATTTGTTGCGGATAGGCTTCGTCGCTACATGTGGTAAATTAATTACAAACAAGAGTGGAATCAACACGTATAATATCATCAAAACAATTTATTGGGATAAAAAGAATAAATGTACACATAATATTACAAAATAGAGATGATCATATATAACTATATTAATTAATCATTATGCCAAAAAGTCATGTTTTTAATGGTATTTTTCAACAATGTTCCTTGGAAATACATAGAAATTGTTTAGAAATAGCCTTATCAAAATATAAAATATGAGTTGTTATGAAATCAATCAATACAACTTATTAGAATTATTTGATAGCATAAAGGTCTGTAATGGAGATTTTATGGGTGATGGTAATGGAAAAGTGTTCTAAGAATAGTTATACAAGATGTGCAAAGGATAAAAGTGAGTATCGTGGGATACTATTATACCAATCCAATGTAGGCCCTACTAAGGAAATGGGGAATTTCTTTAACATGACCTATTGAATATGTTTGACAGAAGGCTTGCATGTGTTGTTTACCAACCTCCTTAATGTAAAATTTTAGGAACTTTAGGAGTTCCCAATGTGTAGGGTAGGATTTATATTCATTAACTCTTGTAAAGGATCATTTTATGAGGATTTATGGGAATTGAATGATGACGTGCATTGTTGATTATGGACATGTGGGTTTTTTATTAGTATGACTAATATGGTAAAGGAATGTTATGTTCAAGGGGAATACATGTGGGAATATTGTAGATAGGCTATAAAACTAAGGGTTGTGATGATTACATGTACAAATATTGGATAGGAATGGATGTGTTGGTAATGTTAGTAAAACTTAGTTTACCTAAGTTAACTATGCATTTACCTTAGTTAATTATTAATTAGTGGTAAGTTTTTACCAACCATTTATTGTTTTGTAATTAGGAATAGTATTCCTATTCAAGTCTTTTGTCTTTATTGTAATTGTTATATGGTTATATTGTTTAAAACCATATATTTGCAATTATATGTGCATGGGATTGTATATTTTAGCATTGTTGCAACATCTTGTTTATCTGTACCTAGTTGTAACAATTCCTATAAAGAATTGCATCACTTCATTATAAGATTGATTTTATTTAACATCAATACAATTACTAGGATTCCATCCCTGTTCATCATTCTGCATTTGGTACCAGAGTTGGGTAATCTAGACTTGTGATAGAGAAGGTTTGGAAAGAGAGAGAGCAGACAAGATTGAGGAGCTTGGAGAAGTATTTGCACCAATTGAGAGCATGTGCATCCCTCTTGGCAACTTCCCAAGTCCCATCCCTGCCTCCCTACAACCTCCTGTTTGATCTCCAGGTAAATGTAAAGATTTTTTTTTTCCTTGGTTCCCTCTACAACAAGGAAACTTTTCTTCTGGGAAGCTAATCATATGCTGATATATATATATATATATATCGCCATTAGGGGTTTTGTCTCTAATTTATAGAAGTAATATATTATCTGATATTGTTAGCATACCTCTACATTTGGGAGGTAACTTTGTAGGTTAAGCCTTCCATCCAGCTCTCCATAGAGCTAACACTGACATACATTATTGTTTTTGCATCAAGCCATTGCATTCACCAAACAAAAAAAGGAATTTGGCATGTTGGCATGTTATCTGAAATATCCAAGCCTTGGGCCGTGTTAATAAAGAAAAGTTCTTACCGATCCATCCCCCCACCATGTTTTATTTAAGCAATAAATTTTTTTATTGTGAACTATAAAGAATCTAATATTGGAATATATTACTATCAGTGGGAACTGTACATTGAAATCCATCATGTAAGAATTTAACACATGTATGAAATATAGAAGCCACTACTTGCATTCTATGAAGTCGTGGCCTACAAAGAAAGTAATTATATTGAACTAGGATATCAATGACAAAAACTAGAACTGGAATAGTCTTTGGCCCAACTGTGAGAAGCAAGGTGACAATCTCTATGCATGGACACATAGTGGAATCATATTCTCAAATGGAAATATATGTTGGGTTAAGAATAGATACATGAATTCCTATAAATTGAATGAATGATAAAGGAAAAATATTGAGCTTAAATCTAGTATCGATGAAAGTGTGTTTGATACCCAAGTTATTGATGTAGACTCATATATATAGAGGATGATCATTTTAATACACAAAAATATTGTTAGTTATAATAGATGGAAAAGTAATATGTTGAGAAAATGGCATCTACAAATGTCTGATAAAAAATGTTTCGATGACTAGTGAAAGGAATATGAGTAGTATCCAAAAGATTAATTTTTTTAGCATAACACTCAATATTGGATAGAAATAAATAATGAATAGAAATATCCATGATGAGAAGAGCCTAAGAAAAATGCATGAAGTGACAAAATTAGTATCCAAGAGTGTTTTAATGATATGGGTTCACCAAATGATTAAGAAAATATTAGAAAATAAATGCTAGATCTTAATTAAGTTACATGACAATGATATAGCAATTAACGTATAAATTTGGCCTAAGAAATAAGCAAGATAAATGTAAAACCATACGTGCTAAGAGGAAGGAAACAATACATAACTGATTCATAATAAATCTGAGAGTGTACAGGATAGGAAGACTAATGTAACAAAAGTTTATACTATTGCAATCGAGCCAAAAAAAATGCAGAAGTGTCGGAACAAGATGAACTAGGGCACCTAGACTGGGTCAGGGGCACAGAGGTGGTGTAGACCTCCTCTAGAAGTCTGTGAGTGTGAAATTAGTTAGAATCTAAATTTTACAGTGTAACAAGATGTTTTCTAAATGTCACTGTTAGTTGGCTGTGTTTCATTGGTTGATCATTGAACTCTCCTTAAACCTACAAAGAAAAAGAACACCTGTAAAACCCCAAAACACATCAAATATTAAAAGTAAAAAATGAAAAATGGGGAGTCAAATTGACTCCTTTGGTCACTTTAATGAGTGAACTTACAATCTGGGAGCTGCACTACATTCCACACTCTATGTATTTTTTGCGTTTCTTTGTGTAGAATCATTCCCTAGGTGGCTCTTATGCCAGTTGCACTTGAATAGAGAGAAATAGCTAGATGTGGTAAAAGTAAGTAGATATGCACATAGATAACTGAACTTACAATCCTATGAATTTTATGGAGAATAATTCATTATCGTGTCCCTTTTATGAGTGTTAGATGGATGATTTGATGCTCTTGTAATGGCCTTTGAATGCAACCTTAGGTGTTGATAGTAAATACTAAGTGCTTGGTCATTTATGATGGTCACATAGCTTTGTATTTATATAATTCCCTTGTTTGAATTTTGTAACTAACCACTGAAATTCTGACCACCAAGAAAATAAGATGCCCCAAAACTACAAAGTACTTAAAATATGCGAGCAAGATATAAAGAGGTTGGGGTTTCCCAGAGGGGACTAAGGCACCTGTGCACTAGTATCCTGACTTGGTGTTGGTGTCCAGACTTAGAAAACCTAAAGTGTTAAAGGTCATACTAGACAATAATGTGTGTGAGACTGAAAAGGAAAATAGAAACAAATAAAAGAGGCCAAATACATTTGTCAATTAGTACTTTTCTCACGTATGAATCATATGAATTTTGGTATGTGACTAGGACTTAGAAATGTACCCAAAGTGCATGATTTAGTGTCTACAGGTATACAACACGTTGAAAAATATTTCAATCTTATTTATCAGGTCTATCCTTAATAAGTAACAAGGAGTATCTCATATCATCAAACAAAACATACTACTACACATACACTTCACCCCTAGGGTCCACTTCCCTTTTCTAGTCTCCCTACTTCACATTATGATCAATACACACTTCAATTTTCCACTCAACATGCCCTCAACTATACTCTTATCTATAGGATCATAAGGTACACATTTATGTTACCAACTATTCACTCAATATAATAAAGTGGAGTAAAATGTAAATACAAAATATATGAACTTGGGTACATTTCTAGGTCCTAGAGCATACTAATATACATATGATTCCTAAACAAGGAAAACTAGTAATTGACAATGTATTTTGGTACTTTTTCTTTGTTTTTTATACTTTTATTGATCATACACACCCTACAACCATGTCAGTATTTAAATAATTTATCTTTTATGGCATCTGACACTAGTGCCCAATTAGAACACTAGAGCCTAGTCGCTCATATACCTCTTGGGCACTCTTGACCATTTCTCCTCTTTTCTCACTCTTTTGGGTCTCTTTTACTTCTTGGGAATATTTTATAATTTTGGGTCACCTTTCAAATGTAAATTACAAAATAAAAAAAAGGGAATCATTTATATACATAGTCATGGCTCTCAAATAAAGGACCAAGAACTAGTATTATCTATTATCACCTAAGCTTACATCCAAAGGCAAAAGAGAACTTAAAATAATCTATGTAGCACACTCACTCAAGGGATAAGGGTTTCATCACTTCTACATACACAACATAGGAGAGGAATTCTATTCTATTGCATTACACACATTTGCATCTAGAGCCTTCTAGATCTAGCTCATTATCATAGTGAAATTTTAACAAGGACATCATAGGGCATCATTATACACACTCTCACACAGAACTACATGGAGTCTTAAATTTAGTGAAACATTTGGTACCAAGTTCACTCTTTGGGTGACCATCGGGCTTAGTATGACTCCGTAATCTATATCGTTTTTATTATATTTGATGTGGTTTGTGGATATGTGCAAGTAGATAGATTTTTTTATAGGTTATAAGTACATTTGGTGATTCAAGAGAAAAATTAGAGTGACAACAACGACTAACTACGAACCTCCTTTTGCATAGGAAGAATTAGAACATGAGAAACTTGGTATAAAACTAGCACCCAGATCTATTCACTAGGGCCTGGGTGCTCCTGTCCTCATGTTGTTTCCCCTATCCAACACATTCCTAAGCCTTAGAACCTTTATCAACCATTAATGATGTTGTCTCTAGTATGATTCATCTATTCATCTACCCAGATCATCTCTAGATTGTGTGAAATCGACTAAGCCACTCTACCTCCTTCTCTTGATTAGGTTTTCATATTTGGACATGCTTATTTGATTGTGCTTTACTATATTTTATCATTTGTACATCATACACTATAGTAGTTACTCTAAAATTTGATTTAATTACATTTATATTATATCACATGGCCACCAAAATATTTCTTAGTAGTTTTGATGATAATTTTCTTTTATGGGGTCTGCAAAGAGGCCAAAAATAAGTTTAAAGTAGATGAGGTAGATTTCAAAGGGTTTGTGGTCTTGTGGGTGGAAATACTAGAGGAGTTGGGTGACTTAATCGGTGTTTCTTTAGTATAAGCAATAAGCGTTGGAAGTGTAGGTGGGAGGTATTTGATAGTGTTGATTGTGTGATGATATTTGATAACATTCAACTGAGGTTGACTAGTTCATGGGGCATGTTTAAGAAAGGATTGTTGAAAGATGTCCAAATTTTAATTTGAAGGTGCATTGAGATTATCAATTTATAAGTCACCTTTGTTGATATGATCTTGGAGGACATTTCTAAATTAATAACATATTTTGATGTCATTTCCTTGAACCTGATTGGTATTTACAATAGTCATTTTATCAATACCATGAGGGCTTTGAAATGGACGTATCAATCAGGAAAATAGGAGGGAGTGTGATCATACACGTGGCTAGGATATTTTCCAAGAATGCACTATAGGATTCCCCAATGGGTTTATAGTTACTTTGTGGTGGGTGCATTTAGGATATGAATGACCTTTAGATACAACTTTAATGATGACTACATTTGTCAAGTATTTATATTTTTCATTATTGGAAGAAGGTTTAAATGAGGACTCAAGCTTAGGTTTCTTTCATCTGAGTTTGACTTTACCATCTTCTAACGCATAAAGTTATAATTTATGGGCCATGGAAAGTGCTTCATAAAATGTCAGGAAAGATTTAATTTGAAGTGTAGATTATATACATTTAGCACATGATAAAAAAATTAAATGAACAATTTTTTTTTGTTAGTGAGTAGGATAATTGATTGTTGATCCCGCGTGGCCTGGAAATGAAGTCTGTAACAGATATGTCTTTGAATTTGGTGGTGAAAATAAACTTGAAGCAATTAATATGTTGTACATTGAATCACATTCATTTAATTATCAAACCAAGGAGCGTAGACTTGAATATTGTCAGTGTTGTATGCACATTTGGAGTGATTTAAAAAGTTGGAAAGGAACTAACTGTCATGTAACAATTATGAATGTAAAGTAAAACTCAAACTATAAAATGCACTAGTGCTAATTATTTTTGCTAAAATAGAGTTGCAGATTCATAAAGTAAATTTCTCTTAAGTAAACATGCATGAAATTAAAAGAATGGTGGGGATTTAGCAGACATCAAGGCAGCCCTAACTTGGGTGCTAATCCCATCCTAACTCTGTCGATAAGAACTAAATGAAAGAACTCATATCTTTATTGATTTACATAAACAATACATAAAGGAAAAAAATATTAATTTCTAAATATGACCCTTACTCAATTATAACTCTTGTCTTTAGCTATTTAACTCCTTTCCAATAACGCACCGTCCATTTCCTTTATACCCTCATTTACAACATGACATGAGAAGAATAAGATTACAACAAGGAGTTTCCAATAAAATAAGTGAGACATCTTCATCAGAACAATTAAATATCCAACACATGTTACAAAACTCATAACATGTGTTCAAATAATAAAAAAATAACAAATTTTTATCAAATGAACCAATTATTCATAACAAGTGTTCAACCTAATCAATCAGTTCTTCACTAGTTTGTAATCAATAAACAAATCAAATATTGATTATTTTTCTAATTTTCCATGTTCATGTTGTACCTAATTATCCAATGGCGCATACATACTTGAGTGCCATAACTCTATGTTTCAGAATTATAGTGAATAATTTACTTTGGTTGTGGATGAGTTATTGTAGATAGGTTCTTTGGCTGCAGATGAGTTGTTGCAGAAAATTTCCTTCACTAAATGTGGGAAAATTCTTACAACCAAGAGTGTCATCAACACATATAATATCATCCAAAAAAATTTATTGGGATAACAAGAATGAATGCACACATAATATCAAAAAATAAAGGTAATCAAATATAACTATATTAATAAATAATTATGCCAAAATTTCATGTTTATGATGGTGGATTTTAGTAATGTTCCTTGGATATACATAGACATGATTTACATAAGCCTTATCAAAATATAAAATATGAGTTGTTATGAAAGCAATTTATAGAACTCATCGCACCCTCAGGATTAAAATATTGAATGTAATCATTAAAAAAATTCATATCTTCTCTGTTGGAAAATGCACTCTTGCATGACATCAATGGGTGTGTCTGTGCCCTCTTCTTTTGATAAAAAATACCCACCATTCCTCATGAATCTATCCCTAACTCTGTCTTAGATCCTTAGATTTATCAATAAGTTTCATGTCCATGGTGGAATTGGAAAATGAAATATTGGAGGATGATAATCGATAGGAAACCACTCATCCTCACATTTATTAGATATTTCAATGTCCTTATTCACCCTATGGAAAGTTGGAAGTATGTTTGGATAGGAATACATCTCTTTCCTCTATAGTGCACTGGATAACTCAGTCCATCTGATTCGACATGCCTATACAGCCTGAATTCCATGTTCCCTGATAATGTTCCTTACTTCTGCATTGGCTTCCACTCTCATTTGCAACACTCTGTTTTTTATTTCATCCACTTCCATATAATTTTCATATTGATCAGTAATTTAATCTGTTATTTTACTTTAGCTCTGATGTAAAGCGGTTGAACCTTCTCCAAATGTCTATATTCCTCCATATACATAGATATTTCCAATTCAATTGAGAAACATATCCAATATACAGAATTGAGATCCAATATCTATCATATGGGAGTGCATAGTTATGAAAATAAATTTCACACATAAAATGTTGTATTTCATGTGTACTGTTATGATAAAAATTAAATAATTTTCTTGCTAGTTCCTAATGTTATATACCATATCAGAATTTATGCAAATAAACATATGCTACAACATCCTTTCTTTAAAATTTATTGCATAGACACTTGATGGAGGATTTCATTTCAACATTTCTAATACTACTTTCATCATGTACTCTTGTTTTTATTTCAGCCTCTTAATCTCTTTGTCTTTGTTCTCCATTTATTTCTAATGTTGATAGATGAGGTCTTATTTCTCCTTGTCCCATTTCTTCTTAAGCTTGTCAATATAGGATTACCTTTGCAACATCAGATTATAAATATTTGATCCCATAGTATATGTTCCCATCTCACTTCAAGATGGTTTTTCAAGTGCCCTGATGATTTCATGAATAACAACTTGGTGATGCATTTTTTCTACATTTTATTTTGGAAGACTATTAGTTTGTTCTTATTGAACTACCTCCTCAATTACTGGTCCACTTACATCCTCTATAGTTAATTTTTCTTGGTCATTTCCTCCTTTCAATGTCCTTGATACTTTCTTTTCTTTATGACTCCATAGTTCATGAATTTCCCCCTCATGGTGACCTTGCTCTTCTTTCCCTTCCATCATTTGTTGATGATACTATTACACTTGAGTTACTGTGTGAAAAATATCTCTAGCCTCTTCCTGCAGTGGTTCAAGATCAACTTCCAAATCACTATCTAGTGAGATGGATTGGGAATATTTAGGACTAGAGGTTTTCATCCTCTTTGTCTTCATCCTATGGGGGATTCTAGTTTTTCTAGGAGCAAAATGAGTATAATTTATTTTAGTTTTGGAAGTGGAGGTTTTAGGGAAGGATAATTATAACGAGGTTTCAAAAAAAAATACATTCTGGTGAATTAGGCACATGGATTTCTTTATTGGAAGGTAAAATTTCATAATTTGTGGGTTCTAGAGGTTGGGAAGAGGATGTTTCAGCCTATGGCATATGTGTAGAGGAGCTTTCAGTCCCACTCCTTCTCTTTCCCTTATTTCACAAAAAGTCTCAATATTTGTTACTATTACAAATTCATCCCATGATATCTATGGATGATCCCTTTGCAAGGTGTGTTTTACTACTAAGGTTACTAGAGAATGGTGTGATAGTGCTTCCCTACCCCTCTAAACTTCTTTACTCATATTCTTAAGCATTTAATGCAATAAATTTGGAATCTTTACTTGATTTTTGTTCTTTAGATGATTCAACAGTTTGAAATGGATTGTGTTTAATTTTGAATACCTCCCTTCACAAGTAAAGTATTTAATAATAAAGTTGGTATCTTGTTCTCATAAGGGTTAGAATGATGTTCTAAATGTACCTTGTCAGTCTAAGATGAATTCATCATCTGCATCTTCAAACTACCTTCTTGTTGCTTCTAGGTTGGATTTATCTTGAAATGGCTCTCATTGAGCTGGTAGACAAGTAATATGCTAAAAAATCATCACTTTCACCTCACAATCATTTAGGGTGTTTAAAAATTATGTTACAAATACCTCATCAAAACCATGAATTTTTTTTATATACTCCATCTAGCCATTATTTTTGAAATAATGGAAAATTTCAAGATGATTTAGCAGTTGTAAATGCACAGAAGGATCATGTTTGATCAACTCACCTCTCATGAAAGATACACATCTTCTCCTAGGCTCATTACACAACAACATGATTTTATTTTGAAATAATTTTACACAAATGAGTTGTGTTGATGGTTTTTAATCACTTGAAATTTATTGCCAAGGAAACAAATAATTCGTATAGGGGTTACTAATCATTAATGGATGTGAAAACATTAAGTATATGAAGAAAAGTTATGTGACAACATTGGCTTATGTGGAGGGGTAAAGTGAACACATCATAACTTGAAAGGCATCAGTCTGTTAATGTGGCACATGCATGATGATTTGGCATAACTCCTAATTAAATATAATTAATATAATCATACTTTATTAAAGTGATATATGAATGCACTTATCTCATTGTTTTCTTATAATGATGGATGTGCATATTTTATTAACTAGATTCTTGGCTACATAAAAGTGCCTTGACATTGCAGATGTGGTTTAACTTGTGTTGGTTTCTCCTTACTACAAAGAGATGATTCCTAGAGAGGTACCTCCAATCGGTTGGGGTGTAAACTATTAGTTGGATATCTTCCACGTGTACATGTTTCCCTGATTTCTATCATGTAATCATGTGTTCTACAAGATGCCAAAAAAACAAGGGCTTATTTCATATGGTTGTAAATGGAATTTTTTGTCATTTCCCTCTCTCCTTATGTTGGAGATCATGCCATTATGCAATCACTTGTCAATAAGACCTAAAAAAAACTTATAAATAAAAATGGGTTAGCAGAGTGGTGATGATCACCCAAAAAGGTAGATCTCAACACTTTTATTTGGCCTTTGAAATATTCAGCAAGATGAATTCTCTAAGGCTACTAACATCTCATCAATCCTCTATAATCCTAGAAGTTGAGTCAACAGGCTCAACCTCTAGGGTTATGTCTAATTTTTCTTTATCCATTCTTATCACACCTCTACTGAAAAATTCCATGAATGAGCCTCTATCAACTATATTTTAGTACAATCTTAACCTGTGGTCATTCACCAACAACTTGAATCTCACATGATCAACAATAGTAAGTTTCACAACTCCATTATGGAATATCTTATCAATTTCATAGGGGTCTAGCCACCTTTTTTTATCTTTCCTATTTGATCCTTGTATTTTGAGTTAAACAGAAGTGCCCAATCACCTTCTTGGAACTATCTTGTCTTGATATACTATTCATGCCATTTGTTTCTTTTTTTTTTCACTACGTCTATGTTATGAACTACTTTCTTTCTCAATTCATCCAACTTATTGAGTTGGATATATCTCATTCTCTAAGCTTTTGATAAACCTATTCCTAGCTCAAGAGTAGTCCTTGATGTTTTATGCTCAAATTCTATTGGCAAAACAATAGTCTTGCCATATAAGAGTTCAAATGGAGTAAAGTCAGTTGTGGTCTTCCAAATTGTGTTTAATGCCAAGAATACTTCTAGAATCTTATCTTCCTGGTATTTTCTATGGAGTGTTATAGTCTTTGTCAATATGACTTCTATTTCTCTATTTGTGACCTCTTCTTAGCCATTATAGTGTGGATCGTATGGTGTATACTTATTATGCCTGATTTCATATTCTCTAACCAAATTAGAAATTACATCAGTAGTAAAATGTGTACCTTGGTTTGTTACAATCTGCCTTGGAACTCCATATCTAGTAAAGATGTTCTCATAGAGGAACTTGGATACTTTCTCACTTTTATGGTTTGGAATTGATTTTACCTATGTCTACTTAGTCAGGTAATATGTACACAGCAAGATATACTCATTTTTCTAAGACGGAGGGTCTATAGGGCCAACAAAATCTAAGCCCCACTTATCAAAATTTTGTAGAACTAATTGAGGTTGTAATGGCATCTCATAAGACTCAGTAGGATTTCCCATTCTCTAGCATCTATCACATATTTTCATGTATAATGCTTCATCCTTGTGTAATTTTGGAAAATAGTAGCCATTATTTAACACCTTATGTGTTGTTCTTTTCATAGAAAAATTCCCTCCACAAGTTTCATTGTGACAAGCCCTAAGGACATAAATATCTCCTCACAATCTATACACCTTTTTCATTACTTGATCTTGACCTGTATAAAAGATAAATCCAACTATCTAAAAAGAGGGTAAACAATTTTCAACTAAATTCCTTTTCTCATAAGAAGAAAAAGGTGGATATTGTTTACCTGAGACCAAGTAGTTGGTTGTCTACGTAACACGGTGTTCTTGTAGAAATAGCAAATAAGTTCTCATATGTAAATGAATCATACAATACTCTATCTTCACTATTTTTCTCCATCCTTGAGAGGAAATCTTGCACCACGTTATCTTTGTCAGGATTTTCCACTATGGTGACATCAAATTATTCTAAGAGGAGAAACCATCTTATGATTTTGTTGTTTACTACTAGTTTGTTTACTAGATACTTGATGACAACTTTATTTGTGTGAATAGACAATGTATATCCTTTGATATAATGTCTAAATTTGTTTATATAATATACCATTGTAAATAATTATTTTTTAATAACTGTATAGTTCAATTCTACATGTTGCAAATTCTTGTTAACATAGTATATTACATAGTTCATACTTCCATCTTTTTTTCCTAGGAAAAATCCAATAACACCATATGATGCATCTTTGTGGATGTGAAAAGGAAGTTTCTAGTCACGTCCTTTCAACATAGGAGTAGTAGTTAGCATCTGTTTTAAATTTTGAAAATCACTTTCACATCTTTCAGTCCAGAAAACATCATAATTCTTTCCTAGCAATACAAAAAATGGCGCTGCAATTTTGCTAAATTATCGTATAAACCTTCTGTAATATGCATCATGGGCTAAAAATATTCTATCATCATTTTGTTTCCTTGGTGTGGGTAGGCTAACTATGATAGATTCTTAGGATGGATCTACTTGAATTCCTTATGAGGAAAGGTAGTGTGCCAACATTATACCTTTGACATCATCATATAACACTTCTCATTTCTCAGTGAAAAATTGTGATCCTTTCATCTTCTCAAGAACTTATCTAGATTTTTCATAGCCTCCTCAAAATTACTAACATGAACAGTAAATTCATCAATGTATACTTCATTATAGTAATTTTTCAAATCAGAGAAGATACTCAAGACAACCCTCTAGAATGTGGTAGGTGCATTACATGGGACAAATGAGAGAACTGGATAGAAAAATTTTGCCCATGGACATTTGAATGTTTTGTTATCTTGGTCCTCTTGTGAAATCTAGATTTTATTGTAGCCATTGTATCCATCAAGAAATGAGAAGTACTTTTTAATAGCTAGGGTATCAAGAAATTGATCAATGAAGGGAAATGGGAAGTGGTCTTTCTTTGTATCTAAATTTAGTTCACTGTAATGTACACAGATTCTCCATTTCCCATTATTCTTTGGTAAAATTACAAGAGGTGATAACCATTGACTATATGATATGGGGTATATGAATCCAACATCTAGAAACTTTTATAGTTTGGCCTTCACAATTCCTCTTATTATTGGGTTCATGCATCTTTGTGGATGTATGATTGGTTTATAATATTCTTTGATGTAAATTTTTTGAGTGAAAATCCTAGCATGAATCCCATCCATATCACCATAATCCCAAGAAAATGTCGTTTTATGTTTTTGAAGATGATAAATGAACAATTTCTCTTGTTATACATTCAGCATCTTGTTCACATTTAGTGGCCTCCCTGATGTTATTTCTACTTACTTGGAGAGGTCTAACATTGAACACATGTTGCTACTAAAAAACTTTAATATGCATTTATGGGAAAGAAGTTGGTGAAAAATACAATTCTTACCTGGAATAATCATGGTGCTTTTTTGTGGTAAAACTTGATTCAAAGGATAGCTCAAGAACATTAATCTATCATCAACTTCTTCATTTATTCCAGAATTGTTCTAAAGAATATTAAAAATAACAACATCTTCCTCCTAATATTCAATAGAGCAAGAGCTTTGCAACATCATAAATTCTTGGAGGGAACAATAATTTGTTTCTATGTCTTCAACCCAAACCATTTTATCCTCATCATTCAATGGTTGGGCAAGAGGATAGATGATAAGTTTCTTGGTATCATTTCCATTTGATATGATCATGTTTCTAAACCTGCATTCTATAAATGCATCAACAGTGGCTAACCATGGTATTTCTAGTATAAGAGGATATACTCCTGGAATTTTCTTTGGTTTTCATATAATAAAAGGAGTAGGGTATTCCCAAGATTCTACCACCATAATAATTTACTAAAAGAATCCTTCAGGATTTACTGTTGATATAACTATTAATTACAATATTATAGTTGTTGGCCTAAGTCCTTCCAACTTTAGATCATCTATGACTTTCTTGGTCATGATGTTAATTTTTTCCCCTAATTCAATCAGAGTATTTTTAATCCTAGTTCCACTGATAGTAGCATTCACCAAGGGATTCCCTAGATCTATATACTTAGGTAACATAGATTTTTTAAACATGATGTTATAAAATTGTCTAATGACTTGTACAATAGACGGGTCTTTTCTTTTTCTACTAGGATTATTGATATATAGATCCTTGATTATCTTGATGTAAATAAGAACGTCTGTTTCACCTGATTATAGATGTGTTTCTTTGAATGTTGACAAAATAGATAAGGGTAAAGGGCTAGGAGGAATACCTTTTGAAATGTTGGTTGTAGGTTGTTGCGCTCATATGACTTCTAGATCCACAATTGATCATGAGAGCTTCCTTTTTTCTTGGAGGAACTACTTGAAATGGAATACAAGACCACCAAATAACAATTAAATAGTATATGTAGTGGACTACCTAGCGTGTGCTAGATCCAGGAAGTGTGATACTTCCTAGACGGTTGTCAATCCACTGTCTTAAACAACTTAATGCTAACAATAAAGGAAATCCTACTGTAGATAAAATGATTTAGGTATCTCATTCATATACAATAAGAAAATTCATTCACAAAAGGATAAGCTATTACTGAATCTGAAGGTCAAGGTCTTGGTCAGGGTACTGGTACGTGTCAGGGTGAGATTCTGGGTGTTTTTGGGTATTTGGTGGGGGTTGAGAATCTTTGTTCAAGTAGTGATGGTTACAGATAACCGACGTCAATATGGCCGAGGTATAACAAACTCAATAAAACTTGGCAAGGTGATAGCTCTGGTACTAGATGAGAATGACAGGGCAATGGCAAGGTTCTTGTGGGTCTTGGGTATGCACAGGAATGATGAAAGTTTGGATGTGGGAATTTCAATGGTGTAGGTAAAGGGATGGTTAAGTTTACATAGAGGTAAAATGGTGGGGGATGGGAATGGGAGCACAAACTAACAACAGAAGTAAAAATATCTATTAAAATGATATTGAACCAATGATGTGATCATAAAATTACTCTTTGTACGAGCTTAATGTCTGGTTGGCAATGGTTGGTGACCAAATGGAAGGAATTAGGTGTGGGCTTTGATGCTTCCCTTGATGTTCTTGTGAAGGAAAATGGTTGTGTGATTACTTCTGGTGTTGGCTATGGATGCTTTGATGTGTGTACTAATGTTGGTTCTACTTGCATGCAGCTCTGGGTTTTGTCACTTGTTCTCAAAAGATGTGATTATCTCTCAGAAATGTGCCAACCTTGAAATAAGGTTGTTTTCGGGGTTAAATGGTAACTAAAGGCAGTTCCAGCTTAACCAGCAGCGGTTTAGGGTAACCGGCGATGGTTAGGGCGGGATTTCCTAGGTTTACTAAACTAGGCAGATCCCCTTGATTTTCTAGGATCTTGTTCATTTTGCTCTGGGGATTATAATGGAAGCTTCCTTCTAACATGTGGGAATGTGGTTAAAGGGAATGTAGGCATTGATTTTTAGGGTTTATGTAGGTCTTAGTTAGTTATGGAAACTTACTAATAATAGGTCTTAGGTGTGTAGGTGAGGTGGATATGTGGGCATTATCCCAATTAGGATATTTAAATAATAAATATGGTGAGATAATGAATTAATTTAATTTAATTAATTAAATTAATATTAGAGTGGAATGAAAGGGTCCATGGTTAGGTGAGTGTGTTCAAGGTATTTATTTGACGGGGGAACAAAGGGAGTGTGACCCTATTTTAGTGTCTACATTTTGCCCCTTTTTGTTGCATAGCTTGTATTGGTGAACGACGCTGAAAAAAATAAGATGTGGTTGCCCCATGTGTGGGTGAAGGTGATCCCCCTCAAACTAGGAATTGATGAGGTAGAAGAAAGAATCGGTGAGTGGTTTGATAAAAGGTGAATTTGATGAAGAAGAATTTTGGTAATGGGAAAAGAGGGAAAAAAATCCAGTCAGGTAATCCAGGTAATGGGTGAGGGTCAAAGGTAGTGACTGTCAAACACACACACATATAAAATACAACATTGTACCAAGTTGAAGATCATGCAAACTCTACATTGTCAAAGGTCGATAGGTTTATCTAAACAAGGTTGAAGTGATTCCAGTATCCAATGTATAGGATATGGTCAGGAAACACGAAACATGTTAGGTGTAGGAATTTTTAGGTATCTTCCGGTACACCGAGGGTTGGGTTAGGATAAATGGTCACAACAAGAGGCAAGGTAAGTTCATTAGGTCAAAAACTTAGGTAATAGTGTCGCAAGGTATAGTGGGCACATGAGGTCATAGGTCATGAGTGATACTCCAGGTCCAAGTATCTAGGTCACAACATGGGTAGGGCCAAGGTATGGGAAAAATAATGAGTCCTCGAAACAGGACTAGGTGAGGTAGTAAATGATAAGGTCAAGAATATCTAGTGTAGTGTCCCAGGGAGGTGCGGGTGAGGTGAAAAAAGGATTCAGGTAAAAAATTAGGGGTAAGGGATAGGAAAAGTAATAAGTGGCTAAACCGATGATGGTTAAAATGAACTAGTGCCAGTTAAGGTGGACCGACCATGGTAAGCTATTGCATAGGACTGATGTCGGTTATGGTAAATCGATGCCGGTTAGGTCAGGGTTGTTATAAAAAATAAAAATCCACGTTTTTGAAAATCATTTTTCTTTTACGGAATTGGGAAAATGAAAAGAGAGATAGAGAAAAAGTGGAAAGTGAAAGAGTGAAGTTGAGGACTAAGTTGGCAAGCCACGTGGCTGGTGAGAGTTGGTTGATAGGTGGATCCGTGGGCTAGGTGGATCAATTTGATTGGATTGAATGATTGGAGAGTGAGTTGTCATTTGGTGATGGCAGAGGAAGGAGAGGGATCAGGGGGGGCCACCAGTGTAGTGGCCAGAAGTTCCACCATATAGACGATAGTGTGATGAGGTAGGATTAAATCCCACATGTGTTTTATTTGTTAGATTGAGTAAAAGGTGAGGTGAGTAAAAATGGTTGTTTTATTTTTTGGGGGAAAATAAATTTTGAATTATGGGAGGGAAATCTAATAAAATAGGAGTGGGGAGGGGGAGGATTAGGTGAAGGAGTAGGGAAGGGTGTAGGAGGGAGTTCGGTAGGATTGGGTGGATAAAAGGGAGGAAAAGGGAATTAAAAGAAAAAATGGGGGTTGGGCATCACGGGTTTTTTACGTGACAGTGACCAGCATTGGTTGGATGGTAGTTGATGTTGGTGCTAGGGTACTACTATCAGTCACGAATAAGGTGACTGATGCCAGTTGAAGGGGGACCGGGGTCAGTTAGGGGTAACCGGTATAAGTCAGATTTGGAGAAAAAGGGGTTCAAAAGGTTTCTGAGGTTGGGTGGGTGAGGTAGATAGAGGTGAGGAAAGTGGTTTAGGTGAAAATCATAATATATTTAAGGGGTAAAAATAGGTAAGGGTGGAGTTGTTAGGGAAAAAAGAATAGATGTGTGGGAAAATAGGTAAGGTCAGGGAGTGGGTCAAAAATGAAAGTAAGTGAGGGATCAGGGTGTGTGTAAATAAGGTAAGGTGATATTGGGCTGGGTAGGTGTAGGGTAGGTAAGTTGGTTGGGTAGGGTTGGGTTGGGGTCGGTTGGTGAGGGTTGGTTTGGGGTGGAGGGTAGGCCAAGGGATAAACAGGTGAGTAGTGAAGTTAAAAAGGTAGGGTAATGGGTATGGGTATGGGTGAATGTAGATATGGTCTTGATTTAATAATGTGATTGATGTGTTGGATGTAGGTGAGAGATCAGCTTAGGATTTGCGACAAGGTTCCACCCCTACTCATGATAGTTCGCAGTGTAGTGACACCCAAGGAGTTGTGGCATGTGGAGGAGGTGGGCCTGAGTGGGGTCTGACACTACTAGCATACAATCTAGTAACTGAGTCTGATGGTCACCCTCATCGATAGATGGGATTTCATGACCAACATGTTCCACCTACCAACGGGTGAGATGATAGTCACCCTAGAGGACGTGTTCAGGATCCTATGATTACCCATATTGGGGATGCAGGTATATTCGATCTCCTCAGAGGTGTATGAGGAGTTTATGTTGATGGTTTTTGGGGAGGGGATGGTGGAGCTAACATTCCATAGTGCCAGCCTTAGCTATGGAGAGATGTACCTAGCCCTTCCAGAGGAGATGAGGTGAGTAGTATTACTGATGGAGGTAATCTACTGCTTTGCACTACCAGATGCAGAGGGTGGGAGATTCCCATGATCTCTGATGGGAGTATTACATGACATGATGATGGAGAGGACCTAGTTTTCCTGGGTGCCAGCATTCCTGGTACAGTTATATAGAGAGTTATGGGCGTATGGGTGGCTTTGTAGGTTTAGCCTATGTTGCACCTTTTTACTTCATTGTTGGGCCTATGAGCACATTGTCTATGTGCATCTAGTGGGTATGCCCCAAGAAGATGTCTTTTGAGCCAGGTTTTGTATAAGTGGGGTACAGGTGATGGGTGCTTGTTATTGGAGAGTGGTGATCAGACAGGGCTACACATGATGTAGCATATTACCGACGGCTATTGGAGGGATTATCTGGAGTAGATATTATATGGAGGTCGTATGTGGGTTATCCCTCATATAGATAGATGGTTGAGGAGCTAGCTGGCCTTCAGCTACTCAGATGGATAGAGGGGCACTATGCAGGAGAGCATGAGATGATCCCCATTGACAGGTTAGATGGCAGTTTGGGATGCGATAGGATATACCTCCACCCTTCCCGTTAGTACAGGAGAGACAACATGGAGAGGCCATTGCCTCTACCACAGCCGACAGTGCCGAATAGGGTAGGAGGAGCAGGTGATAGACCAGTGTATTGATGATGCCTGAGTGACAGATAGATATAGAAAGTGGTGGGCGGCTCATTTATGATTAGTACCACCCAAACTGAGGACATCCAGATTTAGCCACCATCACGGTACAGAGAGATTCCTTACAGGGGTAGGTGGTGACCTTGATTACCCAGTTGGGGATGGTGCAGGGGTAGTTAGCCAGTTCAGAGGTGGAGGTGGCCAAGTTACATGCAAAGGTGGCCAGTCTTCAGGCCTAGATGGACCAGGGTGGAGATGGAGATGGTGATGATGGTTAGGTGGCTGCCCTACAGGCACATGTTATAGGGTTGCAGGGGCAGCTAGCCACTACACAGGACACATATTCATGCATTACAGGTGTAGGTACAGGAACAGGGTGCGATGCCGATGGCACCTCCCCAGGCACCAAGATCAGGTCCTAGTTCATAGGCATGGGTCGAGATAGGGTCCCGCAGGACAGGTATAGGGGATGAGGCCTATGGGGCCACCACAGACCATACCCATATCTAGGTTATGATATGCCCTAGGTGAGGCCAAATACTACCAGGATTAGTTGATGGCGATTGGGATAGATTTTCTATCCTATGGAGAGTACAGGGCATAACAGGCCTTGAGTGAGAGGAATAGATCCCAGAATCATAGTGTAGAGAGCACAGGGGGCCATCGATCCTCTGAGACATGATCAGGGTGAGGCCACCAGCTCATGGAGGCTAGTTCTAGGTGATGTACCAGCAGGGGTGCCAACCACGACCTATGGTGGGTGGTGAGATGATATCTAGGCCATTGAACAGGAGCCAAGGAGGAGACTGGAGAGACTGACATGGAGGATGTTTGGCAGGATGAGGCTTGATGCCCATCCCTATATTTTGATGTATTTTATTCATTTTTTGATATATACCAGCCTGCGTGCCGAAGATGGTGAGGATGTATGAGAGTTTTGTATATTTTTGAGCATATACCGGCTTGTGCATCGAAGATGGTGAGGCTGTATATGAGAGTTTTGAGAGACTAGATTATATACACTGGCCTACGTGCCAAAGACATTGGAATATTTATGGATATGGGTATTCTATTTATAGAGATGATGATGATTATGGGCATTATGTGTTTGTGTTGATAAAATTTTATTATTATGCATAGATGGATGATGATGATTATGGTTATTATGTGTTAGTGCATGATAGCATTTTATTGAGTTATGGCATAGATGGATTCATGTTAGGCATAGATTGAGTTAGGTTTGTGGTCTAGGCATGGATCGAGTTAGGTCATAGGCATGGTTGAGTCAGGTTGTGGTCTAGGCATGGATCGAGTTAGGTTTTGGTCTAGGCATGGTTGGAGTTTAAAATTGGTTGAGGTTGTAATTCATTAATTTGTGCAATGAATGATGATATGGGTCATGTTTAAGATGTTTTATAATACATGCATGATGATGGTAAAGAAATGGTATTCATAACAAATGTATGTTTTGATGATGATAAAAATGTGAAGCAATTTTGCTTTTTGTTTGGTTTAATTTCCAATTTTTGATATAAAAAGGAAACTAAGTAGGGTAAAATGTGATTGGCGAAAATGAAAGATGAATTGGTTAGGGTAGAGAGTGGTTGAGATAACCTCCAAGGGCCCCATGCCCTCAGAAGTTCTGCCTACATAGTCCTAGAAAAAAGGGACCTCAGGCCAATGTAGTTCTCCCATAAGCTAGGGAAGAATATGAGGAGGTATGAGAATGAGGTGGTAGGTTGTAGGCATGATTTGAGTTTAGGTCTGTCAGGTATGGGTGAGTTGTGGGAAAATTGTTATAGGTGATTTTGATTGTGGTAGAAGAAGAAGATTACCTAAAGGTAAGCATTGAGGACCAAGTCCTGTATAAGGTAATCAATATCTAATAAGGAAGGTTAAAAGATAAGAGGAGGTGAGAAAGCCACCTGATTGGTTAGGATCATAACGAGTAAGTCATACCTGAGATAGGCTGATGAACATAAGACCCTAAAGACTTTGCATGATGGATTATTCTAAAGGTGTAAAGTAGTCTTATGACCACCAAATGTCACGGTTCCATGAGGTCCCTTGAGGTGGTAGGAAATGAGAGTGTGAATGGTGAGAGGGATGAAAGATGGTTAATATGGTATTAGGTATCATGCCTTTTGGCAAGAGATCCAAGGTCACAATGGGCAAGTCCATGATGAATTTTTTTTTATTTGACTTGGATTTAAGATAGACTGATCAATGTGGGAAGTCTATATGGGATGAGGAATTTAACTCATTGAGGTCTTTGTGAATTTGATCGATGGGGGAAGCTTCAGATTCTCATCTTTTTTTTTTTTTTTTTATCTCTTTTTTTTTTTTTTTTTAAATTTTAAAGAGCTTTACATAGTTGTCCTTTGAGGGAGTAGTCTATTTGTAGCAGCGATTGTAGAGAGAAAGATGTCCTTTTGAGAGAGTCATATTTTTATTAGAATTTTGACTCAAGGAGTTGGATCCCATGTGAGGGATTTTAAGTCATGGACAAGACTAAGGTGAATAATAGGATTCTTGTTCAGAAAGCAGGGTGAAATGACCATGGGATCTCATCTAAAAATAGACAAAAAGTATCCATGAGAATCATGCTATGTGTAGTACCATGGTACACATATTCAAGAGAAGATAAAAAGTGATGGGTACACACATGATTCTTGTTTAATAATTGGTGATGGCATATGAAGTGGATAACACTCAAGGGATGAGCATGGAAAGAGGAAAATTTTTAGGAAGGACTAAAAGTCAACAGTAGAATGATCTAAGATGTAAGGTATTAAAGGGCTCAGGTTCGGGTTTACCGTCAAGTGAAGATAAACGATAAGCACCTGATCCATAAGTATGAGCCATGATGTATGGTCCAAGCCAATTAGGAGAAAATTTACCACATTTACATTTTTTTGCTTTAGTTACACGTTGATTTTCTTTTAGGACAAGGTCACTAAATTGGAAGGTTCGTTCATGGACACATTTGTCGTAGGCACGTTTGATATTATTTTGGTAAACTTGAAGATGGTCAAGAGCGTTAAGATGACATTCATCTAATAATTCAAGTTGTGCTAAACGGTCCTGATCAAATTCATCATCATTGAGCATGTCATGGAGAGAAATGAAGAGTGAGGGAATCTAGACTTCGAGAGGTAGAACAGCCTCTGTACCGTAGACTAGAGAAAAAGGTGTGGTAGCAGTGGAAGTGTGAATACTAGTACGGTATGCCCATAGGGTGAAAGGAATGTGTGTATGACAGTCCCTCCCAGTATCATTAACCACTTTCATGAGAATTTTGTTTAGGGTTTTGTTAGTGGATTCAGCTTGGCCATTGGTTTGTGGGTAATAAGGTGATGAGAAACTTAGTTGAATGCCGAAGGCATCGCAAAGTTTTCACAAGGTTTTAGTTTTTGAATTGTTTTCCATTATCAGTGATGAGGCGATGAGGGACACCAAAGTGACAAATGATGTGATGATTGATGAACTCACATATTTTCTCATCTTTTTGGAAATGAGAGGTATGGCTTCAACCCATTTTGTGTAGTATTTGGTAGCGGTGATGATCCATTGATGTCGTTGGGAAGAATGGGGATTGATTTCTCCGATGAGATCCAAACCCCATTGAGAGAAGGGTCCAAAATTCACGGGCAACCTGTAAGGCATGACTGGGTGTATGATGAAGGTTGGCATGTTGTTGGCATTTTACACAATGCTTAACATAGTTGCAACAATCATGGTTAAGGGTTGGCTAGTAATAGCCTAGGCATAGAATATGCTTAGCAATAGTGAGGCCACTAAAGTGACCTCCACATATGCCATCATGAACCTCCTCAATGGTATAAGGAATTTCAGAACTCGAAAGGCATCGTAAGAGAATGCCATAGAAGCCATGTTTGTAGAGGAGGCCACCCATGACGATGGAAAGAGAGACCTTTTTGAGAAAGGCCCATTGTCCATTACGAGTGAGGTCAGGAGGCAAGATGGAACAAGAAAGGTAGTATAAATATTGTTTATACCAAAGGTCACTTAGGTCAGGAGCAGTGACTCCGATAGAGTAAACTTTTTGAGGTAAATAAGATGGTGATTGGAGTCTTTGTACGGTGTCAAAGATTTTAGAATCAATGGGCGAAGTGGGTATTTGAGAGGCCAAGCAGGCCATAGTATCTACAAATTTGTTGGTTGAACGGGGGATGATTTGAAGGTCATAATGGTCAAAGGTAGTCAAAAGTATGTCCATGTGATGTTTATACTTTTTAAGTGTATCATTACGACATTGGTATATACCATTGAATTGGTTGAAGACCAATTCGAATTTGCCAAAGATGTTGATGGATTTGACGTCCAAGGCATATGCAGCTTGGAGACCTAATACGAGTGCTTCATATTTGGAAATATTGTTTGTACAATTAAAATCTAGTTTGAAGGACAAAGGAATGTGTTAACCATCAAGTAGAATGAGGATAAATCTTGCCCCACCCCCACGCTGACACTTGGAGCCGTCAAAGAAGAGTGTCATTTGGTAAGCGAGCTTGTCTAGGGAAATGGTGGCGATTGACTCATATGGAAAGTCAAAGTTAGAGAGTTGATCCCTAGAAATAGGTGTGGCTGGCCAAATTTTTGGTGATAGCTTGGCCCTTGATGGACTTTTGATGGATGAATTCAAGGTCAAGGTCGGCCAAAAGCATAAGCCAGTGTGCAACATGTTGATTTTAGTAAGGTTTAGCATACATGAAGTGTAAGGGGTCAGTGTTGGTCACAACATAAGTTTTGTGGTTAAGTAAGTAATGACGGAGTTTGGTGGTGACAAAAACTAAGGCTAAGAAAAGTTTTTTGACATGGTTGTATCAAGTTTTGTAGTCTAAAAGAGTACATATTATGTAATAAACCATCTGCTCCCTGTGTTGTCTCATCGCGATGAGCCAGCATGGATCCTAAGGAGTGATTGGTAGCTAAGATGTATAGGTAGAAGGGTTGATCATCTTTAGGTGGAATGAGTATGGGTGGTTGGAGAAGGTATTTTTTAAGGCCTCAAAAGATTTGTGGCATTCATCATCCCATTTAAAGGAGACATCCTTCTTGAGAAGGTGCTAAAATGGTTGACACCGATTAGAAAATTGTGAAATGAAATGGTGAATAAACTGCAACTTACCTTGCAGGCTGCGGAGTTGCTTGAGATTAGTGGGTGGAGGCATCTCAAGAATGGCCTTGAATTTAATAGGGTAAACTTCTATACCACGTAGGGAAATGATAAATCCTAGGAGATTTCCTTATAGAACCATGAAGACACACTTCTTGGGCTGAAGGCGAATGCAATATTTAATGAGATGGTCAAAGATAGTTTTTAGGAAGGTGAGGTGCTCGGCAGCGGAATTTATATTTTTCCAGGAGATCGTCCATGTAATATTCCAATATATAATACATGATGTCATGGAAGATGTAAGTCATAGCCCGCTAATATGTGGCACCAACATTTTTAAGGCCAAAAGGCATGACTCGATAGCAGAAGCTCCCCCAAGGGGTGATGAATGTGGTTTTGTGTTGATCCTTTAGGGAAATAAATATTTGGTTATAACTTGAGAAACCATCCATGAGTGTGTTGGTTGGATATTTTGTCAATCCAAAATATGAGGTTCAACAACAGTACATGGGATTAAATCCCTCCTCAAAGATAGGTGAGGCTGTCTGTTTATTACTAATCTAAAACACAGCACAAACAATATATACAGTATTCACACTAATCTAACCATTGGGGTTGGGATAGAATCCCAAAATCCATATGCACACGTTGGGAATATGTCATTTTTCTAAATGGACAGGGTCAAGAATTATTATAATGGAAGAAACAAAATGGAAAGGAAATGAGAGAAACGTATTTTCTTTCGAGTAAACACAGAGCATGAAATAATAATACGAGCTTTAGATCACAAATATAATGTTTGAAATCATTCAGATCGTCAAGATGCTAAACAAAGAATAGCCTAAGATCATGAACATAAGAACAATATCTTAAGAAAAACACATCTCACAACACAAAGTTTGTGAAAATAGTATCAGCTTCGATTCCTCAAACGATTAAAAGAAAACACAAAATTTTCCTTTTTCACAATAGCTCCCAATGTTCCAAAAATCTCAACCCTTTGGAATGTACACACATCCCTAATTTATAATAGAAAAGAGTAGAGAGAAAATAGGATGAATCCTAGAAAATAGTCTTTTAACGAGAGTCCTATTTTGCTTGACTCTCACGCAGGAGACCAAGTCAAAATATGCTTCCTATGTGATGAAACAGAAATGAAAAAGACATGTCAACTTCAAGATTGAAATGACATGAAACATCAAGACTTAGTCTGAATCATCATCTTTTTCTTCCTCATCTTTCCCTTCCTCCAACTGAGCCTGTTTGTTCCGAAATTCTTAGAACTTTTAGATTATGCCTTACATTTCATTTTCGTCAGGTGCAGTGGAATGATCACTCAAAACTTCACATGTTTCATGAGTGTCATTGGCACTACCGGGAAGTTTCCTCAATCTTTTGCTGAGTCTTCTCAAGGCCTCCAAAGAATGTTCAATTTTTACAAACCTGTCAATGATTTCAATACCAAATCCATGAGTTGGTTCATGTTGAACAAACTCTTGGACTTGTTTGAAAATATCGTCAGCTGATAGGATGCCCGAATTTCCAACAGACACTTTTACACAAATTTTTATCAATTCTTCTTCCTAATCACTTTTGCCATCAATCAATTGATCCCTTGATTCTCTCAATTTACCACAGACTTTGTTGAGAATCTTTACCCTAAACCTGATGGCTTTGGTCAGCTGGAAATGCTTATCCACATGTGGGATGATGCCTTCTTCTACCAAGAGGCGTGATGGCATTTGATTTAATGCCTGGAGAGCTTCGAAAGTCAAATCAAGATGTCCAATTTCTTGGGAGAAATCATCCTCCATCTTTTCTCCATCACTCTGAATATTCCCCAAAGATTGATATACTTCCATGACATCTTGAATCACTTCCTTCCCCTATTGGAGCAGCCTTTGGATCCATTCATCGACCACCCTTCCTTTTTTATTAATCTTCTCAATTATAGGCACTAATGAGAAATCAAATCCAACAAGAACATAGGAAGATGGTATGGATTCAAGGGGTTTTGAGAGCTTAAGTAATACCTCTATCAACTCCTCCAACTTTCCTTTAAGCTCATCTCTATTATCTTTTATTTCCTTCAACTTCTGGCACAACACGTTTGTAGCATCCCGTACATCCTGTTGTGCCCCTTCTGTTGACTCTTTTCCTAGAGCCACCCTGGTTATCTGATAGTCAGAGGCTATTATGTCATCTTTGGTTTTGTCAGTCATAGGAGTGTAGATCTTGTAAACTTATGCCCTGAAGCATCCACCAAAACCCTTGAAACTATTTTGGGTTTCTTGGCTGATTTAGCAGTAGAAGCCTTGAGTGAGCTAAAATAAAAGGCTGGTATGGGTACAATCACCTTCCTATTCCTTGGAGTTTTCTTGAGTAGCCATTGAGGTGTGTCAGAGGGAGTTGTCACTATTGTAGAAGTTGGTATCATACTTTCAGGAGTAGAGGGATCCAATGGCGAAGTGGGGACAGTTACCAATGTGGCAGTAGATTCAATAAAAAGAGGCACATGAGGGGGTGTGTTGGTGATTACTTTGGTACCAGCAAAGAGGGGTGAGAGTCTAGAGAAAATTATGGCCATGATTGAAGAATTCGATGGGGAATGAGGAGGTAGAAGTGGTTGTGAGGGAGGAAGCGCAGATCCAGACTCCAAGGCCTGAGATGTAAGAGATAAGGTCTCTTCAATTGGGCAGTCAACAAATGGTAAAACAAGAGGCTGGCTTCCTTCTCCTTCCAAAGAAATTTCTCCTATTTCTGGTGTTGTTGGTGATTCTGGCACATTCACCACTTCAACTGAAGAAACAATTGAAGATATTTCTCGTTCTCTTCTCTTCTTAACAAACTTGACCTTTATAGGCCCCTTATAAGATCATTTGTCTTTTCCCTTTTTGGAGGGCCCCACCTCTGAAGCAACCAAATTTGAAAAATTATCATCTTTAAAAATCATTCCCCAAGAGGCGAGCCATGCTTTGGTGCATGCAAGAATCAGGGCTGACCTATCTGTAATAGAGGATTTTTCACTGATAGACCAATCAATAGGTGGGAAAACATATTGATCTTCATTCAGTCCATCATAGGAAGGGTCCAAAACACTTTCATTATCACTAGTACCTTCTGGTAAGTTAGCAAGCTCAAGTGTTTGAATCTCAGCAAGTGTCAATCTGTTATATCTTTTCTTCGGATAGCAACCTCATCACGTAAATCAATCCAAACGTCTTCTACACTCGGCACTTGCAAGTAGAGAGTTCCATACGCCCTGAGGACTCCTCGAATATCAAACCTATCTTGGGGCTTCATGTGCTTCTATAATTTATCTTGAAGCTCATGGACAACATTCTTAGCTTTCACCACCGTTGAACAAGTATACCTTCCAATAGAAATTGGGAAAGATACAACGGCCTTGTGTTTACTCTGTTGGAACTTGTGAAAATCCAACAATTGCCTGACCAACTCCATCAAGATTAGTTTGTCCCTTGGATATTTGGGAAAACGGAAAGGATCCCCTAAGTACATGACTACTCAAAGATATGTGAACTTCTTAAATTGCAAGAAGACACAGGCCCATTTTGAAACTTCAACCCATGCTTCATCAGATACTCTCGTTTTCCTGGGTTCAGGATTTAACCTGCAGATGTTCTCATAAAAGAAGGCATTGTTTACCCTTCTGAATTGGTCTTCAGACCCTTTTCATATCAGCTGAGGGAAATACTAATAAACATGCTCCACTGTCTTTTTCCCCTTGGTGTCCAACCTGGGATAGTTCCTCATACCGACCGCTGCATAGGTGACATATGAGGACATATAAAACTTTCCCGTAGACAGTACTGTTGTCATTTGAGAATCTATTTTGTTACTGATAAGAGTACCCCAATCAATTCCCTGTTGATTCTTCTTAATAGTGATCATGAACTAGTACATCCATCCTTGGAAAACATTTGATTCGTGGAAACCAAAAACCCAACTCAACAGAGTAATGATATCATTGATTTCCTGAATGAAATCACTTCTGGGAACAAGTCTTGGGAACTTGGAAACAACTGGTTTGGATTTAATTAGGAACTTCTTATTCACATGCTTGATGCAATCCTCCTTATCATTGTCCCAAGATTTTTGGGCTGACTTGAGATCCACATCTCCATATTCCTCAAAATTAGGCAGCTTAATAAGGTCATCAAAGTAACCTCCGTCCAATTTGATTACAACTTCTCCCACCTAGTTTTTCATAGAACGAGAAGCAGAGTCATAATTTGAAGCACAGGCCAAGATGAACTCGGGGCATTGAGTGGACATAGGGAGCCCTGCTGCAAGAGGTAGGCCATTGCTGACTATTGATTTCATCCATGGAGTTTGAGAAGAGCTCTTGACCCTATTCCAGAAATCCTTCATATCTACGTTTCCGAGCTCTATATCTCGGATGTCAAAATTACAGTCAATGTAGGAGGGAGACTCCACCTTCCTGAATTTGTATTTCATCCTCCCTAACTTTTCAGTCTTATCTTGTGATGGAACAAGGTTCGACATGAAGAATTTCGAAGGAGGAAAGTGTCGGAGATCAGAAGATGTTGAACACTATGAAAAACCCGACACACTGAGGAGGATGTCGGGGAGTTCGGAAAGCTTGACACACTGAGGAGGATGCCGGAAAGTTCAGAAAACCTGACACACTGAGGAGGATGCTAGAAAGTTTGGAAAACCTGACACTTTGAGATTTTCTGATATACTGCGGTTTTGAACACTGCAAAGCAGCCTGCGAAACCTGATAAGAGGGAATAGGGTAATTATTGAGTTGAAACATGCGGGTTTCCTTCACCATTTATATCCCAAACATATTTTTAATTATAACAACATTCTGGGGAATAAAACAGAGTGATAATCCCAAAGGGTTAAACCCTAAAACATAAACCTGATTTAGAAAACAACCCCCAAAATGGAAAAGATAAAAACCCCAAAACAACCCTGATAAGAAACTTGGAAGAATTCCTTACATAATTAATCCACAAAAACCACAAACAAAGAATGAAGAAAAATACCTTCAACCAGGAAAAGAAATGATAAAAAAAAGTAATGCAATCGGGCACAGAGGCGAGTTTCGTGTTTCGGGGTCGAAGATGCATGCACAAAAATCCACGAGGTAAAAAGTATGTCTGGTAAAAATGACGTGGAAATCCGAATATATATATAAGAAAATTCACATTTAATACACTTCAGATGACACGTGCCAAGTACCTGACAACTCAGCATTAATGCCATGTCAGTATGCTTGGGATATCCGAAAACTTGACATAAAGGTTTTTAGAGTAATTCAGGTTTCAGGTTACAGGAAACAATCGACATGAAGCATGATGCTTGATGGCCCTGGAAACCCGAAACAAAGGAGTAAATCGGGCTTCGGGGATCGGAAGACATGTGACATGAAGCATGTTTTGACGAAGGCATGTTCCGATGCTCGGAAGGTCCACAAACCCGACTCACCTTACTTGATGCGGGTTTCAGGTTTCAGGGAACACATGACATGAAGCATCTAAAACACATGTTTTCTTGCTTGTGAAACCCAAAAACCCGATTATCTCTCTGAAAGGTAATTTTTAGAAAAACAGCTCAAAAATTTCTTAAGGTTATCTGATTTTTTGGCGTAAACTCAAAATTGAGATAACAACCGGCTCTAGTTGGGGACTTTCTTTGTGATATCAAAGGAAGAGAACTCAGAATCTGTGGCTTTATCCATTGGGCTACGGATTTAGAAAATAAGAAAACTGAAAAACAAAACAAGGAAAGAAAGAAGACTAAAAGAAAACACACAACAGAAAATAAAGTATGTACAATGCAAAAGAGCATCTTGCATTAATGATGGAACAACTTCAGATGTTGACCACTAAAATTCAAAGGGAGTAACTCTCCATCAAGGTATGATAGATGGAAACTATTTTCACCACTCATCTGATGAATCTTAAAAGGTCCTTTCCACAAAGAGTCGAAATTTCCGTGCATTCCTTTATGCTCTCTCCTCTTATCCCAAAGCAACACCAGGTCTCCAATTTGGAAATGAAGTTGCCTTGATTTCTTGTCAAAAAATTTCTTTACTTTTCTTTGATGGTCTACAATGTGATCAACCACCTTGCTCCATTCCTCCTCTAGCCTAGCTAGGTACATAGCCCTTTTCTCGATAGAATTTTGAAAAGTCACATCTTCGACTACTTTGGCCAACTGTAAGGCTGGCAATTCTACGGAGATAGGAATCTCAGCATCAATCCCATACAACACTTTGAAAGGAGACATTCTTATAGCTCACTTTGGGGTAATCCAATCAACCCACAACGCATCATACAATGCTTTGTGCCATGTCCTCTGGTTTTCATCTACTAGATTTCTAATTATGGTAACCAGATTCTTGTTGCTGGATTTAGCTTGCCCATTTCCTTGGGGATAATAATCAGATGAGTGAGCCAGAGTGATGCCGAATCCATAGAAAAATTATGTCAACTCATGCGATGAGAAATTGGAGGAATTTTCAGCCACAATCTTGTGAGGCACACCAAATCTGACAATTATATTTTCTTTAAGGAACTTGCACACAGTTTCTGAGGTTGCTTGCTTGATTGGCGCGGCTTCCACCCACTTGGTAAAATAGTCTGTAGCAGTCAACACGTAATTGTGTCCAGCACTAGAGGCAGGATTCAACATTCCAATGAAGTCAATTCCCCACTGGCAAAAAGGTTCTTCAATCACTACGGGCTTCAAGGGAAGAGCTACTAGCTTGGGACGACCAACAAAATGTTGAGAAGCTTCACACTTGGACACCCACTCGACTGAATCCCGGAAAAGAGTAGGCCAATAGCACCTAGCCCGCAAGATCTTATAAGTTGTTACAGAGGATGAGAAATTTCCTCCGCATGCTAGGCTATGGAAGGATTCTAACAACTTTAACTGTTGTGATTTATCAACACAGTGCAGGAATACACCATCAATACCTTTCTTATATATCCCATTATCCCACAGGAGGTATCTCGCAGATCTTAACTTGACCATCCTCTTCTCCTTTTGGCTTAAATGCGGGGGGCATTCACCATAAGTTAGAAAGAAAGAAATATCCGTGTACCATTCATCAGTTGTACTCACGAAAAGCACCATGGGAAACTTAGAAGAGGTGTCTTCAGTCTTTTCGCATTCTACTTCCACATGGTTTTCTGTGATCAATTAGCATAGGCCCCTTCCTCATACCAACTTGGTAGGTCTAATGTCCAAGTCATACTCCTGAACTTTAGCTATCCAGTTACCTCGTTGACTACCCAGCTCTTGTTGAGTCAAAATGGATTTAACGGCAGTTTTGGGAATGAGAACGAGGGTATGGGAGTTCAGCACATAGTACCTGAAATGTTTCACTGCTCATACCACTACATAAGCATTCTTTTCAATTTGTGAAATCTTTAACTCATGTTCCTTCAATGGAAAGCTCATAAATGCGATGGGATCTTCACTGCCCTCCCCATTCTCCTACATCAGGATGGCTGACACTATGTGAGCAAAGGCATAATTGTACATGATGAAATATTTTTTGAAGTCTGGACATACTAGGATAGGAGCACAAGAAACTGCCCTTTTGATTTCATCGAATACAAGCTTCCCTTCAGTACTCCATCAAAATGGAATTTTCCTTTCATCATCCCAAGGATATCCTTGGTTTTATCAGCAAAATCAGGTATAAACCTTCTTAGGAAATTGACCTTTCCGAAGAAGGAATGAACTCCAGTTTTACTTGTGGGTAGGGTAAGGCTCTGAATGGCCTTTACCCTCTCTGGGTCGATTTTGGTTCCTTCTCTAGTCACGATATGACCCAAAAACTTTCCTTCGGTCACTCCAAACATGGACTTCTTGGGATTTAACGAAATCCTGTGATGCCTGCATCTCAAAAGTACTTGTTCTAAATGATCGTAATGATCACTCTGTTTTTTAGAGAAAATGGTCAAGTCATCTAAATATACCACTATGAATTTTCCCATTAGGTCTCTGAATGCCAATTCCATAGCTCTCTAAAAGGTGGCTCCGGTGTTGATCAAGCCAAAAGGCATCCTCCTGTAAGAAAAGGTACCCCATGGGGTTGTGAAGGCCGTCTTGTGTTGATCCTCCATAGTTACCTCAACTTGATTATATCCTGAAAATCCGTTGAGCATGGATAGCATTTCTAATCTAGTAACGTTTTGTAACACCTGATCCATGATAGGAAAAGGATAGTTGTCCTTCAACGAAGACTGATTCAGGTTCCGGAAGTCAACACAAATTCAGATTTCGCCATTCTTCTTCCTGACAGGGATGATGTTAGCAATCCAGGTGGAGTGATGGATTGGAAAAATAATTCTGGCATCTAACATTTTCTGAGATTTCCACAAGGATAGTCCCTGAGATCTTGGGGTTGTAATTTCTTTGCTTCTTCCTGTATGGTTTCACATCAGATTTCAAAGGGATACTGTGCTGTACATCTTTAGGCTTGAAGGATTTTAAATCTACATAAGACTAGGCTAACACATCCATGTATCTCTTTAGGAGTGAAGTGAATTTTACTTTCTCCTCAGGGGAACAACATTTCCCAATATTCACCATCCAAGGTTGATCAAACAAACCTAGATTGACTTGATCTACTTCCGCAGAAGAAGCTCCTTCAACTTGTCTCTTGTTTTGAATAAAACGATCATCCTTGTCAAACAAACCCTCCAGAGATACTAGACCTTTGGGTATCTTGTTTCCTTTAAGCTGAATAAACTCGCCATCAACCTCTTGATATAGATTTGAGATAGATTCATGGAAAGCTGATTCCGAACCTTCAAAGTACAGCTCACTGAAATTGTCATCCTTTTCTAGAAAAGCCAACACCTGTTGATCGTCATTGAACACTTGCCAGTGAGCCACATTATCTGGGATACTAGGATGGTACGCAATCTCAATGGTGTACGTATCTTGTTTGAACTAGGGATGAGGGAGAAGGAGGGATGCAGACATGGCCGAAGAATCAGCCTTGTCGTTATAATCTCTCAAAACTGCCTTAATGGAGAATGCATTAAAGCATTCTATATTATCCCAAAATTTGTTCCTGTAATGTCTCAAGTGATCATTTTTTACCTGATAGATTCCCTTGACCTGGTTGACAATCAGCTCTGCATCCCCTTGAACCTTGAGATTTTGAATTCCCTTCTATCTGGCCATTTCTAATCCTAGTAACAGAGCTTCATATTCAGCCGTGTTATTAGTATTATCAAACTACAATTTTTAAGCAGATCCAAAAATCTAGGAATTAGGAGATATAAGAACTACACCAGCACCCGATCTGGTAGTTGAGCAGCTACTATTGAGGGAAAATCACAACACCCCTAAATATCTGCAACTCGATGGGTTGAGACTCTCAGTCTGATTGCATAACATGGAGCTTTTCCCAAGTGTGGGACCTTGCGAAATCGGAAAAGCTCTCCAGATGAAGGCTGGTTCCTATTCCTCTATTCAGATGCACACATAAAAATTTAGAGGGTTTACTCAAAAACCTAATCTAACTTGCCAAGGAAACAGGGGTAAGAAGATTCATAAAAATAAAACCTAAATTAACAACGATGATGCACTGAGGAATGAAGAACACCTATCTTACCAATAAACACAAACCATTTAAATGCAATGCAAGATCATGCACAGATAACCAAATTTCAGTGAAATATCAAAGGGATGCAAATGAACACAAAGAGGGTTGAGAATCATCCATAGACATGCATTATTTGCTCCAAAGATTGGTACAATACACTACAAAATGCCAGGATGCAAAGTTGCATTATGGTTTTAAATGGGAGGTTTGAGCTCCACAAATTCACCTGCCAAAGAGAAGAAAGGAGGGGCAAAACAAGAATTTCCAACCTTTAGAAAGAAGCCCCTCCTTACAATTTATAGGAAGAATGAGAGAGGGGAGAGAGAGGAAATCCAAATCTAGCCCAACCACCTCCAGATTACATTTAATTCATCTCATTATGACGGTAGGTGAGAACCCTAGAAAACTTAAAAAGTGACAAACTATATTATGCATTTTTAAGAACTTGTTCCTATCCAATTATGTATTATGGATAGAGGACCTTGTAATATTTTTGAAAATTCCAACCTTACATGAATCCGAGATCCCTGTGAAAATTTATGGCCATCTGAATATCTAGGTCAGGGTCTGCTTCCTGTCAGCGCTCAGAATGTTGCACCTCCCGAAGGTGCGCCATAGGTGCATCCATATTTGTGTCAACATCCTCTTTGACGTGTGCCACTTACCTGCACTTTGGGCATAAATTTTCCCTTGTCGACACTCCATCTTGTGTGCCCTTTACCTGTGCCTTGACGCATCCATTTTCATGTCGAAACTCTTTGCTGTGTGCCCTTAACCTGCGCCTTGGCGCATCCATTTTCATGTCGACACTCTGTGTCGTGCGCCCTTTACCTGCGCCTTCGGCTGTTGGTGACACAATAAATATTGGGCTCTGAGTTTCTTTGATTTCCATATTCTTCTGTTTGTCTATATCAACCTGGGGGGAGATATTTACAACAATTTGGCGACTCAACGGGATCACCTGCCTACTAGGTAGAAGATCAGTGGCCTTTTAGCAATCCATTGGGTATGGAGTCATAAGCAATAACCTGAAACCAACCTAATATCTCATCCCTAGCCTGATATCACAACCCCTTCTTCAAGAGCACGCTGAACTGCAAAAATTCAACCTGAGAGCAACAAAACCTGTGCCAAAGCACTTAGGGAAACTGAAACCTAACTACAACAAGACAATGTGCCTCTGCACTTAGAGGAATTGAAAACTAGGCTAATATTTACAAGGGTAAACCTTCTCCCTTTAGTAAGCAATGTTTAAGATAGATTCCGTTAACCGAGAATCAGGAGTTCTTCTCCATCCAATGTAGACAATTGGAAGGCATTACTACTTTTACATCCTGTGACCATGTAGGGGCCACTCCAAATGGCATCAAACTTGGAATGCCTTCCTGGTTTTTCCCGATCTGCATCCCATTTTAGAACTAGGTCCCCTTCTTGGAAGGTCTTTGTTCTTTCCTTCTTATCAAACCATCTTTTTACTAAGGCCTAATCTTTCTCAATTATTTGAACTACATGTTCTCTAATTTCTTCCAATTCCATCAACTTTGCATACCTGGCCTCCATTGGTTCGAACTCAGCCAACTCCAACTGCTTCATGAACTCCAATGTAGGCAGTTCTAATGATATAGGCAATACTTCCTCTTTTCCATAGACCAACTTGTAAGGGGAATTACGTGTAGACCTCTTTGGTGTTATTCTGTTAGCCCATAATGCTGATTTTAGCTTGGTATGCCATGTTCTTTGATTTTCATCAAGAGTCCTCCTGATGATTCTTAGAAAAATTGTGTTCATGGACTCTGCCTGTCCATTACCCTGTGGGTAATAATTGGAAGAGGTGCTCAAGTAGATTCCATTCTTGACAGCCCATTCTGTAATCGAACCTATGAATGCCAATGCATTGTCTGATATGATAGTGGCCGGCACACCGAACCTGGTCACTATTCCTTCATAAAATTCTAGTATATTAGACTCGTTTGCCTCTTTGAGCACTACTAATTTAGTCCACTTGGTGAAATAGTCCGTTGCCATGAGAATCCACTTGTGGCCTTGGCTTGAGTTTGGATTGATGACCCCGACGAAGTCCAATCCCCATTGCATAAAGGGTTGGTCAACCAAAATTGGGTGCAATGGAAGTGCTGCTAGTCTTTCTTTTCCTGTGAAGAGTGCACATTTCTTGCACTTTCTTATCCATGTATAGCAGTCACTGAACACTGTCAGCCAATAATACCCTTCGTTCATTATCTTGAGAGCTTTTACTTGTGGGGCGAAATGTCCTCCGGAATCTCCATCATGAAAATATTGTAACACCCTCTTAATTTGACCCGTCCCAATGCACCTCAATAAAACTCCATTGATGTCCATTTTAAACAAAACACCATCAACAAGCACATATGGAATGGCTTGTAATCTGAAGTATCTCCTCTTTACTTTGCTCATTTTTGGAGGGCATAGGCCTGTCTGTAGGAAGTGTATCATACTCTGAGTCCAACAAGGAGTAGGCACATCATCATTTTCCTATTCTTGGCCACCCTGTAATACCAAGATAGTCTCTTTTTCATCACCTGCTTCAACTTGTTGACTCAAGGCTAGTTGTTCACATAGTCCCTTCCCACGTACTAGCTTAGTGACCTTAATTTTGATGTCATATTCCATGACATGAGTGATCCATCCTGCACGTTTCTAATTCAAATCCTTGTTTAGAAGGAAGTCCTTGACTCCCACATGAGAGACCAATAATTGGATCTTGTTGTTTGAGACTAGGTGCTTGAATTTCTTTAAGCTCCTGATTACTACAAGGACATGCTTTTCAATGTAAGAGTACCTAGTTTCGTATTCCTTCAAGCCTTGACTAAAGAAAGCAACTGGTTGTTCTAATCCTTCTTTGTTTTGTTGTACCAGGATTGCAGAAATTGTGTCTCCACCACCGAAGGCATATAGCACGAAGTCCTTGGAGAAGTCTAGATTGACGAGAGTTGGGGCTTGAGATATAGCCTCTTTTATTGCCTCAAAACTTGCCTTTCCTTCAGATGTCCACTTAAATGCCATGATCTTCTTTAACATCGACATTATTATCTTTAAGAGAGCTGCAAAGTTTGGAACAAACCTGCGGACAAAATTGATCCTTCCTAAGAAGCTTTGAAGAGCCTTCTTGTGACTTGGCAATGGCAATTCTTGAATTGCTTCAACTCTTTCTGGGTCAATCGTCAACCCTTCCTTTGAAACAATATGGCCTAGAATTTTTCCCTCATGAGCCAAGAATATGCATTTTTTGGGATTCAATGATACCCAAAATCTTCTACATCTCTGAAATACTTGCCTCAAATGACAGAGGTGATCCGCTGCATTTTTTTAGAATACAGTGATGTCGTTAAGATATATCAGAACTATTTTATTGATCAACCCCTTAAATGCCATATCCATTGCCCTTTGGAAAGTGGCTCCAGCATTTGATAGCCAAAATGGCATCTTCTTGTAGGCATAGGTGCCCCATTTGGTGGTGAAAGCCGTCTTGAACTGGTCATCTTCTTTCACCATCACCTGATTATACCCTGAGTAGCCATCTAGGAGAGAGAATATCTCTGAATCGGATACTAATTGCAATATTTGTTCCATTGAAGGAAGCGGGTAATGGTCTGTGAGAGATGCCCTGTTGAGGTCTTGAAAGTCCACGCACAACCTGATTTCTCCACTCTTCAACCTGACTGGAACCAAGTTTGCAACCCAGCTTGAGTGCTTGATTGGGAATATAATGCTTGCCTCTATTAGCTTGTTTAGCTCTTTCTTCATTAGGGGCTCAATGTGAGGGTTGACTGGTCTCTGCTTCTGCCTGATGGGCTTAGCATCTGGATCTAATTCTATGGTATGTTGTGCCAACTTCGGATTGAAACCTCTCAAGTCTTCATAGCTCCAAGTGAAGACATCTGAAAATTCTTGGCAAAGTTGTATGAAATCTGATTTCTCCTGCTCAGTGGCCACTTTGCCAATTTGAAGTGTTTTGCCTTCCCCAACTGGAATTGGCTCTGAATCTTCTCTCTTGACTTGTATGTTAGCCTTTTCCTTATGGAACTGGTCGTTAGGGTTGAAGATAGACTCCAATGTTACTAAACCCTTGGGGAGCTTGTTTGTCGGCAACTGTACTACTTGATCCCCATACTGCTGCTCTAATCTATCCTAATTCCTAGCTGAGAATTTGACCTCTTCTTTTAAAAAATTGATGATCTGTTGATCGTTCTCAAACACCTGCCAGCTTGTGTTATTATCTGGACTGCTGGCCTCATAATCACATGGATATGTGGCTACGTTTTTTCCCTTTTGATGTTGTCAACCACATCAAACATTGCTCCAACTGCTGCGAGCCTATCTGCGGCTTCATTTTTCTTCCTAGGTATGGACATGATGTTGAAAGCTTCGAAATCCTCAACAAGGTACCATACCCTGTTCTTGTAGTTCTTGAGCAGGTCATTCTTTGTAGCATATTGTCCCCTGACTTGATTGATGATCAGCTCACTATCCCTGAACACTTGCAAGTTCTTTATGCCCTTTTTCTTGGCCCAATGAAGTCCATGAATCAAGGCCTCATATTCAGCTGTGTTGTTTGAACAGGAAAATTGGAAACGGAAAGCTGAATAATATTTGATGCCTTGAGGTGAAACAAGCATAGCTCCTCCTCCTACGCCTTGCCTACTCCTTGATCCATCAAAAAATAACTGCCATACCTCGTTGTCATCCCTATGGCCTGGTTTGGTGATGTTAGGAATAGGCTGGTTTTCTTCATGTATACAATAGACTCCTAGCTTAGATTCTTCTACTTCTTGGTAGGGATCAAAAGCATGTACCTTGCTTGCACATTCATCAAGATTCAAATTTGGGATGCTTCCAAATTTGGTGTCAGCTTCATCTGTGCTTGGATAATCTTCTTGATCAAATGTTGAACAGTTGGCATTGATTTGGCTTGGAGTATGAGGCTCAATATGAAATTTTGCAATTGGTTTGGATCTGATTGTGACCTTAGTACCATATCTTGTTATGAACAACATGTGTGACCATTCAGCAGATAAGTAACCTCTAATTCTAGTTGTGAAATCCCTTGATAAGCATAGGGCAAAGAGTGGTGGCAAATCTATCACTGACACATCTTGCAAAACGGTAACATTGGGGCATGCATGCAGGGTAAGATTCAAACCTTTAATCACTCCCACCGTTGCTACTGCTATCCCATCCAATTGCACTACCCCCTTTGATATGACTTCATATTGGAGACCCAGTTGATCAGCTATTTGCTTGGGCATGACAGAACTACTTTCCCCAGAATCAATCATACAATTGTGTACTAGTTTATCCCCAATGATTAATGAAACATAGAATGGAGGGGGATTAAAAAATTTACCTTGCTGTCCTTCATGAATCCCTTCAGGCTGAGCAGCATTTGTGAGGACCTTCTCTTGCATAGGGACCTGCTGGTTCGAAGTTGACCAATCCTTCATGGCAGCTTGTAGAAGATCTCTTTTTCCTGGGATGGATAAAGATTCCCACATTGATATATTCACATTTGTCTTCTTCATTTGATCAATGATGCTAAATGGGGATGAAACGTCTCTTTGCTTTCCTTTAGGCGACACATTCCTTTCTTGTGCATGGCTAGCAACAGCTGGCATTTGAGTTGGTTTAGAAGGTGGTTTGGGCTGTCCTTGCATGTTTGGAGCTGCATTTTGCTTACCGACAAATTTTGGAGTGATGGAAGGTTGCAGATCACTTGGAGCCAATGACTTCCCTTCACCATTATTCATCTTCTTTGATCTTGTGTTAGCTGCTACACTCTGAGAAATTGTTGATTCATGCCACAAAAATCCTCAGCTTGCCAATTCGTAAGTGCGGTATCATTTGTAGCTATGTTTTACTGAGACGTCCCTTGTTGCTGATTTGTTTCTTAGCTCACTTCACCCTCAACGCCAGTAGTTTTCACCATCAAGGCTTGGTTCAAAGCACCATTAAAGCACATATATTGGTTATGAGGTTCATTGCATGGGAAACACCAATCATACTCTTGAGCTATGTTGTTTTGGACTGGCACTAATGCTTTAGAAGTAGATATGACATTGGGGTTATAGGGCTGAAATGGTCTATTAGCGGGAGACCTTACTTGGCTTTGATTTTGATTTGTAGCCTGAGTTGGTGACCTATTTTATTGGTATGGGGGCCTAGCCTGGTACTGCGCTGGAGGCTGATTCGGTCTAGCACTTTGAGCTTGTTGTCTTTTGATAGTCACCAGCTCATTTCTAAGGTTCTGCAACTGTTTCATAACCTCTTGGAGTTCATTTGAAGCACTAGGGGATGAAGTAGAAGTTTCATTTGAACTTTGATATCTAGGAGTGGGAATAGGAGCCAAAGTGGGTGCCTGACTAGTGCTTAGATTTTCTAAGTTTGGATATAAGGGCATGGGAGGCCTAGGAGCCAGCTTACCAGCTTGAATAAGACAGTTTTCGGCCCTAATGGCAATGCTATAAGCAGTAGGTAAGGTTGTGCCTCCCATAGATTGAATTAACATAGAAATATCAGAATTCAAAGCTTTAAGATAATATAGAAAAGCACCTTCAGCTGTTGGCCTGACGGCCACTGGAATCCTATCCCAAGACCTTTGAAATCTAAAGTTGAAGTCAGTCAGCAGCTCGTTGGGAGCTCTCTTGATAGTTGTCAATTGTTCTAGTAGAGACAAATTGTCTCCCTTTTCTCCAAACTGCTAATGGAGGACTATGCATAACTGATTCCAATTTTGGATAGAACCAGCTGCAAGGCTCCTAAACCATTACAATGCCTTCCCTTTCAACGAAGATGCTAGTAATTTGACAGCAACATCCATTTCATTTATCTCATGGATAGCACAAATGTTAGCAATGTCTTTGACATGATCACCAGGAGTGGTATGATTTTCTCCATTAAAAAATGGAATGTTCTTCAATGCTGCAATTGCAACTGGATCCTGTGCATTGAGGGAAAGTGGGTTGCTGCCAGTGAAGTTGACAAAAAGGTTTTTTTGCACCATTCTGATTAGTCTGAGAACCCTTGTTGACTGGATGAAAGTTCTACTAGGTGGAGGTGTAGAAAAATTTCGGTTAGGTGGAGATGGTGACCTTTGTGGTCTTCTTCCTCTCCTTCCTGCTTCCTAATGATAGTTGCAATTGGACAAATAGCCCCCTCTTCTCAAGTATTAGACCTGGTTCGAATTCTTCTCATATGCCTAGGTAACTTTTGCTGCTACACCGCTGAATTCTATCCCCTTCGGAGTCGCCAGATGTGTTATAGAAAGTGAGCCTCAAAAGGCTAGATCCTGCCAAGTTACACACCAAACCTGACGATATTAAAAAATCATGGGAAACTTGAAAGACCTGTATTTTTGATACAGTTCTTCAGAGTTTGGAACTTGATTCTGGTAATGACATGTAGCTGACTAACCCTAAAAATGCTAGACTTCCGAAAACTCAGGAAATGCTCGAACAACTCAAAAAACCATGAAACACACTGTGTTGCAACTTGGGACATGCTTAAAATCTGGGAAAACCTGATATACAGAATACCATGAAATTTTGAATATTATCCCCCGATCTATCAACTGGTGAAATTTTGACTTGTTTCGAGCGAGTTAAGTCCTTAAAAATCGATTTTAAAGTTCAGCTTGGAAGGTGGAAAAAACTGAAACTGTAAAACCTGCAATTTTTTAAGTCTGAATTTCTTGAAAGTTCCTTCGAATATTTGTGGAATGACCTCTTGGTCCCACCGGGTGTGCCAAAACTGTTGATGCGTGAATCACAGCACCCCTGGGATATCTACAACGCGATGGGTTGAGACTCTCAATATGATTGCATAACATGGAGCTTTTCCCAAGTGTGGGACCTTGCGAAAATCAGAAAAGCTCTCCGGATGAAGGCCGGCTCCTATTCCTCTGTTCAGATGCACCACATAAAAATGTAGATTGTTTACCCAAAAAACCTAAATCTAACTTACCAAGGAGACAGGGAGTAGAGAAAATGCATAAAAATAAAACCTAAGCTAACAAAGGTGATGCACCGAGGAATGAAGAACACCTGTCTTGCCAATAAACACAGACCATTAAAATGCAATGCAAGATCATACACAGATAGCCAGATTCACAGTGACAAGATCAAGAGGGATGCAAATGAATACAGAGAGGGTTGAGAATCATCCACAAACATGCATTAATTTGCTCCAAAGATTGATACAGCACACTGCAAAATGCCAAGAGGCAATGTTGCATTACAGTTTTAGATAGGAGGTTTGAACTCCACAGATTCACCTGCCAAAGAGAAGAAGGGAGGGGCAAAACAAGAATGTCCAACCTTTAGAAAGAAGCCCCTCCTTACAATTTATAGGAAGAATGAGAGATAAAAGAGAGAGGAATTTGAAATCTGCCCCAACCACCTCCAGAATGCACTTAACTCATCTCATTATGACGGTAGGTGAGAACCCCAGTGAACTTAAAAAGTGGCAAACTGTATTTTGCAATTTTTAAGAATTTTTTCTCACCCAATTAAAGATATCCAGTCGTAGTTGGATAGAGGACCTCGTAAGCTTTCCAAAAAATCCAACCTTGCATGAATCTGAGCTCCCAGTCAAAACTTATGGCCATTTGAATATCTAGCGTTAGGGTCTGCTTCCTGTCAGCGCTCAAAATGTTGCGCCTCCTGAAGGTGCGCCATAGGTGCATCCATGTGTGTGTCGACATCCTCTTCTGATGTGCGCTACTTACCTAAACTTTGGGCATCAAATTTACCCTTGTCGACACTCCGTGTCGTGCGCCACTTCTACCTGCGCCTTGGGCGCATCCATTTCCTCTGTCGACACTCATTGTCATGCGCACACTTTACCTGTGCACCTTGGCGCACACCATTTCCTCATGTCGACACTCATTGTCGTGTGCACACTTAACTGTGCACCTTGGTGCACACCATTTCCTTCATGTTGACACCTCATTGTCGTGCACCACTTACTGTGTGCCTTGGCGTGCACCATTTCCTCTGTCGACACTCATTGTCGTGTGCCACTTATCTGTGCGCCTTGGGCGCACCATTTCCTCATATCGACACTCCGTCTCGTGCACCCTTGGGCTACACCATTTCAGCTGTTGTTGACGCACTCATTGTCATGTGCTCTGAGTTTCTGTGCACCTTGGGCGCACCATTTCCTCTGTTCGACTACTCATCTACCCGTGCGCCACTTCTGTGTGCAACTTGGGCGCACCATTTCCTCTGTCGAGGGTTCATATAGTCATTAGCGCCATCTTCTGTGTGCCTTGGGCGCATCCACAGCTGGTATCTCTGAAGCTTCTTTGATTTCTCCATTCTTCTGCTTGTCTAGTATCTACCCGGGGAAAAGATAATATGAGCTTTAGGGTCAGTCTGACTTTAGTTACCAGAGTGACCTCACTTGAGTGTGTTGGTAACTTGGAAGAACATGATAAGAGTCAAAGTGGGCAAGACATCCTGGCCTTGGTCCAATTTATTTTGACAGAGTCTCGTCTGCACGTCTTTGCGATAGGGCTCTACCCACGGAGGGAGACATTTATTTTAAATGCAGGGCTGTCAACAAGGAGAATGGATGATTTTCACTCTATATCCTGGTGAAGGCAATCTGACCATGTATCACTCGTGCATCTATGAAAGGGACTCACTTCCAGGGAACCTTGGGTTAGGGTTGTTGAGCAATTGAGGAGGTAATTCACTCGTGCATACGAATGCTAGTCAAAGTGAGCCTATGGATCTAAATTTTTTCTTCTTTCACTTCTTTGACATGATTAGAAGGTAAAATGTGTTGGAGGCCCTTTTGTCGATAATGCGACTTGCTGAGGTCCCTTAAACCCATTGCTAAGAAAAGACAAATAAAATGGTTCAATCTTTCCTGACACCTGAGGCCTTTTGTCAGATTTTCTCTTTAAAATGGTAGTTTCCCCAAAAGAAATCTCGAAGGAGACCCTCTAATCCAAGCATGGGGGACATCGTGTCCCCCCTCCTACTTCTGTAACTGAATATGGCAAGTCTTTCTGTCATCATCACCGTCACCACCTCCTTCATTGTAGGTATTCTACTTCTGAAATTGGGTCACACTCCCCTTGGTCCCTTTTCAAATGATCGATAATGTCAAACATATAGTACCTAACCAGGGGTGACCCTTTTAGGCCCACATCTAATCACATTAGCTTTAGCTTATTTACTAACCTTAGGAGAAAGTGATACTCATCCTCAGTTTCATTCATTATGGTGAATTACCCTAATTAAACTAATTTCCACCTCACCTAGGAGTACCTCATTACTTAACCTATGGCTATAGCATGTTTCCCTTGTTACTAGGACTCAATATTCACCCACCATAACTAACTAAGACTTATTCCTAACTACCTTAATGAGACTAAGAATCGAGTGCAGACAGCTAATGACTGACCATCCGGTGCACTATTCATCTTCCTCGTATTCCACATTCCCAATGCTCGAGTAAAAAGGTGAATCATTCTATTTTGATCTCATGAGAATAGACTAGAGCTTCGCCCAAAAGGTTGCCAAAATCTAGAATCTTTAGTAAACTTCTAGGTTTTTCCTGCTTCTTCAACCGACGCCGACTTCAACCCTAATACCAGGACGCCGGTCAATTGCTAAACCATCGTGGGTTGACCAGGATATTCATTTTGGTAACCTATGTCTTGAGAGGTTGGCCACCATTGCTCGAGTTATTCAGAATTCTGTCTAGGAGATCTGCATGATAAGAAAGGACCAGAGCTCACTTTCTAGGACATCCAGACAACCATAACTAGCAACCAAGACTGATTAGCCAGGTATTGGCATTCACAGGATCAGTATTACCTTGGGAAGAACCTATATTTGTAACACTGAGTACCATCTCCACAAATCATCCATCAGGCCAAAATGAGATCCATCCATATAATCTGCAATAGCTGTTGACTGAGTAAGTGTATCTTAAACCTGGTATCATCTCCTACCTTGTTTAGATTACAAATTTTTTTCATCTCTTTTTATCAACAGGTGGCATTTGCATTTTTCAACCCACCCTTGTTACCTTATTGTGAACTCAAGTCACCCCATCACCCACAATCATGTAATTTTTTCAATCATTTTATTCCTAAATAGCTCTATGTACCCCCAACACCTCGCATAGACCTCATGCTATTCCTTCTTCATAATGGGTTTTTTCAATGCTCAGAAAAACCCCCAGAAACTTCAGCTGGTATTGAATCTCTACCATCCCAACTTAACCGTCATTGGTTTCCTCCTAATCATTGTGATGCATGCATTCAGAACGTGGTACCAACCATTCGGCTGCTGCACCGTGCAATTTTTCCATCCTACTAAAGAATAGAACCAAAGACACCTTCATCCAAGCTAACTCCAAGAACCTGGCCTTGACGCTATTCCATTACCTTGATACAACTATGTCTACTTCCAGGATGCTGATCCTAACCTAGCATGTTCTATTAGAATTTGTTTATTGTATTTACGATGAGATACCTAAATGCATATCAACTACAGTAGGATATTATTTATTTATGTCATTCGTTACATTAAGTTGTATTAAATAGTGGGTTGACTGCCACCAAGGCATAGGTTGTACTGCACATCCTTCTGACTAGAGTGCATAGGGGGATGCTGAGTGTCAGACAAGACTTACGCATATATTGTTATAGACACGTCTCGTTTTATGGGGATCCGATTGTCTGTGAATATTTCATGTAGTTCTGGTTCGGTAGCCAATAAGGAAGTTGGGGGACAGACTCAACATTGGATGCAAGAAGTTAGAACACGCATAAAGTGGATCAACTTTAAACCGGACTCGGTGGGACTGACATGTAGATCCTCCTTAGCCCATACCCTTGATCTATTTTGTCAAGAGGCCATAAATGAAAATAAGTGAAACATTCATCTCCCTTCCAACTCTGATTCACCAAAATCATGATCATTAGCCACTAGTAAATCTGGTATGTCTCCCAACTTGTTATTTCACTCTTGGGTCTGTTGGTTGGATATTTTGTCAAACCAAAATATGAGGTTCAACCACAGTATATGAGATTAAATCCCTCCTCAAAGACAGGTGAGGCTGCCTGCTTATTACTAATCTAAAACACGGTAAAAACGATATATACAGTATTCACACTAATCTAACCATTGGGGGTGGGATGGAATCCCGAAATCCATATTCACACGATTCAAGGAATATGTCTTCTTTCGTAAATGAACTGGGTTAGAGAATTATTACAATGAAAGAAGCACAGTAGAAAGGAAATGAGAGAAACGTATTTTCTTTCGAGTAAACACAGAGCACGAAATAATCATACAAGCTTTAGATCACAGATATAATGTCTGAAATTAATCAGAACCACTAAGATGCTATGCAAAGAATAGCTTAAGATCATGAACATAAGAACACTGTCTTAAGTAAGATATATTCTCACAACAAAAAGTCTGTGAAAATGAGCATCAACTCCTATTCTTCAAAACGATTGAATGAAAACACAAAGTCTTTCCTTCTTTCACAATAGCCCCCAAATATTCCAAAAAAATCTCGACCCTTTGGAATGCATACAGCATTCCTTATTTATAACAGAAATAGAGTAGAGATAAAATAGGGCATGAATCCTAAAAAATAAGCGTTTTAACAAGAGTTCTGTTTTGCTTGATTCTCATGCAGGAGATCAAGTCAAAATATGATTCAAAAATGTGACGAAACAGAAATGAAAAAGACATGTCGATTTCAAGATTGAAATGACATGAAACGTTGAGACTTAATCTAAATCATCATCCTTTGCTTCCTTCCTCTTTTTCTTCCTCCAGCTGAGACTGTTTGCTCTGAAATTCCTGGAACTTCTCGAATTATGCCTTGCATTTCGTTTTCATCAGGCGCAGTGGAATGATCATTCCAAATTTCACAAGTTTCATGAGTATCACTGGTATTTCCGGGAAGCTTTTCCTCAATCCTTTGTTGAGCTCTTCTTAAGGCCTCCAAAGAATGTTCAACCCTTACCAACCTGATCCATGATCTCAAGGTACCAAATCCGCTTAGTTGGTTCATGCTGAACAGACTCTTGGATTTGCTTGAAGAGATCATCTGCTGATAGGATACCTGAGTTCCCAACTGACACCTTTGGACAAATCTTCAGCAATTCTTCTTCCAGATCACTTTTCCCATCAATCAATTTATCCCTTGATTCTCTCAACTTACTGTAGGCTTCATTGAGAATCTTTATTCTGAACCTGATGGCCTTGGTCAGCTGGAAATGCTTATCTGTATGTGGGATGAATACCTTCTTCCACCAAGAGGTGTGCTGGTATTTGCTTTAACACCTGGAGAGCTTCAAAAGTCAAATCAAGATGTCCAATTTCCTGAGAGAATTCTTCATCCATCTTCTCTCCATCACTTCTGAATGTCTCCCCAAGGACTGATGATACTTGCACCACGTCTTGAATTACTTCCTTCCCCTGTTGGAGCAACCTTTGGATCCATTCATCAACCACCCTTCCTTTTTTAGCAATCTTCTCAATCGTAGGTACTGATGAGAAGTCGAATCCGACAGAGAATAGAAGAAGGTGGTATGGATTCAAGGGGTTTTGAGAGTTTAATCAAAACCTCTGTCAACTGCTCCACTTTTTCCTTTAAGCTCATCTCCGTTGTCCTTTGTTTCTTTCAACTTTTGGCACAACACGTTTATGGAATCCCGTGCATCCTGCTATTGCGCCGCTTCTGCTGTCACTTTTCCTAGAGCCACCCTGGTTACCTGATAATCAGAGGCTGTTATATCCTCTCTAGTTTTTTCAGTCGCAGGGAGTGGCAATCTCTGCGAACTTATGCTCTTGAAGCATCCACCAAAACCCTTGAAACTGTTTTGGGTTTCTTGGCTGATTTCGAAGTAGGAGCCTTGAGTGAGCTAAAATCAAAGGCTGGTAGGGGCACAATCACCTTCCTGTTCCTCGGACTTTGCTCAAGTAGCCATTGTGGCGTATCAGAGGGAGTTGCCATGGTTGCAGAAGCTGGTATCATACCCTCAAGGGGAGAAGATTCTACTAGTGGAGGAGGAATAGTTACCAACGTGGTAGTAGATCCAATAAAAAGAGGCACAGGAGGGGGCGTGTTGGTGATCATTTGGGTACCAGCAGAGAGGGGTGAAAGTCCAGAGAAAATACTAGCCATTACTGAAGAAGTTGATGGAGAATAAGGAGGTAGGAGTGGTTGTGTGGAAAGAGGCACAGATCCAGACTCCAAAGCCTTGGATGCAAGAGATAAGGTCTCTTCAGTTGAGCAATCAGCAAATGGTGAAGATAGAAGATGGCTTCCTCCTCCTTCCAAAGAAATTTCTCCTATTTCTTGTGGTGTTGGTGATTCTGACACATTCACCGTTTAAACTGGAGAAACAATTGAAGAGATTTCTCGTTCTCTTCTCTTCTTGAAAAACTTTACCTTTATAGGCCCCTTATAAGATCTTTTGTCTTTTCCCATTTTGGAGGGCCCCGCCTCTGAAGCAACCAACTTTGAAAAATTATCATCTTTAAAACTCATTCCCCAAGAGGCGAGCCATGCTTCAGTGCGTGCAAGAATTAGGGTTGACCTATCTGTAATGGAGGCTTTTTCACTGATAGACCAATCAATAGGTGGGAAAACATATTGATCTTCATTCAGTCCATCATAGGAAGGGTCCAGAACACTTTCATTATCACTAGTACCTTCTGGTAAGTTAGCGAGCTCAAGTGTTTGAATCTCAACAAGTGTCAATCTGCTATGATATATTCTTCGGACAGCAACCTCATCACGTAAATCAATCCAAACGTCTTCTACGCTTGGCACGTGTGGGTAGAGAGTTCCATACGCCCTGAGGACTCCTCAAATATCAAACCCATCTCGGGGCTTCATGAGATCTAGAGGGGAAGGTGGATGGTGGAAGAGGGCGCGTTACCCATGGGGATAACAGAGGTGATGTTAAGGTAGATGGTGTAGGTTTTACCGGAGGTGTGAGGGAAAGAGAATGAAGTGTCGGGTGTAGTGAAGGAGTAATTGATGGTATTAGAGGTATGTGTGGTAAAGATGTTGTAGATGTGGGTGAAATTCATTCCGTGCACTTGGGTATGTTTGAGGTTTGCAATGGAGGAATGGGCTGTTGTGTTTTTAGTTTACCGTTGGGTGGAGGTTTCTTAACCATGTTAGAAGGGTGAGTTCCTAAGACAAACAAAAAGGATGAAGGTGATGAAGGTGTGATCGGTGAGGTTGGAGTATGAGATTTATGGGGTTAGTTCTTTAATTTAGGTGTCATAGTAGGTTTGGTATTGGCCTTGGAGGATTTAGCTAAATTTAATTTGATGGGTGGATGAGTAAGGATGGCAATTGGGATGACCCCTAAGGTAGTGCTTGGTTTAGGTGAAGAAGATTATGTAAGTGTAGGCTTGGGTGTAGATGTGCGTTGGGTTATGGGTAGGGGTGTGGTTTGAGCCATGAGTGGTATTGTGGTGGAATTTGTGATAGTTATAGTTGTATTTGGTTCAATTGGCTGAAATATTTTTGGGTAGATAGTGTAAGTGTCGAGAAGTGACATCTGTATTTGTGTGGAGACAGGAAGCAGAATACGCCCCCAAAGTAAGGCTCTATCCACATAATATAGGAAATCTTCTAGGCATGAAAATGACACTATTGTAAGTGAGTTTAATGAGGATTCAATGGAAATTCCTGTATAATGTGTCTTAGAGATAGGTAGTTTGCTAGCTTCAGCTTAAGTGGGTAAGAGAGCCAAAATTAAGTCTATATGATCTTGGGTAACTGATGGAGAATGGTCACCTAGAGGTAAAGGAATTTCCACTGGGTCTTTGATAGGTGGAGGAGATGATGGGTGCTCATCTTTGGGTGCAGGAGATAAACAAATATCCTCCTTGGACTGAAGAAGTACTGCGGGTGACGGTTCCCTAGGTGGAGAAGCCAACGGTGATATAGCCTTGATATTAATAGAAGGATCCTCCAGGGTGAGGAAGGAGGTGAAAGGTGTTCCTCTATAGTCTATGGGTGGAGGAATAGGTGAGGTGGATTCAAGGGAAGGTGGAGGAATTTGGGCTAAGATTTCCTCTATGGAAGGAATATGAGGTAATTAGGTAGCAACGGATGTATCGTTGAAAATAGCATGGGCCTCGCAGGTATGGCTATCATGAGTTGAGGAATCTCTAGTTTTATTGGAAGAAGGGGCATGATTAGGAAAGGGTTTCTTGAAGATGTGTAGGTTTTGATTGGTAGGTTCGTTAGGATTATCCAAGGTTAATTTTCCTTTCTCGAGCATTTCTTGGACAATATTTTTGAAAGTGATGTAATTTCCATCACTATGACCCTTCACTCGATGATAGTTGTAGAAGTCATGCTATTTATACGAGTGTGGTTTATTTGAGGAAGGGTGATGGCCCTAGATTTAATGAGATTTCTAAGATAGAAGAATAAGGTTCCACAATTGGGGTATATTTCCATTGTTCCCATCTGAATTGAAAAGTCTGGACAGGGGAAATATTAGATGAGAGACTAGCCTGATTTGATGGATGAGATGGGCAAGCCTTGAGTACCACGACGTTAGCGATTCCCTTGGATTTTGAATAATTGTTTATGGTTTCAGGATCAGAAGAGGCATCATTTGATTTGAAGGCTGCATTCTTATTGCGTAGTTAGATTTTATTCTCTTCAATGGCCCGAATATATAACTTTCATTCCATGGTGAATGCCTCATTCGAAGGTTTGAAAATTCTGGACCTACAGGGTTAGAAAAATATGTCTAGGAACAAGCCTACATGAATATATCTATGAGTTTGGCTTGTGGTAGTTAGAATGTGAGTTGATTGATCAGACTATGCCAATGAGCAACAAAATCTATGATAGTTTTTTTTTCATATTGACGCATAGAGTAGAGGTTAGTCATGGTAACCTTATTAACAAAGTTAATGGAGAACTGATCCAAAAACACTTGGGATACCTAATTAAATGAGAAGATAGAGTGTCTAGGTAATCCACTATATGAATCTAATGTAGGCCTAGTCAGAGACATTGGAAAGGTCCTCATAGAAGCAAAGTGTCATCATGGGTGATCAGATAACACCCATGTTTGAAAGACTGCAAATGTTTTTGTGGGTCTTCTTTGCTATTGAAGTGGTTCAATGTAGGAATTTCCCAATGCATGGGATACAGATGGCAATAGGAATGGATGGGTGGATAGGCTCATTAAAAATCTGCATCATAGGTGAGAGTGTTGCGGGAGCCAAAAACCAATGCTTCCAATGTATGCATCTTATCCATCATTAACTTGATTAGGTTGTTGGTAGGTTGTGATCGTTGGGTGACTCTTGTAGTGTAAGAAGGTTGGTATTTGGCATATGACAAGGGTGAAATTACCATGTATGGTGATGTCATGTAGGTAGATTGAGAAGAGGGAATGAAATAGGGTGTACGTACCTAGAATAAATGATAGATGAAACATGAGGATGCTAATAGTATGTATATAGAGGTGGAAGGGTCGTGGTGACCCTAGTGGCATAATGGGGGCTAAGGATTTTGGGATAGAAAGGAAAAATGTTTTGGAAAGGGGGAGGGGTCACTAACATCGGGGGTGGTTATGCATAGCTACAGGTATATATGAAACAATAGGTGTAGATGAGGTTATGTTCTTAGGTGGGTGGCGAAGGTATAACAGATGTGGCAGGTATAACAGATGTGGCAAGATGTAGCGGTTATAGTAGGTTTGGGGCCCAACTACGAAACGATTGGGGGAAAGGTAGATACAGGTAGTACAGAGCTAGCAGAAGTTGGGGCAGAAGTAGGGGTGAGTGTTGGGGGGATAGATATGGGACATGCCATATATCAACTGACCCGAGGCATCTCGAGTGTATGAGTGGGAAAGATAAAAATGCAAAGTAGACATGGTTCTGGTTAAGGAGTCGTGTGAACTCCTCGTCTCCTGTGGTGATAGTGATAAGTTGGGTAGGATCTATGGGTGATAAAATAGAAGGTGGTGAAGCACTAGGTGGGAGTGGTTGATGAATGGTGTGGAATATGAGGGCATTTTCTTGGCTTTGGGTTAGCACCATGTGACCAAGCACTGACGAGGAAAGACTTTTTTCTATAAATGACACCAGAAATACAACAAACATGGGATAAATAGATGGTGGTAGGTGAATTGGGACTAAAATATTAGATAGAAAATTACACAGGTTAACCGATGCCAATTAGATTAAACCGACGTCTGGTCACAGGTAACTATGGTCAGTCACTGTGGAATGTGGATAGTTGGTCAAAAACAAGGTATAAGGCCAATAATTTTCCAGGTATGTAAAATGATAATGGAATTTACCAGGTCAGTGAATATGATAAGAGTGACAGAGACTATGATCAGTCAAAGAAGGTGAATATGTTGTCCTTTTGGGTAGGTTAACCAAAGATAATAGTGAACCGATGCGTTGGTTGGGTGAAACCTGTTGATGGTCAGAGGGTAACCGATGATGGTCATTGGACTGACACTGGTTACTGTGAAATTGAAAGTAGTGATGAAGAAAATGTGGTTGTGAATTAAAATATTGATGTGGAATCAAACCTAGAATTCTGAGAATGATGAGAATATGATCCAGGCACACTCAGATGAAGCTAGAAATACACCAACTGTGATGAGGAGCGTGCAAGGGGAAATAAGAAAATGAACAATGAAATCCTCTCACCTCAAAATGAAAGCCAAGACAGAAACACTAAGAAAAATATGATCCTAAGAGTACTTTTTCTATTATGTTTGTCTTAGCTTATGCTATTTAGGGACTGACTCATGAACTTTAGAATAGAAATTTTTGGTGAGGATGGCTTTCTAAGAAGAAGGATATCTACACGGAGAGGTTTTAGGTATTTTATGATGCAGGGTGCGGATCCATCCTCTGATGGGGTACTGGATAGAGATAACTAGCGGGGTGCCCACTGTGCCATGATCATGTGATCACCTATAACTTCTTCTGGGTGAGATGTTGTTTAAGAATGTGTATATATTTTAAATTTGTGATGTTTGGGTAAGACTCAGAGAGATAAAAAGAGAAAATAAGTGCTTTTATACGATTCATTTTTCAACCATCAGCTAGGAATGAATTCATAACATATAGGTTTACCCTCAATTAATGTGAACTAATGCAGAAAAAGAAAAATGAAATGAAATGATTTTTTAACCCAAATGTCAGAAATGTAGAATTCAATGCCACAAATAGATGAATAGGAGAAGGGATGCTCTTTCATTAATGTGATACTATTGAAAGGGAAGAAATGTTCATTTTAAGCACTTAAATACGATGGATTTTAGACAATAGAAGAGAATAAGGTTCTAGAGGAGAAAGTTTAATTTAAGAAATGTTTAAAAAAGAAACAAACATACAACATTTTCACCTAGAAATGAAAGAATGCAAATAACCCTGATATGGGTCCCACCGAGGCATGCCAAAATGTTTCACCTGATTCTAGAGTACATTTATTCAAATGCTGATAAAACAAATAAGAGTAAAGGACTAGGAGGAATACCTGATGAAATGCTAGTTATAGGTTGTTGGGCGCGTATGACTTTTGGATCCACAGATGATCATGAGAGATTTATTTTTTCTTGGAGGAACTACCTGAAATGGAATACAAGACCACCAAATAACAATTAAACAGTATATGTAGTGGACTACCTAGCCTGTGCTAGATCCAGGAAGTGTCGATACTTCCTAGACAACTGTCAATACACTGTCTAAAACAACTTAATGCTAAGAATAAAGGAAATCCTACCATAGTTAAAATGATTTAGGTATCTCATTCATCTACAATAAGAAAATTCATTCACAATAGGCTAAGCTATGACTGAATCTGAACGCCAAGGTCTTGGTCAGGGTATTGGTACGTGTCATGGTGAGATTTTGGGTGATTTTGGGTATTTGGTGGGGGTTGAGAAGCTCTGTTCTTAGTTTTCATGTAAAAGACATAGAGACTGATGTCATTCCAGTATGACTGGTGTTGGTTTACATTAATTGGAGATGGTTGCAGGTAACTGGTGTCGATATGGTCGGGGTACAGAAAACTCAATAAAACTTGGTAAGGTGATAGATCTGGTGCTAGATGAGAATGATAGGGAAATGGCAAGGTTCTTGTGGGTCTCAGGTATGCACAAGAATGATGAAATTCTAGATGTGGGAATTTCAATGGTGTAGGTAAAGGGATGGTCAATTTTGCATAAAGGTAAAATGGTGGGGGATGTGAATGGGAGAAGAAACTAACAACAAAAGTAAAAAGATTTGCTAGAATGTTAATGAACCTGTGATGTGATCATAAACTTACTATTTGTACAAGATTAATATCTAGTTGGAAATGGTAGCTTATCAAATGGAAGGAATTTGGTGTGGTGTTGGTGCTTCCCCGGATGTTCCCGTGAAGTCAAATGGCTGTGTGATTAATTCCGGTGTCGGATATGGATGCTCTGATGTGTGTAAAAATGTTGGTTTTGCTTGCATACAGCTCTGGTTTTTGTCACTTGTTCTCAAAAGATGTGATTATCTCTCAGAAATGTGCAAACCTTGAAATAAGGTTATTTTGGGGGTTAAATTGTAACTGACGATAGTTTAGGGTAACCGGTGTTGGTTAGGGCGGGATTTCCTAGGTTTACTAAACTAGGCAGATCCCCTTGATTTTCTAGGACCTCGTTTGTTTGTTCTGCGGATTTGAATGGAATATTCCTTCTAACATATGGGAATGTGGTTAGAGGGAATGTAGGCATTGATTTTTAGGGTTTGGGTAGGTCTTAGTTAGTTATCGCAACTTACTAAGAATAGGTCTTAGGGTGAGGTGGCTAGATGAGGTGTCTAAGTCAGGTGGATATGTGGGCATTATCCCAATTAGGATATTTAAATAATAAATATGGTGAGATAATGAATTAATTTAATTAAATTAATATTAGAGTGGGATGAAAGGGGCCATGGATAGGTGAGTGTTTTCAAGGTATTTATTTGACGGGGGAAAAAAGGAAGTGTGACCCTATTTTGGTGTCAAAAACGTCCTTGATGACTTGAATGAGTGTAATTTTTACACAAATGTCCTTCAACTAATTGAAAAAATAAAAATAAAAATCTAATGTAGGTTCAAACGTTCTCTCTTGAAATATTTCGAGAAATGGTGGTTCCTTGAATTGCATTTTACGTTTGTTAGAATTATGTTCACGTTTCTATGGATCATCTTGCAGTAAGTATGGTTCATCTGTTATCTCTGTGATTGTAGGTTTACTTGGTGGAATGAGTGCTCTTCCTGAGTGGAGATGGATATTGTTAACATCAACTGGATAACTAGAGTATTGGTTTGATTCTGTGTTATAGGATGGTTGATTATCTTTATGATTGGTTTTAGTTGTTGTTTGAGTTGGCAATTGAGTAGTTTTTGGTTGAGAGCTAGATTGGGGGTTTGGCATCAAAGCTTATTATTGTGTGTAGGGAGGTTTCTGGTAGGTTTATTGGTAGCTAGGAGGTTGATTTCCTAATTTCTTCCCCATTTCCAAGGTTGATTCCATGAATAAGGGGGTTACTAAAAGTTTTTTCCTGAGAACTAAGGTTTTCATGGCTGTTGGTATTGGCTAGGGTAAGGAGCTCATCCTTGTTTAGTGTTAGCCCAAGGTGGGGGTTGAATATTGTTATATGAACTACAAGCCCAATTTTTAAAAGATGTCCTGGTATCTTGTGACATACCTCATTGTATTGGCGGTCATGGCTTCCTTTGGGTGATGTAGAAAAATTTCCTATCCTCCATTTTAATCATATTGAACTCTGGTGCAGTGCCCTCCTTTCCTTCTGTAATGTTGGCTAGTCCCCTTCATGTGCAATCAACTTTCTTTATTTTACAAGAATGGTAAAATTTTGTAAGTTTTTCCTCGACATCCTCTCTTTTCTTCTTTACATGAAGAGCATAAATCCGGGTGACCATGTCATTAACTATTTCTTGTTTCATGTTCTTAAACATGTTTACAATATTTGATTTACATATTTCCCCAATTCCTTTAGCATTTTCTCCACTCTTTGGTCTAACACTTCTTATTATTTTCATGGTTTCTCTATAATAGTTTGTGTAGGATTCAAAAATCTAATCAAAATTGGCCTTGGAGATGTCTCCAACTCCTATTATGTCCAAATGATCCACATCTTCCTCACTAAGTCAATTTAAGAAAAGTAACTTTACAAACTTAGGAGGTAACCTTGTGTGTCTTGAATTTTGAACAAAAAATAGTATTCTCTCTAGGTAATCTTCTAGTGGCTCATCTTCCTTTTGTATTATCTTAAAGATTTCATCTCCTCCACTATTACTTGTTCTATGGTAGTGTTGGTAGTTTTTTAGAAACTTTTCCTTCATCTTCTACTAGGTACTAACATTGTCTCTTCTTAGACCAATAAACCATCTCAAGGATACATCCTTGAGTGTAGAACGGAACAAATTCAGTTTTTGTGTATCTGTTGTGTAGTCATAACTCCTGTATAAGACATAAAATTCAAACAAGAAAGTGTCTAAGTATTCAATCATAGATCCATGAACATTAGGAAGAGTTGATGGAGATATGTTCTTCGTAATAATAGGTTGATTTTTATTGGAGATAGGAAACACAAATGTTCTTGGTTACCCTGCTTCCATGTTTTGATTCACCTCCTCTACCATGTTTGGTTTTTCAAGAAAAAATTCGTAAATTTCAATTGGGAGAGGGTGTTCTATCGGCAAAACCTGTACATAATAAGATATTTATTCTTCAAAAATAGAAGTGATTTATGCTATTTGAGGATTGGGTAGGAATCTACCATGGTCATCTCTAGGATGGTGCATACATAAACTGACTCAACTCCATCAACATTCATTAGTTACAGTTTGAATGTGGAATTTCTACAACCTAGTCTATTCTAAGAAATTCATAAATGCAAAACCTCAAAAAACTCATACAACTTGGAAATATCCCTGGTAACAATGCTAAAAAAGGTGGTGCAACTCAACTTGGAGAAATTAATATGTTATACATTGAATCACATTCATTAAATTATCAAAATAGGGAGCATAGAATTGAAATAATTCCAATGTTATATGCATAGTTACAGTGATTTAAGAGGTTGGAAAGGAAATAACTCTCACGTAACAATGCTGAAAGTTAAGTAAAACTCAAACTAGAAAAGGAAGTAGTGCTAATTTATTTTGCTAAAACAGATTTGAAAATTCAGAAAGTAATTTCTCCTAATTAGAAATACATGAAATTAAATTAATTGAGGGGATTTAGTAGACCTCAAGTGGGCCCTGAATTGGGTCTTAATATTATCCTAACTGTGTAGCTAAGAACAAAATTAAAGAACTCATTTCTTTATTGATTTTCATAAATAATACATCAAGGAACAAACGAGTAATCTCAAAATTTTCATCTTATGCAATTAAAACTCTTATTTATCACTATTTGACTCCTTTCCAACAAGGAACCAATCATTTCCTTTATATCTTTATTTATAGCAAAATGTAAGAAGAAGAAGAGTACACCAAGGAGTTTCCAACAAAACAAGTGAGATATCTTTAGCAGAACAATGTGAGATTCAACACATGTTATGGAACTCATAATAGGTGTTTAACTAATAAACTTATACCAAATGTTCAACTAATCATTTATTTCTTCATAACAAGTGTTCAAATTAATAGATCAGTTCTCTACTATTTTGTAATCAATAACCAAATCAAAGATTGATTTATTTTCTATTTTTCCACGTTCCTGTTATAACTACTTCTCCAATGACGCATATAGACTTAAGTTCCATAAATCTACATTTAAAAATATCTTCATAAATGTGGGATATTTTTTGTGAATGATTTCCTTTGACTACAGATGAGTTGTTGCAGATAGGTTCTTTGGTTGTGGTTGAGTTGCTGCGGATAGTTTTCTTCGCTACATGTGGAAAATTAATTACAACCAAGAGTGGAATCAACACATATAATATCATCAAAACAATTTATTGGGATAACAAGAATAAATGTACACATAATATCACAAAATAAAGATGATCAGATATAACTATATTAATCAATCATTATGCCAAAAATTCATGTTTTTTTATGGCGGTTTTCAGCAATGTTCCTTGGAAATACATAGAATTTTTTTACAATAGCCTTATCAAAATATAAAAGATGAGGTGTTATGAAATCAATTAATACAACTCATTAGAATCATTTTATAGCATAAAGGTCTATAATGGAGATTTTATGGGTGATGTTAATGAAGAAGTGTTCTAAGAATAGTTATACGAGCTATGCAAAGGATAAAAGTGACTATTGTGTGATACTGTTATACCAATCCAATGCAGGCCCTACTAAGGAAATGGGGAATTTATTTAACATGAGCTATTGATTATGTGTGATAAGGAAACATGTATGATAGAACGATTGCATGTGTTGTTGAGGGTCCTCCTTACTTTAAAATTTAAGGAACTTCAGGAGTTCCCAATGTGTAGGGTAGGCTTTGTATGGTATGGATGGATGAATAAGTTTGTTACAAATTTGATCATATAACAGGGTGTTTTTAGGACCCATGGAGGAAGCTTCAAGACTAGAGATCATATTCATCAACTCTTGTAAAGGATCATTTTATGAGGATTGTTGGGGATTGAAGTGTTATGTTGATTATGGACATGTGGTTTTTTTTGTTAGTATGACTAATATGGTAAAGGAATGTTATGTTGAAGGGGAATACATGTGGGAATATTGTAGATAGGCTATAAAACCAAGGGTTGTGATGATTGAATGTAAAAATATCTGATAAGAATGGATGTGTTGGTAATGTTAGGTAAAGCTTACTTTACCTAAGTTAACTATGCATTTACCTTAGTTAATTATTAATTAGTGGTAAGTTTTTATCAACCATTTATTGTTTGTAATTGGGAATAGTATTCCTGTTCAAGTCTTTTATCTTTATTGTATTTGTTATATGGTTATATTGTTTAAAACCATATATTTGTAATTATATGTGCATGGGATTATATATTTTTGCACTGTTGCATCATCTTGTTTGTCTGTACCTGGTTGTACAATTCGTATAAGAATTGCATCACTTCATTATAAGATTGATTTGATTTAACATCAATACAATTACTAGGATTCCATCACTGTTCATCATTCTACATTTGGTACCAGAGTTGGCTAATCTAGACCTATGATAGAGATGGTTGGAAAGAGAGAGAGATAACAGACAAGATTGAGGAGCTTAGAGAATAATTTGTAGCAATTGAGAGCCTATGCAACCTCCTCCAACTTCCCAGTCCCATCCCTACCTCCCTATAACCTCCTGTTTCATCTCCAGGTAAACGTAAAGCAATTTTTTTTCCTTGGTTCCCTCAGCACCAGGAGAAGTTTCTTCCTGGAAGCTAATCAAATGATGAAATATTCTATATATATATATATATATATATTCCCCATTAGGGGTTTTATCTCTAATTTAGAGAAGAAATATAGTCACTGCTATTGTTAGTAGACCTCTACATTTGGAGGTATCTTTGTAGGTCAATTATTCCATCGAGCTCTCCATAGAGCTAACACCGAGATACATTATTTTTGTTGCATCAAGACATTCCATTCACAGAACAAAAAAAGGAATTTGGCATGTTGGCGTGTTATCTGCAATATCCAAGCCATGGGCTATGTCATTAAGGAAAAGTTCTAACTGATCCAACACCCACCATGTTTTATTTTAGCAAGAAAATATTTTATTGAGAACTAATTTAAGGAAACTCGAGTTGGGAGACACATTGAGCCTTGAATTGGAGAGGTTTTCAAATGAAGCACCAATAGATCGAGTCATGTGAGCTTGTCCACACATTATGTCATGTTTAATTGAAGAGGAATTTAAAATCATATGTTTACTCTAATATTTGTACCTACAACCTGTACAAAACAATCTAACATGCATCTATCCAACAAAGTAAATACAAAATGGAGCAAAAGAAATCAAAAGTGGCCTTTGCGAATACAAATTAGTGGATAAACAAACATGCAATGATAGAACAAAAGAAATAAATCAGCGGAGGAAAGAAAATAAGGATATATCAAGGAATTTAGATCTTATTTTTTTGCACGTGGGGAACCCTAAACCCTATCCCTCTCATTGTCAACCACATGGATCATCCAGTCAACCAGTTCAGGTTTCAAATGGTTAGTCATTCTTTATATATTTAAAATATTATATGCTTCATTTTTTAGCATAAGCGTTATAAACGCTACGTTGGTTAGAGGCATAGACTTGGAGCTATGATGTTTGGGCTTTGACTCCCACCCCCAACATGATTTTTAACCCATTTTGACATTTAGCAGTCATTTTTGTTGCGGGCTCACAGCACCCCTAGATGCAGATCAGGCTTCTAGGTTGATCACTCTAGCATCCAGTGTGATTACACAACATGGAAACCTCTCTCCAAGTGTGGGACTTGTGAAACTGAGAGAGGAATCTCCAGATTAGAGGCTGGTTCCTCAAACTCCTCTGATTAGATCTAATGCTTGCACAACTACAGAGGTTCAGATCCTAATCCTACTATAAACTACAAGGAGACAGGGATAGAAATGTAAAAATTGAAACTAACTAAAGGTGGTGATGCACCAAAAGGAGTGGCGAAACATTTCTATCATGTTAATAGACACAAACCAGAGATTTCAGCATAAAACATACACAGGCTGATAAGATATAATTTAGGATATGAAATGAAGCAAACAATACAAACAAAGGACTGAAACTCATTCACAAAGCTTACATTATCATTTCCAGTGTCAAAATCACTGCATTATAACCTCAGAGAGGTACAAAAACTATTACAGTCTTTGGATAGGTCTGATTCTTCAAACAATCACTTACTGGAGGTGAAAGAAGAAGTTGCTATGTCAAAAAATGTCCCCCCTTAGAAATGAGCCAAATCTGGCTTTTACATCGCATGGGTCGAGCCCAGGAGACAGAAACGTAAAAAAAACATGAGATCCCATTCCTCCTTGACTGCAGGTGCATTAAAACGGCATGGGGGACCTTACAAACCCATACCCTGTCATATTTGACTGATTTGGAGGAGAATGTGACCCATTCTACATTAATTTGGTCACTGAAATGTCACTTCTGGTCATGAACACGCGTCAGAGCCATTTCTCAACTTTCTCTCTCCAGACTGCACCAAAATTCAAGATTAAGCCTAGAATCATGTATAGAATTTCATAAGATTTTTGTTGATATAAATAATGTGCAAATCCGAGCTCTGGATCAAAATATATGTCGATCTGAAGATTTAGGGCACAAAACAGGCGAAAATGTGTTTTGAAATTTTTTCCCGCGCTCTGCCACGTGGATGACACGTGTCAATCACTGATTGGATGCATGATTCTCTCTCCCTTCCTGTCCCGCGGGTTTTCCTTGAAAATTTTGACTTTTTAATGATTTTGGAACATTCTTCACTTTTCCTCCGCGCCCCCGCCCCTTCGGACACATGTCATGATTTGATTGGTCTGTGGGTCTGCCGGATTTTCGCGTCCACCGCATCCATTTGTCCCGGATGTCCCAAACTGTCTGGGACGAAAACTTCTGATCCACCCAAAATGGGCTTCCTTGTCCCTTTTCTGCCGATGACACATGGCGTTATTTGATTGGCTTTCAGCTCCTTCGGCCATCCGCGTCCCACGCGTCCCTTTGTTCCAACTGTCCCAGTGCGAAAGTTCTCCTTTTTGGCCGATCCGGGAGGTTTGCGTCCTCGCGGCCCAGATGTCCCAGACTATTCTGCTCAACAGTTAGTTGATTTTCTTCTCCTTCAGTCGAACCGTCTTTCCACGTCCCATGCGTCCCGACGGCCCGGATGTTCCTTTGCTCTGCAGACTGCCTGGCGGCCTTTTGGCCGATTCGCGCCCAGATGTCCCTCACGTCCTGACTGTTGCGAGGACTAGGATTTAGCCATTTTTCATGATTTTTCTTGGCCCAAGCTTGTTTTCTGCAACTTTTTCACCTTTTCTCAGAACCTGCTCTTTTCAACCTGGACAGGAGAGTTAGAAAAAATCTGAGGGGACCCTAGAAACATGATTTTTTGCCCTGAATCAATCTATTTTCCTGGGACTTGAGAATTTAATGCATGTTATCAAATTTACCCTGGGGGGTGAATTTTGGATAACAATTTGGTGACTCAGTGGGGTTACCTGCCTGCTAGGTAGAAGGTACCAGTTGCCTGAAGTAGTCCATTGGGCATGGAGTCATCAAATATTCTATTTAGAACCCCTAACTGACTCAGAATGTGCAAGGAGGAAGATGGAATATCACCTAATGAGAGTAAGGATTGCAACACATTTCCATGGACAGCAAGCTGTGCCAAAGCACTTAGGGAAAACAAAACTAACCTATAGCAAAAAAATGTGCACAAGCAATTGGAGGAATGAAAATCTAATCTAATATTTACAAAGTAGTGAACTTCCCTCTAGAAGCAACACTTGAGATAGATTCCATTGACTGGAATCTGTAGTTCTCCACCATCCAATGAGGCCAATTGGAAAGCATTGATGTTCTTGCACTTCGTGACCATGTATGGGCCACTCCAAATGGCATCAAATTTTGAATGTCTTCCCGGTTTTTCTCTATCCAAATCCCATTTCAACACTAGATCTCCAACTTAAAAAGATCTATCTTTGGCCTTCCTGTCAAAGGTCTTCTTGATCAAAGCTTGATCCTTTTCCATTGCTTGGGATGCCTGATTTCTGATCTCTTGCAGCTCCATCAACTATGCATACCTCACCTCCATGGCCTCAAACTCCAGCAACTCCAGCTACTTCATGAGTTCCAATGTTGGAAACTCAAGTGACATGGGCAAGATTGCCTCTCTTCCATAGACGAGTTTGAATGGAGAGTTACCTGTGGATCGTTTGGGAGTTATCCTATCATCCCATAAGGCTGATTTCAGTTTGGTATGCCAAGACCTCTGATTCTCATCAAGAGTCCTCCTAATGATCGTCAACAAGTTCTTGTTTGTAGACTCGGCCTGACCATTACCTTGAGGGTAATAGTTTGATGAAGTGCTTAGGTAAATACCGTTCTTGACAACCCACTCAGTCACCTTAGACCCAATGAATTCCAATGCATTATCAGAGATTATTGTAGTAGGTACACCAAATCTGGTTGTTATCCCCTCATAAAAGTCTAAGATGCTAGACTCATTTGCCTCTTTGAGTGCTACTGCTTTTGTCCATTTGGTAAAGTAGTCCGTGGCTGTCAAAATCCATTTGTGCCCTTGGATTGAATTGGGATTAATGACTCCAATGAAGTCCAAACCCCATTGCATGAATGGCTGGTCAACTGAGATTGGATGCAATGGAAGGGCAGCAAGTCTCTCTTTTCCTGTGAAGAATGCACAATTCTTACACCCCTTGATCCATGCATAGCAATCACTAAAGATTTTAGGCCAATAATAACCAGCCTTCATGATTTTTAGAGCTGTCACTCTTGGTGCAAAATGGCCACCAGCTGGTCCACCATGAAACTCTTCCAACACCCTTTGAATCTGGTTTGTGCTAATGCATCTCAGCAGCACTCCATTCACATCTTTCTTGAACAAAACTCCATCAACAATGGCATACGGGACAGCCTGCAATCTGAAGTGTCTCCTTTGGGTCTTGTTCATCTCCGGAGGGCATAGGCCTATGCCTAGGAAGTGTATAATGCCTTGGGTCCAACAAGGAGTGGGGGCAGCATTGTCTTCTTCTTGATTACCACTTGGCTCATGGCTATCCTGGACTGTCAAAACAGCCACTTCTTCATTGCATACTTCTTCTTGCTTCCCCAAAACCAGCTACTCACACAATCCTTTCCCTCTTACCAGCTTGGTGATCTTGATCTCAATGTCATACTCCATGACACGTGTGATCCAACTTGCCCTTTTCTCATTCAAATCCTTGTTGAGGAGGAAGTCCTTAACCCCAGCATGTGAGACCAACAACTAGACCTTGTTGTTTGAGACTAAATGCTTGAATTTCTTCAAGATTTTGATTACTGCAAGTACATGCTTTTCAATAAAAGAGTACCTCACCTCACATTCATCTAGGCTCTGGCTGAAGAAAGCAATTGGCTGCTCATCATTATCTTTGTTCTGCTGTACCAAAATGGCAGAGATAGTGTCATTACCTCCAAATGCACAGAGGATGAAATCCTTAGAGAAGTCTAGGTTGATGAGAGTTGGTGCTTGAGAGATGGCTTCTTTGATTGCTTCAAAACTCTCCTTGCCTTCTGCTATCCACTTGAAAGCCATGCTCTTCTTTAGCATTTTGGTGATGGGCTTAACAAGGGCTGCAAAATTTGGGACAAACCTTCGAACAAAGTTTATCCTTCCCAAGAAACTCTGAAGGGATTTCTTTTGGCTTGGCAATGGTAGTGCTCTTATGGCTTCAACCCTCTCTGGATCTATTGCTAATCCTTCCTTGGAGACAATATGGCCAAGGAGCTTTCCTTCATGTGTAAGAAAGATGCACTTCTTAAGATTCAAAGACACTCCAAATCTCCTACACCTCTGAAACACTTTCCTGAGGTGAAAGAGATGGTCTGCTACATTCTTTGAGAAGACAGTGATATCATCTAGGTATACCAGAACTATCTTGTTGATCAAGCCTTTGAATTCCATATCCATAGCTCACTAGAATGTTGCTCCGGCATTCAACAGTCCAAATGGCATCTTCTTATAAGCATATGTGCCCCATTTTGTAGTGAAGGTTGTCTTGAACTGGTCCTCTTCCTTCACCATTATTTGATTATAGCCTGAATATTCATCTAGCAATGAAAACCTTTCTGAACCAGCTACAACCTGCAATATTTGTTCCATTGATGGAAGCGGATAATGATCTTTGAGTGATGCTCTATTTAGATCGTGAAAGTCCACACACAATCTTATTTATCCATTTCTCTTTCTTACTGGTACTAAGTTTGCAACCCAACTTGAGTGTTTGATGGGGAAGATGATACTGGCCTCAATAAGATTGCTTAACTCTCTTCTCATGAGAGGTTCAATATGGGGATTAACTGGCCTTTGCTTTTGCCTGACAGGCTTGGATTCTGGATCTAGCTCAATATTATGTTGTGCCAACTTTGGGTTGAAACCTCTTAGATCTTTGTAAGTCCAAGCAAAGACATCTGGGAACTCTTGACAAAGCTGAACAAAATCATATTTCTCTTGTGAGGTACTTACTTTGCCAATCTGCAATGTTTTGCCTTCTTCCACTAAAATAGGCTCTGAATCTTCACCCTTCACTTGAATGTTCGCTTTCTCCTTCCGGAACTGATCATTCGGGTTGAATATTGACTCCAAGGTGATGAGGCCTTTTGGTAATTTGTTAGTTCTTAGCTACACCACTTGGTCACCATACTGCTGCTGCAGCTTGTCTTGATTCCTAGCGGAGAACTCAGCTTCTTCTTGTAGGAAATTAACAATCTGCTAATCATTCTCGAAGACTTGCCAACTTGTATTGTTATCCGAAACAGCTGGTCTCACAACCAATTTGATATGAGGTTGAGATTTCTCACTTTTGATACTTTCTACAACATCAAACGCAGCTCCAATTTCTGCTAGCCTGTCAGCGGCTTAATTCTTTTTTCTTGGGATGGACCTGATGCTAAAAGCTTCAAAATCTTCAATAAGATCCCATACCCGATTTTTGTAGTTCTTCAACAGATCATTTTTGGCAGAATTTTTTCCTTTGACTTGGTTTACAATCAGCTCACTATCACCAAATACTTGTAAATTCCTGATGCATTTCTTCTTTGCCCAGTGCAGTCCATGAATTAAGGCTTCATACTCAGCTGTATTGTTTGAGCAAGAAAACTGAAAATGGAAGGCTGAGTAATAATTTATACCTTGTGGTGAAATGATCATAGCTCCTCCTCCTGCGCCTTGTCTACTCCTTGACCCATCAAAGAACAACTGCCATACTTCATTGTCATCCTTGTGGTCTGGCTTGGTGATGCTAGGAATAGGTTGATTTTCTTCGTGTATGCAATAGACCCCTAGCTCAGATTCTTCCACTTCTTGATAAGGATTGAATGCATGTATTTTGCTTGCCCATTCATCAAGAGTTAGATCCGGGATGCTTCCAAACTTGGTGTCAGCCTCATCAGTGCTTAGGTGATCTTCTTGATCAAATGCTGAGCAATTGGCATTAATCTGACTTGGAGTGTAAGGCTCAATATGGAAGTTTGCAATAGGTTCTGACATGATTGTAGCCTTAGTTCCATACCTCGTTCTGAACAGCATGTGTGACCAATCAGTGAAAATATAGCCTCTAATCTTGGCTATGAAATCCCTTGACAAGCAAAGGGAAAAGAGTGGTGGAAGGTCTATGACTGATACATCTTGTAAAACAACAACATTTGGACATGCGTGCAAGGTAAGACTCAAGTTTCTAATCACTCCAACTGTTGCTACTGCTGTTCCATCTAGCTGCACTACCCCTTTAGATGTTGTCTCATACTGGAGTCCTAACTGATCAGCTATTTGTTTAGGCATTACTGAACTACTTTCCCCGAAGTCAATCATGCAATTGTGCACTAGCTGATTTCCAATTATTAATGAAACATAGAAAGGAGGGGGCTTCAACATCTTACCTTGCTGTCCTTCATGATTTCCTTCAGGCTAGGCAGCATTTGTAAGCACTTTGTCTTGCATCTAAACCCACTGATTTGAAGTTGGCCAGTCCTTCATGGCAGCTTGCAGCAGATCTCTTTGGCCTGGGATAGATAGGGATTCCCACATTGATATATTAATGTTTGTCTTCTTCATCTGATCAATGATGCTGAATGGGGATGAAGTATCCTTTTGTTGTCCCTTGGTTTACACATTCAATCCTTGCACGTGGGCAGCAACAACTGGTATTTGAGTTGACCTAGGAGCTGTTCTTGGCTGCCCTTGTGCATCTGAAACTGGACTTTGCTTGCCAATAATTTGTGGAGCCATGGAAGGTTATAGATTGGTTGGGGCTAATGGTTGTTCTTCACCCAAATTCCTTCTCTTTGATCTTCTGTTGGCTGCAACACCTTGAGAAACTGCATGGTTCATGCCACAGAAATCCTCTGCTTGCCAGTTCACCAATGTGGTGTCATTTGGGGTTGATTGCTGTTGGAATGTTTCCTATTGTTGGCTGTTTCCTTGACTGCTCTCACCCTCCACACCAGTAGTTGTCACCATTAGTGCTTGATTGAGAGCACCATTGAAGCACATGGATTGGTTATGAGGCTCATTGCATGGAAAGCACCAGTCATACTCCTGAGCAATATTGTTTTGTGTTGGCACCAATGCCTTAGAGGCAGATATGGAATTTGGATTATAGGGCTGAAATGGTCTATTGGCAGGGGGCCTTGTTTGATTCATGTTTGTAGTTGGATTAGGAGGCCTTTGTGGTTGGTATGGCTGTCTGTTAGGCTAAGCTTGGGGTTGATAAGAAGGTCTGAAACCTTGGGCTTACTGCCTCTTGAGAGTAACCAGCTCATTGCCTAGGTTTTGCAATTGCTTCATGACTTCTTGAAGCTCATTTGGGGCACTTGGAGATGAAGTGGAAGCTTCATTTGAACTTTGATTTCTAGGAGTGGGAGAAGGAGCCAAACTAGGTGCTTGATGGGTGTTTGGATTCTCTAAACTTGGAAACAATGGCATGGGAGGTCTAGGGGCAAGTTTGCTAGCTTGGATCAAACAATTTTCAGCCCTAATGGCAATGCTATAAGCCATAGGGATAGTTATGCCTCCCATAGACTGAATCAACATAGAAATATCAGAATTTAGAGCTTTGAGATAGTAGAGAAAAGCACTTTCTGCTGTTGGTCTGACCGTCACTGGAATTCTCTCCCAAGTCTTTTGAAATCTGAAGTTGAAATCGGTCAGCTGCTCATTGGGAGCTCTCTTGATGGTTGTTAGCTGCTCCAAAAGAGACAAGTTGTCTCCCTTCTCTCCAAATTGCTCATGAAGTGCTATACACAGCTGATTCTAATTTGTGATAGAACCAGCTCCAAGGCTTCTAAACCATTGTAATGCTTTACCCTTGAATGAAGATGCCAGTAACTTGACAGCCACTTGAATTTCATTGATTTCATGAATTGCACAAAGGTTAGCAATATCTTTAACATGATCACCTGGAGTAGTCTAATTTTCTCTAGTGAAGTAGGGAATGTTCTTCAAGGCTGCAATAGGAACTGGATGTTGTGCATTGAGAGAAAGTGCACTGCTGCCTGTGAAGTTGACATAGGGATTGTTTTGAGCTATTCTGATTGGTCTTAAAACCCTTGTTGACTGAATGAAAGGCCTACCAGGTGGAGGAGTTGAGAGAGTTTGGTTTGGTGGAGATGGAGACCTTTGAATCCTTCTTCCTCTTTGCCTTCTTCTTGGAGATAACTGCAGGTATTCAAACAACACTTCTTCTTCTCCAACTCTTGACCTTCTGGTGATTCTTCTCATGAGTTTTCAGGCCTGCACTTGAAACCAATTGATTCTTCCCCTTGGAGTCGCCAGATATGCAAATAATAGCTCTTTTCAAGCAAGAAAATTGTAGCAGATGCACATCAACTTTTCTGCAATAAAAATGAGACCTCTAATGTCCCATCGGGCGTGCCAAAACTATTTTTGTGGGCTCACAGCACCCCTGGATGTAGATCAGGCTTCTAGGTTGATCACTCTAGCATCCAGTGTGATTGCACAGCATGGAAACCTCTCTCCAAGTGTGGGACTTGTGAAACTGAGAGAGGAATATCCATATTAGAGGTTGGTTCCTCAAACTCCTCTGATTAGATCTAATGCTTGCACAACTACAGAGGTTCAGATCCTAGTCCTACTCTAAACTGTGAGAAGACAGGGATAGAAATGCAAAAATTGAAACTAACTAAAGGTGGTGATGCACCAAAAGGAGTGGCGAAACATTTCTATCATGTTAATAGACACAAACCAGAGATTTCAGCATAAAACATACACAGGCTGGTAAGATATAATTTAGGATATGAAATGAAGCAAACAATACAAACAAAGGACTGAAACTCATTCACAAAGCTTACATTATCATTTCCAGTGTCAAAATCACTGCATTATAACCTCAGAGAGGTACAAAAACTATTACAGTCTTTGGATAGGTCTGATTCTTCAAACAATCACTTACTGGAGGTGAAAGAAGAAGTTGCTATGTCAAAAAATGTCCCCCCTTAGAAATGAGCCAAATCTGGCTTTTACATCGCATGGGTCGAGCCCAGGAGACAGAAACGTAAAAAAAACATGAGATCCCATTCCTCCTTGACTGCAGGTGCATTAAAACGGCATGGGGGACCTTACAAACCCATACCCTGTCATATTTGACTGATTTGGAGGAGAATGTGACCCATTCTACATTAATTTGGTCACTGAAATGTCACTTATGGTCATGAACACACGTCAGATCTGTTTCTCAAATTTCTCTCTCTAGACTACACCAAAATTCAAGATTAACCCTAGAATCATGTAGAGAATTTCATAAGCTTTCCGTTGATATAAAGAACATGCAAATCCAAGCTCTGGATCGAAAGATATGTCGATCTGAAGATTTAGGGCACAAAATAGGTGAAAATGTGTTTTGAAATTTTTTCCCGCGCTCTGCCACCTGGATGACATGTGTCAATCACTGATTAGATGCGTGATTATCTCTCCCTTCCTATCCTATGGGTTTTCCTTGAAAATTTTGACTTTTTGATGATTTTGGAACATTCTTCACTTTTCCTCCGCACCCCCACCCCTTGGGACATGTGTCATGATTTGATTGGTCCGCGGGTCTGTCGGCTTTTTGCATCCACCACGTCCATTTGTCCCAGATGTCCCAAACTTTCTGGGATGAAAACTTCCGATCCACCTAAAATGGGCTTCCTTGTCCCTTTTCTGCCGATGACACATGGTGTTCTTTGATTGGCTTTCGGCTCCTTCGGCCATCCATATCCCACGCGTCCCTTTATCCCAACTGTCCTAGTGTGAAAGTTCTCCTTTTCGGCCGATCCGGGCGGTTCGCGTCCTCGCGGCCCAGATGTCCCAGAATATTCCACTCAATAGTTAGTCAATTTTATTCTTCTTCGGTTGAATCGGCTTTCCATGTCCCGCGCGTCCTGATGGCTCGGATGTTCCTTTGCTCTGCAGACTGCTTGGCGGCCTTTCGGCCGATTCGCGCCTAGATGTCCCTCATGTCCTGACTGTTGCGAGGACTAGGACTTAGCCATTTTTCATGATTTTTCCTAGCCCAAGCTTTTTTTCTGCAACTTTTTCACCTTTTCTCAGAACCTGCTCTTTTCAACCTAGACATGAGAGTTAGAAAAAATATGAGGGGACCCTAGAAACATGATTTTTTGCCTTGAATCAATCTATTTGCCTCAGACTTGAGAATTTAATGCATGTTATCAAATTTACCCTGGGGGGTGAATTTTGGATAACAGTTATTTTAACCCAAAACTACCAAAGTTAGCAAAATAAGCTCCACTAAACTGCTTAGTGATAACTAAACAAGCCACAAAAATTAACGAGAAAAACCGTAATTATGGCTAAAAAAAATTCTCCTAATTGGCTTATTTTTTTATTCCGGAATTTTTTTTCCAAAGGGGGGATATTTAAAAACTACATTTTTAGATTTTTTAGCACTTTTTCACACACATAAGCCATATTGAGCTCTAGAGGCAACCATAGCCCCAAAAAACCAAAAAAATTTACTTGTCATTCATTTTTTCAGAATTTTGGATGTAATTGCATATTTCAGTGTATAGTACTAATTTTCAAGTTTCCATATTCAATTGAAAACTATTGTAAATGTTGTAAAATTGGCAGAGATTTGTACTCAAAATATTAAAATTTGGTTTTGTATCACTCATGAGATCTTTGATCTCATTCATAGTGTTCGGTATAAATAGTGCCTCTGGGAAGCGCATACGAGTAAATTCGTTGCTAGTACTACTGCACTTAACGCTTAATATAGCTACAAAAATGTCATATGGGCATCAACCCTTTAAATCAATGGGGAGTAATAATGACACAATGCACACACTTTGAGCCCTCCCATCCATCTGTGAATGATTTCTTGACTTAAATCCGGACTGAGAAATTATTCGAGTATATAGCAAAGTTACGTGCGCGTATGAGGATATTTTTTTTGAATCGGTGTCAATAATCATACAAACCCCTTTTAGTACTATCTTGGTACCACGTATCAAATTCTTTCACATACTTTAATTCCTCTTTCACGTACCACCAGGTATATAGAAAGGTCAAGATTCTTCCACGTACCGATGTGTATAGTAGAAGGGTGCATATATAGAAAGGTTTGGTATATCAGACTGACGGTATATATATTGGGAGACCATATACCTAGCGTGATAAAAGACTTTCCATTTTTCATTTGATTTTACAAAATGGGAACCAACACCCCCAATTTATTTCTTCTAGAATCACAACTACTTAGAGGAAATAACTATGCATCATGGAAGACAAAAATCAAGACACAACTTGAGTTTGAAGAGATTTAGACTATTGTGAAAGGTATTGTAACCAAATCAACAACTGATACAACACAACAGAAATAGTTTTATATATCTGAAAAAAATTCAAAGATAGTCATCTTGTTTGGAGTGTCCTACAACGTGTAACCCCACATTTGAGATGCTAAAATAGCCAAAGAAGCGTGGGATAAGTTGAGTATACTATACTAGGCCAAAAAAAAGAATTTCATAATGAATTTACGAAGTCAATCACACAGATTGAATTTTAAACAAAACAAAAAATAGAAGCTTTCTTGTGAAGAGTTGCAGAGTTGAGGGCTTCACTTCTATCCCTGGGAGAATTAGTCTCTAATAAATATCTCATTACAATTGTCTTGAGAGCCCTCCCTCTTTCATACCACATTTTTGTGACAACACTAAACTTGTCAGATACGACTAGTTTTGACAAGATGGTAAACCTCCTTTAACAAGAGGAATCCATGTACAATAAATATGATGGAGAAGAGAAGGCGTTGGGCTCAAAATATTGGCTAAGTACCAAAGGGAATGTGTGTGCATGGGTCCAGTAAAGAAGAAGGGAACGTGGGGAAAAGTGAGAAGGACAAGGGTTTAAGTAGGGTTTAGTAAAAATTATGGTGCACGTGCAAGGTAAAACAAATGATCTCAAGACTTAGCCATATTCGAATCTCCAAGGAACACTTGAGGAAAAATGTGACCAGAATAAGTGTGCTGAGTGGATAAGGTGCCATCCTAGTGACTTGGTTGTCAAGGAAATAATATCCCACGTATATAACATTACTGAAAGACATCATTGTAGAAAGTGTCGAGCTCGTATCAGAAGAAGCATGCTCCACTGGAGGACCACATGGACAATTGGCAAGTAATCTTCTCCTAGAGGAAGGCATGGTGGTGGGTGCTAAACCTATTTATAGAGATGATCTTGAGCAAGGAAGACACACCTGAATGGATAGAGGTTGATGAGGATAAGGTTCAAGATCATCACAAAGAGGATGAAAGGTGAAGCCATGCAGAAAAGAGTAGGAGATTCTAAGGGCTGGGGTTAGTAGTAGAGGGTTGTATGAATGATATCATATCTAGAGGGATGTGTCTATGAAAATTTATGTAATATGGGAAGTATAGCTAGGGTCTCTGATACATGAGTCATGTCTATCTTGATACATTTGGTCTGTTATGAACCTTTTGAATGTAATGTGGTTACTAGAACTATGATCAATATAAATATATTTTTTGGATATATTGTTCATGGGTGTAAACCCTAGTATCTTTTCTTTATGTCATGACTCAAATATGCTCTTTGTATGATGTTTCTCTTATCTGAATGGGTATATTAATATAATCACTCATCCAATGCCTTCATAATGTATGCATGATCATTTACTTTTAAGCATTTAATCTATTATCAATGGCATCATCTTCTCATAATACTGACATAAAGGAGGGGCTCGGTACCCGCGCATGCCTCAGGTGAGTGCTCAGTGCCTGCTGGGTGATCAGCTGATGCACATGGGGTTAGAGTGTTTTTCTAAGGGCACATAAAAATGACTCCATCTTGGTTCCATTTTTGGGACCCCTTTTCGAAGATGTTGTGAGAATGATGCATGATTACAAAGTGCTTGACCTTGAAAAGTGTCGAAGCATGGTTTAAAAACATAGAGGATGAGTTTTCTCAAATATTTAGTATTCACCCTAATTTTTATACACACAAATGGGTAGAAGAACACCTATATCATGATTTGTATGAGACCTTATTTTGTTGTTTTCTAGTAGAATTGTATGAATGGATCTTAGCATATGCATCTAGACCAAGTTGGTACTATAAGTCTCATGTTTAGACCTAAGATGAATATCAGAGGTTGCAGGATGTTGATCTGACTTGGAAACATGTTGTTGATCATTAGTGGAAGAGAGTGTTCACTAGTTATACCCTGGAATATGCTATTTCTATGTATTTTTTTCTAGAGGTTGTTGAGTTTGAGTTCCTAAGGGAACCTATAAGATAATTTTTGTGAGCTATCTCGTTGGATATGGAGATCTTGATCATTACGCTAAGTTTGGAGGTATTCCCTATGGCCGGATAAGCTTATCTAAGTGCTCAATGAGGAAGATAAGGTGGAGGAAGATGGCATACCTTTTGGTGGAAAAGGAGATGGAAGAGAGATGACTCAAGTATAGTGAATTGTGTGAAAGGGAGTTGGCTAGACAACATCAGGTTGCAGGAGTGATGGATCTATGGAAAAAAATGTTACGGGAAGGAATTGAGGTTCAAATAGAGGACATATAACCTGAGTAGTCTGTACTACCCCATCTTGGAAAGTGCAAGAGAGAAACCCCTTCAGCTTTTGATGAGATTTCATCACATGGAAAAAGGAGAACCATCAGTGTGCATATAAACCCACATGGTGACCAACCCATGATGCTTAGTTTTCCAAATCAAGAAACAAGTATTACAAAACCAGTTAGTATTGGTGGAAAGGACTAATTTTCACCTAGGAGGTATAACCTCTCATTTGGGACATCTTGTTTTTAGTGGGATTTTCAGGAAAGGTGCAAGTACACAAATTTTTGGTATCATGTCTAGGAGTGGCACAGGATACAATTTTTGTAGCGGAGTAATATCAAAAACTATTGGTGCACATTTCAGTGGAACATTGGGAACGCTAGGTGCATCCACTTCAGGCCCATTGCCAGCTACAAGAGGAGGATCTAGTGGAATAGAAGCTAAAGGATCTTGAGGATCAGGAGGGATAGGACCTTGTGGACCTAATGGATCTTGTGGTGGAGGAAGCACCAAAGGGAATCAAGTTTCCTGATTAGGAGGATAAGGACCTTAACCACCTTTGTAAGTATTTTTTGATATGTCCTTACATATACCAAATTACAACGGTGTTAAGAATGTTGTAGATCATGTGCACAAGTGTGATCTACTATGGCGTGTGAAGGGGATCACTAACCTAGAGCTAAAGACAAGTTAGTTTACAATGACATTGTAGGGGTGCGCACATAGTTGCTACCAGATATATGACCCCCATAAAATGGTGGTAGATTACACCATGCTATGGAATGCCTTCTTATCTAAATTCCATATCCTTGAGTTTTAGTAGAAGATCATTATCACTTTAAAAGATATCCAACAAGGAATGGTAGAGAGCGTGCAGGAAAATGATGCACGTTTTAAGACTCTCTTGTCAAAACTATCTTATGATGTTCATCCTTCTCAATATGCTCAGTGGTTTATTGGAGGGTTGATAACACCATTTATGAGAGCACTTTCACACAAGAAATTCATGGAACTGCATGAGGCCTTGGAAGCTTCCCTACGCATTACGGATATTGTAAGCATAGATACCGGTGTTATCCCTTTCCTTGAGGCTCAAATTACTGCAATGGCCAAATAGCTAGAAAAAATATTTGTAAACTCTGCACACGAGACTCGTAGTGGTCTGTGGTGCATGGATTGTCAGATATAGGGGAACATAAAGGACATATTTCCTCGAAGGTTGGTATGCACCATAACGGTGGACTGTGAGATTTTCCATGAGGATCATGATGTAAGTAGGTGTCCACTACTACATGACATGATTCAAAATAATGTGTCTTACTATTACAAGATCTACACCTCTACTACCCATACACCAAGGATTACAAGTTAATTGACCATATATATGATGTCATTGATCTTGGTGTGTGCCAGAGCAGCCTCACAAGTAATTCTAAGGATGATGGTCGTCACTATGAAAAATGTGTAGATAGTGGGGCACGTGGAAGAAGTTTCAAAGGAGGATTTATTGGTCATGGAAACTGTAGAAAAGGAATAAGTGAGTTCCCATGAGGAAACTTTTATAATAGTGGTTCTAAAGAGCATTATAAACATGAGTGTCCTGATCTTTTGTAATGCTCGTGGTGCGGAAAGAAACATAAGTATGAGGAGTTCCCTAAGCTGTTTGAGCACATGAGCTAGAAGCAATGGAAATAAAAAGGCATTGGGATGGTAAGCATAAAGAATGCCAACTCACAGTGGATGCCAAGAGTGGCACATGATTTAGGACTAGAACCTATACTGGTGATGATGTGAGTGGAGGCCACGTGCCAGGGAGATACCAAGACAAATAACACTAGTTACAAGGGAAGAAGTGGTACATCGAAAGTATCTTGACCCTACTCATAAGAAGGAGGTATATCAAGAAACCATGGATGTAATTAAGAGTCTACAAGGAGAGATCTAGTGTCTGAAGGAGTATTCAAGGTAGTCAAAGGAAAGGAAGAATGTTGAGGCTCCGTAAAAGGATCTAGATGAGATTAGGGAAGTATGTAAGATGGTAAGGAAAGATAATATCATTCGCTTACTAGGAGAATGGTCATGGGATAAGGTACCATGCATTGTAAGAGAGCATGAGAGGTAGGTTCTGCATGCTAATTTTCCTCCCCGTATCCTTTACTATGAAAAAGAGATAAATTTGAATGATGTTGTAGATGGATGGCCTCTGAGAAATAATGTGATCGATACAGGTGTAGAAGTCAATGTTCTCACATTGGATGCATGGCATCAAATGGGAAGGCATGCATTACATCCATCTTAAAAGGTGTTATATATGGCTAATAAGAGAGGAAATTCCCGTTGGTGTCTTGAAGGATGTTGTTGTTAGTATTCAAGGGGAAAAGTTCATTAGGAATTTTGAATTCTTTGTGCTAGCTGAGGAAGATAACTTCCCAATGTTACTTGGGCAACCCTAGTGTTACAAAAACAATATTGACCTAAGGTTCAATAAGGGATACATAAGTTTTGAAAACAAGGAAGAGTGGGGTCAGCATACCCTTAACTAATGGAAAATCACCACCATATATTGAGCCCTTGGAGAATATGTTCTCGATAGGATCTATGTGTGCTCTATCAGGGACCTTGAGGTGATTCACCCTATAGAGGGAGTTATCTAGTTTAACGATGCTCAGTCCATGAGTGAAATAACCAACATAGCATGTGAAAATTTGGCACACTCTAATTATTAGTTAATTGGGTTATTGTTAAGAGGCTCTATGACAAGGGTAACAAAGGTGTGCTTAGTCAAGCACCTTGGAGGGAAGAAATTACCAAGCTACTCTAAAGGAGCTAACCCTGATGATTTCTTGTGAGAGATAGATGCTCAGTGAAAAAATAAGGATGAAAGAAGAGGTATAATCAGTAATAACCTTCTTGGTAATGAAATGCATTGGTGCGAACCACATCACAATAGAATTCTAGAGTGGCATGAGGTGAGAGTAGTGTTCTCTGTTAGGATCTCCAAAAGCAATACACCCACTGCAATATGAGACTACCCTAGGAAGGAACCCTCTTCATTCCACATCTAGGCATGTGAGAAGGCATGGATGGGAGGCACAAAGGAATTTTCACCTTCTTTATGGGTACATATGTTATATTCCACCTTTTAAGGATGTGCGCACATATGGCATATACACTTTGAGATGCACCGCCAGACAGGAGATTGGCAGGAGCTAACAACTAACCTTCTTCGAGCTTTCGAGTATCAAAGCACTAAACCATTAATTGATAGAGTGATGCAGGTTGTTAAGCACCTAACAAAGGGAGATAGTGCCATGGTAGAAGATAGGATATCAAATTTATCGGGTGAACCTGGTCTGGAACTATGCCTTGATGAGGAAGATTTAGAAGAAGTGTAGCTTAAGTGCACATGCATGGAGAAAGAAAAGGGAAGGATGGTCTACGTAATAGATGGAAAAGAGATGGAGTGTTGGGATGTTAACAATAATAAAGGTATGCATGAATTTATTAATAGTTTTGATGAGTAAGTGCATGCATACCATGAACCCCTGAAAATAAATAAGGTTAACATTAGTTTGAAGGATGAACCTAACGAGGCCACTTTTGGAGAATATTGGTCGAAGAAGGAAGTCTCAAAGATCATTGATCTATTACACAAGTTTCAAGAATTATTCCCACATGGGTACCATGAACTTAAAGGAATTCACTGCTCCTTGGGGGAAATGAGGATCAATTTGAAAGAAGGTACGTGCCTGATCCAAAAGAGGCCATATTAGATGAATCTAAATTTGCACCTACGGGTCAAGGAAGAGATAGACAAGATGATCACTTTAGGCATCATTGAAGCTATGGAGGAATCAAAATGAGTAATTCCAATGGTCATGAGCATTAAGAAGGATAGAAGGATAATGATATGTGTTGATTATAGGGATCTAAATGCAGTGTGTTTTATTGACCCTTTATTAACCCCCTTCACTGAAGAAATTTTGGAAAGGGTAGATGAGTGCGAGGTCTATTCCTTCACGGATGGGTTCTCAAGGTATCAACAAGAAGGATTGCAAAGGAAGACTAGAATAAGATGAATTTTTTCACTAAATTGGTAATCTTTACCTACACGGTCATGCCTTTTGGATTGAATAATGATCCTTCTGTGTTCTCGTGCATTATGGTACAAGTATTTTAGGACTTCATTCACAATTTTCTATAAGTCTACCTAGATGACTGGACTATGCATGGACTAGTAAAAGATCATTGTGACGATTTGAGGCTGATGTTTTAGAGATGTCGTTAGTTGAGGATATCCCTCAACATTAAGAAGTTTGTTTTTTCTACTCTATTTGGAACCTTGTTGGGGCATATTATATGTAAAAAAGGTTTGCTTGTGGATCCCACCAAAGTTCCAGTTATTGTGGGATTAAGGAATCCTATCAATCAGAGCACAATGTGTAGATTCCTTGTGCATACAGGATACTACCAAAAGTTTATCTAGGGGTATGCTAAGATCATCGTGCCATTGGATAAGTTACTAAAAAACAAGAGTGCCTTTCATTGGGAAGAGGAACAATAGGAGGCATTTGACACTCTAAAGGATAAACTTGTCATTGCGCCCATATTACGGTTTCCATCTTGGGATAAACCTTTCCAAGTGCATGTTGATGCCTCAGGGATAGCCTTTGGATCAGTCCTAACACATCATAGAGAAGGGATTGTTGATCACACCCTTTGTTTTGTAAGTAGAAATTTGACACTAGCAGAACATAACTACACCACTACTAGGCACGAAGCACTTTTGATGATCTACGTGCTACATAAGTTCAGGAAATATTTGATAGCAACACCATTCATATTCTACACGTACCACATGGAATTGAAGTACTTGTGAATAATCCCATTTTTAAGTGAGCATATACTATTGGGTCCAATTATTTCAAAATTTTGAGTTTTTCAGTTGTGGTAAAACCAAGAATGAGAAATTTAGTACTTGATCATTTATCAAGAATTGACTTAGGGGATGATGCGTAGAGAATTAAGGATGCCATGCCAGACATGCAACTGTTTAGGTTGCAGTGTGTGCCCTCTGACTTAGAGATATTGTAGTGTTTCTTAATATAGGTATGGATTTGGAAGGAATGAAGGATTTGGAGAGGAAAAAATTAGCTATATGCACCACACCCTACATGTTAATTAATGAAGACTTATACAAGTTAGTTCATGATGAATTTCTGCACTGATGCATATTAGAACATGAGCACATTGATATTATCGAAGAAGCACATGGTGGGATTGCAGGAGGACACTATGTAGGAAATGCAATCACAAATTATATTCTACTTACAGGGCTTTGGTGGGAGAGTATCTACCAGGATTTTATTGAGTATTACAAGTCCTATGACCATTTCCAGCACCTTGGCAAACCTAGGAGGGATGAGATGCCCTTAAGACCAATAGCTAGCGCATAACCATTTGAAAAATAGGTAATTGACTTTTTAGGATCTATTTCACCTACCGCGCAAATAATTAGCTCATGTTACATCATCCCTTACAATAACTACTTGAAAATGGGTAGAGGCAACACCTACAAAGGATTGCATAGCAATAATAATAGCTAGTTTCTTATGGGAGAACATAACCAATAGGTATGAATGTCCTTTAATCTTGAATAGTGCCACTGGTACACATTTTATGAATGAAATGGTTAGGATTTTGTTGGTATAATTTATGGTGGCCCATCACAAGAGCATCCCTTATCATCCCCAAGAGAATGGAATTGCTGAGGCATTTAACAAAATACTAAGTCACATGTTAACCAAAAATTTTGACGTTGGAAGACAAGATTGGGATGAAAAGGTATCAGTTGTTTTATGGGCGTACAGGATAACCTACAAGAGGTTGAATAATACCAAACCATTTCAATTTGTATTTCACGCGGAGGCTATTTTACCTGTTGAATTTATGCTACCATCATTGTGTATAGCGCATGCAGGAGGATTGACTAATGAACAAGCACTTGAAGAAAGGATTGATAAATTAATGTAGCTAGATGAAAGGTGATCGCTTGTTAAATGGTTTCAAAAGATAGAGAAGGTAATAAAAATATCATGGCATGATTTTCATATCAAAAACAAACAATTTGAGGTTGAGAAGATGGTTTTCTTACATGACTCTAAATTTTTGGGCCATCCTGGGAAGTTGAAAGTCCATTTGTTGGGACCATACATCATCTTGTACATCCTTGATTCATGCACTTTCCAGTTACAATCATTGGATGGACCAAGGGTACCATGAAATTTCAATGGGATTATGTTGAAGCCCTACTATAAATAAGTCATGTGTTTGTAAATAAGACATTATTGCCAGTTAGCCTAGGATTTCCTTTTATGCATTTATTTTCCTTATGTTTCCCTTTTTTGTCACTTGTTCCTTTCTGTTGTGATTTTTTGTGCACCTTGCATGCTGATAACCACATTACTTTTAAGAGTTGTGTATGCGCAGAGGATTACACATTTGTTTTAGTGTGGGGTGGAGTAGAGCAAAGTGAAATAGAGGATGGAAGTTAAAGTTTTGTTTTAATGGTCTGAGTTAAAAGATGAAAAGCATGTAAGGTAGGAGAGCACTCATGGAAAAAGGTGGACGAGAAATTTTTGTGTCAGGAAGGCTTTACAAAGACCACGTAAAAAGGATGAAAAGAACAAGAACAACATGAGGTAGGAAAGGGAAAAAATCAGGTCAAGGATAGAAGAAGTGCATTCGGAAATGTAGACGCGTGTGTAAGAGTCTTCATTTAGTAAGGATTTTTCTGCGCCAAATGGATTTAAAGGTTTTTTTATGCAGGATTGGGTGCATGGGTAAGAGCACTTAAGGGTAGATTTAGTGGAATAAATCTGCATTTAATGCTAAGTATGTGGCATAGCAATTATTAAAGAAGATGAGAAAAAATCTATAAGTAAAGGGTCAAGCACATCATTGTTTACTTGATATTATGATATTGAAGAGCTCTAGCGAACTAGGGCATCCATGAAGAAATATTTCTACGAAGGAGGAATTGAAAAAATCTAAGTGTGTGACTAGTTTGATCTGTGAAGTAGAATGGAAGGAGTACAGGGGCATAAGGAGGTTTCAGTAGAGTCCATCATCTTGTGGAAGAGTTTTCTAGGTTAGGGTTCTGCAGCTTGGGCACAAGAGTAGAAGGATTATTTCACAAATTTGAGCCATAGATTTGAGTAGAGTGAGGAAGAGGAGCAAGGAAGAGTTTTTTTTAACCTAAAAATAATATGGCACCAAAGAACACAACCGTCTCACCAAAGAACGGAAAGGGAAAAGGAAAATAAACTACCACCACTAGTTTCAATGAGGAGTGGTATGCGGAGATGCAATCCCCAGATGGAGTGTTACCTGCAAAGGAATGGGTATCCCATGTGAGGAAGATGGCCATGAGAAACTATAACCATCACATAATTACCACAGAGAAGGAGATAGCATTAGAATTGGTTCAACTAATAGACAAGAGGACACTAGAAGGGATGCGAATCTATAATGATCAGGTGAAGGTAAAATTGGAAAAGGTGGGGTTACTGTAACTTTATGAGTTACCCTATTTTGGAAATCCCAAGCAGCTATACCAATGGTTGATTTCACATGTGCACGAGGACCACATATTATTTACGGATTGTAGAATACACATAAATCCCCAACTCATCTCTAAGTTTACTAGCCTAATCTACGAAGGAGATTTATTAGATGATGATGTGGAGGATAAAGAGGCTATTAAGAAGACCGTGGAGAAGTATGACTATAATTAAAGGTCTTACTACTTTGACATCCCTTATATCTCTGACCCAGTGATGAGGATAGCCGTGCACCTAGTAACCAAGCTAAATGGTCAAGAGAGGTGGACACAGGTAAACAAGGCATGGTTCAATGTGTGTCGTAAAATTTATGAAATATCTATAACCTGTCTGCCTACATTGCAGAAGAGATCATCAGCGCCATGCAAGAAGGAGATAAGATTATGTTTGGTAATGTTATTCTTGCCATAGTCTTCTTAGAAATTAGAGTGCCCAATGGGCCAGAGAAGTTTTTATGGGAGTATCCAGATGAATACCCCTCCCCCACAAAGATGTTTTAAAATACACATGCGACACCATGACGGGTGCCCACAAGGTGTTCCTGGATAAATGGTGTAAGAAAATGCGTGAAGTATTCAAGTCTGAGTGGAGGATACCTAAACAGTTACCAACACTAGTAGATGGAGAAGCTGAGTTCATTATCTATCAACACTTTTACGTTGGTAGGTTTACTCTGTTAGATGGGATGAAAATCCCATGGTGTAAATTACCCTTCTCTTTAACTGCACAATATTTCCAAGCAGGGGTCAACCACTTCAAGGAAGATAAAATAATAAGGTTCGACCTTAGCGAGGGAGACCAGGACCACCGCGACTTAAGGAGAAAGATGGTAAACCCCAATAAGTGTGCTTATGTGGAGAAGTATGTCTCCTATGAGGTGCGCATGAAAAAACCCATAATTCTATCAATTTTTGGAAGAACCACAGTAAGAGTATACTTGCAAATTAAGCACAAGTATGAAAATGGTGCTTACTTGGAGAATGATGTCTCCATTCAAGAGGATCCAACTAGTAGGAAGAAGACCACACCAAGGAAAAGGGAGAGGGAAGAGGCACAAGAGAATAAAGCACCAAATATGTAGACAACACAATCTGTGGGTGCACTGCAGTCAGGTGTTAAGCCAAGAACATACACCCACAGGAAGAAGTATCCCATCAATGAGAAGGAAAAGCTAGCTGCAAAATAGGTGTCCGATCAAGAAGATTCTCCAAGGAAGAAATTACCTGCTGGAGAGGAAGACAAGGAATAATCCCCAATTAAGAAGAATCAGAAGATATTGGAGAAGGCATACTCATAAGAGATAAAGAGCTTGGATGCCTACAAGGGAAAAAGAGATGAAGGTGAGAATGAAGAAGTTTAGGATCATCCCGTGTATGATGTACATGACTCAGAGGAAGAAAGGAGTAAAGAAAATGGTGGAGAAGAGGAAGGCAATCAAGGAAAAGAGGAGAGTGAAGAATTAAATACTAAGGATCAGAGGACCCCTAGCCTCACCAAGGAGTAGATAAAAGAGGCTACGGAAAGAGAATTAGTGGGCATAATAGATAAGTTAGTGGAGTAGGAAGTGGAACGAAGTGATGATGAAATACTCAAGGAAATAGAGGAGGAAAGCATAGGGAAGGAGTATGGAAGCATGGGTGGAGATCCTAACCTAGCAATGAGCTTTCCAAAATTAATGCGCACGGTAGGAAAAGGTGTGGTAGTGGCACAAGGGCAAGGTATGAGTTGTATAAATGATCCAAATGAGGTATTAGACACATGTTTCAAGAATACTGTGCTTGCAGACCAACTCATTACATGGTCTTTGTTCGAGGAAGAGGGTGCGTACCCCCAAACAAGAAAAATGTTATCTCAGGATTTTGAGTCCCACGTCAATGAACCTAAGTTTAAAGTAAGCCAAGGGGTGGTGGTGAAGGTACTAGAGAAAAAAGGAATAAACCCACTGGTAAATTTATAGTAGTTGTCTGATGATAATTTCTTCAATGCACTCAACAAGGTGTTGATTGAGGTAGAGGCAAGAATCTTTGGGAGGAATGACAGGGTGAGATTCCTAGAAGGAGAATTGGAGAAGAAAAATTAGGAGCTCATTGAAAAAAGAAAGGATCTGAAGCAAAAAGAGTTGATTAGTGCATAGTTAAGGCATGAGCCGAGGGAGGAAATGGAAAATGTGTGCAAGATATACTAGAAAATTGAGATGATTACATATGTTATTGTCCTAAAGCATCCAGATCTGAACCCACCTTAACAAAAATACAAGTTGACCTTGCAATTCCTAGAATATTTGACTCACATCCTTACAATGGAAAGGTGGCCACTTGCCTTAGAGTCAGCGGAAGAGGCACTAGCGTGCCAGGAGAAAGTGGAAAAACATAAGGTTGTGGAGATAGTCACTCGATACACTAATATCCTTTCCACTATAAAGGCCACCACAGAGATAGATGAAGTTTCTTATGACAATTGTACTAATAGGGATAGAGTAGAAAACATTCTAGTTGCTACACATGAGGAAGATCTCAAGGAGTTTTAGGAGAAGAATAAGGGAAATAGGGAAGATAGGGATAAGATCTTGGCCAAAGTAGAGAAGAATTCAAAATCCATCGAGAACTTACGGGGCTTGATTGAAATCCATCTTAAGGAATTATATCCTCATATCACCCTCAAGATGGATGCATTGGACGACCTCGAGAAATAATTGGAAGACATTGTGAGTACAATGAATGCTAATGATGATGAACTGAGTTTTGATGAGGTGATCATCCTAGTAGGTGACCTTTTTCAATAGGCACAGGGTGAAGTGAACACTTGGGAAAGATTGAGGTAGATATTATGAAGGATTTCCCACTCATCCTTCAGTAATAAACAAATTCTTCTTCATTCCTCTATTCTTTATTTCTTCCATTTCTCATTCTTAATTCCTTCATTATTTATTCCAACCATTCAAAGTCCCACCATTCATTATTCTTTCGAGAGAGGATGTTTCTGAGGACAGAGAATAATCTTAGTGTGGTGTGATGTTGGGCCTCAAAATATTGGCCACGTACCAAAGGGAACATGCATGCATGGTTCTAGTAAAGAAGAAGGGCGTGTGGGGAAAAAAATGTAGGACAAGGGTTTAAGAAGGGTATAGTAGAAATCATGGCCCGTGCATATAAGGAAAAACAAAGGATCTTAGGACTTAGCCATATTCGGCTCTCCAAGGAGCACTTGAGGAAAAATGTGACCTGACTAGGTGTGCTGAGTGGATAAGGTGCCAACCTGGAAACTTGGTGGTCAAGGAAATAATATCCCACATGTAGAAAATTCTCGAAAGAAATCATTACAGAAAGTGGAGAGCTCGGATAACAAGAAGCATGCTCCATTGGAGGACCACATGGACACTTGGAAAATAATCTTCTCTTAGAGGAAGGCATGGCAATGGGTGTTAAACCTATTTATAGAGATTCTCTAGAGTGAGGAAGACACACCTAACTGGAGAGAGGTCGATGAGGGAAATCTTCAAGATCATCACAAAGATGATGAAAGGTGAATCCCTATAGAAAAGAGTAGGATATTTTAAAGGTTGGTATTATCGTTAGAGGGTTGTAGGAATGATATCATATCTAGAGGGATGGTTTTGTAAAAATTTATGTAATATGGGAAGCATAGCTATGGTCTCTGATACCTGAGTTATGTATGTATTGATACATTTGGTATGTTATGACCCTTTTGAATGTAATATGGTTACTAGAATTATGATCAATATAAATATATGTTCTCGATATATTGTTCATGGGTGCAAACCCTAATATCTTTTCTTTATCTCATGACTCAAATCTACTCTCTGTATGATGTTTCTATTATTTGAATGGGTATATTGATATAATAATTCATCATATGCCTTTATAATGTATGCATGATCATTTACTTTTCTACATTTAATATGTTATCAATGGCATCATCTTCTCACAATTCTCACATAAAGGAGGAGCTCGCCACCCATGCATGCCTTGGGTGAGTGCTCAGTGCCTACTGGGTGATAGGCCGATGCACATGGGATTAGATTATTATCCTAAGGGAACATAAAAATGACTATAAAAAGAAATTTATTCTCATCAAAAAATGGAAAGGCAAAGAAAAATTCAAATCCTATCAAAAGTCCCAAAATCAGAATCAACATTAACCAGGGGATAAACAATAAAATAAGAAATGTCTTATCTGCAAAAGAGAACATGAGTTGAAATATTGTTGGTATAGTACTTATAAGAAAGGTTCATCAAGTAATTATGGACCTCAACACCACCAATCTTACAAGGGACATTCTAACTACAATCAAGGGCATAAGAAGTGGAACTGAAAAATAAAACCCCATCAGCAAGAAAATATTGTTGAGAAAGAAGAATAGTCAGATACAGAAGACTACTTGTACACTTCTTGATTAAGTGAACCCTCCACATCATATAGTGATGTCTGGTATGTTGATTTGGGAGCCACTCGACACATGACCAGAAATAAAGACTAGTTTACTTGAATGAGGTGCACGCATTCAAAAATCCATATTTCATTATGTCATGATTATTCATACACAGTTCAGGGGATTGGGAATGTTTCTCTACCCCTTGGTTCATGCAATTATAGATTATCAGATGTACTATATGTCCCTGGGTTGATAAAAAAATTGTCATCCAGTCAAATCCTAGATCACAACTAGAAAATTGACTTTGATAGTCATTCCAGAAAGAAAAAGTGTTTAATTTGAGACAAATCACAAGGCTCAAAAATAGTTGCAAAATACTCCAATGTGGGATGCATGTTTCATCTTGATTTTTTCCACATGAATGATTAGGAACTTGTGGTTAAGAACGCTACCTCTGCACAGCTGTGGAATCAGAGAGTTGGTCATATCAGTTTCAAGTATCTTGAGATACTTCACCGAAATAATATCATAAAAGGATTACCATATCTCCAAAAGGATACTGATAAGTGTTCTCACTTTCTAGCAGGAAAAAAACATGGAGCCTCATTCCAAAAGATTACTTATCGAGCTCATGGTAAGCTTGATCTGGTTCATACTGATATTTGCAGTCTAATGCAACTAGTTCATTATGGATTTCAGTACTTCATTCTTTGTGGTGATGAATATTTGAGAAAAATGTATATTTTTTGTCTTCGTAAGAAAAGTGAAGATTTTGAAAACTTCAAGAAGTTCAAATTATCTATTGAGAACAAAATTGGTCGTCACATCAAAAATCTCCACTCAAATTGAGGGGGGGAGTTCACCAGTGATGAGCTCAAATCCTACCTACAAGCTCGCGGGATTCATAGAAAGATGCCTCCTCCACACACGCCACAACAAAATGGTGTGTTGAGATAATAACTCTTACTATCATGGGAATGGTACGATGCACGATCAATGATTCAGGACTAGCAAGGACATCTCTGGGTAGAAGAAACAAATACAATTATATATTTTTTTAATAGAGTTCCCACAGTTTATCTTGGGGGAGTAACACCACATGAAGCATGGTAAAAAAGGAAGCCATTTGTTGCACATCTCAAAGTATTCATGTGCAAATCAAGTATGCACATACCCAAGCAAAACATAAACAAATTTGATGTGAAATCACAAAAAATCATCTTCACTGGGTACATTGAAGAGACTCTCGGGTATAGATTGATGGATCTAAAGACAAGGAAATTATACACCATTAGAGATGTTGATTTTTTTGAGAAGAAGAAAGCAGAGAATCCTCCTTTGGACTCACCTGATGTAGATTTTTCACCAGTTCTAAAAACAAAAACTGATGTTCCCATAGATGATGAAAGTGATGATGGGGATGAAGGTAATGATAAGATAAAACCACGACCCATGGGAGAAGTTCTGTGTATACCCAATTAGTATAATAGCATGCTACAAGATGCAAGAATGGATTCTCCATCGGATACATCCACCACTTGACCATAGACTCACAGTAAAGCAAGAGAAGAAGAAACTTTTCTCTAATGAGTAGAGTTATTGAATCTTATGAGCTATCTACAGTCCAGAAATACCTACATTCAAAAGCTTGGAAAGATTCCATGGATGCTGAGTATAACTCAGTGATGAGAAATAAAACTTGGTAACTTGTCGATATTCCACCAGGGAAGAAACCCATTGGATCCAGATGGATATTCAAAACAAAGTACAAAGTAGATGGGACCATAGACAAGTACAAAGTAATAATATGTAGAAAAGGGGTATGTATAAAAATAAGACATTGACTATGAGGAGACATTTTCTCCCACAGCTAAGATCAAAATGATCAGTATGATATTTGATCTAGCTGCACATTTTGGTTGGAAATTCCATCAAATGGACGTTAAAAGTTCCTTTCTGAACAGATATTTACAAGAAGAAGTCTACATGACTAACCTGAGGGATATATTATACCTGGTCAAGAAGAAAAGGTATGCAGACTCAGGAAATATATGTATGTCCTTAAATAAGCACCTTGGGCTTGGTACATTAAAATTGATGAACATCTCGTACAACATGGATTTGCTAGAAATCCAGATGATCCCAATCTCTACCTCAAAAATCAAGGGGGGGAAATTGTGATTGTTTTTGTTTATGTCGATGATTTAGTCATCACTGGTAGTTCAGTGAAGATGATCAATGCAACAAAGAAATATCTTAACTGATCATTCGACATGATAGATCTCGAGCTAATCCATTATTATCTTGGATTTGAAGTATGGTAGAAATATAATCACATCATTGTTTTTCAGTTGAAATATACCAAGAAAACTCTCGAGAAATTTAGGATGATGGATTGCATACCTATTGCTAGACCTATGGAGAATAGATTACAGTTATCTCGTTTAGATCCATCTCTTGTGGTAGATATAACTCTCTATTGGTAGTTGATTGAGATTCTCATTTACTTAACCTACACTAGACCAGATATCATCTTTGCAATGAGCTATCTATCAAGGTTTATACAGGAACCCAAAGTTTTTCATTGGAAGGTAGTAAGTTGAATCTTGAGATATCTCAAGGGAACAGTGGATCTTGGTCTAGAATACAAGCAGAATGATAAATTCTTCTTGTATAGATATTTGGATTCAAATCATGCAGGCAACATTGATGATAGAAAATCCACTTCATGGTTTGTGTTCTTTATGGGATCTAGACTAATATCACGGGGAAGTAAGAAACAACACTTTGTTTCTCGTTCTTCCATAGAATCTAGGTATCATTCTATAGGTGAAGCTTTCTGTGAAGTGATATGGCTATGTCACATACTTGAAGGACTTGGAATACCACAGGAAAAATTTACCACCTTGTATGTTGACAATGAAGGTGTTCTCAAACTTGTTCACAATCTAGTTTTTCATTAAAGAACAAAGAACTTTGAGGTACATGTACATTTCATAAGTGAGCATGTCTTGAAACACAATATACATCTCCAATTTTGTCCAACAACTGAACAACAAACAAATATCTTCACAAATTCACTTTCGTGTGACAAGTTTGAGTTGTTTAGAGAGTTCCTCTCCTCATCCCTTGAGGCAATGCAAAATTAAGGGGGGGAATGTTAGGTAAAACTTAGTATACCTAAGTTAATTATGAATTTACCTTAGTTAATTATTAATTAGTGGTAAGTTGTTATTAATCATTTATTGTTTGTAATTGGGAATAGTATTTCCATTCAAGTATTTTTTCTTTATTATATTTATTATATGGCTATATTGTTTAAAACCATATATTTGTAATTATATGTGAACATGATTATATATTGTTACATTGTTGCAAAAACTTGTTTGTTTGTACCTGGCTATATAATTCCTATAAGAATTACAACACTTGATTATAAGATTGATTTGATTTGACATCAATAAAATTACCAGGATTCTGTCCCTATTGATCATTCTACATGTAAGAGGTTGATACAGTTGAGGTATATATTTGGATGGGATAAAAGTGTTGATAGGAGGTTGGTATGAATGTGGAATATTTTGAGAATGGATTTGGGAGATAGGGGCAGTTGATGCCTGTTGTGAATAAGGGTGAGTACTAGAAATAGAACTTGTATTGATGAGGTGTATAGATGTTGGAATTGTGGTGACCACATTTTGAATAAAATACGTGGGTTTTTGTGAAGGGGTGGGTTGAGATACATTAAGTGGGATGGATACTGATCTTAGAGGAGGCATAGAAGACACAATGGAAGCTGTAAGACTAGATGTGGAAGGGGAAGTGATGAGGGTGGTTGTTGATTGGTTGTGTCATGTGATGAGATTGTTCTATGATCGAAGGTGATGACTGAGACTGATCATGCAGAGAATGATGTTTCTAAACCACTAGTAGTGGCATAGGGATGAAGCTATTTGATCCAACTTGTGATTAGTATCAAAAATTTGGGAAGTCTCAAAGGTAGAAATAGAGATAGCAGGTCATTATATAGGTGTGGTTTGTTGGAGGAAAACAACTCAAGAATCAAGATAGGTGTTAAAATCCATAAGGTTTGAATCCAAAGTTTTTGTAAATACTAGATCACTGCTATTCAAAAGTGAAGACTATATGGATTTGGGATTTATGGTGTGGCTGATTGACTACTAGGATAATGATTAGGTTCTTGATTGGATATTGAAGGTGACCGAAATTGATTGATCACACCTGTAATTTCTTAAAGGTGATACTGGATATTATCTAGGGGTTGTTAAAGGTGATTAGTCATATTGTCATAGTTTTGATGGTGACACTATTTTCTCTTTGTAACCATAGACTAAACAAAGAATAAAAAAGAAAAATAAAAGGCTATATGGTTGATTATAACAATCAGAAGAAATCCACACAAGAATTTTTTCAGTTTATCTTGATTAAATTATAAAAAAGTGTGAAACTTTAAAAATGGATAAAATTTTACTAATAGTTAGCAGTCTAAGGCTGGTTTCAAGTAATGTTAAATTATGGATTCCTCAATATACCTGAAGGTATGTGAGGTTGAATCTATGTTGGTGTTGATAAGAGGTATGGTATTGGGGCCTACCCACTCACTTCATGGTCCCGCAGTGATAAGGGTGTTGGGTGCTTAGCCGATATACCACCCATAAGATTATTTATAATCATTCAAAACATCAAGTTATCTTACCCTATTGGTGATTAAATCTAAGAAGTTCCACATGGGAAGGATTTTTTATGTGTGAGTTATGTTTGATGTGGTTTGGTTGCATGTGAAGGGAGTTTTGTGAATGCAATTCTTTGAACTCCTAGTTAAGATATGTGAGCAAGACAGTCTGAATGCTATTTTTAAGATCAAAAGGAAGTGTTTCAATTTGATGAGCACAAACAAACAGGATATTGTGCCAAAATAAAATGATTAAATAAAAAGAGTATACCTGTAATTGCTTTTCCTTTTTAATATTTTGATTTTTGAGTTTTAAACAATAGCAACATCAAAGTTCTCCAAGCCAAAAATTTAGATGAGATAGATAAATAAAAAATGAAAGATAAAAGGAAATTATAAATCAAAAAGGGACTAAAGAGGTCCCACCAGGTGTGCCATGATATTTAAGGAGTTTTTCAGTTAGGTGCTATTAGTGGAGAAAATACCAAAAACTTAAATAAGTAGGGTTTACCAATACCTGCACCGATAATCACAATGTTGGGATGATGTAATACAGACAATGTAAATATATCATTTTTTCACCGAGAGAGAATACGTATTAGAAATGACATCTAAACAAAAGGATATTAGATAAATATGATAACAAGCTGCTTTGCAAGTACCAATCCAAGGAATCAAAAGCGACTTCCTTAAAGGGTATTAACTCATTTGATATGATTAAGTTATTTTTATGATTATAAGATAAATAATGAAAATAAATTATTTAAAACTTGAGAGGGATAGTGATACCTTTTTAATCTTTGTAAGTGGCCCAAGCTATGGTAGTAGTAAGCTCAAAATCCTTGAAGTAATCATACCAGAACTCTATAATAGATTCTTGTTCTTCTTGGATGATTTCAATCAGATCCTCAATATATTTGATGTTTGGTGTGAGAATGATGGTGTAAAATATGATCTCATAGAGAATATAAATTTTTTCCTAGATGAACAGCTACTGGACGATTAGAAGATTGTATATATTATTGATAGGATGTGGCAAACCTGGAACATTCATCTATAAAAAATCCATCTTGTAAACAACTTGTTAGACCATAATTATATAGCTATAAATATGATAATCCTATAAATTATAAGAAAACATAGGGATCAATGGAAATCAGGGATCGATGGTGATCAGACACAAGATTCTTTTTTGATAAAATAATTAATAAAAAAGAAAATAACAAAGTCCAGAGAAATGGAAATTATGTTAGACAACATTAGGAGGCATCTAGAAGTTGTGCAATCCAAATAATAAGAATTTATATGTATTTCTAAGGCTAATGATAAAATTATAGATTATGGATACTAATCCACGATGATTGGGAGTCAACGAAGATTGGGGATAAAATGTCTTTGATGAAAGACTTGATAAAACATACACTGATTGATGATAGAGAGATATGGAAATGGTGATATAAACTATGAGGAATCTAGGAACCCTTAAGATTCTCAAAATGGATATTTAGATTGGTTTAGGAGAGTAATAAAGGAAACAAAGGACCACAGAATGATCAACGGAGATCTCTTTAGAAATCAAAAATACTATTACAAGTGATCTGAATGATTGAATAAGAGGCATAAATAAAGAAAACTATATAGACCATAACTAATGTAAAATAAAATTAAAAGGTGGAAGAAATGTAGATACTAACCTTAATAATGGGTTAAGGAGATACAACTCCCATAATGGTTGATTGATGATCTGATATAGTCCCTGAGGGTCATGATAGCTTTGAAATTAGGGTGTTGATATTCTTCAACACCATGATGTCATTTACAAATTCATCAATTTTTCCTCATGCAAAAATTATAAGTGGTTGTGGAAGAGAGATAGAGGTTGGATAAATAGAATCGATGACGTCCGTAAGGATCACCAGCGATTTTGGATCATTATTGATTTAGTCCAACAAGTCACAAATAAACATGGAAAATATGAAATATGGTTTAAACCACTTTCCATCCAAGATTTTATGTTTTTGGGTAGACTGTGAGAGGTTATGGATTCGGGTAGTAATAGGTTGGCTATAAGAATAGATATAGTAAATAGGTTAAGTTGGTTTTGAATGGTTATAGAGGGGTAAATAAGAGTTACACGGGTGATTTAGAGTTTACAACAATTATTTTGAAGTGTACATAGGATAGTGATAGTAATAATGTTTATTCTAATGTGTTTAATGTCTATCGAGTCAGATAGGGGTGAAAAAGTGGTGTCTATAATATCCATTCCTCCAAAAGCATACAAGATGAAGTCCCTTTGATAAATCAAGATTTATAATGGTAGGTTCTTATGCTATTAATTATTTAATGACTTCAAAACTATCCTTCCCTTCAATATTCCAGTTGAAAGGCATATTTTTCTTCAACATAGATGTCAGTGGCTTGACAATATTGGAAACATTTCGAATGAATTTTCTAATAAAGTTGATCGTTCCTAAGAATATTTTCAATTTTTTCTTATGACTAGGTAATGAAAATTCCAATATGGAACTTACCATCTCTAGATTTATTATAAGACCTTTCTTAGAGACACTATGGTCATGGGGTTTTCCCTCATGCACTAAAAATATAATTTTTTGGGATTTATAGAAATCCCAAATCATCTGCAACACTCAAAAACTTATTTGAGATGGAATAAATGTTCATTTCCATCCTTATAGAACACTACAATTTCATTAAGGTATACAATAACAATGTTATTGATCGACCGATTGAATGCCATATCCATGGATCTTTGAAAGGTTTCTCTTGTATTAGAAAGGCCAAAAGGCTTTTTCTTATAAACATATGTTCCCCACTGTTTGGTAATTTTTTTTAAAACTAGTCTTCTTCCTTCACCATAATCTGATTATACTCTAAGTAGCCATCTAAATGAGAAAACCTCTCTGACCTTACTACCATTTGCAAAATCTTCTCCATAGAAGGAAATGGGTAATGATCTTTCAAGGAATCCTTGTTTAAGTCCCTGAAATCAACACAACTTTATTTACCCATTTTTTCTTTACTGGAACTAGGTTGGAAATCTAAGATGAATTTTTAATAGGGAATATAATGTTGGCCTTGATTAACTTGTTTGACTCTTTCTTCCTTATATTCTCAATTTGTGGGTTGAAAGGTCTTTGTTTTTTCCTAATGAGTGTAGCCATTATATCTAGCTCCATGTTATGTTGGGAAAAATATGATCAAAACCCCTAATATATTCATAACTCCATAGAAATACATCAACAAATTATTGAAAAATTCATGTTTCTCTTGTGGAGTGCATACCTTGTCAATCTTAAAAAAGTTGTCTTTACCAAATGAAATTGGTTAAAAATATTTACCCTTGACTACCATATTTTATTTGTCTTTCCTTATCTAATTATTTAAATTAAAAATAGAATCCAAGGTGACTAAGACTTTGTGCAATCTCTTTAACCTCAGCTTGATAATCTACTCTCCATAATATTGTAATTTATCTTGAATTTTTGATGAAAACTCATCCTCTTCTTATATAAAATTGATAATCTCATGGTCACTTTCAAATAATTTCTAATTAGTAATATTGTTTAGGATAGAAGGTATTACTTCTAATCTAACACACTCTTATAATCCACCCTTCCTAATGTTTTCAAGAACATTAAACTTATCACCAACTACTACTAATACATTAACTAATTCATTCTCCTTTCTTGGTATGGAATGGATGTTGAATTCCTTGAAATATTATAAGATATATCGTACCCTATGCTTGTAGGATTTAACAAATCAATATTTTTTACATTAAAACCTCTTATCTGATCTACAACAAAATCACTATCATGAAAATTTTGTAGTTATTTAACATCTTTCTTTCTTTCCCATTGTAGGTCATGTAATAGAGACTCATACTCATCTAAGTTGTTAGAACAACTGAATTGAAATATTAAAGTAGAGAAATAATTCACACCTACAGGAGATGAAAGCACTACACCTCCTCCTACACCTTGTCTAATCTTAGATACATCTAAGAATATTTTCTAAATTCCATCATCATGCTCATTAGGATTCATAATACTATGAGTAGGTTAATTCTCCTTGTGTAAGAAATAGATTCTTAAACCAACCTCTTCAATATTTTTATAAGGATAAAAACCATGGCATTAAGCTTCCCATTCATCAAGCTAAATATATGGAATGAATCTAACTTGAGAGTGTTTTTTTCTTAGATAATTAGGAAGTCTTCTTAATAAAAAATTGAGTAATTTTCATCAACAAGACATGATACATAAGGCTCAATATGATATGTGGTAGTAATATAAGACCTTATATTAGTTTTAGTGTCAACCCTAATCCTAAAAAGTATTTGAGACCATTCAACTAAGTAAAATCTCTAAAGAAGTGCAAAGAAAAGAATGGAGGAAGATCAATAATGAAAACATCATGAGCAATAGAGAAGTTGGGCATGCATACAATGTGATACTCAAAACCTTGACAACCCCAATAGTTCCCATTGTTGTTCCATCCAATTACACCAACCCTTTCGAGAGGGATTCATTTCTAAGACCCATATGATTTTCTATCTATTTTGTCATCACTAAACTACTTTCCCCTGAGTCAATTATACAATTGTGTACCAAGTGATTACCAATGATTAAGGATACATATAAGGGAGGAGGTTTCATACTCTTTCTTAGCTAATCATCCTTTGATTGAGGTGTATTAGTGAGAACAAATTTTTCCTTATGTTTGGATGATTAGTTTGAAAAGATAAGTTGGACATGGATGGTGCAAAAGATCTCTTTGTCACATAATAGCCATGGATTCCCACATTGAAATGTTCACATTAATCTTCTTCATTTTCTTAAGAATGTTAAAGGGATCACCTACATATTTTTTAATAGATGAGTGGTATTCTCTTTCCTTATCTATTATATCTGTTGAATCTATGTGAATGGCAGAATTTGTATGTTCTATGGATTATCTTTGAGTTACAGGTACTTCTTGTCACGTGGAAAAACTATTCCACATGGATCCATAGTGTTTCACAAGTCTAGAGTATATTGTGGGTTTTCTATATTCTTTGGATCATCTGATTAATTACTAATTCCACATAAGTCCATAGTTTCTCTATGTATGAGATATAGACTTCATGAATTAGAATGTGGAGATATTACTTCCATTTTTCTCCTTTTGGACTTGGTGTTAGTTATTACATCTGAAAAATAAAATTGATTATTTCCTTGCAACTAATTAACACCACACAATTCATCCATTTGTGAATTTACAAGTGAAGTGCATGTTTGTGGCTCTTGAGTAGATTTTTTTAGTGGAAGTGCTTCTACTGATGTAGCTTGGGGAAGTTAATAATTTTGCACCAGCAAAGCTTTATTTAGGATGCCATTTACACAATTGGATCGACTATGAGCTTGATTGTAAGGAAAACACCATTCATAATCTTATATTAGGATTGTATGATTGGAATGGTTTCACATAGGTAAGTTAGCCTTAATTTTGAGAATATTATTAGTATGGTGCTTTGTTGGGATGATATGGAAGTTGATAAGTACTAAAATATTGTGCTTGTTGCATTTTCAAGGTTACTGGCTCATTTCCATTTTTTTGTAGTTGTGTCATAACTTAATACAATTGTAATTCATTAGGGGTACATGGGGAAGTAGTGACTTGGATTTGAATTTGATTTTTTTGTGTTGGAATAAGAGATAATTTAGGTTCTTGATAAGGACCATATTATCCTACCTATGGGAATATGGGGATTGGAGGCCTTGGTGAAATTTTCCCATCCTGAATAAGACTATTATATTCCCTAATTGTAATATCATAATCATCAGGGAGAGTTCTTACCCCCATGGAGGATCATGACTAAAATTTCACTATTGAAAGCTCTAAAATAATATAAAATGAAATATTGAGGTGTAGGCATTAACATATGTGGTATTTTTATCCCATGTTATTTGAAATCTGATATTAAAGTTATACATCAACTTATGTGGATCCCTCTTTATTGTAGTTAGCTACGCTACTAAAGATAAATGGTCTGACTTGACTTCAATTTTTTTTGCAAAGAGCTTCCTCTAATTCATCCCAAGTGGTGATAGAATATATTCTTAAACCCCTATACCATTATATAAATTTTACATTGAAAGAAGAATCTTATTGTTACATTCTCTTGTGTAATGTGATAAATTGAGCATATGCAACACATTTGATATGTTATATGATATTTTTTATGTTCTCTCTAGTGAAGAATGGATCACTTTTCATAGTTCCAACTCGTATATCATCATGTTGAGCTAAAAGTAGAGGAATTCCTCCATTGAATCTGTTAAATTCTTAATTTATTTGATGATCCATGAATATGATGGGTCTTGCAACCCTAGAAGATGACAAAAAATGGCCTACGAGGAGGATTAGAGAGAGTTTTGTTTGGAGGTGATGGATATATTTGTGGTGATATTCATATTTTTCTTCTCCTTGGTGAAATATACAAATAATAAAAAGTCTCTCCACTTTCTATTGTTTTCCTTGTTTGAACTCTTCTTATGAGATAGAGACACTTTCTTTCTTAAATTAGTAGATGTGATTATGTGTTGTTGTAGAGCCTCTAAAGGATACAAAACTCTAAGATATACACCAATACTAGTGATATGATATCAAATCCTTCAACTGTCCCACCATGTGTACCTTAAAGTGTTATCACACAAAAGTATCACATGAAAAATCAATAATTTTGGCTAACATGGGAATGCATTAAAGGTGTACGACCTTGCTCCTTGAGACAACACTCCAGATAATGTTGGTTAATTATATCCTATCTCACTGCAAAATATCCTAAATAAATTCACAATGAAACTATCATAATATAATATAAAATTTTCCATGGTCCAAGGTTAAGAGAGAAGAAAACATTAGAAAATAAAGGAGGTGATGCACCAATAATAGAATAGGGATTAGTTCTAACCTTAAAGAGACATGTAGATAACCACACACAAAATAATATAAGGAAAAAAAACTCTAAGGGAGATAAGTGGATAAAATTAAGGATAAATAAGAGGTTTGAGCATCCATGTCAAATAAAAATGCATTCAACGAGAGAAACCATAGTTGTATTACACTTAGAAAATATTCATTTACATTTACAAATCAGAGGTCTAGAATTCTTGAAAAATGCAAGTTATATAGGTCTAGCGGTAATAAATGGGATATCTCTAAGATAGAGCTTCCAAATCAATAGGAAAGAATCCTTAAAAATGTGCCTAAGCACTTAAATTTATTTAATATGAGAGAGGGAGAGAGATATTAAGGTGGATTCAAATTAGAATCAGTAGATGAGTGAAACCAAATATTCCAACTAGTAGATTTGATGTCATTATTCCTGTAGATGAGTCTCCATTGATTCTGACATATGCCATCAATTTTTTTTGGCAAGAGCATTGACAAGTCAAAAAACATTCATTGAAGGTAGGTGAGGTGGTTAGGCACCTGAAATGAGAAAATTATGTTTTCCCCCTACAATATTGTGTTTTTATGGTTATCCATTAAAAAAAAATATTTCTCTATGTTTCTTCATTGAAAAATATCCTTTGGAGATACAAAGTGAACAAAATAATTCCCATGTAGTTTAGAGATCCCAGTTGAAATATATTAGCCAAACACTAGTGTACATTTGGGGTTTGAAATGCTTTGTAATTTGTAATTTCACCTTATTATGTGGTTTTTAGGCCTCTATGGGTTTCTTTATTGCACATCCTTCACATTTAAAATATGTAGCATATTAACCTTTTACAACCCGTGTCATACCATAGCTGAAATTTACAGCCAAGATTATGGCTTTTGAATCCTTCACTTAATAATTTCAGCTCTTGTAATTTGAAGAATCTCTTCTTTCTTGTTATGTGACATCTATCTATGAATGTGCTCCTTTGTTTTTTGGACTTTTAAATTCCATGGGACACTACTCCTTGGGGAACCAAAAAGACAATACGTTAGTGTGTTGTGCCTTATAATCTTAAGCACCTCATAACATACTTTTTCTTCCTTAGTGGCCCTACGTGGCATGCTCTTCTTGCACCATGGTTCATCCCGATCACAACCCATATTTCATTTCTCATCACAAAGAACTATTTATTTTTCTCCATTTCCATGGAAGGATAAACTCCTTTATTTTACAGATTTCACATGCAAAATCCATGGAACACTAATTTTGAAATTAGTTTTCCATTCCTTTATTCCTTACAACTTATAAATATTAACCTTTCCCAAATTGAGTTTTCATGAATTTTGAGGAAACATTATTTCATATTAAATACTTTGAAATATAAAATATGAATCAAGAAGGATCAACATGGTCTCTCTCCCTTTTCCATCTCCGGACCATTTCTATGGATATATTCACACCATTTAAATGGCTAGATTTGGACTATTTGTATGGCCAAATCTAGACCATTTCTATGGCCAGCTCCAAACTATTTATATGGGTAGATCCACACTCTTTGTAGAGTAATCTTTCAATCCTAGGAATTGATGAGTTGTCCAAAAATTCAAAGGGGAGAATTTTGATGACAATTGACTCCCCATAAATATCAAGGTCACTAGGGTAGTTCACCACAGTACAGTGGAGGCTACCAAAAACTTACCGCAACTTCAACTACCAAAGCTATGGTGATGGATACAAGGGTAGTTATATGGATAGATACAATAAATATCAAGGAGGTAAGAGTCTATCAAGACTATCAAGGAAAATAAAAGTTTCCAAAGCCTCATAAAAACCTCCTTCATCTATCCCAATGCTCATCCATGCCTACTTACCTCTGAAAATGTCCAGAAACCATGAAATACCCTACCTTTTTAGCCATGTTCTCAATGTATCGTTACTCCAGGACCTTAAATATGCTCTAAATATATGAATATTGACCCCAGATTCCTTCTAAACTTCATATGAAGTGTCAAAATACTCCTACCATTCTTAAAAAAGATTTCCCTACTCCTTATATAATGCCACTATCTCTTACTGCTTGACCTAGGTCTATGACTAGGCCTAGAATGACCTATCTCAACACAAACTTCACATGAAATTACCATGACAACACCTTTCAGACCCTTAGATACATATACCACATCATATTAACCATGTATTAAATCATGAAAACCTCTTACCACCTTTAGAGTACACATACTATCTTGCACCATGCTCAAGACCATTCCTAGACACTATGTGAAGATCACAAAACTAGACACAACCAATAAACCTTCAATCTCAGACATGAATGCCACCTTATGGAGACACATAAACCACCATGAAAACTTTTGACATCAATGTACCACTTGAAAAAAATGAAAACACTAGACATTATGGCCAATAAATAATATTCCTTTACAACCAAAACTACCATAATTTCCAAGCTAGGTTAATCCACAATAACATGGTAAACTCATCAAACCCCAATCAAATCAAGATTAATAAAAAAATAATTCCTCTACTATATCTACCAATCCATATTAATAATGTATACTTAATGTGGGGGCATCCATATTACCACTAGACTACAACCCCCTAGTTGATAAGTATGATACAATTTTATTTTAATCGATAGATTATGCTTTGAAATTATAAATGACATATTCAAAATATTTGTATAATATAGGAAATGAGAAATGATGAAATAAAATAAATGGAGTAATTCTTATCTAAAATACCCCCCTCCTAGGGTCATTATGGTAAATTTCATTTTCATTTGAAATTGCATAGTAAAGTTATCAAAAGTGGGAAAAATCAGTGTTAGGGATGTTTCTTTCCTTCTTTCTAAGCCCCTCATTTCCATACTTAGACAAAAAATCAGAAAAAATTGGTTCATTTGGGGCCAAATCGGATAAATCAGGCATGGGAGGAACAAACAGAATAATTCCCATGTTCTTTATTTTTTCCACATTGGCCTTAACAAGGGAGTGAAGACATTTTACTATGGAAAAATTGGATTTTTGGGGAACCAAAGGAATATTTCCATAGGGCTAACAGTTATCTACATTATCGATCCAACCGCAAGAAAGAAAGAGGTAGTGTTGCGGGTAATGCAGGATTTTTCGGGAACTGGCAGAATAGTTCTGTGGGGTCATTAATTCTTTGTATAGCCAAGTAAGATGACTAAGTTGTGATGGGAACTAACAAGTGATGAAATAGGGAGACATTGTTGCATACATAGAGGGAGAAGAGGGCACCAATGGAACAAGTGGAACTGTTCCACAGTTCCACCCAAGGACTAATTCTCCACAAAACACAAGACCTATAGTGGAAGTGGACAAGTCGAGATCCATAAGCTAAATAACAACAATTCTCTTTCTCCCTCAATTCCCTGATTGACTGATCTAGATGCACTTGGTAAAAATGGATTATTGTGGACTGTAACATCATGCAGGGAACTAATTGCAACCCCCCGAGCCTATGAAATTCTAAGGTCCATTACTTTCACCCAGTAACTCCAAATTTCATAAAATTGGTACCGTTGGAAATATCTTGGAATGTAATACACCATAAAAATAGATTTATTAATTTAGTTGAGGGTAAGTGGGTGAAAAGGAGAAAATACAATCCAAAATTATAAGATATATTTCAAGGTAGCTCAACCACCAAATTTGATGAAGTATGGTGCCCATTACATCTCCTACAAGCAAAGTATTATAGGGAAATGGTATTATAAGTGTGCCAATGCCTATTTTCAGACATTTAATGCATGTTGTTTATGGTTGAAGGTGGAAATCCATGTTTCCCTCTCTTTTCCCCCCTCACTCTCTCTCTCCCATTTTCTATATATTGTAAAATGAGGCTCATTTGTAAAGGTTGGACTTTATTGGAATACTATTACATAATAATTTAAGTGTTGCATATGTATTTTAAGTTGTAGGCATCATATTTGGATCTTTGCAATGGTTTTTTGACTTCTTCCTTAATTGTAATATATTGTGTAACTCTTTGAAGAAATAAAATTCATGTTTTGTGGCTATCTTCTTCCCTGACTTGTGTTTATTTCATTATATTTCCTCTTTATCAACTTGTAGGTATATTATTCATGTTTATTCTCTTTTACACAGTTTATTTCTATTATGATCCATGGGAATGAGATTTTGAATTTTTTTGGGACTTTAGTAATCATGCTTTCCCTCTCATCCTTCATTCTCCTCCCATTTCCACTCATGTAAGAGTGTATTTCCCTATTTTCTTTGTGTTATCACCTATATTTAGCTTAAGATTTTTAGTTTTATGCATTTCCCTCTCTCCCTAGTCCCTTGGAATTATAGAGAAGAGTAAGATAGTTGAATTTCCTTCCATAGGAGTAGTTTAACTTTAGGAATAGTTAAAGGAAATAACATTCTCTAGAGGTCTTTCTCAAAGTAGCAAGTCCCACAACTTGAGAGACAGTCCTAAGTTACCCAAAAACATAGATTGCACATTAATTCATTCATGAAAAACTAGACTGTGTTATTTTTTGGATATAATAGTAATTATTAGTGTAAGTATATTGATGCAAAGTTATTGAAAGTGTGTATTAAATGATCAAGTGACCTAATGTTACCTTAGCTTAGGTTTTCAAATTTTTACAAGAATCACATGAACATGGATATCTTCCATATGAAAAATAATGACCAACAATATAATTGAGATCTTAAGAACTTGAACATTTTTTTATCATGGGTAAATAGTTTTGAAGGGACTATACCCTATGAACAAAAAGGCTTACAAGCTAGAAACCAAAAGAGAAAACATTGAAAAACATCCAACATCAGTGGGTTCAACAGCTAGATTATACAATACAGTAACAAAACAGGATCCAGATGGATAGTGATCTGAATAAAAGTAGGATAGACAAAAAATGAACAAGAGAAAACCACCACGGGTCATCTCAGCTAAAAAGCAGCACCAAAAATGCCAGTCAATAGCAACTTCACCACCAGTAAAAAGAAACAGTGCCCCACATCACTTGATAGCCCAATCGATCTTGGCTTTAATCATTTGGAGTGAGACAAAGAATGCAATGGTGGTGGCCTGAGATGGGTCTTTCAAATCCACCTTGACAATTACAAGATCTCTATTCTCCTTGGAACCCCAAATGTCCTCAGTAATACCGCTGAGACTGCAAACACTATGCACATGTTGCTTGATGAAATTGTAGATGCTTTTAAGAGATGAAAGGATATAGTCATTTCTCCCTTTTGCATTGCCAAGCTTGACATCCAGAGATAACAACTTCTTGAAAATTTCAACAGTAATATCTTCATCTTCATCATTTTGCAGTTTCCTTTTACCCTACGTTTTATCCATATCCCTAATAACCCTTTTAAGGTCCTAAATATCCTTTTCCATCTTTTCTACTCTGACCAGAAAGTCTTCATCTTTAGGCTTCTCCACTGGATTTATAATGTGCAGTAAATTCATAACAAGCTCCAGGTCTTCATGACTTCTAAGAACCCTATGAGAAGTAGGGACCTTAGTTTTCATCTCTTTCCTTTTCTTGCTAGTAGTAGCAATATCAAGTTTTCTATTAGTAAGGGGGGGAATGGAGGTAGGGGAGGAGTAGGATCCGAGTGAGGGCAAGCTGAGAAGTGGTGATGAATGAGTAGTATTAACCCTTGATGAAGGGGAACAACCCTAGTGTGGTTTTGCACTTCTAGAATAGATTTTTCCAGAGAATTCAACAAGTAATGAGGAAAGCTAATGGAGACGTCTCTATGGAAATGATTAAGGAAGATCAAATGCTTTTGGGGAATAGTGACAAATCTCCCTTCTAAGGTAACATACCTTACCACCATCCTTGTGATATCAGCAAAAGACTCTGGAACAGAAGCAAGTTTGATGCCTACTGTCACAAAATCCAGATTCTCACACTCATCTAGAAACTTCTTATCTTCCACCTCTCTATCTACCCACTTGTTGAAGAATTTGGTGCCTTCTAGACTGAGCCCGGTGACTTGAGATATAAGCTCCTCTGAAATCTCAACTTTGATATTACTGTATTCAACCACTCACTTCCTCCATCCATGAGCAAATTTGATTGAGAGATCCTGATCAAAACCTTGGAATTTTTCAATAAAATTCATGAGTCCCCCTTTCTATAAATAGTTCCAGAGAATTGTATCATCTCTCCATGCGGGATTATGGGTGGGATTAGTCTTGCAAGGTGGTCCCCCCATTTTTCCTGTGCTATTACCTCTTCCAGCAATGGTAAAAATTTGAAAACTATATGAATCATTCTCAGTTCTATTTTTGAAGTCCTCCCAAGTATGTGAAGAGAAGTAATTATTAATTCTCATTTTGTAATTAATTAGCCGCAACTTAGCATCCACCCTATATCTATTAATGATGATGCTCCAAGCTGTGTAAATATTTGATGATGTCATCACTCTACACTTAAAAGGCCACTCCTTAGCATCAACATTACACCTATTAGTGATTACGTTCCAAGGCATGTAAATATTTAATGATATCATCATTAACTTTAGTAGGAAGAATGTCACCCCTTAACCAAGTTTGAGAAGTATTATTTACCCCAATATTTGCCAAGCCATCTACTACACAATTACCTTCACGGTATGTATGTTTGATTTCAAAGTTTTCAAAACTCTTGTAAATATCAGTAGCTTCAACAATAAAATCCCTGATTGACCAACTGGGGTTTTTTATTTATTTAAAATATTGATAATGTTCAGCAAATCACCCTCAATTATAATATTGGAAATATTACATTCCCTGGCAAGCCTTATTCCCCAAAGAGCAGCAAGAGCTTCAGAGTAGTGATTAGTTTGTCTACCCATTTTTCTAGAAAACGGAGCAACAAAACAACCTCTGTGATCTCTAATGACTCCCCCACCTCCAGAATCTCCAGGATTTCCTTTTGAGGCCCCATTAAAATTCAACTTATCCCAAGCACTGGGAGGCTGAATCCATCGGACAGTGGATCTATCAATACTATTGTTATTCTTGTTAAAAATAGTGCCAATATTCCAAGTAGCCAGAATGTGCTCTTCTTCCATAGGATAGATTCTATTTTTGGGGGGTTTTTATCTTTCAATGTTGTCTTTCACAGCAATGATAATTTCTTTGTAGACTTTTTTGCATAAATTTCTGGTATTCCTGAAAATGACATCATTATGAGCTTTCCAAACCCACCACATGGTGTGAGAGAGAACTAGTTTCCATAATCTCCTCACCACACAATGTTTGTAAGGAGAGTTCCATGTTCCCAAGCCTGAATAAAAGTATGGGGAAAGATCCATTCCTGATTGAAGTTTTCAAAAATGAGATGCCAAATTTTGGAAGTGTACTTACAATGAAGAAAGAGGTGTTTGATATCTTCTACTTCTTCTTGACACATGCAGCATCTGTTAGGCATGATGAATCCTTTCCTAATGAGATTGTCATTAGTTAGGATCTTTCCTTTAATGATAAGCCACTTGAAAAAAATTACTCTACGGGTTATCTCGGGCATCCACAGCTTATGCCAATCAATATCACTTTCAATAGAGGTAAAGAAAGAGTTGTAGCCAGATTTAACCGAGTACTCTCCATCAAAGGAATCTTTCCAAATGAGTTCATCCTTATGATTTTGAGGAATGATATGAATTAGGGAGAGATTACTTTGCATAGATGCAACAACAGTTTGCACATTATCCTCATCTACTCTGAACTATTTCCATTTCCTTTTATTTTCAACCACCGCAATATAGTCCTGAACTTTGTGCCCATAATTTCTAATTAAGTTGTCCTTAATGTGACCATAAGAGGAAATCCAGTTAACATCAGACCATTTTTCATTCTAGAAATCAATGTCTTGTCCATCCCTAAGCTTCCAACTACATTCGTGAGAGAGAATCTGTCTGATGTGTAAAAGATTGTTCCAGAAAATAGAGCCATTCGGAAGTGACTGATCAAAAAGGAAGGAATTCATGCTTTGATTGGAAAGGTATTTGATTTTGATCAACTCTGTCCAAGTTTTTTGCTCTTTTATGAGTCTCGAACCCAACTTTGCAATAAGAGTAGCATTCATAAGCTTGATATCTTTGATTCCTAAACCCCCAATCCTCTTTGGTTTACAGACCTACTCCCAAGCAACTAAATGGTATCTAAACCTGTCTTCAGTACCATGCCATAAAAAATGTTTTTGAATTTTTTCAATGCAAGAACTTGAACATTTACTTCAAAAACTATACATGGATTAAAAAAATTATGCATGAATATGAAACACCAAAAAGTGCATAAAACCATTTCCCTAATGAAATTTTGTTTTGGCTGAATATTGTATTATATATTTGCATTGGTGTATTGATTCATGTCATTAGTTGATTACCTACAACATGCTTATAGGTTTTCTTTAGAATTTAACCATAGTGAGATGAAACTACATGGATTGAGTCAAATGATATATAGATTCTTGAGCCCATAAGAAGACTAAGTAGTTGAGGTGTGAAGGGTTTTATTATGTGCCAGAAAGGTGTAAAGGCTCACGCAGAAGTAACTTTAGGAAGAGCATGAATATTCACACCCATGTATAACAGGCTCAGGACTTAGCTGCATTTTGAGCCACAATCAAAGTTGTAATGAGGAACATGTGGAGATGAGGAAAAGTTTGATTATGGATAAGGATATACATGGAGACTAGTAGCCTAAGGAAATCATGTTTTAGGATATGATTATCATGATAACATTAAGATCTATAAAGTGGAGTTAGTTATGGTTTATTTGACATTTGAATGTCAAGGGTACTTGAGTATGGAGGGGAATGATGTAATTTGGAATGTGGTTTCACTCTTGATTGATGAGTAGGTGGTGAAGGGAATATTCCCAAAGTTTTGTTGATATGTATTGATTTACATGGAAAGTAAAGAGAGAGCAGAGAAGGAGAGACAACTCAGATAGAGAGATGTGTGAGAATGCTTCCTGAGAAGAATCAATGTAGGGTTAGAATATTATTCTATTGATGTATCTAGTCTGTTTATGGATATTTTTATGTATTTGAAATGTTGGATTAAAATAATAGTGTTTGTTCTAAATACCAGTGCCCAATGTATCTAAATATATGTGTTATTTATTATTTTTATGGTCTAGATTTGATTCCTACATGATGTTCTTGATGTTCATAGTCATAATATTAGTTATCTTTACATGGGTTCAGTTGTGTATTCTTATTATAATATGTATGCATTTACTATTGTACATTACTCTTCCATTCATGATAACATTCTTGACAAAGCTCACATAGAAGAGGGGCATGACGCCTTCATGTGACTCAGGTGAGATCCCATGTTTAGGTTGGGTGATATGCCAGAGTGCCTGGGAATTAAAGGGTTAGGAAAAGTGACTACATCTTGGTTCCATTGTTGGGACCTATTTTGAAGTTGTTGTAAGAATGGCATATAATGACCAAATGCTTGACCTTGGACAACGTGGAACTTGGATTAAGAACACGGAGGATGAGTTTGCATAGAGATTCAACACTGGACCTAAATTTGATGCACATATATGGGTAGAGGAGCATTTGTATCATGAGATCTATGAGATGTTATTTTTTTGTTTTCCATTAGAATTGTATGAATGGTTATCAATGTATGCATTGAGGAAAATATGGTATTATTGACCTCGTGTTTGGACCCAAGAATATTATCAGTGGCTTTATGATGCTACTATGATATGGAATCATGTTATTGATCGTTGGTGGAGTGGTGTGTTGACTACCTACACATTGGAGTATGCAGTTTCTACTTATTCTTTCCCAGAGGTTGCTGAGTTTGATTTCTTGCGATAACTGAGAGGATATTTCTTACATTCTTTACCATTAGCCATTAAGATCTTGATCATCATTTTATTTTAGCAATGTTTCCTATGGCTATCTAAAATTTCACTAGGAGTAGGGAACAGAGGCAGGAATGGAAAGAAATGGTAGATCTTATGAAAGAAGTGGAGAGAAAGGAAAGGTGGCTCAATTATAATGAAGATCGAGAGGGGGAATTGGTGAAAAAATGTGAGATTGTAGGAAATATGGATGTATGGAGGTAGACGTTGTAGGAAGAATTTGAGGTTCACATGGAGGACATGGAACCTAATAACTTTGTGCTACTCCATATTGGAAATCATGGAAGGAGAGTCCCCTTGACTTCTGATGAGAGATCGTCATATGAACAAAGGAGATGGGCTGTAGGCATGTATTTGAACCCACCTGACGACCTAACCTTGTGCTTAGTTTTTCAAAATCTGAGACAAGTATTGCTAGTTTGGTTGGTTATGGTGTTGGTAAGTGATCAACATCAAATAGATATCATTTTTAATTAAATTCATTCATGGATGCACAAAAATTTCCTGTATTTGGTGGTATTTTTTTGGGCACGTCATTTGGATTAAGTGTGGGAACACAAAATGTAGGTATAACGTCTGGAAGTAGTTTATCTTCGCATACTATTGGAGCCCAGTTTAGCACAATGGTGGGAGTATAGAGTAGAAATACTCCAGGACATGTACCTACTACATCAAGGGATACATTAATTGAATGCCCTTGGTGTTATGTAAATAATGTTGATTTAATCTTCAACAAGGGATACATTAGTTTTGAAAAAAAGGAGTGCATAATTATTCCACCAACATATGAGAATTCTGCACCTTATGTAGATCCTTAGGGTGAGGAGGAAATGGATAAAATCTATGTGCACGTCATTAGATACCAAGAGGTTATTGATCCATCAAGAGAAGGAGTCATTGTGTAACACCTTTGACAAACTATTACTTTGATTCCATTTCCTCTTGACATTACAAACATTGACATGTGATTTGTCTTAGGACGGTGTATTATTTTGAGTGTTAGAAATCCTGTTTGCAATTGATAAATTATTACTGTACAGGGATTCATTTTTTTGTGATTATGTTTACATGAAAATGAATTCATTCTTCTTTGTGTTATGAAAGGTTATGAACCTATATTGTTGTTTTCATACTTATCATATGTTAATAGCAAAACCTTGGATCAATTCCATTGATCCAAGTAATACTTCAGTTCTTCTATTTTAAACATCTTGATAAAACTGGCATTATGAAATAGAAGTTAAATTGGGTCCTTATTTTGGTACCCTTTCTTTACAACTTGTTGTAAATGATGAGCTTGGACCTTCTTGTTAAATATTTTTATAAGACGCTGAAAAGTGTAAGTGGATTAAGGGCCTATTACGGGACTATTAAGGTGAATAACTTAACCTTAGTTGCAATGTCCTATCCTATGTGGATTCTAATCTAAGGTAATTCAGATCTACCTAATACCAATTACTAAGGTTTATGTCTTAACCTATGTTGGCATGTTTTAATTATGGCAAAGTATTGGAATAACCTAAGGTAAATACTATTTACCTAGACTAAGGTTGAATCCTAATCTAATGTAAATCTAATCTAATAATTTGTTAAGGGGTACCTAAGGGTTGCATGGAAAATGGTGATTGGTGGTGATGGTTTCTATGGAATTAATGAGATTTGATTTTGAATTTAATGAACTATGCACTACTAGTTTTGGTGGAGGCATGGGGAGTTAAGGGTATGTCTAGTTGGCATCATCTCTAAATTTGAGGTAGAGTTCACCAATTTCGGATGGTGGTGGCATGGAGAGTTGGGTGGGAGAATTGACTGTCCTTGAATTTATGAACCTCATTCATGGTGAAGAAATTGCCTAGGAAGGAATGCAAGTGGATTTTAGAGATGTTGTTTCGTTATTTGCTCTTGGTGATTTTTGTTTTACATGGATATTTTGGGTTCTTCAAACTAGCAGTTCTATTTTCAATCCTTCACTATTTTTTACACCTCTGAGCTATTTTTGATCCAGTGGAGGTATAAGAGGCATTAGGAAGTTTGGAATTGTTGACGTCACTTGGAGAAAGGAAAATATTATGGGAGGCTCTGCTGGAAATCTTCTGCAAATTGATAAAAGCTCTATCAAGCATGATAGGCTCTACCCATTAAGTTGTTCTTTTTACTAAACATCTTCATTGGAATGAAATATGCTCTTTCTTACTGCATTCTACTGCTTGAATTTTTTGTTTGAGGAATATTTGATGTGGGTCATTTCTTTGTTGAATGTATGAGTAAATTATGTTATAACTTTTGTTGGAACTAGAATGTTGTCAAAATTTTGTGAACTTCTGTTGTCTGTACAAAATGGATTAAGGAAAACACTACTTGATAAAAGATTTGAACTGGGTCTACCCTCCTTGTTGGAGGAAGTAAACTAATTTACATCTTCTGTGTTGTACGAAGTTGTTTTCAAATCTTGTTAGTTCTATTTGATCCTTACTGGAATGGTTGTTCAGATTCAATGTTTGTGGAATCAATCTTGCTTAGAGATAACATTAAAGAAGTTTTACTTTTACTTTGCTTGAGATTATTAAAATTTGTGAACTCCTTTGCATCTGTTTGAAATATTTGATAGGATTCCTTCCTCAAAATTTGATAATTCATGATTTAGCTTCTTCTGGAACTATTTGATGACATTGTAGTTTTTCCCACCTACATATTATGAAATAGCTTGTTATTGACTTCCATGTTTTTAGGACCTGAACGAATCCTTTTTTTTACCTGCTTGATGGAAGGATTGAAGGTTACCCTATTGTCATGATTTGAAAAGGTGTATTGAATTTTTCTATGCATATTTTCTATTTGAAGTCCTGAGCTTCAGGAGATACCCTTATCAGTGCATCTGGATAGATTCTCTAGTTTTTGCATTCTAGTTGGTGTTTTCATGATATTGAAGAGTTGGGATATTTAAGTTATACTAGGAAATAGTTTAGTTTTGGTTATATCAAGGAAATGAGTTGGAATGTTTTGGTTTTACTCTTCTCCCTTGGGCTTGATTTTGAGTACCTATTTTGGGGATTATCTCTTTTTTGTTCTTCATCATGTTCGAAATCTAAAACGGGATATTCCCTCTCGAATATGTAGCATGTTCTATTGACTCTTGTGAGAAGGAAAAAATTAGGGTAACTTGAATTTAAGTTGGGACAATCAGCTTATATTCATTTATCTTTGTTTTTGTGCTTCAAATTTTGAAAAAGAAATAAAAATTTATTAAGGATTTTTACCTCATCACTATCTCTCTATCTCTGTTGGGAGAAATAAGAGAAATTCTTTGCAGATTATATCAACATTGGAATGAATTTAATAATTCTGTTACTGAACTTGTTGCTTAGGAAACTTGTATTAGCTTCTGGGTCACAATGATAACTTATGTATTGTTGTGATTGTTCTCTTTATTAGATGAGAAGCCTTCTCTTTCAGGTTCTAAATTTCTTGTTTCAGACATATATATATGTACATCGATTAAATTTTTATTATGTTATTGTGTTCTAATGATTGTTGAAATTGGATGTTGCCCGATAAGGATCTGTTTCGGTTCTTTTTTAATTTTGATTGTGTTTCTTTCTTTTGAAGGATGAAATGATGAGACCATATCTCTTCCTTTTTGATTAAAATACTTTTCTCTCTTTCTAAGCTAAGGTATTCATTATTGGTTTCATCATTCTCTAAAGGAAATAGAAGTTGTCATATCTCTCTTCTCTTAGTTGTGGATTTCTATATTGTTCTTTTAGAACTCTAAAGGAGTTATTAATTGTTATCTCCCCCTTTTGTTCATTCTCTCAATAATATTAACCTATGTAAGAAGTTGACCGGTTTGGTTGTGTTAGCTAAAGAAAATGGCTAAGTAGATAGTTGGAGGATGTATCTTATTTTCTTCCCCTTCGCAGATGATTAATAAGGATGTATTGTTTTGATGAGTGACTACTTTAAGTTGTATGTAAATGGAAGCTATAATTACAAAACCTATTAATGATAAACATAAAACTCATGCTAGAGATGTCTTGAATTTGAATGTTGTATCTTAATTGGGAGACAATGATATTAGAATGTTGATGGTTCTTCCTAAATTTTGTCTTAGATATTGAATGTAATTGGGTTCAATTACACCTTGTTAAAGTACATTAATTTTGATAATTGGGAATCATTACTTCCTTAAAATGTCTCTATTTTTGTGAATAGTTTGAGTTGGTATCTTCCTTTGATTAGTATTAAAATAATCGAGAAATAAACTATAGATAACTATAGTAAGAATGAGGTGACTAATTAGGATGCAATATTACTTATCTAATATAATTTTCTTATAAAATCATTGACTGAAGAGTGAGGATTATATCATGATCTTTACTAAGTGATAATGTGGTTGATCATTTTGTTCTTCCTTTTATGATTGTTACATTCTTTTTTATATATCTTCCTGTAATGATTTACTATTTCATAAAAGAAGAGTTCTTTTTATGAAACAGTTAGTTGAAAGCACATCGTTTTAATGCTTAGTTCTTATCATGCTCAGTTCAATGAACTGACCCGTGCTAGTAATTTTTATAGATGGACTTCGTAAGTGATTAAAGAAGATAAGTTATTTTATGATACTTCTTATGTTTACCTAAAGACTTGATTTGTTATGAAGAAATATGATAATTATTGAGATGTATTGTAAAAGGAAAAATTATATTCCTTAGTTGATCTTATTAATGTTGTTTGACATGAAAGATGTCTAAAATTATTGGACTTGTAAAATGTGTATTTCACTTTGATGAATGGAAAAATATTGTGAGTTATTTGTATTGGATGTGTCATTCTCCTTATGCATTATGTGAAGGGAGTTTGTAATCTTATCTTTATTTTCTCATATTCTTGTCTGTATGGAATCCTTTTCAGTTTGACTTAAATAAGTTAGATGGAAGGGAATTAGATACTGTATCCCTTTATTGAAATGCAACTTATTAATTTGTCATGCATAGATGTTCTTTTAACTAAGTCACTATGGTTTAATACAAGATGTTCATGAAAGTGCAAATTATTTATGATGTCTTGTATAATGTAAAAGGGTATAACGAACCCTAATTCATAACAAGAAAGAGAAAGGAAAACTTCCTCTTGACCAACACCTTCATAGGTATAAAAAAATGAAAGGTAAATATGAACATTTATTATTAGAATTAATCTCAATGAAGTCTAATATAATGGAACTTGTTGTGGAACTTAAACATGCTAAGAATGATTAAGTTTAATAAGTGAATCTTATCATTGTTTTTTTTTCTATTTTAATCAACTTACCATAAAGTAATAAGTTGGTGGTTAGAAATAAATCATGATGTTTCTACAAAACATTAACAACTCAACTGCACATGTCAACCTTAAGGGTTAAAGAATTTAGGGTTCAGCAGGGTTGTTGTAATTAAACCTTAATTACGAAAAATAATTGAGTAATTCACTTATTACTGGGGTATGTAAATTTAGATGGGGTGATTAATTTGGATGTTGGCCCATGCCAACTGTAGAACTATACCTTCGTGGAGACTAGGGTCTTCATGAGGATAATGTGTTGCAGTTGACGTGTTGCAATACCCATCATAATTAGACCAAGTAGATCTACATAAACTTAGACTTGATCTTAGTTATACTCTAGGTCAGGATAGGATCGGTATTTATTATAAGGTATAACTCACGAAGAATTAGGATACTAGACACACACAATTGACTTAGGTTGATTGAGTATGTCTACGTACCCTTAGTAGTGTGAGTGGTACTCTATACCAAACTATGTTGCTAACTTGGGTCAGGGCTAAACCTTGAACAAGTGGACTGACAGGAGTTAGTGAAGACCATTCTAGATAATAGATGAAGTTGGGTGAAGGACGTATTCCATTTTAGGAGTATGTTGTCTAGGAATATAAACATAAATAGTATGTGTAAATCTTTGGCCAAAGTATCGCAAGTTGTTGGTTACGTTGTCATGTGTCACCTAATTTAAGAAATGGGATTTCAGATGAATATTGGTAACAAATATTCATATAGGTCTCTTAAAAAGAATACTTCAATACCTAGAAAAGGGTAAGAGAACCAAGTATACTTAGTATACAATACATTGAGTTAACATAAGAGATCGGTTATAAACCGAGTCATGAAATGAGAGATCATTAGTTCACCAAGTCATTTATAGCTACATATGGCTATCTGTCATAAGATTGATTGGCATGGAATGTGTGTTGTAAATTATCATTCTTTAGAACAAAGAACATTATATATATATATATATATATATATATATATATATATATATATATTCCCTTGTTCCTAAAGTCTTAAAATGGGAATGTTACATCTTGGTATCAGAGCTGAAGGTTACAGCTCTTGGACCTATTGTGTCCATAAATCTGATAAAATTCAAATTTTCTTGTTAACAAAAAATGGTCAGAACAAGAGGAAATGCTACAAATAACCCACCACCTCATGCAAAAGCAGCTACTACCCAAAAATGCTATGATATCCTTGTTTCCCTATTGGACACAAGAGATCGTTTGGCCGTACTTGAACAACAAGTAATGGGTAATGAGGAGGAGGAAGAAGATGTTGGTAATTATAATCAGCCACCTCCTATGGACAATGCTAATGTTGGAAATTTGGTTGTTGATAAAAATAATATAGCTAATGTACTTGATCAGCCTAAAAATAAAAAGGCAAAGCTGGTAGTTGAACTCACTAATTATATAAAAAGGATAAGTCCACCTAAGTTTGATGACACCACATTAAGAGATGGAGCCAAGAATTGGCTCAGTGAAATGGAGAAGTACTTTGCAATAAGGAACTTCTCAGAGGAAAATAAGGCAATATGGGGATCATATCATCTTTCCCATAAGCATCATCATATGTGGGACATCCGCAAGGTTGAGTTAAACATTGATGAAACAAATATTACTTGGGATCAATTTAAAAGTTATTTTAGGAAACAATGACTACCATAAATTTTTAATGATCAGAAAATGACTGAATTTCAGAACTTATCTCAGAGAAAGTTAACTGTAACAGAGTACTGGGAGAAGTTTACTAAACTCCTTAAGTATTTACCTCAGTATCAAACTGACGAGAAGTTCAAGATACAAAAATTCATCATGGGGTTAAATCCCATTATAGGTGGTCAGGTGGATGTTCGTAGCCCAACCACTATGAAAGGGGTAGTTGAAAAAGCCATAAGGCAGGAACAGAAATTGAAAGCAATCTCTACCCATAAGGAGGAAATTAGAAAGAAAATTCCAAACTCTTCATCATCACTTGCATATAAGAAGGGACAATGGAAGAATTTTGTATGAAAAATAAGTTTGTAATGGATAAAAAAAAGAAAACAATAGCAAATAAACCTATTGCTAATGTACGAAATAACTTTATCAAGAACAATAATAATGGAAAAAAGTCCTATGGAGGTCCAGAATGATAAATTTAAGGCTGGAAATAAATTTGAGCATAAAAAGGGATCTGTAGGAGGTTGTTACAATTGTGGCAAGGATCATTATGCAAATCAATGTCCTTTAAAAAAGGATGACCGTAATCTGCAGCACAAGATACACGCTGCAGTAGCTAACAAACGGGTTAAAAAACAAGTTACACCTATAGAGGTTTCAGGTAAGTTATATGGCATACATGCAACTATTCTCTTTGATATTGGAGCTACTGAATACTTTATTTCTACTAAATTAACATCAAAATTAAAAAGAAAAGCTCAAAAAATGGATAAATTATGGGCTATACATTATGGGAATAATGTTGTCCACATAGTTAGTATGTGTCTTTTTGGAGCAGTCCTTGACTTGCCTAGTTTTTCCATTGAGGTTGACCTTTATGTTGCTCCTTTAGGGTCTTATGATGTAGTCTTAGGTGTTAATTGGCTAGCTAAGCATAAGATAAAGGTTGACTATTTTGAAAAACATATTAGTTGTTTATATGATCTATAGAAAACAACATACATTCAAGATGTAAAATGTGAAATTTCGGTTAGGAAATTGTCAGTTATGCAACTTAAAAAGGCCAAAAACAAAGTTTGCACCTTATATGCAGTAAAAATTTCAGAAACTACTGAAGAAAGTAGTGATTTCTCGAAAAGATATTTGCTGTTATGAAATTTTAGTGATGTATATCCTAAAGAGTTACTTGGTTTTCCACCTAAAAGGGATTTTGACTTCACTATTGAGATAAAACTGGGAATTGAGCCCATTTCCAAGGTAGCATATAGGATGACTATGATTGAATTGGTGGAGCTTAAGGCACAGTTACAAGAATGTTTTTTCTAAAGGTTTGAAAAGACCGTGTGTCTCACCTTGGGGAGTGTTAGTAATCTTTGTGAAAAACAAAGATGGAACACTTAGATTGTATATCGATTATAGGATGTTAAACAAGGCAAAAATTAAGAAAAAATATCCACTTCCTAGAATTGATGATCTATTTTATTAGATGTGGGGTGCATCATTGTATTCTAAAATAGATCTTTTATCTAGATATCATCAGTTGCAAATAAAATATGAAGACATTCATAAAATATCTTTTAGAACGAGATATGGACATTATGACTTCACAGTCTTACTATTTGGATTAACAAATGCACCTGAAAATTTTATGAGTTTAATGAATAATAATTTTCAAGAATACTTGGACAAATTTGTGCTTGTATTCTTGGATGATATTCTCATATACTCTAAAATCATTGAAGAACACCATGAACATTTGAAGATATTTTTGGAAATCTTGAGAAAGAGGTGGTTTTATGGTAAGTTGTCTAAATGTTCTTTCTATGACATGGAAGTGCACTATTTGGGTCACGTTATAAGAAAAAATGGCATAGTTGTAGATCCCTCTAAGATTATTTCAATAACTGAGTGGTCTGCACCAAAGAATGTACATAAAGTTAGAATATTCATAGGTCTTGTTGGTTACTATAGGAATTTTGTTAAGAACTTCTCCAATGTTGTTACACCAATAACTTCATTACAGAAAAAGGATAAGAAATTTGTATAGATTGAAAAATGTGAATCTTCATTTAATAATCTAAAGGATCAGTTAACATCTCCACCTATTCTGGTTGTACCTGATCTTAATGGATATTTCAATGTTGTAGTGGATGCATTTGGGGAGTGTCTCGGAGGTATTTTGTTACAAAAGGATCATGTCATAGGTTATGAAAGTAGAAAAATCAAGTGACATGAGCTAAATTTTTCTCCACATGATCTAGAGATTTTTTCCATTGTTCATGCACTTCAGATATGGAGGCATTATCTTCTTGGTAAACCTTTTGAACTAAAAATTGATCATCTTGGGTTTAAGTATATTTTTACTTAGCCAAATCTGAATGCAAGACAATAAAGATGGTTAGAATTTCTATCTCAGTATGATTTTGACATAAGTTATATTAAAGGAAAAGAAAATAGAGTAGCAGTTTCTCTAAGTCGTAGGAAGCACATTTATGCTCTTATAATGTTGAGAACTCAGTTTAAAGATGAGGTAAAAAGTGTCATGGAATCTGATTCTTATTTTCAGTAAGTAAAAATAACACTTGTTGTAGATCTAAATGATGTGAGATATAAATGTTTTTAATTTGAAAATGATGGAATCTTACGATTTGAAAATAGGGTATACATACCGTTGTCAAATGATTTAAGAAAGAAACTATTAGATGAATTTCACAATTCACCTTTTTTTGGACACCCTGGCATTACGAAGATGATTGTTGATATAAAATAACAATATTTTTGGGAAGGGATGAAAAAGGATGTGATAGAATTTGTGACTCATTTCTTAGAATGTCAATGTGTTAAAGTTGAGCATGTGCATCCAGTTGGTTTATTGTATCCTCACAGCATACTGCAATATAAGTAGCAAGTAATAAACATGGATTTTTTTCAAGGGTTTCCCATGTAAAGGAACAAAAATGATGTTATTCTAGTTTTTTTTTTATAAACTAACTAAGGTAGCACATTTTATTGCTGGTTTATCGAGATGATTCACCAGTTTTAGAAAAAATATTCATGTATGAAATTTCCAGATTACATGGAGTACCTGAATTGATCATATCGGATAGAGATCCAAGAATGACATCAAGATTTTGGAAAACACTTAATGCAGCCATAGGGACTAAATTGAATTTCATTTCTACATATCATCCAGAAACATATGGATAGACTAAAAGAGTTAATCAAGTTTTAGAGGATATGTTATGAATGTATTGCATGGATCAACAATATAAATGGGAAGAGTACCTTTCACTAGTTGAGTTTGCGTATAATAACACATATCATGCCTCTCTGAAGATGGCACCTTTGAAAGCATTAGATGGAAGGAAATGAAGAACCCCTGTTAGCTGGGACAACATTGAGGATAGAGAGGTAATTCGACCTGAAATCCTTACGGAAATGGAATAGCAAGTTAAAATGATTCATGAACGCTTGAAAGAAGCTGCAGATAGGAAAAAGAGTAATGCTAACTGAAAGAAAGTTGATAAGAAATATAAACCTGGTGAGAAGGTATTTCTTCGGGTTAAACTAAAAAAGTGTTCTATAACTTTTGGCAAGGCTACCAAGTTATCACCTCGTTGTGTGGGATCCTTTGATATTTTTGAATTAATCAAACATGTAGCTTATCATTTTGCTTTACCTCCTTCTTTGTCTCGAATGCATGATGTTTTCCATATTTCTTTACTTAATAAATATGTTTTAGATTTTTCACATGTGTTAAATTGGAATTCCTTACAAGTCCAAGACCTAAGAATAATTGTGGTTAAACCCATATGAGTGTTGGAAACTTGCCAATTGCACTTAAGAAATCATGAAATAAGCCAATTTAAGGTCCAGTGGGATCAGTTTAACAAAGAGAGTGCAACCTGGGAAAATCTTGAAGATATGAAAACTAATTTTCCGTATTTGTTTGAACATAATTGATTCTATTGACTGATAAAATTTTAATATTTTATTCTTGATGTCAATAAATATGCTAGTCTTGGGAAGACATTACATTATTTAAAAATGGACAGCTACTTTAATGTTGATTATGGAATTTCAAAATCCAATTTTGTTTTGAACATATGAATGGAAGTAAAATAATTTGATTTGTCCTTGATGCAAATTGTTTTACTAAGTTAATAATTGGGACGATGATTCTTTTTTAGGAGGGAAGTATGTAGCATCTTTTACAAACTACTACTTTGATTCCATTTCTTCTTGACATTGCAAACATTGACATGTGATTTGTCTTAAGAAGGTGTATTCTTTTAACTATTTGAATTCATGTTTGCAATGGATAAATTATTATTGTATAGGGATTCATTTTGTTGTGATTCTATTTACATGAAAATGAAGTCATTCTTCTCTATGTTCTGAAATGTTATGAACCTATATTGTTTTTTTAATACTTATCATATGTTAAAAGTCAAACCTTAGATCAATTCCATTGATCCAACGTATGCTTCAGTTCTTATTTTTTAAACATCTTGATAAACTGGAATTATGAAATAGACGTTGAAGTGGGTCCTTATTCCCTTACTGTAAATGATGAGCTTGGAGCTTCTTGCTAAATATTTTTATAAGATGTTGAAAAGTGTAAGTGGAATAAGGAACTATTACATGATTATTAAGGTGAATACCTTAACCTTAGTTGCAATGTCCTATACTATGGGGATTCTAATATAAGGTAATTTAGGTCTACCTAATATCTATTACTAAGGTTTATGTCTTAACCTATGTTGACATGTTTTAATCATGGAGAAGTATAGGAATAACCTAAGGTAAATATTATTTACCTAGACTAAGGTTGAATCCTAATCTAATGTCAATCTAACCTAAGCTAATACTAAGCTAAGGGGTACCTAAGGGTTGTATGGAAAATGGTGAGTCCGTGGCAGTAGTTTCTATGACATTAATGAGATTTAATTTTTAATTGAATGAACTTTGTGCTGCCAATTTTGGTAGAGGCATGAGGTGTTAAGGGTATGTCTAGTTGGCATCATCTCTAAATTTATAATGCATGTAAAATTTGAAGTAGAGTTCGTTGATTTCGAATGGCGGTGGCATGGAGCATTAGGCGGGAGAATTTTATGTCCTTGCATTATGAACCTCGGTCATGGTGAAGAAACCACCTAGGAAGGAATGCAAGTGGATTTTCGAGAAGTTGTTTCATCATTTGCTCTTGGTGATTTTTGTTTTGCATGGAGATTTTGGGTTCTTTGAACTAGCAGTCCTATTTTCAATCCTTCACTATTTTTTACACCTCTGAGCTATTTTTGATCTAGTGGAGGTATAAGAGGCATTAGGAAGTTTGGAATTGTTGACGTCGTTTGGAGAAAGGAAAATATTGTGGGAGGCTTGGCTGAAAATTTTCTGCAAATCGATAAAATCTTTATCAAACATGATAAGCTCTACGCGTTAAGTTGATCTATTTTTTACTAAATGTCTTCATTAAAGGAACTCTACTCTTGAGGAAACAAATAGTTTAATGTGGTGTTTTTTACTAAACGTCTTCATTAAGGGATGCAAGGGAAGAGCATATGTGATCTTATTCCGTAAATTTTATCTAATCAAGTAAAAATCATGTAAAACAGCTTGCAAAAACAAGTATTTGATTAGATAAAACCTACAAGAATGTTAGCACCTTAACACAATAATTTCAAGAAAACAAAAGGACACCTGTGCCCCTATTTTGGCATTTGGCATGTGGGTTAGGGCATATACGCCACTTTATGTTTTTCTGATTTACAGTGCACGTGCGCCACCTGAGAGGCATGTGCGCCAACAAAAACTACATGTGTGTTACTCTATGTATGTTTGGCTTACCATGTACCTGCACCACCTGAGAGACGTGTGTACCACGAAAAGAGCGTATGTGCCACCTTTGATAAAAATAGGTGGAAATTTGGACAGAATTCTTGCACTACCGGAAAAGCATGTTCACCACCAAAAAGGCGTCTGCGCCACCGCCTTTGTAAAACAGTCTCGTATCTATGATAGGTTTTGATTTATAGTTAAGGTATAGTACAAAATGACGTCTATGCCCAGTTTAGTGCATCTGCACACTGGTTAGGGTATGTGCACCAGGGTTAGTGCGTATGCGCCAAGATCGATAAACAGAAAACTAGGTTTTGACAATGTGCCTGTGCCACCCGAGAGGTGCCCATGCCACATAAAACATGCTTCCACTCCTAAAAATGTTACTACTCCAAACCTGTAACCAAAATAAAGAAAAAAACACAAGAAAACTCACAATATCTCAAATTTTGACAAGTTAGTTTAAAAATGGAAACAACCCATTAAAATGATGGCTATGAACAAGAAGTTACACATATAAAATTAGCAAAAATTCCAAGAAAATGGACATTAATTACTACATGTACATACCAAAATTTATCCAAAACAATGAAATTTAAACTAAAATTCCAAGGGACTAGGTGTCCCACCAGGCATACCAAATGTGTGCATGTGTTGTTTTTAAACTAATGCTAATATGAGTAAAAGACTAACACCTAAATAGCCTTAATTAGCAAGAGTTAAACAAACTACTTAGCACCATCATGATAAGAATTAAACAAGGGTTAGATGTTAAACATTCATCAATAAAATTTTAAGCTAACAATGTTAAACATCTAAAATCCTCTATTCTCTAACAACAAATAAATGAAATGGACCTAGGTAGGCTCCATGGCTATCAAAAATGGTTGTCTTATTGGTGTTCCAAGAACCTAGGAATGAGGGCTAGTCAAAGTTGGGCTACAAGACCCTTTTGACACCTCCCATATGACCTAATCACTTAGGAAAGAGGCTTAACTCTTCAAGATGATGAACTCTCAAGAAAACAAAAGGCAAGCTCTTAGTCTATTTTGTTCTATATGCTTTGCATTTGCTTTCTCAAGAGAGTTTAGGTGTAGGTATAAAGGTAGAAGGAGGGCTCCTTATATAGCCCAATGGATAAAGGAAACACTTCATCCCTTTGCATGTGGGATAAAGGTAAAACATGATTAGGAATGGATAAGGTTGCTTTATAAAAGGTAACCTTACTTTAGAAGGGTTTAATTTATAATTAGCAAGTCATGGGAGTTGGGGGGTGCTTTAATTAATCAAAGGTGATTAAATAATAGGTAGATGTAAGCTTATAGAAGCTAATTAGAGGAATATTAGTATGATTTAGGCTATTAGAAGGGGATTAAATCAATTAAATATTGATTTATTGGTTAAATGGAAGGGAAAGCTAATTAATTAATAATAATTAATTAGTCTAGATAGAAGGGGTGAATAATTAATGGAAGGTCGTTAATTAGGTTGTTAGTTGGATAGGTGACTTAATCAATTAGCATATTGTAATTAATTAATGACAATAAGAGGGAATATGAGTGCTTTTGATGATATGTCGTCAATTTGTGAGAAAGGAGATAATTAGCACAATTTAAGTATTTAAATTACTTGGGCATAATTATGGGTGTCTACATTTGCCCCTCTTTGGGGTGGCGTAAGTGATGCCACTTCAAAGATAGTAGATGGAAGAAATTTTTGAAGGGATAGAAGAAAAATTAGTAGGAGGGAGAGATGCCCCCTCGAGTGTCGATGGGGTGATGAAGGAAGGTGATCGACGATTGAAAAAGGTGAGAAATAGATAGAAGAATGGGAAGGGGTAGGATTCCCCAGTAAGACGAAAGAGTAAGGGTGAGAAGAAAGTGGTGTAGAAGACATATGGGGAGGGGAGAGAAGAGCTTAGCCTCTAGCCACTATGTATTGGAACAATTTTGATGTCATCATATTGCCAAGAGATCTACGTCATCGGTCCTTATGAAAAATATAAGCATACGAAAAAGGTAGAATGACATGAAAAGCCATACTACGAACAATTGTCCATTGCTGAAAATACCAACTCCACGCAACATACAACAATGCAATGCAATATGAGAAGGAAACAAGCTCATTTAATAGGGAAAACAAGTACGAACACACATATCTAACCCAACAAATGGTTAAGACAGTTGTACAAATGTTTTGTTATCAAGTCTGAAGAGATCCACATGTTCATGATTGAAGACAAGGGTTAAAAATGATGCCCCGAGAAAGGATATATGCAAGGGGAAATGATAATGGACATGAGGTCCAAGTAAAAAGCGTTGTGCACAATGAAACAACACCAGGAAACAAACGTGCCCCAAGTACAGATGAAGAGGTCCACTAGCTTTGTGAATGGTTGTGAATCTGGTGATCCACGAGTCATATTAATCGAGGAAGATGTGAAACAAACAGTAGGATATGGAGAAAATACCATGCACAAGACACAAGTTTCAGCCGTAATAAGCAAGTTACCATTTTTGTAGGTTTTTTTTTTACTTTTTAGGATTTTGTGAAAAAAAATTGCCCTATTGTTATTTTTGATAACATATATATTTTTGAATTATATATATATATATTGTTTTTGTTTTTCTATTTTCTAAAATGCAGTGGACAGTAGAAGAAAATAGAAGAAATAGAACGAAGGGCCTAGTGCACAAAAAAGTGCCCTAGGTGAAGAAAGAAGAAACAAGCGACAAATAATGTCCTTGTTTAGTGGAAAAAATTAATAAAAATAATTATTTTTGAAAAATAATTATTTACGAGAGTGAATAAGAAGAAAAATCACCTAGGAGCAATAAAATTTCCCTAGGGAGAAGAAAGGGGTATTGGACAAAAAAAAATGCCCCAATACGGTAAAAAATAAGAGAAAAATAATCATTTAATAAAAATAATTATTTTACGGTGAACAGAGGAGAAAATGACGGTCGAAACGGGCTCCAGCCTTCACGGTGGTGAAAAACAAGTTAATATACCCCACCTGGGGGGTAAAATCATCACGACCAATTCATTTCTTACCGAGCACTATTGATTTTTTACCACGAGGCTCTGACAACATTGAGGACAATGGTGATTGCATGGGACTGAGTGAGGTGAGCAGACACAAGTCTGAGGGTACCAGTGGCACACAGACGATGGCCCCTTCATGAGTATCGAAACTTTGCTCATTAATTTTCGTCATTAATGCCTTAATTTTAGTAATTAGGGCTAGGAAGTCACGTCATTTGTGCATGTGCGTAGGTGCAGGTGTTCAATGTTGGGGGCACAGGCATCTCCTTTGGGGGCACATGCATCACAAAACACAAATGCACATGTGCAGGTACAAGCTACACACACCCATGCACACGCGCACACACTACACATATGCATGCACATGCACACATCAGAAAGGGGGCACACATGTAAAAAGTAGGGTGCACACACTAAAAGGAAGGACACACACCGGGGGGTACACATGCAAGAGCAAAGACATAGAAATGATGTCGCAAGTGCCAAATATGTGGCGCACATGCCCAAAAGGGTGCACAGGTGCCATGCAAGAAAGAAAATGCGTGCATGTGCACATGCCAAAAAGGAGGTGCACATGCCCAAAAGGGCGTGCAGGTGTCCCAGGCTCATGGAGGATAACATAGAAAAATGCCAAAAAGATGACACTTAGAAGAAATTTTAGGATTTTTGGGTTAACCCTAAAATGATAGATATATTTTTAGAAGAAATGTTAGTAACTGATAAGTGATTTGATATTTTACAGAGACGTCTGTCCAGTATTGCAAACGTGGGAGCGTCACACCCAGATAGCAGAGGTAGAGGGGAGCATGCGTCGGTGAGACTGACGAGCTATGTCTATACTTCTCAAGTCAGTGGGGCTAGGCCCCATGTCTTGGATGTCATCCATCACCTTGGACCATGGTTTTACTGACTGTGCTAGCCAAGTGATGGCATAATGAGAGCCAGTGCTTCCGATTTCCTATGGGGGAGATGACTGTGACCCTGGAGGATGTATGATGGATCCTTCAAGTGCCGATCATAGGCACTTTGATTGAGTACAGCTCTGATGTAGGGCTGATTAGAGAAGCATGCAACGATCTGTTTGATATAGATGACATACCATGCATGACGGTATGACCATAGCCTTGCATGAGTGCATTTCTGACCCGTTACACTGCATCAGGGGCCTCTGTACATTATGTCTCTTATCAGTGGGTTTTTTCTCACTGATAAGACAGGGACGTCATTCTGAGAGGGTTATTACCATTGGTACATGGTATTTTTAGTGGCGAGATGATATTGTTGGGGATCAGTGTATACTGGCCCACTTATACTTGGATCTGCATTTGATTACTTACCATGGTCAGAAGACCATGGGCCAGCTTCTTTATTACAGATTTGGTCATGGGACCATATTGTGATCGGATGCCCTGTGGGCACTTGCATGTGTCTGAGACCCAGAGGAGCCATCTTACATGGCATGGGTATCAGTAGGTGGCGATGCATGAGGCCACCTAGGAAGCCTATTCAGATACAGGTGAGAGTTTGATGAGCTTCCTGAGATAGATATTATATGGTGACCTTACAGACATATCCAGTGGCTAGAGGATGCCACAGAGCTCATTGTGTGCTTAGTAGAGCACTTTATCATCATCAGTTGCAGCTACATTATAGAGTTGTATCGAGTTGACAGGTGCCAGCGGCAGCTTGGCATAGTACAGGGGGTCCCACAACCAGATATCTGGTATGCCCATAGAGATTCAGAGAGGCATACTATGGGGCCTTGCATATCAGTGGCCCGAGCTAGGTGAGATTTTCATAGTGGTCCCACAAGCATGGGACCCAGCACAACAGGTCAGGGACCCAGGGAATGATAGTAGATTACGTGGCTTGGTATGCCACTATGTTACCTCGGCATCTTACCATCCCGTGAGGAGGCCTAGGTAGTAGGCACTCCTCCACCATAGAGATCTGGCATGGGTTGGAGCAGAGAGAGAGAGTAGTAGGTCCTGATCCAGAGGATCCATTTGATGGCCTTCCACATGATGAGCAGGGTTCCCCACAGGCACAGGGACCGAGGCCACAGGGCCCAGTATAGGTACACATAGATTGAGTTAGGTCCTTGAGTAGGGTCAGTCATCTAGGGCACCACAGGGACCAGCCTTGCATAGCCAGTGGAACATAGACAACCACATTGCAGCAAGTAGCTACAATAGGCTTTAGCTGAGAGAGACACGACTAGAGAAGAGAGAGATGAGGCTCGAGGCTGGTGTGTGACCATGATAGTTGAGTGCGATCAGGCTTGGACCTAGATCATGACATTTTTATCAGAGTGAGACCAGGCTCAGGCCTAGGCTAGCCCAGGAGGTGATAGTGTTGTGCTCTTCCAGTAGATTCGACAGATGGCCACTCAGATGGCCCAGGTTATAAGATTACACCAGCAGACATAGGCACAACTGCAGCCTATGATTTTAGAGCGAGATAAGCTCAGGGCAGAGTGTGTAGTGGGTCAGGCCGAGCTAGCCCGAGCCACAAAGAGATATACAGTCCTACCGATGCACGGAGGGTACTGCAGTGACTTCCCAGACATAGAGATTTGGCTACAGTAGAGGGAAGGGCCTCATACTACAGATCTTTATACTTTGAGGTCAGTGCCTCCTGAGTGACGGGTGCCATCTTATAGTCAACAGTCCAGCTAGAGGGACTAGATTGGAGAGGCCTCAAGCCTCAGTGGAGCAGCCACGACCAGAGAGAGTTGGCGATGCTCATGCCATTTGACCTCCATGAGATAGGCTAGCCACACCTTCAGAGGGCTTGAGTCAGCCCTGAGATTTTGTATATCCACATACCTTTTTATGAAGGCTATGAGTAGATTGTGCTCCATGTATATTCATTTTGTATTGGTATAACATTTTTGACACATGCCTCTAATGAAGGATTTTATTTTGCTATAGATGTATCACCTTTGTATGCCTCAGATGAAGGCATTTTTGATATAGAGTAGTTTTGATACATGCCTCAGATGAAGGATTTTATGATGTACTGTCATGAGGTATATCCATTTTTTGATACAAATATACCACATATGTATGATTTGGACATTTGTGACATGACATATGTGTATATGAGATGGACGTTTGTTTATTACTTCTCATGGATAGATAGATGTGTTGATGATGCATTCTGATTTGATTTGACATGTATATGTATCGATGATCTTGTTGATGTACCACATGTGTTTTGATTTCTAGATGATGTGATCTTGTAGAATATATCAAATGTGTTTTGTTTATGAGATGTGCCATACTTAGTGGATGGGATGATATGATGATAAGGGTGCAGGGGGGATAGATTTTGATATTTGCAATCCCTCTTGCCCCCATTTGATGATACGATATGTGATGATTAGTTAGCATTCATGTATGATGTATACTTAGCTTTTTCTTGATATATGATGTATAGATGATGTTATATGTGATGATAATGATGGTAATGTGATGTTGTGATAACAAAACAATGCACATGCAATAAACACAATCAAATGCTAACAAAGAACACAATGAATTAACATAATAATGCACCATGATTCACTCAGCATGCTAAAAACACACCTCAATATGCACAAGCAAGAATAAATCTAACCTAAGAAATAAAATATGAATCCTAAAAAAGTACACCCAAGCAATAAACAACCCAAAAACAAAAACATGAAGACAACTATACAAAACAACAAGCAAAGCAAGAAACAAGACAATGCAAGTAAATGTAAGTAAATTTTTTTGTAAGATTTGTTTTCATGCTAAAAATTTCTATTGTTTATGTTTTTGTGAAACAATTTTCTATTATTTAGGTTTTTGTGAACCAATTTTTTATTGTTTTGGTGTTTTGAAACATTTTGAATGTTTTTGCAATTTTGAAACAATTTTCTATTGTTTTTGTGGTTTTAGAGAAACAATTTTCTATTGTTTTTGTGGTTTTCTAACAATTTTCCAAAGTTATGCATAGGTAACCAAGAAAGCATGGATGCCCCCAGTATTAGATGGGGAATATACAAGGGTAGAGGCCACACGTGTATGAACAAGAAGGTGAAGTCATTGAATTACCCCCAGCGTAAGATGGGGAATAGCGAAAGACCATGCCCCTCACAGATGAATAAAAGAAGACAAAGATGGATCAAGGCTTGACAGGATTGGGCTCATAGGGAATCTCAAAGGTAGAACTAGGGCTAGGCCAACGTAAAACTACCCTCCAGATGTAAGATGCTTGTGAACAATGAATCCTCCCAAGGTGCCGAAAACTAGTTTTCACCCAAGGACTTATCCAAAGTTCCACAATTGCGTGGTTTTCACTTATGAATGACCTGTTTTCTCTTTCTCTTTTTCTCTTTTTGATTTTTTTGTATTTTTGATCATTTTACGATGTTTTTTGAGTTTTTTTTTTTTTTCAATGCCATGTTTAAGCATAGAACCACTTAAGATGCATGGCGTTCATGGGCTCACAGAGCTCATCACCATTGGGGTGAGCAATTTTCTATGCCCCTATGTCGTATTTGGCCACAATAACGTAGGGTCCTAACCAATGTGGTTCAAACTTCCCTTTCTTTTCTCATTTCACTCTTGTGTTGAAATGATTCTCCTTCATGACTAAATCACCAACCTCAAACTGACGAGGTATGATTCTCTTGTTGTATTTTCTGGAGACCCTGTTCTAATACACTTTAAGTTGATTAAGAGTGAATGTGCTTCTCATCGAGGAGCTCTAATTCAGCCAGTCTTGCTACCCGGTAATCCTCATCTTTATCCAGATAGTCCCTAAGAGAAATTCTCAGGGAAGGAAGTTCAATTTCTAATGGGATGATGGATTCTATCCCAAATAATAGAGAATAAGGTGTCGCACCCATAGGAGTGTGAATGGAGGTCCTGTAAGCCCAAAGGGATGGGTGGATTTGCAAGTGCCAATTACGACCTGTTTTGCTGACCATCTTCTCCATTATTCTCACCAAAGTTTTGTTTGTGGCTTTGGCCTATCCGTTACCTTGAGGGTAATATGGTGTAGACCATTTTAACTAGATTTGGAACCGTTGAAAAGAATTTTCACTATTTTTTTCTTGAATGACTTCCCATTATCCGTAACAATGGCTGCAAGAATTCCATATTGACAAATGATATGATTCATGATAAATTTGGAAATCTGAGCTCCTGTCACATAGGTTAAAGGGATAGCTTCCACCCACTTTGTAAAATATTCAGTAGTTGTGATGATGTGGGTATGACCATTAGATGAGGTAGGGGTAAGTTTTCCTATCAAGTCAAGTCCCATTTAGAGAATGGTCATGGGGTAGTGATAGGTTGCAATGGTTGTGATGGAGCATGGATGAAGTTTCCATACTTCTGGCACAGTACACACTTCCTGACATAATTACAACAATCAGTTTCCATGGTAGGCCAATAGTAGCCTACTCTTAACAATTTCTTGGCCAAAACCATTCCATTTGTATGTGCTCCACACACCCCTTCATGTACTTCTTTGATCTTGGATTCGACTCCATCACATCAAGACAACGTAATAGATTCCCATCATAGCCATAGTGATAAAGTGTACCTCCTAAAAGGGTGTAACGGAACTATTTGGCGAATCAGGATTTGTTTTTCAAAATGAGAGATATCAGGAGGGAATGTGTTGTCCTTGAGATAGGTAAAAATGGGCTCATACCATGGAGAAATTAGGACCAACAACATCACAAGCCATACAAGATTCTAGACATGTCATACGCAGGCTGGCATAAATTTTCTACAAAGAACAACATGTCATTATTCCCTGGTAGAATACGAAGCATAGAACCCACTATCACCATAACATCTTCTGATCTATTCTACTCTCTTGGGAATTTTTTTCAAAGGTAATGTGCACAAAGTACTCCTTTAGAGTTTCTACTAGCTTTTTTTAAGGTATGAGCTTCTCATCCTTAACCTTGTATTCATCATTAACCTATTTGATAATTAACTGAGAATCACCCACAACCTTGACATGATGAATGTTCCACTTGATAGCTAGCTTCATCCCCATGATAAGAGCCTCATACTCGGTGATATTGTTTATGCAAGGAAATCCCAGGTGAAAATCTTGTGGTATAGGGTCACCAAAAGGAGTAATAAGGACTACCCCTACACCTGAACCATGAAAAGTAAAGGACCCATCAAAATGCACCTGCCACACCACAGATTCTTCAATGTAGAGCAAGGAGGCATTTAGTAGATCCAGATTCAAAGGTTTAGTGCCTTGCAAAGGTGTTTCTGCTAGCTGGTCAACAAGTACTTGTCCTTTAACCGAATTTCTGATGCACAAATTCTATATCAAATTCACTTAGTAGAATGATCCAATTAGCCATTCTACCTGTGAGGGAGGTTTAGATAACAAGTACTTGAGTGGGTCAACTTTGGATATTAGCTTGGTTTTGGTATTCAATAGATAATGGAGAAGTTTTTGAAAAGTAAAAACAACAGCCAAGCAATATTTTTCAATTTGCGGATAGTTAAGCTCATAGGCGATGAGAGTGCGACTGAGATAATACACCACTTTTTCCTTATGAAAAAGGTTGTATTGGGTGAGAAGCACACCAATACAAAATTGTGTAGCAGAGATATAAAGCAATAGTGGTTCTCCAGGAGTTGGAGGCATGAGGATAGGTGGATTAGCCAGGTATTGTTTAAGTAAAGCAAAGGCTTGTTGTTTCCCTTAGGTCCCTAGATGAAGGTGACATCCTTTTTAAGACAAGTGGGTGAATGAGTGGAACTTATCTACAAGCTGGGAGATGAAGCAGTGAATGGCCTACATTTTCCCCTATAAGTTACGTAGTTGTATTAATATTCTTAGGTGGAGGCATTTCAGTAATATCAGAACACTTTAACAGGGTCTACCTCAATTCCTCATCTTGATACAATGAATCCCAATAGTTTTCCTGATAGCACACCAAATACACACTTCTTTGGATTCAACCTGACCTTGTACTCTCGTAGGCACTCAAAGATATGCCACAAAATGACAGGGTGATCCTCTCTTGTCTTAGACTTTCCAAGGATGTCATCCATGTAGTCCTCCATGATATCATGAATCATATCATGAAAAATTACTGTCATTTCCCACTGATAAGTAGCTCCTACATTTTTGAGACCAAATGGCATCACCTGATAATCAGAAGGTACCCCAAGGAGTCGTGAAATCCATTTTGTGCTGATCTTCCTTAGCTATCTTGATTTGGTTGTATCCTAAAAATCCATCCATGAGAGATAGCATCTGCATACCCTACTGTTGAATCGACAATCATGTCAATATTTGGTAGCAGAAAATCATCTTTAGGGAAAGCCTTATTAATGTCTCTAAAATCCATACAAATTCTAATACCGAAAGGATTTTTCTAGACAGGGACGATGTTGGATATCCATTTAGAATAATCAATAGGCTGGATGAATCCTACCATAATAAACCTTTCCAATTCTTCTTTAACCAGTAAGGCTACCCTCAGTGCATCTTTCTGAGCTTCTGTTTGATAGGCTTAGTGTCTGCATGCACAACTAGGTTGTGCATGATCCAAAGTTGGATCTAAGCCTTGCATGTCTTTGTAAGACCATGCGAACACATCTATAAACTCTCATAGCAGCATAGTGAATGTCTTATGTTCTCTAGTAGAGAGTGATGCTCCCAATTTTACTATCTTGGGATCTTCTTCCATACCAATATTCACATCAACGGTTTCCTTGACTAGTAATTTGGACAAGTCCTCCATACATGTAGGATCAGAGGAAGGTTGAGATCTTTGTCCAAGGATGTCTCCATGATATTTTCATCCTTGGCATGGTCACTTTGTTTGTCCTTTGATTTTTTTACTTGTTTGTTGGTCAGTGCCTCAAAGAGGTTTTCTCTGTGTGACTTGGACTTTGATTTTTGCCGAGGCTTTACGTTGGAATTTTTTCCCTCACTTTTATTTAAGTTTTTCTGACCACGAAGCTCATCCTCCTTGCCGAAGTAGGTGCAGGTATCCAAGTCAATAAAGAAACCCTTCTTGTGGTCTTCAATGGGAATTATATCCCGAATTCCCATGAAATCTGCAATAGCTTTGTCATTCTCAAATAAATCTAGCGACATGTGACATTGTTGGTCCCATTCAATAAGGGAAGGGTAAACAAGGTCAAGGGTTGGTTCCATAGGGGTTATGGTTAGGAAAACATTGTTCATGAATAGGTTTGTGGAGGAAAGATCCTCATATTGGCTACAATGGGAATTTGTATCATTGTCTAGATAGTCAGAGCTATCCTCATGTTTAGAACAAGTAGTGTCTTGATCATTGGGGTGTGCTCCATAAGGGAAAATCTCAATGTCGTATCTTTCTGGTTTTGAAATGCGAAGAGGCACTGGTTCTCTCTGTCCTTGTTCATTTCTTCCACATCCTAGGCCTTTGTAGCCCATGGAGTACATCATTTTACTGATTTCTCATATTCAGGGGTTTGATAATAGGATGGCTGAGTATCCTCTAGGACCCAAGTTGTAGGTGGATCTAGCAAATTTCTCCTCAGCCAACAAGCCTCTAGGTAAGAATGACCCAATAGTGTGTTCATTTCTAGGTCTTCTGAAGTGATAGTTGGGTCAACCTCTAGTCTTGGGTGACAATGAGAGGTCTGAAACCAAGAGCACTTGCTGTACATTGTATTCTCTGCAACCATATTCAAGGATTTTCATCTCCCATGAATCAAAAGGAGATGTTGATGTAGACGCACCATGGGTGCAAGAACTGAGAGAATAGGAATCTATATAGGATTTCCTTCAGATTGGAGAGGGACAACTATATTGCTGGAGGGACATGCATATGTGCCCTTTCGTGCAAAGCTATTGAGAGCTCTGCAGTGAACAAAGGGATTTAAATCTCCTTGTATTGTAATGGTGTGTCCCTCATGCTTCAATTTAATGCACTGATGGAATGCTGATGGCATGGCCTGTATGGCATGAATCCATGGTCAGTCTAGAAGCATATTATACGAAAGTTCCAATTCTAGGACATGAAACTTTGTCTGATGGAAAGTGGGACCCACCTTCATGGGAAATGTGATTGTGTCCGCTGACTCCCTTTCTACGTTGTCGTATGCGGTAATAGTGATGATATTGGACTCAAGATCTTTCTCAGTATGTCCTAACTATTTAACCAACTTGAGTGTGCAAATGTTCAACCCTGATCTGTTGTCCACAAGCACTCATTTGATCTTCCTGTGGGTGACAACTACCTCAATATATAAAGGAAGATTATGTGTTAGATTCTCAGTAGGGATCTCCCTATGGTTAAAGGCAATATGTTCATTTGGTATAATGTTTGCAACTGCGACATGCAGATGTGTGGGATCAACCTCTAATGGAACTCCTCGACCCCTGAAGCATTTGGTATAGAATGTCTTTGTGCACATTGGATATTATAAGAAGATCTAAGATTGAAATCTTAGCAAAATGTCTTCTCAAGTTTCTCTAAGAGATTGTATTTACCAGTTTGTGGGGTTGATGGCGAAGGTTCCGGAATCATGAGGTGAGCACGCCTTATTACCATGGCACAATCCTTTCCCTTAATTCAGATGGTGTTGACATGGTCAGTAGGAGAGAGAATACAACTAATAAGTGAATCATAATGATTGTTGTCTTTTTTAGTGTACAAGTAATTCACTACTTTATAACCTTGGGATGACTCTCCCCGATCTAGCTTTGACTTTTCTGATTTATCATGATTGGGAAATGGCTCTTTATATATCCCCATTTTATTGTTAGGTGTATGTGTTTTTCCTGGGTTGTCCACCTCTATCTCCCCATTGTCAAAGAGGTCTTGGATATAATGATGGAGTCACAGACATTTGTCTGTCTTATGTCCTTTGACATGATGCATTTCACAATATTCATGCTCCTTGTACCATGAAGGTTTTGGGGAATTTTCATCAAATGGTTGTGTCGTAGAATATGTCATCATGTGGGATGCATCCAATTATTTTAGTATAACCGACAAAGGTTCATTAAGAGAGGTAAACATTATTTTCTTTAGTGGTTGTTGAATTGGTCCTTTGGTCACTTTAAAAGGTTGACCGGTTTGGACCGTTTGTACACATTTGGAATTTGTGATCCTGTCTCCTACCACATATTTATTTTTGTTAAAAACATTTGGCTTCTTCATGGGTTTAACATTTTGATTATCTCTAGATTAGGACTTGAGAGTTCCATTGGAAATTTGATATTTCTCTATTTGAACCCATTTTTCGATGACCTCCTCAAAAGTGTGAAAACAATGCATTTGGAGGTGGAAGGCTATGTCTGGGTTTAGGTTGGGAATGAAAATACTAACCAGCTATTTTTCAGGGAAGAGGCTAGCTATCCCTCTCCACCATTAGAGGAAGCTTGTGAAAGTCTCATTAGGGAATTTTTTGGTGCAACATAAATCTACCATGGTGACATCACTCTCTATGTTGTATGAGAAGTGACGCACAAACCTTTCTACTAATTCTAGCTAGGTGAAAATTGATCCACGTGGTAAGCATGTAAACCACTCCAAATCTTGACCTCCTAGACTTTTGGGAAAAATTCTGATGAGATAATTGTCACTATAAGACACCTTTTGACATGCCATATAGAAATCTTTGACATGATCCCATGGATCTACCTTCCCTTTATATTTTTCGTAGTTTGGCATATCAAATTTCTTGGGAAAGGGTTGAAGGGTCATAATCTTAACAAAAGGATCGGGGCATAATTCTTTGTATTGATACTTTCTAATGCTCCCTATATTTCTCTCTTGTAGGCTTGTGAGTGTTTATTTCATAGACTGTACCTCTTGTGTGAGTAATTGGTCTCTAGTGGGAGAAGCGGGGATATATACTCGATGATACCCTGTATCATCTTCTCCTTGGTTTTCTCTATAGATTTCATTGATCTTAACCTTAGGCCTTGACTTTTGAATGTTTTTTCTTGCTTCCTTCTGTACATGAGAGGTTAGCAAAGCTAATTGTCATCTTAGGCTACTAATCTATTGTTGAATTTTGGTTTCTTCTTCTAAAGGTTCCCGCTCTTCCTCGTTTTATAGAGGTTCTTCACCGTTCTCATGTCCTGTCGTGTTTTTACGTGGCACTTTGATAAAGGGTATTCTATGTCCCACTATCTTATTATTTCCTGTGTTGAAGGTAGAGGCATGTCCATGCATCAAAATATCCTCCATATTGATAAGGGGTCATTCTTCCTCATTAGTATTATTCATAGGTGGGATTGTTTCATTTTCAGTGGGCAATTTGGCCCCTAATTCTATGACCCGTGCTAGCACTCTATCTTATTTTTGAAAAGAAAATCATATAATAAAGTAGGGTCAAAGTTGAATTCTGTGTGTGGATATTCCAATTTATTACCACTATGATCGACCATATCTTCTATCTTTTTTTTCTAAGAAAACAGAGGCACTAGATCATGTCTAATAAAGTTATTTGACCCTTTTTTGTTAGAGGCTTCCAAAGCTTGCACTTTTCATTCCTCATATGTTTGTTTCTTGAGTCCTAATCACATTTTAGGAGCCATGTTTTGTGATAGTTTCACTAGGGTAAAGTTTTAAATGTGTTCAAAACTTTGTGACCACACCTAAGTGAAATGCAAGATAAAATGTCAAGAATATGAATGAATTAAAAATGTGAGAATACCAATGTGATAGAGTAATAAATCACCAATGACACAAATGTTTGGTATCTAAACCTATCAAATGAAGTACCTCCTAGACTACGTCTTGAAAATTAGTTTAGTGTCGCAAGATAATTAACAAGATGTTCTCACTTATGCCAAGTTCAAGAGAATAAACAAAACTTAAGTAAATACAAAAAGTCAATGTGACCTCCTAACAAGATATACTAGAAGGGAGCTCAAACTCGATTAAGACCTATATCTCAAAAAGTTCCAATTACAATTCCGTGAGTGACACAACAATATCACCCAAGATGTGTTATCAGAAATTTGTGAGAAAGTACGGTATTGATATCAAGGTTACTATTGATATAACATGCACGAGTTGTAACACCTAACACTCTTAAAAATCAAGGTAATAATAGAATTGAACTAAAAAACTTAAAGTATAGCTAGGAATAGTTAAAATGTGTGTAGTGTAACCTTACAATATGGATATTTAGGTCAATTTTACAGGAAACAAGACGAAAATATCAAAATTTTAGTGATACGATACAAACAAGCTAACCCTTCTAAGGAAGTTCAAGATGATGAACCACACCTAACTACAATGACAATATTGACATGGGTATCAAGATCACAATGGTCACCAATGATATGAATATGTTTCCGTGCACTTTAGATGTGTAACTTACCTAGCCGTAAACATGGATGGGTGTAAACAGACAAAAAAGTGATAGAAACAATCGATTGGTAATAAAAAGGTAGTCACCCTCCTTTTGATCAACAAAGTTTCAAAATAATGTGAAGGAAGAAAATAAAAAATGGGATGAAAATTGTTGGCTTCACTTCGGAAGGGTTTCACCTTGCCCTAAGGCAAGTAAAAACTAAGAGAAAGTAATGCGTCACATATTTCACAATAAAAATATGGTTCACAACTCAACTCTGTTTTAAAATGGTCAAAGTGGGCTCCTTAGCCAAAGTATATTTTCCTAGGTGGTTCTCTCATCCTAGGTGTTACAAATATTATCCACGAGTGCGACGATTTACCCAAATAGTCTCGACTATCTTGGGAGTATCTCAACTTTGACCCCTTTAAGCACATTGGGTAGTAAATGCATCCATCGTGTACTTAAAAGGGTCACGAAGGGACAACTTTTTAACTCTATCTCACAAAGGAATCACTAGTTAGATAGGTAGTGCGGAGCACTTCCCGTTTCGTCCACAAGGTTCCCTCTTGCATGGAATACTTTTGGGTTCCTAGAATCACCCCCATTGTTGTAGCTTTAAGGCGTTATGCCAAAGGGGTTATGTTCCAGTTGAGTAGAGAGGGATGTACCCTTTTCCAAAACCTGCAATACAGTGTTTTGAATATGTTGTTTGTTTTATCTTGTTTAATTAGGCATGGTTTTCTCGAAACACCTTCTGACAACCTATATAACAATTGTATTAATATTTTTTGAATTTGTTTTGATTCCTCTGTTCTTTATCAAGCAATGGTGTTTTGGTCCTATATGACGATTTTTAGTAGTTTTCCATCAAAAGAGAAAACACCATTTTTGATTCTCCAGATCATCCAAGGATGCAAGAGAAGAGCATACATGATGTTTCCAAAATCCAAAAAGATATCAAATGGAAAAAACACTTTAATTCAAATACACCAAGTTAACCAATTTCCACTTCAAATACTCCTAACAACCTCAAAGCGTCAAAAAGGACTTAAGAATTATTTATGATTCCCAAGATCACCCCAAGGGACATGAGAGAAGAGCATATGCAATCTTATTCCACAAAGTTTATCTAATTAAGTAAAAAGCATGTAAAAACAACCTGTAAAAACAAGTATGTGATTAGATAAAAACTGCAAGAATGTTAGGACCTTAACACAATAATTTCAAGAAAACAAAAGGACACCTGCACCCCAGTTTTGGTGTTTGTGCGAGGGTTAGGGCATATATGCCACTCTTTTTTTTTCTGATTTACAGTGCACCTACGCCACCTGAGAGGTGTTTATGCCACCAAAACTACATGTGTGCTACTCTCTATATATTTTGGCTTACCATGTACCTGCGCCACCCGAGAGCCTTGTGCACCATGAAAGAAGAGTGTCTGTGAAACCCTCCTGTTGATCGACAATCATGTCAATATTTGGTGCAGAAAATCATCTTGAGGGCAAGCCTTATTAATGGCCTAAAATCTATACAAATTCTAATACCGAAAGGATTTTTCTAGACAGTGACGATATGAGAATCCATTTAGAGTAATCATAGGCGAATGAATCTTTCATAATAAACCTTTTCCAATTCTTATTTAACCAGTAAGGCTACCCTCAGATGCATCTTTCTGAGTCTGTTTGATAGGTTGAGTGTTTGGTGCACAACTAGGTATGCACATCCAAAGTTGGACTAATCTTGACATGTATTTGTAAGACCCCGTAACCACAGCTATAACTTCATAGCAGATAGTGAATTTCTTTATTCTCTAGTAGATAGTGATGCTCCCAATTTTAAGATCTCGGGATTTCTTTTTTTGTTTATTCCATACAATATTCCACATCAACGGTTCTTGGACTAGTATTTGACAAGTCCTCCATTACCAGTAGGATCAGAAGGAAGGTGAGATCTAATCCAAGGATCGTGTCTCCGTGATATTTTCATCCTTGGCGTGTCACTTTGTGTGTCATTTGATTTTTTACTTATTTGTTGTCAGTGCCCTCAAATAGGTTTTTCTCTATGTGACTTGGACTTGATTTTTGCCGAGGCTTTTACGTTGGAAACTTTTTCCCTCACTTTTATTTAATTTTTTTAACCCACGAAAGTAATCCTCCTTACGAAGAGGATGTAGGTATCCAAGTCAATAAAGAAACCTTCTTGTGGGCTCAAGGGAATTATATCCCGATTCCCATGATCTCGGGAGATAGCATTGTCAATTCTCAAATAATCAGTGACATGTGACATTATTGGTCCCATTCAATAAGGAAGGGTAAAAAGGGTCAAGGGTTGGCTCCATAGGGGTTATGGTTAGGAAAACATTGTCATGAATAGGGTTGGAGGCAATACCTCAATTGGATATAATGGGAATCCATCTCATTGTCTAGATAGTAGGCGATCCTCCATCAGAACAAGTCGTGTCTGATCATTAGGGTTTGCTCCATAGGCAAACTCCATGTCTATCTTTCTGTTTTGAATGCGGAAAGGGCACTGGGCTCTCTCGTCTTGTTCACTTCTTCCACTCTCGGCCCTTGTAGCCCAGAAGTAATCATTTTACTGGATTTCTCATATTCAGGGGTTTGAAACAGGAGGCTGAGTATCCTCTAGGACTCAATTGTATGTGGACTAGAATTTCTCATCATCCACAAGACTCTAGGTAAGAATGACCAATAGTGTGTTCATTTCTAGGTCTTCTCAAGTGATAGTTGGGCAAACTCAGTTTGGGTGCACTGAGAGGTCCGAAACCAAGAGCACTTGGCTTTGTTACATTGTTCCTGCAGCCATATTCAAGAATTTCTATCCCAATGAATAAACAGGAGGATGTTGATGTAGACGCCTCCAATGGGTGCAAGACGGAGTAGAATAGAATCTATATTAGGATTCCATGGACAACTATAGTGCTGGAGGACATGCATATGTGCCCTTTTTCATGCAAGATATTGAGAGATCTTGCAATTAACAAATGGATGTAAATCCTTTATTGAAATGGTGTGTCCCTCATGCTTTAATTGAATGCACTGAGGGAATGCTGATGGCCATGGCCCTGTTGGCATGATACATGGTCAGTTAGAAGACATATTATACCGAAAGCTCCAATTCTAGGACATAAAACTTGTGCTGGAAAGTGGGCCAACTCATGGGCCAATGTGATTGGTCAGCTGAATCTCTTTCCACGTTGTAGTATGCGGTAATAGTGATGGATAATTGGACTTAAGATCTTCGCAGTATGTCCTAACTATTTGAACCACTGAGTGTGCAAACATTCACAACCCTGATCGTGTCACAAGCACTCTTTGATCTCCTGTCGGGTGACAACTACCTCAAGATATAAAGAAGGATTATGTGTTAGATTTCATAGCGGATATTCTTGGTTAAAGGCATATGTTCCTTGGTATAATGTTGCAACTGCGAATGCAGATGTGTGGGATCAAACTCTCATGTAACTCCGCTTGTTCTCTTTTTTGTTCTTTTCGGGGGTTTGGGTGGCTTTTTTGTGCCGTTTTTTTTTTTGCCCCTGAGCAATTTGGTATATAGAATGTCTTGTGTATATTGGATATTATAAGAAGATCAAGATTGGAAATCTTAGCAAAATCTTCTCAAGTTTCTAAGAGGTTATCTTTACCAATTTGTGGGGTTGATGCGAAGGTTCAGGAATCACGAGGTGAGCACGCCTGATTAATGGCACCATCTTTCCCTTTTGGATGTGTTGGCATGGTCAGTAGGAGAGAGAAAACAACTAATAAGTGAATCATAATGATTGTTTTATTTTTTAGTGTACAAGTAATTACTACTTTATAACCTTGGGATGACTCTCCCCGATCTAGCTTTAACTTTTCTGATTTATCATGATTGGGAAATGGTCTCTTATATATCCCCATTTTATTGTTAGGTGTATGTGTTTTTCCTGGGTTGTCCACCTCTATCTCCCCATTGTCAAAGAGGTCTTGGATATAATGATGGAGTCACAGACATTTGTCTATCTTATGTCCTTTGACATGATGCATTTCACAATATTCATGCTCCTTGTACCATGAAGGTTTTGGGGAATTTTCATCAAATGGTTGTGTCGTAGAATATGTCATCATGTGGGATGCATCTAATTATTTTAGTATAACCGACAAAGGTTCATTAAGAGAGGTAAACATTATTTCTTTAGTTGGGTTGTTGAATTGGTCCTTTGGTCACTTTAAAAGGTTGACCGGTTTGGACCGTTTGTACACATTTGGAATTTGTGATCCTTTGTCTCCTACCACATATTTATTTTTGTTAAAAACATTTGGCTTCTCATGGGTTTAACATTTTGATTATCTCTAGATTAGGGACTTGAGAGTTCCATGGAAATTGATATTTCTCTATTTGAACCATTTTTCGATGACCTCCTCAAAAGTGTGAAAACAATGCATTGGAGGTGGAAGGCTATGTCTGGGTTTAGGTTGGGAATGAAAAATACTAACCAGCTATTTTTCAGGGAAGAGGCTAGCTATCCCTCTCCACCATTAGAGGAAGCTTGTGAAAGTCTCATTTGGGAATTTTTTGTGCAACATAAATCTACCATGGTGAAATCACTCTCTATGTTGTATGAGAAGTGACGCACAAACCTTTCTACTAATTCTGAGCTAGGTGAAAATTGCTCCACGTGGTAAGCATGTAAACCACTCCAAATCTTGACCTCCTAGACTTTTGGGAAAAATTCTGATGAGATAATTGTCACTATAATACACCTTTTGACATGCCATAATAGAAATCTTTGACATGATCCCATGGATCTACCTTCCCTTTATATTTTTCGTAGTTTGGCATATCAAATTTCTTGGGAAAGGGTTGAAGGGTCATAATCTTAACAAAGGATCGGGGCATAATTCTTTGTATTGATACTTTCTAATGCTCCCTATATTTCTCTCTTGTAGGCTTGTGAGTGTTTATTTCATAGACTGTACCTCTTGTGTGAGTAATTGGTCTCTAGTGGGAGAAGCGGGGATATATAACTCGATGATACCCTGTTATCATCTTCTCCTTGGTTTTCTCTATAGATTTCATTGATCTTAACCTTAGGCCCTTGACTTTTGAATGTTTTTTCTTGCTTCCTCTGTACATGAGAGGTTAGCAAAGCTAATTGTCATCTTAGGCTACTAATCTATTGTTGAATTTTGGTTTCTTCTTCTAAAGGTTCCCGCTCTTCCTCGTTTTATAGAGGTTCTTCACCGTTCTCATGTCCGGTCGTGTTTTTTACGTGGCACGTTGATAAAAGGGTATTCTATGTCCCACTATCTTATTATTTCCTGTTGTTGAAGGTAGAGCATGTCCTATGCATTCAAAATATCCTCCAGATTGATAAGGGGTCAGTCTTCCTCATTAGTATTATTCATAGGTGGGATTGTTTCATTTTCAGTGGGCAATTTGGCCCCATAATTCTTGACCCCGTCTAGCACTCTAGCTTTATTTTTGAAAAGAAAATCATATAATAAAAGTAGGTCAAAAGTTGAATTCTGTGTGGGATATTCCATTTAAATTACCAACTATGATCGACCATATCTTCTAATCTTTTTTTCTAAGAAAACAGAGGCACTAGATCATGTCTAATAAAGTGATTTGACCCTTTTCTGTTAGAGGCTTCCAAAGCTTGCACTTTTCATTCCTCATTGTTTGTTTTCTTGAGTCCTAATCACGTTTTAGGAGCCTGTTTTGTGATAGTTTCACTAGGGTAAGTTAGTAAATGTGTGTTCAAAACTTTGTGACCACACCTAATTGAAATGCAAGATAAAATGTCAAGACTATGAATGAAATTAAAAATGTGAGAATACCAATGTGATAGAGTAATAAATCACCAATGACACAAATGTTTGGTATCTAAACCTATCAAATGAAGTACCCGTCGTAGACTACGTCTTGAAAATTAGTTTAGTGTCGCAAGATAATTAACAAGATGTTCTCACTTATGCCAAGTTCAAGAGAATAAACAAAACTTAAGTAAATACAAAAAGTCAATGTGACCTCCTAAACAAGATATACTAGAAGGGAGCTCAAACTCGATTAAGACATTTATCTCAAAAAGTGCCAATTACAATTCGTGAGTGACACAACAATATCACCAAGATGTGTTATCAGAAATTTGTGAGAAAGTACGGTATTGATATCAAGGTACTATTGATATAACATGCACGAGTGGTAACACCTAACACTCTTAAAAATCGAGGTAATAATAGAATTAAACTAAAAAAACTTAAAGTATAGCTAGGAATAGTTAAAATGTGTGTAGTGTAACCTTACAATATGGATATTTAGGTCGATTTTATAGGAAACAAGACCGTAAATATCAACATTTAGTGATACGATACAAACAAGCTAACCCTTCTAAGGAAGTTCAAGATGATGAACCACACCTAACTAAAATGACAATATTGACATGGGTATCAAGATCACAATGGTCACCAATGATATGAATATGTTTCCGTGCACTTTAGATGTTTAACTACCCGCCGTAAACATGATTGGGTGTAAACAGACAAAAAAGTGATAGAAACAATTGATTGGTAATAAAAAGGTAGTCACCCTCCTTCTGATCAACAAAGTTTCAAAATAATGCGAAGGAAGAAAATAAAAAATGGGATGAAAATTGTTGGCTTCACTTCGGCAGGGTTTCACCTTGCCCTAAGGCAAGTAAAAACTAAGAGAAAGTAATGCGTCACATATTTCACAATAAAAATATGGTTCACAACTCAACACTGTTTTAAAATGGTCAAAGTGGGCTCTTAGCCAAAGTATATTTTCCTAAGTGGTTCTCTCATCCTAGGTGTTACAAATATTATCCACGAGTGGGACGATTTACCCAAATAGTCTCGACTATCTTGGGAGTATCTCAACTTTGACCCCTTTAAGCACAGTGGGTAGTAAATGCATCCATCGTGTACTTAAAAGGGTCACGAAGGGACAACTTTTAACTCTATCTCACAAAGGAATCACTAGTTAGATAGGTAGTGCGGAGCACTTCCCGTTTCATCCACAAGGTTCCCTCTTGCGTGGAATACTTTGGGTTCCTAGAATCACCCCCATTGTTGTAGCTTAAGGCGTTATGCCAAAGGGGTTATGTTCCAGTTGAGCACAGAGGGATGTACCCTTTTCCAAAACCTACAATACAGTGTTTTGAATATGTTGTTCGTTTATCTTGTTTAATTAGGCGTGGTTTTCTCGAAACACCTTCTGACAACCTATATAAAAATTGTATTAGTAGTTTTTGAATTTGTTTTGATTCATCTGTTCTTTATCAAGCAATGGTGTTTTGGTCCTATATGACGATTTTTAGTAGTTTTCCATCAAAAGAGAAACACCATTTTTGATTCTCCAGATCATCCAAGGATGCAAGAGAAGAGCATACATGATGTTTCCAAATCCAAAAAGATATCAAATGGAAAAACACTTTAATTCAAATACACCAAGTTAACCAATTCCACTTCAAATACTCCTAACAACCTCAAAGCGTCAAAAAGGACTTAAGAATCGTTTATGATTCCCAAGATCACCCCAAGGGACATGAGAGAAGAGCATATGCAATCTTATTCCACAAAGTTTATCTAATTAAGTAAAAAGCATGTAAAAACAACCTGTAAAAATAAGTATGTGATTAGATAAAAACTGCAAGAATGTTAGGACCTTAACACAATAATTTCAAGAAAACAAAAGGACACCTGCACCCCTGTTTTGGTGTTTTGCGCGAGGGTTAGGGCATATATGCCACTCTTTTTTTTCTGATTTACAATGCACCTACGCCACCCGAGAGGTGTTTATGCCACCAAAACTACATGTGTGCTACTCTCTGTATTTTTGGCTTACCATGTACCTGCGCCACCCGAGAGACGTGTGCACCATGAAAAGAGTGTATGTGCCACCTTCGATAAAAACATGTGTAAATTTGGACAAAATACTTGCACTACGAGAAAAGTGTGTGTGTCACTGGAAAAGCATGTACACCACTACTTTGTAAAACAATCCCGGATTTTGACAGAACGCCTATGCCACCAGAAATGCATATGTGCCACTAAAACAGTGTGTGAACTCGAGTTAGGGTGTATGCACCAGTCTGACAGGTTTTTATTTGCAGTGAAGGTATATTATGAAATGACATTTGTACCCAGGTTAGTGCATTTGCATGCTGGTTATGGTATGTGTGCCGAGGTTAGTGCATATGTGCCAAGATCGATAAACAGAGAACCATGTTTTGACAATACGCCTGCGTGACTCGAGAGGTGCCTATGCCACATAAAATGTGCCTACACTCCTAAAATTTTTCCTACGCCATACCTGAAACCAAAATATGAAAAAAAACACAACAAAGATCACAATATCTCAAATTTTGGCAAGTTAGTTTAAAAATGGCAACAACCCATTAAAATGATGGCTATGAACAAGAACTTACACATATAAAATTAGCAAAAATTCTAAGAAAATTAAAATTAATTACTACATGTGCATACCAAAAGTTAGCCAAAACAATGAAAATTAAACTAAAATGCCAAGGGACTAAGTGTCCCACCGGGCATACCAAATGTGTGCATGTGTTGTTTTTAAAATAATGCTAATATGAGTAAAAGACTAACACCTGAATATCCTTAATTAGTAAGAGTTAAACAAACTACTTAGCACCATCATGATAAGAATTAAACAAGGGTTATATGTTAAACATTCATCAATAAAAATTTGAAGCTAACAATATTAAACATCTAAAATCCTTTATTCTCTAACAACAAATAAATGAATGGACCTAGGTAGGCTCCACGGCTATCAAAATGGTTGTCTTATTGGTGTTCCAAGAACCTAGGAATGATGGCTTGTCAAAGTTGGAGCTACAAGACCCTTTTGACACCTCCCATATGACCTAATCAGTTAGGAAAGAGGCTTAACTCTTCAAGATGATGAACTCTCAAGAAAAAAAAAAGGCAAGCTCTTAGTCCTATTTTGCTATATGCTTTGCATTTTCTTTCTCAAAGAGTTTAGGTGTAGGTACAAAGGTAGAAGGAGGGATCCTTATATAGCCTATGGGATACAGGAAACAACTTCATCCCTTTTCATGTGGGATAAAAGTAAAACATGATTAGGAATGGAATAAGGTTGCTTTATAAAAGGTTAACCTTACTTTATAAGGGTTTAATTTATAATTAGCAAGTCATGGGAGTTGGGGGGGCTTTAATTAATCAAAGGTGATTAAATAATAGGTAGATGTAAGCTTATAGAAGCTAATTAGAGGAATATTAGTACGATTTAGGCTATTAGAAGGGGATTAAATCAATTAAAATATTGATTTATTTGTTAAAATGGAAGGGAAAGATGATTAATTAATAATATTAATTAGTTTAGATAGAAGGTGGTGAATAGTTAATGGGAAGGTCGCTAATTAGGTTTTAAGCTAGATAGGTGACTTAATCAATTAGCATATTTTAATTAACTAATATAATAAGAGGGAATAATTAGTGCTTGTGAAAAATATATCTCGATTTGTAAGAAAGAATATAATTAGCGCAATTTAGTATTTAAATTACTCAGAGCGTAATTATGGCTGTCTACCAACTTGTACGGGATGTGTCATTCTCCTTGTGCATTATGTCAACGGAATTTTAATCTTAGCTTATGGAATCCTTTTCATTTGACTTAAAATAAGCTAGATGGAAGGGGAATTAGATATGCTATCCCTTTATTGAAATGCACTTATTAAGTTGTCATTCATAGATATTCTTTTAACTATTCACTATGGTGTAACAAAAGATGTTCATGAAGTGCAACTTATTTATGGATATCTTGTATAATGCAAAAGGGTACAAGGAACCAATTCTAACCAAGAAAGAGAAAGGAAAAAAATCTCTTGACCACCTCCTTAAGGTATAAAAAAAAGAAAATTAAAAATAATTACTACATGTGACATACCAAAAGTGCCAAACAATGAAAATGAATTTAAAATGCCAACGGGACTAAGTGTCCACCGGGCATACCAAATGTGTGCATGTGTTGTTTTTAAAATAATGCTAATATGAGTAAAAGACTAACACCTGAATATCCTTAATTAGTAAGAGTTAAACAAACTACTTAGCACCATCATGATAAGAATTAAACAAGGGTTATATGTTAAACATTCATCAATAAAAATTTGAAGCTAACAATATTAAACATCTAAAATCCTTTATTCTCTAACAACAAATAAATGAAATGGACCTAGGTAGGCTCCACGGCTATCAAAAATGGTTGTCTTATTGGTGTTCCAAGAACCTAGGAATGAGGGCTTGTCAAAGTTGGGCTACAAGACCCTTTTGACACCTCCCATATGACCTATTCAGTTAGGAAAGAGGCTTAACTCTTCAAGATGATGAACTCTCAAGAAAAAAAAAGGCAAGCTCTTAGTCTATTTTGCTATATGCTTTGCATTTTCTTTCTCAAAGAGTTTAGGTGTAGGTACAAAGGTAGAAGGAGGGATCCTTATATAGCCTAATGGATACAGGAAACACTTCATCCCTTTTCATGTGGGATAAAAGTAAAACATGATTAGGAATGGATAAGGTTGCTTTATAAAAGGTAACCTTACTTTATAAGGGTTTAATTTATAATTAGCAAGTCATGGGAGTTGGGGGGGCTTTAATTAATCAAAGGTGATTAAATAATAGGTAGATGTAAGCTTATAGAAGCTAATTAGAGGAATATTAGTACGATTTAGGCTATTAGAAGGGGATTAAATCAATTAAATATTGATTTATTTGTTAAATGGAAGGGAAAGATGATTAATTAATAATAATTAATTAGTTTAGATAGAAGGGGTGAATAGTTAATGGAAGGTCGCTAATTAGGTTTTTAGCTAGATAGGTGACTTAATCAATTAGCATATTTTAATTAACTAATGATAATAAGAGGGAATATGAGTGCTTTTGAAAATATATCGTCGATTTGTAAGAAAGAATATAATTAGCGCAATTTAAGTATTTAAATTACTCGAGCGTAATTATGGCTGTCTACAACTTGTACTGGATGTGTCATTCTCCTTGTGCATTATGTCAACGGAATTTTTAATCTTATCTTTATGGAATCCTTTTCAGTTTGACTTAAATAAGCTAGATGGAAGGGAATTAGATATTCTATCCCTTTATTGAAATGCAACTTATTAAGTTGTCATTCATAGATATTCTTTTAACTAATTCACTATGGTTTAACAAAAGATGTTCATGAAAGTGCAAATTATTTATGATATCTTGTATAATGCAAAAGGGTACAAGGAACCCTAATTCATAACAAGAAAGAGAAAGGAAAAAATCCTCTTGACCAACTCCTTCATAGGTATAAAAAAATGAAAGGTAAATATGAACATTTATCAATTATACTTCATCTCAATGAAGTCTAATATAATGGAACCTATTTTGGAACTTAAACAGGCTAAGAATGGTTGGGTTTAATAAGTGAATCTTATTATTGTTTTTTGTTTCTGTTTTAATTAACTGAACCCTAAAGTAATAAGTTGGTGGTTATAAAGAAATCATGATGTTTCTACAAAACATTAGCAATAAACTGCGGATGTCAACCTTAAGGGTTAAAGAATTTAGGGTTTAACATGGTTGCTATAATTAAACCTTAATTAAGAAAAATAATTGAGTAATTCAATTCTTACTAGGGTATGTACATTCAGATGGGGTGATTCATTTGGATGTTGGCACACACGCCAACTACAGAACTATACCTTCATGGAGACTAGGGTCTTCCATAGGATACAATGTTGCAGTTGACATGTTATGACACCCATCATAATTAGACCAACTAGATCTACATAAAATTAGAATTGATCTTAGTTATAATGAAGGTAAGGATAGGATCAGTATTTTTTATTTAAGGGATAACTCATGACAACTTAGGATAAAAAGACACATGCAATCAAATTAGGTCAATTGAGTATGTCTATGTACCCTTAGTCCTTCGAGTGGTACTCTATACCAAACTATGTTGCTAACTTGGGTTAGGGATAAACCTTGAACAAGTAGACTGATAGGATTCAGTGAAGACCATTCTAGATAATAGATGGATTTGGGTGAAGGACGTATTCCGTTCGATGATTATGTCATCTAGGAATATAAACATAAACAATATGTGGAAATCTTTAGCCGAAGTATCGCAAGTTACTGGTTACGTTGTCCTGTGTCACCTAGTTTAAGAAATGAGATTTCAGATGAATATTGGTAACAAATATTTAGATAGGTCTCTTAAAAAAAATACTTTAATACCTATAATAGGGTAAGAGAACCAAGTATACTTAGTATGCAATACATTGAGTTAACATGAGAGATCAGTTATAAACTGAGTCATGAAATGAGAGATCATTAGTTCACCGAGTCATTTACACCTGCATATGGTTTTCCGTTATGAGATTGATTGGCATGGAATTTGTGTTCTAAATTATGATTATTTAGAATAGAGAACATTATATATATATATATATATATATATATATATATATAATTCCCTTGTTTCTAAAGTCTTAAAATGGTAATGTGACACATTGAGTGGGATGATGCTCAGTCCATGAGTGATACGACTAGAATTTCATGTGATAATTAGGCATGTGGGACCTATGAATTGGCTAGTAGAGAATTTAAGGGCACTGTGACTTAAGTTACCAAGTTACACTAGAGAAGGTAGCCTTGATGTATTTTTTCATGCTATGGAAGTCTAGTCGACATGTGAGGTAGAAAAAAGGAATATGCTTGCATATACCCTGCGTGGAATAACCGTGTATTGGTGGAAAACCCATTGGGATAATATTATTGAGTGGTGAAAAGTAAGAATCATGTTCTCTATTAGGTTTTTCTAGAGAAATGCACCTTCAAAGATATGTGATTATGATGGAAAGTAATTTGCCTCATACCATGTTCAAGAATGTGAGAAATCCTAGATGGAAGGTCTTGAAGATTTACCCCCCTCACTCTGGGTGCATAAGTTCTTTTCCACCTTGCAAGGTTGTGTGCGCACATGGTATAATTATTCAGAGTTACATCGTCAAAAAATAAATTGGTAGGAGTTGACGACAAGTATTATTCAGACTTTTGAGTATCTATCTTCTAAACCATCATTGAATGAAGCTTTACAGGTATTCAAACACCTTACTCTAGGAGAGAGTGCCAAAGTTAAGGACCTCATCCTAAATTTTCTACAGGAACCTTATTTGGAGGTGTAATTTATAGAAGAAGAAGAAGAAATAGATGAAGTATAGCTTGAGTGTTCCTACCTAGAAAAAAGAGAAGGGAAAAATTTTGTACTTGATTGATGATGAGGAAGTAGAGATCTTAGATGTTGATCATACAGGGGGTACACACAAAGTATTGGATAGTGAAAATGAGAAGGCGTGTGCTTACCATAAACCTTTAGAAATAAAATAAGGTCAACATTGGCAAAGAAGTAGAACCAAAATAAGCGATCATTGGTGATTACTAGACATAAAAATAGGTTTCAAAGATAATCGAGTTGCTACCCCCGACTTCCAGGATTTATTCCCACACATTAAGTTGAAGGAATTTGCATTCCCAATTAGGAAGATGACTTATAGGATGAATCATAATCTGTGCATGAAGGTGAAAGAAGAGATTGATAAAGTGTTGGAATTTGGGATCATTAAGACCATTGAAGAGTATTAATGGGTTAGCCCAATGGTGATTAATTCAAGAGGGATGAGAGGATAAGGATTTGTGTGGAATACAAAGATTTGAATGTTTCATGTGTGATAGATCCTTTTCCAACGCCTTTCACTAAGGAAATATTGGAAGGTGTAGCAGGGCATGAGATTTAGTCTTTTACAAATGGATTCTCAAGGTATCAGTAGGTAAGGATTGCAAAGGAGGAAAAAGAGAAGTCTACTTTCACAACTGAATGGGGAAGTTTTTCTTACATGGTTATGCCCTTTGGACTTAAGAATGCACCTGTTGTATTTTTGTGCATTTTGGTGCAAGTGTTTCAAGACTTCATTCATAAATATCTACAATTCCACCTAGATGATTGGACAATGTATGGATTAGTGAAGGATCATTTCAAAAACTTGATATTGATGTTTGAGAGGTGTAGACAGTTAAGTATCTCTCTAAACATTAAAAAATGTGTCTTTACTACTCCTTTTGGCACATTGATAGGTCATATTATTTGTAAAGAAGGTTTATCAGTGGACCCTACCAAAGTTTTTATTTTGGGTTTGGAGGAGCATACCAATCAAAGTGTAGTGCATGGATTTTTGGGGCATATGAGTGACTACAAATAATTCATTAAATGCTATGCTAGGATTGTTGTTCCTTTAGAAGAAATATTAAGGCATGAATGAAAATTTCACTGGGTTAAGGCGCAACAGGTGGCTTTTGATATATTGAAGGAGAATCTTACCACTGCACCCATTTTGCACTTTCCCTCTTGGGACAAGCCCTTTCATGTGCATATGTATGTGTCCAAGATGGAAATTGGAGTAGTTTTAACACAAATTGGAGAAAGGATTGTTCATCACCCTTTATGTTTTGCAAGCAGAAAGTTAACTCTAGCTGAGCATAATTACACAAAAATGGAGCATAAAGCATTGTCTATGATTCATGTGCTACATAAGTTTAGATAATACTTATTGGGTAATATTTTTATCTTTTACATAGATCACATGAAACTTAAGTAATTGGTAAACAATCATGTTTTTCAAGGGCACATATGCCATTGGATTTTGTTATTTTAGGAGGATGACTTTTCGGTCACAGTAAAACAAAGGAAGAGCAATTTAGGGCCTAACCATATTTCAAGAATTACTTTAGGTGAGGATGCGTAGAGAATTGAAGACACAATGTCAGATGTACATTTATTCAGATTATAACTCATGCCCTCTGATTTGAAGGATATTGTTGCATTTTTACGAACAATTGTGTCATCTAAAAAAATAAAGAGTATAGAAAGAAAACAACTTGGCATTCACATCACACCTTATATGTTGATTGGTGGAGTTCTATACAAGCTTCACTGGGATGATATTTTGCACCAGTGTATACTAGAACATGAGCACGTGGGTATTATGGAGGAATCTCACAGAGGGATTTTTCATGGACACTATGTAGGGTGAGCCACCACGTACAAGATTCTAATGGTTAGTTTGTGGTGGAAAACATTGTACAAGGATTGCCAAGAATATTCCAAGGGCTATGATCATTGTCAGTGCCTTAGGAATTTTGGGCATATGTATGAAATGTTGTTGATACCTGTAACAAGTGCAGAACCTTTTGAAAAATGAGCAATTGAATTCATAGGCCCTATTTCCCAAATGATGCATGGGATTGGGTCGTGCTACATCATTACATTTACAAATTATCTTAAAAGGTGGGTAGAAGCAACACCGATGAAGGATTGCACTATAATTACTACAGTAAGGTTTCTTTGGTAGAATATCATAAGTAGGTATGGATGTCCAAGTTTAAGGAGTGATCGGGGTACATATTTCTTGAAGGAAACTGTTAGAATATTATTGGAAAAATTTATGTTAGCAGATCATAAGACTACACCATATCACCCAAATTCTAATGGAATTGTTGAATATTTCAACAATATTTTGAACCACACATTGACAAAGATGTGTGAATTTGGAAGGAAGGATTGGGATGATAAAGTATCTGTTGTACTTTAGTCATATAGAACAACCTACAAGAGACTGAAAAAAGAACACCCTTTCATTTGGTGTTTGGTGCAGAGGTTGTTTTACCGATTGAGTTTATGTTACCATCCTTGCATATTATGGGTGTAGGAGGATTGGCTGATGAAACATCACTTGAAGAGTATATAGAAAAATTTATGTAGTTGGATGAGAGGCATCCTATATCTCAATGGAGATAGAACATAGACAAAGAAAGATAGAAGGCCTGGCATGATCGACACATTAAGAACAAGAAGCTCAAATTTGGACAGATGGTTCTTTTGTATGACTCCAAGTTTTTGCGCTGTCCTAGAAAGTTCCAAGTATATTGGTTAGGACCGTATGTTGTGACCTTTATACTTAACTCTAGAGCTTTCCAGTTAGAATATTTGTATGGCACACAGTTTCTCAGTTCATTTAACGGGAGTAGGTTGAAGCCCTACTATAAATAAGTCTTCTTGGTGTTTGAAATAAGGAAGTGTTTCCATCTAACTTAGGTTTTCCTTTAGTGCATTTTCCTTTATATGTGTTTACTTTCATCATCATTATTCTTTGTCTTTTTAGTCTTGTTTTGTGTTTTGCATTGGTGCACTAGTAGATAACTATGTTTTAAGTGATTCCATGCATAGAGGACCATGCATTCATTTAGTGTGGGGTGGATTGAAGTAAAATATGGGAAATGGTTGGCACATTTCTAAGGAAGGTTGGATTAGTTAGAAACTCTTTCTGGGACATTGGCATAGAGGTAGAAAAATGGTTTGTTTTGTATGAAATTTGTTCTGAGGAAGGTTTAGATGATTGAATACCACGTAGGAGAAGAAGAAAAATCACTTAATGTAACCTGAGGTAGGTGGTTGCATGGGAAATTACTTAGGTGTAGTAACATACATGAAGGAGGTCTATGAAAGGGAAGTAATGATAGCACACCAAAAGGTTATGATTGTAGAGCGTGGGGAGGTGCTGTGGAAGTTTACTTAAATGGAAAAATTACATTATAAAAAGGTAACATTAAGATGCTTGGGTCGAAAAGATGATGAGGTCATGGAAAAGGTATAAATAGGGGTAAGTGTATTCCTTTTAAATTCCTTTCCTTTGAATTTTTGTTTGTGCTCCCGGGCTATTAAATTACAATGAGGGTGTTGTGAGAAAATGAAGTCCTTTCCAAACCATTGGAAATTTGCAAACTGTGACAAGACCTTTCAAAGTGGTAAGTGGAGTAGACAATGAGACACTAGGGGGTTGAGTAGGAGTGAAGCTATTGACATCAGAGAGCTTGAGTAGACAAGGAGAATTTTAAAACCTAGGGCACGAAGTAAAGAAATGTGTTGGTGAGAAAATTTATCAGGTAGGCAAACTTGTGGATTTCTTACCAACTATCTAGGAATCTAAGTCCCTCTACTTAACTGGTGCATCTTTTGTATATACATGCCTGAGAAAAGGTGGGATTTTGTGGTGGCATTTTGACTAGGGATATAACATGGGAACTCTAGTCAACCTACAAAAAATATTTCACATACCTACAAGAGAGAATGTTTTCTAAAGAGTGGGAAAGGGGAGTGAGAAATTAGATAGGAGAACTAATGTTGTAGGTACAAAATCAGATTCCTGCATACATCAATTAGCATTTTTATCACATGCATCAAAATTAGGAGAAAAAAACTCTATGCATAGCAACAAGACCAAATGGAATTTATGATCACAAAGTCTCAATAAACACCTCAATCAAAAAAGGCTCGAAACTCCTTCTTGTATTGATTTATTAAACCAACTTGTACATAGTATGAGAATTGAGAAAAAAGAGAGAGGGGAGAAAGGAATAATTTGGCTATCTCCTTTGTTCTCTCAAGGTATAATGCACTCTTGAGCTTACAAAATTAATGAAAAACCCCTTAAAATGGGAATGTATTTACAATTTATAGAGTATACTCGATTCCTCATCTTCTTCATGACCCTCCATATGCCTTATTTATAACTTTAGACTATTCATATTCCTACAAAATATTTAAGTCCCTTTTATAAAATAAAGGTGACTTAATTTACATTATGTTTCTAAATTCACTTTTAGGTGACTTAAAGGCATATAAAAAAATGTAAACCCCAACGAAGAATTAGAACATTAGAAAGTTAGAGAAAATTAGGGGAAAAAGGAGAGACAAAGAGAGAGTGAAGGAGAAGAGGAGATGTCATTCCTGATGAATTCATTTGATCTACATTGATAGAAAGCTCCAAATACAATGAAACTTTGAATCCTCAAACTCCTTGCACACTGTGAAACTCCTTCAAATTATCTCACGAACGCTCACCAAGTTGAGTGAACTGCTCTATTGATGACCGTAACTCCCAACCTACGTATGATATACTATTTTTAGTGAGAGATAATTTTTGCCTCTTCTCGAACATCGTGATGTGATGAAATCCTTCTTTTTATCTTGTGCACACTACCCTTGGCTCATTCACTTCTGCTTCATGATTTCCTTATAATGACGACTTACTATTTTTAGTAAGTATGAAAAAGTGACTTCCCCAAATCTCAATTGGATATTACGACTTTGATTTCCCTCTCTCCTTGAGTTCCTACCTCCTTCTGGATCAAATTTATATTTTGATCAGGTTCTCGTGGGACCACTTACTATTTTTATTAAGTGCCAAAAATTCCTGTTATGGTAAGTTCTGAGTTGCAGTGCACTTCCAATGTCTCTGTCTTCTTCGTGAATTCTTCTGTTGCTGACTTTCCCAAAATAACAGTCCTCTATTTAGGAGACCTATTATTTTTATAAAGTGGGTTTCTGGATGTTGGATTGATGTGGAATGAATTCTTTTGATATGGGTATTTTCCCAATATCACCCCTCTGAAATTTCAGACCCTCCCGCTTAATAGTCTAGGAGATTTTAAACTTTCAAATTTTGAACTTGGCGGTACTTTTAGACGTGGAAGCCATTAATGGACCTCAAAATTGTAGGTATTTTTTTCTCCTAAATTTTCAAAAAAAATTATATTTTTGATGTGGGTTTTCTCTTTTTATGTTTCACATGAAATTCTACTTTTTTTCGCCCAATGGTTTGAGAGGAAATCCCACTTCTTTCTTCGTTGAGCTGGAAAGGAGATTTATTCATTATGGATGCTCTGTCACATGAGAGGAGAGTTTGAGAGTATTTTTTTATGGTATTGTATAGAGGAAAAAAACATAAAAAAAAAATTATTTGTGCACTGGTTTGCAAGATTTGTTCATATTTCCATTTTTTGGCTATGGAGATTTTATTGTTCTCTTCTTCGTTGTTCTTTATTTCTCCTTCTTAGCTTGATAAGAATTCCTTTTAAGGAATTCATATAGCCATGGGAAAGGTATTTAAGTTCCTCAGTTGATTTGTTTGGGCTTATTTTCAATGGAAGAGTGATGGAAGAAAGTATCACATGAAGAATGAATGTATGGTTGTGCACAGGAGTGGAAGTAATTAGATGCAGGGAAGCAGGTCAAAAATTTGAATTTTTGAAAACATGGGAGGGGGTTCTGGGTCCATTTTATTTTCCCTAATGTTCCTAACCTCAAAGGGATGTGAGGGACATCAATTTTCATGGAAATCCTATAGGTGACATGTGTCCTTAATCCGACGGCATCAGATGAGTTCTCAAAAATCAGCTTTAAAGCACTAAGGGGCTGAAATCGAGTCACATGGGTGACCAAAACTCTCTCCTAGAGAGATGGATGCAATTTTCAAGGTATGATGTCCCTGAACTATGAGGCATATGAGAGGCATCAGTTTGTATAGAAATCCTAGAGCTGACACGTGTCCTTGATCCGACGACAGGGGATTTGAGCTCCAAAATTGCACCTGGGGGCTAAACTGTCACATGAAAGTCACATGACGGTCCCAGAGGTCACATGGGGACTGGGAACATTTTTCCATGGTTGGTGTACCTGATCATAGGGATGTCAAGGACATGAAATCCATCCAAGATCTTGGTGCTGACACGTGTCCTCTCAAAAATTGACTAACTCCTGAACTGCCTTTAAGAGGGAAACTTCGAATGATGACAACTTGAGCTCCCGATGGAATTTCTTGGTAGAATTTTATATGATCCTAACTGTAAATGTAATTTTAAATAAAATTTTGGGGTTATTGTGTCTTGATTAAACCATATAATCCATGAAAAAGTATATTTGTGATTTGAGACTCCACTTATGCCTAAGAAAAACTACCTGCAAATCCTATAAGTCAAGGTGTTGTGAAAAATATGATTCGCGATCATATATTTATTTTAATCATATTTCCTTATATGTTTTGTTTTACTTATAACTCCATCCGGAGCTCCCAGAATCTTCTTTTGAAGCTCGAAATCTATTTTAGGAATGTGTACTGCATAGACTTTTGAAGCCTATTTTTTACTCAGTTTCGTCCAAGTCTTTCAAAACTTCCCCAAATATTCCAAAATCATTTCCCTGATGTTCTAAGGTCTTTCATTCACCTCGATGTTGAATTTTCCCCTTTCATTCTACTCTAGGGGGTTGATCCATTCCTAGGAAGGCCAGTGATAGTCCTTCCCAATACTGCCAGAAGATAACATCTTTTTAGAACTCCCTAAAATAACCTATGGGGAATGAATATACTTTCCTAAATAAACTATGAGGATGTAATAACATTAATTGGGAGGTCACTTAGACTGACTGGACATACCCGGGGTGTCTTGGAATGATAGGAATTGAAACATTTAACACATGGGTATCATTGTTGTGCTTGAAAATTATCAATTCCCCTGTTGCACATTTGCACAAAAACAACTGGCTCTAGCTTGGGGACATGAAATAGAATGAGCATAGCAAAGACATGACATGGGAATCCAAAACCTCAATTTTAGACCATATATTTTGCTAACCCGTGCCTTATCCATTGAGCCTTACGGAGTCATGTACAACTTAAAACAAGAGAGAGAGAGAGAGATTGAATAATGAAACACACATGCACATAGAAAGGAAAAGATAGAAAGGAAAAACACGATACAAAACATGAATGGAAAAACATGTAACAGAAAGGGGAAAACACCTAGAAATCACATATGTTACAACACGGGGGGCAACCCACTTTCACTAAAACAATTTTCATTTCTCAAAATTTACCCCTAAAGAAGCAACACTGAATGATGATGTTCTATGAAGCCGTTGATGGGTTCCAGAAAGTAGCATCCCCTCCTTAATTGTCCTTTTACTTTGTAGGAGTGAGTTCATGTGAGCTTCTTGATTCTCAGGTATTCACTTAGAAATTCCACTGCTTTCATCTTCTTTGAAATTGGTTTCATAGTGTCAGTTTCCTTCCATGTTTATCCATATATCTAATTCTCCATCAAGTACTTCATCGCTTCCCCAAATCTGATTTTTGTTCAAATTCCTTGGATATTCTGAGTTACTTTGTTTCCTGGGTCTATTCTCATTGTCATCTTCTCCATGAGAAACAATTGATTCATCCTTTATCTCTACTCTAATTTGAGGTGTTTGAGTACTAACAGGAGTATCGGAGTAAAAACCATTCTTGTCTTGTATATCCATGGCATGAGTGAAGAGATCAAGAATCGGGTTCAGGTCTTCCACAAATTCTACTGTTTCCAATATTTCTTGCACATAGTTACGCTTCGTCATTTCCTAGAGATCATCTTTGTATTTATTAGAAGAATGCAGCTCAAGGAAACTATCTATAGGGGTTACCTCATCATCTTGGGAATTTTTTCACTCTACTGATCCTTTATCAAAAAGAGCTTCATCTTCAAATACCTCAAAAATTCTTGCTTTAGTTTGTTCATCATGGAAATATTCTTCCTATTCAAATGGGAAAGGAAATACCTCAATTTAATCATTGTATCCACCAACCATTTTCTCGAGAGGGACATCATATTTCTCATCTAGATTTATTTTGACATAGCCCATCCTCACAGTGGTTGAGGTTTCCAAGTCAGGTTTATGCTTGTCTTCCAGATTCATGGCTTGCATTAAAAGTTAAAGACTCGTCTCAAGGTCTTCTGTTTCTTCCATGGCTCTTAGCAGTTCTTGTATAGATGGTTCTTCCTGACTAGTTAAGGGTTCATTGAAAACTGTATTGGTCTCTTCCTAGGTGACATGATCAAGGGATTCCTCATCTTCGAATGGGAAAGAGAAAATTTCTTCATCACAGATAAACACATAAGCTGATTTTTCTATTTGAAAATCATCAAGAACCATTTCCTCTTCTTCATGGTTTGCGTCATCTGGAAATTAAGAGCTTCCTTTTTATAACTTGAATCTCCTCAATGATTCTTCAAATTCCAAATCTCTTCGGGAAGGAATTTATGGACCTATCAAGATGGGAATATCCTCTTCCTCCTCAGTTGTCAAAAAGTGATTATTCCACTTGCTACCCTGGTACAAAATGTTATCTTCTGGGTTTCCATACTTTCATACCGTGTACCTCATCTTCTTCTTGGGAAAAAATTTCTCCATGTACCCCTTCACTGGTGTGGTTGTAGAAGACCAATTCATCTTAATTTTACCTCCCAAGTCTTGGTAGAAATTTCTACTCAACAACATTATGAACGAGGCTTGGACATCTTCTACCAAAATCATCATGGAAAATTTCTTGTCTAGAAATATAGTGAGGGAAACCTATGCATATTTGACCTTCCCTATAACTGGGACCTCTCTTGAGTCTAAAGAGTAACAAGAGCCATTGGGTAGAATCATGGTAATTTTTAGATCCTTCATGACCTTCAAAGGCATCACGTTTTCTGAGGCACCTGAATCTATTATGCAATTGTTCTGTACATATTATCCAACAAGGAGGGAGACAAAGAAAGGTTCAACTTTATCAATCTTTGATGCACTCAAATAAAGCATGTTATGTGAGGGAGGTGTAGGTGGGTTTGATGGCATTCCTTTAGAATGAGGAGCTACATCATTGGGTGTTAAACTACTACTCCTGAGGTATTGAAAAAACCTCTCAAATTGTTTAGGGTGAGTCCGCAAAAATTTAGTTTCGGTAATCTACACTTAGGATTTTTTGCATATTCTATGAAGTCAAAGGGATTAGATGTGAAAAAGGGGTGTGAAGGAATATATTTTGGATTCTGCATAGGCTTGGGAGTAGTATTTGATGTTTGAGGAATGGATGATATTTTGAATGTCACACTAATAGCTTTCAAGGTATTATATTTTGCAGGAGAAGATTTAGATTTAGATTTAGACTTGGAAGAGACATCAAAAGAATTACTTGGGATTGTGGGAGTTTTCTTACTTACTACAGGATCAAGCTCCAACAATGCAAACTTCATGGAAAATGGAAGTGGGTATCCTCGACTAATTTTTTTTTTGAAGTTGCCACATGAGGATCATTAATCTTCTTTTCCTTTTCAGCAGTAGAAGGAGATGCTCTTTTCTTGGACTGAGAATGAGTAAGTACTGTGCATGAGAAACTAGATGCATCTTCTTTATCTTCTTCATAACCTCTAGAATACTCATAGCATCTGATTTGTGTATCATTATCAAACTCATTGCTTTATAGGAAACCACCACCTTCACTTTCTTGTTTAAACTCCTCTTCATTTTCCTTACTCCTACAACCTGCATTGACAGGTGGGACCTCTAAGGAAAACCTTCAAGGTGTTCCTACAATATGAATTTTTATTGCTTCTTTTAAAAGAAACTCATTCAAATAATTTCCTCTTCAAAGATGCCATATCATTTTCCATTTTATACATTAAAGGATTGGTTCTCTCATCTCCAGGATAATGGATCTTTCAATTTGATGGATTCTTGATATTTCTAGAGAGGATGAGATCATCATCAAGTTCAATGGCCATCCTTTGTGCTTCGACAATGTTCCTTGGTTGGGCTCTTTGCAACAAAAATCCTACTTCTGATGATTAAGCATTGATGAAGAATCTCTTGACATTGTTTTGAGATGGTGAATCCTCTTCAGGTATCCTACAAAAAAACAGTTTGAAACAATCCATGAAGTCTCTCATGGTTTCATTTTCTCCTTTCCTCATTTGAGCCAACTACAGCAAGAGGTCCTAACACTCTTCAATTGATTAAAATATCTCTTCAAATGCATCTTTGATGTCATTCCAACCCATGATGGAGTGGGAAGGAAGGAGGTAAAACCATTCTGCTACTTTTTCTCGGAGGGACTCCACGAATAGTCTCACAGCAACGTCTTCATGTTGGACACCAAGAATTCCACATGATGTCATGAAATTAGCAATGTTTTCTTCAGGATGTTGCGTGTTGTCACCTTTGAACTTTGGAAAGTTCTTGCTGGAATTTGCTGGTAGATTGTGAAGATGGGGTTCAAGAGAAAGCGGACCTATATTCCTTCCCCATGGAACAATGGGTTGAGGTATATCTTCTCCATTCACCATTATTTCTTTTACTTCTATTTCATCCCTTGATTCTACAAATTCTTCTTCTTTTAGAGACTCAATGATTAATGGTGATGGAAAATGGGAGAATTTGAAGGGGGAGTATCAATAGGAGTTTTGATAGTATTTCCAGGTGAACTGCTGAAAGCGCTAGATGGAGAGGAGGCTTGAGAGAATAAGTATGGATTATCTCTAATTAATTCTTGTTAATTTTACAAAGCCTTGAAATTAGAAACAACACCGCCTCTTGATCTGTTTGACCTGGTGTATCTTCCTTTAGCTAGTTGTTATCCAAAATTCACCCCCCAGGGTAATTTGATAACATGCATCAGAATATTCAAATCCCAAGAAAATTGATTGATTCAGAGCAAAAATCAGGTTTCTAGGGTCCCTTCAAGAAATTTTCTAACTCACTTGTCCAGGCTGAAAAGAACAAGCTCTGAGAAAATGCGGAAAAAGGTTGCAGAAGGCAAGTAGGTTGATCCAGAAAAAATTGTGAAAATCGGCTAAGTCCTAGTCCTAGGAGCAACAGGGACATCTGGGACAAAAGTACGTGGCGGGCGCGAAAAGCCGATCTGGCCAAAAGAGAGAAAAATTGGCTAACTGCTGAGAGGGTCGCATTTGGGACATCCGGGACATCTGGACGCGAACCGGCCGGTTCGCCTGAAATCAGCACAAACAGCCCGCTAGCAACAGGGACATCTGGGACAAAAGTATGCGGCGGGCGCGAAATGTCGGTTCGGTTGAGAGAAAATCGACTAACTGCTAACTGGGACAGTTCGGGACAAATGGGACACAAAGGCACGAACCGCTCGGTTTGCGTGAAATGAGCACAGACAGTCCAAAGCAAAGTGGGACAAGTGGGACGCAAGGACGCGAACTGGCCAGTTCACGTGAAATCAGCACAAGGAGCACTAAGCATTTGGGACATCCGGGATGAAAAGATGCGAAGGGCATGGAAGAGCCGGTAGGGCCGAGAACCAACCAAATCACGCCACGTGTCTCAAGGAGAAAGGTCAAAAGTCAAAGGGCAAGTTTTAAAGGGTCTGCCCGAACCAATGAAATGGCGCCACGTGTCCAAGTTTAAGGGGGGCCACAAGTAAATTTCAAAAGGAAAGCCCATGGAAAGTGGAGGAGAGAGAATTGCTCATCCAATTAGCACATGCCACGTGTCATCCAGGTGACAGAGCACGGGAAAGATTTCAAAACACGTTTTCGCCTGTTTTGTGCCCTAAATCTTCAGATCGCCATAACTTTCGATCCAGAGCTCAGATTTGCACGTTCTTTATATCAACAGAAATCTGATGAAATTCTCTACACGATTCTGGGGTCAATATTGCATTTTGGAGTAGTCTAGAGGGAGAAAATCGAGATATGGCTCTGAGGCGTGTTCATGACCAGAAATGACATTCCAGTGACCAGATTTAATGCAGAATGGGTCGCATTCTCCTGTAATCCGGTCAAAGTGATAGGGTATGGGTTTGTAAGGTTACCCATGTTGTTTTAATGCACCTGTAGTCAAGAAGAATGGGCTTCCATGCCTTTGTACATTTTCTGTCTCCTAGGTTTGACCCATGCAATGTAGAAAAGGCCAGATTTGGCTCATTTTTCAGGGGGGAACATTTTTGGGCAGAGCAGACTTCTTCTTTCACCTCAAGCAAGTGATTGATCAAGGATTAGACCTCTCCAAGGATTGTAACAGTTTTCTTTTACCTCTCTGAGGGTGTAATGCATGTTTTGACATTGAAATGATAATGCAAGCTCTGTGAATGGGTTTTCAATCCTCTGTTTGTATTATTTGCTTGATTTCAGATACTAAATTATACATTATCAGTCTGTGTATGTCTTATGTTATGAACTTTGGTCTGTGTCTATTTGCATGACAAATATGTTTCACCACTCCTTTTTGGTGCATCACCATCTTTAGTTAGTTTCAATTTTTACACTTCTGCCCCTGTCTCCTTGCAAGTTAGAGTAGGATTAGGATCTAAACCTCTGTAGTTTTGCAAAATATAGATCTAAATCAGAGGAGTTTGAGGAACCAGCCTCCAATATGGAGATTCCTCTCTCATTTTCACAAGTCCCCATGCTTGGAGAGAGGTTTCCATGTTGTGCAATCACACTGGATGCTAGAGTGATCAACCTAGAAGCCTGATCTGCATCTAGGGGTGTTGTGATTTTGCACTAACACTAGCTTTTGGAAATTCTTGAAGTGGGGATATGAAAAGATGCTGTGGAATATGAAAGGTCACATGCAAGAACTGATACTGTATCTTTCAGCAATGGATTTTCATGAATTCTCTTTTTATTGATTTTTCAATATTTCATTTTTTTTGTATTTTGGGACTTTGCAGTCATATTTTGGGTGTAGATGCTGCCAATTATACCCCACCGTGGGTGCCAAAAACTATTGGAAAGAAATTTTTTTGGGTGGAAAAACTTATGGATTTCTTGCCAAAGCTCTGGGAATCTAAGTTCCTCTACTTAACAGGTGCAACTACTGTATATACAAGCATGGGAAAAGGTGGATTTATGTGGTGGAATTTTGACTAGGGATCCAACAAGGGAAATCCACTGACCCTACAAAAAATATTGGGAATATGTGTAAGAGAGAAATTTTTCTAAAGAGTGGGAAAGGGGAGTGCGAAATTAGATAGGAGAACGACTGTTGCAGGTAGAAAATCATATTCCTGCATACATCAATTAGAAGTTTTATCACATGCATCAAAATTAGGAGGAAACAACTCTATGTGTAACAACAAGACCAAATGGAATTTATGATCACAAAGTCTCAATAAACACCTTAGTCAAAAAAGGCTCGAAACTCCTTCTTTTATTGATTTCTTAAACCAAGTTGTACATAGTATGAGAATCGAGGAAAAAGAGAGGGTGGGGGAAAGGAATAATTTGGCTATCTCCTTTATTCTCTCAAGGTAGAATGCACTCTTGAGCTTACAAAATTAATAACCAACCCCTTGAAATGGGAATGGCTTTACAATTTATAGAGTAGAATCGACTCCTCATTTTCTTCATGACCCTCCACATGATTTATTTCCAACTTTAGACTATTCATATTCCTACAAAATATTTAAGTCCCTTTTATAAAATCAAGGTAACTTAATTTAAGTTATGTTTCTAAAGTCACTTTTAGGTGACTTAAAGGCATTTCAAAAATTGCAAACCCCAACGAAGAATTAGAACATTGGAAAGTTAGAGAAAGTTGGGGGGAAGAGGAGAGAGAAAGAAAGAGGGAAGGAAAAGAGGATATGTTGCTCCTAATGAAGTCCTTTGATCCACATTTATGGGAAGCTCTTAATGCACTGAAACTCTAAATCTTCAAACTCCAGGCACACTATGAAAATACTTCAAATTATCTCACGAATGCTCAACAAGTTGAGTTAATTGTTCTGCTGATGACCGTAACTCCTAGCCTACATATGATATATTATTTTTAGTGAGAGGTTATTACCTCTTCTCAAACATTATGATGTGATGTAATCCCTCATTTGATCCTATACACACTACCCTTTCCTCGGCTGCTTCTACTTCATGATTCACTTATAATGGAAACTTACTATTTTAGTAAGTATGAAAAAGTGACTTCCCCGAATCTCAATTGGATGTTGCGACCTTGATTTAACTCTTTCCCTGAGTTCCTCCCTCCTTCTAGATAAAATTTATATTTTTATTATATTCTCATGGGACAACTTACTATTTTTAGTAAGCCCCAAAAATGTGTGTTATGGAGAGTTCTCAGTTGCAGTGCACCTCCAATTTTCACGTCTTCTTCGTGAGTTATTTTATTGTTAACTTTCCCAAAATAGAAGTTCTTTATGCAGGAGACCTGTTATTTTTATAAAGTGGGCTTCTATATGTTGGATTGACGTGGGAAAAATTTTTTTGATATGGGGTTTTTCCCAATATCTCCCCTCTGAAATTTTAGACCCACCCACTTAATAATCCAGCAGATTTTAAACTTTCAAATCTAAGACCTGACAGTACTTTTGAATGCGCAGCCATTAATGGACCTCAAAATTATAGTAGGTCAGGTTTTATCCTCCATTTGTGAAAAAAAAAATATTTTGGATGTGGGTTTCTTCTTCTAATGCTTCACGTGAAATTCTACTTCATTTTACCCAACGGTTTGACGCGAAATCCCACTTCTTTCTTCGTTGAGCTGGAAAGTAGATTTCTTCATTGTGGATGCTCTGTCATAGGAGAGGAGAGTTTGAGGGTATTTTTTATGGTCTTGGATAGAGGAATGAATAGAAACAAATGGTTAATTGATTCATGCAATGTTTTTCAAGATTTGTTCAGATTTCTTTTTTTTTAGCTATGGATATTTTAGTGTTCTCTTCTTTGTTGTTCTTCATTTATCCTTCTTAGCTTGATGAGAATTCCTTTTGAGACCTCTATATCACCATGGAAAAGGTATTTCAGTTCATTAGTTGATCTGGTCTAAGATTTTTGTAATGGCGGAGTGATGGAAGAATGTATGGATGGTTGTACATGGGAGTGGAAGTAGTTAGAAGTAGGGAAGAAGGTCAAAATATTGAATTTTTAAAAACATGGGAGGAGAGAACTAGGTGCATTTTCTTTCCCCTGATTTCCCTCACCTTAAAGGGACATGAGGGACATCAATTTTCATGAAAATCCTGGAGGTGACACGTGTCCTTGATCTGACGGCAGGGGATTAGTGCTCAAAAATAAGCTTTAAAGCACTAAGAGGCTGTAAGTGGGTCACATGGGTGACCAAAACTATCTCCTAGAGATCTAGATGCATTTTCGAAGGTCTAATGTTCCTGACCTATGAGGGAAGTGAGGGACATCAGTTTGCACAACAATCCTGGAGCTGACACATGTCCTTGATCCGACAACAGGTGATTTGAGCTCTAAAATTACACCTGGGGGCTGAACTATCAAGTCTGAAGGTTACATGAGGGTCCCAGAGGTCTCATGTGGGCTAGGTGTATTTTTCCAAGGTTTGTTTACCTAACCTCAGGGACTTTGGGGACATGAAATCCCACTAGGCTCCTTGTGCTAACACGTGTCCTCTTGAAAATTGAGTAACTCCTGAACTTCCTTTAAGAGGGAAACTTAGAATGATGATAACTTGAGCTATTGGTGGATTTTTTGGGTGAAAATATATAATATTCTAACTAGAAATGGAATTTTTAATCCAATGGTGGGGTCTCATGTCTTTATTAAACCATATGATCCTTGAAAAAGGAGATTTGTGATTTGAGACTCCACTTGTGCCTGAGAAAAACTTCCTACTAATCCAATTCTCTAAGGTATTGTGAAAAATATAATTTTATCATCATGTATGTATTGGAATCTGATTTTTTGGAAATTTTTTGTTTTACTTATAACTCTATCCAAAAATCTCGAAATATTCTTTTGAAGCCTGATATTTATTTTAGGCTTGTGTACTACCTAGGCTTGTGAACCCTATTTTTTACTCAGACTGCTCCAAGTCTTTGAAAAAATCCCCAAACATTCTAAAATCATTTCCATGATGTTCTAAGGTCTTCCATTCACCTCCATGTTCAATTTTCCCCTTTCATTCCTCTCCAGGGGGGTTGATCCAGTCCTTGGAAGACCAGTGATGGCCCTTCCCAATACTACCAGAAGATAACATCTTTTCATAACTCCCTAAAATCACCTAGGGGGAATGAATAGAATTTCCCAAATCACCTATGGGGATGAGATAAAATTAATTGGGAGGTCTCTTGGATTGGCTGGATAAACTCGGGGTGTCTTGGAAGGAGAGGACTTGAAAAATTTAACACAAGGGTATTGTTGTCATGTTGGGAAATTGTCAATTTTTGTGTTACAAATTTGCACGATAACGAAATGAAAATGGCACCAAAGAAGGAATGAACCAATAGACCAGTAGTGGAGAAGGATAAATCGATTGAGATATACTTAGAAATGTAGTACCCCTAGGTGTAATCAAAGTAGAGAAGTGGTGTTCAAATTTATACAAGTGCAAGATTAACGAGTTCAACCACAGGACAAAAGAACATGAAAATTTAATGTAGGTGGATCTAGTCAAAGAATTTATAGGGTTAGAAAAGCTTAGAAACCATAAGGTTGATGACTTGGTGCAACATGAGTTGCATAAAACTAGAGTTTTGTAGCTATGGGAGTTACCCTTATTCACTAAACCCACCCCTTTCTCTAGGTGGTTAATGTCGCGGGTTCACAAGGATTTTTTCTAATTTACGGAGAGAAGAATGAGGATTACATGTTAGTTGATAAGAATATTGATAGGCATGTGGGGAAATGGCAATGATATGGCACTCGCCCTATTTGCCAACACTAAAATGTAAGAAATGGAAAATCAGTTGAATTATGAGAAGGGAGGAAGGGCTCGGGTTTTCCTAGTTCTATATGACCTGGCATTAAGGGTCACAACCCAACTTATCAACTGTAAATGGGTACATTAGAATCATGGATGAATATAAACAAAATATTCATATACATTGTGTATAGAGTATCAAAATGAGCACACTATAACTTCACACAATTATTTGTGAAGAGTATAATTGAGGAATCATGGGTGGAGAACAAATCTAGAGTGAAGATAACATGGGGGTCCATCCTACTGCTAATCATATTTTAGGAAATTAGTGTCCCCAATGGACCAGATGGAAACATGTGGGTTTACCCACCGATGCACTCATCTCCTACGGTGTAATTTTTAGAGTTCACTTGTGACAGCTCCATTACAAATGCATATAAGGCCTAGATGAAAAAATGGTCTGAGAGACTATGCAAGGCTTTCAATAATAAGTGGTGTATCCCACACGAGTTTCTAGAAGTCATTGGGGACCAAGTGAAATTTGTAGTTATGCAACACTTCAGCTTGGAAATATTTAAGATGGCTAATGGAGAAATGGGGCCATGGTGAAAATTTTCATTTGCATTCACTACTAAATATATGAAGTGTGCCATCAATTGGTTGAAGGATGCACAAAAGCTAACCTTTTCTGCCAACAAAGTGGAATTTGATGTTCACCACTCTTCCTGTGACCTACAAGTATGATACGATGTTCACGTATGTTGAATTCTTAGAGCAATACTTCCTAGATCTGTAAACCACAGATCAATATCCCCCATCAAGGGATTCATCCACTGGGTATTCATACATTTTCACCCTAAGACATAAGGAGGAGTTGAAGTGGAGGTTATAGGCTCCACCTTTCTAAAGCCAAGAGAGGAATTGATCCGCACCAATGAAAGTAGTATAGGCATGAGAATAATGAGAGGAGGAAGAAAAATAAAGTGAAAGGAAATTTGAAAATTCCCAGAAAAGGAGGTATTATATGTTTCGGGGAAGTAGTGGGGGTATAAGTACATCACAATAGGTTAGCATTGAGGCTTCACAACCAGATCATGAAGAAGTTAAGCAACTTGAGGAAGAAGAGCTAGAGAATAAAAATTCTAAGGTACATGATGTCTCTAGTTCTATGATATAGATAGACTCGAAAGAAGATCATGTTCCATTTAGAGAGGAACTCAGGGTAGAAATCAATGAGGATGATAAAAGAAGGGTCGAGGTGGTGGCTAAGGCATTATTTGATGCATGCACAAAGGTAAATATGCCTACTATGGATGGACCCTGGGAAGAGTCTGGTAAAAGACATTTCACCTACCCAGACCAACAAACCATAAGAGAAGGATAAGGGAGAATCCTTTGTTATTAAGTAGTGTAAGGGGTATGTTATAGGTACAAGTTACCCCACATAAGTAATGTTCTAAACACAAGGCGCAAAGGAATAGGTGGATGCCTAGGTCCCCTCATATAGAAATCGTGGATGATCCTACAAAGGTTTTATAGGAATGATTCCAAAGCACCCCTTGCCCTAGAGAAGTTACTGTTATCCCAAATTTCCCCCCCCGAAAAGTTTGGTCATTTTAAGCCTTACACATAAGGAAAACATGAAGGGAAACATATCAAAACCATGAGCTCGAGTTCTAGAATTAGGAAAAAGTGAAAATAGAGACCCGAGAGAACTCATTTTAATCCTACAAATTAGTTGTAAAAAATATCTAGCACTGAAGTGGCAGAAACAAAGAAAGAGCAAAGGATCCTGTACAAAAAGAAACAACTCTATCAGGCTGTTTCTATGCCTTAAATTCATTCTACAAGTTATAGGTAGACTCAACAATGGAATAACAGGGTCAGACAAAAAGGGGAGATGTTACAGAGGAACCTAAAACTAGAAGAAGAAGAAACAATGAAGATTCGACGTCCTCAAGATTGAAACGAATCAAGAAAATCCTGAAAATAACTAGGTATGGAGGAGGCAGCGAAATATACCATGTGTTTCTAACGACGCTTCTCTCAAAGTGAATCCAAAGGGAGGAACCCAAATAAGCATGAGCTCTCCACATAGCCCAAATCCTAAAAATGAGAGGAACTGTTGAAACATCCACATAGTAGCAAAGGCCGACAAGTGTCAACTTGACACTCCTCTAAAGGAAATTTTTGGTCAGGTTTGCAAACAAATGCAGCGCCTCCACATGTACCTCAAAGGGGGACAAGGTTAGTTGAATAGTTAATGCATAAGCGGATCATCGGAGGCTGCCAAGTGTCTTAAGGGCATCGTTTCAAGGGTAAAATGGAGAAAAAGGTTTCTAAGTGAGCACTAGAGTGACACGTGTCCCAGGGGAAATTTGGAAGTCAGCGATTTTCACCCCTCGTTACCTCAAAATGGAGTAAAAGTTACAAAAATGGCCTGTAAATCCGTTGGGGAAAAAGTTATCACTTAGACTCGAGTCAAAGCCAAGGCGAGGAGTTGAGGAAAAAAGTGAAAGTTTGTCTTTCGTTCAAAAGGCATAAAGGAAAAAGTTGGAGCACATCTCCCTAGCCAACCAAAGACTGCTACGTGTCCCATATTAAAGAGGGGCCCATTTTTCAAAATGATTTTCCCACCCACTTAGATGGATTCAATACAAAATTTGAAGGGGAATATATATCAACTTAGGGCTCAAAATATTGTGAATATGATACCATTGGAAAGATCTTGGCCTCGCCCACCGCAATAAAGGTATGAGAATTCATTTTTGAGGAGGTTAAGTAAAGGAAAGGGAGGAAAACATATTTGAGCTTTCAATGCAGGATCTACCAACCTCAACAACCAAATCAGATTCAATCTATTTTTGCCATTTCTTCTACCTCCAAGACACCGGACCAAGGATTGATGCAGTCAAGATAGATTTGGGATAGATTTCACGAAAGGCATTAACAGTGGTGGTTGAGCTACAACCGGTTTTTTCTCACTTCTTTTATTCTTTCTTCCCTCGGGTTGGATCTATAAAAATGGGGGAAGGATCCTTGTAAGGGGTTGGATATTCTTAGTTTTGCAGGCTCCCTTCTCCTTCTAGTAAAGGATTTGTGGGGCTCAAGCCTTCCATTAAAATTGTAAAACATTTATACCTTTTGGCTATTCTATAATGAACTGTATTAATCTATAGAGCAATAAAATATGTTTGTGATCAATCTTAGATCTTTATTGTTTCTTTTTCTTATATCTAGTCTCTCATTATAGATCTGGCTATCTTTACTTGTTTATTGTAAGCATTTAATTGGTTCGTGTCAAAGGAAAACTAAGTGTTCATCATTCCTTTGATGCATCACCTCGTAGTTTATATTTGTTTTCATTTCAGTATTCCTTCTATCCCTATCTCCTTGGTAAAGTTTAGATTAGGATTAAGAAAATACCCTTTGCAAGTTTCTACGTATGTGCCTAAATAGAGGAATAATGAACCAGCCTTCAATCTAGAGAGCTTTCCAATTTTTGCAAGGTCCCACACCTTGGGGAAATTTCAATGTTATGCAATCACACCAAATGATCCTGCCTTAGAAAATAAGATATTTTAGAGATCATCTGGGGGTGCTGTGATTCTACACTAATAGTTTTGGCACACTCGGTGGGACAAAGAAATCTCCATTTTATTACAGTAGGAATTGATGTAAACTTGCTATGATTATGGATTTTAAGAAGCCTTAAAATTATACATCTGGAAACTCCCAAAGAAAAAAATCTATTGGTTTCAACAGCCCAAGCTTGGGAGATTCATGAATCTCACCCAATCTAGAGCAAGGAAAGAAGGTATAGTTGAATACTTACATCTATCCCAAGGTAGGAAAAAGAGGGGAAGAAGATTTTAGAGGTCACCATTGCTACCAAGTAGAACCTTGTCAACACCTCCACCTGTAAGGCATTTCTTTCAAACTGCAAGGATTCTTAGGCTAATCAAAATGGCACAACCAAATCCATATTTCAACTTCATCGGCTGTATTCCACTCACCTTGATTACTCAAAACCCAGTTCCAATTGTAGCATTAAAGAGCATCCCACATTTCACTGGGAAAAATAAAACTTCTCCTAGAGACCATGTCTAAGATATTACAAATGTCTGTACAATCCATGAGATCCATGAGATGGACATTACAGTCAAGTTTCGCACGTATTCATTCAAACGGAAATATTCACAATGGTTCAAGAGTTTAGAAGCAAGCTCTATCCAGAACTGGAACTAGCTATGCATGGCTCTTCACAATCAATTTGGGGAAAAGGGTGATAACTTTTCCTTGTTGGAGTAACTAACAACAATCAAGAGATCCCCAAACGAGTAGCTGATAGACTTTAACCTCACATTCCAGCAAACCTGGGATAAGATTCCAACAATAGTAAAGCCCACTAATGAAGCTGCCTTCTTATACTTTCTTAGGGATTTAAATTCTGATATTTCTCTAATGATTCAGTTAATGGGGGGCACTACATTACCTGCAGCCTATAGCCTCTCCATAGGGGCTAAGAACTGTTTGATTCAAGTGGGAAAAATCACTCCTAGGCCATCTATGCCTTTGTACTCTGAGTTACGAAGCCCAGATACTAGCCAAGCACCTACATTAGCTCCTAAACCCACCCCCAGGAATCAAAGATCAGCTGAAGCTTCCACTTTGTCATCTAATTCCTCTAAAGAGTTTCAAGAAGCGGTGATGAAGCAATTTCAGAACTTTGGGAATGAGCTAGTGACCATCAAAAGACAACAAGCTCAGAGTTTCAGGCCATACCAACCCCAAGCTCAATATCAAGCTAGACCCCAGTATCAGTAAAATAGGCCACCACCTTAGATTGTAAACCAGAGCCAGAACCAAGGATAGCCCCAAGCTGCTAGACCTTTTAGGTCTTATGATCCAAATGTAGCTTCAACATCAATGGCATTGGTTCCTACATAGAACAATATGGCACAAGAATATGATTAGTGTTTTCCATGCAGTCAACCAAACAACCAATCAACGTGCTTTAATGGTGTAAACCAGTATGGTGCCACAAGAACCTGGACAAGAGGAAGATCAACAATAAGGAGCTCAACAAGGTGGCCCCCCAAATGAGACTATTCTTGTCAACTGGTAGGCTGAAGACTTCTATGGGATGAATCAGATCCCTCCTCAAAGTGTAGCTGCCAATACAAGGTCCTAAAAGATAAGTATTGGAGAGGGCCGACCACTGAATTCAGGTGACCCTGAATATCCCATCACTCCACAAGGTCCTGGTTTTCCAAGTGCAACTCCAAACATACATAACCAATCCAAGCCACCTCTCAAACCTAGTCAAGCACCGGTTGTAACAACCCATGTGTAAGAAAGAAATGTGTCTGAGAAGGGGTAGGAAAAGGAAAACACATTCAATATTATTGACCAGATGAAAAAGACAAGTATGAACATTTCACTATGGGAGTCACTGGCCATTCCATGGCAGAGGGATCTATTGTAGACTACCATGCAGAATTGGTCAAGTTCAAATCAACCCCCTAACTAGCAAAAAAGAGTGCTTACCAATGTAGTTCAGCCTGGGAGGAACCATGGAGAACAACAAGGTAAAAACCTAAGACCTCCTCCCTTATATGTCTTATTGATTATTGGAGACAAATTGGTGCAAAATTTTATGATTGATTTTGGGCCAGTAGTTTTGTGATGCCCAAAAAAAATAGCTGATCAATTAGGTCTCCAATATGAGGTCATCTCTAGAGGAGTAGTCCAATTAGATGGAGCAGTAGTAATCACTGTGGAAATTATCAAGGATCTAAGTCTCACTCTACACACATTCCCTAATGTGAATGTTTTGCAAAGTGTGTCAATCATAGACCTACCACCACATTTTTCTTTGTGTCTATCCAGAGACTTCATTGCCAAAATTGGAGGCTACTTTTCTGCTGATTGGTGACATATTCTCTTAAGGACAAGGTATGGGGAAAAGGCCACAATCAGATATGAACCTATTGCTGATTATCATATTGAATCCTATGTGCCTAGCCCAACCAATGCTAAATACTCAGCTTTTGATCAAGAATACCTCATAAAACACTAATGAAATAGATACCAAGATGGGATGTATTCCATACTCGACCCTAGATGAGTGGGCCCAATAAAAAACATGATTTTGACCCCTATAAGGAGATGGAGGAATCTGAAATGGGTGTCTACTAGTTACATGAAGAGATCCAGCCTCTTCCTGACCTAATCAAGTCAGAATACAAGGATGACAATGAGGTAAGGAAATTTTTCTTTGATGGTTCAAGGATTAAACAAGGAGCCGGAGGAGGAGCCATGATTGTGTCCCCAAGAGGTACGAGATATTATTCAGCCTTCAGATTCCAGTTCACTTGCTCAAATAACACTGTTGAATATGAGGCTTTAGTCCAAGGTCTTCATTAGGTAAGGAAGCTAGGAATCAATAACTTGCAAGTGTTCGGTGACAGTGAAATGGTTGTCAATTAGGTCAGAGGAATTAATGCTGTCAAAAATGACCTACTAAAAAACTAAAAGAGTAGGGTATGGGATCTCATGGAGGATTTTGAGGCCTTCAGCATTGTGTCCATACACAGGAAGGAGAATGAAGTTGTTGATAGACTTGCAACAGTTGGATAAATGTTTGATGTGGTTGATAGCATCAAAAGGATAGAGAACATCCGCATATCCATGTGGTTGTGAGGCTAGCAGTACCTAGATAATAATACATGTTGGTAGCTATTTGAGAATGATCATTATATCATTAAATTTCTACAAGAAGAAGCTGAATTCTCAGCTAGAAACCAGAGAAAACTAGAGCAGCAATATGGGAATCAGATAGTACAGATTCATACAAACAAACTTCCCAAAGGCTTAGTGACACTGGAATCTATTTTCAATCCTAATGATCAGTTCAGAAAAGAGAAGGCTAACATGCAGATCAAAGGAGAAGATTCAGAGTCAATCCCCATTGGAGAAGAGAAAACACTTCAAATTGGCAAGGTGGCCACCGAGCAAGAAAGGTATGAATTCATACAACTTTACTAAGAATTTCTTGATGTTTTTACTTGGAGTTATGAGGACCTAAGAGGGTTCAATCCAAAACTAGCACAACACACAATCGAATTGGATACAGCTACTCACCCCATCAAGCAGAAGTAGAGACCAGTCAACCCACATATTAAGCCTCTGATGAAGAAGGAACTGAACAAAATAATAGAGGAAAACATCATATTTCCAATCAAACACTCAAGATGGGTTGAAAATCTGGTCCTAATCAGGAAGAAAAATGGAGAAATTAGGTTGTGTGTTGACTTAAGAGATTTGAACAGAGCCTCCCTCAAAGATCATTACCCCACTCCCTTTAATGGAATAGATCTTGCAAGTGGTGTATGGGGTCAGAGATATTTTCTCTCTTAGATGGCTACACAGGATACAATTAGATCATGGTGAAATAAGATCAATTCAAAATTGCTTTCACCACCAAATGGGGCACCTATGCATACAAAAAAATGCTATTTGGACTATCCAACGCTGGTGTTACTTTCCAAAGAGTCATGGATATGGAATTGAAAGGGATAATCAATAAGATAGAGTTGATCTATCTAGATGATATCACTTTGTTCTCCAAGAATACAACATACCACCTTTTTCATCTAAGGCATGTGTTTCAAAGATGCAGAAGATTTGGGGTATCTTTGAACCCCCAAAAATACATATTATTGGCCCATGAGGGCAAGCTTTTGTTCCACATTGTTTCTAAGGAGGGTTTGGAAATTGATCCATAAAGAGTTGAAGAAATAAAATAACTGCCATTTCCAAGTCACAAGAAGGCTCTTCAAATATTCTTAGGGAAGATCAACTTTTTTCAAAGGTTTGTCCCAAACTTTATTGCTCTGGTTAAGCCAATAACACTGATGGTGAAGAATATCTTAGCATTCATATGGATAGCTGAAGGAAAGGAAATATTTGAAGCTATCAAAGAGGCCATATCACAGGCCCCAGCTCTTGTAAATCTAGATTTTTCCAAGGACTTCATATTGTATGCCTTTAGTGGCAGTGACACAATTTCTACAATTTTTGGTGCGGCAGAACAAAAAAAGTACACAGCTACCAATTTCTTTCTTCAGTAAAAGTCTAGAAGACTATGAGGGGAGGTATTCCTTCATTGAGAAGTAATTCCTGGTGGTGATCAAGGGACTGAAGAAGTTTAAGCATTTGGTGTCAAATAAAAAAATCCAACTATTAGTCTCCCATGCGAGAGTTAAAGAATTCCTTCTCAGCAAGGACCTGAATGAGAAGAGTGCAGGATGGTTCACCCGTGTCATGGAATATGACATTGAGATCAATGTTACCAAGCTGGTCTATGGGAAGGGGTTATGTGAACAACTAGCCTCAGGTCAACAAGATGAAGCAGAAAGTTAAAATGAGGTTGTTTTTGTTCTACAAAATGATCAAGAAGAAGGGAGAGATGATGTACCTACTCCTTGTTAGACCCAAGAGATGGTGCATTTCCTTTAAATAACGCCTATGTCCTCATGGGATGAGTAAAGTAAAAATAAAACATTTTAGGCTACAATCCATCCCATATGTTCTTATTGATGGTGTCTTGTTCAAAAGAGATGTCAATGGTATTCTGCTGAGATGCATTGGGACAGATCATGTGGAGAGAGTGCTACAAGAATTCCATGTTGAAGCAGCTGGAGCCCATTTTTATTCAAGAGTGAAAACACTCAAAATCATGAAAGAAGGATATTATTGGCCCAAAGTGTTTAGTGACTGCTACACGTGGATCAAAAGGTGCAAGAATTGTGCATTCTTTAAAGGCAAGGAAAGGATAGCACCACTTCCATTGCACCTAATCTCAGTCGACCAAATTTTCATGAAATGGGAACTGGAATTCATTAGAGTCATCAATCCAAACTCAAGACAAGGTCACAAATGGATCCTGACAGTGACATATTATTTCACCAAATGGACCGAGGCAGTGGCACTCAAGAAATAAAATGAGTCTAGTATCCTAGATTTCTATGAAGGGATAGTGACCAGATTTGGAATGCCAACCACCATCATATCAAACAATTCATTAGCATTTATAGGTTGAGATCACAGGATGGGATGTTAAGAATGGGACTTATTTGAGGACTTCATCAAACTATTACCCTCAAGGTAATGACCAGGTTGAGTCCACAAACAATGACCTGCTAAAGATCATTAGAAGAACTCTTGATGAGAATCAGAAGACTTGGTACACAAAGATCAAAAAAATCTTATGGGCTGATAGGAAAACATCCAAAAGATCTACAGGAATATCCCCATTTAAGATTTTCTATGGGAAGGAGGCAGTATTTCCTATATCACTAGAGTATCAGCATTGGAAATCTTGAGACAACTAGAGATGTCTAAATTTGAACCAATGGAGGCCAGGTATGTAGAGTTGATGGAATTAGAAGAAACTAGAGAGCATACACTTCAAATAGTGGAAAAGGATCAGGCCTTGATTAAAATATGCTTTGATAAGAAGGCTAGAACAAGGGCCCTTCAGGAAGGAGGTCTAGTTTTGAAAGGGGATGGAGATCAAGTAAAAACCAAGGAGACACTATTAGTTTGACACCATAAGGGAGTGACCCCTATATAATAACAAGATGCAGAAAGTAGTATTGATTTCCAATTGTCTACATTGGAGGGAAAAGAGTTGCAGATTTCCAGTAAATGGAATCTATCTTAAACACTACTATTAGAAGGAAGGTTCCCACCATGTACATATTAGCTTAGTTTCTTTTTCTCTAAGTGCCCTCTGTAAATTGTCTTGCTGTAGTGCAGATTGATTTTCTCTAAGTGCTTTGCACACTCTACATGTCTTATTTGAGGCATGTATGATTTGGTCTTTGTATATAATTTTTGTTCACATTGCTCTAGAGGTGCATAAGGCTAGGATCTCCACTATTTATGGCAAAAATATCATTGGTTTCCTGTAACAGTTGCAAATTCCACAAAAAAAAAACAAATGCAGAGCAATTAAATTCATTTCAAAACAGTCCATTTTAGGGATAGATGAAAGTCCCAGAGTTAAAATATTTTTCTACACTCAGAGATTCCATTTCAAATATTTCCTTATGAAAATTGAGAGTGTAGACTCAGGGTCAGAAAAAACATAGAATAGGCATATAGTCAGGGTTGCAGTGGCTCAGGGATCAAAATTTCAAACGTTCAGATCAGTTTCATGTTTATCAATCAGACTCCATGCCTAATGGATGCTTCAAGGCCACTGTTCTCTTCATCTAGTAGGCAGATGTCCCCATGAGTCTCCAAATTTTTTATCCCAAATTTCCCCTAGAAAGTTTGGTCAAAACAAGACTTACATATAAGGAAAACTTGAAGGGAAATGATTTAGACCCACGAGCTCGAGTTCAAGAATCATACAAAGTGAAAATAGAGAGCTGAGAGAACTCATTTCAATCCTGTAAATAGGTTGCAAAAAAAGATTCAGCAATGAGGTGGCGCAGAGATAAAAAAGAGCAAAGGATCTTGTACAGAAAGAAACAACTCTATTGGGTCGTTTCTATGCCTTAAATTCATTCTGTAAGTTACAGGTAGACTTGACAATGGAATAATAGGGTCAAACAAAAAGGGGAGATGTTACAGAGGAACCAGAAAATGGAAGAAGAAGAAACAATGAAGATTTGACGTCCTCAGGCTCGAAACGGCTCAAGAAAGGCCCAAAAACAACTAGGTATGGAGGAGGCAGTGGAGAGAGACCACATGTCCTAATGACGCTTCTCTCAAAGTGAATCCAAAGGGAGGAATCCAAATGAGCATGACCTCGCCATGTATCCTAAAGCCTAAAAATGAGAGGAACCATTGAAAATTCCACAGAGTAGCGGAGGCCGATAAGTATCAACTTGACACTCCTCCAAAGGCAATTTTGGGTTGGGTTTGTAAACAAGCGCAGTGCCTCCACATGTACCTAAAAGGGGGGCAAGGTTAGTTGAATAATCAATGCATAAGTGGAATAGTGGAGGCTGTCAAGTGTCTTAAGGGCATTATTTCAAGGGTAAAATAGAGAAAAAGGTTCCCAAGCAAGCGCTAGAGTGACATGTGTCCCAGGGGAAAGTGGGGAGTTAGGGAAAAAGTTGATTTTTGATGCTTGTTACCTCAAAAGGGAGTAAATGTGACAAAATGGCCGACAACTCTTTCGGGGAAAAATTCAGCACTTAGACTTGAGTAAAAGCCAAGGCGAGGAGTCGGGGAAAAAAGTGAAAGTTTTCCTTTCATTCAAAAGGTATAAAGGAAAAAGTTGGAGCGCATCTCCCTAGCCAACCAAAGACTGCAACGTGTCCCATATTAAAGAGGGGCCCATTTTTCAAAACGATTTTCCCACCCACTTGTATGGATTCAATACAAACTTTGAAGGGGCATATATTTCAACTTGGAGATCAAAATATTATGAATCTGACACCATTGGAAAGATCTCGGCCTCACCCATGAAATGGAGGTCTGAGAATTTATTTTTGAGGAGGTTAAGTAAAGGAAATGGAGGAAAACATCTTCAAGATTTCAATGCAGGATCCACCAACGTTAACAACCAGATGAAAAATTTATCTATTTCTGTCATTTCCTCTACCTCCAAGACACCAAACAACCAATGATTGATGTAGTAAAGATAGATTTGCGGCATATTTCACCAAAGGCATTAACAACGATGGTTGAGCTACAACCTATTTTTTCCCACTTATCTTTCTCTTTCTTCCCTTGGGTTGAATCTATAAAAAATGGGTGTAGGATCCATTGTAAAGGGTTGGATATTCTTAGTTTTACATGCTCCCCTTCTCCTTCTAGCAAAGAATTTGTGGGGTCCAGGCCTTCCATTAAAATTGTAACACATTTCCACATTTCGGCTATTCTATAATTGAACTATATCAATCTATAGAGCAATAAAATAAGTTTGTGATTGATCTTAGATCCTTCTTTTTTCTTTTGCTTATATCTGATCTCTCATTACAGATCTGGCTATCTGTGCTTGTTTATTATATGTATTTTATTGGTTCATCGTCAAATGCAAACAAATTTTTCATCATTCCTTCGGTGCATCACCTCATACTTTATCTTTGTTTTCATTTTTGTATTCCTTCTATCCCTGTCTCCTTGGTAAAGTTTAGATTATGATTAAGAATAGACCCTCTACAAGTTTCTACGTATGGACCTAAACAAGAGGAATAAGGAATCAACCTTCAATATGGAGAGCTTTCCAAATTTTTTCAAGGTCCCACACCTTGGGGAAAGTTCAATGTTATACAATCACACCAAATAAGCCTTCCTTAGAAAAGTAGATCTTTTAGAGCTCATTTGGGAGTGTTGTGATTCTGCACTAAAAGTTACATATATGGGATATCTTAGACCAAGATGGGGGTGTAATGAGGACCAAGAAGATGATAAGTTGGAGTCTGCATTGTCATGCAAAGGAGCCCAAATTTCAAGGTTAGGGATCATGCGATCAAGACCATCCATTTGAAGAAAAATAAAGGGGTGACTTATAAAGTGGTGGATCTAAGCCACCTTATAGATGAGTAGGTGTGCAACATGTTGCAAAATATTTCCTCAAAATTTGTAAGATAGAGCTTAGACATAGGGGAAATTTTTTGTACCTTGGTCGTAGCTCATAAATGGAAGGAAAAGGAGATATGAATACTACAAAATGGTTTAAAAGTTGAACATGAATGGACAAAGTAAGCATATGATCGACCTGGTGCCTTGGTTAAAAAGGTCATGTGATAATTTTCAGCACTTGTGAGCTAAGCCAAGATGGACTATAACGATGAGATTGAATATTTGTAAGACTTAGTGGGGATGTTGTTGGTTAACATCAAGGATGAAATAGGACCCACAACAGAGGAGCTCACAAAGGAGAAGGAAAACAAAAAAATATTTTTTGAGGCCTAGATTATTGAGTTGGAGGAATTTATCACCCAACTCAAGGAGGAAAACATATTTAAAGATAGAAGATTCAACGGTTGTCAGAAATGTGAGCCCATTATTGATGCACATGTAATAGATGAAAAGGACACCCTCAAGACCTTACAGGAAAAGTTCCTAACGAATAAGATTGAGCGTTCCTAATTGATAATTTACACCAAAACACAAAAGGATAAGATCAAAACCAAGTGTGAGAAGCTGGAATTTTAGATTGGTGAAATATGAGATTCCATCATAGAATGTATGGATGAGTTCGAAGGAGTTTGTGCAAAGCTGGTGGTGGTCATAGATGAGCTTGAGAATAAATTTGAAGAGATTACACTAGACCAGATACCCAGAATAGTGGAGGAGGCGTCAAGAAAAGTAGTGGCCGAACTAGAGGCATGGAAGAAATTAAAGGGGGAGATAGATATAGAGTTCCCTAAACTCCTCCAGTTAACCATTTAGACTTTTCCAACATACATCATTTTTTCCTTAGATTTTTTTGTGATCAATGGAGTTTTATTCGAAGAGCATGAAGAATTATTAGGTATGGCAATCAAACTAGTGTGGGGTAATGTTGAGCCCCTAAGAAGACTAATTATTTGAGGCATGAAGAGTTTTTTTGCATGCCAGTAAGGCACAAATGCTTGTGTGGAAATAAATTTAGCAAGAACACAGAGGTTCACGCCCAGGAAGAACAAGCTCAGGACTTAGTTGTATTTTGGGCCACGGTCAGAGTTGCAATAAGGAAACACATTGAGAGGCGTCCAGGTTTGATTATGGATAAGGCTAAACATGGAGACTTGCAGCCCAAGGAAATAATGTTTTAGGATATGATTATCATGATAAGATTAAGATTTGTAAAGTGGAGTTAGTTATGGTTTAGCTAGCATTTTCATGTCTAGGGTACTCTAGTATGGCGGAGCTTGATGACATTTGGCATGCATTTTTGCTCTTGAGTGATGAATATGTGATGAAGGGAAGATTCCCATATTTATCTTGATATTTATTTATTTTCATGGTAATCAGAGAAATAGAGAATAGAAGGAGAGAGATCTCAGATAGAGAGATGTGTGAAAATGCTTCTCCTGAGCAGAATGACTACAGGGGTTAGAATTCTATTATGTTGATGTATTTGGTCCGTTTATGGATCTTGTGATGTATTTGGCTAATGTAACAATGGTGGATTAATATAATGGTGTTTGTTTTGAATATCAGTGCCCAATGGATCTAAATTTTTGTGTTCTTTATTAGGTTTATGGTCTAGATCTGATTCCTACATGTTGTTCTTGATGTTCATAGTCATAATATTGTTCATCTATGCATGGGTTTAGTTTTTTATTCTTGTTATAAGATGTATGCATGTACTATCATACATTACTCTACCCTTCATGGTAACATTCTTGAATAATCTCACATTGAAGAGGGTTTTGGTGCCTTCACACACCTTGGGTGAGCTCCCAGTTTAAAATGGGTGATATACCAGCATGCCTAGGAATTAAAGGGTTAGGAAAATAAACCACATTAGATTCACAATAGTTTGCATGAATTTGTAAGGGAAAATGAAATTTGATGCAAATATTTCAATAAAATATTTTGAGAGGATCAAAAGTGAAAAAAATAAACTGATGAAAGACATTCATCATCTCTATCATCATTCCTTTTTATCAATGGTGGATGAAATAAATGCAATGATTGCTTATTTTTCCAATTTCCTTATGTCATATTAACTTTTTCATTTTTTTAAATCTCCCTTTAGAATTGTGTTATATTATATTTTCCATGAGCATGCAATTCTACAAGATGGGGGAGATGGTACAAAGTGATTTAATTGATACATAAATTTCAAATGTTTCCTCCCTAAAAGTAACATATTATTGAAATTTAGAAGATCATATATTTTTCAAATATTTTGTCTGGGAAGTACTTTTAAATAATCCTATAAATTTGCTAAAATAATCCCACAATAAGTATTGGCTCTAGTATAATAATACACCTAAGAGTAAATTTGTTTTTATGCGACATTTCAAAAGTATCGAAAGTTAGTCATGTAACCATATTTAAATGTAGCTCAGTGATGCTCATGATCTCTCTCAAGTACTCAAGATTTGTTTTTAAATCGTTAGTCTAAATTTGAAACACTACTGAGATAAATATGAATGATCTCTTTAGAGATTAAATAATTTATACATAGGTCTAAATGGTCACTTTTAATTTCTTTTGAAAAATTACTACAGAGCTGAAATTCTCCAAATATTTTTCTAAATTTTCATTTTGGAGATGAAATAATCTAGAGATAATTTTCACTACTAATTTTGAATATTCATTATATCAACCCCTAATGTATGACTGGAAAAACACACCAGGTTTTTTTAAATGGAAATTTTCAATCACTGTTGCATAAACAGGAATAGAAATTAATGATTCTTGATTTCCTAGTCCTACACATAACAATAAAACACATGTAAAAATTAGTATAAATATAATCCAAGTAGTTCAAATTTATTTAAAATAATAGATTAAATTGAGTTAATCATTTTAACTTGTATAATTTTCTTATATTATAAATTAATTCGATTAAATAATTATAAAAGAATAAGTACAGGTACTTAAGTTATGATTTCACATATAATGTTTTCATCCAACTAAACTAAAGAATTATACTTAATCTGTTCAATATATGTATGCATTTCCATTCCTTCTATTTTTGTGAAAATAACATCATAAGTACAATTACATTACTTATGTTCATTTATTTCATGAATCATAAAGAATATATATATTTAATTTATATATTTCATCATATTCACAATTCCATGATAAGTTTTTAAAAATTGTACCATTCCATTCATTGTCAATTTCAATCTTACAAAATTACAAAGGTTTATATCTCAAGTATTGTTTTAGATTTTATTACATATGAAGTAGTGGTTAATTTTTCATGGTTTCCAATACATAATGGTTCTCATCATTTACTATATAATGTTTACAATTTATATTATCAATATACGATACAATATATATCATGAAATAAAAATACATCACAATTGCATTTTGACACATATTTCATTTCACTAGAGATCAATCTTGATGTTGAATTGAATCAAAATAGAAAGAGTGTCATCATATTGCTTTAATTACAATAAAAAACCTTAGGGATAACTATACATCTCCCAAAAATTGAGTGAGGCCCTACACTTAATGATATTAAATATGTGAGTAATTAATAAGTTAAGAGAGAATACCATGTCTATTGCAGTCACCAAAAAAGTAGTATACATATGAGCAAGGTACAAATATACCATCCTAAAAATAAAATAAGTAATGAATATGTGTTTGGAAAAAGTAATTAGGGGAGACATAGGTAACATAACTTATGAAATATGAAAACATACCAAGACATAAAGTTATCGTATGTAACTAATCATAAGGGAAACACTTTAATTCTATCCACAACTATCCCCTACAACATATCACTTGTCAAGTGTTTAATAATGCATTAGGTTATCTAACCTGTCCATATAGATCACTACCTATTCCATATACACCTATCTCAATATATTCCATTTTCCCATAAGCAATTCACAACATGACATCTCTATCACCAAAAATGAACTAACTTGGTAAAACTAGATCTAGGACTCAAACAAAAATAACCTTATCAAATTCCCAACACCACCTATTCATAATATTGCTATAAGGAACCTAATCCTATTTTCTAATCCCTAAATAATATAATACAAGCAATGAATAGGACTTAAGAAAATTCAAACCTCTTGGATGTCCCATACTACCCAAGATTTATGTTATTGCATGAATTCTATACCTAGATTTCCATCACATGAAAAGAGATTATATTTTTAACCAATAATTTCAATAAATGTTTCAATTTTTATGTATTCTATATTTGGTAATTCTTATATAAGGTTAAATAAAAAATTAAACATAATTATAATCATTTAATATTTCATAGATAATATAAGTTTTAAAATATACTATTTCCATGTACAAGACTATAAGATTTCATAAACCTTATTAAAATCATAATATCTTCATAAATATTTATAAATCATATTGTGACATTTATTATTTAACCATAATTTCCCATATACAACATCAATGTATTGAAAGTGTAAAAAATAATCAAGAACTTATATTGTTAGAAGGTAAAATTGTTTATTGATTCATATCATGGTTGAGATGTCATTCTTTATGTAAAGCCCTACATTATGCTTATGTTCTCACATTTCATGTTTATATTTTACTAATGTATATAGATTCATAATCTATGTTAATATATCATTGTTTTTTTCCTTCACAACAACTTGTATTTCAATCATACATCCTAGGTTTTAAAGGTTGGATTGAATTACCAATTAATATCCAATGTTAAATTACAGCTTATTATAATTATTTTTAATGGTATATATACTATTATCCTTGATTAATTATTAATTATTAATTTTATATTTACCACTATAACCAAGTCCATAGGTTCCTAGGTTATTTTATTTATAACCAATGTCTCAAAATACCCAAGAAAATTGTTAAACCCACATGATTTTTCTCATGCATATTATTTTATAGATTTGATAATCATAATGTATACATTTTTTAATCTATGTTGCAATGGATAAAATTTATAAATGGGGGAAATATTTTTTGTCAATCCATTTTTCTCTTAATCTCATCTTCTTAACCATTTGGTAAAGTAGCAACCTTTTTCTAAATGTCGATTGAACTAAGTTTTATCCACATTTCAAACCACTGCATGGATCCAAAAACAAGTTTATTAACCAAGTGTCATGTGGGTAAATTTATAACCTTTTTCCTTATTTCTACAATCTTAACCACTATATCACATGCTTAAATAAAAAAGAGAATAATCTTCTAGATTTAAAACTTTGAAAAAAAAAGAAAAATCCAATAATTTTTCTTTCACTTTCTCTCTCCTAATAATTATCCCTCAATTTAATGTGAATTATTACATGTAAGAATCTTCAACTGCTTTGGTTACTCATTATTCTCTTCCTATTAAATTTCTCACCAAATATTACATATGTTTGAGTGTATATGTGTTTTTTTCTTTTCTATCTCATGTTATTTTATAACATTCCTATGTTATATTCTTACTTCATGCGATCTATTTCCACTTCCATTTATTATGTACTTATGTTAATATTTTATAATATAACATCAAAATCCTATTCTTTTATTCATGCAGCACATTTTATTTCTTCTATGTTCAATGTTATTTTTACATCATGCACAAATCTCCCCTAAATTATGTCACTTTCATATTTATTCTTTGCATTGAATTTTTATGGCCAATAATAATCCCTCATAGTTTTAATTTTAGGACCCTTGCAATTTCCATGTAGAAGGTTAGGTAAATAGAGGATTAGTGGTGGTTTAGATTCATGGCATCAATTGTTTGGGGATCCCAAGCTTGCTGAGATACCTTACATTCTATAACCCTTCCTATAATAAAACCACATACAAGGTGAGTTGATGGATAAGTCACTTTATATAAAAAAAATCTTTATATGTCATTTACAATTTTGAATTTTTTCATGTCATATGAGTTAATAGCTATAAAAGATACATATTGCAAACATGAGTGAGTTGGGATAATTTTGAGCTAATGATTGGTGTCAATATTATATGTTGCATGCTAGATACTTTCTAGATTAGCTCAAATGTGGTTTGGATGTAATGTATCTCATATGGAATATGATATGAGCTCAATGAGCTATGTAATACATGGTATCTTGGTGTGAACATAATATAAGATCATTAATATCAATGAAATGTATGTGATGCAAGCTAGTTTAAGTGTTAGCTTGGTTCACAAGGATTCAAGGAAAGTATCTTAGTAAGATCAATAATCTCAAACCCTTTATTATATTTAGGATTTAATCTCACATGCATACTATGGAAGTAATATAAGGTATATATAAATCAACTCCCATGTTTAAATAGTAAGTCATAGTTTAGACACTTAATTTCTACTAGACAATTTTAATACTAAAATTACACTAATGATTTTTCTTCCTATTGTCAAACTATAATTAGCGACCTTCTACTAATTAACTAATTCCACCCATCATGGATGCCAATTAATGTTACTTCAATAGTTACAGTACCCTTTAATTAATTAATCATAGGTGATTAATTAATTACCATTTTGTCATCTTATGTTTAATTAATAAACTAATTTATTAATTAATCCCTCTCTCAAACCCCTCTAATTCTATTTATTTCCCTCTATATATACTCTAAATATATTCTACAATCTAAACATGGCCTATTAATTAATCTTAATTTATTAATTAAACTTCCTCTAACTCCCATGGGTCATTAATCTTAATTAATCACTTCTAATTATGTTCATCCACTCCTAAATCTACATCTCCAGTATCCCACATTCAGTAGAATTTTTGCTTTTCTCAAAAGGAAAATCTATAAAAGTAAACTAGTACCTCCTTACCAAAAAACACCATGTCCTTGTAAGACATTCATACTCATTTCTCATAAGAGAATTTCTAATATTAGAAGGCTTGCCAAAATTGAGAAATATCCCTACTTGTTAAGGTAGTAAGAGAAGATTCAAACATGGATTTTATACCATTTTTAGGAGATATATTCCTTTATTAAGCTCCTTGATCATTTTTGGCTTGCATTAAAATTATAAGGAATACCTACATATCAAAAGCACATCCACATAATGAAGGGATTTTTGTATTCATGTTTTTTTATGTTTGTGCAAGTTATTTAGCTTCTTTTTATATGTTCTATCTTGATGTATTTTATTGATGGAATAGATATAGGGTTTACTTGGTGTTAGATACTTAACTTAATTTTGTCTATTTATTTAGAATGTATATATATGGAATTCTTGGTGGGACACCCATTTGTCTCATGCACATTTTTATTTAGTTTTACATTCATCTTACTCAATTTCTTTGAATTTATTGTAAATTTCCATTTTCTTGTTGATCTTCGTTGGTATTTGGTAGTGTTGAGTGTTGTTGGAAGGTAGAAAAGATGGTAGGTGATGTCAAAATTTGATCTTGACAACATAAATTCCTCATTTTTGGCATTTTTAGCTCATTAATTGACTTATGGAAATTTCAGTGGCCTTTCCCTGGTAAACAACAACCTCTCCCTATGTGTTTTAGCTCCATTCTATTACTTTTAGTAGTTTCATGGAATTCTATGGAGGTTTTGGTTCAAACAATGATTTTGCAACATCGTATGGTGGTATCTCTTCAAAAAATGGTTATACAACATTTTGTGGCAGTTTTACAACATTCTATTGTTGTTTTGTAGCATTCTATGATAGTTTCACTTCAAACAGTGATTTCACAACATTCTGTTATGGTTTCACTTCAAATAGTGGTTTGACTTCATTCTATGGTGTTTTTGCTTCAAGAACTTATTTTGTAACATTATTTGGTGGTTTCACTTCAAAAAATAATCCCACAACATTTTGTGGTAGTTTTGTTGGTCTGTGTCAAATATTTGCTTTGAATGGAAGAAATTTTGGATTTTGTGACAACCTCAAATCTAAAAATATTGACAACTATCAGTGTACTCACACATGTTTTAGATGGGATATCTTCTAGAGGCCATAAATTTTGATGTCAAACTTGAAACAACTCCATTTTTAATGGAAAGTTCTTGAGATGAGCTATCCAATGAATATATCAATTTATGATTTATATTTTCAATAAAATTAGGTTCTTCTTTCCACTAAAACTTGTCATTTTCTTTTCACATTATATTAATTTTTATTACTCCAAATTACTAAATTTTTTTGTATAGGTTGTCTAATCACTAGTTAGTTTTTTAATCTTTGGAAACTCCCTTATATACCACTCTTTGCAAGTTTTCAATCTATGTGGGCCTTATTGCAGATTTCTAAAAATTTACACATTCTATACTTAGATCAAAATTTATATTATCTTCTACAAAATTTTAGTGTTTCACCTACTCATGAATACTAATATGGATTTGTAGGTTACATTTTCTACTCTGACTGACTGCGAGGGGTGAATGGAGGAGGTGTCATTCTATTATATTCTTTGTTTCTATGGATTATGTGTAGGAGAATAAATATTGGTGCATTATTCATTGTTTTTGTAGTTGGTAGGATGGCATATATGTATTCTTTGTATGTGTTCCAATTTATAAATGCTTCATTTATTCTCACAAACAATATCAATAATTACACTAATGCTTTCATGAATTCATATAATTAATTCTCTTTTTATTTTTTGGCCACTTGATCATAAAGGGGAATGGAAGTTTGGATTTCCTAAATCATTAGTTCAAACCTATGCCACATTCATTGTATTTGAACCCCTAAAAATGTGTTGTGTGATGCCTTGCCTTCCCATTCTTGCATTCACTCCATTACATTATCTTAAGATTGTAGGGATGTATATACTTCATTATCCATCTGATGGTCATATATCCATGATATGATATGATATTGCATTGTACTACCCATGTTTATATAATTTTTGTTTTCTACCATGGTATCTTGCATATGTGTGTTCCAATCTATAAGTTTGAGTGTTAATTTATTATCTTGAGCTTCATCTTGTTGTAGAATTATGAAATATTATTGTAGTACCATCATTGTATATTTAAGTTTTTTACTTAAGGATAAAGGTTTTTTTTGGTTTGGATCCTACCTAATTACAAAAAGGACATAAAAAGAATTAAGCAATAAAGACCAACATAAATAGCTCCAAAGAAAAAAAATACTCCAAAAAATTCTAATCAAAACCACACATAAACCATAACCAAAATATTACAAATTCATAGAAGAAACACAACAAGAACCAAACAGAAGCTTAGGAAAGGAGCAGTCCATAGAAAAAATTACTTCAAGTTTGTAAGAAAGGTCTACTTGATGTCCTTAGGACTGAAATATTTATTACTTTTTTCTTTACCTCTTCCTTCATCCAAATGTTGAGTAATGTGAGAGAAAAAATTAAATTTGATTTTAAAAATGGAAAATATATCACAATGTTTAGACCTAATATTGTCTTTCTCATTCTCAATCTTCAAGACCCTATTATTAATCTCCTTAAGTAATTTAGCGTTTAGTTTACCCCCATCAATGCCCAAATTGTATCCCATTACCTTGTCCTTGAGGTATTGAATATATTTTTGAATCTAGTTATGCATGCCATTATGAATCTCCACCTATGTTATGAGATTAATTTTTGAAGATTTGAGAGGTTCAACATTTTTCTTTACAATGGAAAGAAGGCTCAATGCAGCCTCCCCTTTACCCTAGTTTAGGGAGGAAGATACATCTTATGCATGGTTACCCTTTTGTTTCTTTATATGAAGGATACAATCGGAAGTCTTATCATGAGGAATTTTGGAGGAAGAGGGAAATGGGATAGAGGAGGAGAGAAGAAAAAATAGGCATTGAGAGTGGGAGTGGGAGGGGTGGGATATGAGTGAAGTATGGTATGGTCAAATTACTTACATAACATCAATATAAAAACATGATATAGGGGATGAACCCTTTTTCCCAAATTGAAAAAATTAATTGAGTATTATAGGGGTTGTAGGATGTAGAAAGGGAAGCTAACAAGGACATGCATGAATAAATGATTTAGAAAAACTAAGTGAATATAATACATTACCTTGAACTTGTCATAAAGAGTAATGAATTTCATCACCACGAGGCCCAATTTTTGCACCTTGTTGCATTGGTGGTTGTTTTCATTCATGTCACATTGAATCGATGGATAAATGAGAGTGCAAGATAATACATATCAGGTTGTACTCAATGATGCTTAGAGGTTTAAGGTGATTTCAAGTAGCTTCAGGGAATCTCTAGGTTGTTTTTAGGTGCTACAAGATCATTCTAGTAGGTGGTTGGTCATATTATCATGGGAGAATCCTTGGAAGAGTGTCTAAAACATGTGTGAGCAAATATTAGGCTTAGATTAGCCCCAGGAGTCAGATTTTAAAGTTACACAGAAGTTGGTCTTGAGAACTATTAGTGTAAGAAGAGGTAAATGAGATAGAATGAGAATTCAAGAATATCTACAATAAATGGGATTATGGACCATGTATTAGGGCTAGTTTTAAATATCCACATCAAATTTTATTAGATTATGAGAAAGTATGTGAAAGTTACGTGAATTTTACTAAAATAGGCTTTTTCAAAAATGAAAAAAGTAGCCTGGCTTCTTATCACTCAAGAAAAATTATAGTGCATTATTCAAATAAATCATAGAATAATTTTTTTTAGAGGAATCCAAGATTGGGATAGTGAAAAAGGTTTCAATATCATTGGATATGTTTCAAGAAAGTTATTAGCATTTTACAGACAAGTTGCTTCTCTTTCCTTGGCATGTGTCTTAGGTCTTCAAGATCAAGTTAAGTTGTTTTGTCATCTATTCAATCATTTGAGTTCCCATATATTCTTCATAGTTCATTTTCAACATGTTTGATCATGTGAGGTAGTTGTTTAGTAAATTTCAAGGTGTGAATTCATCCTCTTCGTGTTGTCATAGAGAATGAAGTCAAGAAGCCTTGTTTAATACCTTCATGAGATCACAGATCTGAGAAGTTATTCTGATATTGTTTGTTTTCTATCATCATTTACCTAATATACAGAGGCTACAACACCTATGCACGTCATATGTCTGAATATTTTGGGAAAAATAATGAAGGTGTTGATGTTTTTCTTGGTTGTCAGGATTCTTGAAGATGAGCTCACAGGTAAAACATGTCAAAATAGTGAAATGTGTTTTTTTAATGTTTTTCATGTGGTCTCAGGTGTTGTAATTACCTTGTTAGGGTGTATGAAATTTTTTTCCACTCTACAAGAGTAAGAATGTATTATTTTGATACTCTCAAAGTGGATTGGTAGAGTGTGATTTATCCCCCAGTGCATGTACATGAATTAGTGAAGTTAGCATTTTCTTATATGTGATTTTTTGAAAGATACATACTTCAGAGTAACATGGTCTCAAAGTTACATTATAAATAATTAGATTGATGGAAAATATAGCATTCATAGGTAAATTTGTTGACAAGGATGAGTGAACAATGGTTCTGTTCTTGAAAAATAGTCAAGAATAAGACTGAGCTCCATCTTGCAAGCATGAAAATAGTGGATGTGGGTTCTTGATATGTAGAATACTCTTTGGCACAGTGGTAACCTTTTTCTTTCCTCATTAATCGCTTCATGTCATTTGGTTTGCTAGTCCAAGACCACAAAACATGTTCTTATCAATCATTATGTTAGCATTCTCAAATCCACTGTACCCTAAAAATTTGTATCCTAGGAACTTATAGAGATATTTCAAAGTTGAATATGGATTGGAAAATATTAAGGATGATTCTATGAAGCTTCAGAAGAAATAAATTTTTAATGTCATCTATTATTGAAGGAGATGTCAATTTTTCTCTTCCCACAGTCTTCACAGTTGCATTATTATGATACTAGGGTTTTTCCAATCATTTCTTGATCGAATAAAATTTCTCACCCAACCAAATGAAATAAAACTTTAGAAACTATCTGTGGGGGGGAATATGCCTCATTTGCAAAAGGAATGAACAAATTTCATTGGGAATTTCTCGAGAACGGTCTGACAGAAATTTAGAGGTCATGAAGATGTTTACAGGGTTGTTTTTTTTGTGTTTTCAAAAAATATTTTTGACAATCAAATGTGGACTCAATTGGGAATGTTTCTCAGTTGATGTGTTCTCAAACATACATGAAGAATGATTTGAATAAGGTTGGATCTCGGTTAAATTTCAATACACTCATAACAATTCTTCATACACTCATTTCTGACTAAGAAATCGGGGAGTTTGATGTTCTTTGTCATCTTGTGAAGTTGTAGATCTCTAAAACTAATTTGTTTTAAATCTCTTAGATCCACGTTAAAACTCAAAAGTCTCCAAAAATAGTTACAATATTTTGGACTCATTCCTAGCTAGAATGAGGAGATGAAGAGACTTCTCTTGGTCAAGAAAACAAAGTAAGTTCAAAATTCAAGTGATTTGAGTGTGTTGAGTTGAGAAAGAACAAAATTTAACAAGATCAGTTAAGGAAGAAGAGAGTCACGATCTCGTGTAGTTTTTTGAATCTTTGAAAAATTAAGTATAATATAGAAGAATATATGAAATATTGTGATATATAGTATGACTGAGATAATCGAAATTGTGTGTGGAAAATTAGGGGGATAAAATAATAATACGGTAATATAAAATTTGAAGGTAAAAGTGGAATGAGAAATACATGAAAATAAACTGAGTCAGTAAATAAATAGATATATAAATTTCATGAGAACAGTGGAGATAGTTCTTTGAAAAAAAGACAAAAAGACCTTGAGAAATCTTGTAGAGAAAAGCTAACTAATATAGAGTATGTATTGATAATGCAAATACAATTTTGAATAGAGTATGAACTGAGACAAGAAGGCAATGAGATGGATATGTAAAATCAAAAATGGGTAATCTCAAATCAATTTAAATAAGTACAAAATAGTGAAGGTGGATTTTTTTGAAACTGAAAATCTTATTTGAAATTCAAGATCAAAAGAAGAAGTCAGTGTTGGAAAAAAAATTGAAGTTAAATTCTTTCATAATATATATCCAATCTAGTGTCATTATTAAATTTACTCAGCATAAAATTGAAGTGTGATCAATTTTTATTTTTATTACTAATTTGTAGCTCAGTCTAATCAGGTAGTGGGTGTTTTCTGGCAAGTGGTAGCTTGAAAATTGTCAAGTAGGTGCTTGACCTGAAGTTGTATCTTGAGTAGTTGAGTTCTAGCTAAAAAAAATTGTAACCTTTGGCCTATAGTGCTCTGGTTCAGTTGATTTTATCCCTAATTGGGTTTCTCACTTAAATACATATTTGTCTTCTGTGTGTTTGTGTGATTTATTTTTCATTGCTAATTTACTTTGATGATCAAGTGACAAATATAACTTGTTTGAAAATTTGAATTTAACACTGATTCACCCCCCCTTAGTGTTATATTTTATAACAATTAGCATCAAATCAGACCCTCGTGAAGTGAGTCTAATAACTCAAGGGAGATCCAACAAATTCAACTATGTCAAGAAATCAAGAAACTAGTGGATTATTTACCTCCAAAGCACCCCTATTCAATGGGTCAAATTAAGCCTTATGGAGTGTCAGGATAAAAAAATTTATGATGGCACTTGTATTTGACATATGGAAATCAATTGAAGTTGGATACATTAATATAGCTACACCTCCTATAGACCAAGCATGAAAAATAGAAAGTGAAAACAATTCTAGAGCCATGAATGCAATTCTCTTTGGGGTGGAAGAGGTTGAATTTGTCAAATTAATGCAGTGCAATACAACTAAAAAAATGTGGGAAAATTTTAATACAATTTACGAAGGATATGACAAGGTAAACATAGTCAAATTACAAACTTACAGAACACAGTTTGAAAGCATCAAGATGAAAGAAGGTGAGAATTTTTATTCATATCTACAAAAATTTGATGAGATCATAAATTAGTTTAGAGGCTTGGGAGAAAAGATAGAGGAGGGTGTGATTGTACATAAGGTGCTTAGATATTTTTCCTTAAAATTTGATGATAAAGTATCAATATTAGAGGAAGCTAAAGATTTTACAACTCTAAAAAATGGATGAGCTTCATGGAATATGACTGCATACAAGATGAGAGTTAGTGATTCAAAGTCAATAAAGAAGGAGGTGTCTTTCAAAGTAGAAAAATAATCCCAAGAAAATAATAATCCAGTTGATTCTGATATGGACAAAGATGATGACAAGATAGAAGCCATGTTTGTGAGGAAGTTGAAGAGAGGTTAAAGAAAATACAAAGGTAAGCTCCCATTCAAGTGTTTTAGTTTTGGCCAAGTTGGTCTTTTTTATTCTAAATGTCCTAACAAACATAAATAATATGAGGAATCTTCTCAACAATAGAAGAAGACATTCAAGAAGCAAGGTGGGAAAAAAATTACTTCAAAAATAAGAAAAAATTCTATACAAAAGAAGGCTCAAGTTCCTCACATTATAGTGACTCCAGCAACTCTGAAAGTGATGATGAAGGTATGCAAGTTGAGACTTTGTTTATGGCCATTGAAATATCTCATGCAATCATTTCTAAAGGAAAATTTCAAACCTATTATGGTAGTTTAGATGAAGAAGTTGAGGTAAATCTTTAGGCTGAATTAATAAGTTCTTTAGATGAAATAAATCATCAAAACAAGATAAACCAAAAACTAAAAAATCATGGTACAATAATATGAAGGGTAGATTAGAGTTCTTGAAGAAAATTAGAAAAAGGAAACTCAAGAACATGAAGAAATAATCAAGGAATTTAAATCACAGGTAAAGAAAATTGAAGAGGATTTCAAGGTTAAATAAGAAGATATTTTGAAGCTCAAAACTGAGATGGAGCAACTGAAAACTCAGTTAGATCATACCTCTGCAAAACTGAAAATGTACGATAAGTTTGAGAATATTACTACTGATTTAATTGATCACTTGAGAAAACAAAAGTATGAAAATGACAAAGTTGGTTTGGGATATGAAGAGAATAAGGAAGATGACAAATCAGCAAGAAAAAATATGTCTAAGACAAAGGAAGAACCTCCTAAAGTCAAGAGAGCTGATTTGAAGATGAAATAATATCCAAAGAGGCACTATGCTAAGGTATGCATATACATTTTATGGATATTGCTATGCATGTAATGAATTTGGTCACAAGTTTGAAAATGTAGGATGTATTGTAGAAGTCATTGTGGACACAAGAATATTTATCATGCAAGAAACATGGATGAGATAATTTGTTATAATTGTCAAAAATATGGGCATGTTTCCAAGTTTTGTTATCAAAGACCTCCACATCAAAGCATGAATGTTTACAGAGTCAAATTAGATTCTACAGGCACTATGGAGCAAGGTTTAATAACACAAAAAACTTTTAATTCACAGAGTGAATATATGGAGTGGTACATTCATATTGGGTGTTCTAGCCACATGACAGGGAATAAGAGAAAAATTATCTCCTTAGAGGAAAATACATCTGGCATAGTGAGATTTGGGGACAACACATCAACAAATATTGTTAGAAAAGGTAAGTTAAGTCTTGATAATGGAAAAAATATAAATAAAAATGTGTTATATGTATAAGGCTTAAAACACAATCTTCTAAGTTTTAGTCAAATGTGCAAACAAGAATATATTGTTCTCTTTCATGATAAAGGTTGTGACATAAGAAAAGAGAAAACTAGCAAGGTGGTAGGAAAAATGAAAATAACCAGAAACAACATGTATGTGATTAAGGAAGTAAACAAAGAAAAATATATCTCAAGAAAAGTAGATGAGAGATGGCTTTGGTACAAAAGAATGGGACATCTAAATTTTGATAATCTTGTCAAAATCAGCTCTATGGGGAGTGTTAGAAATATTCCGGATGCAGCCTAGAATTTAGTAGTGCAAGCACAATCAAACCCTAGATGTGTTGGCCCATCACTCAGCCTAGACAAAGAGCTCACCCAAAGCATGAAAAGGTACCAGGTCCCTCTTTAGGGTTGTTGTTACAGGATGTTAGCATGACGAAGACTTAACACATGCAGTTCCATTACTAACACATCATTCTACAAAGCATACCAGATCTATCCCTAAGGGAGAAAAAATTTAAATACTAACCATGATGAGATCAAAACATACAAGATCCTTAAACACACAAAACTAACACTTAGATTCAGCCAATATCCACCATCATATTAAATTCAATAAGTATACAGAAGCTTCATTACAATAACAGTAGTATGAGTGTAACAACTTTAACAACATAATCTCACGATGTATGCATATATATTTATATATCGATCTCTCTATTAAAAAGTTTACTACATACTTATAAAAGTGGGAAATTTCCCTTCACCACTTATCTATTCTCAAAATAGGTCGCATTATATTCTTAGACACACGCCATTACAAAACTAGCCACACATGCAAGTGCGCTAACAATAGACTACTGGTAGTTAACTGAAAGTAGTAGATCTATTTCCAGCCTGTGTTCATGCAAAATGCTTCTTAGCTAGTCCTCTAAAGATAGACACTATGTGACACACACGTATCTTCCTTGTTTGTGTGATCTGCACGTCATCTCTAAAAATAGACCTTCATGAGAAAAAATAGCTAAGTCTTGAGAAGATGAACTTCTTCTCTGCACGTGTGTTCTCCCTATCCATTCACACCTTTGAATATGATGTGCTTTCCCATGTAGAATTCTTTTGGTATTTCTACTAAGTGTTCTTTGATCAATATTACCCCACACTAATTTCATTGTCACCCCGAAAATGGTTATCTCCAAAACTGAAGTAAAGAATTTGAATGGAAAGAATAAAAATAAATTTCTTTATAAATAAAGAATAATGTCTATACAACAGCTTCATCTACTCAACTTGAAGGACCAACTCGGGATATTTATCCTTTATTTCTACCTCCAAGGCTTTCCACTCAGCGAGTGCTTCCTCTTCTTTTTCTGTAATGTCCACAACAATGAACTCCGGTTCATCCTTCGTAATCTCCCCTTTCTCATTCTACAATACCAACACAATGTTAGACATTGCAGTCATCCTTCACTCTAGCAAATCCATATTTTTTGAAATGAGCTTCCCAAACTCCTCTAGCTGATTTTTGTGTGGTTATTGGGTTGCTTCCAGGGCCTCACACTTCTTTTTAACCATTGCTAACCTTTCTTCCCATCCCAATGTGTCATCCTTCATCACTTTCTAGACCTCATTGTTCTCCTCTAGGATTTTTATGTTAATTAGCACTTGTGGAGTTGTATAGATGTTCAAGGCTTGGTCTTCCTTCACTAGTTATTCCCATAGTGCTTGCAATATTATTTCATATGATGCAATATTTTGCATCACTGAAGCCTTTTCTCGCTCTACCTCTTGATCTGGATCCTTTGGCACTAGTATGCATAGAGATTCATCTTCAAGCACTAGGTCCACCAATGTACCTACATAGTGTATTGTTGAAGGAAACGTCTTTGGCACCTTTGGCTCTAAGTGTTCCCTAGCTCTTATGACATTATCACAAATTTCCTTTGCGATGTTGATAAATACATAGTTCTTCTTCTACGCTAAGTACCTTTCCTATGTTAGGCACACTATTTCCCCATCTTTATTTTTAATCTCTTCCTTTAGTGCCCTAATTGTGGCAGCCTTGTCCATATTATGCCTTGCTAACTCTGTTGAGACTTTTACCAACACATTGTTCACCTGTTCATTTGACATAATAGTAGACTTTACTATCATGTATCTATCATGAGGTTTCTTTTTTAACCTCCTTGATACACATGACTCCTCACACACATCAAAATCTGGTTCATCCATGTGTTTGTGCATCGACCATGATAACTGCTTCCTTGTGCGTATTGTAGCCATATCTTCATCCATTAATTCCCAATCATATAAATCCTTTTGTGTTAGTCTGCTCTGGAAATGGGTGTGGAAAATTTTACATGTGTCCTCTGCATAAACTATGGCTAGTGGAATATGTTCCCCACTTGTTCTTCTTGACCTAGGCTACTTAGGAACTTGACCTTCTAGATTTGGAACTTGTGTTTCCATGTCCTAAGTCATCTCGGTAGTTATCTCATCTGTTCTCTTTCCATCCTCTTCCCCTTCCTTCATTTCTTCATCTTTTTGTTCTTCTACGTTCTCTAGAGATGTAGGAGAATTAGGCATGCTTTCCTTTGACTCTTCCGCTTCCTCATTCAATTTTAGTTTCCTTCTCCTTTTCACAGTTGTCACCTTCTGTGGAGAGAATGTGGGTGATCTGTACACTTTTTGTAGAGTAGCACCTTATGTCCTTATTCTCATGAACACTCTCTTAAATTTGTGCTCTCCTTGGACTACATCCAATTCTTCATCACCCCCCTCTTATGGCTAAGGTGGTGTAGTTGTGGGCTCATCTTCATCCTTATTTGTAGGATTTCTTCTACCCCTATGTTCCAAACCACCACTATCCTTGCACTCATCCTCCTCATCCTCTACTTCAATTGGATCTATGGGCTTAGGCACAAGAATGTTCTCCATGGCATGCTTACCCTTTGGTGCTGCTGGAAGTGAAAACTCATCTTCCACATACTTGTTATTATCCAACTTGGGTTTCCATTGGAGGTACACCACTGCTGCTCCAACATCTCCCATAACTAAAATTACTAGTTTAATGATCAATACATCTGAAATTATCCTTTCAATATACATACCCCATCCTAGATACACATATTTCTTCCTTAGCATGTGGTAGTCACAATCTACCTTGTCCGCATTGAACGTTAGGCATCACACATTTGAGAACATGTGTACTAACTCCTAGAAGTACCTTGCTATGAAGGCATATGGTAACTTACACCAAGGGCTCCATGCTCCATCCCTCATGGTGAACCCCGGTATGCAAAAGTGTTGGTATACAGAAAATTGAACTACCTTTCCAACCACCAAAGGTAGCTCTTTGGGGATGCACCATTATTCTTTGAAGGCCACCCAGAGCCTATCGTACCACTTCTCAACCCTTTTCTTGACTTGTTATGTCATTGATCCTTCACATAGGTATTTTTTGAACCACTCCACCAGTGACTTATGCTCCATGGGATACTCCCATATCTTTTTTTTTGGACCATCAGTTACTCTAATCTCCATGAATACCAGTGAAAACAGAATAGCTCCATAGCTTATCTTTCCTCCTGTGTGTGCTTCCTCAATTATAGTTTCTACAATGTAACATGAAATTTTATAGACCACCCCTTTGGAAATATTTTTAGCAACATGTAACCACATGGTGTTCACTTTTGACCACCTTTCTTGGTCAGTTAGCTTCGTAACAAGATGTTTGGTTGCTTACACAACTAGATACTTCTTCAATTTATCTATGTCCATACCACACGGACCCTTTGTGTACCCCATCTCCTTTCTTGTCTCCAAGATTGTGGCCTTGTCTATTAAATCATCCTTCAAATAGTCTCCTATGCCCTTCAATCATGTTATCATGGAGATTAGCACGGCTGAGATTCTAGCTATGCGTCCTACAAAGTAGAAAAAATCTTCGTGGACTCTACTCATGAACCACTGGTAAAAGGGCTCATATTTCCTAAAGTAAGGGAGCTCATATATCTAGTAAAATCTAATCATCTTTAAGAGCTTCTCACCAGCATCATCGTACACTAGCATGTCTTCCACCATCAGTTTATTCATCTTTGTGTTCAACAAGGCATCAAACTCCTTCTTATGTTATGAGGTATGGTTATTATACTCACTCACCTTGCTTCTCCTTATGTGAGAATCCCACTCATGGCCTATGATGACCCCCTCTGGATATTTCATTTTAGAAAAATTGCTTTTGGGAGCCATTTTCTCTTCTTCTACGACTACCTTCTTCTTTCCCTTCACTCCTGCTACAACTACTTTCTTAGGTGCCATTTCTACCTTGAAATCCTTTGTAAGTACTTACCGCTTGAATTTTGTAATGTATTAATCAAACCATAGCTTGATTCTTCATTCCCTAGGTGAAATCATGTGCCCTTTCTCCTCTTTGTCACCTTGCTTTTCTCAAACCCTTCACCACCAGGGACACAAGCTCTTTCTACACACAGATTTGTTCGTCACGACTGGATATACACCTCTCATACCTCAATTCAATCACTTGGCTCTTCACACTTAGCTCTTTTTCAAACAATCTTAATTGTAATGGTAAAAATGAGCTTGCATCCCATACTTATATAGATTTTAAAAAATTTGATGCATTTATTTCTCCTTCACCTACCTTGTTGGTATCCAAATTTATTCTCCTGTAAGGGTTGATCAGCATCACAAAATTGGAAGGATGCTTAGAGATAGACGAAACATGATATGAGTCGTTTTGTAGCCAGGGAGGGTATTTAGATGAATTTTTATCACTCAGGTGTTGGAGAAATGGATTGAACCTTATTGAGGGTTTGATCTACCCTCACTACTTTAGGTCATGCCTTCAACTAGGGTGAGAGGACCTGTTCTGTAACCTGTGTTGGTGAAGGATATCAAGAGATCCTTCTTTCACAATTTTCATGAGAACTTTGAGAAAATATGATCAATACAACACAATATAACTCTCACGAGTTATCACACTAGAGAGTGGATATGTTTTATGGACAAGGTTCAGGTTACTAAAGACAATAATTGAATCCTGGTTTTTGCATATTTTGGTAGTGGAAATTGTTAATCTTTTGTGGATACATAGTAAAAATAGGGGTAGTTCATGTAGGATTTATCATTTGAGAAGTTTTAGGTGGGAAGTTAAGAAAGATAAAGTTGATTATACTAGATCTTTGAGATCCTTTACAAATATTGGAAAACTCACAAACAAAATTCTTCAAAATAGCCAAATATTCCTTCAACTAGAAGGTGTGTATCAATAGAGGCCCAGAGATGTACGGTTTCATACACTCTTCAAAAATTCAACATAAATTCTCATGTTAAAGACTCAATTAAACGTTGAAAGTCCCTAATTTGTCATGCCTAAGATGTACTCATAGACTTACAAATAATCTTTGTTAAACTGGTGAAAGTAAAGTGATTTTAAATTGTTTATTTCATTACAAGATGAAAGCTCTTCTCACAATGAAATTGCAATGATAGAATACTCCCAGAGGGATAAGATCTTGTGTAATTCATAGGGATTTAAACATAAGATTGCAACAGGAATATGAAAAACTATTTGAAAAAATTCTGAAATAAGAGAAAACAAAATTATGCTCATGATTAACAAAAATTCATTTCAAGGTTCATTAGATTCATCAGTAGGGGAGAGTTTCTTTAACAATCTCAGAGCTTGTCAATGGCTGTACACTTGCAACCATATTGATGTGATTAAATCTAAAAAATAGGAAAATAAATAGGTTTCTCATAAAATCTCTTGGGAAAAATATTTTTCTCAAACTTTCTCAGAAAAATTAAACCCCCTATACAAGAGTATTCTCATTGCATTTATACATTTTCACTCGCTCACTCATCGCAAAATTTCCCCCCAAAACTCTAAATCTTTAAGAGAATATTCCTCTTTACAACATACCATTTAATCATGTTTATTCCCTTGAAAATATCTTACTTTCTGTTGCTATGTGCATAAATCATGAACTGATCACGTTTCTCAATTCCTCAACTATGATTGAGATGCCATGTCATAACTTTTGAAAGTATTTTAATCATTATTTTATTTTTTCATGCAAGAAATCCCCTTTTTAATAATTCCCAGGTGGCACCATATGGCTTGATCTGACAAGAAATCCTTTTCACCTTTGAGAATACACGTTGAAGAATAGATACTTGCATTCGTGCCTCTCATAAATGAGTGTCCTCACATGGATTATACCACATATCTACACTGTGAGTCTGAGTCGTCCAAGTGTAAAGAGGAGCTAGAAGAATCCTCCACATGTTTCCTTAGTGTAACTATAAAGGTGAAGTCTAGAACCAGGTTCCTCAAATAAACACGGGTCCTCCACGTGCCTAGAACCCGAGAGAGTTGCACCGGTCACTAAAAATTTCAAGCATGGGAAAGTCCAGCAGAAGCTTTCACATGTCTATTCATCTCAACTTCAAACATAAAATAGAGAGGTGGGACCTTAAACGAGTGTAGGATCTCCACGTGCCCTAGGCCAAAGAAATTGTCCTCACATGTCGAGAAGTATCAGTATAAAGAGGAGCCAGCGGAAGCCTCCATGTGTCTCTTCAACGCACTTTTGATATCATTCCCAAAAGAGGAGACCCCAAACAAGCATGGGATATCCATGTGTTTTGGGGCCAAAAATGTTGTATTGATCGTTGAAAAAGTTTAAGAACCAGCAGAAGGTGCCACATGCCTAGGGTCTGATAAAGTTGCATCAAATTCTTGAAAATTCTAAGTATGGGAAGATCCAGCAGAAACCTCCTCGTGTCCCAGCCTTAAGAAAGTTTCCTCAGATGTTGAGAAGTCTCAGTATAGAGAGGAGCCAGCAGAAGCCTCCACATGTCTCCTTAGCGTAACTCCAAAGGTAATACCCAGAGGCGAGACCTCAAAGTAGCATAGGCTCTCCATGTGGAAAATATTTGAGTTGAAGTGAGCCTAGGGGTGTTTTTCACATTTTTTATCACTTAAAGAAATTATGCATTTTTGTATAATTTGCCCCGCCCATCCACTTTTGATATAGGCTTTACACGTGGCTTTCCTGGGCATCAACAGGGCTGCGACTTACTTTATGAATTTCATTGTTTTTCAAAACATAGTTGAGAATATTAAAATGCCCCAATGACCCACCTGCCCACTTTTAACTTTCGATGTCGGCATTAGTAGGGCCGCACTTCACTTTTATAATTTATTCATTTTTCATAATAAAACTAAAAGTTCTAAACACCTTCGGCAACCCACCTTCCCGCAACCACTTGATTTATGAAACGTGTACACTTTTCAAGGCCAAAGTAAGAAATTTCTCTACCACTTCATATCATTGAGTAGCCAATTATAATTCATTAGAGCCACAAGACCAATTTTGCATTTTTTACAAATGTGACAAAAGTGACAAGTTTACCAAATAGACCCGCTATGCCGTGTCCAATCAAAGAAGATCATGTTTCTGTGGGCATTGGGATAAAATTTTGACAGGGAAAACATGACCATGGAAAAATAAAAGGAAGGGGAAAACCCAACATTTATGGTCAAATTACAAATTTTTTCCCACAGAGAGAAGACTATAAATAATACCAAGACTCAATTTGATCCATGACCCAAGGAAAAGACTAACAATGACATCTAAATGAAGGAGAAAGTTTTCATGCATTCTTATAGGGAGATAAAAAATACTTCTAGCTAGGTGGGCTAGAAATTTTAAACAACAAAGGGGGTGAGATTAAAACGAGCAGCAACATCAACTCCGACATGGGGATGGGAACTCCTAGTCAGTGCCACAAGAACAACATAGTAGACCATGTGCAAAAAACTCATTGGGAAAAAGAATCAACAACCGACCTCCAAAACAAAGAAACAATAACCATCCTCCCAAGAATGAACCGAGAAACCAACAAAAATCGGTCAGCAAGGACCAAGACAAACAAAAATAGAAAGAACACAAAAACAAACAAAATAAAACCAAATACTAAACACTGTACCAATAATGTGTAGCTTGATTCTGAGAAATCAATCAAGGAAATGTTTCAAGTTCCTGTCATTCTGATTATGACCAAGCATATAAGTCTTGAAAATTTTTTAACAAATGGACATATGTTTGTTTTTCTTCTCTATTTAAGTTGCTACCTAGCCATATTTTCTGAGGTTTATCTTTTGTGCCTTTACCAGATATAGAACAACCCCCATCAATAAGTAGAGTCTATGGAGAACCAATCTACTTAGGAAACTTGCACTCATCAATTTTATGCTCCTTAAAATTGGCATAACCCACAAAGTTGTCAACATTGACATCTGCATACAATACTTTATAAGAAGCATTGTTAGGGTCCTCAATGAGATGTAACATTTTTTCTCACTGTATAACTTCACAAGGCTGCCCTAAATTGGTATGGTTGCATAAGACATGTCCATTTGCACACTTCCACTCACACTAGTTACCCATTTTCTGGATAATAACATTCCTCTCTTGGCAAGACAATCCATAATAACCACATTCATGGTTAAGCATTTTCTTGGATAAGCTGCTAGTTACATTACCACTCCTTTGACATATCCAATTACTGGCATTTCTCTTAAATCCATAGCAGTAAATTTCCCAAAAGTTGATGTTACCTTGATATTCAACTCATTCATTACCTCAAGAGGCATTACATTACATGAGGCTCCTGAATCAAACATGTAGTTATGTGCTAGCCTATCTTTAATAATCAAAGTGGTAAAAAATGGATGAGCATCCAACTAAGACTCAACTAGAGAAGTTCCCAAATACACCTTAGATGATTCACCCAGGTCCTCCAATGCTAGTGGTATTTCTAATTCTACAATAATGGGAGGAACCTCTATATTATTAACACTTGTGATCTGAGTAATATTTTCTTCCTTAAATCCCGAATATTTGAATTCCCTTTTCCTATGCTCAGGGATCCCGAGTAATTCAACAATGGGAATAGTGACCTTGATCTGAATCAAGATTTAGGCTATGTCATAAGGAACATATTTGGATAGGGCAGTATTAGGAGGGAGATTCACTGCTTCCTCTGATAATATGGGAGTCTTCACAGTCTGGGCATGGGAAGAAGTACAGGTTTTATTTAGGGTAATTAGGCCTTTGCCTGATGTATTTTTCTTAGGGGTTTCCCTTGGGATATTAGTAAGAATTAGAACTTTTGGCTTGGTTTTTGTCCCTCCTCCTTTGACAACCTTACTTTTGATGTTATATTATTTCTCTTGAGCAACTACTGCATTCATCAAAAGTTACATGTCCTCTTCAGAAGGGATACCTCCATCATAATTTTTAATCATCAATGCCCTTAAGTATTCAAAATAAAGATGAGGAAGATCAAATTCTTGCACCATATCAATTTAAAAAGTATTAATAGGAGGAAGAGGAAATACCCGGTGAACACAATCCCATAAGTTTTCAATAGTTATGGAACTTATGAATTTAGTTGAGGTTTCCCCTTGCCATGATTTTGTAGGGCACTCCATCACACACACATCATCATACATCTCATCATCATTTGATTCCTAAACTTCCCAATCTACATCACATAGGGAGTGTGGTAAGAAACACCTATCAAACTACTCAATAACATTGGTTTCCTTAACAGTAGCAATCCTAATAGTCAAAGGATGAGGAACCAATCTATTCTCCTTGGGTTTAGGTTATTTATTTCTTGATCCCATGAGACCTTTCCCTCTATCATCTGGTCTGTGATCACCTCTGTGATGATTTCCAAATCTTTCATGACCATGTGGCTTGTGCTGACCCTGGAAACTTTATCCTATCCCTTTTTCTGCTCTGTCTAGTTTATAGGATATCTCTGTAACTACTCCAGTCAAAGTTTTTAAAACCTCTTCCAGATCCACAGCTTTTCTTGACTGAGGCTTTTTATGATTGATCAACTTAAAACCTTCTCTCTTAGGAGGATTTCCAACTTCTTTGATGTTATTTTCTATTTGTAAGGCCATGGTGAAATCCTTCCTCAATGTTCTTAGGTTATTATCTCTCAAGTAATAAGTGGCATTTTTATCAAAAGTGTCAGAATATTTTATCAAACAGGACTCATCACTTAGCCTTAGGATTATAGGTAGCTTAATCAAGGTCTTATTGAACTGAGTATTGAAATCATGGATAGATTCATTTGGATTTTTCTTTATATTTTCAAAATCAGATAAAAGGAACTTGGGGTCTATCTTGTCCCCATATTGAAATCTAAAGGAATTTTTCATCTCAATCCATGAATCTATCGAATAATTTGGTAAAGACTTGTACCAGTCATGTGCATCCTCCTCAAGAGTATGAATAAACAAATTTACATACACGTCTTCAAACTCAATTTCAAAATATTCCATCATGTTGACACAGAGTTTTAAATGTTGGTCACCAGTGATGGCATTATTCCTTTGAAACTTTGACAACCTATTTCTGACATCTTGTGGGACCATACTAGGATATCCATCCATGCCTCTGAAATATATAGGTCCAAAAGTGTTGACAACAAAAGGAGGTCTAGGTAGAGGTTGAGCCATATTACCTTGAGGCGGTGAATTTACAAGAGAAAAAAAAATGATAGGGAACAAGGGGTATTTGGAGCACATGAGTATATCTTTCAAAATAGATATTCTCTATTGACTCAGATTTGTTGAAAACACTATCAACCTGGGAAGAAACAAGGAAAAACTGAGAGGCATGATTTTAAGACACAAATGATGACCCCTCTCTAATTGGAGAACTCAAATTTATATAAAGATTACTTGGTTAAGAATCACTTGAAGACGTATGGTAATTGTACGTACCCAAAATTGTACGGTATTGTACCACCGAAACGATGTTACATATGCCCCAATGATGATACAGGTAACCTCGCAAGGTGTTCAAATCTAGGAAAGCTCGCCAAGTGTATGTTAGCATCCCAAGAATCTTGTTTAAGCTTTTTGTACTTCACTTTATCCTCTACCTTTATTTTTCTAATATTTTTGACCTTCAGTGATGAAACTGCCACCCTGCCAGGGCGGCGGTCCTGTAACCGCCACCCTGCTCAGGGTGGCAGTCCTTCACGCATTTTCCAACACATTCTTTTGATCACAACTTGCATAATTTTTCAACTTTTACCAGCTTTTCTCAACTGCCTTAGCTCGTATTAATGTTTTATGTTCCCTGGAATAGTGTTTCTTCATTTTTTAATGGTAAAAGAGTTCTAATAGGAATCACCTTTGGGTGAATATGAAATCTATAAATAGCCAGCTTGTTTTCAAACAAATGGCCCCTCAACTTCTCATTTCCATTGTTTAGTCTTTCAATTTCTTGCTTAGAATTCATTTTGTTTTCATGTTTTGCATCCATGTTAGTTTTCCTTTGTTGTTAGAAGCCATTCAATCTTCTTGCTTCAGCCTTGTTCATTGTTGTTCATAAAAATTAGTTTAGAGCAAAGTAGTGTCATTTGTAGATTAAATCCATTAGAGTTATAGGTCATGTTCTTCACATAAGGTAGATTCCAAAATTTCTCAGTACACTTGCATTATATTCCTACAATAAATCCCGCTAGGAATTACATACGCAAAGCTCTTTCACTTGTGTTGTCCCTCTCCTACTCGCATTATATTCAGTCTATATCCAAAGCTGCCATTATTTAAATACCTTATTCTATTGATGCTAGCATATACACGCTCTTCTAGATTCACGTGAACACGAAGGAACGAGAAGATCATTCTGAGGGGACAAAGTCATAGACTACTATATTTGCCACTGTTATGCAAATTCCAGGTTTTATCTGTCAAAGTTCTAGTTAAAACATATCAAATAGAGTAGTGAAATATTTCATTTCAGTTAAATTTTATTTTCGATATTACTAGGGAAGCTGTGGGGATTGATAGTTTCTCAGAAGCTATGATTCATTCCTCACTTCTGAGGTAGGATCGAGAATCTTTCAATTAAGTTAATAAACTATCTAGTTATTTAGGATAAACTCAGAACTGCATAGGCAAGTAGCTACACTAGGCTACCTTGTTTGTTTTAATTTTGTTATTAGATTAGTTTTCATTTTCTAAATAGATTAGATTAGTTGATCTTTTGATTCTTTTAAAAATTCTATCAAAAATACAAAAATAGAGGAACATACATATGTTGTAGATATAGTTTGCATAATTAGTTTATTTTGTTCCAATTAAGCTTATATTGATCTTGTATGACAATCACGGGACCTAGGGATCCCAAGGAATACGTTTTTGAGCCAATCGTGCCTCAACCAAATCTTGTTGCAGCATTAACTAACATAGACCAAAATCTTAGAATTCAGGTCTTCCGAACAACAACAAACCTACAAGAAATCAGCACACAGCTAAGAATATTAAACATAGAAGACGACAAAGCACACACACTCTGGTCAAATCAGCCAAATTATAGACTACCTTGATAGATATCCATATGAGTATAGAAGGACCTGAAAAAGGGAAAACATTCAGTTGTGATCCACTAGTCCCACAACCAGAAGCATGAGACCTCCTCGTTGATATAGACACTAGCTTACATATCCAATTTGCAAGAACACCTGTTAGGTACTCTGAGAAAATTGTGTAACTTCTAGTTCTAAATGTAGAGGCCAAAAAGGCATACGATTACTGGATACTTGGAATCAAGGGTTGACTCTTCATATGACCATAGGAGGTCCACAACAACCATGAACTTACGATTGTGATCCACAAGTCCCACAACCAAATAGGTCTACAAATCAATCAAATATTGACACTAGTTTACGAATGCTAGTGTTTAGATCCTCTCCACTCCCACCAGACATCGTCACACAACTATCATTATTAAATGTATCAGCTAATCAAGCTAAATATTTTTGGACTAGGCTAGAGAATTGTCCATAAAACACCAAAATATCCACTACACATTTAGCCATTCATTTTCATGACCTTGTCGGGAGATATATACAAAGCACCCGTAGGTCATCTTCCATGTATCCCACAACCCATAGATCGGATCATGACAGAGCTTGATATTTATTGGAGCCTTTGAGAAGATATCCTCGCCAAATGATCTATCACACCGATTCAGGTTAGGAGGGCCTTCATTGCCTTAGATTTGTAGATCCCATTATTGTGTGTTGAAGACATAAGAGTACGTAACTAGTTTATCTGCATCCGACGTATAGTCCATCCCCATTGGCTATCTCAGCATGACCTCGAGTGGTCAGGTGCAAGGAAGAGTTACTTGTAGATTCCCAGGCTCATATGTCACTTTTCCATCGTACAAAATTGGTGAACCCGACAATGAAACTTCCTACCTTCTGGTTCAGAGTCTTATTTCTTCTTATTCTTCTAATTAGTTTACTTTTCATCTTTTCCACCTCATTAGCCTTCACATCAGCTTCACCAACAAAAATTGGTGAACCCATGTGAAATGAAACTTCCTACCTTATGGTTCAGAGTCTTATTTCTACTTATTCTTCCAATTAGTTTACTTTTCGTCTTTTCCACCTCATTAGCCTTCACATCAGCTTCACCAACAAAAGGTGGTGAACCCGACGTGAAACTTCCTACCTTTTGGTTCGGAGTCTTATTTCTACTTGTTCTTCCAATTAGTTTACTTTTCATCTTTTCCACCTCATAGCCTTCACATCAACTTCACCAACAAAATTACTGAACCCAATTTCCCGGTGAAACTTCCTACCTTCTGGTTCAGAGTCTTATTTCTACTTGTTCTTCCAATTACTTTACTTTTCATCTTTTCCACCTCATTAGCCTTCACATCAACTTCACCAACAAAATTGGTGAACTTGATGTGAATCGAATAATATTCCTCTTTCTGTTTTCTTTTCTTTCATCCACCTTCACTCTTTCCCATTATTCTACAGGTATTCATATACCCCCTTAATATGTCGGGATACGATGCATATGGCAGACCTCTCCTAGGTCTTGAAGCATACTACGATCAACTAAATAGACAACCATCACCCTCGCTCTCAGCGTGGGGTGACAACTATTCAACTAACAAATTTTCAACACAAACTCCACCTCAAAGGACTATATATAGTTCTTTCCAAATAGAGGAGTTGGATCAGCTTACTCAAACGCAACAACTAGATCCTTCATGCTCAAACAACATGATGCTCACAGGAGAATCTGGTTCATCTCCTCAGGTGTTGCTTAGACCAAAAATTAGTAGACATTCAAATCCATATCTGGTTTTAGATGACGAATACTTATCATGTTATGCTAGGAACAAACAACGCTCTCAAAATATGTACCCACCTATAGGAGGTTTACAAACACAACCCGAGGTCTCATTCCAAGAAAACACCCCCATTCCTCCACCTATAAGAAATGCCCTTGGTGAAACTTGGCAGGGCACCGATCAATTCATAGTAGGGTACCATATGCCTATACAAACTCAAGATATACAAAAAACGACACTAAGGAAAAATATCATGTCTTCACCAAATGAGGTCATCTCAGGCTTAGTTGAGAAGGTTAAAGGGTTGGAACTTGCTCAAGAAAATCAAAATCCACAGTTCATGCAAGCAGGAACTTCCAATCCTCCACATCATCCCAGTCAAGTAGACCTCCTCACAGGAACAGGCCTTTTGGGTATGCCTCCTTAGTACTTACAACAAATGCCAACTAGAACCACGTTTTCTAACACCACTCCAGTTGAGAATATAATACCTCCCGGTTTAGTACAAAACAACCCATTCTTGAGTAATGCTCCTCCATACTTAAACATGTATTCCAAATCACCATAGGGAGATATGTTCTCCTCTCCTGTACATGTTTACTCAAACACAGGGATTTCCTTATGCCCCTGCAAATACATATGCTATGCCATATCAACAACCCATTCCACCTCCACCCCCTCAACAAGCACCATCAATGGTCGAAACCTATGCAATAGGGACTTATTTTGAATATTTGAAAGAACCTTTAGACTTCACTATACGAAGCATCATGCTTCCAAGACCTCCCCCGATCTACCCAAGTACAAAGGAGAGGGAGACCTGAATGCACATATTAAGGCCTATGCCACAACCATTCGAGAACTGCTCCCTTGGAATGGAGTTGTTGCTAAAATATTCCCCAAAACTTTAGATGGTATCACCCTCAATTAGTATTACAGAATACCTGAAGCCTCAATACATTCATTTAAACAACTCGTTTCAGAGTTCATTAAGGCGTTCAACATGAACAAATTGTTGAGAACAGGAATCAGGGAATTCTTGCATATTAAACAAGAACACAATGATTCTATTGCTCATTTCATCCAAAGATGGCGTACAGTCCTCTATTCTTCAGCAAGCACTCCAAACATGGATCAGATGGAACTATGTGATTTATTTCTTCATTCTCTTAGTAGAGAGATAAAGGAAGAAGTCTAGAAGTTCCCACTAAGAACTTATGATGAAGTGCTCGAGAGCACTCTCCGAATAGATCAAGCTACAATAGACAGTGGTCGCAAGACATATGGAACAAATGGGAGGTTAATCATCCCCAACCAAAATACTATGACTTATCCTAATACCACAAACGCCAATCAAGGACCTAAAATCCTTAACAAAACTACGGAGTGACAACAGATGGAGTGACTGACCAAACTAAAAAAGAAAACGTTGTAAATGTTCCACCACCAATTAACAATCAACGAAACAACAATTTTACCCCAACAATCAACGCGTTGGATTTTAATCGTCCCCAACAACAACAACAACAAAAAAAAAAACAACAATGACAGATCCAGACATAGGGTCCAAGTCAAAACTCAACTGGATAACAAAACCAAAACCAAAGGTAACAAATGCAAAACTTTAATCCTAATAGTCAACAGTTTAATCAGAGTTTTGGACCACAACACATGCCAAACCAGTAACCTAGGAGTTATAATCCCAACTCGTATTGTGGTTTCCACAAAATTTGAGGCCATGACACTAGGACTTGCCACGATTACAATAATTTCATGCAACGTTTTCCAGAAGAACAAAGAAAACTCTTCATAGATACGTTCTTAACAGATTCTGTGACACCTATGCCAAATAATTTCACAGGGGCAGTTTCCCCTCAAAACACACCTCTTAAGATCTTCAATGATCCACTTCCAAATCAAAATAACAATAATAAATTAAATCCAAATGGGAAGAACAAAGGTGTAATGATAGGAAATAATGATCATGAAGCCTCAACTTCACTAAATCCACTTGTCGCACCACAATTAGGAAATCAGCCATGAACCAAGATAGTTGGTCTAGTGGAGTTAGATACTGAGCTACACATAGAAGCCATAACAAGAGCGTGAGAATATTCTTCTCAACAAAATCCAATCTATCCACTAGATCCAGATAACATTCAACAAACATGGGTAAAACCCATAGGTGCTTATGATTTAATTAATGACTTAACAAAGACCTTCTCTCACATCTCCTTTTTGGACTTATTGAAAAATTCTCCTGCCCATAGGGCTGCTCTTTTAGAAGCACTAGTTCTAGGTCATTTAATTAACATCACTCCACCTCCCAAAACACAAGTAAACCATATAGACTTCGATATCCACCCTCCAAGGCAGCCAGATAGGGATACCAAGTTCATATTCGACATAAACAAAATGCCAACAGATGCTGAAATTACATGTAGAGGAGATCCGGCCTTGCATTTACAGGTGTGGGTTTACAATAACTATGTTAAACATGTAATGGTTGACGATGGGGCAATAGTTAACATTGTCCCCTTCTCTTTCCTTAAAAAGCTAGGATATGGAGAAACAAACTGTTCCACAACAAGAAATACGCTAAGAGGTTATGACAGCCTTAAAGCTACTTCAATTGGGACGATAATATTACAAGTCACCTTAGGACCCAAGACAATCCTCACCAAGTTTTATATCAAAGATCAGGAAACCAACTATAATATGATCCTTGGTCGACCATGGATACATCGCATGAAAGCAATCCCTTCTACGTTATTCCAGGAAATAAGATTCTTACACCTAAGAAATATATTCGTAGCAAAAGGTGACCCAAAATCATTCGACATACACCTAGTAGACCTAAAGAAAATACCAGGCATTCACTCTGAGTTTGAACTCCCAACAAATCAACTTAACAAACATATCGACTCAAAACCGGAAGAAAATTTAATACCTACAACAAAACTAGAAATTACGAACCTAGTCAAGGGCATCCCAGCCCTCAAGGATGAAGCTAACATTGTAGAAAAAGTGTCATTAGGAACTACTACAAAAATTGTCGAATTACTGGAACAAGATCTACCAATTTTCCTACTATTTGATTCCACAGGTATGGGATGTACCCTAGGAGTTGGTTCTCTTCCAGTAGAGGAACTTTGCATGGTAGAAGTAACCAAAACAGAAGAAACTGACGCAAAGAATGTCCCAACATCCATTTTTCCTAGTAAATATTGGACTCTCCACTTCGATGGAGCTAGATGTCGCTATGGAGCCAGGGCAGGTGTGATCTTTACTTCTCCTAAGGGAAAGATCCTACCTTTTGCTTTTAAGTTAAAATTTGAATGTACAAACAACGGCACTGAGTATGAAGCCCTCCTCCTTGGCCTCATCATAGCTAAAAGGATCGGTGTTAATAACATCAAAGTGTTAGGAGACTCATAATTAATTACAAACCAAGTCTCTGAAGTATGTGAGACTAGAGTTGAGCACTTACAGCTCTATAAAAAAATGGTATTAGATCTAAGCAAAGGATTTGACTTCATATCCATTGAGGCAATCCCACAAGAACATAACCTTCTTGTAGATTCAATAGCAACCTCAGCTTCATGTTTTACCCCAAGTAATGAGTTGGAAGATACAAGTTTTAAGGTATCACTTCATACTAAACCATTGGTGAAGAAAATGTCAACAAACCCTCTTCTAACACATACAACTGAGAATGAATCTTCTATCTTGCATCATGTTGACAGTGATAAAGTCACTCTCGAATATCTAAATGCCTATGCAGAGCTACACCTTACTCACCCTATAGTTGATCTTTCCCTAATACCACACTCCTCTTCCTACTTTGGAAATCCATGGTAGAGTCTCCTCCATAGAAGGATCTCGATATCTATGAGATAGAAAATGGAGAAAGATTGGAACTACCTCTATCCCCACCTGAGTTTGAAGAAGGTAACACTTATTTGATAGAAGAAACCATTGACATAAACATTGGAATGGAGGAAGAACCAATAATTTTGAATTTGGGATCCTCGCTAACTCCGGAAGAAATAGAAATACACACCCAAAACCTCAAAAAACATCAAAAGGATTTTGCATTTAATTATAAAGAAATGATGGGTATCACACCACAACTTGCGGTACATAATCTCATCACTAAACCAGATGCAAAGCCAATTAAATAGAAGTCAAGACCAATGAAGCCAAAAGTGACTCTCATGGTAAAAGAGGAAGTAGTAAAACTTCTCCAAGTAGGGTTCATCAAGCCCATTGACTATTCACAATGGGTGTCTAATATCGTTCCCGTCCTAAAAAAGAATGGGAAGATACACATTTGTATAGACTTTCGGGATATTAACAAAGCTTGTCCCAAGGATGATTTCCCATTACCATCCATTGACATTATCGTTAATATAACAGCTGGATTTGAACTACTGTCCCTCATGGATGGGTTCTCAGGGTACAATCAATTAAAATATTTGAACAAGATCAAGAAAAAACCACATTTATAACTCTCTGGGGAACTTATTGTTATGTTGTCATGCCATTTGGTCTTAATAACGCCAGAACTATGTATCAGCGGGAAATGACTTATATATTCCATGATTTTATCCATAAAATTGTGGAATCATATGTGGATGACTTATTGGCTAAGGCCAAGAAATGCTGTGATAATCCGTAAGTGCTCTGTATCATCCTCTCACAACTAATTGAGTATGGTGTCACATTAAACCCAGAGAAGTGTGTGTTCGATGTAACAGGAGGAAAACTTCTAAGATACATTATATCCTCACGAGGGATTGATGTTGATCCAGCCAAAATACAGGTTGTTCTTGAAATTATCCCACCTTCAGATGAGTCTGGAATCAGGTCATTTCTTGGAAAACTTGGTGTAATCCGAAGGTTCATCCTAGATTTAAGCTTTTCCATTCATCCAATCAATAATCTACTCAAGAAAGATTATAGTGTCGATTGGACTGAAGATTGTAATGAGGCCTTCAAAGCAGTTAAGCACTTCTTGTTGTCACCACCCACACTAATTCCTCCCAAGCCAGACCTGCCCTTTGATCCTATACTCATGAGCCACTCATGTCTCACTAGCCTATATGCTGGCTCAAGAAGACAATGATAAATGAGAACACATGATCTATTTCATTAGCTAAATGTTGCTTAATTATGAAACACGTCACACATATGCAGAGAGAGAATGCCTTGCCATAATTTTTACAATAAAATGTTTGAGACATTACATGTTAAACCATGAAATAAGGGTCATTGTAAAGATAGACCATTTACGAACATTTCTCACAAAAGGATCTTTATCTAAAAAGGTTGGCCGTTTCATAACCCTAATGGGAGAATTTAAGTTAACATTCGTAAACTATAAATCTATTAAAGGACAAATCATTGCAGACTGGTTAGCTGATAATCCACTAGATGGAGGTGAGCTAGTAGATCTAGACTTTCCCGATGAGTACATATACTTTGTCAAAACTAGGCCCCCCATCTCTACATGTCCCTAGTATACTGATATCATCAATTTTATCATGGACCATACATACCCGGAAAGTGCCACGTCACAACAAAGAAGGCGGTTACGCATTATTACCACTAAATATGTATTTTTAGACCAAGTGCTCTATCACAGAGCCTTCGACGACATGCTTCTAAGATGCATCAACATAGAAGAATCCAAGAGGATTCTTCATGAATCCCACAGTGGGATATGTGGGGGCCACTTCGGTGGTTACGCCACCACTCAAAAAATACATCAAATGGGCTATTCTTGGCCCACTCTCGAGCATGACGCAGTGGAATTTATACATAAGTGCCACAAATGACAAGAATTCTCTCACGAGATTCACATGCTAGCACAATCCCTACAACCAATAGCGAATCCATGGCCCTTCTCCACGTGGGGTCTAGACTTGATAGGGAAATTCTATCCCTCATCAACTTATGGCCATAATTTTATAATCACAGCCACATAATATTTTACCAAATGGGTGGAGGCCATGCCTCTCACCACTGTACCAGGTTCAGTGATTACCAAATTCATTTTGAACCAAATTATCTGCAGGTATGGTGTCCCACAATTCATTATCTCAGATAATGGCACGTCCTTTAAGAATGAAAAGGTTCATGAGTTATGTAGTAAGTTCAAGATAAACCATCACATAGCCTCTCTTTACTACCCTCAAGCCAATGGGTAGGTTGAAGCGACAAAAAAAACATTGAAAGATATTCTCCTCAAAACAGTCAAGGAGAACAAATGAGATTGGCATTTAAAACTATATCCGGCCTTGTGGGCCCATCGAACCTCAATAAGAACACCAACAGGAAAAACTCCTTTCTGGCTGGTATTCGAAGTAGAAGTAGTTCTCCCACTTGAGGTTGAAATACCCAGTCTTTGCATCTCATTACAAGGGATCCTGGACAAAGAAGCTTACAGGGAGGCATGCCTCTCTCAACTAGAAAGCCTTGATGAGGCCAGGTTAAATGCCGAACAATGGCACAGAGCCTATGTTGACTGGATGTGCCGACAGTATAAAAAAAAATTCTATGAGTGAGAAATATATGAAGGAGATCTAGTTCTAAGACTAGACAACTGGATCAATAAGAAAACCGGCGAAGGAAGAAAGTTTCAGCCCAAATGGTTTGGCCCATACCGAGTCATGAAGGACTACGGAAATAGTGTGTATCTCTTGTGCAAACTAGAAGGTGAGGAATTTGGTGAAACCGTCAATTCCTTACACTTTAAGCGGTTTTACGCCTAAAACGTCAAAGTCATTGCTATTACATTATAGCTACCTACATTACATTAGTCTTTTAGCTGCTTCATTTTGTCTATTTCATAAAAATGATAGTTCAGGAGCTTACTCTTTAAAAAAAGGTGTTACAAATTTCTGAAGATATTGGCAAAAGCATTCATATCACATCTCTTCAAACATCATCAAATATTTTCAAATCTTCTCATCAATTTCAAAAAATAAACATTGACGGAAACCATACCAAGACTTGTATGCTTGGCTTTGCTCTTTCTTTCTACTAGGTAAAGTTGTCCTTGCCTACGGTCTATTTTGGAAGCTTCTTGGTGTCACATCTATCCCTCTTAAAATCTCTTGGAACAAAATGATATCCCAAAGTCTTAGATCAGAAATGTCAAAATCAAGTGAAATCAAATGAAATCAAAAGCACCAAGCAAATAAAATATTTTATTTTACACACTTCTTTTCCCCATCAACCTTCAGTGATAAGCCCACATCTCTTACTGGTGATGTGAGTTTGGGAAAGGAAAGAAGTGCCCTTACTCACCTGTATCTTGCCTTTGGTGATAAACCCATGCTTCTTACTATTGACGTGAGGCAGGGTGTGGGGGGTCTAGTCACACAAACTAACAAATCTTGGTATGCTAAAAACACAAGTCAAATTATGTTAGGAGAAAGCAAATATCTAAACATCCAAATTCCAAAGAGATCAAATCCTCAAAACCAGATTTTGTCAACCAGGTTGCCATTTATGAATCTAAGTCTAGATAAACTAAAAAGTAAGTGGCCTTCTAAGCTTGGTAGTAGTTCTGAGTAGGGTGGGTGTGTAGGTCCAAATTTTGTTCTTGTTCTTGGTTTGTCTGTCTCTCATCATTCCATTCAATCAAACTCATACAACTTGTGCCCTTCCTAATTCTTTGTGTTGAGCCCTTGCATCTTACTAGTTGCATGGATTTGGGATTGGGGCAAGTTCATCTCTTTATCACTATGCATTCATCACATTTTGCTAGTATAAGAAGGAATTACAAACATTGCCCAAAGAGTTCAAAAGTTTAGTACTACCATATGTTAGTATCATCTCATATCAACACTGCAAAAATATATAGAGTAAAACATTCTATTCACTATCATTTGTTGTCCATTGCATACATTCTGGAAACATGAAAAGCAAATATTCTAAAAACATCTAAAAACACATTTTAGAAAATGAGTCACAAAATTCAAGATACCAAGAGTCTAGATCCAAAGACACACACACACACACACACACACACACACACACACACACACACACACACACACAAATCAGGTTTCATAGACAATGCCATCATGCACTAGGCATGGTCAAAATGCTCAATGAGTCAAAAAAGTACAAAAATACTTGTATAAAAAACCTAACAAAGGTCACTACAAAAAGAGCCAAGTGGCCTCTCAATCCCTATGGGATCCCTCAGAAGGCACACGATCACATCTAGGACTCCATCTACACCAGCGCTTTGAGTGCACTGAGGGATCGCGATCCCGAACAGTAGTTGTAGTCTTGCTATGAGAGTGACTCCTCCTCATCAGGCACTCTACATCCCTATACTCGACTACCTCGGCACGGAGGGAAGTCACCATCTTGGCCACGTGCCATATATGGGAAAAATAGTGGTATGCCTACCGATTGCTGAAGGTCCCCTGCATCAACGGATAGCTCAGCATGAGTCTTCTCCATGGGGAACATCAGGGTATCAGTACATACCCGAAAAATCTAGTCTCGCCACTCATCAGCGGTCTCTGCAAGCAAAGGAGAAAACAATCAAAATGTGAAACCAAGGATGAACAAAAAGAGAGATAGAAACTAAGGCAATCCTAGCTAAAAAAAATATCAAAAGAAGATTGATAACTCACTCGGATCTCCGGGCCTCCAAGAAGGATCTCTAAGATCCACGCCTACCATGAACACTGCTACTGACTGGTGTCCCCCTCCTACATCTGGGGTAACATGGCATCCTACCACAGACTTGTCCTCTCTACCTAGGTCCTAAGAAAGTAACTCCTCTGAGACTAGAGTCACCCTCTTCACACTCTACTTTGCCCTCTCGGCTTGTAGGATCTGCTAAGTGTCATGTCACTCGGGATCACTATCCTCTTCCCCACCTGACTCACTGATCTCCATGTCCTTGGTCTCCTCCTCCATCTCTCCCCCTGTGAACTCCTCAAACTCAGAGTCTATATCAATGGGTTCATCACTTCTATGGGCATGACTAGCGGCAATCCAAAGTAAATGTGCCTGAGGAGCACCGGCTCTCTCTCAAGCGCGTACCACCCTCCTTGCTATAATAGGGACGTCAGGAGTAACAACATTACAACCCCGGCCTCTAGGACCTCCCCTAGCCTCTCGAACTGATCTGAACATTGGTACCACTGGGGAAGCATGTCAATGTAAGCAAGGCTGAATTGCTGAGGTACTCAATCAAATGGGTGTGTCTCTACCTTCCCCATCCTATCCATAAGCTACCCTGTAGTAGAGAAAGAAATCAAAGTAAAGGTATCCTCACCCCACAACCCCGCCATGGCCTGATAAGGTGTGGCCTCCATATCCTCAGTAGTTAGGGAAGAAACTAGCTGGTGGGGTGCTCTAAGCACCATCATCTCTATCCATCTAGCTACCCTCACGGCCCCGGGATCCTCCACCTCTACGCCTCTCCCATAAGGGATAATATGCTCATAGACCCAGCTCAAAACTAAGGTCGGATGGCTCAACGACTGTCCCTGTAATCAAACCACCCCGTATAAGTCGTGATAGGTTGTCCCAAGTATATCAGCTCCCCAAGCATAAATCTAACCATGTGCCTCAATCTGTGCGATGATGGGGGCCCATTAGTAGAGAAAAGTATCCCCTCCCTTGTCCTCAATCAATCTCAAAGTAAGGATGCCCATAATGGCCTGATGGATCATAGGGATGGGCAAGCCTGGAATAGAATGGACCTTCACCCCCTTCTTCAAACCAGTGGAGACAACTGCGTCTCCCATATAGGTGGCCCACTGAGTCACCTGAGCTATGGATACTGCTATATCAAATGAATGTCTCCGCCCAATAATCGGGACTCCCAAAATGTGGTAGACATCCTCTAGGGTGATAGTCCACTCACCCCTAACACCTGGAAATCAGAAGGTGTTCTAGTCTACATCCCAGTAAGAGAATAAGTCACATAGTATGTGACTGGCAGGTGTAACGTGGGGGACCCGTGCAATCCTCAATATACCTGCCCTTTGGAGAGTATCCTACTCAGCCTGAGAGAGTGCATCTAACACTGCTAGAATCCAATCACACTCCCTCTCTTAGATCCATCTAACGTACTCTTCCTTCTTCTGTAAAACACCCAAAAACACGTAAAAAGAAGCAAGTTAGTGCCAAGATTGCATTGGAAAAATCATTAAAGAAAGTAGGAATACTAGAAATGCAAAAATAAACTCAAAATAGTGTTGTTTTAATACTCTGTAGAGGACCACCGCCCTGAGCACGGCGGTGGTTCCATAACCACCACCTTAAAAGGTAGCAATCCTGTAACCGCCACTCTGCTCAGGGCGGCAGTCCTGTCCCGCGACTACAAATGGGTCACATGCCCTAAAATGCTTTAAAATGCAAAAAAATGACCATTTTAGCTAAAACAAAAGCCTACCCATTAGGTGTCCCCCCTAAGAGACACTTTTAAAATTGAAATTTCTAAAATTAACTCCCCCACAACAAAGATTTCATCATTTTAACATTTTGGGTGTAAAAACATTAAATCAAGAAGAACTAACGTGAGATCTCTTGAGTCGAGGTTCTGCTCATGGAGGCATGATTGCTATCTCGATATGAATGTTTCGATTATACTCTCATTAAAAACCGTCACCATGGGTCCTAGATCTCAAAAACTATCAAATCGACACGCGTAAATGAATAGGAAAATAAGCCCGTTATATATATGGTGTTATGACTCATTTTGAATGCCCCTTTCGCAGGTTTAGAACATTGACGGAGGTAAGTTCTCATCCCCGTGCAAATGGTAAGTCCTCATTTCATACTAATTTAGTATTTATTTTTTGATTTATTTTATCTATCTATGCTTGAGTCCTCTTTCCATTTTACAAGTAGCAAGAACTCAAATGGCAACTTTTCAACACACGGGTGTGTCAGGTATAATTTCTAGCTTCCCATTTTGGGACCGCCATACTCAGACCCACCATTTTACACCTCTTCATGGTTAAAACACTTCTCTGACGGGGAAATATGTACGTACCCAAAATTGTAGGGTACTGGACTACCGAAAAAATGTTACACATGCCCCAATAATGATACAGGTCACCTCACAAGGTGTTCAGAATCCAGGAAAGCTCGCCAAGTGTAAATTAACATCCCAAGCATCTTGTTTAAGGTTTGTGTACTTCAATTTATCCTCTACATTTCTTTTTCTAAGATTTTTCACCTTCAGTGAAAAAACCACCGCCCTGCCAGGGAGGTGGTCTCGTGACCGCCACCCTATCAGGGCAGTGGTCCTATAACCGCCACCCTGCTCGGGGCGGCGGTCTTTCACGCATTTTCCAGCACTTTCTTTTGATTGCGACTTGCGTATTTTTTCAACTTTTACCATCTTTTCTCAACTACCTTAGTTCGTATTAATGTTTTGGGTAAGTGCAGGAAGTTGATGGACAAATATAGGGTCATCCGTGGACATCATATTGCAAATAACAACATAATATCAACTTGTAGGGATTATTAAAAATACATACACTCAAAATTAGACAAAATTATATTAATATGAATCGTAGCATCCGGAATCTAGTTTCTAAAATACTATTTTTTGTAAAAAATTGACAAGATTAACTATATTAAACACTCAAAATTCAATGACTTGGTATTTTTTTAAAAAAACGCCGATAAGATTATAGTCCGTTTGCCCACAATTTGGATGACCAAAAATTGATATATATTTTTTTCCTTTGGTGAAAAGTTATATGCCATATCTATCTTGGGATGGATTTTATTTTGTATTTTTTTGAGTAATATTTTATTTTTTATGATTTTTTCCGTGAAAGTGGTATGAAAACATAAAGAAAACAGAGCACTTTCCGTTTGCCCGCCATAACTTCATCAAAAAATATTGAAATCAAATATTTTTTTTTTTTGAAAATGTATATAATTTCACCACGGTTGGGATGGTATAAGTTTTATCACATTCTGATAAGTGAAACAAATTTTTCAGTCTTAAACGTAGACATAAACATTCACAGAAAAAAGTGTCTTAAAGACCTACTATTAGTAAAAAATTATAAAATGATATTTATCCTCTTCTATTCACTTTCAAATCAGTATTTCTACAAAGATAATAGTCTCGACTACGCAATGGTACCATTTTTATGACATAGTTTTTACTTTTCGGCATGGTTCAAGTCTGCGGAAGACTAAATTTGATGTTTTGTTGTTTTTAATGTAAAATTCAGGATTTGATGTCCACTTAATTGTCCCCCAACTTGGTGCACTTACCCTTTTATGTTTTCTAGAATAGTGTTTCTTCATTGTTTAATGGTAAAAGATTTCTAATAGGAATCACCTTTAGGTGAATGTGAAATATATAAATAGCCAGCTTGTTTTCAAGCAAATGGCCCCTCAACTTCTCATTTCCATTGTTTAGTCTTTCAATTTCTTGCTTAGAATTCATTTTTTTTTTCATGTTTTGCATCCATGCTAGTTTTCCTTTGTTGTTAGAAGCCATTCAATCTTCTTGCTTCAGACTTGTTCATTACTATTGATATAAATTAGTTTAGAGTAGAGTAGTGTCATTTGTAGATTGAATCCATTAGAGTTGCAGGTCATGTTCTTCACAGAAGGTAGATTCCAGAATCTCTCAGTACACTTGCATTATATTCCCATAATAAATCCCGCTAGGAATTGCATACACCAAGTTTTGTCACTTGCACTGTCCCTCTCCTACTCGCATTATATTCGGTCTATATCCAAAGCTTCCATTATTCAAATACCTTCTTCTGTTGATGCTAGCATATACACACTCTTCTGGATTCACATGAACATGAAGGAATGAGAAGATCATTCTGAGGGGACAAAGTCATACACTACTGTATTCACCACTGTTCTGCAAATTCCAAGTTTTATCTGTCAAAGTTCTAGTTAAAACATATCAAATAGAGTAGTGAAATGTTTCATTTCAATTAAATTTTGTTTTCGATATTGTTGGGGAAGCTGTGGGGATTGATAGTTTCTCAGAAGCTATGATTCATTCCTCACTTCTGAGGTAGGATTGAGAATATTTCAATTAAGTTAATCAACTATCTAGTTATTTAGGATAAACTCACAACTGCACAGGCAAGTATCTACACCGGGCTACCTTGCTTGTTTTAATTTTGTTATTAGATTAGTTGTCATTTTCTGAATATATTATATTAGTTTCTCTTTCGATTTGTTTAAAAATTCTATCAAAAATACAAAAATATATGAACATACATATGTTGTAGATATATCTTGCATAATTATTTTATTTTGTTCCAATTAAGCTTAAATTGATCTTGTTTGACGATCACGGGACCTAGGGAGCCTAGGGAATACATTTTTGAGCCAATCATGCCTCAACTAAATCTTGTTGCAACATTAACTGACATAGACCAAAATCTTAGAATTTAGGACTTTTGAACAACAACAAACCTACAAGAAATCAACACACAGCTAAGAATATTAAACATAGAAGACGACAAAGCACACACGCTCTGGTCAAATCAGCCAAATTATAGACTACCTTGATAGATATCCATATGACTGTAGAAGGACCTGAAAAAGGGAAAACATTCAGTTGTGATCCACTAGTATCACAGCCAGAAGCATGAGACCTCCTCGTTGATATAGACACTAGCTTACCTATCCAAGTTGCCAGAACACCTGTTAGGTACTCCAAGAAAATCATGTAACTTCTAGTTCTAAACGTAGAGGTCGAAAAGGCATATGATTACTAGATACTTAGAATCAGTGGTTGACTCTTCATATGACCATAGGAGGTCCACAACAACCGCGAACTTATGGTTGTGATCCACAGGTCCCACAACCAAACGGGTCTACAAATCAATCAAATATTGACACCAGTTTGTGAACGCTGGTGTTTAGATCCTCTCCACTCCCACCAGACATCATCACACAACTATCATTATTAAACATAGTAGCTAATCAAGCTAAATATTTCTGGACTATGCCAGAGAATTTTCCATAAAACACCAAAAGATCCACTAAACATTTAGCCATTCATTTTCATGACCTTGTCGGGAGATATATACGAAGCACCCGTAGGTCATCTTCCACGTATCCCATAACCCATATATCGGATCACGACAGAGCTCAATATTGATTGGAGCCTTCGAGCAGCTATCCTCGCCAAATGATCTATCACACCAATTCAGGTTAGGAGGGCCTTCTTTTCCTTAGATTCGCAGATCCCATTATTGCGTGTTGAAGACATAAGAGTACCTAACTAGTTTATCTGCATCCCACATATAGTCTATCCCCATTGGCTATCTTAGCATGACCTTGAGAGGTTGGGTGCAAGGAAGAGTTACTTGTAGATTCCCAGGCTTGCATGTCACTTTTCCATTGTACAATAATCTTTAACCACAGATTGATCACCTTTCAGAACTGATATCTTCCTTTTTGATTCTTGATTTCTAACAACTTTCTAGACTTATTTTCCTTCTGAATTTTCTTTTCCTAGTTCTAGAAACAATGTTTTAGTAGGATCCCTAGTGAAGAAAGACCTTCTTCCCTCTAGATTTACAAATATTGATGAAAAATTTCACTTGACACAGGTTAAGACAATGGTAATCATGAAAATTTCAATTCAATATAGAGTCACCACTAAGGATTTTCACCTTAGTTGTGTAGATGCATTATAATTAACTTTTCAAGTGTCTATTCAATGCTTATTTTCTATAAATCTTAGCATATCTGACCTTACTTTACCCGCATTTATCACTATTGATGCAAATTTAGTGCAATAAACACTAGAAACTAGAAATACTACACAATGAACTTGTAATCTTGCACAAATATTACAAATAACAACAAAGGATGATGTTTAAAAAACTTATCCGAACTTAAACAATGTAAGAAGCATTACCATGGTTGATATGTGTTAGCATTTGTAAAAATAGTCCCTGACAACGGTGTCACTTGAGTGTTGTTGCCGCAAAAATAAGTCCCGGTGTTTAAATAATCCTATGCAATTCAAATAATCCCTTGCATTGGCACCATTTTAGTGTTGGTATCCAAATTGATTCTCCTGTGAGGGTTGAGCTGCATCACAAAACTGGCAGGATGCTTAGAGACAGACGAATCATGATATCAGTCATTTTGTAGTCAGGGAGGGGATTCAACTGACTCTCTGTCACTCAGGCGTTGGAGAAATGGATTGCACCTTATTAAGGGTTTGATTTACCCTCACTACTTTAGGTTGTGCCCTCAACCAGGGTGAGAGGACCCATTCTGTGACCCATGTTGGTGAAGGATATCAAGAGATCCTTTTTTGCAATTTTTTCATGAGAACCTTGAGAAAATATGATCAATACAACATAGTCTAACTCTCACGAGTTATCACACTAGAGAGTAGAGATGTTTCCTGGACAAGGTTCATTTTACTAAAGACAATAATTGAATCCTGATTATTTCTACATATTTTGGCAGTGGAAATTGTTAAACCATTGTGGATACACAGTAAACATAGGGGTATTTCATGTAGGATTTATCATTTGAGAATTTTTTGGTGGGAGTTTAAGTAAGATAAAGTTGATTATACCATATCTTTGATATCCTTTACAAATATTGGAAAACTCATAGATAAAATGCTTCCAAATAGCCAAAATATTCCTTCAGCTAGAAGGTGTGTATCAATGAAGGCCCATAGATGCACAATTTCATCCACTCTTCAATAATTCAACATAAAGGCTCATGCTAAATACTCAATTAAATTTTGAAATTCCTTGATTCATCATGCCTAAGATACACTCATAGACTTACAAACAATCTTTATCAACCTAGTGAAAGTAAAGTGATTTTAAATTGTTTATTTCATTACAAGATGAAAGATCTTCTCAGAATGAAATTGCAAATATCATAATACTACCACAGGGATAAGATCTTGTGTGATTTAGAGGTATTTCAACATAATATTACAACAAGAAGAAGAAAAACTATTTGAAAACATTTGAAATAAGAGCAAACACAATTTTTCTCATGATCAACACAAATTCATTTCAAGGTTCATTAGATTCATCAGCAGGGGAGAGTTTCTTTAACAATCTCAGAGCTTGTCAATGGCTTTACACTTGTAACCATCTTGACATGATTAAATCTAAAACACAATCAAATAAACAGGTTTCTCAGGCGGTCTCTGGGGAAAATGGTTTTTCTCAAACTTTCTCAGAAAAATTAGCCCCCCCATGCAAGAATATTCTCCTTGCATTTATACAATTTCACTTGCTCACTCATCCCAAATTTTCCCCCCAAAATTCTAAATCTTCAAGAGAATATTCCTCTTTACAACATACCATTTAATCATTTTTATTCCCTTGAAAATATCTTTCTTTTTGTTGCTAGGTGGATGAATCATGAACTAATCATGTTTCTCAGTTCCTCAACTATGACTAGGATGACATGTCATAACTTTTGATAGTCTTTTTAATCATTCTTTTATTTTGTCATGCAAGAAATCCCCTTTTTAATCATTCTCAGGTGGCTCCATATGGCTTGATCTGACAAGAAATCCTTTTCACCTTTGAGAATACACCTTGAAGAATAGATACCTACATTCGTTCCTCTCAAAAATGAGTTTCCTCACATGGATTATACCACATATATATGATGTGATTCCGAGTCAGCCAAGTGTAAAGAGGAGCCAGCAAAATCCTCCACGTGTCTCCTTGCTATAACTGCAAAGGTGAATTCTAAAGGCAGGTTCCCAAATGATCACGGGCCCTCTATGTGTTCAGAACCCGAGAGAGTTACACCAGTTGCTAAAAAGTCTGAACATGGGAAGGTCCGGCAGAAGATTCCATGTGTCTATTTGGCACAACTTCAAAGATGAAGTCTAGAGGCGGAACCTCAAATAAGCATAGGATCTTCACATGCCATGGGACCAATAAATTTTCCTTGGCCATTGAAAAATTCTCAGTACAAAGAGGAGCCAACAGAAGCCTCCATGTGTCTCTTCGGTGAACTTTTGATATGGTTCCCAAAAGTGGAGACCCCAAACAAGCATTGACTCTCCATGTGTCTCGGCTTGGAAAATTTTTACCGGCCGTGAAAAAATTTTAAGAACCAGTGGAAGGTGCCACCTACCTAGGGTCCGATAAATTTACATCAGATGCTTGAAAATTCTAAGTATGGGAAGATCCAACAGAAACCTCCATGTGTCTCTTCAATGCTCTTTCAAAAGTAAAATTTAGGGTCAGATCCCCAAACAGGTGTGGGCCTCCACGTGTCCCAGGCTTAAGAAAGTTTCCTCGACCGTTGAGAAGTAATAGTATAGAGAGGAGCCAGTGGAATCCTCCACGTGTCCCCTTGGCACCACTCCAAAGGTAAGACCCAAAGGTGGGACCTCAAACGAGCATAGGCTCTCCATGTGGAAAAGATTTGAGTTGAAGTGAACCTGGGGGTGCTTTTCACATCTTGTATCACTTAAAGAAATTATGAATTTTTGTATAATTTGGCCCACCCATCCACTTTTGATATAGGCTTTACACGTGGCTTTCCTAGGTGTCAATGGCGTTGTGGCTTACTTTATGAGTTTCATTCCTTTTTAAAACAAATCCAAGAATCTTAAAATGCCCTAGTGACCCACCTCCCTAATTTTAACTTTTGATGTGGGAAATAGCGGGGCCGCGCTTCACTTTTATACTTTATTCATTTTTCATAATAAAGCTTAAAGTTCCAAACACCTTCGATGACCCACCTTCCCACAACCACTTGATTTATGACACGTGTACACTTTTTAGGGCCAAAGTAAGAAATTTCTCTACCACTTCATATCGTTGAGTAGCCAATTAGAATTCATCCAAGCTACGGGACCAATTTGGCATTTTTTACAAATGTGACAAAAAGTGACAAGTTTACCAAATAGACCCACCATATCGTGTCCAATCAAAGAAGACCACATATCTGCGAGTATTGGGATAAAATTTTGACAAGTAAAACATGACCATGGAAAAATAAAAAAGAAGGTAAAACCCCAACATTTACACCAAAATTACAAATTTTTCCCCACAGAGAGAAGAATGTAAATAATACCAAGATTTAATGTGATCCATGACCCAAGGAAAAGACTGAAAATGAAAATGAAGGAGAAATTTTAAACGCATCCATATAGGGAGACAGAAAATACTTCTAACTAGGTGGGCTAGAAATTTTAAACAACAAAGGGGTGAGATTGAAATGAGCACCAACATCGGCTCCGACTTAAGGATGGGCACTCCCAGCAAGTGCCGCAAGAACAACATAGCAGACCATGTGCCAAAAATTCATTGGGAAACAGATTCAATAACCGACCTCCAAAAAAAAGAAATAATAACCAACCTCCCAAGAACAAACTAAGAAACCAACATAAACCGGTCAGTAAGGACCAGGACAAACTGAAACAGAAAAAACAAAAAAAAAAACAAAAAAAAACCAATGACTACACACTATACAATGATGTGTACATTGATTCTGAGAAATAAATCAAGGAAATGTTTCATATGCCTTCCATTCTGAGTATGACCAAACAAAGAATTCTTGATAATTTTTTAACAACTTGACACATGTAATGCCCATTTAAACAACCACTTGAGACCCAAGAGACAACCTAGGGTTATCTACAGACGAATGGTGGTGACTGCGACTGCGGACGGGAACCGTGGAAAAGGTAGCAACAGATCTGGTTTCAGTCGAGGAAGGTGGCAAATAAACAAGGGAGGTAGGGGTGTACTTGGTTTAAATGCCCCTACTAATGCATGTGAAGCTTATTGGGGAACCTCTGTTAACAAATATGAGGTTTTCCTCTCTGATGGCCGCAATGGTGGGTACATTTTGGAGCTGCATAAGGTTGAAAAGTTGGCTTTTTTACAGACATGGAGGGCATGATCTAGGACCCTGATGATTTTGGGGCTACATTAGTTTCTCTGGTACATGTTAATGGTGCCCCGAATTGTGGTTCTTCTGCAGTCTATGAACTGCTGCAGGTGACTGATTCGGCTCTCCCTAGTGCGGGCAGAAAAGGTGAGAAGGTTTTGATGCATGGGGACCCATTGGTGGGTGATGTTGCCCCTGTTGTTGGTAAATAGATTTTGAATCATTCACCCATTCAGGCATCTTTCAAGGATGCATTGTAACAATCTCATAATGGAGATAGGGTTTGTAACAGGCCAATGGCCTATGTAAAATCAACTCCATCCGTTTGTTTTGGTAATGAGGTGGTTCAATCTAAAGCATACTTCGAAAGGAATGAAATGATTTTTAGATTCCTCAACTTCTGCCCTGGTCTTCTAGCACTTCTTGTGTGCATTTCGAGACAATGGGCCCCTTTTTTGGAAGGTAGTCTGGATATTTTTCCTAGTGCTCGGGGTTTTTTTATTGTTTCTTTTGCTTCGGCTATGGATCGAGATCTTATTTTTGGGAAAGCCTGGGATTTTGACTACCATTTGCTTCTAATGAAACCATGGTTTCCTTTATTTAACCCAGTCTCAGATTCCTTCCATGTCAGACCTATGTGGATTTTTCTTCCATATCTACCTCTCCAATTTTGGATGGAAAATTGTTTAACTACTATTGGAAATACTTTAGGAAATGTTTATCAATTGATCTGAAAACTAATGATTTTGAGCACACAATGTATGCTAGAATATTGGCTGATATGGATACTTCTGTTGACTTCCCTATTTCTATTGAACTCAAAGTGGAGGATCAAACCTGGTTACAAAATCTTGACTATGAGGGGTTTCCCTTCATGTGTAGAAATTACTTTTCTCTTGGCCATCTAGCCTCAAATTGTCACGTGATAAGGAAACAGGATAACAGGAATAGCTCATGGTGGAAGAATTTCAATCCTATACTTTTAGTGTTGAATGATCCTTCAGAAAGTGAATTGGAGTCCAAACCTAAGATGACTTAACAAGAAACGGAGGATGCTTTAACTGTGCTTCAGACTCCAAAGAAACAGATAGATGTGTTGAACCCAACCCATAATAAAAATGTAAACCCAAATACATCTGAGGTTTGGTCTATTGTGAGTAGGAAGAATAAAGGGACTATCTTTCCCCTCAAGATGCAGTTAAGATCAAAAGGGAAGGGGTTAAAACTGTGATATTGTTGTTGGTTTTTTAAGTTTTGACTATTAGTTTTTCTTGGTTTAGCTGTTAGTTTTATCTTTGTGCCACTGGTAGAGGTTGCTCTGCATGGTCTTCATTGTTTTATTATTCTCTCCAACTATTGTATGGGGTAGGGTCCCCTTAACCCTCTTTTTACCTTTTATAAAAAAAAACAACCTAGGGTTAGCTAGAAAATTATAGGATAATTTTTTTTGTTAGAAGAATCTATAACCAGGTTGCAAGACATCAGTTTCCACTAACATGTTCTAGAACAAATCTTATTTACCAAAACACAAGTTTCCTTTATTTACTTATATAGAGTTCACAGGGTTCAAATTTTAGGGTTATATGTTTTAGTTAGGTTCAGGGAGTAATTTTACTCCCATACCTGCTCTCTAACAAGCTCATAGTTTCAACTAGAATTTTCTCCTACTTAACACTTCCAAAATTTCCCTACACCATTCTCAATAGATAGGAAATTCTCTCACCTTTCCGGTGATATAAGGAAGTCCTCCTAACTCCTTACATAACTCAAGATATGAGTGGGTAGAGTTCTAAGGTCAATAATACCCTTAGGGGACACGTGTTAAGAGGAGGGGGGATGCACCTTGGGCAGTTTGGTGGGTCACGGGTCAGCATAGGGAAATTTTCCCATCGCATGGCTCAAGGTCACAAATCATTTTCTACCCCTGCGGGTCCCCAGGTGGACACGTGTTGAGCCCTAACACATGAAGGAGAAGGGGTGAGGAGTTTGGCTGAGTGGTGGGGTATTTCGGCATGTTACACCTGACATGGAAGAAAAGGAAGAAGAGGGCACGTGGGTCTGTGCACCCACGGAAGGACAAATTCCGAGGGGGATACAGAGTTATCGGCTACAGGGAGAAGTTAAGAAATTTTCCCAGAGGCCAAAACCAAAAAAATAACAAAGGGTTTCTGTCCCACCCGTTGCCACCCCCCAAAGTGCCACATGGCACCTTCTCATTGGTTGTGGGCCATGGGGCCAAAATGGAAAAGTTTCCTCCAAAAAATTTAAAAAGGATTAAAATTTAAAATGAACTGCGCCTCCACCTCAGCCCCTAGAGGACACGTGGTGCCCTCGGATTGGCTGCAGCCTGGTGGAGGGAAAATCAAACTTTTTTTCAAAGCAAAAAAATTCAAAAGCATAAGTTTCATTTTTTGAAAAGAGTCTACCCTTCCACCGTGCCACGTGGTAGCATGTGATTGGATGTCAGCCAGCGGAGTGGCGAGGTAAAATGGGAAAATTTTCCCAAGGAAAAATTTTCAAGGGATAAGTTTAAAAATTTGTCCACCCCTCCTAGGGTGCCACGTGGCAGGACCTGATTGGTTACAGGATGGTGGGGGCCATGGACCTTTTTGGGAAATTTTTCCAAAGTTAAAATTTAAATTTTTCTATAGTTAGATTAAATCTTATTATTATTATTATTATTATTATTATTATTTGAATGTCAAATTGAAGTAAAACTTCAAATGGCCATAACTTGAGCTAGAAAGCTCAGTTTTGGGAAAACAAATACTTTAAAAAATCCCTCGATGCCCTCTTTGCATAGGGATCATAAATTTTGGAAATTGATCAAGTTTGAGAGGAAAATTTAATGAAAACAATTTATAGGGTTTTAATTAGTGAACTGGCATTTTTTCAACTTCTCAATTCAGTTAAATTAGATCTCCTCCTTCACTCCACATGTCAAACAGACACAGAGGATTAGTCTAGGGATGGTTTAGAGTGTTTTAGGAAGATTAATTTCTCCAATTGTTTTGAACTTGTTTTTTTTTTTGGCAATAGACAGGAAAAACAACTGTGCAAGTTCCAAATTGGATTTTTTTATTAAGTTTTGGAGGTCCTTTCTTAACTGTTATGGTAAATTTGAGTTTCTTAGGACTTGCTGATTCTGAATTTTAATGTTTCTTATATTATTGTTTGGTATAAGTTTGAACTTCTTATTTTTATTAAAATGTGAATTGCTAGAATGAGGTATATGGTAATGAACTGTTTCTTTTAAATTGGTATTACAATTTATCATTTAAAAGTGCATATGTTTCCTAAACTTAGTTAGATACATTTAATTGAATTCCATCAACTATTAAATAACAATTTTGCAAGTCTTATTTCTAAATTCAATTCCTTTCAAGAGAATAAAATACTATCTTTTGTTTCATACGTATGCTTCTTTTCCAAACAACAATTTCAACTTCAATAATAATTCAAATATAATGCACAATACACTTTTGAGAAAGGAATGTAATCCTTCATTGATCATCAAATACAATTTTACAACTTTCCTTCTTCATTTGGTTTCCAAAATATAGTTTACAAGATACATAATACAATGCATGTAACTTCATTTACATTTCTTTTCCAAAATAGAGAACAATTATGAATCTCCTTTTCATTTCTCAATTCAATTTCAATCTTCCATCTACAGTACAATAAATTCACATTACAATTACTATACAACTCATCCACTCAAGGTGGGAAAGGTTACAATGAATTTTCTCAAAAAAATGTGACTATCAAAACTGTATATATTCTTTCTCCAAATAGTAGCATGTTATTTTCTCCAAATTTTCATCTTTGATCACAACAAGGAAGGGGGAAAGGCAACTCTCTCCACCCAACCAACACATCCAATGAGAAAGGATAATCCATCCTTCCTCATTGGCCCCTGAGCCCCAACCATATTAAAATAAAGAATGAGAATCAAATCATGGAAACAATGGCTTCCAAAATGAATCATGCAGTATTCTTCACATGCATACAACAATAAGAAATACAGTCTAAACAAAGACAACAATTCACAACTGCATTTGAATTTATTCACACAACACATAGGCTTAATCAAGAAATCCAACAAGAGAAAGAACTATGGGGAACTACTTATGCCTCCATATTTAGAATTGGGTATCCACCTAAATCATACCACCAATAAAAATACCAAATCCCATAAACCTTATATCTCCCAACCCCTCCTTATGCCCCCCAAGAGTAAGAAATGCAAGCAGTTTCTTTTCCAAGGTGGATCCCAATCCAAAACTCCCTCCACAATAAAACTGGTGCCATTTGCAATCCATTATACCCCCCCATTGGAAATCCCCATAGCCTTCTCTTACACCATATCCTAAGTAGTCTACCCAACCATCCAAGAACACATAACATAATCACCATTTCAAACATGCATGCAAGATAAAGAAAGAAAGGAAATATTTAAAACAAGCTCAAGATCCTACCTCTCTATACTAAAGTTTGTTCCAAGATCACAAGATTTCAAATTGTCAAAGTGTAGTCCAAAATCAGCAATGTTTAAGCATGCAAAAGAATCCAAACTTCCTCCACAACAAGCTCCAAAAACAGCAAAAAAATGTGCCACCAAGAGGAATGGACAAAGCTTCAACAACCCAAAATAAGCAAGGAGTTTCAATTTTAAAGGAGAGGGAAGAGAAGAGGATGATGTGGATCCATGTGGGATGCCACATCATTCTTCCTCAACCCCAAGAGGAAATCAACATCACTCACCAAATCACAATAAATAAAATGACAAAATGACTTACACACTCCAAAATGACCCATACTAAAAAAGGAATGAATTAAAAATATCTAAGAGAAGTGCAATTAAAACTTACAAATTGTCATTCAAAAATGCAATAAAAATGTCTAAATTTAACCCCCAAACCATAGGCATGGTTGGTGGATCATTTTAAGAGGTGTGGGACAAGTTTAACATGTCCCACAAGCCTCCAAATTTGGCCTCCAAGGAAAAATTCGGATTCCTAAGGAGATGAAGTGTCTTACACTCCAAAAGTCTATCTTACATATCCCTTACACCTTGTTAAACATTCTTACACACTCTTCCAACATTAACATTTAAAATTAAAAACTTCATTAATTACATTCCATGTCCCCAATTTAATTTAATTAAAGTTTAGCTATATGACTTCTCACATTAATCTACCACATTTAAATTAATTACAAGAAGGAACACATTACTAATAAAATACATTCAACAATAATTAAAAGGAACACATAATAAAATACATATCCCATGGTCACATATAATGGAAATCCCCCCCATGGGAATCCCTAACAAACACACACACACACAAAATAGTTTCCATGGTGACCTTGTTGATTTCACCCAGAATTTTAATATGGTTAGTCTCCAGTCCCCCGACATTGTTGTGATTTTTAACCTGCAAAAATGCAAATACCTCCTGTCAGCCTTGTGGCCATATCAGAACATCCAAAACGATATAAACAACATTTCAAGATCATCTAAACACATGAATCACAACAATATCAATAATTCAACATTATCATTTTTAATTCACAAATCAACTATATCATCATCTATACTATTCCATACTAGGTCTACTCAAAATATCAAATGTCATAATTCCAAATCGACATCTATAATATGTCAATGTCAAACAGTATATCATCAATCACATATAAAATGTCTCTAGTAACCACCATGTATACTAACTGAATCCAGATCAATAATAATCCATGATCTAACATCTAACCATCATACTAACACAAAACATAGTAGTGTCCATAATATTATCAATAGTATCAAAATCAGTATCTAAAAGTGTCAAAGGGAAGTGGGCACTACAACACATGATTTTTTTTCTTCTCTATCCAAGTTAGTACCTAGCCATATTTTCTAAGGTTTATCTTTTGTGCCTTTACCAGATCTAGAACAAACCCCATCAAAAATCAGAGTCTAAGGATAACCAATCTTCTCGGGATACTTGCACTCATCAATTTTATGCTCCTTAAAATTAGCATAACCCACAAATTTGTTGAAATCAACATCTGCATACAATACTTCATAAGAAGCATTGTTAGGGTCCTCAATGAGATGTAACATTTTCTTCTCACCGTATAACTTCACAAGTCTGTCCTCAAGTTGGCCATGAGTTTGCAGGGCACTCCATATCACATACACATCATCATATGTCTCATCATCATCTACTTCCTCAAATTCCTGATCTAAATCACATGGGGAGTTTGGTAAGAAACACCTATCACACCACTCAATAACATTGGCCTCATCCATAGTAGAAATCTTGGAATTCAAAGGATCAGGAACCATTCTATTCTCCCTGTGTTGAGGCTATTTATTTCCTGATCCCAGGATCCCTTTCCCTCTTTCATCTAGTATGTGATCACCTCTAGGATGATTTCCAAATATTTCTTGACCATGTGGCTCCAACATGTTATGGCTCATCACTCATCCATCTTAATTATATTTTCGATCCATTCTTCTAAAGCTTTCTCATCAGCTAGACCTCTAGTGTGTGCAATACACAAAGAAGGTAACATAAATTCCATAGGAAGAATAACTTCTGCGCCAAACACTAATTGAAATGGTGTGGCTTTGTTCAACCTTTGATATGTTGTTCAATATGCCCAAAGTACTGCAAAGACTTTATCATCCTAATCCTTTCTTCTAACATCACATATTTTTATGAATGTCTGGCTCAAAATTTTGTTGAAAGATTCAGTAGTTCCATTTTCTTGAGGATGATAGGGTGTAGTCTTATGGTGTGCAATCATGAACTCATCCAATAAAATTCTGATTGTCTCATTAATAAAATGTGTGCCCCTATCACTGGTCAAACTTAAAGGAAATCCATACCTTGTAATAATATTTTCACATAGAAATCAAGCTATTGTAGCTGTTGGAAAATCCTTTTTGGGTGTTGCTTCTTCCCACCTTGTCAAATAGTCTGTGTAAGTTATAATGTAGCGTGATCCAGTTCTGCGCGTAGCTGGTGAAATAGGACCCACAAAATCTATAGACCATTTATCAAATGGTTCTAAACTAGTAATAGGTCTCATAGGCACTTCATCTCATTGGCCTAGTTTTCCAAGACATTGAAAATGATCACATGCCTTACAAAATTCCTTACAATCTTTATAGAGGGTCTTCCAGCATAATCTAGTGAGTAGAATCTTATGCATTTTTGCAACATTGGCATAGTGGCCACCTGTAATTCCACCATGAGATTCATCCATAATACCCATGCACTCATGTTCTAATAAAAAACCATGTAATACCTCATCTCGGCCCAATTTGTACAAGTCACTACTGATTAACATATAAGGTGTTGCACATATAAATAGTTGTTTTTTCTCCAAGGATTTCATTCCTTCTGGTGCCATCCCTGTTCGTAGAAAGATAACAATGTCCTCTAGTTATAATGGTATGTGTTGTAACCTATATAACTGGGCATCTAGCATGGTATCCTTAATTTCTTGTGCTTCTTCTCCTGACTGTATTCTTGATAGATGTTCTAGTCTAGAACTAATTTTTCCTGCTTTTACCACAGCTTTGAAATAAAATTCTTGAAATAAGAGAACCCATAGAGATATACACCCTTGTAAAAAAGTTTATTTACCAAATAATTCAATGTCATGTGATCTGTATAAAAGATGAATGGTGTAGCTAGTAGGTACTAGCGAAATTTATGTAGTGCATAGATCATTGACAAAGCTTTGTGCTCTGTAGTTGTGTAATTCTATTTTACAGGAGTTAGCTTTCTAATATCAAATCAAATAGGATGATCTACAATACCTTCTCTAGGTTGATTCAGAACCATGCCAATGACCATGCCAGATGCATCAACATGTACAGAAATGGTTTGTCCCACGAAGGAAAATGCATAATAGGTGTCGTAGTAAGTTTCTCCTTTAATGTCTCGAATGCACACTGTTGTTGTTATCCCTAGTAGAACGTACCTTTCCCTTTTAGTAACTCTTCTAATGGTGTGGAACTTTGGAATACCATTTGATAAACTTTCTATAATATCCTGTATGACACAAAAATCTGTACACCTCACTTTGACCGGTAGGCTTCGTTAAGCCTATAATGACTGCAAACTTTGCTAGATCAACCAACAAACCCTCCTTGCATACTATGTGTCCTAAGAGTATCCCAAATGGTGTAGCAAATATGCACTTCTTGATGTTAAAAGAGATACTCAACTGTCTACACTGTTCAACCATTAAGCGCAGATTATCACAGTGATCCTTAACTAATCCATACACTACCCAATCATCTAAATATACCTGTAAGAAGTTATGAATATATTCCTTGAATGCTTGGACAACTATGTGTGAAAATATAGCAAGCGCATTTTTCAGACCGAAAGGCATTACGGTATAAAAGAAGCTACCCCATTTAGTAGTAAACATAGTCTTTTCCTGATCCTCTTGGGAAATCTGAACCTAATGATACCCAGAGAACCCATCTGTAAATAAATAGATTTCACACCCTGCAACTCCTAGTATTTCCTTAGTGAATGGCGTAGGAAATGGATCAGTTACACATGCAATATTTAGCTCCCTGTAGTCCATGCATATCATAATATGTCCATCATTCTTGATACAGATCACCATTGGACTAACCCATTCTGACTCATCGAGGGGCTTGATAATCCTAGACTTCAACATGTTATCAATCTCTTCTTTGAACTTTTCATAAAAATTGGGGTTCATTCAGTAAGGTCTCTTTCTAACTAGGTGTGCACCCTATTTAAGATTTATCTTCATCTCCCCTAATGATTTATGCACACCTTTAAGTTCATGGTACCCCCTAGGAAACAAGTCCTGGAAATACCTTAGTAACTCTATGATTTTTGCCACTTCAGAGTCCGACCAATAGTCTCCAATTATGGCTTCCTTAGGCTCAATATCTGTTCCAATATTCACATGCTTTGTCTTCATTAGTTCATGATAGGTGTGTATGGTCTTATCCACACTATCCAATACCTCATGCCTTCATGTTGAATGGTTTACATCCATGTTATCTACTTCTTCGTCATCCACTAAGTAGACTGTTTTTACTTTCTCTCTCTTAAGGGAAGCACATTGAAGTAATTTTGTATCGACCTCTAGTTCTTCATCAAGACATGCTCCTGAGTCTTCTTTATCTAATAACTCCTGAAGTATTTATTCAACCTTAGCACTATCCCCCATAGTTAAGCACTTGATAAATTTAAATGCTTCTTCCTCTAGAGGCTTTGTAGAGAAGAAGTCAAATGTTTAGGCCATTCCTACAATTAAATTCTACCAATTGCCAGTTTCTCTATGGAATTTTGCATATACACACCAAGCACACGTGCAACCTTATAAACTGGAATAAAACTTGTGCACCCATAGAGAAGGTGGTAAAGATTCCTGCCATTATCTCTAGAGTCTCTCACACTTCTGAACGTGGTGCTGAACAGGTTGATTACCATGATAAGTATATATTTGAGTAAGTGCATTGCTCTTGAAGATGCTAGTAGTAAGAGAAATCCAAATTTCATTCCATCTGACAAGATTATCCCTGTGGACCACCCACCAGCATGCTGCTATCGCACATAGTGTATATTCTATCATATTTGTTCTTTCCAGTGGGTCTATCAAATTTTCTTCCATGGCGCACAGGAATACCATGGGATCCCCTTCTCCTGTGTAACAAGGTACTGAGTTGTTACCTATCCTCCTGACATAATGTGGTTTTGTGTCTCGAGGAAATATTCTCTTTACTTTGCACCCTACCAACTCATAAGTGTTTTGATCCCAATTATCACAAGCAACACTTGTAGTATCACTAATAGAATGTGTATACTCCCACTTAATTAATTCTCCTTTGGTTGGTTCAATAATCTTTGGATCTTCGATCGCACATACATAAATCCTATTTAGATCTTCTTCACTTAAGGGCTCAACATAGGGAATATATTTTCCATCTATTAAAGGGACAATAACTCTTTCCTCTTTATTTTCAAAACTGATATAGCCCTTGTTGAACCAAAGATTAACATTATTTGCATAGAACTAAAGATGCTCCAATAGATATGGGAAGCTATCTGACTCTCCCAATGCTAAAACTTCAAAGTCTCCAGTGAACTTGGCTCCTTGTATGGTATTGGATGCATCTTTCAAAACTACGATGGGAGTGGCCTTAGTCTGATTATCCATGAATAATACATTATAGGATGGCTACAATGGGGGTCTTCCCATTTATACCCATGTATCCAAGGTAAGAACATTGACTTATGCGCCTGTATCAATCAATATATTACTCAATATCCACCCATCCACAAAAACATTTAGATTGATTTCCTTGTCATAATCTAGGGTATGAGGAGGAATATTTTCATGCAGGATCTGCCATCCAGTCTCAGTACTTATGTACATAGTGTTTCCTTTTAACCAACTCCCTAACAATGGAATGATGTTTTCCTAGCACAACATTTTACACACTTCCCTCAAGTCATCTATATTATTTTGGACTGTCTTTGATGATTTCTTTTTCTCCTTTAAGTATTTCATCTCACCCTAAAGATTCCTTATAACTCCCATGGTTTCTTGATAAACCTCCTTCTGATAGGCAGGATCTGGGTACCGTGTATGAAGAACTTCTTCTTTAGTGATGGTAGGTTTCTGCAACAATTCTTCCCTAGCATGTGTCACCTCATCGCAGGTCATGATATTCACTTGTAGTGCCTCAGATTCTACTTCCATCTTAGGCATCCATTGATTTTCAATAGTGTGATGTATCCTAACCATCCTTGCACACTTGTTTTCTTGTTTATATTGCTTACTTAGATGCTCATATAAGTATGGGAAATATTCATAGATATGTCCTTTCTATGGAAATAATATGTAATATTTTGAGGACATTCATTCCTGTAGTGGTTAGGAGATCCGTATGTATAACATGTTTAGTGAGGAAACTCACTTCTTCCACTACCACACCCTCGTCCTCTGAATCCACCATGGTATCCTCAACCTCTACCACGACCACCTTCAAAATTCCCTTCATTCCAATCATAGCGCACTTGATTATACTCCCAGTCCTGATGCTCATTCTTTCCCTTAGAGTTATTTGAAACTCATGTATGTCATACACCAATATCTATAGCATCATGGATCTGTCAAATCAGCCTACAGTCTTTTGTGTCATGAGTCATCGACCTACATATTTTACAGTAGTTTGAAATGTTCTTCCTTATCGCATGTTGTAATAATGGGAATCGGTTAGCATTATGGTTTAAATGGCATATTTCATAATCCATCAGCAATGAGCATACTGTTATGTGAGGACAACTATCCTTTGTGTGACCTTCTACTTCACAATCTATGTATCAAATCCCTATGTGTGTCTCATGTGCTGATTTTCCTGATAGTTTCTCAAACTATTTTTCCATAGCTACTATTTTTGCTTCTAAAAATGGGCTCCTCCCAGTATTTATGCTTCCAAATACCTCATCGCGTAAGGTTTCTTCAATTTCTTTGCGTGGATAATTTATGTCTTATGTGATAATTCCCTCCTAAAAGGGGTAATCAAGCCCCCAACGAACCATTATGCATGTTGGCTTGTGTGTATGTCATAAGAAAGCTTTGATAATAATGTTTTAAACCATGCATCATACTCTCTAACACTCTCAGTAGTGCCTTGTTTTATATCCTTGAGCACACTTATACTCTTCTGCTCAAACTCATGGTTATGAAACTCTTTAAGGAATGCATCCTTTAAAGTTGTATAATCTACGCAAGTCTGATTAGGGTCAAAAATTTTGTACCAGCTGTGGGTGTGCCCTTGTAACATAATACTAAAAAGGATTTCCCTACGCTCATAATTTTTGATCCCTTTTGTGTGCCATAGTATTTCAAACATATGCACATGTTCAACAACATCTTTTATGCCCCTATAGAAGATAAAGAGACATTTCCATGTAAATATTCTGGGGTTTGTGCGAAGCTTTCCCACCTGATGCTAGAAACCTCCTATGTTTCCCTTACCTACAGAACATCCAAATCCACCTGAACCAGAGTTACCTATACCTCATAATCCCAAACCTAGAAGCTGGGGTCGAACTAGAAGATTTACTTCCCTATGTCCCAATAGTAGAAGTGAATTGTACCTTGATAGTCTGCTAAGCGTCACTACTCCTAGAAGTTAATCCAAAAATTGGCATACTTGTATTTTGTGCTAATGATACACCTGAAAAGGTACTTTCGTATAACAATGAATCCATTTGTGCTTCCATTTTTGTGTATCTTATAAGACTCACTACTACTCTCCCACTACTTGAACTAGCTTGTTGACTGCTTCTTATACTAGATGCTGAAAAACCAAATGTAAGAGAAAGGTTATCAGATTGATTTAGATGCACGCTCGTGGCCCAGGTAGTATTTTTTGGTGCACTTCTACATGAGGCTGAGGGGGGATCCCTGTTATGCTTTCCAAGATGGGGGATTTCTTGATGCTATGGATCCACGTCTTCTACATGAGCTTCAAATCCTTCACAAGCCATCTCTCTCCACAACACCATACTTTCTAAAACATTACGTTTCTTCTCTATATCCTGCTCACGTTCCTAATTTTACTTAATCCACCTTTCCTCTCTCTACCTTTCTGCCGCTAGGTCTACCATCTTTCATCAAACTTGCTCCTACCCTCATTCGTGGTGGGGTTTAGTCAGCGATAGGTTTATTCTCTAGGTTCAACATTACCATCAGGATCTTGATCAATAGCAGAATGCCTTATAGGTAAGCTCCCCTTGGATGTCGTAAGAACTCAAATTCAGCTACCTCTGGACACGAATATTTATAACTTGAGTATTCCAAGATATAACTGTTCAAGACACTACATAACCACATTGCACAGCTCAAGTCTAAATCAGATCAGCATCATAAAGGGCCTAGAATTCTTCCTACGTCTAGACAAGTGTGTGATACCTCCAATTCTTCTTAGATGCATAAAAAATTAGCCACTCATACAATTCTACTAGAAAGATAGCAAAAAGTCTCTCATAAATATTGTCATACATATTCTGTTCCACCCACATGCGTGCATTAAAATCAGATCTAGTGTTGAATCACCGTGTGTATTATTCTTCCAAATCATGTATCCACTCCTCAACACTTACTAGAGTTAACTAATATGTATTCATCGTGAACCATCCTTTAAACAACTGAAAAAGAGGTCCTGGTAATAGAACTAATGATGTAACCTAGATTTTAGTAGTACAAGACCAATCAAACCCTAGATGTGTTATCCCATCACTCAGCCTAGACTGAGAGCTCACCACAAGTGTGTAAAGGTACCAGGTCCCTCTTTAGGGTTGTTGTTGTAGGATGTTAGCATGATGAAGACTTCATACATGCAGTTTCATTACTAACACATCATTCTACAAAGCATACCAGATCTATCTCTAAGGGAGAACAAATTAAATATTAACCATGACGAGATAAAAACATACTAGATCCATAAATATATTGAACTAACACTTATATTCATCCAATATCCACCATCATATTAAATGCAATAAGTATACGAAAGCTTCATTATAATAACAATAGTGTACACGTAATAGATTTAGCAGCAGAATCTCACTTTGTATGCATATCTCTTTATATGTCAATCTCTCTATTACATAGTTTACTACATACTTATAAGGGTGGGTACTTTTCATTCACTACTTATCTATTCCCAAAATAGGTCGCGTGCTATTATTAGCCATGCATCGTTACAAAACTAGCCACACATACAAGTGCGCTAACAATAGACTACTGATAGTTAACTGACAGTAGTAGATATATTTCCAGCCTATGTCAATGTAAATAATTTTGTAGCTAATCCTCCAAAAATATCTAATGCATGATGCACATGTATCTTTTTCATTTTTGTGCTCTGCACATCATCTCTAAAAATATACCTTCATGACCGAAAATGGCCAAGTCCCGAGAAGATGAACTTCTGCCCCATGCGCATGTTTTCCCTATTTGTTTGCACCTTTGAATATGAACTTTTTTCCGATGTGAAATTCTTGTGGGATTTCTTCCAAGTGTTATAGTGGATGGATCATCCCCAAGGAAGATGAAAATTCATCCTAATGAAACTCCACAAGCTGTTGAAAATCAGAATGAAGAAGAAATATCAGAAGTTGAACATGAAGAAGAGAGTGAAGAAGAAGAAATATTGGACACTAAAGCACCCTTTAGGAAGGTCAAAATAGATCATCCTTCAATCCAAATCATAGGAAAAAAAAGAGGTAGGTTTTCAAAAAATAAGGAGACTAAGAAATATTCAAAATAAAGAAGATATGGATCTTTTATCCAAAATCGAACCAAATAATGTACTGGAGGCAAGTAATTGGATAAAAGAAATGAATGAAGAGTTGCAAAAATATGAGGAAAATGAAACATGGGATTTGGTACCTAGGATAAAGGAAAATATTTTCATTGGAACCAAATGGGTTTTTAGGAACAAATTGAATGAAAAAACAAAGGTAACAAGAAATAAAACAATGCTGGTTTGTAAAGGCTATGCACAAGTAGGAGTAGATTTTGATGAAAAATTTTCTCCCATGGCTAGGATGGATGTTATTAGAATCTTCTTAGAATATGCAACTCAAAAATTATTCAACACATATCAAATGGATGTGAAATCATCCTTTCTCAATGGCCACTTGAATGAAGAGGTATACATACAAAAAACAAATGGTGTTACTCTTACTAATGCTTTAGACTATGTGTGCAGGATTAAAAAAGGAATTGTATGGGATAAAACAAGAACCTAGAGCTTGGTATAGTAAGTTGGATAAGTATTTGATTGAGAAAGGATTCGGGAAAGGTGTAGCAAACAATAATTTGTATATTAAGGAATAAAAAGAGCACCTATTGATTGTGGTTGTGTATGTTGATAACATCATTTTTGGAAGTAATAATGAAAGTAAGTCACATGGATTCTCTGAAGTAATGAAAAAGGAATTTGCAATGTCTATGTTAGGGGATATTTCATTTTTTAGGACTTTAAATTCTTCAGAATAAGGAAGGAATTTTCATTTCTCAAACAAAGTAATTTAAGGAGATGCTCAAGATATTTTAGATGGATGATTACAAACTAGTTAGTACTCCTATGAGTATGGGTTGTAAACTCAATAGATAAGATGATTCACCAAAGGCAAATCAGACCTTATATAGTTCTATGATAGGCATCCTTTTGTATTCCACAACATCAAGACCTAAAATTATGTAGGCAATTGTTTTGGTAGGTAGATTTCAAGAGGATCTAAGGGAAACTCATCTTTTGGTAGTGAAAATAATATTCTGGTATTTGGTATCCAAGGCGTGGTAAATTTCAGAGTAAGGCATTCACATATGCATATTGGGCAAGAAGCTTAGATGATAGAAAGAGCACAACAAGTGGAGCTTTCTTTATTGGTAAATGTATTTTCTCCTAGCTAAGTAAGAAGCAGTCTCTTGTAGCTCTATCCATGTTTGAAGTTGAATATTTGGTAGCATCTATTTGTTTTACTCTAATTATGTGGATGAAGAAAACACTTGAATATTACAAAGTGGAATGTAAAGAGCCAATTATCTTGTATTGTGATAGTACTAGTGTCATCAGTGTTTCAAAGAACCCAATACTACATTCAAATACAAAGCATATAGCTATCAAGTATCATTTTCTAAGAGAACAAGTAAATGAGAAGAAAATCAAGCTTGAGCATGTATCCACAAAAGAAGAGGTGGTTGATATAACAACAAATTCTTTTCTTAGAGCTAGTTTTGAGAAATTAAGGCATAAATTAGGGGTAACTACAACCCTTAAAATTCACTAAAAATCTTAGAATAAGAGGGGGATCACCTAAGGTACCAAATTTTCTCCAAGAGGGCTCAATTTGAGTCTAAACAGGGGGGCTTTATTTTCAAATTCAATGCACAAAACAAGTGGTCAAGTAAAGAAAATAGGATAAGGTTGACTTATCATGTTTTCTTAATTTATGCCTCTGAAGGAAGTTTGAATGTGTTTAATACAATAAGAATTGTAGTAAACATGTATCCCTTCAAATAAGAGAAAAATATTTTCCCAGGGGGAGTACCAACAAAGTATAAGCATACTCTATTTGTGTCGAATTTTTTTCTAATATAATCAGTTGTTGTGATTTTACATATGTGTTATAGATGTCAAAGGGAGAGAGAGAGTGTGTTGCAAACTTGTTTCATGGTCTTAGAATGTTAGAATAACAATTTTCCATCACGTTTCAGTGTGTTGTCATCAATAACATAGGGGGAGATTATTACACCATGTTGCATTGGTGGTTTTTTTCATTCATGGATAAAAGAGAGTGCAAGAGCATGCATATCAGGTTGTACTTAATGATGCTAAGAGGTTCAAGGTGATTTCATGTAGCTTCAGGGAAGTGTCAGGTTGGTTTCAGGTGCTACAAGCTCATTATAGCATGTGGTTTTTCTCCAGAGTTAAATTACAAGTCATAGGAGCATGGAAGTATCCTTGGAAGAGTGTCTACATCATGTGTGAGAAAATATTAGGCTCATATTAGCCCAGGAGTCAGATTTTAATGTTGCACATAAGTTGGTCTTGAGAATTATCATTGTAAGTTATGGTAAATGATATAGAATAGGATAATTTAGGAATATATTTGATAAATGGGATTATTCAACATATAGTAGGGTGATTTTTGAAGCTCTAGGTCAAATTTCATTAGATTCTAAGAAGGTATGTGAAATTTATGTGGGTTTTGCTAAAACAGAATTTTTGGAAAATGAATAAAAAATAGCCTAAATTCTTAACGCTCATGAAATATTATAGTGTATTCCTCAGATAAATCATAAAATTCCTTTTTTTAGAGGACTCCAATAGTGAGACTGTGCAAAAAATTTCAAGATCATTAGATATGGTTCAAGAAAGTTATGAGCATTTTACAAACACGTTGCTTCTCTTTCCTAGCATGTGTCTTGGGTCTTCAAGATCAAGTTAATTTGTTTTGCCTTGTATTAAATCTTTTAAGTTCCTAGATATTATTCACAGTTCATTTTCAACATGTTTGATTGGGTGAGGTAGTTGTTTAGTAAAGGTCAAGGTTTGAATTCATCATCTTCATGTTGTCTTGGAGAGTGAAGTCAAGAAACCTTGTTTAATACCTTTATGAGGTCATAAATTTAATAAGTTCTTCTAAAATTGTTTGTTTATTTTATCATCCTTTACCTCATATACAAAGGATAAAGCATCTAGGCACATCATATGTATGGATATTTTGGGAAAAATAATGAAGGTGTTCATGTTTTGCTTGGTTGTCAGGATTCTTGAAGTTAAGCTCACAACTAAAGCATGTCAAAATAGTGAAATGTGTTGTTTTAATGTTTTTCATGTGGTCCCAGGTTTTACAATGACCCTGTTAGGGTGTATGAAATGATTTTCCACTCTACATGAGTAAGAATGTCTTATTTTGAGACTCTCAAAGTGGATTGGTAGGGTGTGATTTATCCCCAAGTGCATGTACCTGTATTGGTGAAGTTGGCAATGTATTGTATGTGATTGTTTGAAAGCTACATGCTTTAGAGTAACAAGATCTCAAATTTCACTTATAAATCATTAGATTGATGGAATATATAGCTTTCATAGGTAAAGTTTTTGACAAGGATGAGTGAACAATTGTTCTGTGATTGAAAAAGAGTCAAGAAGAAGATCGATCTCCATATTGCAAGCATGAAAATAGTGGATGTGGGTTCTTGATCTGTAGATTACTCTTAGGAATAGTAGTAAGATTATTCTTCCCTAATTGATCTCTTCATGTAATTTGCTTTGTTAGTCCAAGACCATAAAACATGTTCTTATCCAAAATTCATTATGTTACCATTCTCTAATCCACTGTACCCCACAAATTCATTTTCTGGGAACTTATGGAGAGATATCAAAGTTGGATATGGCTTGGAAAAGATAAAGGATGACTATATGAAGCTTCAAAATAAATAAAATTTGAATTTCATCTATTATTGAAGGAGATATCAATTTTTCACTTCCCACAGTTTTCACAGTTGAGTTATTCTAATACTAGGGTTTTTCCAATCGTTTCTTGATTGAATACAATTTCTCACCCAACCAAAAGCAATAAAACTTTAGGAAAATATCTGTGGGGGAATACACCTCATTTTCAAAAGGAATAAACAAATTTCATGGGGTATTTATCAAGAACGGTCTAGCAAAACTTTAGAGGCCATGAAGGTGTTTACAGGGTTATTATTTTTGTGTTTTCAAAAAAAAAAAATTCAATCAAATGTGGAATAAATTGGGCATGTTTCTCAGGTTGTGTGTTCTCAAACATACATCAAGAATGATTTGAATAAGGTTGGATCTTGGTTAAAGTGCAATAAAATCATAACAGTTTTTCATACAATCATTTATGACTGAGAAATCAGGGAGTTTGAAGTTCTTTTTCCTCTTGTGAAGTTGTAGAGCTCTAAGATTACTTTGGTTTGAATCTCTTAGATCCACATTGAAACTCAAAAGTCTCCAGAAATAGTTAAAAAAATTTAGTTTCCCTCCTAGCTCAAATGAGGAGATAAAGAGACATATCTTGGTCAAGAAAACAAATTAATTTCAAAAATCAAGTGATTTGAGTTTGTTGAGTTGAGAAAGAACATAACTTAACAAGGTTAGTTAATGAAGCATAAGAGTCATGAGATCAAGAATGTTTCGAATATTTGAAAAAGTAAGTATAATATAGAAGAATATATGAAATACAGTGATATATAGTAAGACTGAGATAGTTGATATTGTGTATGGAAAATTAGGGAGATAAACTAATGATAGGGTGATATAAAATTTGAAGGTAAAAGTGGAATGAGAAATAAATGAAAATAAATTGAGTCAGAAAATAAACAAAGATAGAAAATTCATGAGAACAGTGGAGATAGTTCCTTGAAAAACAAAGAAAGAAACCTTTAGAAGGCATGGAGAGAAAAATGAACTAATATAGAGTATGTACTGATAATATAAATACAGTGGTAAACATGGTATTAACTGAGATAAGAAGGAAATGAGATGGATATGAAGAAGCAAAACATGTTAATCTCAAATCAATTTAAATCAGTACAAAATAGTGAATGTAAATTTTGTTGAAATTGAAGATCATATTTGTAATTCAAGATCAAAAGAAGAAGTCAATGTGTTAGAGTAGGTATTTACCTTAGCTCATGTTAACCTAGGTACTTTATTTACCTTTACTGTATTTATCCTCACCCACTTATGTGTGTGGATATTTCTTTTATCTTATTTAGATATTAGGAGATATTATCTAGTTATTAGGTGTAGTTCTTTCCTTGATCTATGGTATTGACTAGTTCTTTCCTTGATCTATGGTATTAGCTAGATCCTTGATGTCTAGTTCTCTTCTAAATATATGGTCTTGAATAGTTCTTTGATGATTAGTTATTTCCTTAATTTATGGCTTGATCTACAACCTTGACTGGTTCTTAGATTGTTATTCCTTGCCTATTTAAGCAAGGCCCATTCTCAATGTATTGCATTGAGTTCCATAATAATATATGATATTGTTTCTCATTTGTTTACAAAGGTTTTATGTAAAGTTATTCTGGTGAATTGCTTTCATCTTATTAATCGTGGTGTTTGATTAGCATCTGTGTTCTTGGCTTGGTATGATTTGGTTATCGTTGCTTTCATGGTATCAGAGTAAGAGATTGCTATTGACATCCGTCTGTAAGTTTTATTTTGCAAATAAATTATTTATGTATTCATATATTTGGGATTTGGTTGTATTTTGTTGCTGCGTGAATTTTTATGTAAAACATAGGCTTCCATTAGATCTGGAAGGCATGAAAACCCTACGATCGACTGTAAACTCAGCCAATTCTTGAGGCAGTCATTTTTTGTGGTTTTTTGAATTTTTACAGAGAAGCAAATAGGTGCACCTCGAGATTTGAGCCAAGAAAAAAAATGTGATTTTATTTATTCAAGTTTGTTGGATTTCTCAAGATCTGTACTAGGTTTTTTATGTTGCAGCGTATCTATCTCGATTTGCACATAAGAAGGTTTTCAGATCTTGCTTTTTTTAGCAGGGGTCCACGGATGTTGTGAACATTTTTACTATTTTGGGAAAATCTACTAGTTGCTATTTTTGTCATTAAAGGTCATTGTTCACACAGTCTAGAAATATTAATTTTTACCAGAAGTGGCAGTTGGATGTGACTTTCTCGAAAACACGTGACACACCCTAAAATAGTAAGTTATGCAAACACCCATTAAAATTCTTAGCCCTTGGTCACATGGTATGGTCATATAAGGGATTAAATCTTGTGATTCCTATTAGTAGGTGCTTAACTTCAGCCCCTTTAATTTTATTTGTGTGGTGAAGGCAACAACATTTTATTTTGTTTTAGTGGCACCTAAAATAAATAATAGAGAAAAATATTAAAAAGCTTGTAACTTTTGATCGGTAACTTGGTTTTGAGTGTCATTTTTTGCAAAAGTGCTTGTATTTTCATGTTATTTCCATTGGAAATATTTATTTTGAGACTTGCACTATAATTATAAAGTGCCAAATATGGAGGAGTGTTGTAATCAATTGTGGATACAATTTCAGCTTAGCCTGACGTCCTAAACTTTTGGGAGTTGTAGTGTGTACCTATCATGGATTCAGAGAATGATATGCTTTTCTCTGAAGTGTGTGGACTTCAAGAGGATATTCCAAAATTTGTGGAAGAAAATAGATCTCTCAAGAAGCAAAATTCTCTTCTATAATCACTCATTCAGGATAAGGATACAATAATACACTCCCTGTAGAACAAACTTGCTAGCCTACAACATCACCATCATATTGTGGGCAACCACAACCATGCTCCTAGTCCACTTGTAGCTATTTCTCCTGAATCCACTGACATTGATCTGTCAATCTTTGATTTTTTTTCTACTCTTGATGCTCATACACTTATTAAGCTTGTTACTACATGCTCTTCCACATACGTGCCTATTACAATACCACATGTTGTGTATCCTATTTCTGCTCAGCTGCATGGCTTTTTTGAGACCCATACTACTGCATTCAGTTCTCACATGCTCCATTCTATGGGTCTCACTAGCGGAGTCATTGGTAGACATTCACAAGGTACTGTTTCCTCTATTCCACATGTTAAGTAATTCTCTCCATGCAGTTTTTAAGAAGATAATTCATTAGGATCACACATTGACAGAGCTCCTTTTTTTGTTCGCTTGACTCTTTCTGAGGATTCTAAGCAACACATGAGTTCTACATATTCACTCAAGCTTGAGAAACCTGAGATTTAGTTTTCAAACATGATCAACTTGACACACATTCTGATGTTCTTTTGCATGCACCCATTGTGTATTTTACACCAAGTCATATGCAGACATCTTATTCATCCATTTGTGTTGATTTGGGGTGGATATCTGATCACTCGTGGAGGTGACATAGGCATTCATTGAGAGGACTCTAAATTCATGGCTCCTTCACCATTCGGCCTCTTGCTCCACTTTCTATACCTTCTGAATTGTGATGCTACTTGTTTTGAGCATTTTTCTTTAGCAGGTGTAGTGTATCTCTCTTGTTTGTTGTTGAGAGATTTTGTATCTGTATTTTCGACACTTTTGGTATGTTAACAGTCTCTCTCATGGGGGAGCTATTCTGGTGGAGCCCAGTGTTATTTTTTCAGTGTTTGAGTAGTTGTTTTGACAACTCATATAGATTTGTAGTGCCACTCCACCCATTCAACAGTATGGGAGGGTGTGGTGCTAATCCCGCTTCTTCAGGTTTCGGGTCCTTGCTTTGTTACCTTAGTTTTTCTTGGATCGTGACACTCTAGAGTTTGTGTCCTTGCCTTGTTGCTTTGGTTATTGTTCTTGGATCATGGCACACCTATTTACAGCAGTTGATCAAATTATATTTGGTGTTTTTTTTGCACTTTTGACATCACTCCATTGAAAGTCTCCTTATATGGAGCTATTCTGGTGAAACCCAGTGTCAGTTGTTTTTGAGTTTTGTGATTGAGCAGTGGATTCAAACCAGAGTGCACACCAAACTTCTTCAGCATTGTATAATTTTTTTGAGCCGAGATTCTTGGGATGCCTTGGAGTGGGTCTTTACTCTCTTCACTTTGTTGTTATTGGTTTTGGGTACCTTGCAGTGTCCCTTTTTTCCCAGTTATTGTACGTGAGTACCTCATCAGGCCTAGTTGTCGGGACTCATACTATGGACATGCCACTTCTATTTTCACCCCTAGCTTCACTTGAGGGGGGATGTTAGAGTAGGTATTTACCTTATCTCATGTTCACTAGGTACTTTATTTACATTTATTATATTTATCCTCACCCACTTATGTGTTTGGATATTTCTTTTATCTTATTTAGATATCAGGAGATATTATCTAGTTATTAGGTATAGTTCTTTCCTTGATCTATGGTATTGACTAGATCCTTGATGTCTAGTTCTCTCCTAAATCTATGGTCTTGACTAGTTCTTTGATGACTATTTATTTCCTTGATTTATGGCTTGATCTACGACCTTGACTGGTTCTTATGATTGTTATTCCTTTCCTATTTAAGCAAGGCCCATTCTCAATGTATTTCATTGAGTTCCATAATAATATATGATATTTTTTCTCATTTTTTTGCAAAGGTTTTATGTAAAGTTATTCTGGTGAATTACTTTCATCTTATTTATCATGGTGTTTCATTAGCATCTGTGTTCTTGGCTTGGTAGGATTTGGTTATCATTCCTTTCACAATGTGGGAAAAAATTTCAAAGTCAAATTATTGCACAAGAGATATCCAATCTAGGGTCATTATCAGATGTACTTAGCATCAAATTGAAGCGTGATCAATTCTTCTTTATAATTACTGAGTTATAGCTCAGTCTAATTAGGGAGTGGGTGTTTTATGTAAAGTGGTAGCTTTCAAATTTTTAAGTGTGTGCTTCTCTTGAAGTTGTAGCCTTAGTAGTTGAGTTGTACCTCAACAAAATTTTATAACCTTTTTCCTGTAGTGTTGTGGTTTAGTGGGTTTTATCCCTAATTGGGTTTCCCACTTAAAAAAAGCTTTTCCTCCTATGTGTATGTGATTTATTTTTCTCTACTAATTTACTTTACAGATCAAGTGAAAAATCTAATTGTTTTGGAAAGTTGAATTTAACACTAATTCACCCCCTCTTGGTGTTATAGTTTCTAACACCACTTTTTTATAAGGTTGCGGTAGGGAATCTATAAGAAAGTGAAATTTGGTGTGGACAATCCCTTCACCATCGTAAAAAGAATTCTTCTCCTCAACTGCTCTTTCAAACTTGTATTTGTATAATTTCACCAATTTCATGTGAATCCCAATTACAATTGTAATGAGATCCTTAGTGATCTCAAAATAATTTTCCTTATAAGACACCTTTCTATCCTTCTAGTTCTTAGTAAATTCATGTGAAAGGTCTAGGTCGTTTCCACAGGCTCTTTCAATGAAGTTTTTGAAACTAAATTTGATCAAGAGCCCAAAATTTCTTCATCTTGCTTCCATTCCTCATTAAAAACAAGCCCAACCTTACACATCTCACCTCCCATTTTGGTCTTAGAGACAAAGGATTTTAGAATACTTTGCCCCCATATATTTCCAATGAAACTACACTTACGATTGTGGATTACCACCAAAACCTTATGGGGGGTTTATATCAATCATCAAGTTAATAATCTTCACAATCTTGTAAGCGTCATATATCTTTCTCATGTGCAACCAGTTATCTCCTTTGTTTATTGATTATAATGATAATGAGATTGGGATAAAACATCTTACGATGATTTCATTATAATCAACCAAAACACTAATTTTAGCCATCATATCGGCTAGATTTTTACCCTCTCTGTAGGTGTAGTGAATAGTTCAATTAGGGAAGGAGTTAAATAATTGTGAATCCTCAACCATAATAGTGTTAATTATCTAGGTGGTGGGAGAAATACCATTAAATCAATTAATAATGTTCATGGAGTCACATTCCTTGTGATGTTGTCAATATTGTGGTATATGGAAAGTATAAATCCCCAAATGGATGATAAATCCTCTGAGTGGTGATTAACATTCACCCCCATAGGACCAGTATAAGCTACAATGATGTGACCTATATCATCCCAAATACATCCAATGCTACTAGAATTTCTAGGATTCCCCTTGGAGACACTTTAAAAATTAAGATTATACCAACCAAGAGGTAGGATTCCAAGTGATATGAGATCTGTTAGTGGAGGTCATATGTTGAGAATTATTAGAGAAGTGAGAAATTTTCCATTTTTCTGACATCTTGATGTCTTCCTGATTTTAATGAAGCTTATTTTGGGGTTCGAAATTTAGAACATTTTGTCTGATTTCCTCATAAATTTTTTTGAAGTGCTTAGAAAAATAGGTTTTCTTGTCATCAAATATACCTAAATTATGATTTTTCCATACGTTCTAAATAATGTGAGGGAAAGAGAGAGACCATAATTTCTTGATGACAGGGTTTTTAAATGGGGACATCCATTTCCCCCAAGTAGAAGATATAGAGTCAGGGAAGATCCAGTTGATACCCATAAATTTAAAGAAGAGACTCCACATAGAGGTAAAAAAGGAGTAGTGAAGAAAGAGATGATTGACATATTCCTTCATGTTCTTGCATAAAATACACATGTTTGGAAATTTCTTCCCCCTCTTAAATAAATTACCAATCATCAAAAATCTATTACGGAACACCAACTAGAGAAAGAGATTTATTTTATGAGTAAGTTCCTTTGTCAAAATCCTTATCTAATCAAAATAAGTAGGTTGTACAATAAGCTTAAGCAAATAACATGGCTTAAATAAGTAGGATCCATGAAATAAGTTTTCCAATATGAGTTCATCGGGGACCTCCAAATGACCGAGGTGATGAGTTCTAAGAATATCTTGGATTTTTTTGGAAGCAAAATGGACTAAGAGGAAGTTCGGTGAATCATTCCTAAAAATTTATTACATCATTTACCATTAGTTCCACCATCCATTAACATCCATTCAATTATATACATTCAATGAGAGCTTATTAAGTGCGCACCATATATTCAAATGAACATAACACATGAGAGAGAACACATATAAACAAAATGTAAATAAGAAACCATGAAAGGGAATAAAACCTAGTGAAAATTTATTTGATATTACTCACAACTAAGACTCAAGTGAATATTACACATCACAAGATATTTCTTTAGTGAAGCACTAACCCCAAAACGAGCACCAACCCCTAAACCCTTGCTGATATTACTCACAAAAATATAATTGCATGAATACAACCCATCACAAAATATTATTTATAAGTATTACCACTGAAAATATGTTGATACCATAGATTATTTTTATCCCAAACTTCAGCTCCAAATTCCTTCAAACCCTCAGCAATCATTCTCTTCTTAAACTTGCTCTATCTTGGACATTCATGACCTAATTTGGCTTAAATTTATTTCCTTCAATATATTTAACCTTATTCAAATATTTTGACACATATTCAGCTCTAATTTCATTCCCTTGATCAAATTTAAGACTCTTACCTAGGTTGTATTTGTCCTCCTTATCTATAAGAACCAAAAATGAACTAAACAAGCACTTAAATATGTTTTTCATCTTTCAAACAAACCATAGGTTGGTCATCATCAATAATTTTTACCAACACAACTAAAATAAATAACACCATATTCATATACATTCATCAAATGGACCCATATAGGTCGGTCATGCCCAAATGCACTAAATAAGCTCAAAACAAGCTCAAAACCCCATCACTTGGATGACTTAAAAAAAAAAAAAACCATAACCATAATTGGTAAAGCTCCCAAATTTCTCACACATGTCAAATATGACATAAAAACATCATCCATAGTTTCACATTTACTTTAACCAATAAAATTATTCATAATGCTAGCAAGAAGGCTCATATGCTTCACAAAATAATTGTTTCAAGGAACCTGTCTTCACCTTTGGGCCTAAAGAACACCTAAGAACACTTAAAATATGACATGTATCCACTAATTGGAATAGAAATGATATTTATATCACATATATTCCTGCTAGAGCTCATAAAAAATCAATATGTGCAAACCAGAATAACTTTCCTCTTCACAAAATTGAACTACCCAAAAAGTAGTTTTATAAACGCATCTATTTTTCACCATTTATGCAAATTTCAAAACCATAAAATTCATTAAATAGGAACAAAATTCATCCCTATTAACTTTCTAGTTCATATAAATCATCAACTAATCCATCCCATGCCTCTTATACCTCCATCTTTAATCCTACGTAAATTTGTCTAGAGAAACAAGCAGTCTTATTCTCCACAAACTAAGATAGATGATCTATCAAATATCCTCATTGTATCTATGTTAAAATTAAAATTCTATATAAATGAAACTAAAACCTAGTAGCTTCAAATAAAATTAAAAATAATTATAAACATCTTGATTAGAGCTTAAAGGAAACTAACCTTTTAATGTAAAAACATGAAAGAACGCATCTAATTACCAACCTTTCCTACTCTATTTGTGTATGATTGCCTTTAAAACTAGGAACCTATGAATATCATAAGAAAAAAATTTGTGTTGTTGCTTCAAGATGATGAAATAATCTCACTAAAATGGCTACAAGGCCATGTTTATATCTTCCTATACTAATCAAGCATGAAACAATGGATGCAGAGATGAGAAAGCTATTCCATCAATAGAGAAAGGATCTTAATCATATGTTTTATATGCAATAATATCAAAATCATGGTGTAAGATGTGAATGAGCTTGGTACTTTTTATATATTTCCATTTGGGAGAAGCTTGAGTCCCAATGATTGTGGGATAAAGGATAAAGTAGATTTAGAATTGTTAAGCTTGATTAGAGGAATTAACAAGTTATTAACAACTCATGGGAGCTGGAGATGATTTAATTAATCAACTAAGGTTAATTAATAGGCTAAAATAATATTTTTAGGATATTTGAAGGTTATTTAGGAGGAATTTGATATGATTTGAAGCATTTGAAAGTTAGATTTAGCAAATAAAAGGGTTTATTGATTAAATGCATTGTTAAAAAGGTTTAATTAACTAATGATAGTAAATTAATTGATTCGAAGAGGATTATAATTAATGAAGTGTCATTAATTGGCATATGGAATATGATAAAGGCTATTTAATTAATAAAGTTTCGTTAATTGACAAAAATAAAGGGAAAAATTAATTAATTATCGAAAAATCACTAATTATAATGGAAATGATAAGAAAGAGGATAGTTAGTGCAATCTTAGTATTAAAACTACGTAAGTGGATTTTAGGTGTCTACATTTTCCCCTCTTTGGGTTAGCGTAATCCATGCCACTTCAAAGATAGTAGAGAAGTATCAACAAGTATATTTTGAAAAAAAAAATTAGTAAAATGAAGGGCACCCCCTCGAGTGTTGATGGGGTGATAGAAGAGGTCAATCGACGATCGAATATATGAAGGAAAGTTGGGGAGGGAGAGATAAAATTGATCCCTATTGTCCCAGGTGTTTTGTAATAAAAATTGATAGTGATAAGACATGATAATGAAGAATATGGAAATATCTTTTGCATTTATCTCGTCCAATAAAAAAAATTCTTTCATCACTTTACTCATATGATCTTCATCATTGGCTCTTATTGAAAAATACGCATACAACACAAGTGTAAAATAACATGAAAACCCATATTACTAAAATTTGTTCATTTCTAAAACAATAAATCAATGCAACATACATAAAATAATGCAATAAGAGAAAGTAAACAAGCTAACCTGATAGGGAAACAAGTACAAAAACACACACTTAAACAAACAATGTTCAAGACAGTTACAACAATGTTTTTGTTATCAAGCTTCAATTCCCAAATGTTTGCGTTAACGAAAAGGGTCAAAAATGGTGCCCCAAGAAAGGATACATGTGAGGTGAATACACAGAGGACACATTTGTCTACTGAAAAATCAATCGTGCACTATAAAATAATACCAAGTAACTCGGTTGTGCAAGCGAGTACATACATAGTAAGAAAACCAACTTTGTTAATGGAAGTAGATCCAGATGATTCACAAGTCATTAGCGAGAACAAATGAGGACCAATGAAATATGTTTTGTAGTAAAAATTTATATGTTTGAGGAAGATGCATTGGGTACATGCTTCTACCACCTGCATGCCTTTTACCAATTTTTGAAAAAAATTGAATTTTACAAAAACAAATTAGATTTTGTGAAGTTTTACCCTTTTTTGGATTTTTATTAAATTTAGATTTTTGAATTTTTAAATTTTCAAATAAATTTTTTTCTATAAGAATGGAAATATCATGGCATATCATTAAAAAATGTTGGAAAGCAAAATTATGCCCCGGGTAGCAAAAAAGGGTCACTAGAAGCAAAAGTGTGCCCCAACATAGTGAAAATAGATGAAAACTGACTATTTCATAAAAATAATCATCGCGATGAGTGCTAGAATAATATATAAGAATAAATATAGTTATTTAATTCCTTAGGGGTGAGATAAATGACAAATTAGGGAAAAATGACTATATATAGCAGGCCAAGAGGGGTAAAATCCATCTCAGCGAGTTATTTTTTATTAGACCCTTTTGAGTTTTGGAGAGAGTTTCACTCTGTATTTGGTGAGAAATGACATGGATTCAAAGGTGGAAACATTTTTCAAGTCAATTGCATGATTTCAGGAGGCTTCACATGGACCCTGCATTAGTACGCAAAGGAAAATGTATATGTTTAAGTGCATTTATTAACATTTATAATTAGGGGAAAATTGTGGGGTCACGCTAGCGCAAGCCCTAGGGTGTGCTAGTGAGAGAAGGGTTACACTGGTGTGAGTGGGTTACATAATGGCACAAAGGGGTTACACGTTGGTGCAAAATAAGAAATTAGGCTATTTTAGGCACGCGCAGGCATGAAAATGAGTAAGCTAGTGAGAAAAGGAAAAAGCTTGCGCTACTGTCAAAGAGGGGTGGATTAGTGCAAGAAGGATTCAACTAGTAAAAATTTTGTGCCTTAGGAAAAATTTAGAAGAAAATATGAAGTTTGTGAAAAAACTTATGCATGCATAAAATAATGTAAAATACAAATTAGAATATCATAGGAAGATATTTAGAAGAAAATGATGTTAATAAAGTGTTGTGAAATCTTGCAGGTGATATTACACAATGTGGATGTGTGCGAGCGACATATGTATGAAATGAAAAGTTGAAAAGCGAGGTTCTCTAATGTATGGAAATGAGATTAGAGAACTCAAAGCTTTAACTAACTCAACAATGTACCATAAGATTAGAGCTAAACATGAAACTATCTATTTACATGCATATATAAATTTGAAACAAACATTCAAACCCTAGCATATCTAAATATCTCTCTACTCCATGAAAGCTTAATGAAAGTGAACCTAGTTAGATTCTAAGAAATAAAATTGTGTGTTGTTTTACTCCCCATACATAGTGAAGAGATCTCTCCAAGTTGGCTACGTGGTCAAGATTTAGATCTTCCCTTACTAACTATATTTGGAGTGGATGGATGCAAGATGGAGAAGATCTTAACAATGGAGTATGGCCAAGATTCAAATGTTTTATAGCTTAAAACTATCACAAATTATTTCTAATGCCTTTCCAAACTATTATGATATTTTGTTTTTTTATTATGGGTAAATGAATTTGAAGGGACTATACCCTGTGAACAAAAAGGCTCAAAATCCAGATACCAAAAGAGATAACATTGAAAAAACATGCAACATCAATGGGCTCAACAGCCAAATTATATAATACAGTAACAAAACAGGATCTAGATAGACAGTGATAAAAAAAAAGTAGAAAAGACAAAAAATGAACAAGAGAAAACCATCACTGGTTATCTCAGCCAAAAAGCAACACCAAAACCGTCAGTCAACAACAACTTCACCGCCATAAAATAGCCACAGTGCCCCAAATAACTTGATAGCCTAGTCGATCTTGGCTTTAATCGTTTTGGAGCAAGATGAAAAAATGCAATGGTGGTGGCCTGAGAAGGATCTTTCAAATCCACCTTGGCAATAGCAAGATATCTATTCTCCTTGGAACCCCAAATGTCCTCGGTAATACCGCTGAGACTGCAAACACTATACATATGCTGCTTGATGAAATTGTAGATGATTTTAAGAGATGAGAGAATACAGTCATTCCTCCCTTTTTCATTACCAAGCTTGGCATCCAGAGATAGCAGCTTATTGAAAACTTCAGCAGTAACATCTTCATCTTCATCGTTTTGCAGTTTTCTTTTGTCCTAAGTTTTATCCATATCGTTAATAACCCTCTTAAGGTTCTGAATCTCCTTGTCCATTTTTTCCACTCTGACCAAAAATTCTTCATCCTTAGGGCTTCTCCACCAGGTTACTAATGTGCAGTAAATTTTCAGCAAGCTCCAGGTCTTTATGACTTCTAAGAACCCTCTGAGAAACAGGGACCTTAGTTTTCATCTCTTTTCTTTTCCTGCTAGTGGTAGCAATATCAAGTTTTCTCTCAAGAAGGGGGGGATGAAGGTAGAGGGGGGGAGTAGGATCTGAGTGAGGGCAAGCCGAGAAGTGGCAATGAATGAGTAGTATTAATCCTTGATGCAGGGGAACAACCCTAGTGTGGTTTTGCACTTCCAGAACAGATTTTTCCAGGGAGTTCAACAAGTAATGAGGAAAGTTAATGGTGAGGTCTCTATGGAAATGATTAAGGAAGATAAAATGTTTTTGGGGAATAGTGACAAACCTCCCTTCTAAGGTAACATACCTTACCACCATCCTTACTATCTCAGGAAAAGGCTCTGGAACAGAAGCAAGTTTAATGCTTTGCATCACAAAATCAATATTTTCTCCCTCATCCAGAAACTTCTTGGCCTCCACCTCTCCGTCAACCTGCTTGTTGAAGAATTTGGTGCCTTCCAGACAAAGCCCGCTGACCTGGGCTATAAGCTCTTCTAAAATCTCAACCTTGATATTACTGTATTCAACCACAAGCTTCCTCCATCCATGAGAAAATTTGATTGAGATATCCTGAGAAAAACCTTGGAATTTTTCAATATAATTCACGAGACCCCCTTTCTGTAAATAGTTCCAGAGAACTGTATCATCTTTCCATGTGGGATTATGGGTGGGCTCAGTATTACAAGGTGGTCCCCCCATTTTTCTGGTGCTGTTACCTCTTCCTACAATGGTGAAAAGTTGAAAGCTATACAAATCATCCTCAGTTCTATTTTTGAAGTCCTCCCAAGTGTGTGAAGAGAAGTAATTATTAATTCTCACTTTGCAATTAATTAACTACTCCTTAGCATCCGCCCAATATCTATTCATGATGATGCTCCAAGCCGTGTAAATATTTGATGATGTCATCACTCTGTACTTAAGATACCACTCCTTACCATCAACATTACACATGTTAGTGATTACGTACCAAGGCATGTAAATATTTGATGATGTCATCATTTAATTTAGTAGGAAGAATGTCACCCCTTACCCAAGTTTGATAAGCATTATTTACCCCAATATTTGCCAAGTCATCTGCCACATTATTGCCCTCATGGTATGTATGTTTGATTTCAAAATTTTCAAAACTCTTGCAAATATCAGTAACTTCAGCAATAAAATCCCTGATTGACCAACTGGAGGGTTGTTTGTAATGGCCATTCCCGGGACAATGAACCTGAAACAGAAATTACTAAATATTTGGGGTAGTTTTTTTTTTTTAAAGTTAATTAGTACAATTCCATCATTACTCTCATTCTTGATAATAACAAGTTTTATTCTAACTTAATTTACCTAATTAAATTAATTACCAATCTAATCCCGTTTTTGACTATTTACTTATCTGTTAAATTTATTAGGGCCATAATTTACAAAACTAAACTCCTCCTATTTTATTCACCCTCTTGTCCTTCACTTAACTCTCCACACTCATTTTGTTTAAAATTTATTTACCCTTCCCACTATATTTCCCTTATCCAAGGTATGTAGGTTTTATTTGGGCCCTAGGATCTAACAAATCTCAGCCCTAGATCTAATTTTGACCTAAATCTCTTTATCTCTTTCTTTTCTTTTCATTTCCATGTTGTTTGTGTAGACACCAAATTTGTGTCTAACGACCCCCCGTGCCCCACATCTCATTTCGCAACCTAACCTCATCACCTAAACCTTACACAATTATTTATTAATTACCTTATAATTAATAAATCCACATCGCCATACCTATCACCTCATTTCGCCACCTCATCATGACCTAGTCTTAACCCTAAACTAACCTAGTTAAGACCTATAACTTGGTCTACATCCACACCCATGACTAATGACTCCTCACCAACACCTAAAACCAACCTCATAATGACTTGACCAAGCCCGCAACTAATCCCTCGGGAGAAAAGGAGGGAAAGCTGGCTATTTTACTAAAAATAGCCCACTTTGACCTGACCGATACCGGTTCCTACTCGACTGCCGTCGGTTACGTAACCGCCATCAGCTCCCTGTAAATGACCACTCCCAACCAAAAACAAAGGGTTGGATTTTCATTGATCCAAAGGGGAAGTCATTGGAAAGATCCGGATTTGACTTGGCTGAGCAAAGACAAGTGAAGGAAAGAGAGAAGTTTGTAGAGAAGGGCATCAAGCCCAAGACTGCAACTAAATAACCAGAGCCCAGTGACACTCATCCGAGCATCAAGAGGGGAGATAGCCCACCTTGGATTGTCATATCATCCTAATTGAGCCCTGTCTTCGTCATCACAGTCCCAGAACCTACATTTTCCATCAGGAACTAGTAAGTAAGTCTTATACGTTCTTTTAATAATATTTCTTGGATTTTTGAATCACAGTAATTGCAAGTTCATTACCTATCCTCGGTCATTATACCAGCCTTATAAACACCATAACTATCATATAGCCATCTTATAGCCAACCTTCACCCAACCCCTTAAATCACTACCCCTACCGATATCGGTTATCATCAACCAGTACCGGTGACACTGACCGGCGTCGGTCACAGTGATTCAAAACCAAAACCAGCCTTTCCCTCTACTTGTTTCAACGAGGCAATTAAATTGTGATTTTAAAATCATTTGTGTTAATTCATATTAGTAGGGGAACTGACCACCTTCGAAAGGAAATTTTATATTTCCTGGGCCTAAGGCAGCTCCCTCATTTATTGTCTAATTAAAATCAGGTGGTCTTGTATTCTTACTTGCAGGTAGTCCTTCCAAGACAAAAAGGAGTTCTTCGCAGTCGATCTAATCTTTTTCTACGGTACGCGCACACCATCTCAACATTCAACAGGTATTCCTCCTAACCCTTATCTATTTCTCAAAGGAATGAAAGGATAGAAGCAACTCTATTCCAAAAACGGAAACATTATGTGCGAAACATTTTGGCATGCCCGGTGGGACCCATTTCGGGTTTATTCCTTTCTTGCTTGCTTTCATATAGGGAGTATACTTGCTGTTTTCTTCTTCTAAAAATTTCACACGATATTTTGTTATATTTGGTAAAATAATTTTTCTTGCTTTCCCAGTTTTGCATTAGTAAAAGTCATCTTCTTTGCTTCATCGAATAACATTTTCAATTTGGGTTTAAAACATGTGCATTACATTCTTGCTTGTTGTTTTCAATTCTAGTGAATGTAGATTAAGTAACAGGTCGTACACATGGGGGTGATTTCCACGGTATTGACAAGAAATTAATCTTACTTTCACTGCACAACACATACTGAATCACTTCACAATTAACACAACAGCTCAAAACATCCCCCCTTTTTCCGTGGTATTCCTCCGCCCGATTGAGGTAACCTTATAAGCCAAAACAAACTTGACATTTCCCCTAAGTCTTTTGTTTAGGATTGACATCATTCTGCGTCTAAAGGAATAAACCCCAAATTGATTAAAATTAACCCTAGGGTTAGTCTGCTAATTTGTTTGTGCATTCTTGCTTGTTTTCAGTTCTGTTTCTCTGTCATACACTATTTTCTGTGATCACCTCAGAACAGTTTGGTAGGCATACTAAGCACTGTTAATACCAAATCAACAACTTCCTACTACTTCTTACACCAGTTCTATTCTACCAACATCGGTTAGCTTACCAACGGTGGCTACAGCCTGACCGACATCGATTACCTGACCGATATCGGTTATTGTCTTTCACAGTTTCCGAAACCAGCAACCTGCCAATTCCAACATTTTGTTGCTACTTGTGTTCCTGATAGATTGCATCCTGCTATGTACCCCTGTCCATGGTTGTTATCACTCAGAAACAAGGTGCAGCCATGGTTTCACATGCCTACTCCGTGCCTTTTCCTGAATCACCTCTTGCCAATTCTATGGGGAACCCTACGGACACCAGTGAGGGTTCCCAAAATCCCCTGTAGGAGATAAGGAATTTACAAAAAATTTGGACGCCAATCCTAGCGTTGTACAATACTATTTGTCTCATGCCCTTGACCGTACGTCTGATGGTCAACTCCTTGTTGGCATGCCTATTAGTATAGCTACTCATTTAGCTCCTTCTCCGCCTGATAACTCCGCTTTGCCTTCTGCATCTTTAGCCCCCGTCTCCTAGCTCAACAACTTCAGGGGTTCATACGGCACAGATCGGCTTTCCTTTGGTTAATCTTGGGCCCCAACATATCATTATCACCGACTTGCTCCCACCTCATCTCTCTTGCAGACTGCTCCTTTTATGACTTGCTCTCTGCCACCTATCTGCACGAACTTTCCTTCTCAAGCTCCGCCTACCTTTTCATTTCCACACACGTACCCGATGACCTCAACATCTTATATAGGACATCCCTATTCGGCCACCTCAACATTTTCGTCCTCCATACCTTATCAACATTTAACCCCACCATTGTCTAGTGGTGGCCCTTGGCCCAATCTACCTCCATTTACCACAACCGTGCCATCATCTCATCCAACTACTGATTTAATTAAACAAATGATGGACAAAATGCAAAATACTAGAGGCTTCTATTTTAGGAATTCGTAGCGCCCTGACATACGAGCAAGTTTGTCGGGAGCCTATCCACCCTTCTGTCCCCCTTCATTCATATCCTCCTCAATGGGAATTACCAAAATTTACTCATTTTAATAGTAAGGAGGATCCTCAACAACACTTGCGCTCATTTAGACATGCCTGCTATCTAATTTCTCACGACGATGCCTTACTACTCCACACCTTTCCCATGTTCTTTATCAGGGACCCGCCTTGGAGTGGTTCAGTGCTTTAACCCAGCACTCAATCTTCTCTTTTAACCAACTAGCCCAATATTTCTTGGATCATTTCTCCATTAAAATTGCCAAGAAAGTATCTATCACCGACCTCTATGCCATCCGAAAATTTGAAGACGAATCTATCGCAGATTTCGTTGGACGATGGCAGGGCCTTATCAACCAACTTACGTATGCCTTGCCTCAAGCCGAACTTATCAAACTTTTTACGTGGGCCTGTGCTAAGCACATTTCTCCTACCCTCCAAATTCAAACTTTCCGCACATTTGACGAAGCCTTTACTATGGCTCGAAAACTAGAGATTTGAGCCTTAGAGGAAGAGAAATTGTGGTTTGCGCAACAAAAAACCCCAATTTCTGAACCCAAGATTCCACCAACAAACCTAAAACAACCAATCATCACCCATCGACTGCTTCGAAATCAAAAGGAACTGTGCACACGGTGATGGTAAAATCCCAACCATCGTCTAATACCCCCGCCAAAAACCACCTACAAGTAGAAAGCTAGAGCCCATCAATTACACCCCCTTGGGAGAAACTTATGGTGTGATATTGGAAAAAATTGCTTAAAGCAGGAGCCATTACCTTACCTCCTGTTAAACCTCACTCTGGGTTTGATTCCACTCGTGCCATACCTTCTTAGTACAAAGAAAAAAACTTCTGTAACTTCCACTGCGTGAAGGGACACAGTCATGAAAACTACAAGATGTTGAAAAACATATTGCTAGGAAATGGTTGATGCAGGTGATATAGCCCTCGATAATCCTAATGCCCCTGCTAACTGAAATTTGAAAATTTTCAACAAACCATTCCCAAATCACTCTCCTAACAGTAACATAAACCAAGATATCTTAGCCGAGGAGAGTGTTCATGAGATCCATGCAGTCTTCGACTCCCAGCCAAAAGCCTCTATCGAAAAAATTCTGAATCAAGCCTCTTCACTAACGCAGGAACCCGAACCCCCTTCATCACCATCAAGACAAGACGAAATCCTTGCCATTCCTTTACCCATCAAGGAATTAACCACCCAGAGTTCTCTTCTCATTAATGAGCCCTCTTACACCACATCCTTGCAAGACTGTGAGCAGATGTTATCTAACTTATCTATTTCCCAAACGTCTCCTTCTACCATTCTTGTTGTAGAAGAGGAAGGTTCACCACTTCTTTTGTCATCCTTAGACGAGAGACCTCTTGCACCGACATCACCACATTCTTTAAACATGACAGATCCTCTCAAACATGCCCTCCTACCTATTAGTTATTCATCGCCTAAATCTTTTCAGTGACCGGTTGACCTCTTAATGCCTATTGATACAGTGCCTCATCTACCCCCTGTATCACACCCACAGTGGACCGGAATCACAACCCACCTTTCTTCCATACAAAAGTTTCTATTCACACGTGAGGACTGTCATCCCTCAGAAGATAGACGAGTCCTATGGGAATGTTTGAGTACACCATATTCTACTCAAATGCAGATGACCGATCCAGACGCCTCTACCATATACCCGAAGTGTTTACAGAAGCTTAAAATGCCTATGTCCTCATCTTCACCCCCCTCAATCTCTACCAAATACCTCATCCACCTCTATTAGCCTAACCAAATATTCCCCTACACTTGGGACCTCACCAATACCCAGTCTAACACACCCACCTAAGCGGATTGATTTATCTAAAAATAAAGTCGTCCATCCACTTAGGAGACAGACTCAATCTCCTCAACCTATGTCTCTATCACAACTAAAACCATCATCGTCACACCTACCTTCCATATTGGGACCTCATCCCTCCACCTTGCATCAATATATCATACCTCCTACGTTTTCTTTAAAATGACCTACGCCTTCTGCACCCATACAGAGGTCCAAGGGTATATCAACACCGTCACCCCCGTGTATCCTGTCCACCTATCAACTCTTAACAAATTCCATCATCAAAAGATTTGTTTGCTGTCACTCCTATTTCTCCGTGGTTGTTTTCTGATACCACATCATCTGTGGCCTCATCATGTGTGGCCTCATCATCTAACCAGCTAAACATAGCTTCTGCGCCAAAGAAGCCATGTTTAGTTAAAACCCATTATCAAAACCCCTTGGCTAAACTCACCACCCATACAAATCAACCATACCCCATCATTACCAGAATCTACCCAGTCAATAGCCTCATCTTCCTCTGAATTTGACCCACTCAAAGGGTCTTACGCCAAAATCCTTGCTATGTTGGTGGAGAATGCGACCATTTCCCTACCCCCACTTAGACTTTATGATCCATCTAAACCTTGACCTATAGGTTATGATGAGTCTAAAATCTGCACTTACCACCGCACACCAGGACATGACGTAGAGGGATGCAAAGCGTTGAAATCCATACTTCATCAGTCACCTATCTCAGATAGAAAAGTTAAGAAAGACAACTTATGAAGGGAGAGACCTTTAGCTTTAATTCCCTCTCCTATGCCACTTGTCCCCGCCTCACCAAAATCTATCATTATTACAACTCCACCTCTTGAAGACCAGGAGTTATCCATACCATCTTCCTCCTCTCATATTCACGAGATCAATATGATTAGTGTTGCTACTCGAGGGCAGAAAAATAATGGGAAAGTGAAAGAAAGCACACCTGCGGCCTCCCTTTCTCCATCCACCATCCCGATCGCACCACCACCTAAATTGGTTATTTGTGGACCCGCCTACCCCATCTATAATGGAGTTTCCCACTGAACCATGATCAAACAGCTTCACCGATCACCTGTAAAAATGACACTGTATGATCTCATTCAGACTTCTAAATCTCATCGACAAGCTCTCGTTGAAATCCTTCAAGGGATAGAGGTCTTACCCTAATGAAACCTTTCCTGTTACCTCCATTCTAACACCCAATCACGTTGCTTCACTCACTAAACAACCTATCTCCCCAACCACTTTTGTCTCTGTACAGCAAGCCGCTGCTATCAGTTTCTCGAAGACGAAATTGTCGACTTTGGTGCAGAAGATCCTTACCCTGCTCTGTTCATCTCAGCTTATGTCCGGGACATTCGGGTGCGTCGTGTTATGATTAACGGGGGGCACTAGTCTAAACATCATCTCTTCAAAAGCCTTCCAACAAATGAATATCCCGTCTAGTTGCATGTGTGCCAACCCCATCATGTTGCGGTCATTCAATGATGCTATTACTTCTACCTTAGGTACCGTGATGCTTAACATTCGTGTAGGGCCACGCACTTTACCTGAACTCTTCTATGTCCTTGAGGGAGAGTTCCAATACAATATGTTGCTAGGACCGCCCTTGGATCCGGGCTATGGGATGCGTTCCCTCCACCTTACATAGATGCATAAAATTTGAGTACGAGGGGAAGTCCTACACCGTAAAAGCTGATCCTCCCCCCTTCAAAACCTGTAATATGTTATATCACCCTAATGATGTGCTTGTACCAGTCAAGACACCCACTCGTCCAACCCAACCATCAACTTCAACCACACCTCTACCATCCACTTCAACCGCACCTACACCTTCAACTAATGAAACCACCATCGTAAATACCACTTCCTTTCCCGCAGACAACATCCCAACCTCCGACCCCTTAGTAGATGTTTTTCAATGCCTTACGCTGGGGGGAGTACCGCCTATATAACGTTAGTTCTTTCCATACCCCACAGGAGTACAGACAGTTACATGCGCATCCTACCTACGAACGTCGTTGTGGGGGAGGTAATCTCTTACAGACCACCTAATTACCACACCAACCTAATCTCTTACAGACCACCTAATTACCACACCATCCTAATTACCGTTACCAACCTAACGTATGGGGGAACCTCCTCTTGGGGTGGTTCCCTTCCAATCCAATTTTTCAATACCTGACAAATCGTCATTTTTCCCTCACCTTCTTGATTCGCTGTGCTTGGAAAGGCTTTGGTTTTGGTCTTTATGAACAAGGGCCGACATACAATCATTCCCATGACTACACACAAACACAATGATCGTAGTGGTCTCAGATTTCCTGAAACACTTACACCAGAGAAACCTCATGTTAGTTGTATCCTGGAAGATGATGACGTCACCCCTACCAAACCATCATCACCCATTTTGCCATCGTCACCCACAGAGTCGATAGACCCTGAATCTATCCCTCCTAACTTTTTTTTTTTCATAAATGCTATCTTCTTAGGTCCTCTCACTTATCAATGCGATAATGAGGACCCATCTTCTCTTCCCCTGCTGTATCCAGACATGATCGAAGAGGATTCACCTTCAATTAATGTTGTTGAGTGCCAGGATGACGACTCCATCCTCACTTACCTTGGTGCAGATGACTCCTATATTCAACGCGTCTTACCGTCTGAAACTCAAACCATGCTGAATGAGTCGACTATAGAAATCAACATCCACACAGAGGAGGATCCTCACATTGTGAAGATTAGAAAATCCCTTAACACATCAGAACAAGCTGCCTTTACTAATTTTCTCCGTACCCGCAACCAAGCTTTCGCTTGGTCCTACGCTGACATGCTAGGAATTGATCCTGACATTGCTATCCATAACATTACCCTAAAACCTGTTTCCAAACCAGTCAAACAGAAACTGAGAAAAATGCATCCACGCATTGCCCTCTTGGTCAAAGAAGAACTTCAACGACTCCTTTCTGTTTCCTTCATCTTGCCTATTGACTATCATCAATGGATTTCTAACATCGTACCTGTCACTAAAGCGACGGGGGGACTTCGGATATGCACGGATTTCTGAGACCTTAACCTCGCTTGCCCCAAGGATGACTTCCCCCTCCCAATTATTGATCAACTTGTTGATCTCACTGCGGGCCATGAAATGCTTTCTCTCATGGATGGATTTTCGGGATACAATCAAATTTTGGTAGCCCCGGCCGATCAACATAAAACTGCCTTCATAACTCCTTGGGGAACCTTCTGTTATCGTGTCATGCCGTTTGGCCTTAAGAATGCTGGTGCGACCTATCAGCGGGCTATGACTTACATTTTTCATGACATTATGCACACTATTCTTGAAGATTATGTCGATGATCTTCTTGGCAAATCTAAACATCGCAGTGAACATCTCGATGTTTTAACCATTATTTTTTATCACCTGTTACAATATTCTGTCTGGCTTCAACCAAAGAAATGTGTCTTTGGTGTTCTTTCAGGAAAAATTCTTGGCTTTATCATATCTTTGCATGGCATTGAGGTCAATCCATCTAAATTCAAAGCTATCCTAGAAATGCCCCCACCCAAAAACCTCAAACAATTGCGTAGTTTGCAAGGTAAACTTCAATCTATCCAGCATTTCACTTCCCAACTCTCAGATCGATGTCAACCTTTCCATCACCTTCTTAAAAAGGACATTGCCTTTCAATGGAGCGAAGAGTGTCACCAAGCCTTTGAAGCTCTCAAAGCCTATCTCTTGCAGCCACCCGTGCTTATCCCACCTCAGGATGATTTCCCTTTCTACCTTTACCTTTTTGCCACTGACCATGCTATAGGAGCCATGCTCGCACATCGGGAGTCGGCACATCGAGAACAAGCCGTTTATTATATAAGTCGTACTCTCGTGGATTACAAGACTAGGTATACACATGTAGAAAAAATTGTGCCTAGCCCTATCATTCGTAGCCACCAAACTCCGACACTACCTCCTGAATCATAAAAATTTTTTCATCACCAACACGGACCCCATTCATTATATGTATGCCAAACCACATCTAAACCAATGCATCACCCGATGGCTTATGCTCCTTGCTGACCTCGACCTTGAATTTATACACCAGAAGTCAATCAAAGGACAAACTATTGCGGACCAACTCGCGGAGGCCCCTTTACCTGGGGAGAAATTTACCAATTTTAATTTCCCCGAAGAACTCATCGCTACTCTTTCACTCAGGGAGGAGTCCTATCTAATGCCCCTCTTCTTTGATGGATCCAAATGCCAACGCGGTGGAGGAGCCGGCATTATTCTCATTCCTCTTGATGCAGAGCCTATGCCTCTTTCATTCCGACTCGATTTCCCCTGCACTAATAATACAGCGGAATATGAGGCCCTTGTTTTGGGTCTCTAGGTTACGTTACACTTAGGTGTCAAATCTCTCAATACTTTCGGTGACTCTTAATTGGTAGTCAATCAAGTTATGGGCATCTACCAATGTAAAAATGAGGAACTTCAAAAGTACAAACATTACGTGGATTCACTTTTGACCTCATTTACTCGTTATTCTATCCAAACCATTCCCCACTCCACTAACAAATTTGTGGATACTATGGCTTGCTTAGCCTCGCAAATTCCTACCTCACCAACTGACTCTGACATATTCGTCTTGGTACAACAACTCTTTTCCCCATCTTACTCAACCCTGGTTGTTTGTATGATAAATACTGTGTCTACTAATTCGCAGGATACCTAGTACCACCAATTTCACGACTACCTTACAACCTCTGTTCTCCCACCTGACCTTACTAGTAATGGAAAACGTGCTTTTCTTAAAGGTGTTTCTCGTTATGTTTTCATGGGGGGACTCCTTTATAAACGTGGCTTTGATGGCATCCTCCTTCGATGTCTAACCGGCGCGGAGGTCACCTATACCATCCAACAGGTCCATGATGGTATTTGTGGTGGACATTTTAGTGGCTTTGCTGTGGCTAAACGGATCCTTTGCCTAGGCTATTATTGGCCTACTCTTAATAACAACTGCTACGAATATGTTAAGCATTGTGTTATGTGTCAACAACATGCCAACCTTCAACATACTCCTAGCCATCCGCTACAGGTCGCACGAGATCTTTGGCCTTTCTGACAATGGGGTTTAGACCTTATTGGTGAGATTCACCCACCCTCTTTGCAACGTCACCGTTGGATAATCACAACAATAGAATATTACACTAAATGGGTGGAAGCCATACCACTCATTTCAACCAAAAAAGAAAAAATCGTCGAATTCATTAACCATCACATTATCTGCCATTTTGGTGTTCCTCATCGCCTGATAACAGATAATGGTAAATATTTCAAAAATAAGTTGTTACAAGACCTTTGTGACAACTTTGGTATCAAACTTAGTTTCTCATCACCTTACTATCCACAGGCCAATGGTCAAGCTGAATCTTCTAATAAAACCCTAACCAAAATCCTCATGAAAGTTGTTAATGATTCTGGAAGAAATTGGCATGATCACATCCCCTTTACCCTTTGGGCTTATTGTACTAGCATTCGTACCTCCACTAATGCCACACCATTTTCTTTGGTATACGGTGCCAAGGCTGTCTTGCCTCTCGAAATACAAATACCCTCCCTCAGAATATCTCTTCAGGATATTCTCACCAATGATGATTTCCGCCAAGAGCGGTTAGCCCAATTAGAGCTTCTTGATGAGCGTTGTCTTACGGCTCTTGACCACCTTCACATCTATCAAAAATGCATCAAGCGTGCTTATGATAAGTGACTTCATGAGTGTACCTTTAAGGTTTGTGATCTTGTCCTCAAAGAGAATCAACATGTAACCAAACTAGAAAAGAGCAAACGTGGAAAATTTTCTCCTAATTGGATTGGGCCTTACATTATCACTCACACTTATGGATCAGGCACTTATCGTTTAGCTTCGCTTAATGGTAAACCTGAGCCTGAGCCCCTTAATGCCTTGCATCTTCGACCATTCTACCTGTTGAATTCAGTGTTATATCACTTCTTATCTACGTTACGCTCGTCCCTTGAGCTCATTTACTACCACATACACTTTGTTTCCTACATCTCAAAATCAAATCAAACTCACATGGTTTGATTATCACCTCCCCTTAAATATGCCTTCCCCTTTTTAGTCTAGTCCATGACTTTAAAGTATCAAAATGACACATTCTTAATTAAACACTTATGGGATTTTCTTGAGTCAAACTTCCTACAAAACTAGATGCTTTATGCCCAACGGACATCTAGACCTCTAAATATATACATAGACTGCTCCCTTGAAGGACAGCTATATGCCAAACTATTGCTACTATTATATATAGACTGTTCCCTCGAAGGACAGCTATACACAAACACCGCATCTACTACTATAAATAGACTGCTCCCTTGAAGGATAGCTATACACAGTCAGCCTTTATCAGAAGCTTCTCGCATTGATCAGCTTCATGAAGACCTCAAGAGTAACAAAATACATATCCCTTGTAGACTTCCCTCATCGATCAGTCTATATTCAGCAAAAAATAAGCCACATTCAAAAGCACTTTTGAGTCATGGACTTGTCTATTTAGGTTTGGTTCTCTTTCGTCAGAATAATACACCTTGTAACAAGCTCTCAGCACCCTCTGCCTATATCAACCACCTCACCTCACCATTTGTCAAAGTAACAAAACTCAAGGGACATGATGTATATCTAATATATTGTGATTATACAACTCTTTTCACCTATCGACTTCTCGCCTATGCAAGGTACCTAGGGATTCAAGCTCATCCTATGTTAATATTTGGTTTGTTTATCTCTTTTCAACTACGGGACACTTTTGCCTCTTTTACTTGACTCTAGGATTGTGTGTTGACCTTAATCAGGATACGGTTCCCTACTATTTGGGTAAGCTAACTTTCACTTTACCTATACCTACATCAACATCGCCCATACCTTACCAACACCAATAACATTACCCTATCAACATCAAATTCTTATCAACCAACAAATTGCCTAACCATACCCAAATTGCCTGAATTCCCCTCTCCCTGGTCCTAAGGGAGAAACTACATCGATCTGAGGCCCCTCCTTACTTTGTGCAATGGGATATGTAGGTAGCACTTAGGAGACATGGGGTCTCCCAAGGTTAGCTCGACCATCCCCTACCATAGCCTATCATGTGTTGTGTTTTTCCTTAAAAATATAAGTATCTTCATGTATTTATATTGATAACACTCACCTCTACAACCAACCACTCGGCATGACCTAAGGCCACAACAAACCAATTGGCCCAACCCAAGGCTGCAACCAACCACTCGGCCTGACCTAAGGCCACAACAAACCAATTAGCCCAACCCAAGGCCGCAACAAACCAATTGGCCCAACCCAAGGTCGCAACCAACCACTCGGCCTGACCTAAGGCCACATCAAATCAATTAGCCCAACCCAAGGCTGCAACAAACCAATTGGCCCAACCCAAGGCCACAACCAACCAACCGGCCTGACCCAAGGCCGCAACCAACCATTTGGCCTGACCCAAGGCCGCAACCAACCATTTGGCCCGACCTAAGGCCACAACCAACCAATCAGGCCCGACCCAAGGCCACAACAAACCAATTGGCCCAACCCAAGGCCGCAACAAACTAATTGGCCCAACCCAAGGCCCACAACCAACCAACCGGCCCGACCCAAGGCCGCATCAATTAAGTACCTCGCCCGAAACCCACAAATTACAATTTTATCCACCCATCATGTAACTTTTTGTTCAATCGAGCTCACATGTTCATGTTTTAGCATGATTAGGGTACTTCACTTGATCAGTCGACCAACTTTGCCTAGACCAAGACCGTGATGTTTATCTCAACCAAACCAACCATTTGGTACTGCCGAACATGCCTAAACGTTCATGTACCTTACCCGTTATATCCCCTGGAGCTTCTTCCTATGCCTTGGATACCAGGATTATATCACCCTTGTTTGGATAAACTATTGACCTTTGCCTATGAATTGCTTGTTTGCTCTTCAAATCATGTACCCTGGTCACACTACTGCATTTCAACGTGCGTCTGCTTCTTTAGACCTACCCCACCATCTTACCATCATCTAAACACCATTTCCCTTTATCAACCCTATCCCTGATTTCACGCTACCTCAATCTGCAATAGATTTGAGGGGGATTACCTATACCCTTAACAGGGGTAACCACTTCTTATTATTGTCTGTGCAGCTTTACAAGACAAGCTACACGACAATAAGGGGCTAATGTAGACACCAAATTTGTGTCTGACGACCCCCCGTGCCCCGCATCTCATTTCGCAACCTAACCTCATCACCTAAACCTTACACAATTATTTATTAATTACCTTATAATTAATAAATCTACATCACCATACCTGCCACCTCATTTTGCCACCTCATCATGACCTAGTCTTAACCCTAAACTAACCTAATTAATACCTATAAGTTGGTCTACATCCACACCCATGACTAATGACTCCTCACCCACACCTAAAACCAACCTCATAATGACTTGACCAAGCCCGCAACTAATCCCTCGGGAGAAAAAGGAGGGAAAGTTGGCTATTTTACTAAAAATAGCCCACTTTGACTTGACCGATACCGGTTCCTACTTGACTGCCATAGGTTATGTAACCACCATCGGTTCCCTGTAAATGACCACTCCTAACCAAAAACAAAGGTTGGATTTTCATTGATCTAAAGGAGAAGTCATTGGAAAGATCCGGATTTGACTTGGCTGAGCAGAGACAAGTGAAGGAAAGAGAGAAGTTTACAGAGAAGGGCATCAAGCCCAAGACTGCAACTGAATAACCAGAGCCCAGTGACACTCATCCGAGCATCAGGAGAGGAGATAGCTCATCTTGGATTGTCAGATCATCCTAATTGATCCCTGTCTTCATCATCACAGTCCCAAAACCTGAATTTTCCATCAGGAACTAATAAGTAGTCCTTCCAAGACAAAAAGGAGTTCTTTGCAGTCGATCTGATCTTTCTCTACGGTACGTGCACACCATCTCAACATTCAACAGGTATTCCTCCTAGCCCTAACCTTTATCTGTTTCTCAAAGGAATGAAAGGATAGAAGCAAGTCTATTCCAAAAATGGAAACATTTTGTGTGAAACAGTTTGCTCTTATTTACTTTGTGTGTTATTACAAGTATAAGATAGGGAGCTTGGAGATAGCCAGATCTCCCAAGATTTACTTCCTTGTATTATTTTTTTTTGTTGAATAATGTGCATATTTATGTACATGTTCTTATTTTCTTTGAGAGGGAGGAGGGGAAGATTTGGTTTTATCCGCAGGGGATAAAGGAGGAGGAAGGCATAGGTTGGGGAGAGGTAGAGTAGAGGGAGCCATGGAGGGGGGAGGGACAGGTCGACATGGAGGAAGGAGCACATGTCGCGTGAAGGGGGGGGGGGGGGAAGGTTAGCAGGTGGGGGTGCTACTGTGAGCAGGGCCGCAGCGTGAGGGTGAAGGGGGAGGCTGTGCAAGGGACGGTAGGTGGGGGAACGATGGCCAAGGAGGGAGGAGTAGCGCAAGGGTGGGGGGCCGAACCCCCCCCCCCCCCCCCCCACCAAACATTTTTTTTTTGTTTTGTTTTATAAATCTTTGCTAAAATAAATTCAATGCGTATTTTCTTTATTTATTTTTTTATTTTTTTAAAAACGTTTTATATAATATATGTATATATATTTATATATATAATATATATAATATTAATTATATATATATATAATTACTGTTGTTACGTGTTTATATGTATATTACCATATATACAAAAGGAACAAAACAATCACAAAGTCTTCCAATGGACATATTTCACATAAGAAAAATAAACTACAATTTAGAATCCATGTGGATAAAGCAACTTAGACTAGGGTAGTATTTGTATAATAATGATCTCAACTTATATAGAACAGATTTCAACATTACAATCTTGATTAAAAAAAATAATCCTAGAAAACTGTAAAAAGATATATATATATATATATTTATTTTATTTATTTTTTAAAATTAATGCTATATATTTTAGTTCAGGTTTCTATCACAAAAGAGACTTCCTACAAGGTTTTAGTATATCTTTCAAATGCAATATCTAAATAGAATTTTCAAATTTATAAACAAGGGGAAGTATTCACCATAATGTGTATGTATATGTTTACAAGAAGGACATATTGTTCATATTTTCTTTCAAAAGAGATTACATATTTGATTCTTATATTTAAGAAAACAACAAGTACAACATATTCTTTTTCAATATTTGAAATTTTCACCTACAAAACATACACCTATACATGGCTACTCAAATTTATTACAAGACTTCTTACAAGCTTGAAGAGAGAATTTGCTCAAGAGTAGCTTACACTTGTTCAAATAAATTTACCAACACAAAGAAGAGATTTACAACAATGGGGATTCTACTAAATCATTCCTTACAAGTGAAAAAAAGTAATGACCCCAAAAAAGGGTAAGAGATGAAGAGCTCCAATCCAACTACCCACTTTCAACATGAGATCCCCATGTACATTGCCTTCAAGAGAACCAATAAGGAGAGAGATCCTGTTTGCCACCCAACCATAGGCATCATTACATGTCTCTCCCAAGGTTGAGATGCATGCTAGCCTCCCCCAATCCCATGGGAAAGAGGGCAACTAACCAAAACTTTCCCAAGATGGAGGCTAAACCAACAATGATACAAGCACACAAAAATAGGTCAAATACAAAACAAGACTCCAAATTTACAAGGAGGAGAACCAATATTATTACTCAAAAGTGGGGAAGAGAGGAGAAATTTCTCCAAACATTATATTCCAAAATGGTTGCACAAAGAAAAAATCTCCCTACCCTCCTTATTTCTCCTAAATTCAATCAAAACCCTCCTTATTCCTCCACCCTTTCTCCAAGACATTCTTGGAAGGATTTTCAAACCCTAAAGGGGTTTTCCTTACCAAGAATGGGGAAAGAGATTCAAGAAAAATTAATCAACTTCCCCACCTCAACCATTGAGTGGGAAACACTAAGACCCTACAAGGCTTGCCCATCAAGCCTTGAGGATTGAGAGGGAGAATTCCCTCTCTCTTCCCCCACAAACTCCAAAACCCCATCATGCCATATGATGGAGGGAGTAAAAACAAACAACAACAACCAAATAACAAAACCATGCAACCCATCTAAAAAACCAAGATAAATGCAACACAAGAAAAATACATAAGAGCCTACCTCAAGGAAAGCTCTCCAAAAAGCTCTCCAACTTCAAAATTTCTCCACACCTTGACTCAAGCGAATCTCAAGCTCCAAAATCCACAAGCATCCCAAGCAAGAAGTTCCCAAAAAAAGTCCCTCTCTTTTCCCATGAATGGGAATTTGAAGAGGAGCAAAAAAGCATCCTCACAAATGAGGGGGTGACATGTGTCACCCCTCTCCTTCTTCAAGGTCAAAGATGCCAAAACAAAAGAGAGAAAGGGGTAAAATTGTCTTTTTGCCCTCTTCTCCCAAATTCCCCTAAATGTTAGCAAGAAAAAATTAGTGAAACTTTTAATAAGCACTCCAATCCAAACCCCTTACATGGATGTGACCAAACAAGAGGTAAAAAGGCAGGGAAAACTCCCTCTAGCCTTGAAAATAAGCCCCCCCTACCCATTAGGTAGGGTCCAAGGGCTCATTTTTATGTTAGGGGGACTCCCAAGCTATAAAGGGGCCCCAAAAATGCCCAAAAAACCTAATTTCGGGCATTTTACATTTTTGGCACAAGGGTAGAGGGTTTGGGGACCACCCAAGGATCTCACATGTGACCCTAAACCCTTGTGATTAAGTGACTCATTAAACAAAATCAAAAAAATTAAATAAAAGTGGGATTATTAACTCCCAAAACAAGTTTACATCATAATCAACTACACTAAACAAAATTAATAATTCAAAGCACAATACATTACAAAAATTGGGGTCACTCATAGTGCCTAAAATAATAATCTCCTATACTAAGGCTTCACAAAATGAACATGGCTAGGACTCAGCCCATGGGCTGCTTGTGCAAGCTTGTGTAGCTGGATTGAATCCCACGTTCTCCTGTAAACCTATCACCTACACACTCATTGCACACATTAACCGTACTTGTGTGATAAAATATAAAATGAGACAGTAAGATATCAATAAGTTCTAAACTAGCCTAACATCCTACTGAAATCAAAATGCGACAACATGCACAATTATACTCAATATTCAAAAAGTTAGACAAGATGATAGAGTGACATATAACCATAGGATTCCACATGCAACTATCCATCAATATAATTATGTTCCAAACTCAACATCATATTCATTAGTATCCACGACATCATAAGAAAATGTGACAACATAGAAATTAAGCTAAATTTGCGCTATACACCTAAATGTCCACACATGTTTAATATGATCCAATTGTTAGGAAATATACTTTGTTAGTGCTCCCATTTGTATGGATTGAATAATATTTGTAATATATTATTATTATATGAGTTTATAACTCAATAATAATAATATACATATAGTGTGTGAGTGAAATAGTATTGTTAGTATATTATGTTATATGGTTGTTATATAAAACAATATATAACAATTATTTGTTGGTGAGTTTTAACCACTCACGTATATAGAGTGTGGGAGATATTTGTGGGAGAAGTAGTTAAGGCTACCTCCTAAAATATAGGAATTATATGTCCTATATATATGTAAATGTATCTGAACATCAATGTAAGAGAAGATGTGAATAATATATTTGGTGTTTCTACTGTGCAAACTTGTGCATTTTTATGATTTGGTATCAGAGCAATATCTGATCCTTTGTAATGGAATTCTAATGATAATGAGGGACATTCCTTCATTTTTCCCTGTGCATGGCGAAACTATTATAGCGAGCTCTTTTAAACCCTAGTTCGCTTGAAGGAATTGGTAGCTCCTAGTGCATGCTATATTTTATGTGTCCTGAACATACACACTGAGGAGAAGCATAAAAGTCTGTGGCTCTAGAGAAGCAGCATCAAAACATGGAGTCTCTCCATCCAGAATTTGTGTAGATCTAGCATCGATTCAAGCATTTAAAGATTGGCAAACCTGCATACACATTACATTCTGCCATTCTCCTACCTACGCACACATTACAGTCTTCTCCATTTCTTCCGTTGGGCTAGCATCCGCGTGGCATTTGCATTCAACGTGTATCATTGATCTCTGCTCGAGTTAAATTGCTTTCACAATGCATCGATATTTCCCCCACGGCTTGATCTGCTCCCAATGCTTCCACAACCTGATAGTACATCCCCAAATCTACGTTCAACTCTAACACTCATCACTTACATGTTGGCTGAATCATAGGCGGAATTTCTATCTTCATCAGATTCATCGTTGGTCAGATTCTACATCTACAACATCAGTCTGGGAGTCAGATTTCACCTCCAGGAACCTTTCGCATTGATGTTCGTAGAATCACATGCACGCTTCCACCGTCGACTCAACATTGAATAGACAGTTGTCAACTCCATGAAGACATACCATGTTGTCATCTTCTGTGTAACGTCACCCAAACCATTGTCCATGTTTCCATGCATTAATTCATGCTTATATTTCTTCAAAGGTACCACGTAATTAGTCAAAGTCATGTTGAATATGTTTTGCAAAGTTATAATCGTTTGTGTTAAAATTTGGTTGTCGAATTTTGCTTGCTTGTATAGTCGATAGGTAGTTTGTGAGTTGTGTGATAACATTCTAAAGTCCGCTGCCTTTCATTGTCATTTTGTGGAGATAAGTCAATTTTTAATTATTTAGTTAGAGATATTTCTCTTCACACTATAAGAGTAATAAGTGTGTATTTTTGTTTAGTGTCTGTTTAGGGCTTATATCAGATTCTAGTTTACATTGTCTTTATAAATAAGCCTGTTGTATACTTTTGTGTCAAAGTGTTGTTATAAAGTAGTCTTTGTAAAAGAGTAGTCACGTAAAAAATAAAGTCCGTTAATATGATATGACTATAGTCAATAGTCATTATAGTATAAAATTGTCAAAAGATTCAAGTTGTATGTCTATTTGAAAGTTTCATAAGGAGAGTCTTTGTTAAAGTCAGTGTTTTGGTCATTTTGTAGTTTTAAAAAAAATAAAAATTTCCTTACGAATGCATTTTCGGTTCAACCCGACATTCGATTTAGGCATATAATTGAGCCTCGATTCAAATTCAGCTGAGCTAGCAGCAATTGACAGGAGGTAGGAGGCAAACGGAGGTTGGAGGTCATTCAGTGACCTCTTGTCACTCGCCAATGACGGGGGCCACACAGATGATTTGGTGGCATTTGTTTTCAGTTGTGTGTTTGCTTCAGTTTGCAGTGATCCTATTTTCAATAAGTGGAAATTTCACATATAGGGGGGGAACATGATCCAATGTTCCATTTCCATTATGTCAATGTTTTTCTATGTATGTAATGAGCAACAGATGTCAGCATAATTTCCTATGTTATTCCCTACAGTGAGATATTGATGAGGGCTGAGAATAGTACTTTGCATATCATGATGTGGTTGTAGGTAAACCACTTGAAAAGCTTCATTTGTGGTTTGTGGTAAACCAATAGCAAAACCACCATTCTTGGTTGTTGGTAATCCATTTGCAAAACTATCACTTTGTGGTTTGTGGTAAACCAATTGCAAAACCACCATTCTCGGTTTGTGGTCAACCATTTGCAAAACCATCCTTGAGGTTTGTGATCATCCTGTGAAAATCACCAGATCATGAGCAGGAGCAAGTACAAAGGCAGGTTTTCCCCATGTTTGCACTAAGGGGGGGAATGTTGGGAAATATACTTTGTTAGTGCTCCCATTTGTATGGATTGAATAATATTTGTAATATATTATTATTATATGATTTTATAACTCAATAATAATAATATACATATAGTGTGTGAGTGAAATAGTATTGTTAGTATATTATGTTATATGGTTGTTATATAAAACAACATATAACAATTATTTGTTGGTGAGTTTTAACCACTCACGTATATAGAGTGTGGGAGATATTCGTGGGAGAAGTAGTTAAGGCTACCTCCTAAAATATAGGAATTATATGTCCTATATATATGTAAATGTATCTGAATGTAAGAGAAGATGTGAATAATATATTTCGGTGTTTCTGCTATGCAAACTTGTGCATTTTTATGATTTGGTATCAGAGCAATATCTAATCCTTTGTAATGGAATTCTAAGGATAATGAGGGACAACTACATTTTTTCCCTATGCATGGTGAAACTATTATAGCGAGCTCTTTAAACCCTAGTTCGCTGAAGGAATTGGTAGCTCCTGGTGCATGCTATATTTTATGTGTCCTGAACATACACACTGAGGAGAAGTAGAAAAGTCCGTGGCTCTAGAGAAGCAACATCAAAACATGGAGTCTCTCCATCCAGAATTTGTGTAGATCTAGCATCAATTCAAGCATTTAAAGATTGGCGAACCTGCATACACATTACAGTCTGCCATTCTCCTACCTGCGCACACATTACAGTCTTCTCCATTTCTTCCGTTGGGCTAACATCCACGTGGCATTTGCATTCAACGTGTATCATTGATCTCTGCTCGAGTTAAATTACTTTCACAATGCATCGATATTTCCCCCATGGCTTGATCCTCTCCTAATGCTTCCACAACCTGATAGTACATCCCCAAATCTACATTCAACTCTAACACTCATCACTTACATGTTGGCTGAATCATAGGTAGAATTTCTATCTTCATCAGATTCATCGTTGGCAGATTCTACATCTACAACATCAGTCTGGGAGTCAGATTTCACTTCCAGGAACCTTTTGCATTGATGTTCGCAGAATCACATGCACGCTTCCACCGTCGACTCAACATTGAATAGACAGTTGTCACCTCCATGAAGACATACCATTGTCATCTTCTGTGTAACGTCACCCAAACCATTGTCCATGTTTCCATGCATTAATTCATGCTTATATTTCTTCAAAGGTACCACGTAATTTGTCAAAGTCATGTTGAATATGTTTTGCAAAGTTATAATCGTTTGTGTCAAAATTTGGCTGTCGAATTTTGCTTGCTTGTATAGTCGATAGGTAGTTTGCGAGTTGTGTGATAACATTCTAAAGTCCGCTGCCTTTCATTGTCATTTTGTGGAGATAAGTCAATTTTTAATTATTTAGTTAGAGATATTTCTCTTCACACTATAAGAGTAATAAGTGTGTATTTTTGTTTAGTGTCTGTTTAGGGCTTATATCAGATTCTAGTTTACATTGTCTTTGTAAATAAGCCTGTTGTATACTTTTGTGTCAAAGTGTTGTTATAAAGTATTCTTTGTAAAAGAGTAGTCACGTAAAAAATAAAGTCCGTTAATATGATATGACTATAGTCAATAGTCATTATAGTATAAAATTGTCAAAAGATTCAAGTTGTATGTCTATTTGAAAGTTTCATAAGGAGAGTCTTTGTTAAAGTCAGTGTTTTGGTCATTTTGTAGTCGTAAAAAAAAAAAAATTTCCTTACGAATGCATTTTCGGTTGAACCTGACATTCGATTTAGGCATATAATTGAGCCTCGATTCAAATTCAGCTGAGCGAGCAGAAATGGATAGGAGGTAGGAGGCAAATGGAGGTTGGAGGTCATTCAACGACCTCTCGTTAGTCACTAACGACGGGGCTGCACAGATGATTTGGTGGCATTTGTTTTTAGTTTTGTGTTTGCTTTAGTTTACAGTGATCCTATTTTCAATAAGTGGAAATTTCACATATAGGGGGGGAACATGATCCAATGTTCCATTTCCATTATGTCAGTGTTTTTCTATGTATGTATGAGCAACAGATGTCAGCAAAATTTTCTATGTTATTCCCTACAGTGAGATATTGATGAGGGCTGAGAATAGTACTTTGCATATCATGATGTGGTTGTAGGTAAACCACTTGAAAAGCTTCATTTATGGTTTGTGGTAAACCAATAGCAAAACCACCATTCTTGGTTGTTGGTAATCCATTTTCAAAACTATCACTTTGTGGTTTGTGGTAAACCAATTGCAAAACCACCATTCTCAGTTTGTGGTCGACCATTTGCAAAACCATCATTGAGGTTTGTGATCATCCTGTGAAAATCCCCAGATCATGAGTAGGAGCAAGTACAAAGGCAGGTTTTCCCCATGTTCACACTAAGGGGGGGAATGTTGGGAAATATACTTTGTTAGTGCTCCCATTTGTATGGATTGAATAATATTTGTAATATATTATTATTATATGAGTTTATAACTCAATAATAATAATATACATATAGTGTGTGAGTGAAATAGTATTGTTAGTATATTATGTTATATGGTTGCTATATAAAACAACATATAACAATTATTTGTTGGTGAGTTTTAACTACTCACGTATATAGAGTGTGGGAGATATTCGTGGGAGAAGTAGTTAAGGCTACCTCCTAAAATATAGGAATTATATGTCCTATATATATGTAAATGTATCTGAATGTAAGAGAAGATGTGAATAATATATTTCGTGTTTCTGCTGTGCAAACTTGTGCATTTTTATGATTCTCTAATATAATGTCCACGATATAACAACACTCTGTCAAAACATGTCTATGAGAAAAGAACAATAAGCTACTGAGCTATAAAAAGTGTGGGTACTACATCCCCCTCTACTAAAATTAGACTTCCTCTTGGAAGTCAATTAAAGAGACAGGGATATCTAGCCCTCAATGACATCACATCCTCCCAGGTAGCTGTTGTCTTATCATATCGGTCCCACTGTACTCTAACCTGGTCCAAGTCTTGACCCTGAAGAGCCAACCTCTAGTACTCTAGAATGCGTACGGGTCCAGTCTCCACTTTCCTCTGTCCTCTACCTGTAGTGCCGACCAATCCAAAACATGAGTAGCATCAGGTACATATCTACATAGTAAAGAAACATGAAAAACATCATGGGCCCATGTAAGGCTTGGTGGCAAAGCTAGGCAATAGGAAACTGGACCGATGACCTCTAAAATATCAAAAGGCCCCAAAAAACGAGGCGATAGCTTAGAGCCCTTTCCATAACGAATCAGACTCTTATGCGGGCATACTCTCAAGAAGACTTTATCACCCACTAAAAAGTGACGATCAATCCTCTTAGTGTCTGCATACACCTTCTGGCATGCTCTGGCCTGCTCAAGACACTGTCTAATCAGAACAACCTGCTGCTCTAAATCCTAAAGATAGGCTGGTCCCAGAATAACCCTATCATCTAGTCTATCCCAACTCAAAGGTTTCTTGCAAGGTCATCCATACAAATCCTGGTAAGGAGCCATACCAATGGAACTATGATAACTGTTGTTGTAAGCAAACTCAACTAAATGCAAATAATCTTCACATTTCTTCTGCTGATCCATCACATAAATTCTTAACATGTCCTCTAACACTTGATTAACCCTCTATGTCTACCCATCTGTCTCTAGATGATAAGCTAAACTAAAATTGATCTGAGTACCCAGAGTGGCTTGAAAAGAAGTTCGGAAAATTGAAGTGTAGATAGTATCCCTGTCATTGATGATGGTCTTCAGAATCCCATGCAACCTAACAATGTCCTCCATAAATACCTTGGCAATGGCCTAAGCATTATAGGTGACCTTGGTTGGTGAAAAATGCACAACCTTGGTCAACTTATCTACAGTGACCATAATGGCATCATGATGATAAGAAGACATAGGAAGTCCGACAATGAAATCCATGGAAATCACATCCCATTTCCACTCGAGAATATCATGAGGGTGTAAAAGTCTTGTAGGATGTGAATGCTCTGCCTTAACCCTCTAACACTCAAGGCATCGTGCAACAAAATATGCTATGTCCCATCGGAGACCAGGCCAAGAATATAACTCTCTCAGATCAGCATGCATTTTCTTCACTCTTGGATGTGCCGCATATGGGGCTCGATGAGCCTCTGAGATGATGAAGCTACGTAGATCACCTGACTTAGGCACGTAGATGCACGTGTGGAACCGAAGAAAACCATCTATCTCTAAAACACACCTAGAATATCTACCCTCTAAAGAACCCTGTGACTCCAACATCTGTCTAGCTCCCTCATAAAATTTGTCCTCTGGAAGGTGCTCAATAATCCTACCTCTCAAATCTGACTGAAGTGTCAATGAAGCAAGCACATGTCGTCGTCTACTAAGTGCATCTGCAACAAAATTTTCCTTCCCTTTGATATACTGAACCTCCGTGTCATACTCACATAGGAACTCCATCCAACGCCATTGATGAGCGTTGAGGTTCGGCTATGAGAAAATATGTTGCAAGCTACGATGGTTTGTCCTCAAAATGAAAGGTCTACCCAAAATGAAATGTCACCAATGCACTAGAGAATGAAAAACTACTGCAAGTTCCAAGTCACGAGTAGGATAATTAAGTTCATAGTCCTTGAGCTTACGAGACTCAAAAGTAATGACCCGACGCTCCTGCATAAGAACTACCCCCAAACCCTCTAGTGATGCATCAGTACAAACAACAAAATCCTCTTTCGGGTCTGGAACTACTAAGATGGGTGCCGTGGTTAACCTTTCCTTAAGAAAATGAAAGGCCTGCTCACACTTCTCTGAAAAATCAAAATCCTTCCCTTTCCTCTGAAGAGAAGTGATAGGGTGAGCAATCCTAGAAAAGTTCTGTATGAACCTGCAGTAATACCTTACCAAACCCATGAAACTCCTTACCTCAATAACTGAAGTGGGTGCTTGCCAGTCTGAGATAGCCTGTATCTTAGAGGGATCTACGGAGATACCCTCACCTAATATGATATGACCCAAGTACTGAATCTTTGTCTGAAAGAAGCTACATTTTTCCAAGTTCCCATACAACTTTTGCTCTCTCAAAACCTGAAGTACCTACCTCAAATTCTCCTCATGTTCCTCCTCAGAATGAGAATAAATCAATATTTCATCAAGGAACACTAGGAAAAAGCGATCCAAAAATGTCTTGAATACTCCATTCATGAGGCTCATGAAGACTGTTGGGGCATTGGTTAAACCAAATGGAACCATTGTGAACTCATAACACCCATAACATGTGTGAAATGATGTCTTGTGAATGTCTACATCTGAAATGTGCAACTGATGATATCCTGACTTGAGATTGATTTTGGAGAATACTCTCACTCCCCGCATCTGATCAAACAAGTCATCAATCCTAGGGAGCGGATAACGGTTCTTTATTGTGACTTTATTGAGCTGTCTGAAGTCTACACAAAGCCTGAGAGAACCATCCTTCTTCTTCACAAATATGAATGGAGCTCCCCAAGGAGATACACTAGGGCGAATGAGACCCTTATACAAAAATTCCTCTAACTTAATCTTGAGCTCATGAAGCTCTGGGGTCGTCATCCGATAAGGTTCACTGGAAACTGGTGCTGATCCAGGTACTAAATCAATGGTGAAATCTACCTCTCTATGGGATGGTAACCCTGGAAGCTCACCTGGAAAAAAATTTACATACTCCCTCAAAACTACATGATCATCTAAGGGTGAATACTCTGGAATACTCTCAAATCAATCACTAATGGTAATAGCAAACAACTAACACCCTTACGCAGGCTCCGCTTGAGTTGCTCAGCCGATATCATGTGCAAGGAGATAGGTCTCTACATTCCTGATATCACAACTGCACTCCCAAGATCATCCTAACACTCAATGACCTTATTTCTATAATCCACCTTAGCTTGATGAGTCTCGAGCCAATCCATACCTAAAACTACCTGATAGGAACCTAGAGGGATAACTTAGAGGTCAAGAGTAGTGAAGGCTCCTGAATCAAGTACGCAACTCTCCACATACGAGTCCATGGTGAGTTTGGCCCCAGAGGCCAACTCAACCTACCAACTATCTAGTTTCCTAGCCCACACTGGTCCACTATAGAAGGTGATATAAAGGAATCTGAAGCACCTGAATCAAAACGTACTAATATAGAAATACGCCTGATAGTACCTGTCGTCTCAATGACTGTGGCCTGATGCTCAGCCTGACGGTTATCAACTGCTGTCTATACACGATGAGTGTGTCCTACATCACCCACCGTCTACTCGGATCTAGCAGCTCTCTGTGGATCCATGGTATTGGGTTTGTGTGGGTACATGCGCACATAGTGATCAAGAGATCCACAAATAAAACATCCTACCATACCCCTCTGAGATGGGGTCCCTCCTGTACTCTAGTGTACTGATCCTACCAGTCCAACCCTAGCAGACTGCTATGTATGAGTTGGCTGTACCGCTTGAGTGCCCTACCTCCTATCCCTAGCTCCACCAAAACCTCCTCTAGAAATACCTCTCTGAAATCCCTGTGTCTGACTAGCCCCCTGTTTCGGGTGGCCCTGTTGCTGTGTCTTTCACTACAGTTGTGGTGAAGCCCTCGTGGCTGTAGACAGAGGCCAAAATCCTCCTAAAGGGGGTGGTGTAGTACCTCATGACCTCTGACTCTGAAAGGCATGTATCATCTCCTGAAACTTTCTCTTGTTCCTGTCTTGGTGCTCCTATGCGTTGGTCCTGTTCTCCTCAGCTAAGTAGGCCTTCTCAAGTGTGGGAGGAGATAACATCCTAACTGCTCCTGCTATATCTACATTAAGGGCTCGAATAAACCTATTAACCTATAATTTCTCATCTCGCAGATAGTCCACCTACTGTAGGAGATCTAGGAACCTGCTCTCATACTATGCTACTATGCCAGATCCCTGTCATAAGTCATGAAACTCATTAATCCTCTTCTGTAAAAATTTTTCTTACATATAGCGAGCCCTAAATCTCTCCTCGAACATCTCCCAGGTCACTTTCTCTAGAGTCAAATGGAGCTTCCGCTCCTCATTCCTCCACCAAACGCCTGCTGCATCTCGGAGGAGGTGTATGGCGAACCTTGCCTTGACATTGCTCTCGTAAGAGTGTAAGCCAAAGCAACTATCCAAGCTAAGGAGCCACGAGTCAACCCCAAATCCATCTATAGAGCCAATGTAGGTGGGCAGCGGTAAGCGAAGGAGATCCCTGATCATGCTGCATGTATCTCAATCCTGGCAATGTAGTCTAATAGGCGAAGGGGGTCACCTATCTTCGAATGGTCCCTCGAGACTATGTGAGCAGATACAACGGAATGAGGCTACCCTCATGTGATGAACGGAAGGGCTACGTGACCTCTCCCTCCTCAGTGTGTCATGCTCTAGTGGCTCTGAATGCACGTTCTCACCTATCGGATCCTCATCTCCCACTAGTGCCTCCACTCTCATCTCCTACGGTGGTGGTAGACGTTGCTTCACAACGCCTATCAGTTGGTGCAAGGCCTCTAATATCCTAGTCCCAAATTCAGGTGCCGACGACTCCCGCGTAGGTGCACTACGCCCCAAACCTCTCGTTGATCGTCTTCGCTTAGGCGCCATCCTATGCACAAGGTGAGCTAAGGAGTTATTAAATAGTTGTGGATGGTGTTTAATTATTATTTTTATTATTATTATTTTATCCATTTATTAAATTTAATGTTATTAACATTACCATTAACCATTTTAATTAGTTACCCAGGGTCTGTGAGTGTGAACCTCACTCTGATACCAAATGTAATGGCCATTCCTGGGACAATGAAACTGAAACAGAAGTTACTAACAATTTGGGGTAATTTTTTTTGTTAAAGTTAATTAGTACTATTCCATCATTACTCTCATTCTTGATAGTAAAAAGTTTTATTCTAACTTAATTTACCTAATTAAATTAATTACCAATCTAATCCCATTTTTGACTATTTACTTATCTGTTAAATTTATTAGGGCCAGAATTTGCAAAACTACACTCCTATTTTATTCACCCTCTTCTCCTTCACTTAACTCTCCACACTCATTTTGTTTAAAATTTATTTACCCTTCCCACTATATTTCCCTTATCCAAGGTATGTAGGGTCTTATTTTAGCCCTAGGATCTAACAAATCTCAGCCCTAGATCTAATTTTGACCTAAATCTCTTTATCTCTTTCTTTTCTTTTCATTTCCATGTTGTTTTCTCTTATTTACTTTGTGTGTTATTGCAGGTAGAAGACAGGGAGCTTGGAGATAGCCAGATCCCCCAAGATTTACTTCCTTGTACTATTTTTTTTTGCTGAATAATGTGCATATTTATGTATATGTTCTTATTTTCTTTGAGAGGAAGGAGGGGCAGATTTGGTTTTATCTGCAGGGGATGAAGGAGGAGGAAGGCACAGGTTGGGGAGAGGCTGAGTAGAGGGAGCTATGGAGGGGGGAGGGACAGGTCTACATGGAGGAAGGAGCACAGGTCGCGTGAAGGGGGGGGAGGGCGGCAGGTGGGGGTGCTGTTGTGAGCAGGATGCAACGTGAGGGTGAAGGGGGAGGCTGTGCGAGGGACGTTAGGTAGGGGAACAACGTCTAAGAAGGGAGGAGCAGCACAGGGGTGGGGGGCCAAACCCCCCCCCCCGCCCCCAACAAACATAGTTTTTTTTGTTTTGTTTTGTTAAATCTTTGCTAAAAGAAATTCAATACGTATTTTCTTTATTTTTATTTTTATTTTTTAAAAACGTTTTATATAATATATGTATATATATATAATATTAATTATATATATAATTACTGTTGTTTCATGTTTATATGTATATTACCATATATACAAAAGGAACAAAACAATCACAAAGTCTTTCAATGGACATATTTCACATAAGAAAAATAAATCTGTAATTTAAAATCCACGTGGATAAAGCAACTTAGACTAGGGTTGCATTTTTTTTGTAAAACTGAATAAGATCATTTTATACACAAGAATGTATAATAATGATCTCAACTTATATAGAAAAGATTTCAACATTACAATCTTGATAAAAAAAAAAGAATCTTAGAAAACTATAAAAAGAGAAATATATTTATTTATTTTTTATTTTATTTTTTAAAATTAATGTTGTATGTTTTAGTTCAGGTTTCTATCACAAAAGAGACTTCCTACAAGGTTTTAGTATATCTTTCAAATGGAATATCTAAATAGACTTTTTAGATTTATAAACAAGGGGAAGTATTCACCATAATGTGTATGTATATGTTTACAAGAAGGACATATGTTCAAAATTTCTTTCAAAAGAGATTAAATATTTGATTCTTATATTTAAGAAAACAACAAGTACAACATATCCTTTTTTAAGATTTGAAATTTTCACCTACAAAACATACACCAATACATGGCTACTCAAATTTATTACAAGACTTCTTACAAGCTTGAAGAGAGAATTTGCTCAAGAGTAGCGTACACTAGTTCAAAGAAATTTACCAACACAAAGAAAAGATTTACAACAATGGGGATTCTACTAAATCATTCCTTACAAGTGACAAGAAGTAATGACCCCAAAAAATGGTAAGAGATGAAGAGCTCCAATCTAACAACCCACTTTCAACATGAGATCCCCATGTACATTGCCTTTAAGAGAACTAATAAGGAGAGAGATCATGTTTTCCACCCAACCATAGGTATCATTACATGCCTCTCCCAAGGTTGGGATGCAAACTAGCCTCCCCCAAGCCCATGGTAAAGAGGGAAACTAACCAAAACTTGCCTAAGATGGAAGGTAAACCAATAATGATACAAGCACACAAAAATAGGTCAAATACAAAACAAGACTCCAAATTTACAAGGAGGAGAACCCATGTTCTTCCTCAAAAGTGGGGAAGAGAGGAGAAAGTTTTCCAAACATTATATTCCAAAATGCTTGCACAAAGAAAAAATCTCCCTACCCTCCTTATTGCTCCTAAATTCAATCAAAACCCTCCTTATTCCTCCACCCTTTCTCCAAGTCCTTCTTGGAAGGATTTTCAAACCCCAAAGGGGTTTCCTTACCAAGAATGTGGAAAGAGATTCAAGCCAAATGAATCAACTTCCCCACCTCAACCATTGAGGGGAAACACTAAGACCCTACAAGGCTTTCCCATCAAGCCTTGAGGATTGAGAGGGAGAATTCCCTCTCTCTTCCCCCACAAACTCCAAAACCCCATCATGCCATATGATGGAAAAAACAACAACAACCAAATAACAAAACCATGCAACCCATCTAAAAACCAAGATAAATGCAAAAAAGTAAAATACATAAGAGCCTACCTCAAGGAAAGATCTCCAAAAAGCTCTCCAACTTCAAAATTTCTCCACACCTTGACTCACGCCAATCTCAAGCTCTAAAATCCACAAGCATCCCAAGCAAGAAGTTCCCAAAAAATGTCCCTCTCTTTTCCCATGAATGGGAATTTGAAGAGGAGCAAGCAAGAATCCTCACAAATGAGGGGGTGACATGTGTCGCCCCTCTCTTTCTTCAAGGTCAAAGATGCCAAAACAAAAGAGAAAAAGGGTAAAATTGTCTTTTTTCCCTCTTCTCCTAAATTCCCCTAAATGTTAGTAAGATAAAATTAGTGAAACTTTTTATAAGCACTCCAATCCAAACCACTTACATGGATGTGACCAACAAGAGGTAAAAAGGGAGGGAAAACTCCCTCTAGCCTTGAAAATAAGCCCCCCTACCCATTAGGTAGGGTCCAAGGGCTCACTTTTATGTTAGGGGGACTCCCAAGCTACAAAGGGGTCCCCAAAAATGCCAAAAATAACCTAATTTCGGGTTTTTTGCATTTTTGGCACAAGGGTAGAGGGTGTGGGGACCACCCAAGGGTCTCACATGTGACCCTAAACCCTTGTGATTAAGTTAATCATTAAACAAAATCAAAAAAATTAAATAAAAGTGGGATTATTAACTCCCAAAACAAGTTTACATCATAATCAACTACCCTAAAAAAAATTAATAATTCAAAGCACAATACATTACAAAAATTGGCGTCACTCATAGTGCCCAAAATAATAATCTCCTATACTAAGGCTTCACACAATGAACATGGCTTGGACTCAACCCGTGGGCTGTTTGTGTAAGCTTGTGTAGGTTGCCTAAATCCCTGTTCTCTTGTAAACATGTCACCTACACACTCATTGCACACATTAACTGTACATATTTGATAAAATATAAAATGACATAGTAATAAATCTATAAGTTTTAAACTAGCCTAACATCCTACTGAAATCAAAATGCGACAACGTGCACAATTATATTCAATATTCCAAAAGTTAGACAAGATGATAGAGTGACATATAACCATAGGATTCCACATGCAACAATTATCCATCAGTATAATTATGTTCCAAACTCAGCATCATATTCATTAGTATCCATGACATCATAAGAAAATGCGACAATAGAGAAATTAAGATAAATTAGTGCTATACGCCTGAATTTCCACACATGTCTAATAAGATCCAATCTCTAATATAATGTCCATGATATAATAACACTCTGTCAAAAACATTTCTATGAGCAAAGAACAACAAGATACTGAGCTATAAAAAGTTTGGGCACTACAATGTTTTTTATTTAAAAGATTGATAATATTCAGATGATCACCCTCAATTATAATATTGGAAATATTACATTCCCTGGCAAGTCTTATTCCCCAAAGAGCAGCAAGAGCTTTAGAGTAGTGATTAGTTTGTCTACCCATTTTTTACCAAAAAAACAAGCAATAAAAAAGCCTTTATGATCTCTAATGACTCCCCCACCTCCAGAATCTCCAGGATTACCTTTTGAGGCCCCATCAAAATTCATCTTATGCCAAGCACTGGGAGGTTGAATCCATCAGATAGTGGATCTATTAATACTATTATTATTCTTGTTCAAAATAGTGCCAATATTCCAAGCAGCTAGAATGTTCTCTTCTTCCTCGAGGTAAAGTCTATTTTTGGGGGGTTTGAATCTTTCAATGTTGTCTTTCACAACAATGATAATTTCTTTGTAAACTTTTTTGCGTAACTTTATGGTATTCTTGAAAATGACATCATTACGAGCTTTCCAAACTCGCCACATGGTGTGGGGGAGAACTGGTTGCCATAATCTCCTCACAACACAATGTTTGTAAGGAGAGTTCCATTGTTCCTAGTCCTGAAGACAAGTATGAGGAAAGATCCATTCCTGATTGAAGTTTTCTAAAATGAGATGCCAAATTTTGGAAGTGTACTTACAATGAAGAAAGAGGTGTTTGATATCTTCTGCTTCTTCCTGACACATGCAGCATCTGTTAGGCATGATGAATCCTTTCCTAATAAGATTGTCATTAGTTAGGATATTACCTTTAATGATAAGCCACTAGAAAAAATTTACTCTCGGGGGTTAGCTCGGGCATCCATAGCTTATGCCACTCAATATCACTTTCAATAGAGGAAAAGAAAGAGTTGTATCTAGATTGAACCGAGTACTCTCCATCAAAGGAATCTTTCCAAATGAGTTCATCCTTATGATTTTGAGGACTGATATGGATAAGGGAGAGATGAATCTACATGGATGCAACAGAAGACTGCACATTATCCTCATCTACTCTGAGCTGTTTCTATTTCCTTTTATTTTCAACCACCTCAATATAGTCCTGAACTTTTTGCCCAAAATTTCTAATTAAGTTGTCCTTAATGTGACCATAAAAGGAAATCTAGTTTACATCAGACCATTTGTCAGTCCAAAAATCAATGTCTTGTCCATCCTTAAGCTTCCAACTACCTCCGTGAGAGAGAATATGGCTGATTTGTAGAAGATTGTTCCAGAAAATTGAGCCATTCAGAAGATATTGATCAAAAAGGAAGGAATACATGCTTTGATTGGAAAGGTATTTGGTTTTGATCAACTCTGTCCAAGGCTTATTCTCTTTTATGAGTCTCCAACCTAACTTTGTAATAAAAGCAACATTCATAAGCTTGATATCTTTGATTCCTAAACCCCCAATCCTCTTTGGTTTACAAACTTGCTCCCAAACAACTAAATGGTATCTAAACCTATCTTCAGTACCATGCCATAATTTTTTTTTTTGAATTTTTTCAATGCTATTCATCACTGTTGTTAGAATGTTGAACATTGACATGATATAAATAGGTAAGTTCTAAAGAGTTCTTTTTATCAATAAACACTTTCCTGCACTTGAAAGTAAAGCTCCTTTCAATCCAGCTAGTTTTTTTTAAATCTCTTAAGAAGATCATTCCAAACCTCATTAGAGACCTTACTAATACTCATAGGGAGCCCTAAATAAGTAGCTGGGAGGGAATTAATAGTACATCCAAGAATGAGAGAAATATTTCTTTTCCTTTCAATAGGAATATTGAAAAAATAGATAGAGCTTTTGTCAAAATTAACTTTTTGTCCCAAGGCTTCCTCATAAAATCTAAGGATAGTTTTGATAGCCTTAGCTTCAATTATTGAGGCCATTAGAAGCAGGAGAGTGTCATCAGCAAACTACTGGTGAGAGGAAACCTGGTTGCTAGAAGTAGGTTAAAACCCCTTTATCATACCAATATGGATATATTTTGAGATAGAACTGGCTTAGATTGTCAGCCATTATAATGAACAACAAAGGGGAAATGGGGGGTCCCCTTGTCTAATCCCTCTATTGCTGGCAAAAAAAACCAACCGGTTCACCATTAACAACCACTGAGAATCTAGATGAAGATATGTAAGCATGTATTATTTTCTTGAATTTATTTTGAAATCCAAACTTGGATAAAACCTCATCCATGAATTTCCAAGAGACTCTGTCAAAAGCCTTATGCATGTCTAACTTGATAACCATCCCAGCCTTTTTACTTTTATCCATTGAATGAATAGTTTCATGAACCATAATAACACCATCCTGAATAATTCTACCTTGGATGAATCCTCTCTGCTGTTGAGAGATAATTTCCATAAGAATAGGTTGCAGCCTAGTGGTTAAAATCTTTGTGAAGATTTGATATATTATATTAACTAGACTAATTGGCCTAAAATCTTTGAAATCCTTTGCATCCAACTTTTTAGGAGCAAGCAAAATATGTGTATTGTTTAACTCTTTTATGAGATTTCCAGTTCTATAGAGCTCATTAACAGCTTTCAACAGATCTTCGGAGAAAATTTTCCAACATCTCTGGAAGAATTTTACAGAAAAACCATCAGGACCCGGAGCCTTATCCCCTTCTAGAGTAAAAACAACATTTTTTAATTCCTCGATGGTGACTGATTTGGAAAGATTCTTAAATCTCTCTGCAGGCAGAAAATTATTAGGAATGGAGTCTAATAGAAAGGATGTCGCTTGCTCATTATAGGAATTATTCTCAGTGAGTAGATTCTTGTAGCATTTGAGGGCTTCATCTTTGATTTCTTCAGAATCTGTAGTAATGGTCCCATTACCCTTTGAGACTTCAGCAATTTTGTTACAAGGCCTATGTTTGAGGGTTGTCATATGAATTTTTTTTGTATTTCTATCTCCTGCTTTTAACCAAAGGGCTCTAGAATTCATTCTCCAAAAGGACTCCTCACAACTGTTTATATTATGCAGGGTAGAGAGAATATTTTTTTCCTTTTGATGGCCCTCGAGGGTCATACCTTTCAAAGAGACTTTAAGCTCAAACTCTTCAAGCTGCTGTTTAAGATCTTTCTTTTTTTCAAAAATATTCCCAAAAACCTCTTTATTCCAGATTCTAACCTTTTACTTCACATTTTCAGCTTTTGGAGAAGCCTGAATTGAGCAGTTCCAGTCCCTTCCCAAGACCACCATTCTTTAATTCTGTCCAGAATGTCCTCATTCTCAAGCCACATCTTTTCAAATTTAAAATTGCAGTGGAAGGGTTTTGACCAATTGAAGAAATTAAGGGAAATAGGATTGTAGTATGAACCCATTTTGGGAAGGAAGGAGAGATGGGAATTCTAATCTAAGATCCAGTTAGTAGAAATAAGAGCTCTATCCAATCTAACCCGAATCATATTTTCCCCAATTCTTTTGTTAGACTAGGTGTATTGATTACCATGAAGTTCAATGTCTATGAGATTAAGAGTCGATATGTAGCCAACAAAATCTTCCATGTTGATAGATAAATCCGAGTTCCCTCTAAAATTTTCCCCCAAATTTAAAGGAGTTTTAAAGTCCCCCATTATCAACCAGTTCATATCCTCAAAGTTATTTCAAAACAAGACTAACCCCTTTCCACAAATTTCTTCTACCAGCAACAGTATTAGGAGCATAAATATTGAAAAGGATCCAGCTAGAATTATTCTCAAGGCTTTTAAAAATTATAGCTAAATGATTCTAAGAGGATGAAAGTACATTACCATGAACATTTTTAGTGTTCCAGAAGACCGCTAAGCCTCCAGAAGCACCTTGAGAATCAACAGCAGCAAAGGCAGAATTCTCCCAGAATTTTTTTTTGCAATCTTCAATAGCTTTGTTTTTCATTTTCATTTCTTGAATTAGAAGGATGTTGGGCCTGATTGATCTTTTGATTTACTTAAGAATTCATTGTTTAGGTACCCCATTGAGCCCTCTGACATTCCAAGAAATAACCTTCATTAAAAAAGTTTTGGGGGATGTAGTTTCCGGATGGTTCAAAAGCCTTTGAGTACCATCTGTAATTTCTTTCTCAGTTTCTTTTTCTCTTACTTCCCTCTTGGATAGTCTGCCTTTTCTATAGGTGACTCCAATGTTTGTAGTTCTCTTGAAATTAGCCCTTGTGATTCTTGAGGTGGAAGCTTCCCAACTTCCTATCTATTTCTTTTTATCACTTAAAAGTGATTCTGGAATTTCTTCAGATCCTTTTAGGATTCGTTTCTTACTTCTCACTATGGTGAATCCACCATTATCACAGTCCGATATACCTTTTCTTTAGAGTAGGATTAATTATCCCTTCCTCTTTTACTTTATCAAAATCAAGTTGTTGAACTATTTTAGAAGTGAGCTCCTCCATATCTGCAAACTCTGCATCCTGGTTTAGATCTCTTGCTATGGATTCCAGAATATATTGGGTTTTTCCTTGTCTCATCTTGTGTATCTCCAGAGAGCTGTTCTTAGTTATCAGTTCTTGATGAGGAAAAAGAGTAATTTTTTCCATCTCTTCATCCTTAGAAGTGGTTTAAACGAATGTAAAATTTTTAATTTTCTTCATCCACTTCCATGTTCAACTTTACCGGATTTGATTTCTTAAGTAACATTATTTGATCTACTTCCATTTTCCTCTTGATTTCTTCACCTTTTGTCGGTTCAGGATCATTCTCTTTTTGTGATTTTTCATGCTTTTCTGACTGGTGGATTTTGCGTTCTCCACAGTTTCCTATAAAACTAGCGGCCTCTTTATTATGGTCTTAAAGCCTTTTTTCCGGTCCCTTATCCTTAGGTTTGTCTACATGCAATGATCTTTGATATTCTGGTTTTGTTCATCAGTTAGAGAGTATTTATCATCCTCATCCATCTGCTTCTGCCCTTGCTTTTTAGAATGATCCAAGGGTTTTTCTAACTGTTGCTTCAATTTCTTGTAACATTTGCTGGCAAAATTCACTAATTTATGGCATTTATTACATCTTAGATGGAAAGCCTCATATTCTATTGGTTATTTCCATGCCCCAAGTTTGGATTGTAAAATGATGTGTTCAGGAAGCTCCTGATCCATTTCAGATGAGACACAGAACCTTGCAAAGGCAAGCCTGGATCTATTTTTCGTAGGGCCATTAAGCCCAACTAGTGAACCAATCGATCTAGCTATATGAAGAAGGATCTCGTCATCCCATAGATGTTATGATATTTTGTTATGTAAACAAGTGGTGTCAGGTTGAAAGGGAGGGGTGACCCCTTCTATTTATAGTTTTTCACTTGGGAGAGTTTGAACTTTGGGTGCATGTGGTACTAAAGTATAAAAATTACTTTACGATTATATTAGGATAAACATGCTTTAGGCTTAGTTAATCTTGGTTTAGGCTAGTTAACTAGGTTTTAGGCTAGTTAAAATTGATTAGAAAGTTATTAGAGACTCATTAAGATTTGGGAGGGGTCTGGTTAATCAATTTTGATTGATAGATAGCCTAGGAAGCCAATAGAAGTGATCTAGAGAGAACTAGGGATGTTATTAATGGCCAAAAGGAGGAATGTTTATCTAATAATAGATATATTAGGCCAATTAGATGATTATAGGAGGAATACAAATGAAAGAGTGTCGTGAATGGGCATCCAAGAATGGAGTGAAGAGTGGGAAATTAATGAAGTTTCATTAATCGGTTAAATGGGAGGAAACGCTAGGTGTAAGTATATTTTAGGTGTCTATAGCATTGATTCCTTAGAGCCTATGAGAATACATTTACGTGATGGGAGAAACAAGGATTGATTGATGTTTTTACTACTAGTGGTTTGATGTATATTTCATAGATTCCTCATATTACACTAGACCACGTCCTCCTGAATGAATTAGCAGAGAGATGGTGGAGTGAGATCCAGAATTTTAGATTTTTGACTGGAGAGATGATAGTGACCTTAGAGGATGTTTTGGTGGATTCTCAGAGTGTTGATTCAGGATATCATGGTGGAGTATGACAGGGATCATACCCAGATCTAAACTAGCATTTATGACATGTTTGTACATTGGGACATACCTCAGAAGAGTACAGCGGTATATATTTATGAGTTCTTTGAAGATAGATACATTGCCTGGATACTAGTTTACTTGATGGCTCTTTTTAGCAGCTACTTATTGCTTAAAAATAATGAGATGCACTTCCCACTTGGTTTGACGAGAGTAGTGCAAATTTTGATGGGTGGAGGAGGTCTTCTACTAGGGCCCAATGTATCTTAGCCCACTTGTATTTGGATTTTCATTTGATTTCTTACCGAGGTTAGAAGAACCTCAGATCAGGGACATTCGTAAATATCTGGGCATGGGATCATATTATTATTGGTCTCCCACAAAGAGTAGTATGATTTAGTTTTGTAGATGAGCCCTCCTGTAGGGGATGAGAGGTAATGGGTGAGGATGTTCACTCACACATGGGAGATACATGGTATTATAGGTGGGAACTTGATTACTTGCAGTTGCGTATGATCACCTGGCAACCATATAGATTATATAATTCTTATTTAACTAAATTGGGACCTTATTCCAGTCCTAGCAGAAAAACAATATAGCCAATATTGGAATCTAAAATTATTGTTTTGGATTCCAAAATGTTAATCATTAGAATTATCTAGACTCCAAAATCACACATATTGGATTCTAATATCACATATATTAGAATCCAGAATCACATAGATTAGAATAAAAAATCACATATATTGGAATTTAATGCACTCCAAAGTACGATATATTGGAATCCATTATACTGGCTAGTGTCTGTTAGGCATTATCTAGCTTTGGACTAAACAAAACGTGTATATGTTTTATATGGGCTAGCAGCCACCAGACATTATTTATGATTTGTTATGTACAAAACATGTTTCTATGTTGTAAGGTCTAGCGGCTGCCAACCATCATTTATGTTATGTTTTAAATGGGCTAGCAGCTCCTAAGCATTATTTATGCTTTTTCGTATTGAAGATCCAAAAAAATAAGTTCCCTCGAATTTTGTTTTTGATCAAATATCATCTCGAACATCTTCTCTTTACGTTCAATGGTTGCAACAAAGGCCACAACGTGGTGTTAAATTTAACGCCCATTTAGATGTGTTTTTAATCATTTTTATACCTGAAATAGATGCAAATATTTGAAATAACCATCACATATGACTTGCATATTTTAGATATGATCGTAATTTTTTATATATTAATTATATTAAAAAAATTTACGTATATATAGTATACTTTAATATTTATTTTATGAATAGTGTAAAAAAATACTATTTTACAAATTTTTTAAGGGAAAGTTTTTCTGATAATTCACCATAGAAGTTATTCAATCATACTTTCATCTTATAATCAACGAAAATATAAATCCTCCCAACTTATATTTTGACAATATCAACATAATATAATAGAGTTATGAAGTACATTCATAATAACATATGAATTTAAATATTATTGGAAATGTTAAGTAGTACCATCATAAAAACATTCTAAAAAGATAAATAGTTATTTAGCATTTTCTTGCGCCAAGTATTTGATGCCCTTTACCACATTCAATTGCTAAGACGTTATTTTTGATTTTTTTTGTACAAATTGGCCATCAGCCATTTATATTTTGTACAATATTTGCATCTTCTTTTCATACCCACCATAAAATTTTTAGGAGGGTTTCCCTTTGCACCAACAGTAATAGACAAAGTGTTCTTCGAACTGTATGAAAAATAATTTCTACTCCAAACCTTTTCTAGATCTCTTATTGTTATTCCCTCGACTATATTGCAATGTTCATTTCCCCTAGTGAGTCTTAGATTCAATATGGTCAATTTTTTTATTGAAGCTCATTGATGTCTTCATAACATCAGCATAAATTATATTGTCAGACCAGAATCCCATTTCAAAGTATGGTTGGTAATAATTTTATAAATTCTGACAGGCCACCTCGAAGCTTGACATCTTTCATAGTGAACTTGAATGGCATATTCCTATTGTATGTTTTATTTATCCCATATAGTAGGTCCTCCATATAAAAAATAAGTAAATAACTCTTATCACTACCTGCGGGAAGTAAACAAATTTTATTTTCATTGGCTGCATATCAATTATAGCCAATTGAAATAAACAACATTTTAACTTACAGATAACAACTACCATTTGAGATTGCGGATTGGATTATATCACCTTTACACACTGTTGGATCCATTGATGTAAGATCTATTTCAAATAAACAATCATCAATTCATAATCTATTTCTTCCTATTGAAAATGCAAGCATAATGTATTTGAAATAAACATTAATCAATTCATAATCGATTTCATGATGTGGAAAACTTAAATGGATAAACATAGTGGTTTATTTGGTGATATGGTAAGTACAATATCAATTATTCTATGTCTTATAATTCAAATTTAGTGGTCTTTATGCTATGCTTATATTCTTCAAACCACCCTTTGGCTGAGGACAGTCCATAGCTATTGATGAGAATTTACGACTGCTAGGCTATGTCATCATTGGACGAACTACACTTAGCTGGAAAACCTTTAATGAGGCTATCCAAGTGATGCTTTACATACATACGAGTTGGATAAAGCCATGTGTAGTAATTTTTATGATGGTGTTGAAGCCAAAACAATGTTAATTCAATGTAAGCAGTTAATATGCAGTAGTGAATCAGTGAAACATTATAGATAATATGCAGTTATAAATAAGCGAGGATATTGATGAATGTAAGTTTTTTTAGTAAAACCATTTTTGTATTAAACATGGATGCATAGAGTCTACTAAGATCTATATATTTAATTTTAAATTGTTATCATATCTTACAAATGGATTTCCTTAAAAAAAATCTTTAACCCTAAGCCAAACATATAAACTAATATCTGTTAGTTATTATTTTCTATAAATTTGTGGACCTTATTGGTTGTTTGCATAATCATTTATTGTCTTATAAATTTTTGGGGCTTATTAGTAGGTTTGTTTGTAAATTCACATGATTAACATACCTAGATCTGATGGCGTATTCATGGCTAGTGTGTCTGTGTCCTCCACATATGTCACCTGAATTGTAAAAAACATAACTTTGTTAAAAAAATTGAAAACCATGGCAATTGAAGATAGATATCATTAAACATATTTATAAAATGACTGAAAGTAAATCATGATGTTTAATTAATTGTGTAGCGTCATGGTGAAACGGTTGTATATCAACGTTTATATCTTTGTGGTTGTCTGTATAAAAAAATAATTGTATAAGTAACATATTTAGGTTAAAATCCATTAAACAAAATCACTTGTTGAATTTGTTTTCAGAGACAAACCTTTCTTCATATGAGAATAGTAATGTTTCAAAAACATCGCTTGACTATATGTCCTCAACAATAAAATTAATAGATGGTTTGGAATCCACCAATGCATGGAGTGTGACACTGCCATCATTAAAACACTAGTACTAGAGAATTTATGGAACAACAAGTGAACATCTCAGCCTAGAACTCATACAATCTTTCACAAAGAAAATGATGAATGTTTCCTTGAAGGCCAATTTCTCTTGCAGTTACAAATTTTTTGTGGTAGTTTCTCTATCCAATCCATAGTGACCTCTTCTCTATAATCATCATTATTTTTGTGGTTGTGCACTAAAGATATTATGTACATAAGACAATTGTTTTTTTAATATCCCGTTGCTATGGTAGAGTCTATTATATCCATCCATAATTGATGCTCCAATGTCTTTAACCTTTTCTATGTATCTTGGTACTGTGTCTCTTAACATTTTTGGATAACTAGTTGGTACTAGAACAATAATAATACAATCCAACACACTAGTTCCGATAACTATTAGAACGTCCATTATAACATTGAAATAAATATCGTTGGCTGAATTTCAAAAATCAGCAATCACACATTTAGTATTGAAAGGATTATTTGAATGAATAGTTGATAAATTTGATGGACGATGGAAAATATATGCACATTTATAAGAAAAATTATATGTGACTTTCACCCTTACTGGTATATTTCCTTCTAGTGACATCACATAGTTATCTAATATTTTCTGAGATGTGACGGGAAGAACTTCTTCCACCTCATGATCTATTTTGCATTTTTCCATTTTCCCCCAATATGGGAATCGTATTTTATTTTTCTATTGTTCTCTTCTCCCAACATTACAAAAAATTGGTGGTAGTGTGATTCATGCAATTTAATTTTTTCGATTACATTGGATTCACTACAGGATTTCAATACAATATTATATAGATGCTTATTTCTCAAATAATGTAGAAATTTTGCTCTCATTTTTTTGTCTCCTTTTACTCTCTAGTATTAAGAATCAAATGTATCTGCTATTACACTAGCCTCAAAAGACCCAGTTGATTTAAAATTCCTTTTCAACCCATGAAATTTTGATTTAGGATGGGTCTATCTCCAATTTAGTCAAATATGTTCGCCTCAACATAGTAAACAACTTGGAATGTTTTAGAGGTGAAAGAAAACATTTTCTATGCAATAAATGACAAATATAATATGTTTTCTTATTTCTATACAATTTTCTAAATACTATAAATATATAATTTTGAATGACTTTTGCATTTGAACAACCATTTTTATCAGAATCTGTTAGAATCCCCAAATTCCAACCATATTTTGAACATGAATATGGTCTGCTATTTATGGAGGTATGAATTTCATGTTTCGTGAACAAAGAAATATCCAACTCCATATCCGAAATAAGACACTTATTGTTTTCAAACTCAAATCATTCCACCTAGACACACAATGTCCCCAAATCAATAACTTCTGATGATAGAACAATACCAACTTCCTCGTGATTTTCATCTATAACAAAAAATAACCACATGTTGATGTGACAGTTTTCAGGGGAATTAATTTCAAAATACCATTCCTCATCTCTTTTCTTCCAACAAATATCATCTGCGATGAATGGAATTGTTCTGAATGGAGCACGAACAATGGAAGACATTTTACCTATATTTAGAGTAAAATGCATTAATAATTAGGTCATTTCCGAACTTTAAATTATTTTTCTCACATTGTTCTGTTAAGAAATTTAATACTACCCTAGCGGACACCAACCTCTAGATTTATTTACTATGTATCATAATAGAGTAATTAACTTAATGGTTAGCAAACTACTAGGCTTCGATAGGACATCTTATGTATCATTCAACTTGTTACAGTAATTCAAATTTTGTGGATCAAATCAATAATAACATTTTTTTTCTAAAAGTATGAAATTGAATTATGATGCATTTGAATGATATGAAACCATTTGCACCTTTTGAAAGTATTACATATGATCCAGATAAATCTATAACATTATATATATGGCATGATATTGAACGTTAAAAAATACACACTTTAGTGGTAGATAGACTTATAGTCAACATATAAAAGAACAACCTAAAACTAATTTTTAAGCCATTTACACATTTTTAATGATAAACTGTAGAGGACATTAAGATGTAATATTTGGTATTTCAAAGAGATTTTGCGGTAGCTTGGGATTTTTTTTTTTTACAAGACTATGTGATTTATGTGTATATCGGTCATACTGTAGTGGTGAGGATTAGATGTCCTGTAACAAGACTAATGAACATGTTTAAAGGATAACGGTTGGAAGATCTAATGTTTGGTATTTTGAGGAGAGTATTTGAGAAACAAATCACATTAACGGAGTTAGTGATAGCTCATCATTTTTTGTTATATAAGACAATGTGAAATATATGTATATCAGACATACTTTATTCATTATGTTTAAATGTCTATAACTACTCTAAGTATGATATTTTAAGCATAGCACTTGGTGGGAAATTCCACAACAAGCTATCAAAAATAAATGGGAAGGATTACACTTTTCCTAAATGTAAGTATGGCCCTCTTCACAATAGTCGTTTTTGTGGAAACAATGCTCTCTATAAGGTCATGGCGGGCTTAAACCTATTTGAGAAAATATTTGATTATTAACAATGTTTTTTGAGTACCACTAAAACAAGGGTCTATTCTCTCTTACTCTGACTATAAGTTAGATTTACAATACTAATTGAAGAAATTTATTCCAAATTGTTTGAACTTATGTTAACTTATTTATAGTGTCAGTCTTCTTAGGCTACAAACATTTACTGTCTGTACACTTTTGGCTATGTATCCATGGTGGAAACAAGTGATACACTACAAATACTTGATAGGGATCAAGCCATATGTATTGTCCATAAAATATATTGTTTGTAACATATAATTCACAACATTTCGTATCGAAAAAATTGTTTACCTAACGCTTAGTTTCATTACTTATCGAAAGTAATGACACAATGAGATGCTAGTTTCAATAGTTTATTTTATTGGAAATTATGGTAAAATAATAAATTGTGACCTAGCTGAGTGACCGTGAGGCTCCTACCATTACAATCATTATAAACACTATTTATACAACTTTGAATCACTAGTTTTTTTCATTGATTATAATTATATCATGTTGGTTGGAATGTACCTGGTGGAGACAATAACTGCACTGCATACCATATAGAGGGATCAAGCCTTACATAGTTCCCATAAGGTATATTGTTTGAAACAACATAATTCACATTGGATCTTATGGGAGAAAATGCTTAGCGAAGCTAAGCATTTTTTCCTTATCAAAAGTAAGGGCATAGTGGACACTAGGTTCAACAGTTTAATAATTTGAAAACAATGATAAAATAAAATATCATGCTCTAGTTTAGTGGTCGTTAGGCTCCCACCATTACTACCAATCATTATAAATACCATACGTATATAGCTTTGGTTGCTACTTGTGTTTTCATCTATTATGTAGTACTCACAAGACTTATTGTTTGTAACATATAATTCACATCTTTTTTTACGAGAGAAAATGCTTAATGACCACTAATATTTTGTACGTATTGAATGGAATTCCATAACGTATTGAATTGAATGGTATAACTTAGTGGCTGCTAGGCTCCTACCTTTACCTCTTATCAATATAAACACTATCTTTACATTTTGGATCGTTAGCCTTAATATGTAGTTCCCATAAGATACATAGTTTTCAACTCATATTTTATATCGTTTACAATCAAAGAAAATGCTTAGCGACCACTAAGATCCTTTACTTATTGACAGAAATGACATATCAAACCCTAGTCTCAAAAGTTTCTTATTTTGAAAATAGCCATAAAATAACAACAAATCATGGTATAGCTTAGCGGCCGCTAGGCTCCTACCTTTACCTCTTCTCATTTTAACACTATCTTTACATTTTTGGATCCCTAGCCTTGGTATGTAGTTCCAATGAGATACATGGTTTTCAACTCATACTTCACATCATTTCCTATCAAATAAAATGCTTAGCACCCGCTAAGCTCCTTTACTTATTGACATAAATGACATATCAGACCTAGGCTCAAAAGTTTCTTATTTTGAAAGTAAACATAAAATAATAAATCATGGTTTAGCTTAGTGGCCGCTAGGCTCCTACCTTTACCTCTTCTCATTTTAAACACTATCTGTAAAGTTGTGGATCGCTAGGCTTAGTATGTAGTTTCCATAAGATACATGGTTTTCAAGACATATTTCACATTGTTTCTTAACAAATAAAATGCTTAGAGCCCACTATGCTCCTTTACTTATTGACAGAAATGACATATCAGACCCTAGGCTCAAACATTTCTTATTTTGAAAATAGCCATACAGTAACACTAACTGTACAGTCTTGGATCGCTAGCCTTATTATGTATCCCAAATAGCTTGTTCGAACTTGCCACGTGGCACATTTTAATTAGATAATTAATTTAAATTAGCGCACACTATATCTAACAATGTAGAAATCGATTTTGATAAAGAATGGAACATAAATGTCTGTATATTATTCTAATAATCTTCAAAACTATGTTTAGGATTTATTTCTTCTGTTTTTTTAATATATATTTTTTGCTATGCTTGGTTCAATTATATGTTGTATAATATATTTGTTATTATGTTTATATTATTATAGGCTATAGACAATGAAAAATGTTTAGTTTTTAATTTTTAAACCATGGAAAAATAAAAATAGGGAAATTCGAATTCCCCGCATTTTCAGATATTTGAAATTTCAATAGCCCACCCTTTTGCTTTTAGAGGGGAAAGTGAAAATTTCAAATTTTGTATCCCGCTCTTTTTCTATTTTTGAAATTTCTTTTGTGGAATGTGATAAACAAATTATTAAATACCTTGGATAAATATTGAGTAGGGTTTCGATTTTTTTGGTCAATCAGAAAAGCATGTCTTCAAAATTAAAAAAAATACACGCAGACCGTAGATTGTAGGGCTGAGTGTTTGAATCCTATTTTTTTTGCATGTGATTATAATCTTGTTTGCAGAGAAAGGCACACAAAAGAAGCATAGAAAGGATGCACACAAAGGACACACACATGAAGGAGGATAACAACAGAGGTTTTGAAAAGAATCATGATGATTGTTTGAATGAGATAGCAGATGGAGGTTTCACAGACAACATAAAGCATAAGAAATAATCCAGATATTACTAAACCAGGTATTTATAGTAAAGGTGTACCTTTTTTTATTGTGGGATCTATTAGTTTCTCTGTAGTCGATTGGTTCTTGTGTTTTGCATGGCAGTCCAATCGTGATCCACACAAGCCCTACTTTGTCCTACTGAATCATGTGCTCCACAGTCAAGCCTTGCTTTCCAGTTTATTTTGATCTCATGCCAAACTGCCTTGTTCTTCATGAAAACTCACTTTTTTGTGCGTTAACGAAAGAAATTTTAATCTCTTTTCTTGCTCTAGTATTTATCTCTGTTTAATGCTTTCCCATTTCCGCCATTCTATGTCTCTCTTTGGCTATTTTCATTTTGAAATTTTTGTTCTCGTTCTTGCGATTGTTTTTTTAGGATAATGATAGCTTCTGGCATAGTCACCTTATTTTTAATTTTATTTTGGTTGGGAGAACCAAAAATAGTTTAATGTTGTTCATCAAGATGATGCAAAGAAACCTCGCTAATTAATGCATATTAAATTTTTTACATGGTTTCCACTTAGATATTTTAGGAAAATATATGAGGTTAAAAATTAATTCAAAACTATAAAACTATATTAAGAATTCAATTGTATGATAATTATTTCCAATTATATACGTGTTTCCATGTAGAATTAACCAAATGTAATGTCTTCATCATTTTTATGGTATGTACATTGGAAGTTAAACACATTATATATGCAATAATATTATTAAATATAATTTTAATCAATATGCATTTTATAATTAATATATTCTTCCTTTTGAGCCCGCTAATCTATGCCAAAAATTAACATAGCTTTGAGGCTTCCACGATATAATTGGTTGTTTCGAACAACCTATTTACGAAACCCCAATTCTATTTTCAAATTACATACATGATTTTACACGTATATTTATATATCCATTATATAAATTCCGGATTTATTTGTTATCATTTGTATCTTTTCAATATGATTTATTTTCTATGAATAAACTCTACCATAGGAAAAATTGTCTACCCTAGCATCTGCTAGGCTATAATTCTAATTTGGAAAAAGCATTCATTTTCCTTGGCCCCTCGCGGATCAGTTGTTTTTATATAGGAAACACAACATTTTTTGGTCCTAGCGATCACTTTTGTTCTTTGTCAGCTGTTATATTTGCAAAGATTAACAATTTAGATTTATAAAACAACTTCATTTTGAACATGATATATTTACCTTTAAGAATAGATTAGCGGCCACTAGGATGCAACGAGTAGATGACGTCGTATGTAAAAACTTGTTTTATAGATTCTCAGATGCAATTATGAGTTTCCATATTTTTTCATAAATGTAAAATAATTCTGCCAGAATCTTGTAAGAAGTAGATAAAACTATACAGTTTACCTGTATAACATATTAAAGATACAATTTTACATGTATATTTATGTATCCATTATATAAACGCCAGATTTATTTGTTATCTTTTATAGATTTTCAATATGATTTCTAGCAAAGATTAAGAATTTAGATTTATAACATAGCTTCATTATGAACATGATAAATTTCCCTTTAGGAATAGCTTAGTGGCCGCTAGGGTGCAACGAGTAGATCGTGTTGTATTTAAAAACTTGTAGTATAACTTCTTGTTGCTAGTCCAGGTTTCTTTTCTTGTCCTAAATGTAAAAATATTCTACCAAAATCTCATAAGAAATATAGAATTCTAGATGTATAGTTGTGTAACACATGAAAAACATGATTCTAAACATACACAACTTCATTATGAACATGATATATTTTTCTTTAAGTATAGCTTAGCGGCCGCTAGGGTACAATGAGTCAAGTCTATACGTATACTATTATATAAATTCCAGATTTATTTTTTACCGTTTATATAAACTCCTTTTTGAATATGATCTAAATGAAAAATGTTCCTACTCTAGCAACCGCTAGGCTATAATTCTTATTTGGATGAAGTCTTTGTTTACCTTTGTGGACTCAAGGATAGGTGATTTTGTTATAGGCAACACACTTTTTTGGGTCAAGTGATCACTTTTTTATTTCTCTCGTGTTAAATACGCTTTGTTATTTTTAGGCAACACACTTTTTTTGGGTCAAGTGATCACTTTGTTTATGACTAAGAATAGCTTAGTGGACTGCTAGGCTTCATCGAGTATATCACATTGTATAGCATTAAGACCTTAGGGTGGGTTGGATTAAACAAATTAAATTAAAATAGTTTGAGATAATAGGTGCTAGGTACTTCCACACTATAATATTTCAAGCTTAGTGGGTGCTATAATCTATCCAGTTACCCAATTATATTTTGAGCTTAGCGTCTGCTAGCTTATGACACAACATAATATTTGGATCTTAGAAGTCTCTAGGTTTCAGTAAAAGAAAGTAAGATATTATAAGCATAGCGGTGGGTAGGTTATGCCAAAACATAATAATATGATCTTAGTGAATACTGGTATTAAGAGCTTAGCGGCCGCTAGGTTATGCCACAACATATTATTTGGGTATTCAATTCACTAGGTTATGTATCACAAACATGATATGTTATTTTAAATTAAGATATTTCGAGCTTAGCACCCACTAGGTTATGCTACCACATAATCATTGGAACCTAGCGGTAGTTAGGATTTAAAAACTAAATTGAGGTATTAAGAGCTTAGCAGCCACTAGGTTATGCCACAATATAGTATTTGGGTATTCAATTTTGCTAGCTTATGTATCACAAACATTATATGTATCACAAATTAATATATATATATATATATATATATATATATATATATATAAGATATATATATATATATATTAGTTGAATTCATTCTATGATTATTTTAAGATTTTAAACTAGGATATTTTGATGATAAGTCTTCAAAAAAAGTACATGAGGAACCAGTCCATGATAAGTCTTCCAGTAATGGACTCCCATGATGATTACAAGCAACTTATCTTACTAAATATATGCCAAAATATGGGGAAGAGTTGTAATCAGCTTCACTTCACCCATAAATACTTCCTATATCTATACACTTCGCTATAACAGACAACCATTCTGCCCTTAATAAAAAACTAAAGACAAATGCATCCAGGAAATATTAGGTCATTTGGCCTCTCGGCTCCACCTCATTGATGATCTCGACATCCATGTCCCCTTTACTCTGATCAGAGGAGGAGGACGAATCGACACAACATTCTGACATTTTCACTTTAGCACAAGCAAGGAGTTCTATACCCTGATTTTCTGCAACTACCTCCAGACCATGCAATCACCTACATCCCTGTGTCAAGGCATGGACATGATACTGAAGGCTGACTAGATGCTCTTCCAACTTCTCATTCTCCTTATGCAAGATAAACTATCCCCGAAGAGTTGGACAGTATGTTTTCCACGCTCAACCCTTGCACCATGTCAAAAATGTTCCTCCGCCCTTTGGACTAGTTTGGGTCAAGAATTAGCTTGCACATGCTCTCACAAATATCACCATCATCTTCTTCTTTGAATCACTCCATGACCACCGACCAGACCTTCTCGAGCCAATTCACATAGTTGCATTCTGAATTTTCCCATCCATCCAAGAAGTAAATGATTCCCTGACGTCCTTTCCTATCATAGCTCTCTACCTCTTCCTACTAGGACCACACTCCATGCTACCCAAGAAACCACCAACACCCCTATCACCTGTCACAAAGAGACAGGAAGCACAATGACCAAAGAAAAAAAGAGGAAAGGGGTAGTGAAATGTCCAGCCATCGGCCTGGAGATATAAAGCCACCAGCACATAACACATGAAAGGAGGTAAGTGTGATAGTACCAAAGATCATCGATTAGATATCCTTATCATAAATATCATGCTTCCCATTAAAAATCTTAAATTCCCAATGCCATCTTACATGTCACATGTGCATATAACCCTTAATCGATTTCATCTATCACATGAATGTAATCTATTGATGTCATAAATGACCATTAAAGCTGCAGATGCCATATCCTCTTATCGCCGCCAAAAAAGGTTACCCCTCAGAATAATCTAATTTTTTTATTAAAATCTTATAAGTCGCTACATTTTGACAAATTAAAGTAAGTTGTTTTGAGCTTATCGACCTCTAAGTTAATCAACCACGTTAACTTTGGAGAAATGTATAGCAATCAAGATCTGTATAAATTAGTTGAATTTATTGTATGATTTTAAGATTTCAAATTAAGATATTTCGAGCATAGTGCCCTGCTAGTTTATGCCACCACACAATATTTGCAGCCTATCAGTGGTTAGGATTTGATAAATTAAATTAAGATATTTTCAACATAGCGGCCACTAGGTTATGCCACAACATAATATTAGGATCTTAGTAGTCTCTAGGTTTCAACAAAAGAAAGTAAGAACTTAAGAATATAAATATTTTGAGCTAAAAAAAACAATAGTATTTAACAAACAAAAGAAAGACATTGACTTTGGAGATCTTTATAACAATCAAGACCAGTATAAATTAGTTGAATTTTTTGTATGCATTTAAGATTTGGAATTAAGATATTTTGAGCTTAGTGCCGCTAGGTTATGCTACCACATAATATTTGGATACTACTGGTGGTTTCAGATACTTTGAGCTTAGCAATCGGTAGCCTTTTCCACAACATATTATTTGGAGATTGAATTCGCTAGGGTTCAATAATTCATAGATATTTTACAATAGTTAACAAATTACAGGAAGATATTTTGAACTTAGCTGACGCTAGTTTAAACAACGACATAATATATGGAGGTTACGGTCGATAGGATTAAACAAATTAAATTAACATATTTTATAGCAGAGACTAAGTACTTCCATAATATATTATTTATAGTGGTTGCTATCATTTAACATGAGCTTAGCATCTAGTAGCCTTTACCACAACATATTATTTGGAGATTGAATTCGCTAGGGTTCAATAATTCATAGTTATGATATTTTACAGATTAACAAATTACATGAAGATATTTTGAACTTAGCTGATGCTAAGTTTAAACAACGACATAATATATGGAGGTTACGGTCGATATGATTAAACAAATTAAATTAACATATTTTGAACTATGCGGAGACTAGGTACTTCCATAATATATTATTTTGAGCATAGTGGTTGCTATCATTTAACATGTTACTGAATGATATTTTGAGCTTAGTGTCCGCTAGATTATGACACAACATAATATTTGGTGCTTAGCACTCACTAGGTTTAAACAAAAGAAATAAGATATTATTAGCTTGGCTGCCTAGTGGGTTACACCAAAACATAATATTTGGATCTTAATGGTGACTGGGATTTAGCAAATTTGAATCAACATAGTTTGAGCTTAGCATTCATTAGGTACTTAAACAATATATTATTTTGATCTTTACGGCCGCTAGGTTTTTCCACAACATGTTATTTGGTGATTTCATCACTAGGGTTTAATAATTCATAATTAAGATATTTTACAACATCTAGCAAATTAGAGGAAGATATTCATAACTTTTCTGGTGCTAAACCCACAATATAATATTCTGAGTTTAGTTTTTGCTAGCACCTAACTAGTAAGAGAATTATATTTTGATATTAGACAATGGTACATTATGCCACACCATAAATTTTTGGAGCTTGGTGGTCACTAGGTTTTATCAAAATAAAGTAGGATACTGTGATATGAGAAGCCACTAGGTTATACCAAGACATAAAATTTGGAGCATAGTGATCTTAAGGATGTAAGAAAACTCATTAAGATATTAGGAGCTTAGCCGCGACTACGATATGCCAAAACATAAAACTATTTGGAATTAGAGTAAAAGGGGGTTTTCCCAAATGACCCACATACTTGCACAAAAAATCCCTCATGGACTAGGTATTATAGTGAAACAAGAAGAGAACAATCCTGTATGTAACAAAAAACAAAAAACCAAAAATTCCCAAACTGGAAAAAGCCAAATTACATTTTATGGATATTCATGAGAGTAGTTGCTTCATCCTTAGCATCGGCAGTAGGGATTCCTTGAACCAACACGTCCACTAACTTAATGTGTTCCAGGAAGTCTTCATTTATTTTCATCCAGGTCATGTCCATGTGACTTTTCCATTCCTTGATAGCAGATACTGAGTGTAACATAATATTCAATGGCCTCATGTGGATCAGGAGAGATCTTCTCTAAATGCTCCTTGTGTTCCAAAGTTGCAGTGGGGGAGCCCATTTTCTCTGATAGAGGAGAATCAGGGTAAACCGAGGAGAGATCCCACAACACATCTAGAATTTCTGATTCCATGCTAACTTCCATGCAAAAAGGTGGGAGGGAAGTTGCACATGTTTCTGTGATCAGGTGAGTTGAGTCAGTTGTAGCCATTACAATGTCAGTGGAGATGAGAGGAGAAGCCAGAGAAGCATCAGCAAGAGGTGGAGAGGAAGTAGATGTTGGGTCCAAAAGTGGTTCAGAGACCTTAGGAGAGTTCTTTGAGGGGTCCGAAGGGTTAAGAGCCACCAGAGAAGATGAGGGATGACCCAAGAGTGAAAGAACAGGGAGCGAAATATTTAGGGCTAATGATCATGATGTCTGAATCAGAGTCAGAAGGGAGACAAAGGCGGTGGAAATGATGGTGACAGAAAGAGGGAGCTGGTTGTGGAAGAGGAGGGGGGACATGATGCTTTCCTGGCTTAGAGGGGAAGTGAGATTTATTTTTGGGAAGCTTCAATTTTAAAGAGAAAATACAAAAGGCCTTGGTGTAGGAATGGACCTTCATCTTCTCTAGCTAGTTTAAGGGACCTCTCAAGTGATTGAAACAAAAAATCCACAAATTTTACCTTATGATCATGTTGAAGATGCACAAGAAGAAAAATTTGAGGTCCATAGATCACTTTGTAGCATTGCTGCAGCATGAAGTACCTCCTCAATTGCTCAACAACCCTATCCCAAGGTTGTGGAAGCGAGTCTCATTCATAGCCCGAGTGATACATTATCTGATTTTCACCAGGATATAGGAAATCATCCATCTCCTCCTGAAGTGAGCATTTAAAATAAATTTCTCCCTCTGTGGGGAGCCCCTGTCGCAGTTGCAATGGACTCTGTCAAAATAAAAAAATTCATCTTTCCCACTTTGACTCTTCCTTTCTTCCAGGTTGCCAACACACTGCTGGTCACTCAGATAGAGTGACCAAACAATCTTTCCATAATGAACGTAACACCACCCTCATGAAAAATATTCCATACTACCGGTTCGAGCCTTGACCTCTTCACAGGAAGAAGGCTCAATGTGTTTAACGGTGCCACCCATAGTGAACAGGGATATTCTGACAGTGATTGATCCAAAGGCCCAATATAGACGATGCTTAAATAGAGATGTCGAGCACCTTCATTCCAATCTTCAACATGTGTCTCCAAGATTTCTAATTGAAATATGACGTAATTAGTAATAGTCATTAATTGGTCCCTTCCCATCACACGAATGCAATCTATGAATGCCATAAATTCCCAAAAAACCCACAAATTTTGTATCCTCTTGCCACCACCAAAAGAGGTTATGCCTCAACATAACCTAACATTTTTTTATTGTAATGTTAGTTAATGTTCAGCCAACCACAACATTAATTAGTTAATGTTCATGCAATTACTGCATTTAGTGGAGGTTGAAGGTTTGAATGTTAGTGATATTAGATGTATTTAGTTAATATATATTATAAAGGAAGAATCTGCAAACAAAATGAAGCAAGGTGAAATAACTAACATTGCTAGACATGATTTCATACTGTATAGATTATCAGACAACAAATCATAAAGCAATATCTTATTATAATTTCATTATTGACACATCTATTTGTTACATTTAGGTTCTCCAAGGTTGTTCATTCTACACATGGAAATGAAGTGGGTAAGCACAAAGATGTTATAGGGAGCACAAACAACACTGGTGATGGGAATTTATTTGTGAGATTTGGTGAGGTGATTTCACAAAACACTGTTTGACTGGAATGAGATAGGGACAGTGTTGTCTCAAAAAAAAAATGCATCCCCATGAGTCCTCTCCATCCCGGGGTCTTGATTTTTTCAACGGAGAGCAGCGTGTTTAGTTCAGACCAAGATAAATTTAAATGTAGATACAATTACATGTATGTGGCAAGAATAATATGCTTATTGGGTTTGTGTTCTCTTACAGGTACAATACATTACATTACACAATTACAGGTACATGACAAGAATAATATGCTTTTTCATCTTTTAACTAGTCTCATGGATGTTAAAAGTTCTTCTTATATTGAACCCTTACGTGACTTCAGACTGGTGTGGGTATATATATTAACTTGAATCAATATTGTTTTGTTGCAGGTACAGTCGGCAATTGGTTGTTTATATTACTTCGAGCGTAGTGGTCACTTTCATTTAACAAGTTACTGAATGATATTTTGAACTTAGCATCCGCTAGCTTATGACACAACATAATATTTGGATCTTCACGGTCTTAAGGTTTTGACAAAAGAAAGTGAGATATTATTTTGATTTTAGTGGTCACTGGGATTTAAAAAATTAAATCAACCTAGTTTGAGCTTAGCGGCCAAATGTATTTGAAGAATATAATATTTGAGCTAAAGAGTCACTATCATTTAACAAGATAAAGAAATACATATTGAGTTTAGTTTCTGCTAGTATCTCTAGTGTTAATCTCATAATGAACTTCCACCTGGTTGGAGGATTGAATTGATATAACCAAAAAAGGTATAGTAGTTTGGGATTGAAGTGAAATTTGTAACCTATGTTTTTAAATTTGTTACTACTCAAACAAAAGTGTGACTAGTGTCGTGGATGTTAAAAGTTCTTCTTATTGGAAGGATTTAAATATTTGTTAATTACTAAAATGCCTTTTAAATTACTTATAATATGTTGTTGTTTGAATGAAAAAATATTGAACATGTTTCTAAAATAGTTTGATGTCTTTTAAACATCCTAGATCAATTGTTTTCACAAAAATGCTTTTCTTACATGCATTGATGGAGATCAATGACTACAATGCTTAAGTATAACACGTGACATATCCATTATTGGACCAAACATATTCATTGTCAAAACATATGTTGTCTTGCAAAGGATTTCTGGAGGAAAATTTGGACTAAGGATTTACTCCCCAAGGTCAACAACATGAAGACTACCTGCCTTAACTGGAATTGAATTGTAAAGATTGGAGGACAAAAATTATATTTATTTGAAAGATTTGTTACTTACTAAAAAATACCTTTTATGTTGTACTTATAATATGTTGTTGTTTGAATGAAAAATATTGAACATGTTTCTAAAATAATTTGATGTCTTTTAAATGTCCTAGATCAATTGTTTTCACATAAATGTCTTTTCCTACATATGTTTATGGAGATCAATGACTATAATGCTCAAGTATAACACCTGACATATCATTTCTTGGACCAAACATATTCATTTTCTGAGCATATGTTGTCTTGAAAAGGATTTGTAGAGGAAAAATTTGATTAAGGATTTACTCACCAATGTCAACATGTTTTTCTGGTTAGCTATACAAAATAATATTTTAACCCTTTGCAATGTGAGAAAGGATACAATTAATAATTGGACCATAAGAAATATCCATAAAGATACTAAAGAAAATTTTCTGAAAGAGTTTGATAAATGTAATTATTCATACCCCTAGAAAGGGTAATAAATGTGTGGATTATCTTGCCAAATTGGGGGCTAAAGGTAGTAATTTTAAAGTGTGTGAGAGGGGAGATGATATCACCAATGTTATTAATATCATTAAGAACATTAAGTACTGATGTGTCGGTGGTTTTTTTCCCTCATTGGGATGTCATCCTTGTACTTATGGTTAGACAGGACCCTTTGCACGTGCATGATATATGGTGGGATTTGTATTAATTTTGCTCTTACGATTCATTTTGGCCATTGTTTCTTCCATTTTCAATCTCAGTCGACTAAAACCATGGGAGGTGGTCATTTGAGAACCGATCCCATGAGATATGGTTCCCTGAAGGACAACCCCTCCTTATGGCACATTCTGAAAATTGGGGGGTTTAGGAATTTCATCTCAAAAATCATGGGGTCTGATCCTTATCTTGCATTGGAGTTTGGTCAGGCATGGAACAATGGCAGCATGGTGATCTGCTACATGGAAATTTAGGTTTCAGAGGATTCGATAGCACAGGTGACTGGAATGGAGACGGAGGGCTTAAAGATATTCAAAGACCACACCAGATGCAAGCATGAAATTGAGACTTTCTTCCATGGTAAAGAAATGGTTTACCTACTGGTAGATGGTATAGCTAGATTCTTGCATCCCTGATATTTGGAATATGGTCTTCCTCCACCTTATGAGGTACATTACTCTTGAAGTGAATTATAGAAAGATATTTACTCACCATCTTACTATGCTTAATATGTTTAGGCATAATATTTCTATGAGCCTTCCCTTTTTCTTGTTTATGTCACTCTCTGCGTTGGTGCATGATTTTCAACAGGGAAATATTAATACCCCGATACACCATGGACTAATTATTTTTACTTTTTAAGAATGGTAAACTGGTGGTGGAAAAGGAATTAGAGCCCAAATCTGGGGATTCAGATGAAAATTGTACTCTTGTGGACCATATGAACAAACTAAGGAGAAAGAAGAGTAAGGCACCTAAGGGGAAGTAATCTTGGTACTGGGGCTATAGGTTCTCTAATTGATATGAAAGGGGAGTCATCTAAAGGGAAAGAGAGAGTGGAGCTTGGGTTAGAATGTGGATTTTGATAAAATTTCTCTCAGGGTGAGTCAGGTGGAAATGGATATGGAGGCCTTAGGTGAAGTTGGAATGGATATGGGAAATAGTGTCATGCATTGCATCAACACCTCTAAGAAAATTTTCATCACCCAAAACTCTATCAGGGATGATATGGTAGAGATCAAAAATTTGGTTTTGGAGTTGCAGGGGCGTGTGGTCAAGCTGGAGCAAGGGACACAAAGTTTGTAGGTATAATCTCCACCTCAGTAGTTCTGATGAGGAAGAGTAGGTTGAAGACAACATCCCTATCACAAGTGAGCGGATGATAATATGAAAGGACAGGAGGATAATGGAGTACAAACATTTGAAGACTAACTAGTCCATTGGCTCTTGGAGATTTTGTTTGACTATTTGTGGACTGTATCATTTGGGATGTTTTCCCCTCCATGTTTTGTGATTTTTCCTTGTATTGATCTGTTGGACTGTAGTTTGGGATAAGTTGTTTTAGCCCTTTTTGTCCTATTTATTTTTTGTTCACTCTTGGTGATGCTCACGATGCATTCTATTGTAAGGTTTCTGGGTGCCTTAATCCCTGTATAAAGTATCCAATCATTATGTTCACATATATTTAATAAACCTTGTTAATAGTAATTTTGTTAATGACATTTTAAATTAAACAAGACAGAGCAACAAGTTCATGCCTCATGGATGGGAGATGTGCTAGTTGTGTGATTGTTTTCATAGAATTATGATTTTTATTAAATAGAATAAATCAATGTTGCAACAAGGCCTCATATTTTTCAAATCAATACTAACTAGCAAATAAAAAAAATATAAATAAGTTTCGTAGTTTAAAAAATTATTTAAATAAATTACAAACATTAGAAAGTTGAAAAGTTATAGATTTTTTTTTATTTTGATTGGTGGATTGAGGAGAAATTTTAAGTAAGATGTTTTGAGCTTAGCACCCACTAAGGTAACCTAATACTTCCACAATATAAAATTTTGAGCTTATGGATCATTACATAAATTTAACAAGTCAAAGAATATTATTTTTAGCTTAGTGTCTGCTAGCTTATGTGACACCATAGTAATTGGATATTATGATCGATAGGAATTAACAAAATAAAGTAAGATATTATCATCATAGATTCTGATAGGTTATGCCACAACAACATATTTCTAATGTAAAAAAACTATGTCTTTTTTTTGTATAAGGGTTAATATGGGGGTTTTGAAAGGACCCGCATCCTTTTACAAAAAGGTCCTTAAGGAAAAATATGACATTGAAGCATAGAAGAGAGAAATCCCATAGGCAGCAAAAGACAAAAATCCACATAGCCACGATGCAAACAGAGAAAATTTACATTTTGTGAAATTTTTTGAGGATAGTTGTTTCTTCCATAGTAGCAACATCTTAGAGTTTCCTTATTCCTCGAATTATCCTTTCACAAATTTGTATTCGTTCTTTTGTTCTCCAAAAATCTGTTTGGTTCTCCTACTCTTGCATTACCATATTTTTCGCAAATAGGTCACTGCTAATCCAACACCAACACATTCAATGGAAACTCATTCTTAACATGAATATCTTCTAAAATATTTTCATTGACAATGTCAACAATGTCGTAGCCATTGAATTTTGCTGAGTATGTGTAGTGGAGGACTATTTGCGGACAACAATAAGGCCAACAAAATAATATCAATTTTATAAAATACATCTACTCTTCTATTCCTGCGCACCACCATGACCATAAATTGATTCCTGATATTCACTTTTTTACGTGAAAATTGAGCCACCATCCATACCACCAGGCTTCTTTTTCAAGACTCAACAAAACACATTCTTGATAGGTGTTTTGGGTTTTTCAAAATTCTACAAATATTCCTCTCATGTTATTACGTATTAAGCTTCACGTCGTTTCTCTGTCAAGATGTGCTCCATTCTGTCCTCTTTCACTACTCTAACAAATGTTTATTATATTATGAAATTATTTATTTGATAAACAAAACTACCTTCTACAAAATATTGAATAACAAACTTTCTTTAGTTTAATTATCTACAAAATCCCTACATGGATATAATCCCTAATCAACTATGGAAAATACATGGATATAATCCCTATCAGCTATGGAAAATTTTCATAATTTTTGAGGGACTGAAGGTGAGAATGCATACCAAGTTTTGGCAAGGAGAGGAAATCAAAACATTTCTAGAACTGGAGCACAAAATTTTCAACGCTTGCACTGGTGAGATTTTTCTATTGATGAATAAGCTTACGCATTGACAAAGAGAATAGAAAGGAAAATGTTAAAAATATAAACTCAAAAATTGTCTACTTATAGTGAAATGTAATTGAAAAATCCAACTGCAAATTTTGTTGGTGCGCGAATTTAAGAGGGCACGTGTATGATTTTACATTGCTTTTCATTAAATGAATAATTAATGGTTGACAACAATTACATGCTCCAAAAGGTGCACATATTTAGAATGGCACATGTACTTTTAAATGGAAAATTTTACATAGCTCAAATTAATGGCTAATTAATGTTGAAAAAAACACAACATTAATTAGCATTTTGCCTTACAAAATGGTTATCATTAATACTAAACATTTGGTATTGTAAAGAATTAGCTTAAGAATTTAATATTATAATTATTTGTACTATGAATAAAATCCCGTATATGATTCGGGAAAAATAAATCCCTTAATTATTGTACTTGCACTTCGACATGCGACTCTTGACACCATTCTAGATGTTTTTGGTTATTATAGCCATAAAATATTTGCAAATATTTGTAATAAATGTCACACACGAATTGCATATTCAATATTTAATCATCAATTATTAATATAGATTTATATATAAATATATTATAAAAAATTTACATTAATATCTATTAAAAATAATGAAATTTATACATAATGATTGGTATAAATAAACATAGTTTTGTATTTTTTAAGGGTCAATGTTGAAACTTACCATTACCCAAAAATTGTTTGATATTTGAGTTATCGCACTTAGATGTGCAAATCAAGACTCACACTTAGCAGTGTGAATCAAGACTCCCACCTAGAAGTGTGAGTCAATACTCGTGCTTAGCAGTAAGTCAGACACTTAGAGAGATACTCACACTTAAAGTGTGAGTCGAGAGATGTGGACTCGAGGCTCACACTTAAACATGTGACCAATAAAACTTGTAAGTGCGATCACTCGCACTTATACACTACTTACAAAATTTCTAAATGAAAATTCCAAATTTTTTAACTATGAGTAATATATACAAATAATTTTTTTATATAAATATTGACTGTCAACTTTTAAACATGTGAGTCACACATGCCAATTCTATAAAATATTTGAAAGTATGTTGCTTCTAAAATCATGAAAAAAGTCTAAACAATTGTCAAATTTAACACCATTCAAGGAAGTTCATGGAAGGGATTTTCAACGTCAACGTTTATTGATTTGAATAAGGTATGCATGAATAGTCATATATGTATGATGATATTAAGATTGATATGTGGCATAAATAACAACAATCACTTATGCACTATCTTGAAGTTAGTGGCCACTTGGCTTATGTAAGTTTACAGCCGCTCTGCTTATGTGAGTTAGCATCTGTTTGACTTATGTAAGTTTGCAATTCTTGGCTTATGTAAGTTAGCAATGGCTTGGATTATATAGATATTGTAATTGCTAGGCTTATGTAAGTGGGAAGACGTCAGGCTTATGTGGCAAAAGTGGAATCCAATAATAGCATTATTAGAATCCAGAAATAGTGAAATTGGAGTCCAATAATAGGGAAATTGGAATCCAATAATAGAGAAATTGGAACTCGAATAAGTCCAATAATGAAAAAATTGGAATCCAATATCGCTACTAAAGGAATCCAATATTGCTAATAATGGAATCCAGTCTAGCTAAAAATGGAATCCAATATACGCAAAAATGGAGATGGATTTCTTCCAATACTTGTAATACAGGAGTGCCAATTCACTGGAATATGTCCCAATTTAGTGAAATACACATTATATCAGTGGTATGAGGGTGTCATAGAGCTCAACACTACAAAGTTTGATCACTTCATGATTGGGATCCAGACTCGTATCATAGAGTGGTATTGTTTTGACTGGGTATAGTGAAAAAATGGATATATTCAGCGCATGCCAAGGAAAGAGATGTGGTACGCACGTAGGACACTGGACACCTTTGATTTTGGGCCACAGATCATACTGTGGCAAGCTCAAGATAGATTTTGTTATGCCACCACACATCGATGGATTGTACAACCTTGGGTAGTAGACCCTGATACTACGACATATTATGGGGCTTGGTATGCCACATTACTTCTTATGTGCCTTAGAATCCCACAAACCGTGATAAATGCAAGCATAGTTATAGTAGCGCAGGGTTTACAAGGACATGTTTTAAGAGATAGGGCTAGATTTGGTCAGCCTAAGGCCGAGGAAACTTTACAAGAACATGGCCATGATTCATAGGAAAAAGTGCAACCACAATGTCCTCCACCATAGCATGCTACAATAGGTCATTACACAAGGTATACAGGTGTAGGAACAATATGTGCCCATAGTACAGGATCTACCTTCACCATCCCGAGTAATGATTCCTCACTTAGTAGTAGGTTAGGATGATGAAGATTGAGAAGATGGATGGGATGGATAGGGATCTTCACCACAAATTCTAGTAGGTGGAGGATGGAGTGAAGCATATAGATCACCCTAGAGATTACCTCCTAGACAGGTTTCCTAGGGTACAGGGGATCTAGCTGCCTTGAGGTAGAAACTATAATAGGTCATCATACAATGAGATTAGTTGGTATCTGAGGGAGACCAATTTGGATATGAGATGACTTAGCTACATGTAGATTTATCTATACTTACAGTAAAATGTGATGCTCTACATCACGTAACATTAGCAGTAGGGTCTCCTAACTTGGTATACAATTTTGCAGCATCATCAGCTGAGGCAGTTCACTATAGAGCTATATATCATGCCATAGTTCTAGAGGGATAAAGAGTATCCCCTTTTAGTCATCTTGTAGGCAGCATATCTATATTGAGATCATACATGCCATCTCATTCAACAAGGTCATTGCAGATGTCATCCCCTCAATAGGTATCTTCCACACAACATGGTGCATCTCTGTAGATGTTGCCACCTAGTTCTAGGCCAAGAAGCCCAGGTGTGGGTGAGAGTTATGGTTGAATCGTATTATTTATGTACTATTTTTTATCTATGTTTTTTTATGAAGGCATAATTTTGATCGCATGTATCTGTATTGTTTTTTATTATGCCTTGAGATGAAGGTACATTTTTTTATCCATGCCCATGATAGTTTATTGTATCTAATGTATTTTGAGACACATTGTTTTGTACATGGAAATTTGTATTTACATGGATATATGAGGATGATGGAGTTTTTTTTATCACATTTTTGTTATATGAGATAACATGTTTAGGCCATGCTTTTATTATGGTTTGTGACAAGGGTGGATAAATATAATCCCTCTTGCCCCTCTTTTGATGATATTATATGATGTTAGCTTAGCATACATGTGTAATTTTAATTTGTATGATGATGTAGCTTAACATTTATTGATATGTGATGATAAATGATACTGATGATGAAATGATAACAAACTATTCAAGGAAACAAGATAAGCACAAATCTAATCAAATCTAATCAAAACAACACAACTATATACAAGAATGCAAGATAAAAATGAACCCAATAAACTCCAAAACATATTAAAGTAGCACTTAATCTAAGAAAGAATAGTACTCTAATTTAAAGCACACATATATGACAAAGGAAAAATGACAACACTATGTACAACCAAACAACTAAAGTAATAAAACTACTACTTTGTTTTTGTGTTATAGTTTTTGAAATTTTTTGCATTGTTTGTAGTATTATCTCAAGACAATGTTCTATTATTTTTGAGTTTTCTATGAGATGCATTTGAATGTTTGGATTTTTCCAAATAAACATTGTAGACACTAAAATTAGGTCACACTACCCTTGGTCCCCTGTCAAATAAACACCTTGAACACATTCACCTAACCATGGCCCATTTCATCCCACACTAATATTAATTTAATTAAATTAATTTATTAGCCTCACAATATTTATTATTTAAATATCCTACTTGGGATAATGTCAGCATATACACCTCATCTAGCCAGCTCACCCTAAGACATATTCTTAGTATGTTTCTATAACTAAATAAGACCTACCAAAACCCTAAAAATCAATGCCTACATTCCCTCTAACCACATTCCCACCTTTTAGAAGGAAAATTCCATGCTAATTCATAGAGGAAATGAAAAAAGATCCCAGAAAATCAAGGGGATCTGCCTAGTTTAGTAAACCTAGTAAATCCCACCCTAACCGACACCGGTTACCCTTAACCACCGCCAGTTAATCCGAAACCATCGTCAGTTACCATTTAATCCCAAAAAAACCTTATTTCGAGGTTGGAACATTTTCTAAGAGATAAAACACATCTTTTGAGAACAAATGAAAAAACTAGAGCTACATACCTGTGGAACCAGTGTTCATATAAACATCAGAGCATCCATAGCCAATATCTGAAGCAATCACACAACCATCTGCCTTCACGGGAGAATTTGGGGAAGCACCAACACTACGTCAAGTTCATTCCATTTGATCACCCACCATTACCAACTAGGCATCAAGCTTGTACAAACAGTAAGTTTTTTTAAGCAGAACTTATCCATTTATCATTTGGTAGATCCTTTTACATCTATTAATAGTTTCTAATCTCATTTCCATCCCCCATCATTTACCTCCATGCAAACTTGGCCATCCTTTTATCTACACCCTTACCTTGCCCATACCTGGACCTTAATCATTCCTGTGTATACCTCAGATCCATACGAATCTTTCCATTTCCCTTCCATATTCATCTAACCTCAGATCTATCACCCAACCAAGTTTTTATTGATTTTCCTATACCTCGACCATACTGATGCCATTTACCCACAACCATCACTGGTTAGCCTAAACTGATACCAGTCATACTAGACCAACGTCGGTCTCTATGTCTTTTACCAGAAACTAAGAACAGAGCTCCCAAACCTCCACCAAATACCCAGAATATCCCAGAACCTTACCCTGAACAATACCAACACCTTTAAAGTGACCTTGACCTTCATATTCAATCATAACCTAGCCTGTTGTGAACGAATTTTCTTATTGTGGACGAATGAGATACCTAAATCATTTTAACTACAGTAGGATTTCCTTTATTTCTCACATTAATTTGCTTTAAACAGTGGATTGACAGCCATCTAAGAAGTATCACGCTTCCTAGATCTAGAACATGCTAGGCAGTCGACTTCATATATTTTTTAACTTTTATTTTTTGGTATTGTTTTCCATTCTAGGTAGTTCCTCCAAGAAAAAGGAAGCTCTCACAATCAGCTATGGATCTAGAAGTCATACGTGTGCAATAACCTACAACCAACATTTTAACATGTATTCCTCCTAACCCATTACCCTTATTTTTTTCGTTAACATTCAAAGAAACTCTCTAGAATCAGGTGAAACATTTTGGCACACCCGATGGGATCCGTTCAGGGTTCTTTGCATTCTTTCATTTCTAGGTGAAAACGTTGTATGTTTGTTTCTTTTCTAAAAAACTCTTACATTAAACTTTCTCCCCTGGAATCTTCTTCTCTTCTATTGTCTAAAAGCAATCATATTTTGGTGCTTAAAATGAACATTTATTCCCTTTCATTAGTATCACATTAGTGAAAGAGAATACCTTCTCCTATTCATCTATTTGTGGCATCAAATTCTACATTTTGATTTGGGTTTAAAAATAATTGCATTTCATTCTTCTTTTCTGCATTATCTCACATTAATTGAGGGAAACCTATACGCTGGAAGTCATTCCCAGCTGATGGTTTACAAACAAATTATAGAAAGCAATTTATTTCTCTTTCTCTCTCTGAGTCTTATCCAAACACAACAAAATAAAAAATATATACACATTCTTAAAAAACATCTCACCTGAAAGAAGTTATAGGTGATCACACGATCATGACACAGTGGACACCCCACTAGTTATCTCTATCTAGTACCCCATCAGAGGACGGCCGGCCCCCACCATAACATACCTAAAACCTCTCCTTGTGGATCTCCTTCTTCATAGGAAACCATCCTCACAAAAAAAATCTATTCTATAGTTCATGAGTCAGTCCTTAAAATAGCATAGGCTAAAAAAAATAATAGAAAAGGCACTCTTAGGATCATATTTTTCTTAGTGTTTCTCCTTGGCTTGCATTTTGAGGTGAGAGGTCACACTATTCATTTTTATTATTTCTCCTTGCACGCTCCTCATCACAGTTGGTGTATTCTAGATTCATCTGAGTGTGTTTGGATCATATTCTCATTATTCTCAGGATTCTGGGTTTGATTCCACATTAATTTTAACTCACAACCACATTTTTCTTCATCACTATTTCAATTTCATAGTAACCAGTGTTGGTCCAGTGACCATTTTCGGTTACCCTCTGACCGTCATTGGTTTTACCCAACTGACGTCGGTTCACTGTTCTTTTTCTTAACCAACCCGAAAAGGACACCTATTCCCCTTTGTTATTGATTTAGAGTCTCTGTCACTCTTATGATATCCATTGACATGGTAAGTATCATCAGTATTTGGCATACCTGGCAAATTTGGCCTTATAGCTTGTTTTCGATCAACTGTCCATTTTCCACAGTGACTGACAGCAGTTACCTATGACTGTGTTTGTTTAACCTAACCGGCATCGGTTAGCTTGTGTCATTTTCTAGCTAACATTTTAACCCTAATTGACCTACCACCACCTATTTATCCTATCTATGTTGTATTTCTATGTCATTTACAGAAAGTAGTCTTACCATGTTAGTACTTGTTCACATGGTACTGGTGCATTGACAAGTAAGTGCCTTTGTATTCCACGCAAGTTGTCAACCACTCCCACCTAGCCATTCACCACCTTCCATTTTATCACTAGCCATAGAACCTATCCAACCTATCTCTATCGCTACTAGAGATGAGGAGTTCACATGACTCCTTGACCAAAATCATGTTGCCTTGCAGTTTTACCTTTCCCACTCATCCACTCAAGATGCCTCAAGTCAGTTGATATACGACATGCCCGTATCTATTCCCCCGACTCAAATTCCCACTCCTATGTCTACCCCATCTAGCTCCATGCTACCCACATCTACCTTACCCCATTCGTTTCATAGCTAGGCCCTATACCCACTATGACTTCCATGTCTGCTACATCTGTTACACCCGCCACATCCACTATTCCTTTGCCAACCACCCAGAACACAACCTCATCTGTGCGTATTGTCTTGCATATACCCATAGCTACACAACCACCCCCGGTGTTGGTGACCCCTACCCCTTTTGAAAATTTCATCCTGTCTATTCCACAATATTTAGCCCCCACTACCACTAGGGTCACCACGACCCTTCCACCTCCATATACGTACTATCAGCAACCTCTTGTTTTGTCTATTATTCACTCTAGGTACGTACCCCCTATTTCTATGCCTTCTTCTTAATCTACCTATACGGAAGCACCATATATTGGAATGACACCCCCGTTATATGCCCAAAACCAACCCTCTTATGCTACAAGAGTCACCCATCCATCACAACCTACCAATGACCTAATTAAGTTAATGATTGACAAGATACAGACATTGGAGGCATCGGTTTCTGGCTCCTGCAACACTCTCACCTACGATGATATTTTTAATGAGCCTATATATCCATCCATTCCTATCCATATATATCCCATGCATTGGGAAATTCCTTATTTTTACCGTTTTAATAGCAAAGAAGATCCTCAACAACATTTGCAGTCTTTTAAACATGGGTGTTATCTGATCGCCCATGATGATGCTTTACTCTTGAGGAACTTTCCCATGTCTCTGACTGGACCCGCATTAGATTGGTATAGTGGGTTGCCTAGACACTCTATATTCTCATTTAATTAGGTAGCACAAGCCTTCTTAGATCACTTATCCATTAATATCGTTAAGAATGTTACCATGACTGACCTATACTCTACGCGTTAGTATGACGACGAATCTATCGCAGATTTTGTTGCTCATTGGCGTAGCCTAATCAATCAAATCACATTCCAACTACCGTAAACCAAACTCATCAAAATCTTCACAAGGAATTTTGCTAGGCATATCTCACCAACCCTGTAGGTCCAAAATTTCCAAACCTTTGATGAAGCATTCACCATGGCACGAAAGCTAGAGATTCAGGCTATTGAAGAAAAGAAATTTCAATTATGCAATAAGAACTCAACATTCAAGTCAAATGATACCTCTTCTTCTTCAAACCAATAGAACAATTATTCAAAGGCCAAGGGCACCGCTAATGCAGTGGTACTCAAATCCTGCCCATCTCACCTATCAAATTAGGCTTTCCCCTCATCTAATCTCTCACCTATTCAAACTTTTCAATTCATACGGGAATAAGAGAAATTTACCCCAATTGGGGAACCTTATTCTTCTGTCTTAGAGAAGCTCATTAAATCTAGGGCCATCACCCTTCCTCCCATGAAACTACACACTGGTTTTGACCCTGCTCACCCCACACCCACGTGGTATAAAGAGCATGACTTCTACAACTACCACCATGTAAAGGGTCATAGTGATGACAATTGCATCACCTTCAAAACCATTATCCAAGAAATGCTCGAGAAAGGTGAGCTAACCTTGGATAATCCTTATGCACCTACTAATCAAAACTTACATATCTTCAAGAAACCCTTTCCTAATCATGCTCCTTCATCTGATCAAATTGGAGAGACTTCAACTCATGATAGCCATACCTGCGAGGTCCATGCTATTTTCAACAATACACCTGATGCTAGCCCAATTACCTCATATTCCTTCCATAGAGGAAATTCTAGCCCAAAGTCCTCCTTCTACATTGGAACCCACCTCACCTATTCCTCCACCCATAGAGGAACACGTTTCACCTCCTTCATCACCCATGGAGGAGCCTTTCGTTAATATCAAGACTATTTCACCTTTAGCTTCTCCACCTAGAGAGCCATCACCCGCAGTACCTCTCCAGCCCACAGAAGAGTACTCACCATCTCCTCCACCCATAGAGGATCACCCATCATCTCCTCCACCTATCAAAGATATAGTATAAATACCTTTTCCTCTAGGTTATCATTCTCCATCAGCTACCCAAGATCCTGCAGACCTACTTTTGGCTGTCTTACCCATGGAAGCTGAAGCTAGAAAATTCCCCATCTCTAGGACAAATTTTACAGGAATTGCCATTAGGTCCTCAATAACCTCACCTATAGACATTCCATTTTCATGCTTATTCGATTTCCTAGATTATGTGGATAGAGCCTTACTTTTGGGGGCGTCTACTACTCCCTGTCTCAACACAAATGCAGATGAAACTTGCTAACACTTCCACTATCTACCCAAAAATATTTTGACCAATTGAACCAAACACAACCTCCTCTGTCACAACTTCTTCCACAACACCCATCATAGCTCAACACACACCCTTACCCATAACCCAACATACACCTACATCCAAACCCACACCTACATCATCTTCCTTGACTAAACATATTACTACCTTAGGGGTCACCCCAACCACTAGCCTTATTCATCCACCTATGAAACTAGATTTAGCTACATCCTCCAAATTCAATACCAAACCTACTCCGACACCCCAAACAAAAGATCCAATTACATAAATCTCACACTCTAACCTCACCGATCACACCTTCTTCACCTTCACCCTCTTCGTCTATCTTAGGACCTTGTCCTTCTAACACGGTTAAGAAACCTCCACCCACTGGTAAACTAAAAACATAGCATCCCATTCCACCATTGCAAACCTCAAACATACCCAAGCACCCACCATGAGTTCCACCCACATCTGTAACATATTTACCACCCATTCCTCCAATACCATCGGTTACTTCTTTACTATCCATGACATTTCAGTCTGTTTTCCTCACACCCCCTTCACGACCCGCGTCATTTACCTTCACAGTACCTCTGTTATCCCCATGGGTAACTCACTCTCTTCCCCCATCTGCTTTTCCCTCTATATCTCATACACCCATATCACCTTTACCCAAGAAGGTGTAACCCAAAGACAAGAATCCGCTACCCTCCAATAAGGTAGTCAAAACAACCATACACCCTCCTACCAGTTCATCTATCATACCCCTACCCAAGAAAATATGACCAAAACCCAAGACCACGACGACACCCAAAACCATAGCTCAACCCACTCCCCCTCCTGCAAAGACTGTTCCTCAACAATCAGCCACACCTACACCCAAACCCACTTTCACTTCCCATTGCGACCCACTAGTAGGGTCCTATGTCAAAATCTTAACCAACCTCCTTGATAATTCTATCATCACATTACCGCCACTCAAACGTTATGAACCTCTCAAACCCAAGCCAAAAGGGTTTGATGACACTAAAATTTTCCCCTACCATCATGTGTCAGGACACGATGTGGACCTTCTTGATGAGGACCCCATTTCACCAACACCCATTCCCATAACTCTTTCCTCACTACCTACTCAATGACCCAGACCTCTACCTCCACAGCTTTTAGAACCACCTCCAAGATTTGAAATTAACATGGTTTGTATCAGTGACCTCAGCAAACCTCCACCCAAATGTCGATGTGCCCATCTCATCGCACAAAGTTCCTTCCCACCACTGGGATTTTGCCCTTCATGTCACTATACCTTTCATGGCTCACCTACCTCACCTACCTCCCCACCTCATATCAACACGATCCACATTACTACCCATGCTCAGAAGGACAAAGGCAAGGAAATGGAAATTAAATCACCAACCAATCCTATACCCAACATATCATCTGTACCACACCTAAAATCACTATCTGTGGCCCCACATATCCTATTTCTAATGGGGTCACACACCGCGTGATGCTCAAACAACTACACCAATCCCCCCTCAAAATGTCCTTATATGACCTCATCCAAACCTCAGAATCCCATCATCAAGCTCTCATGGAGGTCCTACAATCTATTGAGGTTTTACTCAGTGACCCTACACTTGTAGCCTCCATTATCACACCTCATGATGTACCCTCTCTCACCAAATTTCCACCTTTATCCACACCTTAACCTACTCACCAAGTAGCATCACTTAGCTTCTCAGAGGAAGAGATCGCACCGTACCAAACTGATGACCCAAACCCATATCTCTTCATCTTTGTCCACATCGATGATATACATGTATGGTGTGTAATGATCGATGGGGGTGTAAGGATAATATCATTTCATCCTATGCATTTTCTCAAATGCACATACCTGATAATTGCATGCATAAACATTCTGTCATGTTGCATTCATTCAATGATGCTATCACCTCTACACTAGGCACCATCATCCTCCACATTCACATGGCCCCCCACACTATTCCAGAGTTATTTTACATCTTGGAGTGGGAATTTCAGTATAGCCTGTTGCTTGGCAAACCATGGATTCATGTCATGTGTTTTGTTCATTCCACTTTGCATCGCTATGTAAATTTTGAGCATGAAGGACACACCTATACTATTCCATCTAATCCATCACCTTTTAAAACATGTAACATGCTTTACCGACCCAATGATGTGCTTATACCCATTAAGGAATCTACCTCCATGACCACTATCGCTTCAACTACACCTCCGCTTACCAGTATAGTCGTTACCTCAACTGTACATACCTCCTCCACTCCTACCACTTCCACATCCTCCATGGTTGACCTATCATCCTTCTAGTCCATTAGCTCCACCTATGCGTTGACCTCTGACACATCATATATTCTAGCTACCCACATACCAACCACCAATCCCTTGGAAGGCATTTTTCAACGCCTCACTCTAGGGGAGTATCACCTATATAGTGTCAACACATTTCTTACTCCAAAATAGTACTGAAGTCTTCACCAACACCCTCACTATGATCACTGCATAGGAGAATTCCACCTTTATGGTCCACCTCACCTTCGTACCAGTCTCACCTATGGGGGACTTGATACTAAAACTTACACACTTGAACCACTGTCATAAACCCACCCATTTTCCACTGACTTATAGTCACTCACTAATCACCATTGCACCCACACCTTCCTCCACCGATGTGCATGGAATGGTTTTGGTTTTGGATTTTATGAGCAAGGTCATCATACTATTATTCCATGCACTACCTATAAACATGACGACCGTAGTGGTATCAGTTTTGTTGAACCACCTATCAAGCAGGCCCACATTGAACTCATCGAGGACATCAGCCCTTCTCCACCTTCTTCACCACCATCACCACCTTCACCGACGGAGTCAATGGATCCAGAATCCATTACTCCTAACTTTTTTTCATAAACACCATCTCCTTGGGGCCTCTGACTTATCAACACGAGGGTGAGGCTCCTTCCTCTCTTCCCTTCCTGTACCCTGAAATAGTCGATGATGATAATCCTTCGATTAATATCGTTCAATGTCAGGATGATGAATCTATACTCACATACCTTGGTGTAGAAGACTCATATATTTATCAGTCGTTACCCTCTGAGATGCAAACCATGTTGAATGAATCGACTATCGAGATCAACATTCATACTCAGGATGACCTGCACATCCTAAAGATTGATCAATATTTAGATGCCGTTGAATAGGAAGCCATCAATTTGTTTTCTTGGTCTTATGTAGATATTCCTGGTATTGACCCCCCCCATAGTGGTCCACAATATCATAACCATTCCCCGATGCCAAGCCTATTCAAACAAAATATGAGGAAAATGTACCATCACATTGCCCTTCTTATCAAAGAAGAAATTCAGCACCTTCTTTTGGTTTCCTTCATATTACCCATTGATTATCCTCGTTGGATTTCTAACATTGTCCCTGTCACCAAGGCAACAGGGGGGACTCCGCATTTGCATGGATTTCTATGACCTCAATGTAGCTTTCCTAAAAGATGACTTTCCTCTACCTGGTATTGACTAGCTAGTTGACATTACTGCTAGTCATGAGATGCTATCACTCATGGATGATTTCTCAGGTTATAACCAAATCTTACTTGCCCCAGAGGATTAACACAAAACTGACATTCATCACCCCTTGGGGGACCTTCTACCATCAAGTCATGCCTTTTCGCCTTAAAAATGCTGGTGCTACATATCAATGGGCCATGACTTACATCTTCCATGACATCATGCATCGTATATTGGAAGATTATGTCGAAGACCTCCTTGAAAAAATCTAAACACTGCTCTAAGCACCTCGCCATCCTCAAAACCATATTTTACTACCTTATTAAATATTGTGTTCACCTTCAGTCCAAGAAGAGTGTCTTCATTGTCCTCTCAGGAAAACTCTTGGGATTTATCATTTCCCTACATGGTATAGAAGTTGACCCTGCTAAATTCAAGGGCATTTTGGAAATGCCTCCACCCACTAACCTTATACAACTCCATAGTCTGCAAGGTAAGTTGCAGTCTATTCATTGTTTCATTTCATAATTACCTGATTGGTGTAAACCATTTCATCACCTTCTCAAGAAAGATGTCTCCTTTAAATGGGATGATGATTACCATAAACCTTTTGAGGCCTTAAAAAAACACCTTCTTCAACCCCCCATACTCATTCCACCTAAAGACGATCAACCTTTCTACCTATAAATATTAGCTACCGATCACTATTTGGGGGCCATGCTCGCTCATCATGATGAACAACACAGGGAGTAGGTGGTTTATTACATAAGCCGTACTCTTTTGGACTACGAAAATTGATACAACCATCTTGAAAAACTTTTCTTAGCCTTAGTTTTTGTTGCCACAAAACTCCTCCATTACCTACTCAACCAAAACACCTATGTTGTGACTAACGCCAACCCCTTACACTTCATGTATGCCAAACCTTATCAATATTAGTGTGCCACATACTGGCTTATGCTTTTTACCAACCTTGACCTCAAATTCATTCATCAAAATTCCATCAAGGGCTAAGTTATCACTGACTAATTGGACGACGCACCTATTTCTGGGGTTCAACCCTCTAATTTTGACTTTCTAGAGGAGTCAATTGCTACCCTTTCCTTGGACAAACACACTTACCAAATGACACTCTTCTTTGATGGTTCCAAGAGTTAGCGTGTGGGTGGGGCTAGTGTTATCCTCATTTTACTTGATGGTGAACCCATGCCTTTGTCTTTCAAACTCAATTTTGATTGTACAAACAATATTGATGAATATGAAGCGCTCGTATTAGGTCTCCAAGCCACTTACACCCTAGATGTCAAATCAATCAACATCTTTGGTGATTCTCAATTGGTCATAAATCAATTCAATGGTGTATAGCAATTTTGTAATGAGATACTTCAAAAGTATAAACATCATGTGTAGAGATACTTTTGACCACCTTTTACCATTATGCCCTTAAAACCGGTCCCCCATTCAACCAACATATTTATAGAATACCACGGCCTTCTTGGCTTCTCAAATACCTGCTTCGCTTGCGAATTCTAAAATATTTATCACTATAAAATGACTCTAATCATGCTCTTATTTACCTCATGATGTTTAATCCATCAGAACCATCACCTCATACCCAAGTGACCTTTGGTATAAACAATACTCCGACTATCTTTCTCTCTCTTTCTTACCTCCTAATCTGCACACATAATGGAAAACCTGCCTTCCTTAAAAAGGTCTCTCGTTACGTCATCATGGGGGGCATCCTCTATAAGCGTGGATTTGATTGTATTCTCTTATGATCCCTCATGATTTCTAAAATTCCTTATACCATTAAGGAAGTTCATGATGGCATATGTGGAGGTCACTTCAGTGGCCTTGATGATACTAAGCATATTCTTCACCTAGGCTATTACTGGCCAAACCATAACCGTGATTGTTCTGATTACGGTTAAACATTGTGTAAAATGTCAACAACATGCCAAACTTCATCATACACCCAGTCACTCCTTACAAGTCACCCTTGACCTTTGGGCCCTTTTCTCAATGGGTTTTGGATCTTTTCAGAGAGATCAATCCCCATTCTTCCCAATGACATCAATGGATCATCATCGCTACTAAATACTACACAAAATGGGTTGAGGCCATGCCACTCATCTCCATGAAAGTTGAGAAAATATATGAGTTCATCAATCATCATATCATTTTTTGCTTTGATGTTCCTCATCACCTCATCACTAATAATGGAAAACAATTCAAAAATAAAACATTGTGAAAACTTTGTGATGCCTTCGGCATTCAGCTAAGTTTCACGTCACCTTATTACCCATAGACCAACAGCAAACCTGAATCCACCAACAAAACCTTGAAAAAAATTCTCATGAAAGTGGTTAATGATACTAGGAAGGATTGGCATACACACATTCCTTTCACCCTTTGGGCATATTGCACTAGTATCCATACTTCCACTGCTTCCACACCCTTTTCCCTGGTCTACGGTATAGAGGTTGTTCTGCCTCTCGAAGTCCATATTCCATCACTCCACATTTCTCTCCATGACATGCTCAATTATGATGACTTTCATCAGGACCGTTTAGCACAACTTGAGTTATTAAATGAATGTCGTCTTAACGCTCTTTACCACCTTTAAGTTTTCCAAAAATGTATCAAATGTTCCTATGATAAACGTGTCCATAAACGAACCTTTCACGTTGGTGATCTCATCCTGAAAGAAAACCAACATGTAACTAAAGTAGAAAAAAGTAAAGGGGGAAAATTTTCTCTTAATTGGCTTGGACCATAAATCATGACCCATAATTATGGGTCAGGTGCTTATCATTTATCTTCACTCGATGGTAAACCCGAACTTGAGCCCCTTAATGCCTTGCATCTTCAACCATTCTACTATTGAATTTTAGTCCTACCTCACTTTTTTCCTTTTTCCATGCTCATCCCTTGAGCACTATCCACTTCCTACACCATCACCAATGATTAAATAAGAATCATGTGCATAATTTGCACCTTTTGTCTTCTCTTAAATATGTGTACCACGGTGCTACACATAGCATGATTCTCATGGATACTTTTCATCTACCTTTAGATGAGATCCCATGGTCATTTCACCCTAATTTCTAAACAAGAATCCTATTCTTCACAATGGTCTTGTCCATGACTTCAAATCCCTCACATGGGATCCAAATCCTTGAGTTAAACTTCCAATAAAAGATGAATCCCTAAAAATGACATCTTCTGCTTTGTAATCGATGCTATAAATAGACTGCTCCCTCGGAGGACAGTTATGTAAAGCTCTTTCAAAAAAAATAAGTGAGAGAATCTGAAGCTTCCTACATCGATCAGCTTCACGAAGACCTCAAGGAGTTAATTTCCTCATCCCATATAGACTTCCTGCATTGATCAGTCTATCTCAAATATTAGTCAACACAGAAAGCCTTTTAGTCATGGACTTGCCCATTATGACCTTGGATCTCTTGCCCAAAGAGCATGATACCTCATAACATATAAAAATTAACCACCTTTCAACCCTCTCACCATTCACACTCCCATTTCCTACCACCTCAAGGGACCTCTTGGAAACCATGACATTTGGTGATCATGTGACTACTTTTCACCCTTAGAATAATCAATCATATGTCCTCCAAGGTATGACATACTCAGTATGATCCTAACTAATCATGTGGCTTTCTTTCCCCCTTTTATCTTTTAGCCTTCTTTATTACGTATTGATTACCTTATATAGGACTTGGTCCTCAACACTTACCTTTGGGGTAATATTCTTCTTCTACCACAATCAAAATCACCTATACCAATTTTCCCACAACTTACCCATACCTAGTAGACCTAAACTCAAATCATGCCTACGACCTACTATCTCATTCTTATATCTCCTCATATTCTTCCCTAGCTTATGGGAGAACTACATCAGCCTGAGGTCCTTTTTCTCCGGGACTATGTAGGAAGCACTCCGAGGGCATGGGGCCCTTGGAGGTTAGCTCAGCCACTCTCTACCCTACCTAATTCATTTTTTATTTTCTTGAAATCACATTCTACCCTACTTAGTTTCCTTTTATATCCAAAACTTGTAATTAAACCAAACAAACAACAAATTTCTTCACATCTTTATCATCGTCAAACATACATTTATTATGACTACCATTTCTTTACCATCATCATGCATATATTATAAAACATTTCACAAGTGACTATATAATCATTATTCACACACATTAATAAATTACAAACTCAACCACTTTTAACTCAATCCATGCCTAAACCAAAACCTAATTCAATCCATGCCTAAACCAAAACCTAACTCAACCATGCCTACGACCTGACCCCATCATGCCTAAACCAAAACCTAACTCAAACCATGCCTATGACTTGACTCCATCATGCCTCAAACCTAACTTCATCCATGCCTAAAAACAAACCTAACTCAGCCATTCTGAAACCACGACTTGATTCCATCATGCCTAAATCCATGACCTGATTCAATCCATGCCTAACACACCTACCATAAGTCCATTTATGCATAATAATAAAATTTTATCAACACAAACACATAATGCTCATAATCATCATCATCTATATAAATACCATATCAATATACATAACTATCAAATGTCTTCGGCACGCAGACTGGTGTATATAATCCATTCTCTCAAAACTCTCATATACATCCTCACCGTATTCAACACGGCAGGATGGTATATGATCAAAAACTATAGAACTCTCATATATCCTCACCATGTTTGGCACGTAGGCCAGTATATGATCAAAAGTATAATAACTCTTGGCATGTAGGCTGGTATATATCAAAAACCAAAACTACATCAAAATTAAGGGCCATATATCAGACATCATCATGGCGGACATCCTCCATATTTGTCTTGCACCTGTCCCCTCTAGCTCCTCAGCCCCTATCTAGTGACTTGTTAAAATCTCCCCACCCATCATAGGTGGTGGCTGGGTCCCTGCTGGTACATAAACTGGAACTAACCTCCATGAACTAGTGGCCTCACCTTGACCATGTCTCAGAGGCTCGATGGCCCCATGTGCTCTCCACACTATGGGTGTGTGATTTTGTCCTCTCACTAGAGGCCTATCTGTTCCCTGTACTCGGCATACGATAGAAAATCTATCCCTACCATGTCGTCAGCTAGTCTTGGTAATATCGGGCGTCATAACTCACCTCCCGCAATCTGGATATAGGTATTGTCTGTGGTTGCCCCATCAGCCTCTGACCCTATACTTATCCTATGGGACCCTTATCCCACCCTTGCCTGTGAACTAGGACCCCGTCCCAGGTTCCTGTGGTGGTGCCATCAGCCCCTGCCCCTATGCTAGTATCTGGGCCTGTAAAGCCCTAATTCTGTGCGTGTGTCCATGGCCAACTGGACTTACAACCCTATAACCTGTGCCTGTAGGGCGAGCCACCCGACCATCATCACCATCTCCATCTCCATCCCCACCCTAATCAATCTGGGCCTGAAGACTAGCCACCTTTGTATGTAACTTGGCCACCTCTACCTCTAAACTAGCTAAATGTCCCTTCACCATACCCAACTAGGTAATCAGGGTCATCACCTGCCCCTGTAGGGCATCTCTCTACACTGTGATAGTGGTTAGATCTGGCTTCCCCGACCTGGGTGGTACTTCTCATAAGTGAGCATCCCCTCAATGTCTATATTTTTCTATCACTTCGGTGTCATCAATCCACCGGTTTACCACCTGCTCCTCCTGCCCTATGGGCACTGTCGGCCATGGTAGAGGTAATGGCCTCTCCATGTCATCTCTCTTGTACTGCGGGAAGGGTGGAGGTATGTCTTATAACAGTTCAAACTACCATCTAACCCTATCAATTGGGATCATCTCTTGTGCCCCAGTATGGTGCCCCTCTATCCATATCAACAACTCAAGGCCATCTATCTAATCATGTATCCACCTGTATGAGGGATAACCCACATACGGTCTCCATATGATGTCCACTCTGAATAATCCCTCCAATAGCCACTTGTAGTATGCTACATCATGTGTAGCCCTGTCTGATTGCCACTCTGCAATCATGGGTACCCATCTCCTGTACCCCACTTTAACCAATCTCGGAAGAAATGCATCTGCTGGGGGAATACCCACTTGGCACACACAAACTATGTGTTCATAGGCCCAGCAATGAAGTAAAAAGGTGCAACATAGGATAAACCTATGTAGACGTCCATATGCCCACAAATATTTGTATAACTACACCAGGAATGTTGGCACTAAGGTAAAGCAAGTCTGATCCATCACCATGTTGTGTAACACCCCCATCAAGGAGTGGGGAAATCTCCCACCCTCTACATCTGGTAGTGTGAAACAGCACACTGCCTCCATCAATAAAATAACTAGCCTTGTCTCCTCGGGACGGGCTAGGTACATCCCCCCATTACTCAAGCTGGCACTATAGAATGTCATGTCTGTCAGTCCCTCCCCAAAAACTGTCAGCATCAACTCCTTTGAGGCCTCAGAGGAGATCAAATACACCTATGTCCCCAGTATTAGTAGCCAAAGGATCCTAAACATGTCATCCAGGGTGACTATCATCTCACCCGTCGATAGGTGGAATGTGTTGGTCATTAAATCCCATCTATCGATGAGAGCAACCATCAGACTTGGTTTCTAGACTACATGTCGATAGCGCCAGACCCCAATTAGGCCCACCTCCTCCACATTCCACCACTCCTCAACTGTCATTGTACCTCACACTCTCAAGAGTAGGGGTGGCACCTTGTCTCTCATCCATAGCTAATCTCTCCCCTACATCTAATACAAACATCAAATTAATCTACCTTCATCATACCCATACTCACGAACAACACCTCACCTATACCCACTATCTCACCTCTTTCTATCTTCCCAACCTACCTTCCTATCACATTTTCTCTCCCCGCCCACCATCCTCACCCACTATCATTTCCCCATACCCATTTTATACCCTGTCTATACTAGGTTTTTCACCAACACACCCTATTCTACCCTTCCCTATCTCATGCACTCGACCTAGGGACCTTTCAGCCCCTTTTTCTCCAAAACACAACCAGTGTCGGTTATCTCTAACTAACCCTAGTCACCCCTAAATCAACATCAGTCACCTATTTCGTTACTGATACCAGTTTGACCCTACTGACGCCGGCTAACCCCAATCTACGCTAGTCACTTTCACGGTGAAAACCGTGACCCCCACAACCCTACCCTCTCAAAAATAAAACACCCTTTCCCAACCCTTCTACCCACCCATTCTCACCTACAATTCCCATCAACCCTATCCCCCCCTAATCACCCACTTACCTCTCTCTTTGCTCCTATTCTACCCAATTCACCCTCCCACATTTCAAATTTCATTTCCCCCCGTAAAAAACCCAATTTTTCACCACCTAACCTCTCATCTAATCTATCTCAAAAAACATAAAAAGGGTTTGATGCTTACCTCATCACATTGTTGTCACCGTGGTGGCACATCTAGCCACTACACCAGTGGCTCGCCAAATCCCTCCCCGACCTCTACCATCACCAATCGGTCACCTCACCTCCAACCACCCAAATCCAAAAATATGATCTTGTGGACCCACCTCTTAACTACCAATCACCCTCCATTCAGCTCACCAACTCAGCTTTCCATTCCGTCTAGACACTTTCCAACTTTCTCTCTCTCTTTCTCTCTTGTGTCATTTTCCTCTAGTTCGCACAAGAAAAATGATTCTGAAAAACATGAAATTTTTCTTTTTTATAACATTCCCAACCCAACCGATGCCAATTTTACCTTCACCGGCATCAATCACATGCCCTACCTTACCGTGGTCAGTTACCCTATACCGACATCGGTTACCCTTGACCAGCATCAGTCACCCTCTTTTCCACATTGCCCACAATTTCACCATATTACCCTACCCATCACTCTTTTTTCCCTTATCCAACGCTTACTATGACCATTCACCTCAACCTTTGGACCTCATCATTTACTACCTCACCTCGTCCTCATTTGGGGACTCATTATTCTACCCACACCTCGGCCCTACCCGTGCCGTGACCTCGATACTTGGACATGGAACATCGCTAGTGACCTTTGACCTCATGTGTTCACTATACCTTGTAGCACTATTACTTGTGTTGATTGACCTAATGACCTTACCTTGCCTCTTTCCATGACCGTTTATCCTGACCCAACCCTCGGTGTATCAGAACATACCTAAATGTTCCTGCACCTAACCTACATCATGTTTCTTGACCATATCCTATACCTTGGATACCAAAATCACCTCAACCTTATTTCAATAAACCTATCGACCTTAGACAATGTAGAGTTTTCTTGCTCTTCAACATGGTACCATGCTATAGTTTATACATGTGTGTGTGTTTGACTGTTACTACCTTTGACCCTGACCCATTACCTGGATTACCTGAGTGGACCTTTTTTTCCCTTTTTTACCCGTTACCCCACCCTCTTCTTCATCACATTCACCTTTTATCAAACCACTCACTAATTATACCTTCTTCCTCATCAATTATTGGTTTGAGGGGGATCCCCTTCACCCACACATGGTGCAACCACATCTTATTTTTGTCAGCGTCGCTTACCAATACAAGCTACATGAAAAAAGGGGAAAAATGTAGACACTAAAATTATGTCACACTCCCTTTGGTTCCCCGTCAAATAAACACCTTGAACACATTCACCTAACCATGGCCCCTTTCATCCCACACTAATATTAATTTAATTAAATTAATTTATGAGCCTCAATATATTTATTATTTAAATATCCTTATTGGGATAATGCCCACATATACACCTCATCTAGCCACCTCACCCTAATACCTATTCTTAGTATGTTGCCATAACTAACTAAGACCTACCCAAAACCTAAAAATCAATGCCTACATTCCCTCTAACCACATTCCTACCCATTAGAAGGAAACTTCCATGCTAATCCACAGAGGAAATGAAACGAGATTCCATAAAATCAAGGGGATCTACCTAGTTTATTAAACCTAGGCAATCCCACCCTAACCAATGTTGGTTACCCTTAACCACCACCGGTTAAGCCGAAACCATCGTCGGTTACCATATAATCCCAAAAACAACCTTATTTTAAGGTTGGCACATTTTTTGATAGATAAAACACATCTTTTGAGAACAAGTGACAAAACAAGAGTTGCATGTTAGCAGAACCAACATTAGTATACATATCAGAGCATCCATAGCCAGTACCTAAAGTAATCACACAACCATCTACCTTCATGGGAGCATCTGTGGAAGTGCCAACACTACGTCAAGTTCATTCCATTTGATCACCCACCATTACCAACCAGGCATCAATCTCGTACAAATAGTAAGTTTTGTTAAGAAACACTTATCCATTTATCGTTTGGTAGATCCTTTTACATCTGTTAGTAGTTTCTACTATCATTTCCATCCCCCCATCATTTACCTCCATGAAAAATTGACCATATTTTTATCTACACCCTTACCTTTCCCATACCTAGACCTTAATCATTCCTGTGTATACCTCAGATCCATACAAATCTTGCCATTGCCCTTCCATCTTCATCTAACCTTAGATCTCTCACCCAGCCAAGTTTTTATTGAGTTTCCCGTACCCCGACCATACCGACACTGGTTACCCACAACCATCGCTAGTTAGGCTAAACCGATACAGGTCATATAAAACCGACGTCGGTCTCTGTGTCTTTTACCAGAAACCAAGAACATATCTCCCAAACCTCCACCAAATACCCAGAACCTTACTTTGACCAATACCAATACCTTGATAGTGACCTTGACCTTCAGATTCAATCATAACCTAGCCTGTTGTGAACAAATTTTCTTATTGTAGATGAATGAGATACCTAAATCATTTTAACTACAGTAGGATTTCCTTTATTTCTCGCATTAATTTTCTTTAAATAGTTGATTGACAGTCGTCTAGGAAGTATCACACTTCCCAGATTTAGTACACGCTAGGCAGTCCATTGCATATATTATCTAACTTTTATTTGGTGGTATTGTTTTCCATTCCAGGTAGTTCGTCCAAGAAAAAAGGAAGCTCTCATGATCAGTTGTGGATCCAAAAGTCATACATGTGCAACAACCTACAACCAACATTTTAACAGGTATTCCTCCTAACCCATTACCCTTATTTTTTTCATTAACATTCAAATAAAAACTCTAGAATCAGGTGAAACAAACACATTTGAATGTTTTTCTAATTTTCAAAATTTATTTAAATGTTCTAGATGTTTTCCGAAGCTATGTGTAAGAAAATGAAGAAATTTGGATGCCCCCAATGATAAATCAGATGTACAAGGGCAGAATGACACACGTATGTTTAAGAAGTGATGATGAAAATTTTCTCCCCAATGTTAGATGGGAATGTACAAAGGCTAATTCTTCACATACAAAAGTAGGATCAGATAGATCAAGGCCAAGAGGGATAGCCTCAAAAGTATCTCAAACACAGGAAAATACTAACTTAGGATAAAGCCATCATAATCCTAGATATGAGATGTTTTTGAACAACTAACACTTCTATGGCACCGGCAACTAGATTTTACCAAAGGATCTATCCAAAGTGCCACAATTGCATGGTTTTCACAATTGGGTGCAATTATTTCTCTTTAGTTTTTCTAATTTTATATTTTTTGTTGATTTTTCTGGTTTTTTAGGGACCCCATACTTAATCATAGAAACACTTGAGATGCATGACATTCATGGCTTCCATAATTTCATCACCATTAGAGTTAGGAAGATTATATGCACCTGAACCAAATTTAGCAACCACAATATATGGTCATAACTAGTTCGGATCAAACTTCCCTTTCTTTTCACGTTCATTGGTGGTATTGAATTGATTTTCCTTTAGAACAAGGTCTCCTACCTCAAATTGGCGAGGTATGGTTTTTTTTTCTAACTTTGACTCAATTTATTTTGATACACTTTTAGTTGATCAATGATGTGAATGTGTTTCTCATCCAATAGCTCGAGCTCTACTAGCTGAGCCACTTTTTAGTCCTCCTCTTTATCCAAGTAATCTATTAGCTCTATGCGCAAAGAGAGGATCTCGATCTCAAGGGATAATATGGCTTATGTTCCAAAAACTAAGGAATATGGAGTAACACCCATAAGGGTTCCGATGGATGTTTTGTAAGCCCAGAGGGTGTGATGAATCTACAAATTCCAATTATAACCAGTTTTATTCACCATCTTCACCATAGTATGAAAAATGTTTTTATTTGAGGCTTCAACCTACCCATTACCTTGAGAATAATAGGGGGTTGAATACTTTAGTCAAATTTGAAAGGGTTGACATAATGCCTTCACATTTTTTTTTCTTTAATGACTTACCATTTTTAGCTACAATGGCAAAGGGGATGTTGTGCCAAAAAATTATATGGTTCATCATAAACATGGATATCTATGCACTAGTGACATAGGTGAGAGGAACAACCTCTAGTCACTTCGTGAAGTACTTAGTGGCAGTAATAATGAACATATTTCCATCAAAAGATGTAGGGGTAAGCTTACCGATGAGATCGAGTCCCCACTTTGAAAAATTCCATGGTTTAGTGATATGATGCAATGATTTCACCGTCACAAGTATCAAGTTGCCATATTTATGACATAGAAAACATTTCTTTATGTACTTGTAACAATCAGTCTCTATGGTAGGCCAATAATATCCTACCATTGGGATATTTTTAGCCGGGGCTATCCCACTTGTATGGGCTCTTTAGATTCCTTTGGGTACCTCCTTAACTACTAAAATAGATTCATCTTAGTTCAAACAACATAATAGATTCCTGTCATAGCCTCTACGATAGAGAGTACCCCCAAGTAAGGTGTAGCAGGATATGCACTAGATAAGGTTTCTTTTTTTAGAATGGAAAATGTCTAGAGGGAAGGTTCCATCATAAAGGTAGTTGAATATATCAAGGTACCAAAGGGAAAAGGGACCAACAACTTCACATACCAAACATGACTCTGACATGTCATATAACAGTATGTGTAGATGTTCAACGAAGAATGGCATGTTGTTGTTCCCATGTGGGATGTGTAACATAGACCCAACTGTAGCCATAATATTTTCTACTCAATTTTATCATGTAGGGATCTGTTCAAATGTAATTTTCTCAAAGAACTCCTTTAGAGTGTTAACCATTTTTTTAAGGAAGAATTTTTTCATCCTTAACTTTATACTCGCTATTTACCTATTTGATTATCAACATGGAATCACCTATTACATTCACTTTCTAATGTCCCACTTGATAGCCAGTTTCATCCCTGTAATAAGGGATTCATAATCTTCTATATTATTTGGACATGGCAACCCGAGTCTAAAATTCTTTAGAGGTCAAATCTCCTGAAGGAGTAATCAGCACAACTCCTTCACCTAAACCATGAAATGTAAAGGAGCCATCAAATTATAGCTTCCATGTGACATATTCCTCAAGGTACATTGTAGAAGCATCTGGAAGTTCCAGACTTGACAGTAAAGTACATGAAAAATGAATTTGGCTAGTTGATTTCTCACCACATACCTTCTAACTTATTTCTGATGGACATACTCAATATCAAACTCAATTAGGATGATCCAATTTTCCATACTTCTTATAAATGCATGATTTGATAACAATTATTTTAATGGGTCCACTTTTGATATGAGATTGGTCTTATTATTCAGCAAATAATGATGAATTTTTTGAAAATAAGAAATGATGGCCAATATATCCTTCTCAATTTACAGGTAGTTGATCTCGTAAGAAAAAATGTATGACTAAGTTAGTAAAAAAAAATTTCTTTCTACTATATATCATATTGGGCCAGCAGTGTGCCAATTGTAAATTGATTAGTTGAAGTTTACAATAGTAGTGGTGCACCTACTATAGGAAGCATTAGAATAGGGGGTCTAGATAGATACTCCTTCAACAAATAAAATGCTTGTTGTTGTACTGGACCTAATGAAAATCAACATCTTTCTTCAAAAGATGTGTGAATAACTGGCACATGTCTGCAAGTTTGGAGATGAATCTTCCAATTTCTTGAATCTTCCCTAGTAGACTACGTAGTTAATTGATGTTCTATAGAGGAGGTATTTTTTATGGAAATAACCTTTGTAGGATCTACTTAAATTCCTCTCCATGATACAATGAATCCTAGTAATTTTCCTAATAGCATGTCGAATAAATATTTCTTCAATTTGAGTCAAACCCTATAATCTCTAAAATTTTGGAAGATGCACCTCAAGATAGTTGGTTGATCTTCTCTACTCATGTATTTACCCAAGATGTCATCCACATAGTGTTCCATTATGTCATTGAGCATATCGTGAAATATTACTATCATATCCCATTGATATGTTGTGCCTTTATTCTTGAGGCCAAAGGGCATGACTTTATAGAAGAATATTTCCCATGCAGTTGTAAAGTTTTTCTGGTGTTGATCTTCCTTAGAAATTTTAATCTGATTATACCTTGAAAATCCATCCATGAGTGATAACATTTCATAACCAGTTACTTAATTCAAAATCATGTCGATGTTAGGAATAGGGAAGTCATACTTAGGACAAGCTTTATTTATATCTCCAAAATCTGTACATATTCTAATACCAATGGGTTTCTTTTATACATGGACTATATTTGAAATCCACTCTGAATAATCAATAGGCCTAATGAAGCCTATTTCCAATAATTTCTCCATCTCTTTTTTTACTAATAAAGCGATGCAAGGATGCATATTTCTGATATTTTATTTTATAAGCTTTTCCTTTCCTGAAAAAAATAAGTTATGCACTAATAATTATGGTTCTAACCCTAACATTTCCACGTAGGACCAAGAAAATATATATGAGAATTCACGTAAAAGCAGCACAAAGGTTTTCTATTCTTGGGATGAGCGTGAAGCTCCAAACTTGACCGTTCTAGGAATTTCCTCCATGCACATAGGATCAAGGGGGATATTTAGTTATTCTTATTCTAAGGGTGTCTCAATGAGATTTTTACGCTTACACTGGTCAGATTCTTTTTCCATTGATTTTTTTTTATGTCAGTGCCTCAAAAAGGTTTTCACTATAGGACTTGGACATATTCTTATTAAAAGTCTTCTATGTGGAAATATTTCCCTTTCTTATTTTTTTACTTTGATGACCACAAAACTTAGCCTTCTCCCTGAAATATGTGCATGCATCAAGGTTAATGGAGGCTCCCTTATTATGATCACCAACTTGAATGTCATCATGAAGACCCATAAACTCACCAATAGTTTCATCATTTTTAAATATGTTGATTGTTACATGTTTTTGTTTGTCCCAATTAACAAGTGATGGGTAGAAAAGGTCTAATGTTGGAATGGTAGGGGATATAACATGGGTTATAGTTAAGATAGCCATGTAAGAAAATAGGTTCGTGGAGGCAAGCTATTTATAAAGACTACACCAGGAATCTATTTCACTTTCGTATTCAGAAAAACTATCTTCACATTTAGAAGAGGAATCCTCAACTTCTAGGGGATGAGACCCATATGGCTGAATTCCAATACCATATTTACAAACCTTACAATGTGGTATCAGAAGAGCTTCTTGCATACCTTGTTCATTTATGCCATAACCATATCCTTTGTATCTCATAACATACATCATTTTATTGGGGATAACATATTTAGGTGATTGGTATCATAGAGACATCACATCATCCAAAGGTTAGAAGATAATATTGTTAAAAATATTTTCATCTGATAATAAACCACCAGAAGTAATAGTGTTTATGCTGCAATTTTCTCTTGATTGTTGATATTTATGAAAATGCCTACCACATGCTTTGTGTGATAGGAGGAGCTTGGAAAATAAAAATGCATTTTGGAGATCATATTCCTCACAGCCATTTGAAACAACTTTCATCTCCCATGAAGATATATGAAAATCTGATTTAGAAGCACCGTTATCATTGGAAGATAAGGTATTTAGATCAACTCGTGAATCAAGATCCTTTAATTGAATCAGGACAACCATCTCTGTAGAAGGGAATTCATAAGTGGTGGGAAAATAACCTAAAAATGCTCTGCAATGAGTAAAGGGTTGAGGATCCCCCTGGATAGTGATAGTTTTTCCTTCATGAAATAACTTCAAATGTTGATGATATGTAGAAGGTATGTCCTGCATGGTATGAATCCATGGGCGACCAATCAGTATGTTGTAAGGAAGTTCCAAGTCTAAAAAATGGAACTTAGTATCATGAGTAGAAGACCCTACTCCCAATGAGAAAGTGATCATGTCAGCTGATTTCCTCTCTTCATTGTCATACACCTTGATGGTAATGACCTTATTTTCTAGATCAGTCTCAGTGTGACCTAGTTATCAAACAAGTTTCAAAGTGAAAATATTCAAACCCAATCTCTCATCCAAAAGCACCCTTTTTATCTTATTACAATTGATAATGACCTCTATGTGTAAGGGTAAGTTATGGGTAGGATCCTCTTCATGAATAAAGGTTATGTGCTCTATTGGAGTAATTTGCGTGATCATAGCTTGGAAATGTGTAGGGTCAATATCAAATGACACTCTTGACCCCTGTAATTTTTTAAAAAGGATGTCGTTATGCACATTAGAGATTTTAAGAAGATCTAAGATAAAAATATTAGCATTAGGTTTCTCATATTTCTTTAAAACATCATAATGACTGTCATAGGGGGTAGACAGAGGAGGTTCCAAGATAACAAGGAAAGCTCATAATGTTTCTATGGCATAATCCTTTGTTTTAATCTGAATGGTGTTTATATGCTCAAAAGGTGGGTTAACACAACTAATTAGGGGATCAAAAAGGATTATTCATTTTTACAACATAGTTAGCATTTTTGGTTTGGGACGATTTTCCTTGATCCAAATTTTCCTTTCCCTTGTTATGCTTGGGGAAAGGTTTTTTATAAATTTCCAAGTTTGCATTGGAATATTTACTTGGGGTAGAGGAATCGATTTCCACATCACCACTATCAATTAAGTCCTAGATGAAGTGCTTTAACTTCAAACATTTATCATTTTTATGACCCTTGACATGATGAAACATGTAATATTCATTTTATCTAATATGTGATGGATTAGGTGCATCATCTCCATAGGTTATATTTTCTAGATATTTAACGATGTTGACCAGCTCTAACTATTTTAATATCGATGACATAGAGTTAGATAAAGGGGTGAAAATGCGACATTTATACTAAGGGGCCGGAGGTCCCTTAGAAAGTTTCAAAAGATCATGGTTTTGAACTACCTGCATTCATTTAGAGTTTTTTATACCATCACCTACGACATTCTTATTCTTATTTAGAATTAAATTTGAATTTTTTTTAGGATTTGAATCGTGATTATCGCATGGAGAGGGTTTTAAAATCCCTTTTGCTAAGAACTCTTTTTCAATTTGACTACCTTTTCTATAACCTCTTCAAATGTGTTTCCATAATTCATCTACAAGTGGAAATTAATATCAGGGTGTAAGTTAGGTACAAATACGATAACTATTTCTCTAGTGTGGAGGAAGGGAAGCAACTAGTGACCCCTCACCATCTTTGTAAGTAACCAACGAAACTTTCATTGTTCCATTGTTTTGCATTGCACAAATCAATCATGGCCACATCATTTTCCATGTTAAAGGATAAGTGACATATGAAGTGTTCTACTAATTCTAGCCATGTGGAAATGGACCCTTTAGGTATATGTAAAAATCATTTGAGTGCTTGACCCCCTAGACTATGTGGGAAATGATGAATGAGATAGTTATCACTAAACATAACCTCTTGACATGCCATTTAAAATTATTTAATGCAGTCTCTTGGATAAAATTTTCCCTTATATTTTTCAAACTTGTGACAATTAAAGTGACGAGGGAAATGTACCTACAACATAGCCCTATCAAAGGGATAAGGGCATAACTCCTCAAACTGGTAAGTTTTACTATTGCCTATGTTTCCTACTTGTAAAGAAGTAAGGGAATTATTCATGGATCACCAATATTGATTAAAGAATTTCCCTTATTTTGATGTTGGCCTATATAAGTGGTTAAGTCTAGTTGTCTCCCCACCATTATGATTTGTGTATAACTCCTCATTGGTTGCTTACATTTGTCTAGATGAGGAGTCTTAGTATAAAAATCCTTAAGAAAAGCTCTAGGTTTTTTAATTTCTAGGATTTTGCACTGATTCCTTATTAACATGTGAAGCCAAGCTTGCCAATTGGAAAGAAAGGGCTTGTATGTTTTTCTCTAAAGTAACCTCTTGGGTTGGTATCTCTTTATGAGTTTCACAAGAGGGAGGTTGTTCATGATTAGCATGTTCTTCATGATCCTCACAATTAATTTTGATAATGGGCATGTGATAACCACCATCATTTTCAGAAGGAACTTCTTCCTCATTCCATTAGCTGAAAGTAGAAGCATGTCCAAGGTTAAGGATTTCATCATAATTATGTGGAGAATGTTCTACCTCTTCCTCTTCTTGAACCATGCCGATAAGGAAAGGGATCAACCATAGATGGAAACTTGTCCCCTAACTCTATAACACACATAAGGACCTTATGTCTATTTCAAAACAATAAGTTATCTATTTAGGTGGCGCTGAATTCAAAGTCCACTCGAGGTGAATTCTCCTCACCACCACTATGATTAACCATGGTTTTTTCTTTAAATATTGGGTTTATATTTTCATTTAGAAAGGGTTTTGACCCTAATGTTTGGATGCCCCATCCTTGTGATAGGAGGAATAACAAGAAAGGTTTTATTAAGGTTGATTTAAAATGGACCCTAGGACAAACCAAGTAGTGTAACAATGTCAAATAGTCACAAAGAATGTTAAATAATGAATCCCAACCAATCCAAAGGATCAAGGTAATATTGAACCAAGAATACATAATGACACAATGATTAAGGTACCATATATTGAGAAGTATCTAGGACAAAACAATCAAGTACAAGACTATGATCTAATCACAAGAATAACTACTCTTTACTTCCTCAAAGATATTTTTTGTGCAAATAATGACAACACAATATCAACAATTAGGTCAATTTTAGAATAAACAAGGCCTAAATACTAAGAAGGTGTTGACGTGATCTCAAAACAAGGTATGCTAAAACAAGTTTAGATACAAACAAAGTCCAAGTCTTGAAAATAGAGGCTACAAATGTGAGAAACACAACACTATTTGAACATGTTAATCAAGATTTGTAGACAAAGAAATATTTTAGTATCAAAATGATGTTACCATAATGTGAGCAGCATAAAGATGACACTTCCAAAACTCAAGGAAATATTTGGATCAAAACTAATTCTAAGTATATCAAGAAGTTATTATTTATGCAAACAATGTAACAATACAACTAAGAGACTTAGAACAAGTTTCAAAAAGGAAATATGATGTAATTATCAACTATATTGATATAATGTGGGAAACGTAACAAATCAAAGGAATTCAATGATAAGACAACCTAACTAAAATGATAATCTTGAGGTGGGTATTATTGGTATCCAAATTGATTCTCCCATGAGAGCCGAGTAGCATCACGAAACAGGAAGGATGCTTTGAGACAGACGAACCATGATATGAGTTGTTTTGTAGATGGGGATGGGTTTCGGCTGACTCTTTGTCACTCAGGTGTTGGAGAAATGGATAGAACCTCACTGAGGGTTTGATATACCCTCACTAATTTAGGTTGTGCCTTCAACCAGGGTGAGAGGACCCATTCTGTAACCCATTTTTGTGAAGGACATCAAGAGACCCTTCTTTACACAATTTTCATGAGAACCTTGAGGAAATATGATCAATACAACACAATCTAACTCTCACAAGTTGTCACACTAGAGGGTGGAGATGTTTCCTGGGAAAGGTTCAGGTTACTAAAGACAATAATTGAATCCTGATTGTCCCTGCATATTTTGGCAATGGAATTTTTTCATTTGTGGATACACAGTACAAATAGGGGTGGTTTTTGTAGGATTCATCATTTGAGAAAATTTTGGTGGGAAGTTAAGCAAGATAAATTTGATTATACCAGATCTTTGAGAGCCTTTACAAATATTGGAAAACTCATAGATGGAATGCTTCAGAATAACCAAAATATTCCTTCAACCAGAATGTCTGTATCAATGGAGGCCTAGAGATGCATGGTTTCACACATTCTTCATGAATTCAACACAATGGCTCATGTTAAAGACTCAATTAAACGTTAGAAATCCCTGGTTCGTCACGCCTAAGATACACTCATAGGATTACAAATAGTCTTTATCAACATAGTGAAAGTAAAGTGATTTTAAATTGTTTATTTCATTACCAGATGAAAGCTCTTCTCATAATGAAATTTTAAATGCCACAATACTAACACATGGATGAGATCTTGTGTGAATCAGAGAGATTTTAACATAAGATTGCAACAAGAACAAGAAAAACTATTTGAAAACATTCTGAAATAATAGCAAACAAAATAATGCTCATGATCAACACAAATTCATTAAAGGTTCATTAGATTCATCAGTAGGGGAAAGTTTCTTGAACAATCTCAGAGATTTTCAATTCCTGTATAATTTCAACCACCTTGATGTGATTGAATCTAAAACATAGGAAAATAAACTGGTCTCTCAGAAAGCCCCTTGGGAAAATGGTTTTTTCTCAAACTTTCTCAGAAAATTTAACCCTCGACCATTTGCAAGAGTATTCTCATTGCATTTATACAATTTTACTCTCTCACTCATCCCAAATTTTCCCCCCAAAATAAGAATATTCAAGGAATCCTTTTTTTGTTACAATTTTGTTCCAGAAAGTGATGTTTAACAAATTTACACCCAAAATCTGCCATGTGGATGAATCATGAACTTATCATGTTTCTCAGACCCTCAACTATGACTGGGATGCCATATCATAATTTTTTGATAGTATTTTTAGTCATTCTTTTATTTTATCATGTAAGAAATCCCCTTATTAATAATTCTCAGGTGGCTCCATATAGCTTGATTTGACAAGAAATCCTTTTCACCCTTGAGAATACACCTTGAGAAATGAATGCCCTTGCATGGATACCTGAATTTTTGCCTCTCTGAAATGAGTGTCCTCTCATGGATTATACCATATTCTTGTGTTGTCAGTTCGAGTTGGCCAGGTGCAAAGAGGAGCCAGCAGAAACCTCCACGTGTATTCTTGGCACAACTATAAAGGTGAAGTCCAGAGGTAGGTTCCCCAATGAGCGCGGGCCCTCCACATGTTCAGAACCCTAGAGATTTTCACCAATTTCTAAAAATTCAGAGTATGTGAAGGCCCATTGGAAGCTTCCATGTGTCTGTTTAGCACAATTTCAAAGATGAAGTCTAGAGGAGGGACCTCAAATGAGCGCAATCTCTCCACGTGCCCTAGGCCCAAGAAATTTTCCTCAAATAATTAAAAAGTCTTAGTATAAAGAGGATCCAGTGGAAGCCTCCATGTGTCTCTTCGCTGCACTTTTGATATGGTGCCCAAAAGCAGAGACCCCAAACAAGCGCGGGCTCTCCACCTATCTCAGCCTGGAAAAGTTGTTGAAAGAGTTTAAGGACCAGTGGAAGGTGTCATGTGCTTAGGGTTTGAGACAGTTTCCTTGGCCATTGAAAAGTATAAGCATGGGTAGGGCCAGTGGAATCTTCTATGTGTCTCTTCAGTACTTTTTTGGTATGAATCTCAAAAGAAGGACTCCCAAACAAGTGCAGGCCTTCCAAGTGTCTAGGGTCTGAGAAAGTTGAACCAAACACTTTTAAAAAGTCTAAGTATGGGAAGATCCATCGGAAACCTCCATGTGTCTCCTTGTCACTCTTTCAAAATTAAAATTCAAGGGAAATTCCCCAAATAGGCACGGACCCTCCACATGTCCCAGGCCTAATAAAGTTGCATCGAGCACTTGAAAATTATAAGTATAAAGAGGAGCCAGTGGAATTATCCACATGTCTACTTGGCGTTACTCCAAAGGTAATACCCAGAGGTGAATCCTTAAATGAGTGCATGCCCTCCATGTGGAAAATATTTGAGTTGAAGTGGGCCTGAGAATCTCAAAATGCGTCAGTGACCCGCCTCTCTGCTTCTAACTTTTGTTGTGTGCCCCAGTGGAGTCGCGACTCACTTTTATACTTTTTCTTCATTTCAAAACAGATCTTAAAAAATACAAAGTGCTCCGGTGACCCACCTCCCAATTTGACTTTTGAATGCTGACTCAAAGATGTGACATTAATTTGTCCCCCACAGAGTTGCGGATCATTTTATAACTTTTCTCTTTTTCATAAAAAGGCAAAACTCTTCAAAATCCTCTGATGATCCACCTCTCTACCTTTGACCTTTCAAACCACCACGTGTCCTTCTTCAGGGTCAAATTAAGAAATTTTCCCTACCACTTAATATTGTTGAATATCCAATTATATAATATCGGGGCCGCGGGACCAATTTCACATTTTTCACAAATGTAACAAAAGTGACAAGTTCACAAAATAGACCCACCAGGCTGTGTCCAATCAGAAAGGACCACATATCCACGGATGTTGGGACAAGATTTACAAAGGAGACACAGTCGTGGAAGATGCCCAACAACAAAAAATTTCCCAACGGAGATGAAGACTGTAGGTAAAACCCAGACTCAATGTGATTCACGACCCAAGGAAAGGACTGAAAATGGAAACCAAATGAAGGAGAAATCTTTCACGCATCCATATAGAGATAAAAATAAAACTTCAAACCATGCAGACTGAGAAATTTTGAACAAATAGGGTGAGATTAAATTGAGCACCAACATCAGCTCTGACTTGGGGATGGGCACTCCCTGTGAGTGCCACAAGAACAACATACCATGTGCCAAAAATCCATTGGGTAATGGATTCAAGAACAAGCTTGTAAAATCAGAAAAAAATAACCAATTCCCCCAAGAATGAACTGAGAAACCAACAAAAACTAGTCACCAAGGACCAGGACAAACAAAAATAGAAAAAACACAAAAAAAGAACAAAAATAAAAGATTGATACATTATACAATGATGTGTGCCTTGATTATGAGAAATCAATCAAGGAAATGTTTCAAGTGCCTTCCATTAAATAGGAAACTCAAGTAATTCCCCATCTAAATATTTTAGGAAAAAGGTGTGCTCGCCGATCCTAATATCAATAGAATAAGGGCCCATCCATAATGCATCGAACTTTCCATGTTTTCCCTTATCCTCATGTTTGATATCCCATAGTAGCACCAGATATCCCACACTGAAATATCTTGGATTCACCTTTTTATCAAATAATTTCTTTGATTTCTCCTTGAACTTCACATGTCTTTGGTGGGATTCTCTTCTCTCTTCATCTAATTCAACAATTTGATTAATACGAGCATCATAGGGATTGACCTCCTGGTCCTCCAATTGTTGGATAAATTGGTAAGAAGATAATTGCATATGCAGGGGAAGTAGAGCTTGATTTCCATACACCAATTCAAATAGAGCTCTTTCCAGTAGCTCTTTTAACAATGATTCTATCAGCCCAAACAACAAACTTTAACTGCTCACCCCACTTCTATTTGTTTAATTCCAAGGTCCTTCTGATTATCTTCAACAAATTCTTGTTGCTTGATTATGCTTGTCCATTACCTTGGGGATTATAATTTGAAGCATATGCTAAATTGATCCCATACTCATGACACATGGCTACCAAAGGTTTGGCTTGAAAACTCATAGCATTGTCAGCAACTATCTTAGTAGGCACTCCAAACCTGACAAATTATATGATTCAGAATGAATTCCATAACAATTTGGTGGGTAGATTTCTTGGTAGGGATTACCTCCACCCACTTGGTGAAGTAATCAGTGGCCACTAATATCCACTTGTGGCCTACACTTGAATAATCTGAAATATCACCAATGAAATCCATTCCCCACTATCTTAAATGGGGCTTCAATTGATACATGTTGCAAAGGGAGGAATCTTGAAGCTTTCAATATTCCTGAAAAAATGTTGACAACTCTCACACTTTCTTACCAGCAAAGTTGTATCTTTAAAAAGAGTTGGCCACCAGTAACCAGCCCTTAATATCTTATGGGTTGTGACTCTTCCAGAAAAATTCCCTCCACAAACTCCTCCATGGAAATCATCAATTATTTTCGGCAGGCTTCATCTTTAGTGATACATCTCAGAAGAACTCCCTCAGGATTCTTCCAAGCTAACCCATAATCAGTGATGATGTACTTCTAGGAGGCTAACTTAAGTGATCTCTTTTGATTCTTTCTTAAATACTCAGGGAACTGTAGATGTTTGAGATAAAAAATAATATCCTTGTACCATTCAAAATTTGTCACTTTCTCAATAATATTAAATATTTCTTCTTCAACATCATTTATCTCAACGGTTTGCAGGTTGCTTTCTGCTATTAGCTTTGCTAGGCCCAATCCTCTGACCAATTTTGCAGTTTGGATGTCCATATCATATTCTTGCAATTTATTTTCCCATTGGCATCTTTTACTTGAAATTTCCATCTCTGATAGGATATCCTTAACCATGGTATGGGGAACATAAGATATGACTTTAGAGCTTAAAATATATGGCCTAAAGATTTTTGTGGCTTTGACCAAAGAAAATTCCTATTTCTCCATGATAGTATACTTCAACACTGGCCATTGTAATGATTTACTAAAGAAAGCAATTGGCCTTTCAGCTCCTTCATCATCCTTTTGTAACAACACAAGTGCAATAGTATTCTCTGAAGTAAAGGAAAACATTTGGAAAGCCTTTTTATAATCAAGAGTTGCTAAAAAAGGGCATTCTTCAATGCTTCCTTAATCCCAGTAAAGGCTTGAATAGTTTCTTCTTCCCATCCTGATACTCTGATCCTTCTTCAACATACTGGTGATTGGGATAGTTAATTCAACAAAGTTGGAAATAAATCTCCTAATAAAATTTATTTTCCCGAAAAAGGACTGAATTCCCTTTTTAGGTTCTTGAAATAGGAACTTTATTAATGGCATTCCACTCTCTTACAGGATCGATCATGACCCCTTCCTTTTGACACTATATGTCCAAGAAAATTTTCCTTTTGAACCCCAAAATAGACACTTCTTGGGATTCAGTGATATACCATACTCCCTGCATCTTATCAACATCTTTTCTAAATATTATAGGTGATCACTTATTTTTCTTGAAAAGACTATCACATCATCTTGATACACAACAATGAAGTCATTTATATATCCTGAGAATGCTACATCCATTTCTCTTTGAAACGTGGCTCCAACATTCATCGGGCCAAATGGAATTCTAACATACACATAGGTTCCCCATGGAGTGGTGAAAGTGGTTTTGATCCTCTCTGACTGCTTCACAACCACTTGGTTATACCCAGAAAAACCATCCAAAGTGGATAACAATTCTGAACCTGTAACCAATTGCAACATGTTATCCATATTTGGCAAGGGATAATTGTCTTTAATTGATTCCTTATTTAAATTTCTAAAGTCAACACACAATCTTATATCCCCATTTTTGTTTTGAACAGGTACTAGGTTTGCTACCCATGAGGAGTATCTTGTAGGCTGTATAATTCCTCCATCCCTTAACCTTTTCAACTCTTCTTGCATTTTTGAGGAAAGGAGGGGAATAATTTGTCTTTGTTTCTACCTAAAAGGATTGGAATTAGCTTCTAGGGGTATTTCATGTTGAAAAAGGTCTTCCTTGTATGATTTCAATTCTGAATATGACCAAGCCAAGTAGTCCTAGTATTTTTTAGAAATTGGACATATGACTGCTTTTCTTCTCTATTCAAGTTTTTGCCTAACCAAATTCTCCTTGGCTTATCCTCTGTGCCCAGGTTATATTCTTCAACATCCCTCGAGGCTGACATGTTTCTATTAATAATCCAATCAACATTATCAAAATTTGATTCATAGTGCAACCAAACCTCTGGGAATAGTATTGGTTTTCAATTGGATAATGTATTTACAAAACAGGGTCTCTTTTCCATTGTTTACACAAACCATTGGTTCCCAGTTCATACTTTGATTGGAAAATTCCCCTTTATTATGTAGAAACCTTTGGACCTGAGCATCATCTTCAAACACCTGTCAATGCTTGATATTGTCAGGGACAGATGGCCTGGTCAATATTTCAATATCATATTCACAATAGGGAGACATTGTACAATTTTCAAACCTAGATCCTAATACTGCCAATTTTTTACTATAGTATTATAGCTCCTATCATGATGTATTATATTTAAAGAATCAAACATTTCAATGAAGTCCCAAACTACATGCTTATATTGTTTCATTCTTTGATTCTTTGTAGCATACAATTTTCTAACTTGCTTGACTATCAACTCTGAATCCCCTTTAACAATAATGTCCTTGACACCATATTTCCATGCAATTCTTAGACCCAAGAGCAGTGCTTCATACTCAGCTAATATTATTTGTGCACTCAAAATTGAGTTTAAAAGAAAAGTTAAACTCCTCTTGGCTTGGAGATATCAAGACAACACCAATGCCATTACAAGATCTAGAACAAGCCCCATCAAACATCAAGGTCCAAGGAGAACCAACCTGGTCAGGATACTTGCACTCATCAATTTTATGCTCCTTATAATCAGCATAGCCCATGAAGTTACCTGACATCGACATATGTGTACAATACTTCATAAGAAGCATTGTTAGGGTCCTCAATGATATGTAACATTTTCTTTTCACCATATAACTTCACAAGGATTCCCTTAATTGGTATGGTTGGATAATACATGTCCATTTACACACTTCCACCCACACTAGCTACCCACTTTCTGGATAATAACATCCCCCATTTGGCAGGACAGCCCACAATAACCACATTTAAGGTTAAGTAACTTTCCTAGAATACACTTGTCAATTACACTACTAATCCCTTGACATATCCAATTACTGGCACTTCTCTTGAATCCATGGAAGTACATTTCCCAAAAGCTATTGTTACCTTGATATTTAACTCATTCATGACCTTAAGAGGCATTACATTACATGAGGCTCCTGAATCAAACATGTAGTTATGTACCAGCCTATCTTTAATAATCAAAGTGGTAAAAAATGGATCCACATTCAAGTTGAGATTCAACATAGAGAAGTTCCCAAATATACCTCAGATGATTCACCCAGTTCCTCCAATGCTTGTGGTATTTCTGATTCTGCAATAATGCAGGAGGAACCTCTATATTATTAACACTTTTCCCTAGGTAATCTTTTCTTCCTTAAATCCCAAATATTCAAATGCCCTTTTCTTATGCTCAGGGATCCTAAGTAATTCAACAATAGGAACAATAACCTTGATCTGAATCAAGATTTGGGCTATGTCACAAGGAACATATTTGGGTAGGGCAGTATTAGGAGGGAGATTTACAAATTCATCTGATAATACGGGAGTTTTCATAGTCTGGGCATGGGGAGGAGCACAGGTTTTATTTGGGGTAATTAGGCCTTTCCCAGATGTATCTTTTTAGGGGTCTCCTTAGGGATACTGGTAAGAATTGGAACTTTTGGATTGGTTTGTGGCCCTACCCCTTTGACAACTTTACTTCTGGTATTATATTATTTCTCCTGAGTAACTACTGCATTCATTAACAACAGTTTCCTGTCCTATTTCAGAAGGGATCCCTCCATCATACTTTTTAATCATCAAAGCCCTTAAGTATTCAAAATCATTATTAGGAAATCAAATTCTTGTACCATATCAATTTCAAAAGTATTAATGGGAGGAAGAGGTAATACCTGGTGGACACAATCCCATAAATCTTCAGTAGTTCTGGCACTTATTAGTTCAGTTGAGGTTGTTCCCTGCTATGAGTTTGTAGGGCTCTCCATCATACACATATCATCATATGTCTCATCATCATCTACTTCCTCAACTTCCTTGATCTACATCACATGGGGAGTGTGGGAAAAAAACACCTATCACACCACTCAATAACATTGGCCTCTTCCACAGTAACAACCATGGAAGTCAAAGGATCAAGGAACCAATCTATTCTCCCTGGGGTTGAGGTTGTTTATTTCTTGATCCCACAGATCCCTTTCCCTCTGTCATCTAGTCTGTGATCACCTCTGGGATGATTTCTAAATCTCTCTTGACTGTGTGGCTTATGTTGACCTTTGGAACTTTGTCCTATCCCTTTTTCTTCTCTAGCCAGTTTATAGGATATCTCTTTAACTAGCTCTAGCCAATGTTTTTACAACCTCTTCCAGATCCACAGACTTACTTGACTGAGGCTTTTCAAGATTGATCAACTTGACACCTTCTCTCTTAGGAGGCTTTCCAACTGCTTTGATGTTATTTTCTATTTGTAAAGCCATGGTGAAATCCTGCCTCAATGTTCCTGGGTTCTTATCTCTCAAGTAATAAGCAACCTTTTTATCAAAAGTGTCAGAATATTTTATCAAACAGGACACATCACTTGGCCTTAGGATTATAGGTAGCCTATTCAAGGTCTTATTGAACCTAGTATTGAAGTCATGAACATATTCATTTGGATTTTTATTTTATATTTTCAAATTTAGATCAAATGAACGTGGGATCTTTCTTATCCACATATTGTCAATCTAAAGGCATTTTTCATCTCGGTCCATGAATCTATTGAATTATCTGGTAAAGACTTGTACCATTCAAGTGCATCCTCCTCAAGAGTATGAATAAAAAACTTTATATACACATCTTCAAACTCAATTTCAAAATCTTCCATCATATTGACAAAGAGTTTCAAATGGTTGTCACCAGTGATGGCATTATTTCCTTGAAATTTTGGAAACCTATTTCTAACATCTTGTGGCACTACATATTAGGATATCCATCCATACCTATGAAATCTATAGGTCCAAAAGTGTTCACAACAAAAGGAGGTCTAGGTGGAGGTTAGGCCATAATTGCCTTGAGGAGGTGATCTTACATGAGAAACAAAATGATAGGGAATAAGGGGTCTTTGGAGCACGGGAGTATGGATTTCAAAATAGATATTCTCTAATGACCCTAGTTTCTTGGAAAACCCTATCAAACTTGGAAGAAATAGGGGAAAACTGAGAAGCACACTTTTCAGACACAAATGATGGCCCCTCTCTAGTTGGAGAATTAAAATTTATATAAAGATTACCTGGTTCAGAATCACTTGAAGACGTATGGTAATATTCAACTACAGATTGATCACCCTTCAAGACTGGATATCTCCTTTTATTGATTCTTGATCTCCAACTAATTTCTAGACTTCATTTTCCTTCTAAATTTTATTTTCCAAGTTTTGGAAATAACTTTCTAATAGGGTCCCTAGTGAAGAAATATCTTCTTCCCTCCATATTTGCACAGATTAATGACAAATTTTACTTAACACAGGTTAAGGCACTTGTAATCATCAAAATTTCAATTCAACACAGATTCTCCACTAAGGATTTTCCCCCTTCAGTTGTGCAGATGCACTATAAATAACTTGTCAAGTGTCTATCAATGCTTAATTTCTACAAAACTTAATAGATCTCGACCTTCCTTTTCCCAGTATTTATCACTATTGATGATAAATCTGAGTGCAATAACCACTAGAAACTAGAAATAGTACACAATGAACTTGTAATCTTGCACAAATCTTACAAATCTCAACAAAGGATGACATTTAAACAACGTATTTATACTTAAATCGCTTGTAAGAAACATTACCCGAGGGCCATGTGTATGCATATAAAATTCCCTAGCAACGACATCACTTGGGTGTTGTTGCCACAAAAAGAGGTCCCGAAGTTTAAATAATCCCCAAAAAAAGTGCCACTTCAGTGTTGTTACCACAACTGGAGTTCAAATAACCCCGGAAATGGTGCTTGTGTTTCTACACACACAGGTCCCAGTTTTCAAATAATCTTCAAATAATGTTGTTGCCTGGCAACAAGTTCCCTAGAAATGGCACCACTTCGGTGGTGCCACTTTTGTTACCACACAAATAGGTCCCAAATGTTAAAATAATCCCTAACAATGTAAATAATCCCGAAACGGTGCCACTTTAGGGCACCAAAATGGAGATGGAGTTCAAAAAATCCATCACAGATGGTACCACTTGGGTTGTTGATTCTTCACAAATAGGTCCCGAGTGCAAATAATCCCCGAAAACATAAATAATTCCCTAGAAATGGCACCACTTTGGTGTTGATAGTTCAGAGACAGACAAATCCCCAGATAAGTGCCACTTGGGTGTTGTATCTAGTCTCGGAGATTGCTGCCACTTCGGTGGGTATCCAAATTGATTTCAGCTGAAACTGACAGGATGCTTAGAGATTATCATGATATGAGTCTAGCTAGGGATGGGATTATGCTGACTCTTTGAAGTGTTGGATAAATGGATACCTCACTAAGGGTTTGATCTACCCTCACTACTTTAGGTTGTGCCTTAACTAGGGTGAGAGGACCTGTTCTGTAACCCGTGTTGGTGAAGGACATCAAGAGATCCTTCTTTGCACAATTTTCATGAGAACCTTGAGGAAATATGATCAATACAACACAATCTAACTCTCACGAGTTGTCACACTAGAGAGTGGAGATGTTTCCTAGGACAAGGTTTAGGTTACTAAAGACAATAATTGAATCTTCTATTTTCCCTGCATATTTTGGCAATGGAATTTTTTCATTTGTGGATACATAGTACAAATAGGGGTGGTTCGTGTAGGATTCATCATTTGAGAAATTTTTTGGTGGGAAGTTAAGCAAGATAAAGTTGATTATACCAGATCTTTGATAGCCTTTACAAAATTGAAAAAATCAAAACAGAATGCTTCAGAATAGCCAAAATATTCCTTCAACTAGAAGGTGTGCATCAATGGAGGCCCAAAGATACATGATTTCACACATTCTTCAAGAATTCAACACAAAGGCTCGTGTTAAAGACTCAATTAAACGTTAGAAATCCCTGGTTCGTCACACCTAAGATACACTCATAGGCTTACAAATAATCTTTATCAACATAGTGAAAGTAAAGTGATTTTAAATTGTTTATTTCATTACCAGATGAAATCTCTTCTCATAATGAAATTTCAAATGCCACAATACTATCACATGGATGAGATCCTTGTGTGAGTTCAGAGAGATTTTAACATAAGATTGCAACAGGAACAAGAAAAACTATTTGAAAACATTCTGAAATAAAGTAGACACAATAATGCTCATGATCAACACAAATTCATTCAAGGTTCATTAGATTCATCATCAAGGGAAATTTTTCTTGAACAATCAAAGATATTTTCAATGGTTGTACACTTACAACCACCTTGATGTGATTAAATATAAAACACAGGAAAATAAACTAGTCTCTCAGATGGTCTCTCAGGAAAATGGTTTTTTTCTCAAAATTTCTCATAAAAATTATAACCCCCGACCATTTGCAAGAGTATTCTCATTACATTTATACAATTTCACTTGCTCACTCATCCCAAATTTTCCCCCTGAAAAGAAGAATATTCAAGGAATCCTTTGTTTGTTACAAGTTTGTTCCAGAAAGTGATGTTTAACAAATTTACACCCAAAGCTGCTAGGTGGATAAATCATGAACTGATCACATTTCTTAGACCCTCAACTATGACTGGGATGCCATATAATTTTTTGACAGTCTTTCTTAATCATTATTTTATTCTATGTCATGCAAGAAATCCCCTTTTTAATAATTTCAGGTGGCTCCATATGGCTGGATCTGACAAGCAATCCTTTTCACCCTCGAGAATACACCTTGAGAAATGAGTTCCCTCACATGGATACCTACATTTGTGCCTCTTAGAAATGAGTGTCCTCGCATGGATTATACCACATACTATGCACTGCGAGTCAGAGTTGGCCAGGTCCAAAGAGGAGTCAGCAGAAAGCCTCCACATGTTTCCTTGGTGCAACTGACAAAGGTGAAGTCTAGAGGTAGGTTCCCAAATGAGTGCAGGCCCTCCACATGTTTAGAACCCTAGAGAGTTACACCAGTTGCTAAAAATTCAGAGTATGGGAAGGCCTAGCGGAAGCTTCCACATGTTTATTTGGTGCAACTTCAAAGATGAAGTCTAGAAGCGGGACCTCAAATGAGCGCAGGCTCTCCACGTGCCCTGGGCCCAAGAAAGTTGCCATTGAATAAAGTATGTAGTGCCCAAAGGAGCTGGAAGCCTCCACGTGTCTCTTCAGTGCAATTTGATATGGTGCCCAAAATTAGAGATCTCCATGTGTCTCATCCTGGTCTAACAAATTTGTTTAAAGATGTTTAAGGACTAGTGGAAGGTGCCACGTGCCTAGGGTCTAAGAAATTTTCCTCCGCCATTGAAAATTCTAAGTATGGGTAGGGCCAGTAAAATATTCCACGTGTCTATTCGCAACGCTTTTTTGGTATGAATCTCAAAAGAAGGAATCCCAAACAAGTGTCGGGCCTTCCACGTGTCTAGGAACCTAAAAAGTTTCACCAGAACACTTTAAAAAAGTCTAAGTATGGGAAGATCTAGTGGAAACCTCCACGTGTTCCTTCGGCTACTCTTTCAAAAGTAAAAAGTTCAGGGGCAAGTCCCCAAACAGGTACGGGCCATCCACGTGTCCCAGGCCTAAGAAAGTTACATCAGGCACTTGAAAAGTCTAAGTATAAAGAGGATCCAATGGAATCCTCCACGTGTCTCCTTGGCGCAACTCAAAAGGTAAGACCCAAAGGTGGATCCTCAAATAAGCGCAGGCCCTCCATACATGGAAAATATTTGAGTTGAAGTATGGGCCTGAGAATCTCAAAATGCCCTGTCAGGTGACCTGACCTCTCCACTTCTAACTTTTGATGTGGGCCCCAGTGGAGTTGCAGACTCACTTTTATACTTTTTCTTCATTTGAAAACAGAGCTTAAAAACTCCAAAGTGCTCCAGTGACCAGCCTCCTCACTTTGAATTTTCAATGTTGACCCAAACATGTGACATTAATTTGTCCCCTGGAGTTGCAGATCATTTTATAACTTTGCTCCTTTTCACAAAAAGGAAAAAATCTTCAAAATGTTCTGATGATCCTGCCTCTCTGTCTTTGACCTTTCAAACTGCCACGTGTCCTTCTTTGGGGTCAAAGTAATAAATTTTCCCTGCCACTTCATATTGTTGAATAGCCAATTATATAGTATCAGGGCCGTGCAGGGCCAATTTGGTATTTTTTACAAATGTAACAAAAGTGATAAGTTTCACCAAAAAGACCCACCACGCCGCATCTAATCAGAAAGGACCACATATCCATGGATGTTGGGATAGGATTTACAAAGGAGACACAGTAAGTGGAAGATTCATCCCAACAACAAGATTCTTTCCCCATGGAGATGAAGACTGTAAGTAAAATCCAAACTCAATGTGATCCATGACCCAAGGAAAGGACATGACCATGGAAACCAAATGAAGGAAAATATCTTTCACACATCAATATAGGGATAAAGATAAAACTTCAAACCATGCGGACTGAGACATTTTGAACAATCAGGGTGAGATTAAATTTAGCACCAATGGGTACTCAAGATAATGGTTACCGATATCCCAGGATGTACCAACACTTTTCTCAACGCTTACTATCATTGTCATAATAAGGAAGGATGGAAGCTTGTGCAACAGTGGTGGACACAATTTTTGATAACAAAAATGGGTATATATGTTCTCACCATTAACCCTTGATAGATGCCCATACCTAAGTTATAAATGAGTACACTCACAAAGTGGTTGGCTGAATAGTCACTTGGTGTGACGTTGGTACACCTTTCACCTTGTCTTCAGACCAACCTCAAATAACTCAGGACCATGTAACCCTTTCTAAGTTCCATGTGATTAATTGCACTATTTATTCAATTTTATTAAATTTCATTTTATTTGTTTTACCATTTCAAAATCTATTTTTATCATTTTCAAAAAATTAAATTACTTATTGTTATCTCTTTTTAACATGTTATATTTTTGTTATTAGTTATGACCCTTTCCATAATAGATGGCTATGAGTAACACTAAGATATGAAAATGCAATCCCAAAAAATATCTGCAATGGTGATTGATTTGACTTATCTAAAATACTGTTAGGAATAAAGTGCTCACATAGGTGCATTACCCATCTTGGAAATTAATGTATTCAATAAATTGTGTTCAAAAGTATCAAAGTGTAGGGTTACGTGAAAATTGAAATATCACGTTATTCTCAGAAAGGCATACTAGTCAATTGCGGGTCAATGGGGAAATTAAAATCGTTTAATCCACTCTCTAAACTCAGGGTTCGGGAAAAGTACCATCTAGTATTTAAGTGGATAAATCTATGTGCAAACACCTCACAATGAGTTAAATGGCTTATGCCAAAATTTATCCCCCAGTTTATATGGCTTACGAACCATAGATCTTGACCGGGCCGGGGCATTACACTGTGTACAACCAAGTCACTACACCTTTTAATCTTTCTATCTTGATGGGAGCGTGAACTTAGTAGGACCAGCTCACAACCTACAACTCATATGATAGGCCACAAGTTCATTATCACCACCATGCAATAATTTGACCAAATGAATTAGCGGTAATGCCTGCATCACATATTTCACTAGATTCCAATAGATATTTAGCTAAATTTGCTTTTAATTCCAAAGACTCCTCATTTGTTGCTTTGAGCATTTCATCCTCTCTAGTTATTGTCCAACTAGATATGTAATTCAAAAATAAAAATATTAAAGTCAACTGAGCTTTAAAAAAATCTTGATGAACTTCCTCCTTCACCTATCCACCCCTTACTATCTGAATTGTAAGGAAATAGTTGAACCTTCCAATTTAATCACATGTTAGAAAATCCATTATTAAAGTTGTTTTTGATTCTTAAGCATCAGTCGTAAGGTGTAAAATACACATGTCTATTCTACAAACTTGTAGGACTAACTTAAGTACACCTTCCATACAAAATGAGCTCACTTAATTCTTACTTGTATATATCTATAGAAGTTATGTGACCTATAGATGGTCGAACCCCCATAATTATTGTCTAGGAAATCCTCCAACATTTGATCAAAAATTTTGACCATCGACAAGATCATCTTGTTGAATTTGAATCTTCTAGATGAAAATCGGAGCCAAAACTTTTGACCATCCCAGATGTGATATCAGAAGCCAAATTCTTCAGTAGCTGCATGGAATGAAGTAATAGTACAAATCTAAGCACATTATCATGTAAGGGTGACCTCATTTTAGACATAAATGTGAGACAAAATACATACCAAGTGTTTCGCTAGTGTAAGAAGAGAAAAATTTGAAGTGCAAATTTGTTTTTTCTTATCTTATCACATTCAGAATAGTGGATAAGTGTAAGCCATAAACAAAGCTAGCAGCACTCTATTAGATGGAAAAGAGATGCCGAGAGGCACCAGTGTAATGCCTGATTCAAGTGGTAGCGCAATATTGATAGTTCTAGATACATGCATTTATACCTCTTTTGAAGGGGATTTTTAACAGAATTCACTGTATATAGTTCTTTCATGCATATTCATATGGTCAACTATGTCATCACAAAAACATGAGTTTTTTTTCAAGAAACTTGTTCAAAAAGCTTTCAAAAATTTAGAAAATTTGATCCGAATCTTGCAGCATCCTCACCTCCTTTATTTCCTCAAAGAGAAACAAAACATTCCTAGATACTCACAAGTCTTTACATGCTTGTGTATGTTTTGGTGAGCCTTGGATTTACCTAATTAATATTCTCAACTGGGGATTAGTTACCAAAATTTAGATCAACTAAATCTAAAAAACTTGAAAAATAATGCAAAGGATAATGGAGTATGTCCTAACAGGTCTGCAATATGTATCTATGCTAAAATCACAAATGCATCTATAAATGAATCCTAAAATACCTAGTAACATTCATAGAATAACTAAAACTAACTATGAACATCTTACAAAATGAGCTTAATCCCAATACATTAAATTTTTAATTTAGAAACATGAAATAACTCATTTAACTTACCAACCATTCCTAGTCTATTCCTTCATGACCATCCTATGACTATCAGTGTTCAGAATCTACCTACAAACTCCACGGCATGTACATCGACAATACCTGGGGGTAAGTACAAATAAGCATAATATCGTCCTTCACGTGTACATTCACTTGGGGAAATAGTTGTCAACTCATTTTATACTATGGCATGTAGTGTTTCTTAGGGGAAATGATCCATTCAAACTGATAAGGATTAGATCCATTTTATGCAAATCCAATAAGAGTAACCACTTAATAACTCTCTCTCCAAGTCATATTTAATCCACCTTGTATGCTCCATCCTTTCTTGGGGCATACAAATGTTGCTCAGCAATATTTCACTCTGGAACACATTAGGGGCATATTTTCCAATTGTCCTTCTTATTTATCATTCTCCAACCTTGCCAGGAGCTTCAATTCACTAAGGTACCAAATGTAAATAGGGACGGCATCTTTTGATAATTTAGTATCAATGTAGAAAAAGATCAGTATTATAGTAAGTAATAGAATGCTGAAATATTTATAGGTATGTTGGAAAACAACTGAATACATAACCAACATAGGAGTTATAAAAAATTCCTAAATACATCCGAGAAGCATAATAAAAATAGCAATACAGACAAATATATGTTATAGACATACAGCAAGTAAACTTATGTGAATACAATGTGAGAGATATGGTTATATAACCATGATAACAATACAACCAACATATGGTTAACCAATATTTACCCATAGTAGCTACTAACTATTAACCAACAATGAATTTAATTAACCTATTACCTACATTAATTATAGTAATGCATAACGAATAATTACCATGGTCAACTATGTTCTACCAAACATTCAACTCCCCTTAATTGTTTCATTGTCCGCAAGGGATAAGGAGAGGAACTATTTGAAAAACTCCAACTTATCATGTGCAAGTGACTTTATGAAGATATCTACTCATTGTTTCAGATGTATGGACAACATTGCAGCTGTATAATGAGTTTCAACACATGCTCACATATGAAATGAACCTATACCTCAATGTTCTTTGTTCTCTCATGAAAAAGTGGATTGTGAACAAGTTTTAGAACACCTTCATTGTCAACATAGATGGTGGTCGGTTTGTCCTGTGGTATTCTAAGTCCTTCTAGTATGCAACGTAGCCAAATTACTTCACAAATAGATTCTCTTGCAAAACAATACTCAACTTCTGTGGAAGAGTGAGAAACTAAGGTGTTGTTTCTTGCTTCCCCGTGATATTGTTCCATATCCCATGAAGAATAAAAATCCAAAAGTGGATTTTCTATCATCAATGTTACCTGCATGATCTGAATCCGAATATGCAGTCAAGAAGAAGGTGTCATTCTTCTTGTATTCTAGACCAAGATCCACTGATCCTTTAAGATATCTCAAAATGTGCCTTGCTGCTTTCTAATGACAAACTTTGGGTTCCTGCATGAATCTAGATAGATAGCTCACTATAAAGTTGATATCTGGTCTAGTGTAGGTCAGGTAAATGAGACTCCCAATCAGCTGTCGAGAGAGAGTGGCGCTTACCTCAGGAGATGGATCTGAACGAGATAATTGTAATCTATTCTCCGTAGGTGTAGCAATTGGTGTGAAATCCATCATCCTAAAATTCTTGAGCATATTCTTGGTATATTTCATCTGAGAAACAAAAAATTGATTCCCTTTCTTCCATACTTCCAATCCAAGATAGTGATGCATCATTCCGAGATCAATCATGTTGAATGATCAATTAAGATCTTTCTTCATTACATCGATCATCCTCACTGAACTTCCAGTGATGACTAGATCATCGACATAGAAAACAACAATCACAATATCCCCCCCTTGATTTTGAGGTAAAGATTGGGATCGTATGGATTTCTAACAAATCCATGTTGTATGAGATGCTCATCAATCTTGATGTACCATGCTCGGGGTGCCTGTTTGAGACCATACAGAGATTTCCTAAGTTTGCATACCTTTACTTCTTGACCAGGTACTACATATCCCTTAGGTTGAGTCATGTAGACTTCTTCTTGTAAATATCCATTTAGGAAGGAACTTTTTACGTCCATTTGGTGGACTTTCCATCGAAACTGAGAAGCTAGAGAAAAGATCATCCTGATCATTTTGATCTTAGCTATGGGAGAAAATGTCTCCTCATAGTCAATGCCTTCTTTTTGTGCATACCCCTTTGCTACAAGTCTCACTTTATACTTTTCCCATTGTCCCATCTACTTTGTACTTTGTTTTAAATATCCATCTGCATCCAATGGGTTTCTTCCCTGGTGGAAGATTGACAAGTTGCCAAGTGTTATTTTCCATCACTGATTAATATTTAGAGTTCATAGCTTCTTTCCAATATTTTGACTATAGGGATTCCTAGACTATTGAGGGCTCATCTAATTCAATAAATTTACTCATCAAAGCAAAGCTAACTTCTTCTCTTGCTTTATTGGGATTCTGTGGTCTAGGGGTGGATGTATCTGGTGGAGCATCTATTCTTACATCTTGTAATGTACTTGTACACCATGTAGGCATAAGTTGAACTGTTCCCATGGGTCATGGTTCTATTTGATCAACTCCATCATCCCCATCATTAGTTTCATCTTTTGAGGGAACATTAGGTTCAATTTTTACAATAGGTGAAAAATCTACTTCTTGTGAGTCTGGAGGAGGAGTCTTTGCTTCCTACTTCTCTAAAAACTCAACATATTTGCTGGTGTATACTTTTCTGGTCTTAGGATCCATCAATCTATAACCAAAAGTCTTTTCACTATACCCAATGAAGATGAGTTTCTATGACTTCATGTCCAATTTCATTTTTTTCTATTTGGGTATGTGCATGTTTTCTTTACACCTAAATACTCTGAGGTGTGCAATAGATGGTTTCCATTTTGACCATGATTCTTATGGTGTTACACCGTTAAGAGCAAAAGTGGATGCTCTGTTCAACAAATACACTATTGTCTTTGCTACTTCTACCCATAATGTCTTTGCAAGTCCGAAATCATCGTTCATGCATGGCACCATTTCCATGATGTTACAATTTCTTCTCTCAACAACACCATTTTGTTGTGGTGTGTGTGGAGGAGGCATTTTTCGACGAATCCTATGAGTTTGTAGGTAGTCTCTAAACTCATCACTGGTGAATTCCCCCCCTTGATCTAAGTGGAGATTTCTGATGTGATAACCACTTTCATTCTTAATTGCTACTTTGAAATTTTTGAAGGTTTTAAATGCTTCTCTTTTCTTGCGAAGACAGAAAACCCACATTTTCCTTTAATATTCATCAACACAAAGCATGAAGTATTGGAACCCAGAATGACTTGGTTGCATTGGAACACAAATATCGGTATGAACCAAGTCAAGTTTACCATGAGCTCAAAATGTACTCCTCTATAATGAAGCTCTATGTTGTTTACCTGCTAGGAAGTGAGGACACTTATCTGTATCCTTCTGAAGAGATGGTAGCCCATGTACCATATTACACTGGTGAAGTGTTTTGAGATATTTGAGACTTACATGACCAAATCTCCAATGCCACAATTGTGTTGAGGTGGAGTTCTTAGCCACAAGTTCTTGATCATCTCTGTGAACAAAATCAAGTTAGAACATGCATCCCACATTGGAGGCTTTTGTAATTATTTTCGAGCCTCTTTATTTGTCTCAAATCAAACACGTTTTCTTGTTGGATTGACTATCAAAGTCAATTTTTAGGTTTTGATCTAAGAGTTGACTGACTAAAAGCAAATTCTTTGTCAAATCAGGGACATATAGGACATCTGATAGTCTGCATTGGCATGAACCAAGGGGTAGAGAAATGTTCCCAATCCCCTAAACTGTATATGAAGAATCATCTCCCAACGAAACATGATTTTTTGATGGCATGTACCTTATTGAAATAAACCAGTCTCTATGGCCAATCATGTGTTGAGTGGCCCCTGAATCAACATACCAAACATCACTAGATGACGTGGATGGTTCCCTTGATCGAGAAGTGAACAAGAAGTCTTCATTATCTGATTGTTCTTGTTGCTCAACAATATTACCTTGCTAGTGGGGTTTTCTTTTCCAGTTCCCCTTTTTCTGCCCCTGATTGTAGTTAAAAAGTCCCTTGTTAGATTGTTGTGGAGGTCCAAATTTTCTTGATGAATGTTTCTTATAAGTATTATACCAACAATCTTGTAAGTTATGTCCTCTTCTGCAAATCGGACATTGCTTCTTCTATTGTCTATCCCCTTGATACTGATTTTGATTTTGGGATTTTTGATAGGAATTATGTTTTCCTTTACCTTTTCCTTTCCATTTTTGATGTGAAGATAGTGCTTTCTCATCTTCATCATCCTTATTGTGCATTTATTCCTCTTGTTGCAGTAGGTTTACCAGTTTTTCAAAACCAACTGTCATATCTGACACATTTAGTGTTGTGACAAAAATGCAGTAAGAAGAGGGGAGTACTCTCAGAATAATGGGAATGAGAGCATCATCTATGACTAGTTCTCCCCAGGGCTAGAAGTGAAACCCTCAATTCTGCAACTCTTCTTAATAAAGATTCTATTTTTTCATTCTGCTTGAACTTTAATGTGTGTAACTGACTCTGTAAATTTAGTATAACACTCTTTTTTCTTGGCCTCATATACTATGCTCAATTTAATCCCATGCTTCTTTGGTTGTTTTGGCATCTCAATTGCACATCGTAGGACACTCCAAACAATATGATGAGTTTGGCCTTCTGATCTGCTTTATCAAATTGCCACTGTTGTGTTATATCAGTAGTTGATCTGGTCAGAGTACCATTCACAGTAGGCCAGATTTCTTCAAACTCAAATTATGTCTTGATTTTTTTCTTCCATGAAGCATAGTTATTTCCTCTGAGTAATTGTGAATTTGGAAGAAAAAATTTGGGGGCATTTGGGCCCATTTTGCAGAGATCACTAACAGGGTTTGGCTCTTATCACTCCATGTATTAGGTCTCCCAATCTATATACTGGTAGTCCGATATACTAAACCTTTCTATATACGTGCCCTTTCGATATACTTGGTGGTACGTGGAAGAAGCTCACCCTTTCTATATATTTGGTGGTACGTGAAAGAGGCGTTAACGTTTGTGAAAGAATTCAATACATGGTACCAAGACAGTATTGATGGGGTTTATGTGATTATTGACACCAACTCAAAGAAATATCCTCATACACGTGCATAACTTCGCTATATACTTGGATAATTTCTCAATCTGGATTTATGTCGTGCAATCGTTCACAAATGGATGGGATGGCTCATAGTGTGTGCACTGTGCCCTTATTACTCCCCATCGATTTAAAGGGTCGATGCCTAGACAATGTTTTTGCAGCTATATTAGGTGTTAAGTGTAGTAGTAGTCACGATGGCTTTACCTGTAAGTGCTTCCTAGAAGCACCATATATACCAAATGCTACAAATGAGATCTAGGATCTCGTGAGTGTTATAGAACCAATTTTTATCTTTTTTTATTACAATTATGCTAGTTTTTGAGTGGTTACAAAGTTTTCAGTTGACTATGGAAACCTACAAATTAGTACAATATAATGCAGTATACAAATTACATTCAAAAATCTGAAAAATTAAATGGCAGGCAAAAAAAATTGTTTTGCGGGCCTTGGTGGCCTCCAAAGCCCAAAATAACCCAAAATGCAAAGAATTACAAAAAACCAACTGAAAATGTAATTTTTAGCTATCCCCCTTTTGGAGAAAGTTACCCAGAATGGAAAAATAGGCTTAATGGAGCAAAAAAAAAATTTACCCTAAATTAGGGATTTTCTTACTAAAAATGTGGAAAACTGTTTAGCTGTAACTAGTAGTTTATAGATGATTTTTTGGGTATATATGCCTCTAAATGTGGCAGTTTCTCCAAATATGTCACCAAATTTCAAAAATCAAAAACTTGTGTTGGGGGTGGGGGTTGAACCCAAAACCTCCCACTCCCAAAGCTTTCCCTCTAACCACCTTGGCCGCTTAAGCATTTGTAATGTAAAATGGACAAACTATTATTTAAATAATGGAATTTTGAACTAACCATTTGAAAGATGCGACTTTGGTAAGAGGTGGAGCTCCATGTGGATTCTAAGATTGGAGGAGGGCGATTAGGGTTATCTTCTGTGTGAAAAACGGATCTAATCCTTATATTCATGCCTTTGTTTTTGAAATGCCTTGTATTGTTTGTGTTGACCGCTGTTTTTTTATTACAGGTCGTGTGGAGGACGTAGGATGCTTCTTTGTATTATATTAATTTTTTGATGAATCTCATGAGTTTTTAGGTAGTCTCTTAACTCATCACTAGTGAATTGCCCCCTTTGATCTGAGCAGAGAGTTCTCATGTGATGATCACTTTCGTTCTCAACTATTACTTAGAACTTTTTGAAGGTTTCAAATGCTTCACTTTTCTTACAAAGATAGAAAATCCACATTTTCCTTTAATAGTCGTCAACAAAAATCATGAAGTATTGGAACCTAGAATGACTTGGTTGCATTGGACCGCAAAGATCGGTATGAACCAAGTCAAGTATACCATGAGCTCGAAATGTACTCCTTTGGAACAAAGCTCTGTGTTGTTTACCTGTTAGGCAGTGAGGACACTTTTCTGTATCCTTCTGAAGAGATGGTATCCCATGTACCATATTGTGCCAGTGAAGTGTTCTGAGATATTTGAAAATTACATGACCAAATCTCTGATGCCACAACTGTTCTGAGGTGGAGTTCTTAGCCACAAGCGCTTGATCATCTCTGTGAACAAAATTAAGTTGGAACATGCGTCCCACATTGGAGGCTTTTGTAATTATTTTCAAGCCTCTTGATTTTTCTTGAAACAAACACATTTTCATGTCAGATTGACTATCAAAGTCAATTTTTAGGTTGTGATCTAGAAGGTGACTAACTGAAAGAAAATTCTTTATCAACCCAGGGACATATAGGACATCTGATAGTCTATATTTGCATGAACCAAGGGGTAGAGAAACATTCCCAATCCCCTAAACTGTATATGAAGAATCATCTCCCAATGAAACATGATTTTTTGATGGCGTGTTCCTCATTGAAATAAACCAATCTCTGTGGTTGTTTATGTGTCGATTGGCCCCCGAATCAACATACAAAACATCACTAGATGACATGGATGGTTCACTTGATCAAGTAGTGAACAAGAAGTCTTCATTATCTGACTGTTCTTGTTGCTTAGCAATATTACCTTACTGGTGGGGTTTTTTTTTCTAGTTCCCCTTTTTCTGCCCTTGATTGTAGTTAGAATGTCCCTTGTTAGATTGTTGTGGAGGTCCAAAGTTTCTTGATGAACCTTTCTTGTCGGTATTATACCAACAATCTTATAGGTTATGTCCTCTTTTGTAGATTGGACATTGCTTCTTCTGTTGTCTATCCCCTTGATACTGATTTTGATTTTGGGATTTTTGATAGGAATTATGTTTTCCTTTACCTTTTCCTTTCTGTTTTTGATGTGAAGACAATGCCTTCTCCTCTTCATCATCCTTATTGTGCATTTATTCCTCTTGTTTCATTAGTTATAACAGTTTTTCAAAACCAATTTTCGTATCTGACGCGTTTAGTGTTGTGACAAACATGCAGTAAGAAGAGGGGAGTGCTCTCAAAACAATGGGAACAAGAGAATCATATATGACCAGTTCTTCGAGGGCTAGAAGTGAAGCCCTTAATTTTGTAACTCTTCTTAAGAAAGCTTCTTTTTTTTCATTCTTCTTGAACTTTAATCTGTGTAACTGACTCTACAAATTTAGTATAACATTCTTTTTCTTGGCCTCATATACTATGCTCAATTTATCCCATGCTTCTTTGGTTGTTTTGGCATCTCAAATGTGGGGTTGCACATTGTAGGACAATCCAAACAAGATGATGAGTTTGGCCTTCTAATCTGCTTTATCAAACTGCCATTGTGTTGTATCAGTAGTTGATCTGGTCAGTAATGCAGCCAAATTAAGAACAACCAGATAGACTGCAATAAAATGAACTCCAAAAGAAAATAGATCTCCTTCTTCGTTAACAAATAATGAATTACAATGTTTCCTAAATAGGAAAATAACTCCCAACTCGAGTTTCCAAGTAAACTCTAGCTAACTCTGACTAAATCTACTCTAGGTGGCGGAAATTACTATTTTTAGCAGTTTACTAGAACCTGCTATTCTTAGTAAGTTCGCATGCTTATTCCTACGGGCACAGAAATTGCCACGCATCTTCTACATCCCTAAATTAGAGGAATTGCCAACTTTCTAACTCAAAATGCAATTAATACACTAAAATTAACTAATGCTCAAAAATAGGAAAAAACCAAACTATAACTTAAATCCTAATTTTCGGCCTCAAGATGGCGGATTTAGGGCCCTAAAACGTGTCGAAAACTTGCCCCAACCGGTAGGGCGGGTTGCCGCTGCGTTCGTCTCATCAAAACACGTGGTTTCAAAAAAAAACGGACTCAAACGGACACCCGGAGCTCAAGTTATGACCTTGTCAAGTTCCTGCTAATTCGGGCGCATCAGTCAGAGTACCATTCATAGCAAGCCAGATTTCTTCAAACTCAAGATGTGTCTTGATTTTTGTCTTACATGAATCATAGTTATTTCCTCTGAGTAATTATGAATATGGAAGAAAAAATTTAGGGGCATTGGTGCCCATTTTACATAGATCACTGACAGGGTTTGGCTATTATCACTCCAGGTATTAGGTCTCCCAATCTATATACCGTCACTCCGATATACTAAACATTTCTATATACATGCCCTTCTGATATACCCGGTGGTATGCGAAAGATGCATTAACGTACATGAAATAATTCAATATGTGGTACCAAGATAATACTGATGGGATCTGTGTGATTATTAACACCAGCTCAAAGAAATATCCTCATATGCGCACGTAACTTTGCTATATACTTGGAAAATTTCTCATTCCAGATTTATGTCGTGTAATCATTCATGGATGAATGGGATGGCTCATAGTGTATGCACTGTGACCTTATTACTCCCCGTCGATTTAATTAGAATCAACTAGTTTATAATAGGAAAGAGTTGCAATATTTATAGGTATTGTACAGCTAAATACAAACAAAATAGGAGTTACAAAAATGCAGCAACCAGTACAGTAGTTTCCAATATTACATCCGGGAAGCACATAATTGTTATAACTACATAACAATTATACCTGTGAAAATAAAAAGATAAATATGGTTGCTAAAACCATATAAAAAAAACAAAAATAATTAATTATATAATGCATAATTAATAATATTAGGTAAATAATTAACCTACCAACTAATACCTAGTAGCTTTAAAGAAAACTAAAACTAACTATGAACATCTTGATTAGTGCTTAAAGGAAACTAGATTTTTAATGTAAAAACATGAAAGAACTCGTCTAATTACCAACCATTCCTAGTCTATTTTTGTATGATAGCCTTTAAAACTATGAACCTATGAAGATCACAAGCAATTAAATTTGTGTTGATGTTTCAAGATGATGAAGGAATCTCACTAAAATGGCTACAAGGCCATGTTTAGATCTTCCTTTACTAATCAAGCATGAAAAAATAGATGCAAAGATGAATAAGCTATTCAATCAATGGAGAAAGGCTATTAATCATATGTTTTGTAAGAAAAACTATCAAAAGTATGGTGTAAGGTGTGAAGGAATGAGATTGGTCCTTTATATATCTTTCCATTTAGGAGAAGCTTGAATCCCAATGAATGTGGGATGAACGATCAAGTAGATTTAGACTTGTTAATCTTGATTAGAGGAATTAACAAGTGATTAACAACTTAGGGGAGTTGGAGATGATTTAATTAATCAACTAGGATTAATTAATAGGATAGAATAAGCTTTCTATGCTATTTAGAGGTGATTTAGGAGGAATTTTATATGATTTGAAGCATTTGAAAGTGTGAATTAGCCAATAAAAGGGTTTATTGATTAATTACATTGTTTAAAGGATTAATTAACTAATTATAGTTAATTAAATGATTCGAAGAGGATTATAACTAATAAAGTGTCATTAATTGGCATCTGGAATGTGATATAGGATATTCAATTAACGAATTGTCGTTAATTGACCAAAATAAAGTGAAAGTTAGTTAATTAGTTGAAAATCACTAATTATAACATAAATGATATAGTACAATCTAAGTATTAAAATTATGTAAGTGGATTATAGGTGTCTACACTCATCATGAGACAAAAATTATACCATTGGAAATCCCTCATAATCCTATTTCCATAACACCTTACATTTCCTACCAACTCTAAATGGATGGCCTTCAACTAGGTCCATCTCTTAAACTACTCCAAAACTACCCCAAAACTATCTTAAGACCAGACTTCATATATAGGGAACACTTTACCATTTATAATCATAAACATGATTTGAAATCATCATGTACATCAAGCATAAGTCTCATACTAAAAAAATGTCAATTTATTTTGCAACTCCTTTAGACAACCTTTCTTCAGATTAGACTTCATAAAATTACATTTCTAGATAAGGTCCACCCATCACCACATGATCTAACATACCTTTATGGAAATATGGAGGATTCCTATACAACCTCTAATCATCATACTAGCACAAACAATCAATTCTTGGCAACTACTATGAAGTTCTTCTCCATTGCTCTTGACCTAGGGTTTGAAAGCCATAACAAGGAGTTTACCTTCTTAGCATTTGTTCATAAGTGTTCGGGCCTCATTTTACCTTTTTCCAACTATGGTATCTTCTTAAATCTATGCCCCAACATACCTCATAGAATAAGCTTCCCATGAAAAATATACTCATTCCAACCATGAGTATTTCATTTTCGTCGAGTTGGAAATAACACTCTCAAGCACCCTATTTAACAAAAATCGTCATATCTTGTAATTTTCTCATCTTAGAAACTTGAATGTTTCCCCCCAACATTATTAAACACCTATTGGACCCCTGTAATCTTAACCAAGTATGAAGGTGCGTGGGCACGCATAGGGTCCCAGTTATGAAAAGGCACACAAGGCAAAAGCGTCACGAGAGAAAGGCTTAGGGAAACACATAGCACGCGCGACACATGAAAGGAGGGTGGGGACTTGGTCAATTGAGCACCCAGGGAAGAACATGTGAAAAGCATGATCAGTTGCATGTGGATAAGATGCCAGCCTGGTGATAGGCTGGCCCCAAAAAGAGCATGCCCCAGATGGAATCTTCTAGAAGAACATCATGAGGTAAAGTGGAAAGCTCAGGCCTGAAGAAGCATGATCATATGGACCACATTCGACACTTGGCACCAGATTTGAGGATGCTGTAAGGTGAGTTGGTAGTGTAGGAAAATTATAAATACAAGTGCCTATGGAGTAAAATATATATCAATAAGTACGAGGTATAGTGGGTTAGAGAGTGAGTAGAGCTCTGCAGAATTACTGTGAGGATATTTGTATTCAGGAAAGAATGCACTAAGCATGGACTTATAATTTTTATTTTTCTGTTAGCTTAGTTACATACGTCCAATGATATGCATGACTGTGGTCTGCTCTCTGTGACACTCTGTAATGAATCAATGAATATAATGAGGTTACCTAATATAAATAGACATGGATATCAATGGTTTTAATGCACTTTTCTCTCATATGAGTTCTCTTTCCTTTCATGCTATGTATGAATTCTTGTTTAATTATTTCTATCATAATGCATGTTCTGGGTTCTATTAAAGTACTCAGTTTAAGGTGAGTGCAAGGATCTAGAGGCCATTCTGAGCCCTATGGTCCTTGTATGTTTCAACCTCCCTCATTAAAACTCTTACACTAATCATAATTGATGCTTCCCACTAAAATCACATAAAAGAGAGACTCAGTACCTGCACGTGCCTTGGGTGAGTGCTCAGCTTCTGTTGGGTGATAGGCCGACATGCATGGGGTTCCTTCCTTTTTTGTTAGGAGTAAAAATGAACACATCTTGGTTTTGTTGTCAGGACCTCTTTTTGAAGTTGTAGTGGGATATAACATACATCATGATCTATGTAATGAGTAATGAAAGAGAAATTGATATTATAAATTGTTGACTTGTGGTTCAAGAGCACAGAGGATAAATTTTCTCAGAGATATAGCACTGGACCTGAGTTTAATGCATGTAGATGGGTAGAAGAGAACCTCTACCATGATCTGTATGAGACCTTCTTCTACTTCTTCCCAGTAGAACTATATGAATGGCTTTTAGCCTATGTGTCTAGATCAAGTTGGAATTATGGATCACATGTATGGACTGAAGAAGACTACCACAGGATACAGGATGTAGATATGATGTGGACCCGTGTTGTAGATCATTGGTGGAGAAGAGTACTAACTAGTTACACTCTGGAATATGCCATTTCCATGTATTCTTGTCCGGAGGTTGTTGAGTTTGAATTTCTGTGAGAACCTAGAGGAACGTTTCTATGTGTTATTCCCCTAGCTATGAAGATATTGATGGTTACCATGAGTTTATAGGCTTTCCCAATGCCTGGCTAAACCATTCTAAGTGCTGGGTAAGGTAACTTGGGTGGAGGAAGATGGAAGATATCACGACAGAGAAGGAGAGGGAAAAGAGACAGCTCAAGTATAATAAAGCACGTGAAAGGGAGATTGCTAGATGACATGAAGTTGCTAGTGTGATGGATCTATGGAGACAGAGGTTGCAGGAAGGAGTTGAGGTTCATGTGGAGGATGTGGAACCTGAGCAGTCTGTGCTACCCCATCTTGGCAAGCGAATGAGGGAGATCCTTTTGGCTTCTAGTGAGACTTCATTGCATGGAGAAAGGAGAGTCATTGGTGCATATCTAAACCCACCTAGTGACTAAGCCCTGGCGCTTGGATTTCCTGAACTAGGAAGAAGTGTTATTGACCCAGTTGATATCAGTGGAAGAGATAGATCCATGCCTAGGAGATACAATTTTACAGTCCCTTCTTTTATGACTGCACATATTCTAGCATTTGGAGGGGTCTTTGGACAAGGAGTGAGTGTACAAGCTTTTGGTCTCACATCAGGGAGTGGTACGAGAAAAATTAGTGGTAGCAGAGCATAGTGGTAGTGGAGTGTTATCACAGATCATCAGTGCACAGTTCAGTAGGACCATGGGGGCACTTGGCATAGCTCCTATAGGCCCTATTAGACCCAGTGGATATGGTGGATATGGTGGCTCTGGAGGCACAGGACCTGGTCGATCAGGTAGTGGAGGAAACAACAGAGGGAACCAAGGCTTAGGCTCGAGAGGACAGGCACCCTAGCCACTACCCCAAGTATTCTTTGAAATGTCTGTGTATTTTCCAGATTACATGGGAATTGAAGATGTTGTGGAACATGTTCACAAGTGTGAATTTCTATGGCGCGTGAACGGTGTCACAACCCTAGAATGGAAGGCTAGTCAGTTTGCAACCACGTTGCAAGGGCACACACATAGCTGGTATAGGAAGTATGACCCTCATCAAACGGTCGTGGAATATACTGCCTTAAAGAATGCATTCTTGGCAGAGTTCCATAGCCCTGAGTTCGAGTAGAAGAGCATTAGTGCTTTGAAGGAGATTCAACAAGGAATGGTAGAGAGTGTACGGGAGTATGATGCTAGCTTTAAAACTCTCTTATCTAAATTATCATATGATATCCATCCTTCTCAGCATGCACAGTGGTTTTTTTTAGGATTGATCACCCCTTTTATAAGGGCCTTGTCTCATAGAACTTTTGTAGACCTGTGCAAAGCATTAGAAGCTACCTTACATGCCGAGGCTATTGGTAGTATTGATACTGGCGTTAGCCCATTCTTGGAGGCTCAGATTGTTGTTATGGAAAAATAGTTAGAAAAATTATCTGCAAACACAACCCATGAGACCTGTAGTGGTTTGTGGTTCACAAATTATGAAATAGAGGGACACGTTAAGGATAATTTCTACTAGAGGACGGTACATGATTTAACAGTGGATTGTGAAATTTTTCATGGGGACCATAATACAAGTAGATGTCCCTTTCTGCAGTGCATGATCAGGAAGAATTTATCTTGTTACTACCAAAATTTACACCTCTACAACCCATGACACTAAGGACTATAGGATCATTGATCAAATTCATGAGGCCATTAATCATGGGGTACACCAAACTAGTGTTGCTAGTGGTTCCAAGGATAATGATTTCCATTATGAGGAGAACGTACATGGAGGCACGCGTGGAAGAGGTTTTTGAGGAGGATTCCTTGGTCGAGGTAACCGTGGAGGAGGAGGAAGTGAGTTACTACGCAGAACATGTTTTGACTATGGATCTACAGAAAATTACAAGCATGAGTGCCTGGATATGTTGCGGTGCTCATGGTGCAGAAAGAAGCATAAGTATGAGGAGTGCTTAGAATTATTTGAGCACATGAATCAGAAGCATCAAAAGGACAAGGGAACTGTAATGGTCAGTATTAAGAAGGAAGACATATAGTGGATGCCCTGGGTAACACGAGATGAAGGTTTGGATCCTGTCTTGGTAACAACAAGGGTAGAAGCCACACATGCGAGAGAGGTACTAAGATAGAAAACCCTATTTTCAAAGGAGGAGGTTGTTAATGGAAAGTATCCAAACCCCATGCATCAAAAGTAGATATATCAAGACACTATGGATGTTATTCAAAGCTTACAAGGGGAGATCTATTGTCTAAAGGATAAATCTAGGAGGGAGGAACAAGGAAGGAGAGTCGAGGTGTAAAAGGATGACCTGGATGAGGTCAAGGAGGTGTGTAAAATGCTAAGGCAGGAGAATATCATTCCCTTGCTAGGATCCTGGCTGAGAGAGAAGGTACCATGTGTCAGAGAAGAGCATGAGAGATAGGTTTTACACACGAACCTTCCCCCTCATAGCCTCGACTATGAAAAGGAGATTACGTTGAATGCAGTTGTAGATGGATGGATCCTCAGCAATATCCTCATTGACACAGGCATGGAGGTTAATGTTCTAACTTTGAATGTATGGCATCAGATGAGAAGACCTTCATTACAGCCATCTTCGAATGTGTTGTATATGGAAAACAAGACTAAACAAATTCCCATTAGTGTCTTGAAGGATGCGGCTATTACTATCTAGGGAGAAACGTTTACTGGGGACTTTGAAGTCTTGGTGCTCACCGAGGTGGACAATTTCCCAGCACTACTTGGGTGTCCTTTTGTTACAAAAAAAATGTAGACCTTCGGTTCAACAAAGGGTAAATTAGATTCAAGAACAAGGAGGAATGGGTCATTATACCCCTAGTTGATGGGAATTCAACACCCTATATTGAACCGTTGGGGGAAGAAGTTCTGGACAAGATTTATGTGCACTCAATCAGAGACCCTAAGATGATACACCCTACTAATGGGGTTATCCAATTTAAATATGCTTAGTTAGTGAGTGATACCACCAGTCTAGCATGTGATAATTAGGTGCATGGAAATTATGAATTAATGGGATGGTAGTTGAGAGGTTTAGTGACCAAGGTAATAAAGGCACGCAAGGTTAGGCACCTTGGAGGAAAAGAACTGCCCAAGTATTCAGGAGGAGCCTTCCTTGAGATCTTTCTGCAGGAGGTAGAAGCTCAGTGGAAGGATGAGAAGGAATGGAGGGAGATGTTAAGTTATGTATTGCTTGGCAAAAAAGCTAGGTGGTGGGCCACACATTAGGAGAGCCTTTTAGAGTGGCGCGAGGTAAGAATTTCTCTCTTTGTCAAATTTTCTAGGAGCAATGTACCCACCATCATCAAGGAGTACCATGGGAAGGAACCTACCTCTTTCCATATCCAAGAGTGAAAATGGGTTTGGAGAGAAGGCACGGAAGCTTTTCCACCATCCCTCTGGGTGCACAAGTTTTATTCTACACTATAGGGTTACGCATGTGCATGGTACATTCATTCAGAGACATGCCACTAGAAAAGAAATTGGCAAGAACTCGCGACTGACCTTATTCAAACCTTTGAATATCGGAGTACTAAGCCATCGGTTGATAAGTCCTTGCATGGTATCAAGTGCCTTAACATGGGGGATAGCGCCAGGACGGAAGATAGGTTGTTGGAATTACTAGGTGAACCAAGATTGGAGGTGCATTTTGAAGAAGAAAAGGAAACATAAGAGTTACAGCTTGAGCACGTGTGTTTGGAAAAAGAAAAGGGAAAGTTGGTATATGTGATTAATGGAGAGGAATCAAAAAGCTTAGATGTTATCCATTCTATAGGGACACGCGAGGTAGTGGATAGTGCAGATGCTCACATGCTTTCCTACCATGATCCTTTAAAGATGAAAAAATTTAACATCGGTTTAGAAGAAGAACCTAAGGAAGCTATTATTGGGGATTACTAGACAGAGAAGGAAGTATCGAAAACCATTGATCTGCTATGGAAATTTGAGGATTTACTTCCGCATGGGTATCATGAGCTCAAAATATTTGACAATTCCTTAGGGGAGTTGAAGATAAAACTGAAGGACGATGTGCACCCAGTTGGGAAAAGGCCCTACCAAATGAATCCCAACTTGCACGTAAAGGTAAAGGAGGAGATAGAAAAAATTATAGCTTCTGGGATCATTAAGGCAGTGGAAGAATTAGAGTGGATAAGTCCAATGGTAATTAATATCAAGAAGGATGGGCAGATTAGAATTTGTGTGGATTATAGGGAATTGAACATAGTTGGTGTCATTAATCGATTTCTGACACCCTTCACTGAAGAAATTTTAGGAGTCACTAGGCACGAAATCTATTCCTTTACGAATTGATTTTTAGGGTACCACAAAGTCTGGATTACAAAGGAAGACCAGGAAAAGACAACTTTCACCATCGAGTGGGGAAGTTTTGCATATACGGTCATTCCCTTTGGGTTGAAGAATGCGCCAGCTATCTTTTTCATGCATAGTGGTGCAAGCATTCGAGGAATTCATCCATAAATTTCTTCAGGTCTATTTGGATGACTAGACAATATATGGTCTGGTTAAAGAACATTGTGACAATTTGAGGTTAATGTTTGAGAGGTGTAGGTAGTTGAGGATATCCCTCAACATTAAGAAATGTGTGTTTATTACACCCTTTGGGACTTTATTAGGGCATATCATATGTAAGGAGGGCTTGCTGGTAGATCCCGCTAAAGATGCATTTATTGTGGGGTTAAGGGAGCCTACTAACCAGAGCACAGTATGTGGATTCCTTGGGCATGTGGGCTATTACAAAAAATTCATTAAGGGATATGCCAAGATCACCGCGCCATTAGAGGAGCTTCTTAGACATAAAAGTGCCTTCCATTGGGGAGATGGGCAATAGAGGGCATTTGATACATTAAAAGATAGGCTTATTACCGTGCCTATTTTACGGTTTCCCTCTTGGGACAAGCCCTTTCATGTTCATGTAGATTCCTTAGGGATAGCCATTGGAGCAATTATTACATAGCCAAGTGAAGGGATTGTTGATCATCCTCTCTGTTTTACAAGCAAGAAGCTAACACCAGTATATCAGAACTATACCACAATCGAGCATGAGGCATTTTCAATTATCTACATGCTCTTCAAGTTTAGGCAGTATCTGTTGGTAACACCCTTTATGTTCTACACCGACCACATGGCATTGAAGTACTTAGTGAACAAGCCTGTTCTACAAGGACACATATGTCAATGGGTGTTTTTGTTTCAAGAGTTTGAATTCACCGTTGTAGTAAAACCTGGAAAAAGAAACTGTGGACTTGATCATCTGTCAAGAATTGATTCAAGGGATAATGCACAAAGTATTGAGGAAGCAATGCCAGACCCACAACTGTTTAGGTTGTGGTGCATGCCCTCGGATTTAGAGGAGATTACAGTATTCTTAAAGGAAGGTGTGGCACCGGATGGAATGAAGACATTGTAAAAGAAGCAATTAGCCATATGCACCACACCCTACATGTTAATCAGTGGAGACTTATACAAATTGGGACGTGATGAAGTTTTACACAGGTGTGTCTTAGAGCATGAGCACTTAGCCATCATGGAGGAAGCACATGGAGGAAGTGTGGGTGGGAATTATGTAGGTGATTCCACTGCGTGCAAGATATTAATGGTAGGTTTATGGTGGGAAACCTTATACAAGGATTATAGAGATTATTGTAAAGCATGTGACCATTATTAGTGCATTGGAAAACTAGGAAGGAGAGATGAAATGCCTTTGCACCCTATTCCTAGCACAGAGCCTTTTGAAAAGTGGGTGATAGACTTTGTAGGACCTATTACACCGGAAGCACATAGGACCAGGTCACGTTATGTCATCACTTGCACAGATTATCTCACAAGGTGGGCAGAGGAATCCCCAACTAAAGATTACATGGCAGCAACAATGACAAGGTTCTTATGGGAAGACATTATCACGAGGTATGGGTTTCCATTGAGTTTGACCAGTGATAGCGATATGCATTTCTTGAATGAGACCATTAGGATCCTATTATCAGAGTTCATGGTAGCTCATCACAAGACTATGCCCTATCACCCACAAGAAAATGGAACCACGAAAGCATTCAACAAGACGTTGAGTCATACCCTGACCAAGATTTGTGATGTCGGAAGACTTGATTGGGATGAAAAGGTATCAATAGTACTATGGGCTTACAGGACAACGTATAAAAGACTAAACAAAGCCACACCTTTTCAATTGGTGTTTGGCACGAAAGATTTTTTTCCGGTTGAATTTATGTTTCCTTCTCTGATAATAGCGCACACAGGAGGGTTAGCTGATGAACAAGTGTTGGAAGAAAGAATTAATGAGCTAATGAAACTAGATGAGAGACGATCACTTTCCTGATGAAGCCAAACAATGGAAAAGACAAATAAAAATGCTTGGCATGATTACCATATTAGAAACAAGAAGTTTGAGGTTGGGTAGATGGTTTTATTATATGATTCTAAGTTTTTGCACCATCCTGGGAAGTTGAAAGTCCATTGGTTGGGTCCTTACACAATCTCATACATCCTTGATTTGGGCATGTGCCAGTTACAAGCGTTGGATGGGATGAAGTTTCCTGGACACTTCAATGGCAGTAGGCTGAAGCCCTACTATAAATAAGTCTTCTTGGTGTTTGTAAATAAGGTAGTTTTTCCAATTAGTTCAGAATTTTCTTTTATGCTTTTTCCCTTTCTTATGTTTCCCTTTCACGTTGTTGTTTTGTTTTACGCCTTGGGTGCAGGTAACCTTATTGCTATTTTCAGAGAATTTGTAAGTGCGTAGAGGACTGTGCATCACTTTAAGTGTGGGGTGGAGAAAGGTGAAGAAGCACATGATCAAAGTACCAAGGAAGTTGTGTTGAAAATCCTTGTTGAGTAGCTGGGTTGAAAGAGGTATATAAAGAGGAAGATGGAAGAATGGTTGGTGCTACGGTAAATCTACTTATAGATCCCATGTACTAAGGAGGAGAAAGCACATTTGAAAGAAACATGAGGTAGGTGAGAGTAAGGATCATGATAGAAGAAGTGCCTTTGGCACGGGTTATGCGTGTACAAAAGTCTCCTATTAGGTAGGATTGGTTACGTGCCAGAAGGTTGGAGGAGTTTTCACGCAAGTTGGGAGTGTAAGGAAAGGCACTGAAGATGGGATTTGTTTGAAAATGACGCATTAAATAAACAAAGTATGGTGGTAGGTGAATTCGCCTTTAATGTTCAAAAAAGAGAAAAACTATAAGTAAAGGGTCGGGGAACTCTCATTTTTACCTTGCGAAATAGAAGAGTTTGAGATATAAGTGAGTTCCATAAACTAGGGATTTCAAATTGGATCAAGTGAAGGAAGATCTATGAGATTGAAGCAGCCAGTTGAATTTGTGAACCAGAAGCAGTTACACAGGCATGGAGAGAGGGAAGAAATGTTGTCTTGTGAAGATATTATCCTAGTTAGGGTTTGAAAAACTAGGGCATGATGTAGAAGAGTTGTATCATGAATTTGAGATCGGATGATTGGAATAAGTAAGAAAAAATAATAAGGAGAGGCTAGGAGTGATAAAAATACCTCAACCATGGCACCCAAGAAAGGAAAGGGCAAAGCAAGGGCTAAACAACCAGACCCCGTGGTAGACACAAATGAAGAATGGTATGCAGAGATGCAATAACCAGATGGGGTGATAATGGGGAAGGAATGGGAATCCCACTTGATAAGTGTACCTGTTAGTGACTATAATCACTACACGAACACAATAGAAAAGGAAATGGAATTGGAATTAGTATGCCCCACCAAAAAACGAACACCTGAGGGTTTGCCTATATACGATGATGACATTAAGGTTAAAATGGAGAAGGAAGGGTTGTTGCAACTCTATGAGTTTCCTTATTTTGGAAAGCCAGAGTGCCTGTGTTAGTGGTTGATGTCACAGGTGCACGAAGACTACTTCCAATTTACAGGGCACAAGATGTGCATGACTCCCTAGCTGATTTCACAATTTACAGGCCTCATATATGAGGGAGATAGCCTAGAAGATGACATTGGTGACAAGGAATCTATTCAAGAGATCATCGCTGAGTATGCCTGCAAGAAAGGGTCGCGATACTATGACATTTCAGACATAAAGGACCATTGTAATGAAAATGGCCAGGCATCTGGTGACTAAGATGAATGGCTAGGAAAGATGGACAAAGGTCAACAAACCTTGGCTACATGTCTGTAGAAATATTATAGAGGGAATTATATATAACCTATCCATGTACATTGCAGAGGAAATTGTCAATAACACGAAGGAAGGGGATAGGATATTATTTGGAAATGTCTTTCTCACCATTGTATTGGTGGAGATTGGGGTGCCTGACACACAAGACAAATTTTTATGGGAGTATTTCATCGAGGATCCCTTGCCCACAAAGAGCTTTGAAAAATATTCCTATGATACAATGACAGCAGCCCACAAGGCGTGGCTGGAAAAATGGTACACACGCCTGAGGAATGCATTTGGGACAGAGTGGAGAATCCCTAAACAACTCCCAACAACCACTAAGGGAGAAGTTGAATTCGCAGTCTACCAACACTACTACCTGGGTAGATTCAAGTTGATAGAAGAATCATGGAGCACTTGGTGCAAGCTCCCCTTCTTATTTACTACCCAATACTTCTAAGTGGGAGTGAATAGGTTTAAAGAGTCAAATAAGCTAAGACTGGAACTAGGTAGGCTAGACTAGGAACACAGGGAGATGAGAAAGAAGTTGAATTACCTCAGCGGTAAGTGTGTGTACATGGAGAAGTACGTATCACACGAGATTCAAATGACAAGGATGATGACACTACCCATCACTGGAGGATCAATGATGTGCGTGTACTTACGCATAAGGAAAAAGTTTGAGAAGGGCACGTATCTAGAGGATGAAGTCTCCATACCTAAATATCCCTTAGGTAAGAAGGGGCATGTGTCAAGGAAGAGAGGGAGAGAGGGAGAAGCACCAATTGTGCAGACTACTTAGACAGTGAGCATGTCATCCATGAGTGCTCAACCAAGCACTTACATGTGGAGAAAGAAGTCTCCAGTAAAGGAGAAGATGCCAGAGGTAGAGGCCCCTAGGCAACCCATCTCTAAGGAAGAAGATAAGGCTAAATCCCCTGATCAGGAGTCACCTCTCAGGAAAAAGAAAAGGGTTGATGAAGAAGCTAACTTAGAGGAAACTGACAGCTTGGAGAAATACATGGGCGGAAGAGGGGATGAAAGTGAAGAAGATGGCAGCAAGAAAGAAGAGATAGAGAAAGACCAATATCTACATGTGTTTAGCATCTACAACTCAGGAGAGGAGAGTGGATACAAGAAGCAAGAGTTTGTATTTGCATGGTGGAAGGGTGCACAGGATGAGGAAGATGTCAAAGACATGGAGGATGAGGAGGTTGTTAGGGAAAAGGAGGGAGCCATAAGTTTTACAAAAGAGTAGATCATGGAGGTGGCTGAGATAGAAGGAAAAAGAATGCTCAAGGTCTTGGTAGACCAAGAGTTGGAGCGTAGCGTGGACATAGTGCTGAAGAAGTGGAAGGAGGAGAAAATTGAAAGAGAAAATGAAATCCTAGGAGGCCTCGCTCTGATAGTAAGCTTCCCCAAAGGTGTGTGCTCAGGAAAAATAACTCTGGATACAGAATAGAGACAAGTAATGGGCTATGTTGATGACACAAGGAAGGTGTTACGCGCGTGATTCTAGAGCACTATACCCACAGAAAGGCTCATAGCCATGGGGTCTTTTGAGAAGGATGACACGTACCCCAGAACCAAGAAGATGCTATCTTGGGAATTCGAGTTCCACATTGATGAGCCAGACTTCGAAGTCTACTAAGGAGAGCTCATCACATTGCCAAAGTCTAAGGGGGTCAATCCCTTAGTGAATGCTCAGGAGCTCTCAGACAAGTAGGTCTGCAATGCACTGACCAAGGTCATGGTTGAGACCAAGGCTAGATTATTTGCATGTAACAACAGGATTAGAATATTGTAGATGAAGCTAGGGAAGACAGAGGAAGAACTGGTGAAGAATGCCAAGAGCCTAAAGTAGGAGGAACTGATCAGCCCACAGTTAAGGTGTGAGTTAAAGGAAGAAAAAGTAAAGGTGCAGGAACTATACAAGAAAATGGATTCTATCAAGGGTGACATCCTCCTGAAGCACCCAAACTTAGCACCACCCACATAAAAGTACTCATCCCTCCTGGAGTCTATGGAAGACCTTATGCATGTCCTCACTATAGAGAGATGACCGTTGGCTAAGGAGTTTGCTAAAGAAGTGGTCACACACTTGAAAGAGGAGGACCGATTGAAGGTGGTAGCGCGCATTGTAGAGTATAGCCAAGTACTCATAGAGGTTAAGGTCACTGCCCAGTCTGCAGAATATGCATATGATACATGCGTAGACAGAGATAAGGTGGCGAGCTCCTTTGTCACCACACTTGAATTAGAGCTAAAAGAGTTCCAATAAAATAATAAGGGGAACAGGGCGGAGAGAGACAGGGTCCTGGATGAAGTAGAGAAGAAATAAGAGGTAATTGAAGCTTTATAGAGCTCAATTAAGGCCCAGTTAAAGGAATTATACCCCCAGATCACTAGAAGGATGGATAAAATTGAGGACCTAGGAAAAGAGATATAGCAGATTGTGGATGTTTTGGGCACCCAGGGAGTTGGCCTGAGTTTTGATGAAGTGAGCACCCTGGTGGTAGAACTCTACTAGAAGGCATAGGGTGAGGTCGGAGTATGGAATAAGCTAGACGCAGACCTCTGAAAATATTTTCCTAGCTTATTGAGTTGATGCTCCCCCCCATTCTTCATTATTTTTCTCGATTCTTTCATCCCTTATTCTTTTTGTAAAGTGTAAGACGATTCATTGGTTCCCTAGATAGCATGCATCTTGGTCAAATTAAATGTTTCCAAGGATGGAGAATAGGTGTAGTGTGGGTGATGTTGGACCCCTGTAATCTTAACCAAGTATGAAGGCGCGTGGGTATGCAGGATCCCAGTTATGAAAAGGCATGCAAGGAAAAAGTGCAAGAGAGAAAGGCTTAGGGAAGCACGTAGCACGTGCGACATGCGAAAGGAGGCTCAGGACTTAGTCAATTTGAGTGCCTAAGGCAGAACACATGAAAAGCATGATTGATTAAACATGGATAAGATGTCATCCTAGCAATAGGCTGGCCCAGGAAAGAGCATGCCCCATATGGAATCTTCTAGAAGAACATCATGAGGTAAAGTGGAAATATCAGGCCTGAAAAATCATGCTTGCATGGACCACATTCGACACTTGGCATGAGATCTGAGGACGTTGGAAGGTGAGTTGGTAGTGTAGGAAAATTATAAATACAAGTGCCTATGGAGTAAAAGATATATCAAGAAGTATGAGGTATGGCGGGTTAGAGAGTGAGTGGAGCTCTACAGAATTACTATGAGTGGATATTTGTATTCAGGAAAGAATGCACTAAGTATGGAGTTGTAATTTTTCTTTTTCTGTTAGCTTAGTTATATATGTCCAGTGATATGCATGACTACGGTCTACTCTCTATGACACTCTGTAATGAATCAATGAATATAAGTAGGTTACCTGATATAAATAGACATGGATATAAATGTTTTTATTGCACTTTTCTCTCATATGAGTTCTCTTTCCTTTCATGTTATGTATGAATGCTTGTATAATTCTTTCCATCATAATACATGTTCTGGGTTCTATTAAAGTACTCAGTCTAAGGTGACTACAAGGATCTAGAGGCCGTTCTAAGCCCTATGGTCCTTGTATGTTTCAACCTCCCTCATTAAAACTCTTACACTAATCATATTTGATTATTCCCACTAAAATCACATAAAAGAGAGACTCGGTACCTGTGCATTCCTCGGGTGAGCACTCAGCTTCTGCTGGGTGATAGGTCGGTGCGTATGGGGTTCCCTCCTTTTTTGATAGGAGTAAAAATGACTACAACACCCTAATATCATTTCTAATCATCATCATAGCTCAAATATCTTTTTATCTCTCCAACCAACATGACTTCCATGACTAGCCCTTAGGGTTTTACATGTTCTAGGCCAATAACAACTCAAAAAATACTAAAACCTGTCACGAAACATCTACAAAATGCCTCTACATGATAAAAATATCATAATATACCTTCATGAGTGATATCAAGATCTCACACATACCTACAAATGACTATCATGCCTAATTAGGCCTCCAAGCACTAGGATTATACCTAGTTTACACCACAAAAAATTAGAACAACCACATGACTTTTCTTGAAAGCACTCCAAAAGTACCTAACACACCTGATACAATATGTCTCATGCTTATTGTGTACATGTATTTGTTAACAATGCAAAGAGAGCTAGAACTAACACCTAGTAGTCCTAAAACAAAGATAAATCAAATTCAATGCACCATCATGCTTAGAGCTAAAGAAAAACTAATCTAGTAACATCTTTGCATTAGAACATGAAAAAATATTTAAACTAACATGTTAATCCATTAATTTCTATCTCTATTGAATGCTAAAAAATGAAATGAACCTACTTAGATCCTTAACAATCAAAGGTTTGATGGTATGTTTGAATCCCAAGGTTTTCAAGAATGGAGTCTTGTCAATCAATGGCTACAAGACCATTTGACATATCTCCATATGACTTCAAAACTTGGATGGATGAATACAAGAAATGAAAGTAGCTAGCCTCTGTAATGAAGAATGATCCAAGATGACAAAATGGCTATAGTGTATTTACTATATGCTTCACTTTTGTTTCTCAAGGAATAGGTGTAAGTGTAAAGGTAGGAGGAGGGCTCTTTATATAGCCCAATGGATAAAGGGATCTCTACATCCCTTTGCATGTGGGATAATAGATATGTTGAGTTAGTTGTGGATAAGGGGGGTTTAGAAAGGGTTGAGTTAACTTTAGGAGAGTTTAGCTTGTCCTTAAGTGACTCATGTGGATAAAGGGGGTTTATTAATTAATCAAGATGATTAATTAATAGATGTGCAAGCTTATAAAAGCTTTTTAGAGGAATATTAGCATGATTTAGACTATAGAAGGGGATTAAATCAATTAAATAATGATTTATTGGTTTAATGAAAGGGGAAGCTAATTAATTAATAATAATTAATTAGTTTAGATAGAAGGAAGGATTAATTAATTAAAGGTCGTTAATTAGGGTATTTTTTGAATAGAATCCTTAATTAATTAATTATTGTAATTAATTAATGATGATAGAAGAGACGATGAGCATTATTGATGATATGTCACCAATTTGCAGGAAAGGGGATAATTAGCACAATTTAAGTATTTAAATTGTTCAGGCTAAATTATAGGTGTCTACATTTTCCCCTCTTTTGGGTGGTGTAAGCGACGCCACTTCAAAGATAGTAGACGGATAAAATTTTGAAAGGGTAGAAGAAAAATTAGTAGAAGTGAGAGATGCCCCCTCAAGTGTTGATGGGGTGATGAAAGAAGGTGATTGACGATCGAAAAAGGATGAGAAATGGATAGAATAATGGAGTAGGAGTAGGATGCCCCAGGTGAAGTCAGAAGAATAGTGTTGATAGGAGAATGATGTAGAGGAGGAATGAATATGGGAAAGAAAAGAGAAATATTTCATCCATTGTATTGAAACAACTTTATTGTCATCATATTGCCAAAGATCTACATCATCGGTCCTTATTAAAAATATAAGCATACGACAAAAGTAGAATGACATGAAAAGACATACTATGAATAATTTGTCCATTGCTGAAAACACCAACTCCATGTAACATACAAAATGTAATGCAATATGAGAAAGTAAAAGATGCCTAACTCCTTGCAACATACAGAATGCAATGCAATACGAGAAAGTAAACAAACTAACCTATAACAGAGAAATATATTGTAATGTTTTTGTTATCAATATTTGATTTTGACCTATGTGAATTAATGACAAGGGTTAAAAGATGACTCCCAAAGCAAGGATGCATGCAAGGGGAATAACAGAGGACACTTGGGTCCTATGAAAGCTAATTGTGCACTATGAAATAGTACCAAGACAACTCATTATGCCCCAGAGTACAGACATAGTAAGAAAACCAGCTTTGTTGATCGAGGTAGATCAAGATGATCCATGAATTGTACATAAGCTCAGGCGAGAACCAAAGAGCGATGTTTTTTAGGATGATTCTATTGTTTTTAATTTTTTTAGAAACATATTTGAATGTTTTTTTTAAGTTTTCTGAAACTATGTATAGGAAGACAAAGAAGTGTGGATGCCCCCAGTGATAGATGGGATGTATAACGGAATAATTCCATGCATATGAGAAAGTGAATATGCGATACACCCAAAAAAATTAGGTGGGACTATTCAAAGACAAACTCTTCACAGATAGAAGGGGGATCAAGGACAATATAAAATAGGTTCAATCATGAGGGAGCAAGGATGCCCCCAGTGTAATCTGGCCAAGAAACACATGATAGAAAGGAAGTGGGTGATTTATTTATTAAAGGGGGACAAAGGTGTCCACAAACATAGAAAAAAAGGCCATCGTAAACACATGTATGTTCTAAATGATTTTCTGAATAATAGAAGGATGCTATGAAAATATTTAGAAGGTGGTTGATGAAAAAGTGATTATCCCAAGGCACAAATCATGAGACAAGACCTGCACTAAATCAAGAGTTTGAACAAGGTCAAAAAAGTAACACTTGGTAACATACTAATCCTATTTACTCATTGAGATCCCGTGTGTGCACATGGAAATGAATGAGCTCTTGAAGGAAAGAGTTGATAGACAAATAAGTGAAGACACTAGCCAATGTGTAGGAATGATTTCGTTTGAAAGGTGATTTGTGAATGGATTGTGGAAGGAGAGTTGTACATTGCTCCGCTTCTAGCTAGGAGTCCATATCCCTGACAGAGATGCATTTGATTCTAATCACAACATTTATCTACTACCAGTTAGGAGCCCATATCCCTGGTAGAGATTATTGGAAATACCCCAAGAGAGAGTTATATATCAATTTGATTTTTCTTTTAGCTTTTGCTTTTTGATTGATTGAGTTTGATTCTTTTGCTTTCTGAAAAACTTCTTTAAGCTATCTTATTTGACAAGGGGTTAAGAACTATTGATGGCTTGATGGAAGGATGTGGAAGTGATTGTGATGATGAAATTGGATAGTGTCAACAAATACACCCAAAAATTCTTCCCAACAAGTTTATTATATGTAGATTTGTGATAGGATCTCTAAGAGGTCAGTTGTTCTTTAGTTTACCAAGGTTATGAAAGACCAAGGTCAAATGGATACCATAGCGATAAATTTCACAAAATGTAGGTGAATAGGCTAACCAAAATATCATCGAAGGGATGAAATGGTGGATGACTTGTAGAGGAATATGAAAAAAAGGGAAGAAAGAACATCCATATGTACACAATACCTCATTGCAATGTTTGATCTTTGTATCTTTGATTTTGTTTTTGTAATGTTGTAATGTTTTCTCATTTTTTTATATTTTTGAACTGTTTTATGATTTTTGTTGATTTTTTGGAATTTAGGACCAAAAATTTCAATCTACATGATAGGATCCAACAATGATATGTGTGACTTCCTTGATAAGGGAGACTAAGTGTGTTTGTTTATCAAGAGTGATATTATCCCTGATCTTGATGATCTAGGTGAGTTCAGACTCAATAAATGACTGTGATTTGTTTTAAAACACGGGTTTTGTATGTGGGAGTTTGAGTTCCCTATCTTTAGGTTTATTCATTTTGTGCCATACTTTATGGGTACCTTGGTGTGCATTCTAGAAACACATTTTATTTTAGATTTTATGATCATTGGATTTTTTGGTAGCTTTGGATCTCTTTGGATTTTTGATCTTGGCTTGATAAAGAACATGTCTGGGTTTCTTATAAGCTAATGCTTGACTTGTCTGATCCCAAGAAGTGAGAGAAGAACATGGACGTTCAGAATTGATGAGAGGAATGACAGTGGGCTTGCCAAAATATTTGGTAGAATAATAATGTGATGGATTAAGAGGATACAGTCTAAGGATTGAAGAAGATGGGCTACTGGGAGGTGAGCCATAGATAGAAGATGAAGGGATGCTAGGATGTGGTCTAAGAATAGAAGAAGAAGGGATACTAGGACATGACCCATAGATAGAAGATGAAGGGCTATTAGGATGTTTCCCAAGAATAGAAGAATAAGGGATACTAGGATGCGAACCATAGATGTAAGATGATGGACTACCTGGGGGTGATCCATACCATAGAAGACAAGGGGCTAGTTGGGACATGCCCCAAGAATAGAAGATAGTGGACTACTCGAAAATGTCCCACAAATAGTAAAGGGAGGGCTACTAGAAGGTGACCCACACCTAGATTAAGATGAAGGGCTACTTGGCATTGACCCCATAAGAGATTGTGATTGAGGAATTATGATAGAAAAAGAGTGATTGGGTGATGAGAAGATAGGCCATGGATCAATACAAGACCAAGGAGTTTCATCACATAATGAAGAATGTGAAGATGGAAGAATAAGAGGAGGATCAAGTTGCATGATTTGAGGCTCTTCCTCTTTTTCTTGATAAAAGGAATCAACCTTTTCTTCACAATACGCAGACACATCAAAGTCTAAAGAGAATCCTTGTCTCATAATCTGCTAAAGGAATATCTTCATGTGCCCCTATAAATGCCTTGATTGTTTCTTCATTCTGAAAGAGGTCAATTGGTATGAGTTGTTGATCGACCACCAAGGGTTGATTGGAAGAAAGAGGTTCACTTGGTGTGGAAGACTTAGAATATTTTTGATGATGATTGATAGAAGAAGATGACATGACGGATGAAGAAGATGTAGAGCTAGATGTCTCGGGAGTAGAAGAAGGTGGTGTGGACCTACCTATACGATGGTATATCATCTGTAAACTAGTAGGATTAAGTCCAAAGTCTATAGATTGTGACACATGGGTTGATTCAGACATTTGACTAGAAGGAATTTAAGTCACATGAATCTTCAAAGAAGGAAGACTTCGTGGGGGTTATTGATGAAGAAGGTCCTACGAAGAAGGGGAGGACTATGATTCAAGAATCATATTGGATGAATAATAACAAGGGTCCTGACTAAGAAAGATGAGGACCAGTGATTCAATAATTGTATTAGATGTTTGATTGGAGGGATTTGGAGTCGCACGTATCTTTAAAGGAAGAATACGTCATTGAGGCGACTGATAAAAGGGGTCCTGCAAAGAAAGGGAGGACGTGCATATTAAATGTATGATGAAGAGGATCCTACGAAAATAGGAGTGACGTAGGAGCATTAGATGAATGATGAAGATAATTTGTGGTGACAAAAATCTTTAGAGGAGGAGAAATTTGTTTAGGTGACTGATAATAGAGGTCCTGTGAAGAAGGGGAGGACCGTGACTTAGGAGTCAAATTAGATGAATCTGAATAGTAGTTTGGATCCAAATATGTAGTTTGGATCTGAATCATCAGAAGAGTCAGAGGAAATATTTGGATTGGAATCCTCAGAAGAAGAGGAAATGTTTTGGATTAGAATCAGAAGAAGGGTGGGGGGAACTCGAATAATAATTTGGATCAGAAGTGTCCAAACCATACCACCGACTATGAGATGAAGGTGGGGAATGGGTTACCTGAATGGGTTCTCTAGCACGAAGAACCAAATGAGGTTTGGTCATGATGGGCATATTTTGATTTGTACACTGAAAATTTGATTCCTTATTTCCGTATGTATAAGGGACCTTGTGATAATTAGTCATTTTTGGCGTGTGTTGGGTTCAAAGTTCTAGACCTAAATTGTATGATCAAACTTCTTCAAAGTGAAGAAGGTTTCATGTTGATTTAGGCAACATAACTTCAACCAACTAGACATTTTTGAAAATATGGGGATGCTTGTGTGATTTTTCAAAAGGGAAGCTAAGGAAAACATATATCGTGATGAATCAAGGTTGATAATCCAACAAGGTTTGGAGGTGTAAATACCAAAGGATGGATTGAAATTTTAGTGACATAAAGGATACAAAGGAAATATTTCTAATTTTCAATTGATGCGAAAGTTACTTGAATTTTTTTGCTAAGGCTCTGAAATATGTGTTCAAAAATGATCATGAACTTTAGGCCAAAACAAGAATATCAAGAGGATCAAAGACCCAAAGGATTGTCCTAAAAACAAGTTTATAAGATGGACAAACACAAGGAACAATCACGCAAGTTCAAAACACAAAGATGAATTAATGACCAAAGAATAATGAATGATAAAGAATCAATGGATCAAAGTGATTGTAAATGGGTAAGTCAATATGACAAATGAGACACAACCACAAAAAGTTGTTTGTTTTAAACCAATCAATCATCAAATTACTTCTCAAGTTTGTTTCCAAATGATAGTTGGTGTTGTATGATGATTACCAAAATTCTCCTACTTATGTCAAGTTCAAAGAAATGAACAAGGCGTAAGTAATAACAAGAATTTAACGCGATCTCCAAACAAAGTATACTAGAAGCAATCCCAAATTCAATTAAGACCTATATTCCAAAAGGTGTCAGTTATGATTGTGAGTGACACAACAATTTCACCAAGATATGTTAACTAAAATTTGTGACAAAGTAAGGTATTGATATCAAGATGATATTGATATAACATGCACAAGTGGTAACACTCAACACTTTTCAAAATTGAGGTCATAATTGAAATCTAAAGCTATTGTATACCTAGGAATTGTTAAAGTGTATATAGCGCAACCTTACAATATAGGTATTTAGGTCAAGTTTACAAGAAACAAGATGTAAATACCAAAATTGTAGTGACATGATATAAACAAGATAACCGTTCAAAGGAGAATCAAAGTGATGAACAAAGCCTAACTACGATGACAATCTTGACTTAGGGTATCAAGATCAAAAAGGCTACCAATGATATAAAAATGTCTCCACACACTTTAGACATTTAACAACCCAACCACAAATATGGATGGGCATAAACAGACACAAAAGTGGTGAAAACAATCAATTGATAACGCAAAGGTAGTCACTCTTATTTTGATCAACAAAGTGTCAAAATAAAGTGAAGGAAGTAGATCAATTGGGTATTGAAAAATGTTGGCCTTACTTCGGTAGAGTTTCACCTCGCCTTAAGGAAAAGTGAAAAACTAAGAAAAAGTAATGCTTCCCATGTTTCGTGATGAACAATGGCTCACAACTCAAAATTGGCTTTGAAATGGTCAAAGTGGGCTCCTGGCCAAAGATATATTCCTAGGTGGCTCTCTCAACTAGGTGTTACAAAGTATGTCTTAAGCGAGCTCAATTTACCCAAAAATTCACAATGACTAATTTGGGAGTATCTCGGCTTTACTTTACCCCCTTCAAGCATAGTGGCCAACTACTGTGTCCACATGTGTACTATCACTAGGGTCATCATATGGACAATCGAGTAATGATAACTCACAAGGAAAAACTAGTCAAGTAGGTTATGCGGAGCACTTCCCGTTTCTTCCACAAGGTTACCTCTTGTGTGGACTACTTTGGGGTTCCTAGGACCACCCCCATTGTTGTAGGCTTAAGGTTTATGCCAAAGGGGTTATGTCCTAGTTTTAAGTGGACGGGACATACCCTTATCCGAACCTGCAAATACAATGTTTTGAATGTGGTGTTCTTTTTATCTTGTTTAATTTGATGTGGTTTGCTTGAACACTTTTTGGCAACCTGCATGGAAACTGTATTAGTAGCTTGATTTTTTTTTTATTCCACCTTTCTTTGACAAGCATTTTTGGTCCTGTAAAATGGATTTACGGTTTTCCATAAAAATACTAAAGAGGATAAAACATCGTTTCTAATTCTCAAGATCATCCTAAGATGCAAGAGAAGAGCATACGCGAAGTAGAATCCAACTATGAAATCAAAAATGGAAAACACTTTGTTCAAATGAAATATTTGTTCTTTTTAACAAACTTTGACATTCATTCTTGTAAGAACAAGTATTTTTTAAAACAAAAAAAAGCTACATAGAAATCATTTATGATTCCCAAGATCACCTACAAGGTGTGAGGGAAGAGCATACACGACTCTAATCTCATGATTAAACATGCAATGCTCATTAACATTTTAAACAATTTAAATTACCATAAAAAAATTTAAAACACCCTAAAAAATAGAAGTTAGATTCAAAATAAAACTTGCAAGGTGTTAGAACATCAAAGACCAAATTTTCCAAAATGTTTATACATGTTAAAAATGAGTGGTTTTATAAAAAATGAAAACATTAAATTTTTGGTAACTCAAAAACTAAAATTTATATTTCCATTGTGTATTTTGCTTCAATACATTTCCAACGCAACAAAAACGGAGTTGTTTCAAGTTTGGGAGCAAAAGTTATGGACTTCAGAAGATAGGTTATGTACACAGTTCTGTGTGTGTGTGCCCTTCAGGGTTTATGCGCGCCCATTTTGGTGTGTGTGTGCGCTTTTAAGAGTGTGGACAATTCTATGTAAAAAAACATAATGAAAACTATTCTTGTGCACACATAATCATGTGTACGCTCCCTTCAGTGTGTATGCATGCCCATTTACATGTTTGTGCACCTGGAAAGTAAACTAGAAGGCACAAAAGATATGAAAATGTGTGTGTGTTAGCCGAGAGATGCCTACGCTAGCATATGGGTACTTGTGCTGGTCTGAAAAAAAGGTACAATACTATAGTGGTGTGTGTGCCAACATAATGGTGTCTGCGCCAAGGTTAGGGTACCTGCGCCAAGGTTAGGGTGCCTGTGCCAAGGTTAGGGAAGCTGCACCAAGGTTAGGGTGCCTGCGCTAAGGTTAGGGTTCCTACGCTAAGGTTTGGGTGCCTGTACCATGGTTTGGGTGCCTGCGCCACCCTATGTAAAAAAAAACATAGTGATAGTTATGCCTGCACACACAAAATGATGTGTGCACTCCCTTTCCTAGGTGACGTCAAAAATACGTCATTTTAAGATAAACAACTTCAAAAAGGTCAAATTTTTGATATGTTAGCTCAAAATTGACAACAACCCATCAAAATTAAACCCCTAAACAAGACTTAACACATGCAAAGTTAGCAAAATCATAAGAAATTTAACATTATTTCACACATGTAATATTAGCAAAAGACACCAAAAAGCTCAAAACACTCCAAATTTTAGTATGTTAGCTTGAAATTGACAACAACCCATTAGAATTAAAGCTCTAAATGAGATCCTACACATGGAATATTAGCAAAATCCTAAGAAATTGAATATTATTTTCCATAGGTGTATATCAAGGATTAGTCAAAATCTTGAAATAACAATAAAATTTGAACTAGAATTCTAAGGAAATAAGGACCCGTCCCACCCTGCGTGCCAAATGTGTACATGTATTTGTTAGCAATGCAAAAATAGTTAGAACTAACAACTAGTAGTCAAAAAAAGCTAAATCAAATTCAATGCACCATCATGCTTGGAGCTTAAGCAAAACTAATCTACTAACATCCTTGCATTAGAACATGAACACATATTCAAACTAACATGCTAATCCATTAATTTCTATCTCTATTGAATGCTAAAAAATGAAATGAACCTACTTAGATCCTTAACAATCAAAGGTTTGATTGTATGTTTGAATCCCAAGGTTTTCAAGAATGGAGTCTTGTCAATCCATGGATATAAGACCATTTTACATATCTGCATATGACTTCAAAACTTGGATGGATGAATACAAGAAATGAAAGTTGTTAGCCTCTCCAATGAAGAATGCTCCAAGATGAAAAAATGGTTATAGTGTATTTACTATATTCTTCACTTTTGTTTCTCAAGGAATAGGTGTAAGTGTAAAGGTAGGAGGAGGGTTCTTTATATAGCCCAATGGATAAAGGGATCTCTACATCCCTTTGCATGTGGGATAGTAGATATGTTGACCTAGTTGTGGATAAGGGGGGTTTAGAAAGGGTTGAGTTAACTTTAGAGTTTAGAGTGACTTTTAGCTTGTCCTTAGCAGTAGACTCATGTGGATAAAGGGGGTTTATTAATTAATCAAGATGATTAATTAATAGATGTGCAAGCTTATAAAAGCAGGATTAAATTATAGGTGTTTTTAGAGGAATGCACCATTTGGTCTTAGCATGATTTAGAACACTTGCTATACTCGTACAACTCCTCCACTTCGTTATGGATTAAATCAATTAAATAATGATTTCCAGACTCTGAAGAAACCATTTCATACTCTGAGGTGAACAATTCATACTATGAAGCAAGTAGTTTATAAACCAAAGAAAATGGGACGGACTTTGGAAAAACTCGAAGCATTCAATTTTTTTTTGAAGCAATCCATAAAAATTTGAAACATTTTATATTTCACCTTGTAAGTACTCATACACATCTGACACATCATACTATCTATGATAGACCTCATGACATCCTCTACTCAACTTAGGATACTCAAACTATGAGGATGCACACTGAATCATTATCCAGAACACCATAGGAATTCATCAAACATGACATTACCAATAAACCTTCATGTTTTAAATTTGAAAAAAACCTCATGGATACAGATATGACACCATGAAACCATTTTCCATTAATGGACTTGACATCAATGACAACACTAAGACACAATGGCCAACAATCTCCCCCTTTATCATTTATGACAACCACCTTCAAAAACATTGATGACAACCAAAAGACAAAACATGCCTACTTGAATATTTTCCATGTTTCTAATGCTTCTCTCCCCATTTGGCATCTATGAAAAGGGCTACAATGAAAACAGGGCATGGAAAATGAAACCAAAATACTAAACACAATGGAAACAATACATAAAACCAAACTTACTTGCACAAGTGACTCCCCTTTGGAATGAACTCTGTCTTTTCTTCTCTTCTACAAGATAAAAATGACCCATGGATGTGATCAATGCATTCAAAACAAATCCCCTTAGCTAATATCCTCCATTCTTGGCCTTAATCATGTTTTACATCACTTTATCATACTGTGTCATGCAAGAAAACACAACAATATACCTGTAAACTTATTCAACCACACGTTTAGGGACACTATCCCTGATTCATATCTTCAATATGATTTAGACCAAAATTTTCAAACATGGAATCCTATCCACATCACTATTTCAACTCCTTATGGCTCCCACTAGAATCATATTAACGTCATCTAATTATAAAAACACAATTTAGTACTCTTACCTTTCTTTCATGATTAGATAGGCTCCGTCAACCTCAAAATACATCTAGAGACCCATAGCCTATCATTTTATCTTATCCATGTTACTTTGACCTTTTTTTAATGCATATTGTGTCTTCTAATAGTTTCCACATTGTATCCATTACACTTACTTTGAAAGCTTTCATGGCATCTAAAACAGTTACTTCATAACAGAAACTAACTTCCCATGTCTTTAGAAGCTCGGTCAGACATGTATCATCATATTTTCTTTCTTCACACTCACTGTAGTAGTATTAATGAGTAAAAATACATTATCCTTATAGGAGCATCAATTTTACTTTCTTACAAAGTCTTCAAGATTTCTAGCTCCCCCATTTAAAGTTCATAGAAACTTCAGACTTATAGCAATCTCTTATGGAATAATAACAGTCTTGGAAGCACTAACATTTCTCAACTTTGTTATGCATCTTCTAGGTATGTATCATGTTTCCAATCACAATACCTACCTCTAAACTCGTCATATTATATTTTAAATCTAAGGGCCGTAAACCACATCTTCAGTCCAAAAATGACACATTCACCTTACTCTTAGAATAAATCATAACATCTAAAGTATAACTTGATGTTCCCTCTATCCACCTACTAATTTCATGTTTCTCATACTTGCTAAAGTCTTGGGAACTTGATTGGAAAACTTCCTAGCCTTAAAACCGTCATTACTATATTTTGAGCTCAAAATTGACTAGAGATAGCTCTTTTCTAATACAATCCTCTAAGAGACATACTCTCTAATTTATTCACCTCATAATTGATCCCATCTCCCCCTGATATGATACTCACTTTATCCTTAGGATCATAGTGTGTAACCTAACAAGACCTCAAAACATACCTTCATATGTATAACAGAGTCTCACTTTACTATATTTGAGTTGTCTTTTGGCTACACTTGGGTTGTAATTGGACTATTTTTTTGTTGGTTCCACTAACTTGATCTCCTTTTCAAATCTATCTCAATCTTATAGGAACCTTCAATAGATCACTTATCATGATGTAAACAATCTTATTGATTCATTCATAACATCAATCTTAGGGATATTTCTATTAGCATGTTGATCTTGTATTTTTTCTCCATCCTTTCTGAGACTTAACAAAGCTCAACCCCCCCTAGATTAATCCATAATTTCTCTTCAAACTTGGAATTTTACTTGTATGTTCAACACTCTTCATTTTTTATAGCACATCTTACCTTAACACTTATATTCTTGGAGGTCATAAAATATACATAGATCAATCAAGAAATCTACTCAGAGCCTTAGAACATCGTTATTTATAGTTACAGATCAGATACACACACATTTGGAATTTATTTTATTAAGGACACATCATACTTGAATTTTTTTAATTAAACCAACATTTAACATTTGATCTTATCACCTCTTTTATAGAAAACTAAAAAACTAACAAAACATCATCATGAAAGTTAAAAAAATTCACGAAGCATATCAACATCTTGTAGACCTCTTCATGATCATTATCAACTAGACATCAAACATCTTTAACATTGAGCATGAAATACCACCAATAAGGACTCATTCAGAATTCCTTGATCAAATGAGTAAGCTTCAACTAAATATTCATGAAGAATATAAACTTAGACTCAAATTAATGATTTTATACTTTCTTCACACATATAATGGCTATTTACATTTCTTATAATCCAGAACACTTTAATCACAGGGACCAAAAAATATTTGAGACTAAGCTATCACCATACACAAAACTCTTCATAGATTCTTCGATTTCATGTACTCGTGATGTATTACCACATTCCTTTGATAGAGATAACATGATACTTTCATATTGACTACATTCTACTAACACTTACACACCAAGATAACACATACCCTTTTATGAATAATATGGAGCAAGAAAACATATTGAAATACATTTGACTAAAAACAAACTTGCAACTTTGATCAGAAATAATAGATGATGATGCACCTTCAAGACACACCAATGCTTCCTTAAAATGAAGAATGTATCTAATAATCCTAGAGAAGACATTAAAACCTTGTTAGGTCTCTAAACTACTATATCTCTATCAAATGAGCCCAAGGAATCAATCCTCTCTCTTTCCTTCTTGTTCATTCCCTTCAAAGTTACATATTTTCCAGGTATAATAATCTCATATCCAAAGTATTCATCTTCTGAATGGGGGCCTGATAAGCACATATTAATGTTTTCATTTGTAATAAGATCTAACAAACCCTTATTTGTGTTTCCAAGATTGAAACCATCTTTATTGATCTCATAAACATGCTTTGGCAACTTGAAAGAGATTGAATCTCCCTTAGAAATCACTATTTATTTCTCCTTCACATCCCTTATCCTAACATACTTCTCAACCTTAGGAAACACTTCTCCTTGACTGAAAGATGAAATTGACTTCTTTATTACTAGACTTTGATCTCCATTCTTCTCAATGTTCTTGACAGATTTTATATTTTCTTCCTTTACATCAGACTTAGAGACATCATTGAATGTCATACTTACACCTGATTCATTCTTGCGACTAATATTTCTCTTAAATTCCTTCTTATTTTTTCCTTTTAATATTTGATATATTTTTTCATTACTTGGAGATTTGTTTTAATAAAAAACCTTTAAAACATGACCTTTTTTATGGTAGTTATAACAAACAATGTTATGCCGATTTATAGGCTCATATACACTAATATTCCAAACACAATCAGTTACCCTATGGCCATACGCACAACATGAGTAACATTGAAAATTGAATAATTTTTTCCATGCCAAGATGACTCACCTCTTGATAACTTCCTCTTACAATCCCTATATCTATGGACAAAACCATTAAAATCATAACAATATCCATTGAAAGAACCATACCTCATATCATTAGGTTGTGTCAAAGGGTTATCATTATTTGAGTCATCCTTATTTATCTATTTCTTATTTTCTTTAGATCTTGGACCATTTTCACCATCATTCTTCACTTGTTCTCCTTTCAACCTTAGACATGTTTTGTCACTAATAACTCTTCCACTCTCTGAAATCCCATCAAGAGATTCATAAATATTCTCAAACTTCCCATACATCTTCAAGCTATTGGAAGCATCTTCTCAATCAGATCCCAAATATTTTAACTTTTCTTCATACTTGGAACAAGTATCTTCTTTATCCTTAAGGGCTTTAAACACACCCTCAATTTGAGATTCTAGTTTTTTTATGGCTATTCCATGTTCATTTTCCATGATACTAATATGATATTACAATCTATGAGTTTGATACTCAACTATATCATCTTTCTTTCTCAAGTTTTCTTTAACATCTCATGACTTGCCCATTGTTTGTGCTTATAGGATCTCCTTCAAGTGATTAAACTTGTTTTTCAAGGACTCACTCTGATACCAATTATTGGAAGCACAATGGAATGAGAGGGGTGGTAATTCATTACTTCAAATTTATTACTTCATTTACCATTAGTTCTAGCATCCATTATCATCCATTCAATCATATACATTCAATGAGAGCTTATTAAGTGTGCACCATACATTCAAATGAACATAACACATGAGATAGAACACATAGACACAATATTTTAGTTGGAAACCCTTAAGGGGAGGAAACCTAACTAAAAACTTTAGTGATATTACTAACAACGAAGAATCAATTAAATATTACACATCACAAGAGACTCTTTACTGAGGCACCAACTCCACAAGGAGGACTAACCCCTAAACCCTTTTTAATATTACTCACAATAAGATACTTTCATTAATATAAATCATCACACAATATTTTGTAGAAGTGTGAAAATTTAAAATATGTTGATACCATAAATGATTTTCATCCCAATGTTCAGCTCCAAATTCCTTCAAACCCTCATCAATCATTTTCTTCTTCAACTCACTCTATCTTGGACATTCATGACCTAATTTGGCTTAAATATATTTCATTCAATATATTTAACATTCTTAAAATATTTTCAACATATTCATCTCTAATTGCATGCCCTTGATCCACTTTCAAACTCTCACCTAGGTTGCATTTTCCCTCATTTTCAGTAGAACCAAAAATGAATTAAACAAACACTTAAATATTTTTTTCATCTTTCAAACACACCATAGGTTGGTCCTCATAAATAAACTCGACCAAAAAACTCAAAAAAATAACACCATACTCATATACATTCATCAAACAGACCCATATAGGTCAGCCATGCCCAAATGCACTAAACAAACTCAAAACAAACTCAACCCCGTCACATAAATGCTTAAAAACCACAAACACCATAACCATAATTATTCAAGATCCCAAATTTCTCACACATTTCAAATATGACATAAAAAAATAATCCATGGTCACACATTAACTTGAACAGATCAAATTATTCATAATGCTACCAAGAAGGCTCATATCATTCACAAAACAATTATTTCGAGGAACTTGTTTGTTAGTGTAGGTTATTATTTATCCTTTTATTTATTTATCAGGATAATTCTTACACTTGTGTTAGTCCTACACTTGTTGGGTTAGCTTTCTTAGGTGTACTAGTTGTGTGGAGTTAGCTTACAGGTTGTGTTGAGTTAGCTTCTCAGTTATGTGAAGTTAGCTTACTAGTCTTTTGGAGTTAACTTAACTACCAGTATCAGTTAGTGGGAGTTCTTCACCACTGATATAGGTAGTAGTTGCACTTACCTCCTCCTATATGTACATCTTTCTTATTGAATAATTTAAGTCATTCTATTGTAATGTATTGAGAATTATGGATTATGATGGATTTCCATATATGGTATTTTAGCTCTTTTGTTTTTGCAAATCTAATGTGGTGTGCTATTATCATTTGAGATCATTGCTTGGAACAATATTCTTATCATTCCTTTCATTGTTTTCACCTTTGGGCCTCAAGAACAACCTCAACTATGGAATGTAAAAATGAATTATAATCCCCCTGATATTTAGATCACATCCCATCCTACTAGATTTCATGCAACATCCATATATGCAAACCACACTCAATTTGCTCTTCACCAAATTGAACTAGCTCGAAAGAAATTTTACAAAATCAACTGGTTTACACCATTTTTTTCACTTTCAAGACCTCTAAAATACTTCACTATTAAAAAATTTCATCCATCTTCACTCTCTAATTTATTTCAAGCATCAATTAATCCATCTCATTCCTATTCTACCTCCATCTTTAAACCTGAGAAGATTTGTCTTGAGAAACAAGTAGTCTTCTTCTCCACAAATTGAGTTGGATGAAATTTAAATTATCCTCATCATGAGACAAACCTTATACCATTAAAAATACCTTTGATTCCTATTTCCATAACACCTTGCATTTCCTTCCAATGCCAATTCTAGGTCCATCTCTGGAACTACCCTAGAATTACCTTAAGACCAACCTTCATAAATAAGGCACACTTTCCAACTTATAAGAACAACCATGATTTTAAAACATCATATACATCAAGTAAAATTCCTATACTATTAAGAATGTCATTTTATTTTTCAACTCCTATAGACAAATTTTCCTCAAACTGGATTTCTTTATAAACTTGTATTTTCAAGTAGGGTCAACCCATCAACACATGCTCTACCATACATTTATGTACATATAGAAGAGTACACTACAACCATAAATCATCATAATAGAAAAACAAATTAGGCACCTACCATGAATTTCTTCTTCATCACTCTTGACCTAGGGTTTTAAAGCCATAACAAGTAGTTTACCTTCTTAGCATTCATTCATAAATGTTTGTTCCTCATTTTACCTTATTCCAAATTTGGGATATTATTAAATCTATTTTCCAAAATCCTTGAAATACTCAACCTCCCATACAAACTATGCATGTGCAAACCATGATAATTTCACTTTCTTCGAGTTGGAAATAACACTCTCAAGTACCCTCTTCCACCAAAAAAATATAATATATTACAATTTTTGCATCATGGAAACCTAAAATTTTTCTTACAGCATCATTACACATGCTAATGACATATCCAATTATCATAATATCTAAAATATTTTTGTATCAATCCAACCACTATGACTTATATAAGTGACCCTTAGGGTTTTGTGGGTTATAGGTCAAGAACAATTGAACTAACACTAACACCCAGCATGAAAATTCTAAAAAATGCCTCTACATGATGAAAAAATTATAACATACCTTCATGAGTTATATCAAGATCTCACACATACTTTTCAGTGATTATCATGCCTAGTTAGGCCTCCAAGCACTAGGATTAGACCTATTTTACACAATGAAAAAGTAGACCAACCACATGACTCTACTTCCAAGCACTCCAAGAGGACCTAACACACTTGATAAAATATGTATCACACTTATGCATGTTTCCATGAACTCATATACTTCTACAACTAATTCTCATGCACCATTTGTATTCAAGCATCTAGACTAGGTTTAGATGAACACCTCCAAATAATGCTCAAACCTATATATACAGTCCTCCACTTCACTCTACATATGTTTCACCTTCATCACATGTCATAATAATATTATAAAAAACTATGAATCATTAAATCTAGAATCTAAAGTAGACAATTCATACTATGAAGAAAATAGTTTGTACTCCAAAGCAACTAGTTCATACTCCAAAGCAAATGGGACACACTTTAGACTAACTCTGAATCTTTCAAATAGACTTTAAAATAATCCATCAAACTCTAAAAATTTCTATATTTAACCTTTAAAGTACTCATACACCTCTAACACATCATACTAACCATGATAGACCTCATGAAAGCCTATAATCATCTTAGGATAACTCAAACTATTACCATGTACACTGAATCATGCTCTAGAATGCCATAATACTTCATCAAACATGAAACTACTAATCAGCCTTCATGTTTTACCTTTGAAATTATCCTCATGGAGACTGGATGACACTATAAAACCATTTTCCATTAATGGAATTGACATTAATGACAACACTCAGAAAAAATGGCCAACAATCTTCCCCTTTTTCATTGATGGAAACCACCTTCAGAAACATTGATGAAAACCATAAGAAAAAACACACCTACTTGAATCTTTTCCATATTTTGATGCTTCTCTGCCCCTTTGGCATATATGAAAAAGGATATAATGAAAAAATGGGAAATGTGATGCAGGGGCATCATTAAATGAAGTATCAAAGTGATAAATTCTCCCTTCTTGTTCTGATTATAAGTTACTAAGGGGTCTACGAGGCCGTGATGAGGCATAATATTTATTTAAAGCTCATGAGAAGATTGAGAAGTTTGAATTTTCCTCTTAATATAATTTCCCTCTAGAAAGGGATTTGAAGCATGAAAATATGGAAATATGGTTGTCATAGAGGTTTAACATTGAAAAAGGGGAATTTAGGATGTCTAGGCATGTGTCAAAGTCCTAGGGTAGAGTATGAGTCAAATATGTTCTAGAAATGATGTTAGGAAGCTATGTTTAGCCAAGTATGGCAATTACACCAAAACAAAAGAGTCATTATGAATGCAAGAAATTAGCTAGGAGAAAAATAAGGAGTTACATGGATAGGATTTGGATATGGAGAATGAGGGATCCATTTTGTGGAGGAATTCCTCTAGGAGGAAGGATGGAGATGTAGGAAAATGGAAGATAAAACTATGAAGATAGGAAACACAGTTGTGCATGTATGAAAGAAGCTTGTTTGATTTAATCTTGTATTTTCTAATATTTATGTTGGAAGCACAATGGAATGAGAGGGGGTGTGAATAATTCCTTACTAAATTTCAATTCATATTTCATATTTGCGTATTCAAAACTCAAAAACATTTAACCATCCATTAATGTGTGCATACAATCAATTATCACATGTGCAAGAAACCATAAGAAATATAATCAACACTAGACACAAGATATAAGTGAGAAATAATCAAGGGGAAGAAAACCCACTAAACCAAAATCCTTATATTTATATGTTTTAAATTTTCACCCCCACAAGGAGCATCAAACCCCATTTTAGTAGAGCTATAACCCTATAAGGAACACCAACCCCTAATTTTGTGAAGAACCAACTCCACAAGGAGGATAAAACCCCCAAGATGATCAAGCACCTACTCAAAAAAAAAATTAAGTTATAATCTTTGGAATATTTATTTCACAACTAATAGATACAATTGACCCATCTCACACTCCTTCAAACCCTCATACAAACCCTAGGTCTTCAATCTTTCACATACAATCACTTTCTTCACTTCTGAAGCTTCAAACTCATGGACACATGCTTGTCATAAATTATCAACCCATAACACAATTTATCAGATTCTCAAATCATTCTCACACACCTAAAAAACACTCTCACCTAGGTCACACTTCTTGCACACACTCAACTAGCTCACAAAAGCACCCAAAACAATGATTTTATAAGCTCCTTCACATTTAAAATTCAAACAGAAACTTTTTCCCTCCTTTGGCTCAAACAATTCATTATAAAAACATATAAAATTCATAACATAACAGTCACAAGTTACCCAAGTAATTCGGCCTAGAAAAAATCATTATTACATGCTCCAAAAAAACACAAATCCCCATGGGTACAAAGAGAAAAATACCCTAACATCAAAACCATATTTTTTTATGACCCATAAATCACAAAATATGTTTAAATTTATGGTTAAACATCATACATGGTTGTAATTTGCATAAAAAAATTAAGAATATTTCATTTAATGCAACCACTATTATTTATTCTTCTCAAAACACCTATTTCCTTCACCCTTCAGGTCCCTGTCAACATCTTTATGCCACTATATCACTCCAACACAAAAAATATGTCATGTGACCACTCAATGTAAATGGAGGAACCTATATAAAATTCATAATAAATTTATAATTCATGAAACAATCACCTGCTCAAACCTCAACCACTTTTTCCTTCACCAAATAAAAATTCCCAAAACGTTGTTTTCAAACATCAGCTAGTTAAAAACCTTTCCTATAACAATAAAGACCTATAAATGGATTCATTGGATTTAAAATTAATCCTTATTAAATATTCATATGACATAAATTATCACCCAATCTATATCATGCTTCAAAAAACTCAAAACATCAAGCTGATCCTATCCTATCCTACACTAGCAAACATCTTCATGTCCAAAAACTAGACCTAGAAACCTTATAAAAACTCATAATCATGAGACAAAACTTATATCACAAAAAATATATTTGAATTATCTTTCCAACACAAACTTAATCACCTCCTAAATCCTTTTGTATCTCCTACAATGTTCACTTCGCTAAAGGCTGATTTTTATTGCCTCAAAAGTGACCTTTGACCAATCAACCTTCATAGGGCACACTTTGCCATTTTTATTTATCCTCATGACCTGAAACCTATTTTTACATAAATAAAAACTCACATACTCAAAACAATGTCATTTTTTTTTCCAACTCCTTTGGACAACCTTGTCCCAAAGAAAACTTCTTCATAAACTCACATGTTTGAGTGGGGTCCACTCATCACCATGACCAATACCATACCTTTAATAAAATCTGAGGGAGTCCTCTACATGTTCTAATTATAATCCATGTACTATGAAGCAATTCTAGACACTTAGGAATCAATTATCGCAAACCTCTTTCAAGCTAGGGTTTCAAACTCATAAAAATTTGTTTACCTTCTTAACATTCGTTCATAAAAATGTGACGATGAAAAAAAATAATTTATTTTTATGAAACCTTATAAAATAATTATAGAGTCATCCCTAAAATCCACAAGGTCCCATGCAAATCACACAATTCAATTCGAGTATCAGAAGTTCCAATTCGAGCTGGAAATGGCCTTGTTCTTAACCTTGTCACACCAAAACTAACATATCTTGAAAAATTCAAATCCTAACATCCTAAATTTTTTCTCATATCACTATAACACATCATAATAACATCTCCAATCATAAAAAATTGATCACCATCTCTCCAAATCTTGAGACACTAAGGCTTACATGACTAGACCTTGGGGTTTTACATTATAAAGGCTAGGGTCAATTGAAAAAACATTGCAACTCAACATGAAAGCTCACAAATGATCCAAACATACCTGATACACCATGATACACCTACATACATGTATCCATGAGCTCATATACCTCCAAAATTCATCATCATACCTCCTATCATCCATACCTACTCCAAATGAGCACCTGAAACATATTTAATCACCTATATTTGCAACCTTAAAATGATGTGAGTGCCCTGTTAGTGCAAATCAGCAACACCCCCTGGATGTTGATCAGATTTCTAGTTTGATCATTCTAAGCATCCAGTGTGATTGCACAACATTGAAACCTCTCTCCAAGTGTGGGACTTGTAAAATGAGAGAGGAATCTCCAGAGAAAGTTGGTTCTTGCTCCTAAACTATCTACCACAATCTACTCTAATGCAAGGGAAACTAACTATTCTAATCTAAAATTCCAAGGGACCAGGGAGAGAGAATGCATAAAATGAAAGCCTACATTAAAGCGGTGATACACCAGAAAAGGAGTGGTGAACACTTCTCATTCATGCAAATAGAAACAGATCATAAAATGCAACATAAAACATCATGCACAGGTTGATAAGATGTAATCAGAGGTCTGAAATGAAGCAAGCAACACAAACAAAGGACTGAAACCCATTCACAAAGCTTGCATTATCATTTCCACTGTCAAAAATCCCTACATTACAACATCAAAGAGGTAGAAAACCTGTTACAATTTTAGAAGAGATTTGATACTTACAAAAATCACTTGTTGAACGTGAAAGAAGAAGCTTGCTATCCAAAGAAATGTTCCCCCCAAAAGAAATGAGCCAAATCTGGCTTTTACAATGCATGGGTCGAGCCCAGGATAGTGAAAACATGTAAAAAAATGTGGGAGCCATTTCTCATTGAATGAATATGCATTAAAATAGCATGGGTGTCCTTACAGACCCATGCCGTGACATTTTTTGGCCATGCTAAAGAAGAATGCGACCCATTTTGCATTAAAACTAGTTGTTGAAACGTCATTTCTGGCCATTACCACATGCCAGAGGAATTTTTCGATTTTATCTCTCCAAACTGAACCAAAATGCAAAATTGACCATAGAATCATGTAGATAATTTCACTAGATTTCCATAGATATAAAGAACGTGAAAATCCGAGCTCTTGATCGAAAGTTATGGCCATCTAAAAATTTAGGGCAAAAACAGGCCGAAATCCGATCGGCGGGAAAAAGTTTGAATTTTTTACCCATTTGGTCTTTGGAAAATTTTTCAAATTTTCCCCATGCTCCACCACTTGGATGACATGTGTCAGGATTTGATTCATCCGCGGGCTCATCCTTTGAAAATTTCTTTCGGGCCCTTCCTTAAAATCTTTTGCCACTTGGACCACGTGGCACTATTTTATTGGCTCAGGCCTGAGGGGAACACTTTGCACTTCAAAAATTTGGCATTTTTCACTTTGGGAAAATTTCCCATTTCCCCCTCATGCTCTGCCACTTGGATGACATGTGTCAAGATTCCATTCGATGGTAGGTGCAGTGGGCCAAAACTTTTACCTTTGAAAACTTTGACTGAAACTTGGAAAATTTTCTAAGTCCTTCTCTTTTCCCTGCCACTTCCTGGGACACATTCTCCCCACATCAGCCGATTCAGGATTCCTTGTCCCTACTTGCAGCCTTTTCACCTTTTCACATCCCACGCGTCCCTCACGTACCTTTGTCCCAACTGTCCCGGATGAAAATCTCCTGCTTCGGCCGATTCGGGCTTCCTTGTCCCTGCTTGTGGCCTTTTCACCTTTTCACGTCCCTCGCATACCTTTGTCTCAGCTGTCCCGGAAAAATATCTCCAAACTTCCTGAAATGGACTATCTGTTGGTAAATCGGCCGATTCGCATCCCATGCGTACCTCAGGTACTTTTGTCTCGGTTATCCCAAACCACGCGAAACAAAGACTTAGATGATTTTTCTCGCTTTCGGCCGTTTCAACTTTTCGCGTCCCGACGTCCCAACTGTCCCGCGGACTGCCTGGGATAAAAATGTCTGACTTAGCCGATTTTCTTGCTTTTTTGGCCCCAAGCTTGGTACAACAAACCTCAGTACGACCCGAACCCTTCAGACCTGGAAATGCTTTAAAAACAATCATGCAACCTTATTTTTTGCATTTTTTCCATTTTTTCTAACTCGTTGGGATTTCTTCTTGGATGGGAGAGTTAGAAAAAGGCCGAGGGGACCCTGAAAAACATGATTTTGGGCCTTGAATCAATCTACTTTCTCGGGACTAAATAATTTTATGCATGTTATCAAAATTACCTTGAGGGGTGAATTTTGGATAATAATTTGGCGACTCGGCTGGGGTCATCTGCCTGCTGGATGAAGTTACCAGTTGCCTGAAGCATCCATTGGGCAGGGAGTCATGAGTTGTCTGTTCGGAACCCCAACTGACTTAGAATGTTGTAAGGAGGAAGATGGAATATCACCTGATGGAAGCAAGGGCTGCAAAACATCTCCAGGGACAGCAATCCTGTGCCAAAGCACTTAGGGAAAGCAAAACAACCTACAACAAAACAATGTGCACAAGCACTTGGAGGAATGAAAACCTAAGCTAATATTTACAAGGTGGAGAATTTCCCTTTAGTAGCAATGCTTTAGATAGATTCCATTGACTAGAATCTGCAGTTCTTCACCATCCAATGCAGACAATTGGAAGGCATTGCTGTCCTTACACTTTGTGACCATGTATGGGCCACTCCAAATGGCATAAAATTTTGAATTCCTTCCCGGTTTTTCTCTATCTGCATCCCATTTTAACACTAGATCTCCAACTTGGAAAGATCTACTCTTGGCCTTCCTATCAAAGGTCTTCTTGATCAAAGCTTGATCCTTCTCCATTGCTTGGGATGCCTGATCTCTGATCTCTTGGAGCTCCATCAACTCTGCATATCTCACCTCCATGGGCCCAAACTCTAGCAACTCTAACTGATTCATGAGTTCCAATGTTGGCAACTCAAGTGACATGGGCAAGATTGCCTCTCTTCCATAAACAAGCCTGAATGGAGAGTTACCTGTGGATCTCTTGGGAGTTATCCTATCAGCCCATACGGCTGATTTTAGTTTGGTATGCCAAGACCTTTGATTCTCATCAAGAGTCCTCATGATGATCCTCAACAAGTTCTTGTTTGTAGATTCAGCCTGGCCATTACCTTAAGGGTAGTATTTTGATGAAGTACTTAGGTAGATCCTGTTCTTGACAACCCACTCAGTCACCTTGGATTCAATGAATGCTAATGCATTATCTGAGATTATTGTAGCAGGCATGCCAAATATGGTTACTATCCCCTCATAGAAGTCTAAGATGCTAGACTCATTTGCTTCCTTGAGTGCTACTGCTTCAGTCCATTTGGTGAAGTAGTCTGTGGCTGTCAAAATCCATTTATTCCCTTGGTTTGAATTGGGATTAATGACTCCAATGAAGTTCTAACCCCATTGCATGAACAGCTGGTCAACTGAAATTAGATGCAATGGGAGGGCAGAAAACCTCCCTTTACCTGTGAAGAATGCACAATTCTTGCACCTTTTGATCCACGTGAAGCAATCACTGAAAATATTGGGCCAATAGTAACCAGCCTTCATGATTTTTAGGGCTGTCACTCTTGGTGTAAAATGACCACCAGCTGGTCCACCATGAAACTCTTCCAATGCCCTATGAATCTGATGTGTGTTAATGCATCTCAGCAGCACTCCATTCACATATTTCTTGAACAAAACACTGTCTACTATGGCATATGGGACAGCCTGCAATCTGAAGTGTCTTCTTTGGGTTTTGTTCATCTCTGGAGGGCATAGGCCCATGCTTAGGAAGTGCATTATACCTTGGGTCCAACAAGGAGTGGGGACAACTTTATCCTCTTCTTGAGTGCTACCTTGCACATGGCTATCTTGAACTGTCAAAACAACCTCTTCTTCATTGCATACTCCCTTTTGCTTACCTAGAATTAGCTGCTCACACAATCCTTTTCCTCTTACCAGCTAGGTGACCTTGATCTCAATGTCATACTCCATGACATGAGTGATCCAACCTGCCCTTTTCTCATTCAAATCCTTGTTGAGGAGGAAGTCCTTACTCCTGCATGAGAGACCAACAACTGAACCTTTTTGTTTGAGACTAGATGCTTGAATTTCTTCAAGCTTTTGATTACTACAAGTACATGCTTCTCAATAAAATAATATCTCACCTCATAGTCCTCCAGGCTTTGGCTGAAGAAAACAATTGACTTCTCATCATTTTCCTTGTTCTACTGCACCAAAATGGCAGAAATGGTATCATTACCCCCAAACACATAGAGGATGAAATCCTTGGAGAAATCTGGGTTGATGAGAGTTGGTGCTTGAGATATGGCTTCTTTGATTGCTTCAAAACTCTCCTTGCCTTCTGTTGTCCACTTAAAAGCCATGCTTTTCTTTAACATCTTGGTGATATGTTTGACAAGGGCTGTAAAATCTGGGACAAACCTCCGAACAAAGTTTATTCTCCCCAAGAAACTCTGAAGGGCCTTCTTGTGGCTTGGCAATGGTAGTGGTCTTATGGCTTCAACCCTCTTTGGATCAATTGTTAATCCTTATTTGGAGACAATATGGCTAAGGAGCTTTCCTTCATGTGCTAGGAAGATACACTTCTTAGGATTCAAAGACACTCCAAATCTCCTGCACCTTTGGAAGACTTGTCTCAAATGAGAGAGATGGTCTGCTGCATTCTTTGAAAAAATAATGATATCATCAAGGTATATCAGCACCAAGTTGTTGATCAAACCTTTGAACGTCATGTCCATTGCTCTTTGGAAGGTAGCTCCAGCATTGGACAGCCCAAATGGCATTTTCCTGTATGCATAAGTTCCCCATTTGGTTGTGAAGGCTGTCTTAAACTGATCTTCTTCCTTCACCATAATCTGATTATAGCCCGAGTAGCCATCAAGTAGTGAAAACCTCTCGGAGCCAGCCACCACTTGCAAAATTTTCTCCATAGACAAGAGTGGGTAATGGTCCTTGAGAGATGCTCTATTCAAGTCTCTGAAGTCAACACACAATCTGATCTCTCGACTCTTCTTTTTGACTGGAACTAAGTTGGCAACCCAACTAGAATGCATGATTGGGAATATGATTCATGACTCAATCAACTTGTTCAATTCCTTCCTCATGAGAGGTTCCATGTGTGGATTGACTGGCCTTTGTTTCTGCCTGATGGGCCTAGTATTTGGATCCAACTCAATGGTGTGCTGAGCCAACTTGGGATTGAAACCTTTCAAGTCTTTGTAGCTCCAAGAAAACACATCAGAGAACTCTTGACACAGCTGTATGAACTCATACTTTTCTTGTTCAGTTGTCATCTTTCCAATTTGCAATGGTTTGTTCTCTTCCACCAAGATGGATACCAAATCTTCTCTCTTGACCTGAATGTTTGCTTTCTCTTTCCTAAACTGATCATTGCGATTGAAACTGGACTCCAAAGTGATAAGTCCCTTGGGCAGCTTGTTAGTTCTCAGCTGTACCACTTGGTCACCATACTGTTGTTCCAATTTTTCCTGATTTTTAGCTGAGAACACAGCTTCTTCTTGTAAGAAATTGATGATTTTCTGGTCATTCTAAAACACTTTCCAACTTACATTGTTGTCTGGCACTGAAGGCCTCACAATCACATGGATGTTTGGCTATACCTTGTCCTTTTGAATGCTTTCCACAATATCAAAGGTTGCCCCAACTACCGCAAGCCTGTCAACAGCTTGGTTTTCTTTCCTAGGAACTGATTTGATGCCAAAGCCCTCAAAATCTTCAATGAGGTCCCACACCCTGTTCTTGTAGCACTTGAGTAGATCATTCTTGGTAGCATGCTGCCCTTTGACCTGATTTACAATCAATTCACTGTCATCAAATACTTGCAAGTTCTTTATTCCTCTCTTTATTGCCCAATGCATCCCTTGCACCAAGGCTTCATATTCAACAGTGTTATTAGAGCATACAAACTGAAATCTAAAAGCTGAATAGTAATTTACTCCTTGAGGTGAAACCAGCATGGCTCCACCTCCCGCACCTTGTCTACTCCTTGATCCATAAAAAAAAAACTGCCATACCTCATTTTCATCCTTATGATCTGGCTTAGTGATGCTGGGGAGAGGTTGATTCTCTTCATGCAAACAATAAACTCCTAGCTCAGATTATTCTATTTCTTGATAAGGATCAAAAGCATGCACCTTTCTTGCCCATTCATCAAGAGTCAAATCTGGGATGCTTCCAACCTTGGTGTCAGCTTCATCAGTGCTTGGATAATATTCTTGATCAAACGCTGAACAATTGGCATTAATCTGACTTGGAGTGTAAGGCTCAATGTGAAAGTTTGCAATAGGTTCAGACCTGATTGTGGATTTGGTTCCATACCTCATTCTGAACAGCATGTGTGACCAATCAGTAGAAAAATATCCTCCAATCTTGGCTGTGAGATCTCTTGACAAACATAGGGCAAAGAGTGGTGGAAGGTCTATTACTGAGACATCTTGCAAAACAACCATGTTGGGACAGGCATGCAAAGTAAGACTCAAGTTTTTAATCACCCCGACTGTTGTTACTGTTGTCCCATCCAACTACACCACCCCTTTGGATATGGTTTCATATTGAAGTCCTAGCTGATCAGCTATTTGCTTGGGTATCACTGAGCTACTTGTCCCGGAATCAATCATGCAATTATGCACCAATTGGTTTCCAATGATTAATGAGACATAAAAAGGAGGGGGCTTCAACATTTTACCTTACTGTCCTCCATGATTCCCTTCAGGCTGGGCAACATTTGTAAGCACCTTCTCTTACATTTGGACTTGCTGATTCGAAGTTGGCCAGTCCTTCATGGCAGCTTTTAGCAAATCTCTCTGGCCTGGGATGGATAGTGATTCCCACATTGATATGTTTACATTTGTCTTCTTTATCTGATCAATGATGTTGAATGGGGATGAAACATTCCTCTGTTGTCCTTTAGCTTACACACTCATTCCTTGCACATGAGCGGTAACAACTGGCATCTGAGTCAGCTTAGGAGTTGGTTTGGGTGGTCCTTGCACATTTGGAACTACATTTTGTTTTCCAACAGCTTGTGAAGTGGTAAAAGGTTACGGATTACTTGGAGCCAATGACTGTCCTTCACCCAAATTTCCCCTTTTTGACCTTGTGTTGGCTACAACACTTTGAGAGGGTATTTGATTCATACCACAAAAATCTTCAGCCTACCAATTGACAAGAGTAGTTTCGTTCGGAGATGTTCCTTGCTGAGGTGCTTCTTGCTGCTGATCCTCTTCGTGGCTGGACTCTTACGACCCACCAATGGTTTACATCATAAGAGCTTGATTTAATGCACCGTTAAAGCACATTGATTGGTTATGTGGCTGACTACATGGGAAACACCAATCATATTCTTGGGCCATGTTATTTTGCACTGGTTCCAAAGCTCTAGATGTGGATGCAACATTGGGGTTATCGGGCTGAAAGGGTCTATTGGCAGGAGGCCTTGCTTGATTCTGATTTGCAGCTAGATTGGGTGGTCTTTGAGGCTGATATGGCTACCTGTTAGGACGAGCTTGAGGCTGATAAGAAGGTCTAAAACTTTGGGATTTCTGCCTCTTGAGTGTAACTAGCTCATTGCCTAGATTTTGCAATTGCTTCATGACTTCTTGAAGTTCGTTTGAGGCACTAGAAGATGAAGTAGAATCTTCACTTGAATTTTGATTTCTAGAAGTGGGAATAGGAGCTAAGACAGGCGCTTGGCTAGTACTTGGGCTCTCTAAACTTGGATATAATGGCATCGGAGGCCTAGGAGCTAGCTTTCCAGCTTGAATCAAATAATTTTCAGCTCTAATGGCAATGCTATAAGTAACAGGAATAGTTGTGCCTCCCATGGATTGAATCAACATAGAAATATCATAATTTAAGGCTTTAAGGTAATATAGAAAACCACCTTCTGCTGTTGGCCTTACCGCCACTGGAATCCTCTCCCAAGTCCTTTGAAATCTGAAGTTGAAGTCGGTCAGCTGCTCATTGGGAGCTCTCTTGATGGTTGTCAGTTGTTCCAAAAGGGACAAGTTATCTCCCTTCTCAGTGGATTATGCTTCTTTTGGAGTCGCCAGATGTGTGATTTTAAGCTCCTTCAAAGCTGGAACTTACAACAAGTGCACATTGATCTTGTTGCAATAAAAGTGAAGACCTCTAAGGTCCCACCGGGCGTGCCAAAACTGTTAGTGCAAATCAGCAGCACCCCCTGGATGTTGATCATATTTCTAGTTTGATCATTCTAAGCATCCAGTGTGATTACACAACATTGAAACCTCTCTCCAAGTGTGGGACTTGTAAAATGAGAGAGGAATCTCCAGAGAAATTTGGTTCTTGCTCCTAAACTACCTGCCACAATCTACTCTAATGCAGGGGAAACTAACTATTCTAATCTAAAATTCCAAGGGACTAGGGAGAGAGAATGCATAAAATGAAAGCCTACATTAAAGCAGTGATACACTAGAAAAGGAGTGGTGAACACTTCTCGTTCATGCAAATAGACACAGATCATAAAATGCAACATAAAACATCATGCAAAGGTTGATAAGATGTAATCAGAGGTCTGAAATGAAGCAAGCAACACAAACAAATGACTGAAACCCATTCACAAAGCCTGCATTGTCATTTCCACTGTCAAAAATCCCTGCATTACAACATCAAAGAGGCAGAAAACCTATTACAATTTTATAAGAGGTCTGACACTTGCAAAAATCACTTGTTGAAGGTGAAAGAAGAAGCTTGCTATCCAAAGAAATATTCCCCCCAAAAGAAATGAGCCAAATCTGGCTTTTACAATGCATGGGTCGAGCCCAGGAGAGAGAAAATGTGTAAAAAAATGTGGGAGCCATTCCTCATTGATTGAAGATGCATTAAAATAGCATGGGCATCCTTACAGACCCATGCCCTGACATTTTTGGCCATGCTAAAGAAGAGTGCAACCCATTTTGCATTAAAACTGGTTGTTGAAACGTCATTTCTGGCCATTACCACGTGCCAGAGGTGTTTTTTTATTTTCTCTCTCCAAAATAAACCAAAATGCAAAATTGACCTTGGAATCATGTAGAGAATTTCACCATCTTTCCATATATATAAAGAACATGAAAATCTGAGCTCTGGATCGAAAGTTATAGCCATCTTAAAATTTAGGGTAAAAACAAGCCAAAATCAGATCGGTGGGCAAAAGTTTGAATTTTTAACCTGTTTGGTCTTTGGAAAAAATTTCAAATTTTCCCCGCACTCCACCACTTGGATGACACGTGTCAGGATCTGATTCTTCTACAGGCTTATCCTTTGAAAATTTCTTTCGGGCCCTTCCTTAAACTCTTTTGCCACTTGGACACGTGGCACTATTTTATTCGCTCGGGCCTCAAGGGCGCACTTTACCCTTCAAAAATTTGGAATTTTTCACTTTGGGAAAATTTCCCATTTCCCCCCGTGCTCCGCCACTTAGATGACACATGTCAAGATTCCATTCGATGGCAGGGGTAGTGGGCCAAAACTTTTACCTTTGAAAACTTTGACTGAAACTTGGAAAATTTTCTAAGTCCTCTTTTCCCCGCCACTTCCTGGGACACATTATCCTGCATCGGCCAATTCGGGTTTCCTTGTCCCTACTTGTGGCCTTTTCACCTTTTTGTGTCCCATGTTTCCCTCGTGTACCTTTGTCCCAACTATCCCAGATGAAAATCTCTTGCTTCAGCCGATTCGGGCTTCCTTGTCCCTGCTTGCGGCCTTTTCACTTTTTCGCATCCCACGCGTCCCTCGCGTACCTTTGTCTTGGCTATCCAAGAAAAATATCTCCGAACTTCCTGAAATGGACTGTCTGTCAGAAAATTGGCCGATTCACATCCCACGCGTACTTTTTTCTCGGCTGTCCCAAACTGCGCGAAACAAAGACTTAGACGATTTTTCTCACTTTCGGTCGTTTCGGCTTTTCGCGTCCCGACGTCCCAACTGTCCCGCGGACCGCCTGGGACAAAAATGTCTGACTTAGCCAATTTTCTTGCTTTTTCAGCCCCAAGCTTGGTACGGTGAACCTCAGTACGACCTGAACCCTTCAGACCCGAAATGCTTTAAAACAAACCTGCAACCTTATTTTTTGCATTTTTTCCTTTTTTTCTAACTCGTTGGGATTTCTTCCTCGATGGGAGAGTTAGAAAAAGGCCGAGGGGACCCCGAAAAACATGATTTTGGGCCTCAAATCAATCTACTTGCTCGGGACTGAATAATTTGATGCATGTTATCAAAATTACCTTGAGGGGTGAATTTTGGATAACATGCCCAAGAACTCTCCAAACATGCTTCTCAAGTCACCAAGAAGCTCCTACCACCATGTAACATCACATAGGAACCTGAATGGTCTTGCAAGAGTATGAAAACCTCACTGAATCTCCTTGTATCACCATGAACTCATCTAAACCATCATGAAAATACTATCCACAACTTCATCTAATCCTACTCCATCAGCCACTTTTTCATTAATTTGGTTTTGCATCAATGAAAACACCTATAGGACCATATTCCAACAATATCACCCTTTTTCATTGATGGAAAACTACTTGAAATTATCCTCATTTTTACATTAATGACAAAGACATACCTATAAAAACATGTTAATTACCTTTGTCATCTTCATAGAATCATCTTTTTCTTGGAAACATCAACCAAAGGTCTCAAATAGGATCAAGAACCTTGAACTTTCACATAAAACCTGATTTTCCTTCTTTGCAAGCATGTAACCACCATGCTCCCCCTAGGAAAAGAATTTACATCATCTGAGTACATAAAGAAAGCATGGATAAAGCATTATATTACCTTTTTTTGAGACAAGACACCATTTTTCACCTTCTAGGCATGCAAAAATAGCTATTTTTCACGTCAACCCCTTTTTAGCCTTCATGATTCCATTGTAGTAGAGCATCCAAATCATTATGAGATCATGTCAACAATGTCATAACTGAGCATACATCATCTTGTCTGGGCATAGGTCTATCTTGTCAATAAACTTATTGTCATCATATAATCCCAGGGACTCATGTCCCTAAACATGCATCTTGGTATAATTTAAACTGACTTTGTCATGTTACAACATGTCATTCATGCTTTGACTCAACATTTAATCACTCCCCCTAGAATCAAGACCACCATTTCTAGTAAATAAGAACAAATTTGAGTAACTTACCTTGCTATCTTGGCTAGAAATCACTTTGAACACTTTTTCCTAGCCCTAAAAAACCATTTAAGTCCTTAACTGTCATATTAGGTTGGCATATTGCAATAAAGGATTATACCTTGATAGTTCCCTGAGATGATACTTGATACATATTTTATCTCCCTAAAGACCTTCTTATCACCATCTTTAAACAATTACACTTTCTACCTCTGACTTGAAGACACTTTACACACCTGGGAAACATTTACACCTATAGAAACATCATTTCTTGTCACTGTGGGACTGTGAAAATCCTACAGAGACCTTGATTAATTACTCTTGACTCTATCATGACTTAACAATTCCATCTATTAGCTTATCCACATACTTCATACATTTCCTAGCCATGATAAACCATGAAGACACTGTCTCTCTTTAATAACACTATCATCATATCCATTCAAGAAAATATAGTCCTGTAGGATGTTCTTAGGAGCAAGAATGATCATTCCTAGTCTTAGCATAGTTACCAAGAATCTCACATGTATCAAACACATTGTAGATCATATAGATAGATATGTGCATTAATTTACATATTATGAATGATCTTTGATAAAAACCACTTACCTCTTAAAAACACTATACTCTGCCTTGCACTTGTAGCATTCATATCTTCATCATAGTCACAAAGAAAATCAATCCATTGAAACAATGAAACAATGAAAATTGTATCAGAATGTTTATGCACATACTTTTATGGGTATATAAAAACCTTATTTTAATACCCATTTGATCATATAATCACGTCCATGAGACTTGAAGACACATTCCAAAGGCAATATCCCCATATTTCAAAATACTTCTTCCTAATTAAGTCTTTCTATCACTTATAACACTCACCCAAACATTGTCATAGATTCCCAATAATTTAGACATACTTAGAGCCTCAAATAACTTGAATCATTTATAAAACCTTTTCTAGATAATACGTACCAAAAATTAGCCTTAAATTCCACCATTTTGACCTCTAAAATCCACATTCCATTTCTACCACTTTGAGTGAACTATGAAAACCATGTCAAGGAAGGATAACTCCAAAAATGCCCAAAAATTTGTCCATAAGACGAAAAAATTCATCATTAGATTTCTCATATCATTCCTTAAACTCCTGAGCACACATTGACATGATTTCGAAACAAAAGTATTAAGTGTATACCAGGAACCACCTTGTTTTTTTTACCCTTGTTAACCTTCAATAGTATTACACATGTTTCCACTTTTCATACTGAACAATCAAGACACAAGATTTGGTGACACAAAGTCATTTTCAAAACTCTTTCTAAGGACCATTTACTACCTTTGAGATACATGCCACAAGACTTAGACTCTCAAACTAGTGGACACACCCATACCACATTATGATGACCAAGACACACTTCCTTAAGAGACTGAAGCCTTTATGATCCTTAAAATCCTTGAACACATTCTTAAAACACTTTTATGGTTTCACACTCACCATGGACTGTTAGATACACATGTCACATGCCATTACAACACCTACTAACAATAATACCAATATTTTAACTTTTAAAACTCAAGAACAACAAAATTGAACAATGATAGCACACATAGAGACATAAAAGGACATACCTTATGAACATGGAGGATTCACACATACATACCTAAACAGCTCCCCCCTCACACCCAATTCTTCATTTATACTACTATACCTCCCAGAATACTAGTGAAGGTATATAAACCTAAGAACACCTACAAGAAGGTTTTGAATAGGTCCCAAGCCCTCTTATGTACCTGTAAAACTCCTTCTTTCTCTTCCTCTATTAGATTGTAACCTAAGAGTCATGTTACTCATTTTAAAATCTAACCTTCTCACTGATTCCTCAATATTTTCAGAAATGGCCCAATTTTTCCCTTCAATCTCTTATATATTTTCTTCATACTAATTAACTTGTGAAGTCAACTTCTTGTTGTTATTTATAGCATGTTAAATTTTTGATTAAACACATGCCAAATGAAAACCTTGAACCATCACCATCTCCTTCATTTTCTTTGCAAGAATCAGGTGAAAGATCACCCCAAATAGTATAACCACCACTAGAGGATCTCATAGCTTCCTTTTTCATGAAAATAACCTCAACACCTACATCATTGTGATTATATTCAATATCTGATTCAGATCCATCAACTTCACTACACGCTTTAGAGGAATAATCATCTTTCTCGATGTAGAAAATCTTCTTATTATTCTTCTTTGAACCCTTTCTTCTTTATATCATACTTCTGATTCTTCTTTTCATGATCACTATCATGACAATAATTTCTCTTCTTATCATATCTATGAGGGAACTTAGCAATAAAATTTCCTACTTTACCCACAAGTAAAGAATTTAAAAGGAACTTTACCCTTGTACTTACCAGTTCCAACTGTCATTCTTCTAACAACCATGGAAAATAGTTCTTCATCATCAAGCTCTAGATTAGTATCTTCAAATTTGACTTTTTCATCCTTTTCCATCCTCTCCATTTTTTAAGGCTATCTCTTTCTTAGTAGGTTTATAATCAATTAACCTCATCTCATACTATTAAAGTACCATGTAGATCATCCATCTTCAATTGATTCACATCCTTCTCTTCTTCTATGGAATAAACTTTGGAGTCATATCAAGGAGTTAGAGATGTCAACAATTTTTGAATAACTATTTATTCTTTCACATCTTCTCCTAACCCTTTCATGTTATTGACAATGTTGTCACCTTTAAGAAGATATGCAAAAATAGAATCATCTTCATTCATCTTAAGAGATTCAAAATTATTTCTAAAATTTCAAAGCTTTGCAATCATTACCTTTGATTCACCTTCATAAAGAAACCTACAATTTCTCCGATGCTTCTTTTGTTGGTTTACAATGCATAACCTTTCCCCATTCAGATTCTCCAAGACCTTGAATGATAACATTGAAAGCCTTATAATTGTGTTCATATGAATCCTTGTATTGTTTACTAGTAGGAGGAGTGGAAGGAGGAGTATAACCATCTTCCACAATATTCCAAACTTCAAAAACCTTGGGGACATAATAAATGTCTTCATCCTCAGACTCCGAAAAAGCATATTTTATTCCATCAAACATTGGCTCTTTGTTGATAAACTGCACCACTAGCCATTTTTGTGCTTCAAAGACATTCTTTCAAGCTATAAAACTTCTCCAAAATAACATCTCTATAATACTAATTGTTGGAATAAAAAATGGACTAAGAGGGGGGTTGAGTCATCTTCCTTACTAAATTTCAATTCATTATTTTATATTTTCTTATTGAAAAATCACAAACATTTAACCATCCATTAATGTCTGCATACAATCAATTATCACATATGCAAGAAAACCATATGCAAGATAATTAAAACAAGACACAATATATAAGTAGGAAACCATGAAGGGGAAGAAAACCCAGTGAAAAAAAAATCCTTATATTGATATGCTTCAAAATTAGTGAGGCATCAACCCCACAAGGAGCACCAACCCCTAGTTTAGTAGAGTTATAACCCTACAAGAAGCACCAACTCCTAATTTTATGAAGCACTAACTCCGCATGGAGGATACAACCCCCAAGATGATAAATAACCCACTTAACCACCTTTTTAAGTTCTTATCTATGGAATATTTCTTCCATAACTGATATAGACCACTGATTCAGATCACACTTCTTCAAACCCGCATACAAACCCTAGGTCTTCAACCTTTCACATATAATCATTTTCTTCACTTCCAAAGCTTCAAAATCATGCACACATGTTTTACATAAATCCTCAACCTATCACATACTTTATCATATCTCAAATAATTCTAAAACATGTGCAAAACTCTCTCACCTAGGTCACACTTCTTGCAAACATTCAAATAGATCACAAAAGCATCCAAAACAATGATTTTATAAGCTCATTCACATTTAAAATTCAGAAACAATTTTTTTCCTCCTTTTTATCAACCCATGAATCATAAAAAACATCCTAAATTCATAACATAACATTCATAGGTTACCTAAGTAGGTCGTACTAGCCAAAATCTTCATTACATGCTCCAAAAATATTCAAATCCACATGGGTACAAAGAGAAAAAATACCCTAACATCAAAACCATACTTTTTCATTACCCATAAATCACCACACATGTTTAAATTATAATTTAAACATCATACATGGTCGTAAATTACATCAACCAATCAGAATATTTCATTTAATGGGACCACTGTTCTGTTCTTCTCAAAAAACATGTTTCCTTCACCCTTTATGACCCTATCAACATATTTATACCACTATATCACTCCAAAAAAAAAACAAAATATATAATATGAACATGAAATGGAAATAGAAGAACCTTTTGAACACTTATAATAAAGTTATAATTCCTAAAAAAATCACCTACTCAAACCTCAACCACTTTTTTCATCACCAAAGCAAAATGCCCAAGAAGTTATTTTTGAAGATCATCTAGTTAACACCTTTTTGGAACAATAAAGAAATATAAATGGATTAATTAGATGAAAAATTTATACCTCTTAAATTTATAGGTTATAGAAAACATCACCTAATCCATATCATACTCCAACCAACTCAAAACATCCAGCAAATCATGTCCTTTCATGTACTGGAAAAATATTCTTGTCCAAAACATGACCTAGAAACCTTAGAAAAACTCATCATCATGAGAAAAAACTTATATCAATGTAAATATCTCAGAATTATCTTTCCAAAAAAACTTTAATCACCTCCTAACTCCTCTTATAGCTCCTACAATGTCTACTTCACTATAAACTTTTTTTATTGCCTCAAAATTGCCCTTTGACCAGTCAACCTTCATAGGGCACACTTTTTCATTTTTATGCATCCTTGTGACCTGAAACCTATTTTTACATCAATAAAAACTCACATAATAAAAAATAGTGTCATTTTTTTAAGATCCTTTGGAAAATATTATCTCAAAGCAAACTTCTTTAGAAGATGACCTATTTGAGTGGGGTCCACTCATCACCATGACCATTGTCATACCTTTCCTGAAATATGAAGGATTCCTCTACATGTTCCAATCATCATCGATGTACTAAGAAGCAATATTTTCCACTTATGAATCAATTCTCTCAAACCTCTTTCAGGTTAGGGTTTCAAACTCATAAAAAGTTATTTACCTTCTTAACATTCGTTCATAAAAATGTGACAATGAATTGACCTCATTATTTTTGTGAAACCTTCTAAACTTAGTAGAGAATCATTCCTAAAATCAAAAAGGTGCCATGAAAATTACATAATTTAGTTTAAGCATCAGAACTTTCAATTCAAGATGGAAATTACCTTGTTTTAACCTGTCTCACCAAAACTAACATATGTTGTAAAATTAAAATACTAACATCCTCAAATTTTTCCTAGAGCACCATGACACATCATAATAACATATATAATCTTTATAAATAAATAACCATCTCTCAAACTCTCTATAAAATAATAATTACATAGCTATCCCTTGATTTTTTGCATTGTAAAGGCTAGGGTCAACTATAAGAACATTGAAACTCATCATGAAAGCTCAAAAAATGATCCAAACATACCTGATACACCTGCATACATACATCAATGAGCTCATATAGATCAAAAACTCATCCTCATACCTCTTAACATCCATACCTACTCCAAATGACCACCTAAAACATATTCAGTCACATGTATCTGTACCCTTCAACTGATGTGAATGCCCAAGCACTCTCTAAACATACTATCTAACATTCCAACATGATTCTCAAGTCACTAAATAAGCTCCTCCCACCATGTAACATCACTTGGGAATCTGAATGGTATTTCAAGGGTAATAAATCCTCATTGAATCTCCTTGTATCACCATGAACTCATCTAGACCATCATGAAAACATCATCCACAACATCATCTGACCCCAATCCATCATCTAGTTTTTCATTAATTTTGTTTTACATCAATGAAAACACCTATAAGACCATATGCCAACACTTTATTGGTGTGAAATGTGATTTATCCTTTCACTTGTAAGTCAAGGACTGTGTAGAGGATATTTAGATAAGGTTTGATGCTCATTTAAATCATCTATGGAGTTTGAAGTTGATCACTCCATTCCTTTTTAATAATATCAGGTTTGATTGTATGAGATTGTATCAGGACTATATTTGTGGTATTTATTCCTAGTATTTAAGCTTCATAAAATGAGTTTTGTGTCTTTATTTCCCTTTTTGAATCATTTTCTCAATGAATCTTATAAATGGAACAAGAGCATTGGATTAAGTGGTACTGTACTGAAGTGAAGGGAACACTATGCCCAATAGTGATTAGTATTGTGTCATAAAGTATGGTAAGGGTTTATCCACCATTGAGAAATATTTCTCATGATTATCTCATGCTATGGTGTTAAATAAATGCATAGGAGGTGTGGGGGAATGATTCTATATACTCCTTAGAGGAACCTAAGGAGAACACCTTTGCATGTTAAAGATATGTACATGAATTAGAGTGTAATTGTTGAAAATAATTGGATACTCAGTGAGTGTAGGATATTTGGAAACTCTTCAAATGATAAGAAGAAGAAATAAATGGGAGAGACATTAACTTGTCTAAGAAGAATGGCTGAATAAGCCAACACATAATTATTTTATCTTTAAAACTCCTTACATGCAACTACCTAGTCTTCTACAGAATAATACAGATAAGACCATCAATTTAGACATGTATAAGTGCTTCCTCTCTTGGAACTGGTAATATTTTCATGAAGGAAAGCTTGTTAAAGATCTATATTTCAATTTTGGAGTTTTGAAATTAAGTATAAAATAAAATTATTACACTTTTTAACTTCCAAGGATTCTAGGAGGGTTTTCTACAGGATTAGCTAGGTTTTTCTATTAAAAGGTGCACACCAATGAATTTTTCCTTAAAACTCTCAAGATATAATGCCCATAGATCCTAGAAGGAGATTTTGGAATAATTTTGACAACCTTGTCCTTTAACTTCTAGATTTTTGTGACAGCTAGAAGAAGAGCAATGACACATAGTCCAAGACCTAGGTTAAAGGGTCACTTAACAAAAAAACTATGCTTTAAACCTTGAGTTACAAATTAAAACATCTTCCATATGTAGAAAGGATTAATGGGTTCCTGAAAATGTTTTTTTATGTTTCAAGACCTCATGAATGATAAGATATGTATGAAATTACCCTAGAACAGGGCTAATGGAGGGTTTGTGAGCTTAGGGTGAAAAAATTAGTTGGAGAGAGAAATGCAATGAGTTAGGTCCTAAAATTTTACATGCACTTTAGGGATCATGGGAGAGATTTAATGAAGTATATGAATTTTCCAGAATACCTTTATATTACTCTAAGCACTAATTTCGTAGGATACGTGTCTTAAGGGAACTTAACAAATAGTTTGAACTTGTAAGGAAGAGTTGGTGTTTTACTTCCTAGAATCCTTTTTGTGATTTTTTCAAGCATGTTTGACTTGGTTGAAGCATGGTACATGAGAAAAGGAACTACAAGGAGGCTTTAAGAGTAAATTATATAAGTTTTAAGTAGAGACTAGACATGAAGAACAATAGGGAAGTTTACAGCTAGATTGGTATAATTTTATGCTTGAATTATTTGGAGGCTAATAATTGTTAACTCTAACACTACTTTGAAGTGATGAAATGGGAAGGAATATCTACAAGGAATTGGTAAGGTTAAGAATCCACAGGTGCATTTGTATGAGAAGGAATCAGTTGAGAAGAACAAGGAAATGAATGAGCAAGGTGTGGAGAAGGGAGTTTGGAATGAAGGATGAACCCTTGATATTTGAAAGGGGGAGTTGCAAGAGGAGTGTAATGTGAAAAAAAATTAGAATAATGTTTTCATGAATGATTTAAGGTAAATAAAAACAAGATTCTAGATTATAAGTCTATTTGGGCTTGGATAATGATCCTTTAAGTGTAGATTCATGATGAAGGTTGTGGTTAGAATAATTTATCTTGTTGAATTTATGAATGAAGGTATTAGGGCTCTGCATAATTTGGTATCAGATTGGGATAAATTTTTTGAAATTCATACGTTGTGTTAATATTGATGTGATTGAGTTACAGGAGTGAAGGCATCAAGTTTGTAGAAGAATGATGTGAGAAGGAAATTGTTGAAGGTGGATGTAAATGCTTTTTAGGTATTGATACTTGTCTAAAATATGTGCAATTTCAAGTTACCATCCCTTGATGGATAATAAATTATTTTTTATGAGCCTTGAATATTGTACCATTCTTGAATTCTTGTTGACAAATACTAAGATTTGAAGTATGGGACTTGATGTTTGAATCTTTCTTGACATTTTAAGGAACTTTGATGCTTTAATATTTTTTTAGAACATTGTTGACTAATCATTTTTTATGAATCTTTGAGGCATGTATGTACCTAACATATGGTGAAGTGTTTAATGGGTGATAGGTTACAAATCTAAGAGAGAAATTTGTTTGAAAGAAACAAGCTGAGGTGTTGGTAAATTTGGTGAAGTTTATAAGGAGAGGTAGAAGAATACAAAGAGTAACTTGTAAACTTGAAAGGATTAGGAAATTCCAAAAGACTAGGGTGAAAAATACCTAGGTGATGACCTAAGGATATTAATAGACCAAGGTGAAAGAGACTTGGGAGAAGATATTATGGAGATAATGAGAAGATATATGGACAGTAGGTTCAATATTTTAGAAGAAGCAATGAGCCAAGGTAAAGTAAAGGAAAACAAAAAATGAAGGGGTTACTCTCAAAAAAGGAGATAAAGGACGAAAAGGAAACGTTTGAGAAGTTAGAAACCATGATCAAGACCATGATGGAAGTGGAAGACTGAAAGTTTGAATGGAAGTCAAAGTAGAAGATAAAGTGTCCTATCAAGTTACTTATGAAGAGGAATAAGAGGAAAAGGATGATTTATTTAGAAAGTAGAATAGTGAAGGAAAATGTAATGTTATATGAAGAAGAGAATGGGAAAAAAGATAACAAAGAAATGAATATGAAGAAAAATATCATGTGGGCCTTATGCACTCTATTTTTTTTGTCTAACTATATGTTTGAGTGGTTATTTGCATGTACGAAGATAAAAATGATGAAAGTGAAAGAAAAGACCTTAAAATGGATGAAAATAGGGTCAAATGAAGCCCATGTGGAAGAATATGAAGCTGAAAGAGTGTAGCTACAAATGGTATAAGGAAATGAAGATAAAGTGTAAGGTCTTAAACTTGAACAAGAGAAATATGAAGAACAAATGCCATTCTATGTGGCATGGGAAAGCTACTTGGAGGAAGAGGAAAGTGCTAGGGAAAAAATTGAAACTAAAAACTATGAAATATGGAAGTCAAACCATATTGTGTAGGTTGGAAGAGAAGAAGAAAAAGGTTTGAAAGTCACTCCTAATGAATTCAATAGGAAGAAAGAGTATACTAAGGGAAAACACAGTTTTTCATCTGAAGGAGATCATCAATCATGGATATATTGTGCCTATATGGCTTAAGAACAATGCAAAAACAGTAAATCCTAAGGAGAATGCAAGTAAAGACCAGGTTTTCAAATGTTTTAATTCAAGGTTACAAGCCAAAGAAGAAGAGAGAGGTGATATAGGAAAATTTTCAAGCTACAAATACAAGCAAACAGCTGATACAAGGACAAGAACTCCACCAAACCATATGGTAAGCAAGAAATAGGTATCCAAGACCGAGAATGAAGTAAGCATACTACAAGAATGCATGAAAAATGGAGTGAATACTATTCCAAGGGAACTAAATAAGATGGAATAATCAATCCAATCATGGAATCCAATCACTTTATAGAAGAATGCACAAACTCAAGAATAAGACCAAGGAAAACTTCAAGGTATGGAAGTGGTTTGTGAAAGGTTTAATGATGTACTTGATCATAGTGACTTGAGACTAGTAAATAAATCAAGAAAAGAGGAATGAATATATTTTGAAGAGGTAAATAGAGAATCTATGTGGGAAATTATTTAATTCTCCTACACAAGTCAAAAATAAACATGGAGGAAAAGTGAAGAATGTGAAAAGAAGGATGAACATGACAACCTCAATTTTGATGAGGTTATGAACGAAGAGGTTATTCTCATGTTGAGAGAGTAAATGTACATAATTGAGGAAATCTTTAAATCTCCAAAATGTCGACAAGAATGGAGTGAAGACAAGGTGAGTACTTTTGATGATGAGGTGTTTGAAAATGCTTATTTTGTGGGTGATTTCCTTGAAATTGTACCAAATTTTTCTACTAATGTAATTGAGAAGCTTGATACAAGCCAAGGAAAATGGATGGATGAGCATAACAAGTATGATCAACAACCTTACATAGTTGAACTAGATGAGCTATCACAAGCTTTAATGGATGAAATGAACAAAGAAAGGAAAGATAAAGAAATGACTAATAGAGAAACATATTTTTTGGAAAATATCAATCAAAATGAGAACCAAGAAGGATCAGATATAGCCATGAAGTATATGGGTATGATGAAATACAAGAATAAATAAGTAAATAAGCAAAGAATAATAAGTACAGTGAACAAAGATATGCAAATGAGGAGAGTAAATGTGAATATCAAGAGGAAAATAGGAAAAGCGAAATAAAATGGATGGACCAAGAGCCAAGTGTACGACCTAAGTAGATATCACTCAAGGAAGCGCAATGAAAGTAAGGAAAGATGGCTTAGGATCAGAAAAGAAGATAAATGTAAGATCAAGTGAGAAAAGTGTAAGAAAATTTATTTTCTCCACCTTGGGAGTATGATTCATGGGCATCATTAAATGAAGCATCAAAGTGATAAATTATCCCTTCTTGTTCTGAGTCTAAGATATTGAGGGTTCCAAGAGGAATTTATGAGGTATAGGAATCATTTAGAGCTCATGAGAAGATTTGGAACGTGACTTTTTCCAAGATTAAAATATGACTCAGATTAACTAAATACAAACTTTAACTCAACCAAAAACTACTAAATATTGACCAAAATTTGAATTGTGGAAGTCTGATACGTTTTCAAGAAATAATCTATTTAAATTAACAAGATAAAAACTTTTATAATCATAATTTATTGAATAAAAGATTAAATCACCTTTAAAATATATGACTACATTTGAAACAAGATTAATTAAGTTTTAAAACACTACTAAAATTCATTTACACACCTTAGGCTTACGAAATAAACCAAAGATCAAACAATTTTGGGTCTGGATAAATTCACAAAAGAAAAGGACATAGACAAGTGGTAATAATTCATTGGAATGGTTACTTAAGGTTGAAATTGCAAAAAAAAGGAATGTGGAACCTTCTTACTTGTTCGCATTTCAGAGAATCAATAATTTTTTACCAATGTTACGTTACTGTCAAGACTACATATACATGGCCCTTTGTTATTCATTCACACTTCACAATGTGAGATAACTAAACAAGACCATTTAATAACAAGACAAACCATTGAAAATTAATTTACATGTGGAGTCACCTAAATGGATCACTCTTTGCATACTGACAAGATACTTACATATTCGAAAGAAATATGGATAAATTATATTAGTTCGCAATTCAAAAAACTTGACAAGAGACTGACATCGTGAAATCAGATGCTTAATCTTATTAGTTCGTGTTTCGCATTACATAGAAAAGACTGATAACAGCTAAACATTACGAAGCAAAATTTTGTAATCTCATTTTATAAATCCTTCGCAATAGTTAGTAAGTATGACAATACCACAACACACATACTTCTCTAATTGGCTAAATCTTCTCAAAACAGAAAAGTATCTTTGCAAACTATGACACATGGAGCATTTTAATTGGCTTGCTGTTCAAAATTATATATTCCAATGTCTCAAGTGGATTTAGAACATAGGGTTAATCATTTCTATGGGAAATTTCGAGTCCAAGGCTCAAAAATAGGAAAATACAACTGTAACACGACTTGATAAATATTGAATACAGATAATTAGCTCAGAACACCATTAAATTTACAAGATTTTTCTTTAATTATGACAAAAATCATCAATACAAGCTTATTATATATTAATTCATACAAAATATTTGAAAATAATAGACATAAATATCCAATATTACATACTTTATTAGCCTAATTATGCAATTCACTGTTTTTACCCAATAATTACATATTTTAATAGTATATATAGCAAAATAGACAAAATACATTCATTTTCTCATTCATTCGAATACACGGAAGAATTAACTTCTTACTATTTTTTTTTAACAGAATTTACATAATTACATGTATAATTGTACAGTTTATAGAGATAATACTTATTTGAATCAATGGATACAAAATGCCAATGTCGAGAGAAGAAAAGGATCAAACATTATAATTCGAAAATTCCAATAGAAAGAGAGAGATAAAACTAATTAGGAATTATTAATACCAAAATTCCGATGCATCCACAGGATTACATAAACCATACCATGGCCGCTTATGAGATGAAAAATACTATACATAATGTGTATATTCACCTTTCCTTGGCCAGGAACCATTCGGGGTTGTACTCTGTACCCACAGTTAGGACATCATTGGTGCCCCTCTCTCTTTCTCACTGTCTGTCTGTAACCTGGTCAACCTTGGAATTACTTCCACAGACTAAATTCACTAAGTTCTTAAGAATATTTTCACAATTGTTCTCTTTCTCAAAAGCACAAGCACAATTCATTGAATCTCGTTTGCTTTTTTTTCTCCTTTTTTTGTTTTTCATATTTACATCTCTTTTATAATACATCTCAGGTGGTTACAAACCAAATAAATGGTTCTCACACCTTTTCATAATTCAAATTAAGCATCTTTAATCAAATGTTCAGGATATTCATCCCTTTAGTTACCCAATAGCTTTATTATAATGCCTTTATAAAGAATCTTATCTTAAACTTGTATTAACAAGCCTCAAACTGATCTTATCTTTAGAATTAGGATAACTCTTTATTACTTATAATGATTAGGGGATTTAGTCACATAACATTTCTCCCCCCCTTGAATCATCTACTGTCCTCAGGAGTGCTAATTCTATTATGAAAATCACATAACAACACACAAGTCATCAGTCAAATAGATCAAGATATTGTTCCTTAAGATAATCTTATTTTTCCCAAGTAGTGTTATCCACATCACAAGAGGACCATTTTACTTTTATTTCTTTAATTTCTCTATTTCTAATTTTCCTAATCCTAGTTTCCAAAATAATTTTTGGTTTAATTTGAAACTCATAAGTTGGATCTATAGTTATGTTATTCCAATCCACAACATGTTTATCATCAAAAACATATCTTTTCAACAAACTCACATGAAAAACATTATGAATTATAGACAGCTCAGGAGGTAAAGCAAGTCTATAAGTAATATTTCCTATTCTTTCAATAATTTCAAAAGGTCCACAATAGCGAGGAGCTAACTTAGCATAATTTCCTAATTTTAAATAACTCCTTTTTGGTTTAACTTTCCAAAATAATTTATCACCTATAACAAACTCTCTAAAAAACCTTTTAAAATCAGTAAATTGTTTGTCTATCCTGAGAAAATTTCATATTCTATTTTTCCCTAGTTATGATTTCTTCCATTTCTTTTACATTTTCATTACCATACCAAGATCTATGCTTAATATTACACCAATAAATAGGGGTAGCACAATTTCTACCATAAACAACATCAAAAGGAGTCATCTTAGTAGAAGTATGATAACCTTGATTGTAAGAAAATTAAATCAAGTGTAAATATTGCTCCCAGTTTTTGGGTTTATCCCCACTATACATCCTAAGCATGTCCTCTAAAGTTCTATTAATCCTTTCAGTTTTTCCATCAGACTCAAGATGATATGCAATGTTAAAGTTTAAACTAGTACCCAACTCATCAAACAAAGATCTCTGAAATGTAGAAGTAAATCTAGGATTTCTATCAGTTACAATATTTTTAGGAATGCCATGCAGACGAAATATATCTTTGGAAAATAAATGAGCTATATCAGAAGAAGATTACTTAATTTTAGTAGGAAGAAAATGAGCCATCTTAGTAAATCTATCAACAACAACAAGAATAGAATCATGTCCATTTCTAGTCTTATGAAAACCAGTAATAAAACCCATACTAACAGATTCCCATTTCTAGTCACGTACAGGTAAAGGTTGTAACAAACCACATTTACTAAATCACTCAGTTTTTACCTTTTGACAAGTCATACATTTACGCACATATTCATGAATTTTTTTTTTAATCTTTGGCCAAAAATAATTTCTCTTAACAGAGGAGTAAGTTTTACGAAACCCAGGATGACTAGCTATATGTATGTTATGAGAATCTTTCAAAAATTGTTGTTTTAGATAAATAAGATTAGGAATGCACACTTAATTTTTATAATACAATAATCAAGAATTATCAAGAAAATAATGAGAAATTATATCCTGTAAATGCATATTTTGAGTTCCATTTTTCAAAATAACATATATATCACAAAACTATTTATCAGTAGATAAATCTTATTTTATAACTTCTTCAAAATGAATTCTTTTTACATACACAACATTACAGTAAATTATTTTTCTACTTAAATCATCAGCCACAAAATTTTCTCTACCAAGAACATACTAAATATCAAAATCATATTGGCTTAACAGTTCGACCCATCTTCTTTACCTCATACTTAACAATGGTTATGTGAAGATGTACTATAAACATCTATGATCAGTTTTGAAGACAAATCTATTTCCTAAAAGATAGTGTCTCCAAATACTTAAAGCGTGAACAATTCCAAACAACTCTAAATCATGAGTAGGATAGTTTTTCATAGTATGCAGTAATTTCCTATAACCAAAGCAAACAACTCTATTTTCTTCCATTAACACACAACCAATTCCAAAATTACAAGCATCAGTAACAACAGTAAATGGTTTAGAAAAATATAGAGTACATAATACAGGTGTAGTAATTAAAACCTCTTTTAATTTATTAAAAGAAAAATCACACTCTTCAGTCCAACAATAATTTCTATCCTTTTTAGTTAAATCAGTAAGTGGAGAAGTAATTATTGAATAATTTTTAATAAATCTACAATAAAAACAGATAATCCAAGAAAAATTTGAAATTCATGGGAATATCTAGGTTTAGGCCATTCTTCTACATATTTTACTTTTGATGGATCAGGGTAAATACCTTTTTTAGAAAGAATATGGCCTAAATAAGAAACTTCATTTTTGAATAATTTACATTTACTCAATTTCCCAAAAATTTGATTCTTCCTTAAAGTTTTTAACACCATTCTAACATGTTTTTGATGTTCATCTTTAGATTTAGAATAAATCACAATGTCATCCAAAAATTAATCAAAAACACATCTAGAAAAGAATGGAAAACATCATGCATCAAATTCATAAAAGTGGCTGGAACATTAGTTAAACCAAAATGTATCATAACAAACTCATAATATCCATATCTAGTATGAAAAGTAGTTTTAGGAATATCATATTCTTTAACTGTAATTTAATGATATCCAGAACATAGATCAATTTTAGAAAAATATCAAGCACCATTTAACTGATCTAACAAATTATCAATTCTAGGAAAATAATACTTGTTTTTAATAGTCACTTTATTTAACTACCTATAGTCTATGCATAGTATCATGGTGTCATCTTTATTTTTCACAAAAAAATAGGAGCACCCCATGGAGAAACACTAGGTCTGATTTTTACTAATTTAATCAATTCAACTAATTAAACTTTTAACTCATCCAATTCATGTATGGAATGCCTATATGGTACTCTAGAAATAGGTTCACTATGAGAAATAATGTCAATAGGATGCTCAATAGATCACCTAGGAGGAAACTCGTTAACACTAGAAGGAAAAACATCCATAAAATCTATTACTAAAGGATGAACATCAACATATATTTCTACTTTTCCATTATTTTCAATCACAACAACACACAACATTTTACATTTTTTCTTAATAATTCTTCTAACATGAATAATAGAAATAGTTTTCAAAGTAATAGGCGTTTTCATTCCCTACAGAACATGAGTATTTTTACAAAAGTCTTGAATACAAACTTGTTTGTTTTCACAACTAATAAGAGCATGATTTCTTTCTAACCAAGTCATTCCTAGAATAACATCATATTGATCCAATTTACACACATGAAAAGACTCCATATAATTAAAACCATCAATCTGAAATTTTAAGTCTTTCACTAAAGCTCCAGTTTGACAAACTATTCTTCCATTTGCCATCTATACCAAAATTGGCTTTATGTTTCTGGAAAACAAATTCAAATTTGTAACTAATTTGGGAGAAATGAAACTATTACTACTGCCAGAATCAATAAAGAAAATAAGATTAGTCATTAATAGATCCTAATAGTTATTCTAAAGAAACTTATTTATGAGCAGTACCCATGTCCACAACAGTAAAAACTTTCATGTTTTCTTCATTTTCATCCTTCATCTTCTACCCTCTGTTTTCCCACTTTTTATTTTTATGAGGAAAACCTCTGTGAAGATGATTGCTACCACAATTCAAACAATTAATATCTTTAGGTTTTAGTTTTTCATAATCCTTTCTTCCTTGTTGATTTTTAAATTGAGAGTTTTTGCATTGGAAATTTTCTATGAAGGGTCTCTTTCTATTCTTGAAATGAAAACTAGTATTTTTATTTTTGAATTCATCCTATTTTTTATTAATCATAGTTTTAAATTTATCAAATTGTTCTGTAATTTGTGCGGCCTCATCTACTAACTACGGTTTACCACACCAAACATTTTCTTTATAATCTTCCCTCAAACCAATTATAAATCTACCCACTCTATCAAAACAATTAATAAAAGGTATAAATCTATTTAATTTTTCAATGGCTTTCTTATATTCATTCACACTTTTCAAACATTGTTTTAAATCAAAGAACTCGTTTTGTCATTGCTGCAAGAAATGATCAGAGAGACACTTATTTTTAAACAAGATTTTAAATTTAATCCATTTAACCTTGTGAGGTTTAATATTTTCAATTTTTAATGTGTCTTCTCACCAATTTAAAGCAACATCTTTTAATTGAAAAGAAACAATTTGAGTTCTGCCTAACTTACTAATCCTTTGTAATTCAAAATACCTTTCCAAATTTGTTAACCAAGTTTCAGCCTATTCACATGACCCTACTTCTCCAACATATTTATGTAATTTAATCTTCCTAGAAAAGTTTTCGATTTCTTTAGATTTCTTATTTGAACTTATTTGATCATCACTAAAAGAATCAGAAGAACTAGAAGAATAAGAGGATTCATTTGCCTTATTAGAAACAAAATCATCATTAGAAGTAGAGTGTTTTATCTTCCTTATTTTCTTTTCTGACTTATGGCGTTTATTTTCTAATTTAGTACTTTTATCTAATTTATTATCCTTAGCATCTTTATCAATCATTGCTTCTGCAAATTGACTTTTCAAATATTCTAATTTCTCAAATAAATAAGTTACTTCCCTACCCACTTGTTGGTTTTGATGATCCCATTCATTGTAATCCATTTCATTCTTTGAGTCCATTCCATTCAAATATTATTTTTCCTCCATTCTCTCTCTCTATATATATACACACAATTTTTACCTTTGTGAGAAAATCACCATAATCTTTGCTTGAGCATTTTCGCACATTATCATCTCAATAACAACATAACATCTCTAAATGAGGATAATTATCTCTGATACCAAATGAAACATAATTTTTCCCCAGATTAAAATATGACTCAGATTATCTAAATACGAACTTTAACTCAACGAAAAACTACTAAATATTGACCAAAATTTGAATTGCGGAAGTATGACAATCTATTTAAATTAACAAGCTAAAATATTTAATAACCATAATTTATTGAATGAAACAGTAAATTACCTTTAAAATCTATGACTAAATTTGAAACAAGATTGATTAATTTTTAAAACATGATTAAAATTAATTTACAGACCTCAGGCTTATGAAATAAACCAAAGATCAAAAACTTTCGGGTCCAGATGGATTCACAGAAGAAAAGGACAAAGAAAAATGCTAATAATTCATTGAAATAGTTACTTAAGGCTAACACTGCGAAAATAAGACATGTGGAACCTTCTTACTAGTTCACATTTCTCATAATAAATAATTATTTACCTAGGTTACGTAACTATGAAGACTGCATATACGTGGCTCTTTGTTATTCGTTCACACTTCGCAATGCGGGATAAGTGAGAAAGACCATTTAATAAAAAGACATACCATTGAAAATGTGTTTACATGTGGAGTCATATAAATGGATTTCTTTTCACATATTGACAAGATACTTACATATGTGAAAGAAACTTAGACAAATTCTATTGGTTCACATTTTGGCAAACCTGACAAGAGACTAACACTGTGAAATTGGTGGCTTAATCTTATTAGTTTGGGTTTCACATTACATAGAAAATATTGAAAAATGTTGGACATTGCAAAGCAAAATGTCATATTCTCACTGGCTAAATCCTTCGCAATAGTTAGTAATTCTAACAAGACCACAAAACAAAGACTTCTCTAATTGCCTAAAGCTTCATAAAACATAAAAGTATCTTAGAAAAATCCAACACATGGAGCATTTTAATTGGTTGGATGCTCCCAATTATAAATTTCTCTATGTTGGGCCGATTTAAAACATAGGATTAACCATTTCTAAAGGAAATTTCGGGGCTAAGGCTCAAAAACAATAAAATATGACTGTAACATGACTTGAAAAATATAGATATAGATAATTAGCCCAGAATACAATTAAATTTACAATATTTTTCTTTAATTATGATAAAATACATCAATACAAGATTATTCTATATTAAATCATACAAAATTTTTGAAAATGACAAACATACATATCCAATATTACGTATTTTGGTAACTTAATTATGAAATTCACTATTTTTACCCAATAATTGCATATTTTAACAATGTATATAAAAAAATAGACAAAATACATTGATTTACTCATTCATTCAATAAACAAAAGAATTAACTTCTTACTATTAGATTTTTTTAATAGAATTTACATAATTACAGAGATAATTGTACAATTTACAGAGAGAATACTTATCTGAATCAATGGTTACAAAATCCCAATATCGAGAGAAGACAAGGATCATGAATTCTAATTCCAAAATTCCAACATAGAGAGAGGGAGAACACTAATCAAGAATTCTTAATACCAAAATTCCAATGCATCCACAAGATTACAGACACTAGACTATGGCTGGCTATGAGAGGAAAAATACTATACACAGTGTGTATATTCACCTTTCCCTGGTCATGAAGCATCCGGGGTTGTACTTTGTACCCACGATTAGGACACCATTGGTGCCCCTCTCTCATTCTCACCACCTTTTTGTAACCTGGTCAGCCTTTGAATTTATTCCATAGACTAAATTCACTAAGTCCTTAAGACTCTTTTCACAATTTTTCTCTTTCTCAAAAGTACAAGAACAATTCCTTGTCTCTCGTTCCTTTGTTTTCTCCTTTTTTGTTTTGCATATTTACATCTCATTTATAATACATCAAAGTTTGTTACAAACCAACACAATGGTTCCCACACATTTTCATAAGTAAAATTAAGAATATGTAATCAAATGCTCGGGATATTCATCCCTTTAGTTAGCCAATAGCTTTATTACAATGCCTTTATAAAGAATCTTATCTTAAAATTGTATTAACAAGCCTTAAACCAAACTTGTCTTTAGAATTTTGACAACTCTTTATTACTTATAATGATTCATGGATTTTATCACATAACAAGCTTGAGAATTGTGAATTTTCCTTTTAATGTACTTCCCTCCTAAAAGAGATTTGAAAATATAAAATCATGAAAACAAGGAAATATGGGTGTCATAGTAGTTTAATGTTGAAAAGGGGGAATTTAGGATGTCTCAGCATGTGTCAAATTCCTAGGGTAGAGTATGATTCAAAACTTTTCTAGAAATGATGTTAGGAAGCTATGTTTAGCCAAGTATGACAGTTACACCAAAAATAAGGAGTCATTATGAATGTAAGGAATTAGCTAGAAGAAAAAGGAGTTACATGGAGAGGATTCAAATATGGAGAATGAGGGATCAGTTTTGGGGAGGCATTCCTCAAGGAGGAAGGATGGATAGGTATGAAAATGGAAGATAAAAATATTAAGTTATAAGAAACACAGTTGTGCATGTATGAACAAAGCTTATTTGAATTGAATATTGTATTTTATGAGCTTTAGTGCTATTAATTGTGATTTCTCCTTTCACTTGAAATTCAAGGAATATGTAGAGTATGTTTAGGTAAGGTTTGATGCTCATTTAAATCATCTATGTATTTTTAAGTTGATCACTTTGTTCCCTTTTAAGAATATTGGGTTTGACTATATGATATTGTATCAGGACTATGTTTGTGGTATTTTTTCTGAGTTAAGCTTAAAAAAATGAGTTTTGTGTGTTTGTTTCTCTTTTTGAATAATTATCTCAATGAATCTTAGAAATGGAGTAGGAGCATTGGATTAAGTTTGACTTTACTAAATTGAATGGAACACTCTACCCAGTAGTGACTGGTATTATTTCATAAATCATGGTAAGGGTTTATTCGCCATTGAGCAATCTTTCTCATGATTATCTCAGGATATGGAGTTAAAGAAATGCATAGGAGGTGTGAGGGAATGATTTTATATTCTCTTGAGAGGAACTTAAGGAGAGAACCTTTACATGTTAAATAGCTTTACATGAAATAGACTGTAATTGTTGAAAATACTTGGTTACTAAGTGAGTACAGGATATTAGGAAACTCTTCGAATGATAAGAAACACAAATAAATGGGAGAGACATTAACTTTGCTGAGAAGAATAATTGAATAATCCAACACATATATTTTATTGACTATAGGTAAAATGGGGTTGAGGGAACCCTTCCCCTTACATAGAAAAGCTCCTAAGTGAGCAGATAATCACATACAAATAATTCCAAAAGATACATATAATGGGAAATATAAGAGTTAAGCTCCAGTATGAGCATATGAACCATTACATAACAAATCAAAAAGACAATTAACAATGCAAACAAAACCAATATAAACTAACAACATAATAAACTAACAGCCTAACAGTCACCATCAAAGTATTTACTTTTTAGCTTTCTCCAAATTGGTGAACAAGTGTAGCCCATTCCTTTGACATGGTTTTGATGTTGGCTCCTAGAGAAGTCAAGTGGTCTTTAGTAGTATGCACTTTCCTTTTTTTAGATTTCCCTATTTGTCGATTTTACCTGTAAGCATTAGCCAACTACTCGAGGGTTTGAAGGTGTTGTAGGGTTGACCTCACTGTGACTATACTCCACTCCATATAGTTGTGCAATATGGCCTTGATATGATCAACCTCATTGGTGAGGTTTCTTCTATTTTCCTTTAAAATTTCAAACCTCCCCCCATTCATGAATTTTGGCAACATCCTCAACCTACATTCTCATAGTGTGCCTATAATTAAAGAGAAACTAGATAGAAATTTTTGTAAGCCTCATGTCACCTTTCAATTCATGAATGTCCATAGCCATTTTGGCAAGATGATTTTCACACTGCTTGGAACTCATTTAACCTAACACTTCGACATGTTGCTCCAGTCTGAGTGTTAACATGTAATTGATTTCCTTGCATACTCAACTCCCTTGTAGCCTTAACAGACAGATTTTGTTCTTTCTTGTTTTTAAGCTTATTGAGACTCTAAACCACATCAATTTCAACGACATCCTTATCATCCCCAGAATCATCCTCTTCTTGTGACTCTGAAGCTTCACTGGACTCATCTTCCTCTGATTTTGAATCCTCTTCCTTGACATAATCCTCTAGAGCCTTGGTAAGAACTCTAGTACTACCAAATTTCTTATCAATTTCAAGGGAGGATATTTTCACCAGGGAAAGGATGAAATCTTGATGAAGGGGTACATCAACTCTACCAATTTTAAACTAAGCAATAAAGGCACACAGAGACCGAAAAATAAAATAGGGGAAACTAAAGTTATGGTCCATGTCTGAGAAAGTTCATCATAGGAAGATGATAGGCATAAATGAATTTATGGAACCCTTACAGGGTTAGAAAATGGATGAGGGTAAGGGCCACTTCATCAAAAGGGTGGGGTAAAGATGAACTTAAGAAACTAAGAAAAATGGGGAGAAATTTTTTCGTTACCTTGAAGGAAAAGATTCATTTCATCTGTGGCTTCTTTTTTGGCTTGTTCACCTCCCAACCTTCAGTCAATAAACCCATGAAATTCACAACCATTTCAATGGAAATCTCTATCTGCACACCTTTCAGGTTCACACTTCCACCTTTTTTGGTCGATTTCTAGGCTCTGGCTAAATCCTTTCTTAGGTGTTCATAATGGACCTAAAAAAATTTAATAAAGGGAGAGATCCCCATCCAATCGAAGACCTCCATACCCTCTAATTTAACTACCTCTAGGTCCTATGGCTCAATTTTCACACTAGATCACCCCCATTTGAGATTTCAAGAAAAAAATCTATAGAAGCTCCCAGTTTTAAATTTTCCAATCTGTGCCACGCAACCCAAGCTATGTCACTTTCAATAAACACATTTGATGTATGATTAATGAGCTGAGCATGAGTGACTCCAATACCCAATATTTGCATGACCCAAACTCTTTACCACACATGTCTTGTATATCTTGTTAATAAAAGATAGATTATATGGTGGGAAACTCCATAACCTGTAATGATTATCAAATGGTGACATGTCCATTATATTAATTTTGTAGGTGTGCTCTGCACCTTAGGATTGATAGCTTCCACATTGATGACTAAGGTCATACCTTGACTAGAATCCCCTTCATTAGCAATGGTAATCAACAATACCATTGGCCTCTATATATATATATGTTTAAATTTGATTTCTTCAAATTTTCCTACCATCTCCTTTATGCTTGTTATAGAATTTTGAATAGAGATATAAGTGGTACCTTTACCAAGTATGCTATTAATAATGTTGAGGGAGTCACCCTCCAATTCCAATCTAAAAAACTTATGCTCATGAGCTATAGAGACACCCCAGAAGGCTTTTACTTGCTTCAGCTACATGGTTCGATTGGATTCCCAAATTACAATGGTAACCCATAATAAAATTTCCCTAATGATCTCAAAACACCCCTCTGTAACTAGCTCTCTTGGGGTTCCCTTTAGGATGCTCCATCAAAATTAAGTTTTATCGAATCCTTGCAAGGTTTCACCCAACCTTGAAGCCTAGGATTTGGGATAGAAGAGACATGTTGATTGGGTGATAACCCCCAATTCTTAGATATTTTACTCTCAGTCTGGAGTATAATTTTTTCATGGGAGGGAATAATATAAAATGTTAGCATTAATATCTTTATAACAGTGAGCCCCCACTCTATTTTGTGACTCCATCTTACCTTTGAAGATTATTCTATTCCTTTCATTCCAAAATTTCCAAGCTTGGTGCATAACAGTTAGATTCCAAATATGTTTGAATCATTGAATATTAAAGAGGATTGTACCATTCGGGACCACATATGCTTGGCAGAAGATGGGAAAATACATTTTATTTTAAGAAGGTTTAAAAGGGTATTTCCAACCTTTACAGAAAAGGGAAATGGATGAGAAGGTGTAAATAATCTTCCGTCTCTTTTTCACAAAGAACACACCTATTCACCATGTGAAAATTCCTTTTATTGAGGTTATCCACCATGAAAAATTTTGTCATGGAGAACCAACCACCAAAATATGATGACCTTGGGGATTACTTCTTTAATCCAAACATTCTTCCACTTAAATCTATTTGGTACTTCTTCCCAAATTAAAAAGGTGTTATAAGCAGTTGTAACTGAGAAAATGATATTTTCTTCCTTAGACTAGTATAATATGTCAAGCTTAACTCTTATACTAATAATAAATCCACTGAGTTTGTCATTAATAGAGGTGATCTCATTTCTTTTATGTCCAGAGAAACTGATTCTTTTCCATTGACTCAAAGGATCCTCCAAATTGAAGTAATTTATCACCTTAGTGCCATACTTTTCAACAGCATCTTTATAAAGGTTAGGGTAGTTGTCTTTTAGTGGTTTATCACCTAACCATTTTTTCTCCCAAAAATTCATTTTCCTCCATCCCCTATCATCCACTTGATACCCTTCAGAAGCAATGTGCTTAGCTAAGTTTATAGACTTATAAAAGATTTATTCGTTAAAATTCAGCATTACTAAAGCACCACTCATTAGCTCAAAGATCTTTCTAGTACTTGTGCCTGATGATAGAATTCCAAACACTCTCTTCCTTAACCAACCTCCATGTCCATTTTTGATCGTAAAGATTTATTCATATTTTCCTAGTCACGAATACCAGGGCCACTAAGTATTTTGGGTTTGCATATCTTTTCCCAAGATAGGAGAGTAATTGTGTCTTTTTGTTTTGAGTCACTTGAAAGGAATATTTTTTGTATGCTTTCCAACTTGTTATCAATAGAAGTTGCTAATTTGTAGATTGACATTGTATACAATGGTAAATTTTGAATGGAGCATTTAAGAAGAGTGGCTTTACCAACTTGAGATAGAAGTGATCCTTTCCATCCTTCCAATTTTTCTAAGGAATCTATCAATAAGAAAGTTCCATTCAAGTAGGCTTAGGTTTCTTTGTACCTATGATCATTCCAAGATACCAAGTGGGAAAGGTTTTTATCTCACATCCAATAATACCTGTTATCTTAGAAAATATTTTTTAGGAGTGTTGACAAAGAAGATGGAGCTTTATCTGAAAATTGATAAGTTGGTCAAAAACTTTTTCATAATCAACCACCAATTTCTTTAATTCTTTAGCCTTTAGGACTGTGGCTTCTCAAACCAGCATTGTATCATCAAAAAAATGTTTATGAACCACATTTTCACTATTAACAAGAAGAGAGATGCATTTGATTATTCCTTCCTCACTAGCCTTGTTTAGTACTCTACTTAGTATTTCTTCCATTATAATAAACAAGAAATGGAGAAATGGGGTCTCCTTGTCTTAAGTCTCTAGAACTGTTGAAGAAACCGCAAGGGGTGACATTGACCGAGATAGAGATATTTTGGCATTATAGATGAAATTTTTTATCAAACTTCTAAAATCATCACTAAAACCAAATCTGGTTAGGATTTTTTGGAGAAAGGTCCAAGATACATGGTCATAGGATTTTTCCATATCAAGCTTGATGATTATAGCTTTTTTTTATTTTTCTTTGCCAGTGTCTAAAGTTTCCTGGATATTTATTTTAATGTCGTGAATATATCTTCCCATCACAAACCCCCTAATGATACGATATTATGGAGGGAAGAAGAAGTTGAAATATTAAGGCTATAATTTTTTTAGCACATTTTGTATATGTAATTACAAAGGTTGATTGGCATGAAGTTCCTAAAATCAGTGGGATTTTAGTTCTTGGGGACCAAATCTAGATAGGTGTTGTTTAGTTCTCTAAGAATATTCTTATTTTTAAAGAAATATTGAATAGATTGGAAAGTATTATCCTTAAAAATATCCCAAAAGTATTGAAAAAAGAAATCTAGAAAACCATCTGGTCCCAGAGCTTTGTCATGGCTCATGGTTTTCAAGATGAATTAAATTTTCTCCATAGAAGGGATATTTGTGAGCATGCAATTATCAACCTCTTTGACCAGACTGAGGAATACAATCTAGAAAGTAACCTTATTTACTGTTGTTAGAAGCATTAGCTGTAGAAAGGAGTCTGTTTAAAAAGGAAATAACAACATTCTGAATATCATTATTTTAATTAGCATCTCCTCATATTCCCTAGCAATACTCATAATTCTATTAGTTATTCTTTTTAAGGTTAATATGTGGAAGAATTTTTTTTTTTTCACCCTATTTAAGCCATTGCACCCTTGGTTTTCATCTCCTGAAAGTCTCTTCTTTCAAAAGAATGTTATGGTAATCTATCAGCAATTCCTTCTCTTTTTGTTGACATTCCTGAATGTTGTCACTATTAAGGTCCTCCAGAGAAGCTTGTAGAGTTATTAGTTCATTATCCAGAGATCTCTTTTTCTAAAAAATATTTCCAAAACTTTATTTGGTCCATCCTCTCAAATTGTTTTTGACCTGTACAAGTTTTTTAGTAACTCTAAACATAGTTGTTCCTTTTATTTTCACATTCCACCATCCTTACATAAGACTGGATATTTCCCCACTTTGTAACCAAACCTTCTCAAACCATAAGGTTGTTATTATCATCTCCTTGTCTTTGATCTAGAAAAGGAGTGGATTATGGTCTAAACATATCATGAGGAGAGAAGAGAGACATGCTTCTTTATTCAACTAGCCCCAAGATGTCAGAGCCCTATCTAATTTGACTTGAATAAATTGATCCTCTTTCCTCTTATTAGACCAAGTGAATTTTTTCCCCTTCAAATCAATATATATGAGGTTGTTTTACATAATAAAATCTTGAAGGTCTTCCATACTATCAATTAAGTCAATACTTCCACCTTTTTTCTCCCCTAGACTCAAGGGAGTGTTGAAGTCTCCCAATAACAAACATTCAATTCCTCTAAAGTATCTATGACATTTGGAAGAATGTTAAAGTGACATTTTGGAAATCTAATTCCACTAAAAAGGTCATTCCTTTCTCTCAAAAATATTATTATTGTTCTTGAGGCATAAATGCTAGACAAAACCCAAAATTCCTTAGTTTTCAATTCCACCATCTTGAAACATCATAGCCAGATGATTCTTCTTCTTTTTAGAGGAGTTCATTAAATGCTTGAGTTTTTAGAGCAGAAATTCTAGTATGATATGCTAAAATTCCTTAGTTTTCTTATCTTGAAACAACATAGCCACTTCTTTTTAGAAGATTATACATCTGAGTTTTTCAGCATTCTGTATGATAGCTATGCTTCCCCAGTCCCATTAGAACTAACAACCACCATTTAAATATTCCTACAACATGTTTTTCTAACCTCCAAAAATTGTCGTTCCTCCATTTTTGTTTCATGTATAGCCATGACATCAGTTTTATACTTTTATTCAAGTTCGTTTATTAATCTTCACTTCACTAGGTTGTTCAAACCTCTTGCATTCCATGAGATAATATTCATTTAATCAATTGATTTTGAGTTCTTCTAAATATCCTTAAGTCTAGTTTAGATTTTTTTCCATCATCAATATCTCTTTGAATTTTCTTTTTTCTAGTAGCCTGATTACTAGGTCTCCCTGAGTCTGTTTTTTCCTGCTTAGGAGAAGCTTCAAAATTTTCCCCTATTTTAGTAGATTTTTTCATAGAGGTCTCATTTTCTATTTTTTTTACTTACCTTTGATCAGATCTATTTTGTTCTATTTTTTTCCTTCAATGAAGATTTTTCCTCCTATATTATCCTTTTGATTTTGTTAGATTTTGGAGGATCTTCATTTCCTGTTGATAAAATTAATTCATTTTCTTCCAAACCCATAAATTTATCAAAAGGACTTGAGGAAGGTCCCGGGATTTCTTCAAGACTCATTTCCGCATGTTTCTTTTGTGAAATTTGATCACTATTTCCCAAGACGAAAACTTCATTTAGAAAAGAAATCTAGGTTTTTTGTTGATAGGAGCTTATCAACCTAGATGTGTGTCTTGACATCCTAAAAATGAGGTTCAGAAAGGGATTTTGTTTGATTCTTTTATGTTCTTCACTTCAGTAAAACTGTCATCATTTAACTTCAAGTTTTGGTTTTTTTTTTCCACATTATTGGGTCTATTTTAACCATCTATGTTCCTCTCAATAATGATTACACCTTTATTTTGGATTTTGATTTTTGACCTCATTGTTCTAAGAGGTCTCTACTTCTTTATCTTTAGCTTGTTCCTTTGCTAGCTTGGAAAACTCTTTATAGACTTTAGAAACCATCATTTTAAAATGTTGTTTTGCATTCCCCCAACCCTAACATTTCTCACATTTTTTAGGGAAGTTCTTGAACTCAATCTTCTGTTCCCAGCTCCCTAAACAAGAACTGAGAGTTATGAATTTAGGTAAATACGATCCCATCAAAGATTATATTTAGAATTTGGCACATACAACTCATGATTTGGAAATGGTTACATTATCAAAAACAACATAAGTTCCTAGAGTATTATAAATTCCTTTGATAACATCGCCATCCCATAGTTCCAACAGAAGGCCTAGAAGTCTAACCTAGATAGAAAACTAGTTTGTATATTCTTTATCTGTGTTAAACATTGGTGATCTATTTCAAATAAATAGGTCGAGATTACCCAAAAACTACGGGCCTTCATTAAGGAACCTTTGGGGATCTTACATATTGTTAAAACTTAACAAAAAGAAGCCATTTGGAAGTTTTGTTACTTCCATATGTCCTTTAGGCCTCCATTTCAGAATAGACCAAGATCTTATTGTTTCAATATTAGGTCTGCCTCTAACTAACTTGTCAATCAAATAATTCTCCATAATATTCAATGTTCTATCAATAATGATATCCGAAATATCTAGGTACATACTCATTCTTCCTTGCTTAAGCTATGGAATGATCTCCATGCTGTTTTCATTCCCAGATCTCAATATTTTGGCATACATATGAGGGGCCCCATTTTCCACATGGGACCCAAGCATAGGACCATTCCCATCATTACCTTGTTCCATCAAAGGTTTTCCATCTACATCTACCTCCCCTCTAGGTGGGATATGTCTATTGTCAGTTTCCCGACCATCACAATTCAAAACTTTGTCTCTCTCCTCAAGCTCCTCACCTCTACCACCCATCTTACTAACCAAGTTGGATATTAAACACACAACTCCTTTATTAACCAAGTTGAATATTACTTTTTTTAATCAATAAAATCATTGTCATCACAAAGGATAGCCTTGGATCTAACCTCATGGGTGTACTAGTAAAGTAGATGGGGTTACCTCTTTCATTAGCCAATTGCCTCAATGTTGCAAGCCAACACATAATGATTTGGTCTTAACAACTCCTTACACATAACTACCCAGTCTTCTACAGAATAGAAATGAGTATATCATCCATTTAGATGTATGTGAGTGATTCCTCTCTTGGCACTGGTAATGTTTTCACGAAATAAATCTTATTATAGGTATATAATTCAATTTTGGATTTTTGAAATTAATTATAAAAGAAATTATTACCATTTTAAACTTTTTGAGCTTACAGGAGGGTTTTCTAAATGATTATCTAGGATTTTCTGTTAAAAGGATTAGACCAATGAATTTTGCCTTGAAATTATCATGATATAATGCCCACAGATCCTATAAGGTGATTTTGGAATAATTTTGACAAATCTAGGGTTAAACTTCTATATTTTCATGACAGTTGGAATAAGAGAAATGACTCATAGTCTAAGACGTAGTTTAAAGGTACACTTAACAAAAAAACCATGCTCTAAACCTTGAGTTACGTATTGAAACTTATTCTATGTGTAAAATGGGTTAATGGGTGCCCTAAAATGTTTTTTTCATGTTTGAAGACCTCATGAATGATAAGATATGTATGCCAGTACCCTAAAATAGGGCTAATGGAGGGTTTTATTGGCAATATTCCTAGCCTTGAAATTTTCATTGCTATATTTTGATCCCAAAATTGACTAGAGACAACTACTTTTGGATTTGATCCTCTGAGAGACATACTCTCTTATTTCTTCACCTCATAATTGATTCCATCACACCCTGATATGATACTCACTTTATCCTTATGATCACAGTATGCAACCCAATAATATCTAAAAACATATCTTCAGATTTATAACATAGTCTTGTTTTACTATATTTGAGTTGTATTTTGGCTACACTTGGGGTGTAATTGGAGTAGTTTTTTATGGTTTCACCAAATTGATATTTTTTTATAGATATCTCAATATTATAGGAAGCTTCAACAAATAACTATTTATGATGTAAATAATCTTCTTAATTCCTTCATAACATCTTTCATGACTTCAATCTTAGGGATAATTCTATCTACGAGTTGATCCTACATTTGTTATTCATCCTTGATGATAATTAAAATAGATCAAATCCCCATATATTAATACATAATTTCTCTTCAAACTATGCATCTGACTTATATGTTCAACACTCTTCATTTTTTTAGCACATCATACCTGAACACTTATCTTCTTGGAGCTCATACCGGTATACAGAGATTGGTCAAGAAATAAAATTAGAGCCTCGGAGCATTACCATTTATAGTTATAGATCAGATACAAAAAATTTATGATTTAATTTCTTAAGGACACAACATACTTGAATACTTTTATTGAAACCAACCTTTAACATTAGAGTTTATCACCTATTGCATAGAAAACTCAAAAACTAACAAGAAATCATCATGAAAGTTACCACACTTCAAGAATCATAACGACATCCTGCTGACCTCTTTATGATCATACTCAACTATATATCAAACATATCAAGACTCATTTGGACTTAAAAACCAATCAAGACTCATTTGGTATTAAACATGAAAAAAACCAATCAAGACTCATTTGGACTTCCATTCTCAAATGAGTAAGATTCAACCAAATATTCATGTTGAATATAGACTTGGACTCAAAGCAATGATTTGATATTTTATTGACACAGATTAGGGCTATTTACATTTATTATGACACATAACACTTTAATCATAGGGACCAACAACTCTTTAAAAACAATAGTTTGAATGAGACACTATGCCATTTTCATACTGACTCCATTCTACCAGCACTTACACACCAAGATAACACAAACCTTTTTATGAATGATATGGAGAAAGAAAAAATATTGACATACCTTTGACTAAAGACACACTTTTAACTTTGATAAAAAATAGTAGATGATGATGTACCTTCAAGACACAACCATGCTTCCTTCAGATGAATAATGTATCCTAGAAGCCTACAAAAGACATTCAAATATCATTAGGTATCTAAAAAATATATCACTATCACATGATCCCAAGGACTCAATCCCTTCTCTTTCCTTATTTCTCATTCCCTTTTAAGTTCCATATTTTTTAGGTACAATGATCTCATCTCCAAAGTCTTCATATTATGAATGGGGGGTTGATAAGAACATTTGTATGTTTTCATTTGCAATAAGATCCAACAAATCCTTATTGGTTTTTCCAAGCTTGAAACCATATTTATTGACCTTATCAAAATACTTTGGAAACTTGAAAGAGCTTGAATATCCCTTAGTTGTCACTATTTATTTCTCCTTCACATACATTACCCTAACATCCTTTTCAACCTTAGGAAACACTTCTCCTTGACTAAAAGATGAATATGACTTCTTCATTAGTGTACTTTGATCTTAATTATTCTTTATGTTCCTGATAGATAACAGATATTCTTCCTTTACATCAGACTTAGAGACACCATTGAATGTCATTCGTACACTTGATTGACTCTTGGGACTGATATTTCTCCTAAATACATTCTTATTTTTTTCTTTGAATACTTGAGATCTATTTAAATTTCTTGGATATTTGTTTTGATAACAAACCCTTGCAATATGACCTTATTTGTGGTAGTTGTAACAAACAATGATACTCCAATTTCTAGGCTCGCAGACACTAAGATTCTAACCACAGTTAGCTGCCCTATCGCCATACTCACAACATGAGTAACATTGACCCTTGAAGAATTTTTCACCATTCAAAGATGACCCACCTCTTGAGAACTTCCTCTTGCTATCCATAAATCTATATCCAAAACCATTATAAGCATATAAATATCCATCAAAATAAGAAACATACCTCATAGCATTAGGTTTTCTAAAATGGTTAGACTTATTTGAATCATCCTTCTTTATCTCTTTGTTAATTTCTGTAGATCTTGGAATAGTTTCATCATCATTCTTCACATCTTCTCCTTTTAACTCTAGACTTTTTTTGTCATTAACAACTCTTTGGATCTCCAAGATCCCATCAAGAGCTTAAAAAATCTTCTCAAACTTCCAATACATCTTCAACCTATTGGAATCATCTTATAAATAAAATCCCAAAGATTTGAACCTTTCTTCATACTTGGAACAAGTATCTTCTTTATCATTTATGGATTTAGAAACATCATCAATTTGAGATTATAGTTTTTGATGGAAATTCCATGTTCATTCTCCATGATATTGATATGATCTTACAATATATGAGTCAGAGAATTAGCTATCTCATGTTTCTTTTGTGAGGTGGCATTAACATCTGATGAATCTCCCATTTATTATGCTTTTAGGATCTCCTTGAAGTGATTAAACTTGATTTAAAAGGAATCACACTGATACAAATTATTGGAAGCACAATAGTCTGAGAAGGGGGGCAAGAATTCATCCTTAAAATTTATTACTTCATTTACCATTAGTTCTAACATCCATTAACATCCATTCAATCATAAACATTTAATGAGATCATATTAAGTGTGTACCATACATCAAAATTAACATAGCACATGAGAGAGAAAACATAGACACAAGATGTAAGTGGGAAACCCTCAAGGGGAATAAAATCCACAAAATGTTTTTCAGATATTATTCACAACAAATACTCAATTGAATATTACACATCACAAGATATTTATTTAGTGAGGTACCAACCCCACAAAGGAGCACCAACCCCTAAACACTTGTTGATATTACTCACAACAAGAGACTTTCATGAATATGAATCATCACACAATAATTTGTATAAGAATGATCATTTAAAGATATGCTGTATAAAACTTAGCTAATGGTGATCACAAGATTTAGCTCCAAACTCCTTCAAACCCTCTTCAAACACAGCTCCTTCTTTAACTCACTCAAACTTGGATCAAACTTGGACCAAATTTAAATGTGAATATCTTGCACTCAAGATACTCTAATCACTAATAAAAAAAATTCACACTTCCTTCAGCTCTGTATTTCATGCCCTTGATCCACTTTCAAACTCTCACCTAGTTTGTATTTTTCCTTCTTATCAAGAATAACCAAAAATGAAACTAAAAAAACACCTAAATATGCTTTTCATCTTTAAAAAGTGCCATAGGTCCATCATCCTCAATAATATCAAAAAAAAAAAAAACTCAAAAATATAACACTATACTCATATTCATTCATCAAATGGACCCATATAGGTCGGCCATTCCCAAATGCACTAAACAAGCTCAAAACCCCGTCACCTAGATGATTAAAAACTACAAACACCATACCTATGATTATTCAAGATGCCAAATTTCCCACACATGTCAAATATTACATTAAAACATCATCCATGGTCACAAATTAAATTTAAATAATCAAATTATTCACAATGATAGCAAGAAGCCTCCTATCCTTCATAAAATAATTGTTTCCAGGAACTTGTCTTCATCTTTGGGCCTCAAGAAGACCCAAGAATAACTCAAACGTGTAATGTTACCACTCATTAGAATCCCCCTGATATTTTTATCACATCCATCCATTCTATATCTCATGAAAAATCCATATGTGCAAACTACACTAACTTTCCTCTTCACCAAATTAAACTACCCAAAAAGTAGTTTTACAAAATTAACTGGTTTGAACCATTTTTGTCAATTTTAAGAACTCCAAATGCCTTAAATAGAAAAAAAAAAGTCATCCCCATTTACTCTCTAATTTATATAAAGCATCAAATAATCCATCTCATGGATCTTCTACATCTATCTTTTAGCATGAGCAGATCTGTCCTGAGAAACAAACGATATTATTTTCCATAACCTCAGTTGGATGACCCATTAAATATCCTCATCATGAAATAATTCTTATACCATTGGAAATACCTCTGAATCAAATTTCATAAAACTTTAAATTTCCTTCCAAATCCAAGTGGAAGGCCTTCAACCAGGTTTATCTTTGAAACTGCTCTAGAAGTGTCCCAAAACTGACTTAAGATCAACCTTCATAAATAGGGAAAACTTTTCCATTTAGAAGAAAATCCATGATCTGAAACAATCATGGACATCATGTAAAAGTCCCATGCTACAAACAATGTCAATTTATTTTGTAACTCCATCAAAAAATATTTCCTTAAAATGGACTTTTTCATAAACTTGCATTTTCAGGTGGGGTTCACCCATCACCACGTGCTCTACCATACCTTTGTGGAAATATCAAGGATTACTCTAGAACCTAAAATAATCATAATAGCATAAAAACTAAATTTTGGGCACCTACCATGAAGTTCTTATCCATCGCTCTTGACCTATGGTTTTAAAGCCATAACAAGCAATTTACCTTATTATCATTTCTTCATAAATATTTGTTCGTAATTTGACCTTATTCCACATATGGAATATTCATAACTCTATGCCCCAACATTATTTAAATACTTATCTTCCCATGTAAACTCTACACGTGCCAACCATGAGCATTTCACTTGCTTCAAGATGGAAATAACACTCTCAAACACCCTATTTCACCATAAAACATCATATCTTGCAATTTTATCATCATGGAAACCAAAAAAATTTCCCACAACATCATGGCACACCCTAATAACATCTTCAGTCATCATTGTAGCTCAAATATCTTTGTATCTTTCCAACCACCATGACTTGCATGACTATTCCTTAGTGTTTTTCATGTTCTAGGAAAAGACCAACTGAACCAACATTAAAACCCAACATGAAACCTCTAAAAAATTATTCTACATGAAATAAGGTCATGATTTATCTTAAGATCTCACACATACATATAAGTGACTATCATGCCTAATTAGGCCTCCAAGCACTAACATTAGACCTAGTTTACAACCATGACAAAGTGGAATAACCACGTGACTTTTCTTCCAAGAAATAAAAAAATACCTAAAAAACCTAAGACTATATTTCTCAAACTTATGAATCTTTCCATTACCTCATATAATTTTGTAACTCATTCTCATGCACCATTTTTTCTTCAAGAATCTAGACTAGGTGTAGACGAACACCTGCAAATCATGCTCAAACATGTACCTACACTCCTCCACTTCACTTTTCATATGATTGACCTTTACCACATGTCATAATAACATTATATAAAACTATAAAGCATTTATTCCATACTCTAAAGCAACAATTTCATAATCCAAAGAAAACAATTCATACTTTCAAGCAAGTGGTTCGTACTCTAAAGCAAATGGGATAGAGTTTGGACTAACTCCAAAACATTCAAACTGATTATGAATAAATCCATAAAACTACAAACCATTCTATATTTCACCTTTAAAGTACTCATACACATTTTACACATCATACTAACCATGATATACATCATGAAAGCCTCTACTCAACTTAGGATAACTCAAACTATGACCATGCACATTAAAGCATGCTCCAGAACACCAGAAGACTTCATCACACATGATGTTATGTTTATGGAGCCTATTTTCATGTTAGATTTTGGTACACCTTCCATGTGTTACACTCAGATATTTTTACAGTGGTCCCACTCGCCGGTGAGTGGGTCAAGGGGGTTCGGGGGTGAAGCCCCCAAAGAAAATTTTATGGGTGGTTTATTAACCCATGGGTAATGGGTAACCGTTATGGGCTGTTGGATTTTTGGTTTCCATTGTTTTGTAAACCCACCTCTTCAGCTACCTATTGATGTACTTATAAATAGATGGACATACAATAGGTTATACATCAATGTGTTTTGTGAAGGTGAATAGTGTGTGTGAATTCAAGTGCGAATTCAAGAGGGTTTGTTGAGCGCAACTCCAAACAAGATCTAATTATTGTAATTATGAAGACTATTGGCTTGTAATAAAATCTAAGCAAGTGTTCTTGGTGGATGTAGCCCACATTGGGTGAACCATGTTAAATATTGTCTTCGTGTTGTGCATATTTCATTTTTGTAATTATATTCATACTTCTTATTATTACAATTCTGAGGAATTATTCCGCATTAGATTCTATTAATTTATAACAATTGGTATCAGAGATTTGGTTGTGTTTTCTGAAGTGTTGAATCGCAGGAAGGGTTATTATCTTGAGTGGGAGATATGATAGATTATAATAGATATCAGGTTGAGAAGCTCAATGGGAAGAACTTTGGTCTATGGAAGATGCAGATGGAATATTTTTTGTATCAGAAGGACCTTCATATTCCGCTAGATGGAAGAGAAAAGAAAGTAGCAAGTATGAAGGATGAGGATTGGGAGATGCTTGATAGGAAATAACTTGGGGCCATACTATTATGCCTTTCATCTTTAGTCGCAATCAATATAACAAAGGAGAAGAATACAAAATCTCTCATGGATGCATTAGAGAAGTTATATGAGAAACCTTCTGCCTCAAATAAAATATTTTTGATGAAAAGATTATTTAATATGAAAATGTCTGAGAATGGCTTAGTTGCTGATCATTTAAATTATTTTAACATGGTTGTGAGTATGTTAAACTTTGTGAAGATTAAATTTGATGATGAAATAAGGGCTCTATTAATTTTATGCTCCTTACCAGATAGTTGGGATAGCCTAATTATGGTTGTGAGTAACTCTGTTTCTAACAATGCAAAATTGAAGTTTGAGGATGTTATAGGTGTGATCATGAGCAAGGAAATGCAAAGGAAAAGCTCTGAGGAATCCTCTGCTTCAGTGAATGCTTTGTCAGTGGAGATTAGAGGGAGATCGAGGACTAGAGGAAAAGGTAACTGTGGGAAGTCAAACGGTCGTGGAAGATCTAAATCCAAGAGTAAGATGGAATGTTCGAACTGTGGAAAGATTGGTCATGTGAAGAAGGACTTTTGGGCTCTTCGAGAAAAGAAGAACCAATGTGAAGAAACAAAATAGGTGAATGTGGCAGAAGGTAATATCTGTCAGGATGCTTTGATTCTCTCTTTGGATAACATCGTTGAGTCTTGGGTATTAGATTCAGGGGCTTCTTTTAATGCTACTCCACATAGGCATTATTTTACTGATTATGTTCAAGGAGATTTTGGACATGTTTATCTTGGTGATGAGCCTTATGGTATAGTTGGAAAAGGATGTTTTTGGGTCAAGATGTAGAATGGGAACACATGGCTACTGAAGGATGTCAGACATGTGCCTAAGTTGAGGTGAAATTTAATATCAGTAGGGCAGTTGGGTAGTGATGGTTGTATGGTCAATTTTACAGTAGACTCTTGGAAGGTGACCAAGGGTGCTCTTATGGTAGCAAGAGGTAAGAAGATTGGTACTTTATATTTAACTAGTAGTGTCGATTACTGTAATTTAGTTGTTGCAGATGGAGATACAACTTTGTGGCACTATAGGCTCGGTCACATGAGACAAAAAGGCATGTAGATTTTGAAGGACAGGTTGCCCAGATTAAAATATATTGATCTGGAATTCTATGAGGATTGTGTGTATGGGAAATAGAAGAGGGTAAAGTTTCTCAAGGTTGGACCCACAAGGAAGGAGAACACGTTAGAGCTGGTACATTTAGATGTATGGGGATCAACTCAGGTATCTTCCATTGGTGGTTCAAATTATTATGTTACCTTTATTGATGATGCAAATAGGAAAGTTTGGGTATATTACATTAAGAAGAAATATGATGTGTTTGAAACTTTCAAGAAATGGAAAGCATTGGTTGATAATGAAACATGTCTCAAGTTAAAATGCCTTAGGTTAGATAATGGAGGTGAGTATTATAGTAATGAATTTTATGATTATTGTTCTCAAAATGGAATTCGAAGACAGAGGACGGTTCCAAGAACTCCACAATAGAATGGGGTTTTATAAAGGATTAATAAGACAATCATGGAGTGTGCTAGGAGCATGAGGTTACATGCAGGGCTGCCTCTTATGTTCTGGGTAGATGCAGTTAGCACAGTGGTATATCTGATTAATAAAGGGCCTTCAATGCCTTTGGATGGAGGCATACCTAAGGAAGCTTGGTCTGGTAAGAAATTTGACTATTCATTTCTTAAATTCTTTGGATGTGAAGCATTTTCTCATATTGACAAGGATGATAGGACCATGTTAGAGGCTAAATCTGAAAAATGCACTTTTATTGGATATGGTGTGGATGACTTTGGTTTCCATTTATGGAACATTAAGGATAAGGAAATAATCTGATTTAGGGATGTAATATTTAATGAAAAAGTCATGTATAAGGATCAGTTGCAGAAAAATAGGGAACAAAAGAAGGAGTACACAGTGTTAGAAGATATTGGAGATGGAAAAGTTTTCAAGGAACCAGATTAAGTACCTACTCCTCAAGAACCCCAAACTCCTGAGGTGAGAATATCATGTAGGGTAAGAAAATAACCTGAACATTTTATTCCATCTTTAAATTATTTATTACTCATTGACAGTGGAGAGACCAGAATGCTTTGATGAAGCAATGTAGGTGGATGCCAGAAATAAGTGGGAGCTAGTCATGGATGAGGAGCATCGATCTCTCATGGAAAACCAGACTTGGGATTTGGTTGAGCTACATGAAGGCAAGAGAGCATTGTAGAATAAGTGGGTGTATAGAATAAAAGAGGAGGATGGAGGAAAGAAAAGATACAAGGCCCGTTTGGTGGTCAAGGGGTTTGCACAAAATAAAGGTATTGAATTTGATGAGATTTTTTCCCCAGTAGTAAAAATGACTTCTATTAGAACTGTTCTTGGGATAGTTGCAGTTGAAGATTTGCACTTAGAATAGTTAGATGTGAAGGCTTCATTCCTTCATGGTGATTTGGAGGAGGAATTATATATGAGGCAACCATAGGGATATTAGGTCAATCGGAAGGAGAACCTGGTGTGCAAACTGAAGAAGAGATTGTATGGATTAAAACAATCTCCACGGAAGTGGTAAAAGAAGTTTGACAATTTCATGATGGAACAAGGATACTCCAGGTTTCATTCTGACCATTGTGTATGCATAAAGAAATTTGATGATGATAGCTACATTATTTTATGTATGTATGTTGATGATATGCTAGTAGAAGGTAAGAACATGCAGAAAATTAAGGTACTTAAGAAGTAGTTGAGTGAGTCCTTTGCTATGAAGGATTTGGTGCAGCAAAGAAAATCCTTGGTATGAAAATAACTCGGGATAGGAAGGAGCGGAAAATGAATTTATCTCAAGAAGAGTACATAAAGAAGGTCTTGGAGAGGTTCATTATGCAAGATGCTAAACCAGTTGGCACTCCTTTGGTAGGTCACTTCAAGTTATCAAAGGAGCAGTGTCCCAAGATTGAGGAGGAGAGATTCAATATGTCCAAGGTACCTTACTCATCAGTAGTTGGAAATTTGATGTATGCTATGGTATGCATTAGGCTAGATATTGCCAATGCAGTGGGAGTAGTGAGTAGGTTTATGAGTGATCCAAGAAATGAGCACTGACATGCAGTAAAGTGGATACTTCAGTATTTGAGAGGGACCATGGGTACTGTTTTGTGTTATAGTGGATCAGACACTAATTTTTGTGGATATGTTGACTCAGAAATGGTTGGAGATTTGGACAGTAGGAGGATCACAACAGGTTATGTATTTATTATAGGTGATACAACAGTGAGCTAGATTTCACTGTTACAGAAGTTTTTGGCTTTGTCAACCACTGAGGTTGAGTATGTTTCTGTTACAAAAGATAGTAAGGAGATGATTTGGCTACAAAAATTACTTGATGAGTTAGGGCATAAGTAGGAATTTGGAAACCTATATAGTGATAGTCAGAGTGTTATTCACTTAGCTAAGAAATTTGCTTTCCATTCTAGGAAAAAGCATATACAGTTGAGATATCACTTCATCAAGATAGCTTTAGAGGAAGATAAGTTGAAGTTGGAAAAGATTCATACCAGTTAGAATCCTGTAGACATGATGAACAAGGTGGTCACAAGGGATAAACTAAAGCTATGTTCAGCTTTGGTTGGCCTTCATGGATGACAGTGAAGGGTTGAGAAGCTTTCTCAGTGGAAATTAGTCTCCAAGTGGGAGATTGTTATATTTGTGGAGCCTGTTTTCATGTTAGAGTTTAGTACACCTTCCATGTGTTACACTCAGATATTTTTACGATGGTCCCGCTCGCTGGTGAGAGGGTCAAGGGGGTTTGGGGACAAAGCTCTCGAAGCAAATTTTCATGGGTGGTTTATTAACCCATGGGTAATGGGTAACCATTATGGGATGTTGGCTTTTCGGTTTCCATTGTTTTGTAAAACCGTCTCTTCAGCTACCTATTGATCTACTTATAAATAGATGGACATACAATAGGTTATACATCAGTGTTGTTTTTTAAGGTGAATAATGTGTGTGAATTCGGAAGGGTTTGTTGAGCACAACTCCAAACAAGATCTAATTATTGTAATTGTGAAGACTGTTGGCTTGTAATAAAATCTAAGCAAGTGTTCTTGGTGGATGTAGCCCACATTGGGTAAACCGTGTTAAATATTGTCTTCATGTTGTGCATATTTCATTTCTGTAATTCTATTCATACTTCTTATTATTGCAATTCTGAGGAATTATTCCGCATTAGATTCTATTAATTTCTAACACATGACACTACCAATCAACCTTCATGTTTGAAATTTGAAATACACCTCATGGATATTGATATGACACCACGACACCATTTTTATGTCAATGGACTTGACATCAATGACAACATTAAGACACAATGGCAAACTAAGTTTACTAATTTTATAAATATTTTGTGAATGGGCCTCAATCTTTGCGATTTGAATCCATAATTTCTTTGAGTTCAATTTATATATATAGGAACTAAATTTTTCTCCTAAAAGAGTCTTGAAGTGATCATGCATATGAGACCATAACTCATAGTTCTTGAGGGAAGAACTGGTAATCCATTTTTCATCCTAGAAGGAAATAGTTCTGCCATTTCCCAATTTCCATCTACCACCTTTTAAGAGAAGAGGTCTGCACTTAGATAGAGAGTTCAAGAATGAGGAACAAAATGGGATATCCTCTGGATTGAGCCAATAAATTTTATTAGATGACTAAATATTTGGATCTGACAATTGTATATTTATTTTTTTCTTTGTCTCTTTTATCTATTCCTTTACCTTATTTTTCTTGATTTTCCTTCCAATTATCCACTATCTTGTCTACCAACATTGTTAGTTGCATTTCTTACTCATCACTTTTTCACCTATGGTATCAATATAAATTTGTGGATATATATTATCAATCTTATCTCGTATGTTGTGTAGTACATTTCCATGTTTTTTTTCTCTTGGGCCATATGCAGTGTAACTACTCCAATATTCACTTGCAGTGAGTGTATTCCCTCGAATTGTATCTACAATAGTAACCACACTAAATCAGATTTGGTTGTGTTTTTTGTATCCTATAATGTTAGGATTTTCACACCATTCTAGGTGAGCTGTGGAGCTACTATATGAACATGGGATACAATTAATATAAACTTGCATTTACGTGTTTTCACAATTGATTACGTTTCCCACAAAAACATTTGTATATCCCCTTGTTCAATTGTTTCTTCTTGTAATTTCCCCATACTGGATGTTCCCAATTTTGTTTTCATTTGCATTATATTTTTCTATTATCAGGTAGTGGTTAATTGTTATTTTGTATTTGTAATGGTTTTCACAATGTTTATGCTTTACACTTTACTTTTCTAATCATCTACTTGTGTTATCACATTGCCCTCTACATTGTGCTATTTTTCCTGAGCCATTTTAGTTTTCTTCAATTTAATTTCATTGAATTTTTTATCTCTGACTTTTTTTATAATTATTTCCTCTTTTCCTCTTCTCATTTATTTCATTTTATTCCCCTATCTTTTTATTTTCTTCTTCTTTCTTTGACTTTTCTTGTTTTTCCTTCTTATCTTTTGGTTTGGCCTCTAAATTCTTTTTCTCCTCTTATTGTCTCTTTTCATATTAATATTTTCTCCTTGTTTATTTGATGGCATCTTATGCCTTAGCCTTCTCCATTTACATATTTTCATATTATGCCTCTTGTTATTGGAACTTTTTTTCTTCCTTATCTTTTTGTGCCTTGGCAATTTCTTCTTCACACATTTTTTCTTCTTGTCCACTTCAGGCTTCTACTTTGGATAAGTCTGTTGTTACATCTAGTTATTCCAAAGTTGGTTATACAATGGTAATTATAGTATATTTTCCACTTGTACAGGTTGTTAAATTATTTCACCTCTTGTGTGTGTGTCTAGAGGAGTACTTACATCTTGCAGAGATAGAGGAGGGGATGGTGTACTTGATGTAGATTAGGGTTGTCATTGTTCCTTTGTCTTCTTCCTCTTTTTGGCTCTTTTATCTATTTCATCTACACCTTTATGTGTTTCCTTGTATGTTTCAGGATGAGGTTCTTATATGTTATCATACAATAGTGATTTCCTTCTTCTTATACAAACTCCCCACCCTATAAGTGTGCTTTCTTCTTTTATGGGTAGGTGGACTATTTTGAATGGACTCATGTCATTCCTTCTAATATTATATGGAAAGGATGGAATTTATTATCCTAATGCAGAGACAACTAGTCCATGTTCATGTATCCCTTGATTGATGTGTTGAATGAGTTTCTCATGTGTCAAATTATCTTTTCTGGGGCTAATCATTAGTGATTTCAGCATTGGTGGGAATTGAACTCTATTTGCTGCCTTAATTTGTTATTTTGCATCTTATTCCATTACAATTTCCTTTTATGTGTACCATTCTTGTTCATCTGGGAGATATATCATGGTGCCTATTTATGTGGTTTAAGTTGCACAAATCCTTTAGCTATCCACCATCATCTATTCAAAATCTATCTTGGTGATCCGATTGGGAAATCTAGGATCCATATCAACCTTTGGTGAAGATCTTTGTAGTTACATAAGAGTGGATTGCCTTCCTTTTCCTCATGTTGATGAGTGAATTTATTCTTATGCCGATGGTTGTGCTATAGTTGGGACATGTGTGGCCTTTTCATATTGTGACCCTGTAACAATGGTTTATCTAGCCTTAGCATACATAATGGTAAAATATGTGTGGTTATCATCCCATGTTTTCTGCTCAATTATTCCTTTTCCATATCTATTGTGATAAATATTGGAAGATATTTCTGATCCTTCACTTTTGTATCTTTTGAAAAGAATATGAAGTTATCATATACTAAAGTGATTCGAGCATATGGAGTTTTGCATGTTTACACTTCCCTTGGTACCCAAGGGTTTGAGCTAAGTGTTTTCCTAATCCAGAGAAACAAATTTCCTATTTCTTGGTTTTCTTCATATGTGGTTTAAGTCTTTGTTGAGATGAATTATGTAAAGTAATCAGCTAGGTAGTATGTGTTGGGTACCTCAATGATGCCTTTAGGGGAACACTGGTGTGAAATAGAGGATTATTATAAGCTATTGATAAATAAATACCTTTCCTCCTTCCTCAATTAATTTGTAGATGTTGGAATTGGATTCATCTATGAGAAATTAGGCCCAGGTGACTTTAACACCATTATCCCATAGGTGTGTGATCATATCCATGGCTCCCAAAGATTCTTTCTTTCTCCCTCATGTCACTTCCTAGTAATTCTCAGTAATGATTTCCACTAGAATATACGCTATTGGATTTTTGATGGACCCCAATGGAATTCCTTTTCCTTTCACATTTGAAAGTCATAGGTGTTATTTTAATAGGTAGTATCATTATTTTATGGGGAAATATTAAAAACCCCCTATTTCGAAATTTGGTGGCTTAAATGACCATGGTAGTATTGATGGGGAGTGTGTCTTGTGGTGAGAAATAAACTACATCTTGGTGGTATTGGCTCATGATGGTTTGCATGAGATCGGGGTGATATCCTATGTAGGGAAATTTTACAAGGTAATGTAACACTTATTTCACTAAATTGGGACTCATTCCAGTCCCAACAGCTAAAAAATATACTCAATATCGGAATCCAATATAGCTATTTTTGGATTCCTAAATGTCAAATATTGGAATTATCTACACTCCAAAATCACTCATATCGGATTCCAAAATCACACATATTGAATTCCAAAACCACATATATTGGAATCCAAAATCACATATATTGGAATCCAAAATCACCTATATTAGAATTAAATGTACTCCAAAATCACATATATTGGAATCCAAAAATCAAAATATTGGAATATGTTAATTCTCCTTCCGAAGTCCAATATAATTGGTCAAAATTTAAATTTATGAATCTATGAAAATAACATTTAATGATTCTAGGGAATCCAACATTGATCTGAGAAATAATTCCTGGTGGCCGCTAGTCCATATAGAACAGATACATGTTCTGTTTTATAAGGGCTAATGGAGGCTAGGCTTAAGCTTTGGAATAATGCTCTTATCATTTTTAAATTTTTTAAAGATTAAACTATGAAAATTTTAATATTTCAAATGCCTTTAAAAAGCAGTCACTAGGTTAATGACTTCATGAGATGTGAGACACTTCCACATTAAATTACTATGGTTTGATTGAACCTTGGGGTAACTAGATAATTACCTTATGGGTTAAATTTGACGTCCACCTATGCTTGTCAAACAATTTTTAGTTGAAGGGAAATTTTCAAAATTTTCCCTTCAGAAATGTAAAATAGTGTTGTTTTATACTATTAATAAGATTTATAAAATATTATATTATATGTATTTCACTCTTTCTAATATATATTTGTATAGGTTACTAATATACATACATACATACATACATACATATATATATATATACATATATATATATATATATATATATATATATATATATATATAAAATAATGCTTATACTTACAATTTATAAGTTGCCTGTGACAGGTTTTTCAAATATCTGCAAGTATTTTATGGCTAAAATTGTATAAAACATCTAAATGGCCATCAAATGTAACCCCTATAAATATGAAGAAACTTAAGGAGGGTGACGATTCAATTTAGGAGAATTTAATTAACTATAAAACCATTCGAGATATATTTTCATATTTAAAGTTGGAGCTCATATTTACTTCATTTATAATGGTGTGATTGAACCTTGATGTAATCAAATAATTTATGAAGATGTTATGAAGAAATTAGCAAAGGGCGACGATCTAGTATAGGAGAATTTTATTAATTGTAAAACCGTACCAGATATATTTTCATATTTAAATGTAGATATAAAATCAACTGTAAGAGACATGGCATAAAAATCTTCATATTCAAAAATGGATATGAACTTATTTAAAATTAATTGTTAAACTATCCCATATATATTTTAGCATTTAAATATAGCTATGAAATAAATTTAAATTACTTTAGTAAAGGTAGGTAGAATTATCGTAAAACATTTGATGAATAATTTGAAATTATAATGTAACATTATTCCTGAAGTTGGGGTTACAAATCAACAGTACAAATCATAGTGAAGCTCCAATAAAAAATCTCCCTAAAATTGTTTTAGTGATCTAATATAATCCCAAACATCTTCAACATCCTTCAATGGTTGAAACAAAGGCCACACCACATCTAACAAGTATGCTTCTTCTGACTTAGAATCTATGTTAAATGTTTCAGCAATTATATAGTTTGCAACATCATTAAACTTGTTTTTCTCTAAAGATTCATCCACAAGAACTGTCTTTTTACAATTGTACGATGCATTAAACCACGACCAAAAAGAGTTAAGATTCTTGATATATACTTTGGGATTCCCAGAACCTTCATAATCGGAGTGTTTGGTCTCGACCCAATCTTCCTGTGTAAATATAAACTCGAAGCTTACAACCTCCAAGCCAATGTTTTGAAGGAATGAAAGCATCATGTCATCAATAGTTTACTTTCTCGCCAATGTACACATTGATATGTTGAAATGTTTTTTTCACCATTGTAAGAAATCTTTCACATTAGGTCTAAGAAAATAATTTTTATTTTCGAGCTCTATGCCGCTAAAATTTTTTAATTATTTAAATGTTGAAGATGCCTTATCGAGGGTGTGTGCCAAAACACTGCTTATATCAAATATGACTAGTTTCATGTTGCATGTGTTCATATCTGGAAATGAAAAAAAAAACCAAATAGTTGAGGGCGGATAATCAATTAAAAAATAGAAAATAAGTCCCTTTTAATATTGTTATATCAAAAATCAAATGGTCGTAGGTGGCGACAAAGGTAAAATCTAAGGGTTGTTCCTCATTTCTTATTGTTATACTAGGAATATTTTTTTCTGAAAAATTTATTTGAATAGAATGTAATGTTTTAGCGTGAAGAGTCTTTACACACTATATTGTAGTTATTTCATTACATTGAAAAGTGTTATACGTTTTCTAATATTGAAGCAAAAACTAGTATTTAAGCATGCTCACAATTAATGTAGGAATACATATTTCATTAATAAAAACTACTCAAATATTCATTACATTAAATATTTTTTTGTTAATTAGCATTAAAAACTTATACACTCACACTTTGAACTTATAATCAGGGAAGATTTAAATTCTCCCAACTGATAATTGTACAATCGTGAGTTAAATAGTTACGTGGAACCATCACTAAAACATATGAATGTATTTTATTTACAATGTTAAGTTGTATCATCACAATAACATTTTTAAATGATAAATTTTATTTAGCATTTACTCAGTCCAAATATTTGTTTCTCTCTACCACATTCAATCCATTTGACACTATTAGTGATAAGTATTTATGCAAATCAGACATCAACCACATATATTGTGAGTAATTTTCTCCTCTTATTTTCATCCCAACCATAAAATTTGTTAGAGGGTTCCCCTTTGCACCTAATGTAATAAAGATTGCGTCTTCAGAATTGTAGAGGACATCATTTATACTCCAAAACTTTTCTAGATGTTTTATTGCAATTCCATCAACCATATTGCAATGTTCTTTTCCCTAGTTTATTAATGGATTCAAGCTAGATGATAATTTTTTATTGAAGGCCTTTGTCAGCTTTTCAACATCAACTGAAATGAGTTTTTTTGACCATAATCCCATTTGAAATTTTTTGATAATGAATTTATAAAATATTTCAAGCCACCTCGCATACTCATTATCTCCCTGCGTAGCTTGAATGTGTTGTCCCCAAAGGGTAATTGGTTTTTTCTGATACAACAATCCCTCCCAATCTAAATATAAGAAAATATTTCTTGTGGCTAACTGCAGGGAAGTAAATATTTTTTTTAATCGGTCTCATATCAATTCTAACTAATGGAAAACATCAATATTTTAGCTTGTGGCTACCACTTACCGGTGGGCCTGGCGTGTATGATTGCATATTCTTTACCCGTTGTTGGATCCTTTGATGAAATATTTATTTTAAACAATATTAATATTATTAATATAGATATTGATATGGAAAATGAAACCGTATTTGAAAAAAAACATACTGAACTATGTGGTAAAATGGTAAATTCAATATTATCACTTTAGGTAGCTAGCACTTACTGACTGAGATTCCGTCTTGGCTTGCATAGACCTTACTAGATACTGGTTTTTTTGATGTAATATGTGTTACAAACAACAGTAATCAATTCAAAATCAATTTCAAGCTATCACAAATGAAATCATAATTGAAAAGCATACTGGTCTCCATGGTAATATGGAAATTACAAATCAAAATGTTCTATGTCTCCTAAATGAATTATAGCACCTCGCTAGGGTTCATTTTATATCCATCCAACCACCCATTGGTGGATAACACTTTTTAGATATTTATGTGGATTAGTGATCTCTAGGCTATGCCATCAATTGGATGGAATAAGCATAGACTTCTAAAGTATGTATCATTATGTCGATACTAATGGTTTATGCAAGACAAGAAACAACCTCGGAAACTACAAACTATGTAGCATTGGATGTTAACAAGAACTTTTGAAATAGGTTATTTGGTAATTCCTTCTTTGAAAATGATTTCGCTTCTAGAATTAGTTGAAATATTTTTCTATAACTATGCGAGCCTTAGAAATGGTTATGTCTAAAAATAAACATCGACTAACATACCTGGTTCTATCTACATATTCATGTTGGCTACCATTGCGCACTCCACTATTACTTTCACTGGGTGTTGGTAGTCTACATAAGCCATTAATTTTTCTTATAAATTTACGGGGCTCAGTAGCGGTTCTTATTTATAAATGCACACGACTAACATACCAGGATTTGCTTGCATATTCATGAATGATGTGGCTGAGTTATCCTAATCATTTGTGGTCAGAGATGGTGAGCATAGAGTATTGTCAAAAAAATGAGAACAATGAGAATTGAAAACAAAGATCATTAAACATATTTATAAAGCGATTGGAGTTCAATCACCATGATGAGTTGGTTGTGTAGCATTAAGTTGAGAGGTTTTTGCATCGATTCCTATTGTTCTTGGGTTGTTTGTGTAAATAAGGAATGTGTAAGTATTTTTTTGGTTGAAATACTTTTAACATAATCACATGTTTGAGTTGTATTCCGGTACAAAACTTTCTTCATATGAGAATAGTAATGTTTCAAAAACATTTCCTGACTATGTGTCTAGAACAATAAAAGACAACAGATTGATTGGATTCAGCTAATGCATGCAACATGACATTTCCATCGTATAACACTAATACTATATAATCATGGACAACAACATCGAGCGAACATCTTAGACCAAAACTCATATGATCACTCAAAAGGAAAAGGGTGTTTAGTTTATTTTAAGCCAATTTATCTTGCAGTTATCAATTGTTACTGGCATTTTTTCCATCCAATCCCTAGTGACTTCTTCTCTTTCATCATTGATTTTGTCACAGTTGTGCACTCTAATTATTGTGTACATACAACAAAAAACTTTTAAATTATCCCACTGCTATCATAGAGTCTGTAGACATCCATCCAGAATTAGATTTTTCACTGTCTTTAACCTTTTCCATGTATTTTTTTACTGTTTCTCTCAACATTTTTGAATATTCAATTGGTATGAGAACAATAATAATTCATTCCAGAGACATTGGTTCTAATAACTGTTATCATCTCCATTCTTTCTTTAGAATAAATATCACTAGACAAATTGACAAAAATTAGCGACAACACATTCTGCATTGAAAGGATTGGTGATAGGAATAACTGATAGAGTTAATGAGAAAGAAATGGGTATTTAAATTGACAAGTAAATTATTATTTGTCCTCCATCCTTTCTGGTATATTGTCTTCCATTGACACCACATAGTTGTCTAATGTTGTCTGAGCCTCGACGGGAAGATCTTCTTTCGCCACCTGGTCCTTTTTTCGTTTAGATTTTTTTTTCCCCTATGTGGGAATCCAATTTTTCTCTTTCCTTTCCTCTCTTCACCTAATAGTAAAAACAATTAGTGGTAGTTTGATTCATGTAATTTAACATTTTTATATTACATTCAATTCACTACAGGATGTCAATAGATCAATATCTGGATGTTTTTCTTTAAAATATTGTAGAACTTTTTCTCTCATTTTTCTATCTCCTTTTACTCTCCAGCAGTAAGAATCAACTTTGTCTCTATTACTACGCTTTCCTGAACAAGGCCATTTAACTAGACATCCCCTAATTGTACTTTATCTACTAGTACTGATAGTTCTTCACCGTTCATTCCTCTAGCATCCCTGAATGATTTGGCTGTGAATCTTTGCAAATAAATTAGGCTGAAATTTATCCTAATTATCTTTATTAGTTAACCAAGTAAGGCCACCAGATCTAAACAACTCAAATTTTGTACTCCATTTAGTCCATATATCATCCAAAAATAATAGAAAAGTCCATTTGTCATATAGATTAATGGTTGAGTCATGTTTTGAAAATCGAAAGGCATTGAATCTCAAATTTCTGCATTCAAAAGACATTTATATGTTTTTTATTTTTATATAAGGAATAAAAAAGTTAATAAAAAATGAAATAAAATTAAATTACATTACCTTCCACTCCTCTGTTTTGTTTTTAACCAATCCAAGACGTTGAGGACATCTAAGTGATTTCCAAATCCGATCTAGCTTTGTACAAAAAATCAATAAACTTGGTTTCTATCCAAGTTATGTTCACTTCATTATGTATGTTCGCAGAATATTAGTAATGGCTTCATTAGTTGCATATACAGAAAGAATGCGAGCTCTTCATAAAATGTAGCCTCAGATGTAAATACTTGTAAGTATTTGAGCCCAAAATATTTTTTGTGCACGTATTGTATGTTGGCCATCAAGTATATAAAATTTAACATCATCCCTTTCCAATTTTTTTGGATATTTGAGCACTAAGACCTTATTTGTAGACTCCAAGAAGGGAAGAAGAATTACGTCCCTCTATGTAGGAATAACATTTATCAACATGGAGTGCAAAAGAAGGCCAACATTATCATCATCAACAAGACAATATTGATACTCTAGAAAGGTACTACATGGGACCTAGAAACATTAATTGAAAATACTTCACCATTGAAAAAATAGTAGTCAAATTGTTGCTTACTTGAAGGTTTTGTTTTCGTGAATATAGTTGTTGCTTTCTTCAGACAATGCAACTGATTTAGTATTCTTTTTCAAACCATGGAACTTTGATCTAGACGGATTGAGCTCCAATTTAGCCAAATATATTCTCCTCAGCATAGTAAACAACTTGGCATGTTTAGGTGGTGAAAGCGAACCTTTTCTATTCAAAAAATGACAAACCAGAAGAGGTTGTATCACCTCTATACAATTTTCTAAGTACTGCAAGCATGTCATTGTGAATTTCTTGTGCATTTGAACAACCAATTTTGTCTTTATCTATGCAAACAACCCCAAATCCCATCCATGTGTTGAACATGGACATTATGTCTTTGTCTTCTGAGGATTGCATTTCCCATGTTTCCTAAATAAATAAACAATCAACTCCATATCCACAATAAAACACTTATTATTTTCATTTTCATTATGTTTGACCTGAACACGCACTATACTTGAATCAACGACTTCAGAGGATATAATCATTCTGATTTCCTCATGTTCGTCATCTACAACAAAAAACAACCAAAGTTCTTGTAGTAGTTTTCAGGGCCAAGGACTTCAACAAACCATTCCTCATCTATTTTCTTCTAGGTCTCAGTGCCTTCAATGAATGGAATTGCAGAGAATGGATTTTGACCAATGGAAGACATTGTATCTGGAATTGGAGTAGAATATATTAAATATTACTTCACATATGGATTAATTTTTGTTCTCAATATATGCTAATGAATGCAAGTATTAGCCTTCGCGATCGCCAATCTCTATAATACTTTACTTTTTATCATTGGTGAGCAATCAAATTAAACATTAGCTACAGTTAGGATTCGAACCAAACATGACATCTAACCTTTAATTGGTTACTGTAAATAATATTTTTTGGATCACAACATTAATACAAGATACCATGCAAAATTATTCTTGACAATTAACACACAACATATTTTGGAAGGATTATCTGTTGTATGACAACCATCCACTTTGCATGTCGATTGCATGAAAGGAAATGTTTGAAAAACATATATGTTAGTGAGAGAGAGGATTTAAGTTGACATATGAATGCACAATTTTTAATATTACTTGTTGGTAATTTACGCCAATTGAATGTAATAGCTTAAAGGCCATTAAGATTCAATCTCCATAACTAGTAGAAAATAATAAGGTAGCGACTGCTAGGCTCAAGAATGTATTTATTTGAAAATAGCTATATGGTAACAAACAATGGTCAAGCTTAGCGACCAATAAGCTCCTCTGATTAGACAATTATCATTGTAAGCACTATATGTTCAACTGTGGACTGATATTATTTTTCAATGATAGTAATTATATCATATTGGCTGGACTTTACATGTCAGACCCAATTGCAAGACTACATTTCAAAAAGACAGGATAAAGACCTATGTATTTTGCCTAAAATATATCTCTGTAAATTATAAGCCATATTCATTCGTATCAAAGAAAAATCCTAGCATCCACTGCAAGTTCTTTATTTCAAAATAACTATTGAATAAAAAATAATGGTCTTATTGCTTAAATACTTTCATCACCTCTAGTCGTAGCAATCACTAGAAGTACAGTCTTTAGAATGATTGTTATTGTCAATTTCTATAATTTTATCAAATTATTTGCACGTTACTAGGTGGATAAAATTGCTGCAATACTTTCCATTGAGAGGGATCAAGAATTCATCTTAGTATGAAAGGAATAACATTGCGGACTGATAAAAACTACACAATAATAAAATACCAAATAATAATAATATAGAAACTGAATATTCTTTTGGGATTTCAATTACAATGATAGAGGTTACATTTTATAATGTTTGGTCTCCTACAAAGGTGGATTCAAATTCATCTTCATCCTTCATGTCACTCTCCAGAATCTCTGTTACTTATCCTTATTATCTGCTCAATCCCTTTATTATTCACACACCAAAATACTTACGTGAGTTGGTATCAAACTTCATCTTCAATCCTTCATGTCACTCTCCATGAATCTTTGAAACTTATCCCTATGATATCTCTCACATCCCTTTATTATCTCACACACCAAAATAGTTACGTGAGTTGTGTATTCAACAACTTCATCATTAACTATATTATTAAAAAATATTAAACATTATTAATAATATTAAAATTTATTAATAATGTCACAATTATATTTGTAACACGGATGATAGGCACAACAATTTCTAAATTTGAGAATATATATAATAAAAAACAATGGTCAAGCTTAGCGGCCGCTGGGCTCCTATCATTACCATTTTCCATTGTAATCACTATCTGGTCAACTTTGGATGGTTAGATTGAAAGGGTATCAACCGCTACGCTTAAGCATTTCTTAATTCCAAAATAGATATTGAATAAAAAATCGTGGAATGGCTTAGTGGACGCTATGACCATATCATTACCTCTTGTCATAGCTATCACTATTTGTACAACTTTAGATCGATTGTAATTGTAAATGATTAAAATGTTAACAAATCATCTGAGTGTTACCTTGTGAAGCCAATTCCTACAATGCTTTCCATCGAGAGGGATCAAGACTTTCTATTCTTATAAAAAGAAAATGCTTAATGACCACCAACCTTCATTACTCATTGAAAGTAATAACGTAACGACCACTAGGTTCAAGGGTTTAATTTTGAGAGGATGTAAGACTTATTTATTTCTCCTAAGATATATATTTGTAAATTATAATCCATATTCATTCGTATCAAGGAAAAATCCTAGCGGGTGCTAAGCTTAACAATTTCTCAATTCCATTTCAGCTATTGATTAACAAAGTCATGATATAGCTTAGAGGCCATTTGGATCCTTTCATTACCTATTTTCATAGTAATCACTATCTTTACATCTTTAGATTTATTGTAATTTTCAATGATTAAATAATAGTTTCATATTGGTTGCACGTTACCTAGTGGAGCTAATTTCTGTACTACGTTTCATTGAGAGGGATCATGAATGTCGATTTGTATCAAAGAAAAGGTTTAACGACCACTAAGATAGATTAATAGTTAAATGGAATAACGTAGCGGCCGCTAGGATCAATAATTTCTAATTTGTGAATAGATATATTATAACAAACAATGGTCTAGTTTAGCGGCCACTAGGCTCCTATCATTACCACCTGTCATTGTAATTGTATCATTTTGGGTGGACTTTACATGACAGCCCTAATTGTTGCACTACATATTTATCCTAGAGGCTGCTAGCTATATAACTTCTTGGATTTGAGAATAGCCTAGCATGACCGCTAGCTATATACCTTATGGGATTTGAGAATAGCCTAGCGATAACTAGCTATAAACCTTCTGAGATTTGAGAATTTCATGCCACGTGTCATCATTTTAATGGTATCTATTTATATTATAATTTCATTAAAAATGTGTAAATTATAATGTTTTCTAACTATTAGGTTCAAACATGCCACATGTCACAATATAATTGGACAAATATTTTTCATTTGCACACTACATCTAACATTGTATAGGTCAATTTTGATTTTTTTTTTTAAAATTGTGCCTATACATTCGTACACTTTATTTCATTTGTTTTATTACAATATTATATTTTTTATTGCCTTTCAACTATTTTAGGCTATAGCCATGTGTCGTTGTTTTATTGGTAATTATTAATATTATAATATCGTGGTTTCATATTATACTAGTTTCTTTACATTTTAATTTCATAATAAATGTGTAAATTATAATGTTTTCTAACTATCAGGTTCAAAATTAACACGCGGCATAGATTAATTGGATAATTATATTTCATTAGTTCACTACATTAACATTAGGTATCTAGGGGATTTTTGATTAAAAAAAATGTGCCTATAAATTGCTATTTTTTATTTCTACTGTTTTATTATAATATTTTAGGTTTTATTACGTTTCAACTATTTTAGGCTATAGCCAATAACTAAAGGTGTTGTTTTCAATATTGTTTATTTTTTTGATATCCCACACCTTTTCTCAATGAGTATCAAATTCAACTATTTTAGGCTATAGCCAATAACAAAAGGCATTGTTTTCAATATTGTTTTTTTTTCGATATCCCACACCTTTTCTAAATGAGTGGAAAATTCAAAGTTCAAATTGTGAATTCCTCCCATTTTTGAGTATTTGAAATTTCAATATTAACACAGTTTCCCCCGCTTTGATTTTAAAAATTACATATCCCACACTTTTTATATTTTCAAAATTTCTGACATGGACTGTGTCAAAAAAAAATTAAATACCCTAGAGAACTAGTTTTTAGGGTTTTTGTTTTTTTTGGATCTTGCAAAACAACAAATCGTGAAATCATAGAAGAATACAAGAAAATCACAGATTGCAGGGCCAAATGCAAAAATCCCAGTCATCTTGGCTAGGGAACAATCAGGTAGCAATTATAATCTCATTCGTGGATTAACAAAAAAGGATTAATCAAGTAGTAATAAAAAGGGTGCTCATACACTAGGGAAGCAAAAGGGGTTGTGGAAAAATAACGTAGATAGTTAGCTTGATGCAGTAGTTGGTGGTTTTAATAACATCACCAAGCATGAAAAAATCTCAGATCTAAATAAGGTATTTATTAAAAACTTAACTATAAAAAGGATTAAACAAGTTTAGATAATACAGTCAAAGGGTGACCAGATCATACACTAGGGAAGCAAAAAGGGGTTGTGGAAAAATAATGCAGATAGTTAGCTTAACTACCCAACTTGCTTGCAGTTCCTTCTGGTCATTTTTTCAAACAACCTTGTGAATCACCAGGCATGAAAATTTTTCAAGATCTAACCCTAAGGTATTGCCCTAAAAAACATGATACTATACTAACTTCCTTTTATCAGTTAGCTTGATGCACCAGTCATTCTTCTTAAAGAAAACAAGGAATCTGTTGGGTCTTTTTTAATCTCAGTTTCACTCTTGTTTTTATCATACAAAAATACTTTCAATGCTTCCACGATCTACCCCCCTCTGGATTATTTTCCCAAAAATTCCTGGCCTAAACACTTTTTTGAAAGTGCAACCTTGTTTATACTAGACTCAAAATATTGTTTCAAGTCAGTCATTATATACCCTGCTTTGCCCTATGAAAATGTAGACCCATGGCGGAGCTTTTCTTACCGGTTCCTTAAAATTGATCATTATGGTTGTAACACCACCTTGTTCTTATGCATTTTTTGGAAAGGTTACAAGGATATTATGTATACCCCAAAGAAGAAATTATTAATCACTCTTTCAGCTCTTGTTTTTATTTCATTTGAAATATTTCAAGTATTATTGTTGATCTATTGGCCCCCTCTAGATTAGTTTTCCCGTAAATGATGGCCAGTGGCCACAATACACTAGTTTTCTAGAAAGTGCAATGTATTAACGAGACTCAAAATATTGTCCCTTGGTATTCAAGAAAGTATATTCAAGCTTATGCCTTTTTTACCATTTTAGCTACTTGATGATAGAAACAATCCGTTGAGGTAAATATTTCATTGTACATTATTTATATGGAACTTGCCCCAGGGTCACAAAATAAAGAAAGATATTATAAGTTTTCAATTGTGCTAGATATTTGCAATGAAAGGTTAAAATATTAGAAAGATATAAAATGTAAGTCTAGTGTCCACTAGGTATTGCTGCTAGGTTATGCCTCGAAAACATTTTCTGAGCTTAGGGATCTATTACTCAACAATGTATATCATGAAGTTATATTAAGACACTGTCTGCAACATATTATTTATATCGCTAGGATTCTTTTAAGAAAGGTATTGTGAGTCTATCATCTAGGCCAATGTATTATTGGTAGAGGATACATTGTCGGCATATTATATTAATTAAATTAGGGTTGATGAAATTGGCCTCTACGTAAGACAACATAATATTATTAAAAAAATCTTTCTATATGGATTTAGGCCATTTTAACTGAATATTGATTTGGATATTAGCTGTCCCTAGGTTTTAGAAAAATGAACAATTTAAGATATTGCAAGGATTTAACACATAAAATTTGCATAGAGGTATAACGTAATTTACCATATTAACTAAGATTTAAGGAAAATAAAGAAAGATATATGCGAGTAGCGTTCTCATAATGTTTGCAAGTTGCTAGGTATTGCTTTAACAAACATATTATTTGGAACTTAGCGGTATTCTAGGGTTTCTAAAAATAAAGAAAGATATTTTAAGTTTAGCATCTGCTAGGTATTACCATTGCAAAATAAATTTGAAAGATATGTTGTGTAGGATTCTCTAAAAGCATGTCCGCTATTGCAAGCTTCGCCGCTAGGTTATGCCTCGAATTTTTTTTCTAAGCTTAGGGATCGGTACTCAACAATGGATATCATGAATTTATATGCCGCTAAGACACTGCCACAACATATTATTTTGAACGTAGCGGTTGCTAGGATTTATCAAAATAAAGAAATGTATTATGAGTCTAGCGTCCGCTAGGCATTGCCGCAACATATTATTTGTACCTTAGAGGTCGCCAATATTGCACAAGTTAAATTAAGGTAGAATGAAATTAGTGACCTCTATGTAATGGAGCAACATAAAATTTATAAAAAAAAAAACCTTTCTACATGATTTACCATTTTAATTGAAATTGATTTGATCTTAGTGGTCGCTAGCCTTTACAACGATGTAACAATTTAAGCTTTGAGTTCATTGGGATTTAACACATAATATTTGGGGCATGGAGGTCGCAAGAATTTAACACATTAAAATAAGATTCTAGGAGGCTAGCATATGCTAGAATATGTGTATTCATAATGTTTGCAAGTTGTCGGCGGTATGCTTTAAAAAATCAAATTAACAAATTTTGAGGTACATTGCATATAGTTGCTTCCACATTAGAAATATTTCGAGATTGGATGTCTCAAGCATTTAACAAGATGAAGTGTGGAATTTTTAGTGTGAAGTCCACTATTTTATGATGCAACATAATATTTGAAGATATGATGTCACTAGGATTCAACTAAAAACATGTCAGATATTGCAAGCTTAATGACTACTAGGTTATGCCTCTAAAACATTTTTGAGCTTATGGATTGCTACTCAACAATAGATATCATGAAGTTATACGCCGCTAAGAAACTACTGCAACATATTATTTGGAGCTTAGCGGCCACGAGGATTTATCAAAATAAAGAAAGGTATTACGAGTCTAGCGTCCAGCTAGGCATTTCTGCAACATATTATTTGTACCTTAGATGTCATAAGTATTGAAAAAAATAAATTAAGGTAGTATAAAATTAGCGGCCTATACGTACTGGAACAACATAATATTTAAAAAAATATTTCTACAGGAAATACCATTTTAATTGAAATTGATTTGAGCTTAGTGGCCGCTAGCCTTTACAACGATGTAACAATTTAAGCTTTGCGTTCATTAGGATTTAACACATAAGATTTGGGTCATGAAGGTCACAATAATTTAACTCATTAACATAAGATTTCAGGAGGCTAGCCTCCGCTAGAATATGCATACTCATAATGTTTGCAAGTTGTCGGCGGTATGCTTTAATTGCAAATCAAATTAACAAGATGAATTATGAAATTTTTAGCTTGACATCTCAAACATTTTACAAGACAAAGAGTGACATTTTAAGCTTGGAATCCACAAGCTTATTTTGTAACATAAGATAGTGGTCTCTAGACATCAAGCTACGCAAAATTTCATAATTCATGGTTGACGTCCGCTATCCTATGTTGCAACATATTTTTAGCTTGGTGTCTCAAACATTTTACAAGACAAAGAGTGACATTTTAAGCTTGGCATCCGCAAGCTTATTTTACAACAGATTATTTGAAGATATGTTATCGCTAGGATATTATAAACTCTTAGGCTGTTAATATACTACCTCATAATAATAGTTGGAACATAGCGGCCGTCAAGATTTAACAAAATAGAGAAAGATATTTCTGAGTCTAGTGTGTGCTAGGTATTGCAACACCATATTAATTATAGTTTATGCCACATCAAAAAATTTGGAGCATTTGTCTTTAACATTTATCAAAACAACAAATGTATGTTTAGCTACATATATCATTTGGAATATATACACAATAATTGTATCAATTATAAATATTCATCTATAAACATGTCATACATATCACAATGCTTTCTCACCTATCTCACATACTAAAATTTATGATTCATTGTGGTTATTCCTTAACTACATGGTGTTGTTGATCTGAGACTGCATGCACGATTGCTTCCTTAACTATGGTTTGTTGTTGAACCAATCCCATGGGTATATTTCTTTCCTGGGATTTTGTTTCCCTCATTTGGGACCTGTTTTATCATCTCGTTGTCATGCATCCTGAAAATATTTTTTGCAAATCTTTGAGAATCTCTTTTTATCTTATCCATATCTAGAATCGTGCTTCTATATAGCACAATAAACTTGTCATGCAAATCCTTTTGACTACCACATGATTTTTTGGAAATGTCCTTCAGAGTCTATATTTTTTGTATTTTTCCCTTATTTTGGAAACAATCTCAATGACATGCAAAGTTTCTCCTTCATTCACCTCAAGCTATTCTCCTTTGAAAATTAACCATGAATTGCTGAAGAGATGCGGTGAACTCTTCATCAAAAACCAATGTATGGTTTCCTTTAAATATTTCCATGACCTGAAACTTCAATGAAAACATGATTTCCTCTAGAAATAATGTCATCAAACTGCAAATAAATTTTCCTTTCCTGTTCATTCCATTCCCTTAGTCTTTGCTTTGTATAATTAGCATATGTCTGACATATACCAATATCGTCCATGGTCATAATTTTAGGGTCTTTACAAATGCCTTTTTCAATGACCTACACCATATGTGATAATGATTTCTACAACAATGCCACTCCTGTAATGATATTTTCATTTTTTTCCAAGCCTTTTCTACCTCCTTCTTTGCATGGATGCAATTATTTATAGTATTGTACAAACCATGCAATGCCTCTCCTACATAAGAAACTGTTCCGGGAGGAACTGTGGCCTTTAACTGAGTTTCAAGATCTATATTTCTGGCACATACTCCCCTCACTACTTCTACTGCTCACTTCTTTTGTGGTTCTTATAAAGGATTCTGGATCTTCCTAATATTGCACCACATGGGATCCTTTGGATGAGATCCTTTTATTTGTAAGAGTGAAGAGGTCTTCTAAAGTTTCATGCCAAACGATGGCTTGTTCTATTGACACCTTATTTTTGGTTACCCTTTTCAAGGTTCTCATCCTTGGATTGAATTCAATGCTCACTAAGGGATCTTCTTGTGCCACCCAATCTGGATGTCCTTTGTAGGAAAGTATGAATTACTCTGGCCAATCATTTCCCACTTGTTGTGAAGTGGAGGGAGAAGATTGAGAGGGTTACATAGGGGCTTCACTGGCTGGAGCTTTATTTGGTTCAACCAAGACTTCTTGAAACTCAGATCTAGATTCATTTGGTGGAGATAAGGGAGCACAAGGTTATTGTGAATGTTCTGAATACAAAGCTTGATTTCTCTTAGTGGCCTCCTTTTTAATAATTTCTCTCGGAGGCAGAACCACCCCTGTCTCCTTCATATTCTGTTGAACAAGGATATCTTCTATTTGGGTGATCCATACCCAGTCATTATCATCATGCACATGAGCATACAATATATTTAACTATCCTTTAAGGGAATAAAGGTGCCTGGGAAACCCTATTCCATCTGTCATATTTCCTTAAAGGGTGTTCGGGGAGATGAAATGAATTTCTATGGGCTAAGGACAACCTTCAAATTGGGCCACCTATTAAACATTCTGTGTCCCACAAAGACTGCAAAGGAGGGATGTGTTTTAAGCTTCTTCTCCTTACACTTTAAAGAAATACCGTTACAAATATGATATGCAACCTCTTGTACTACCAATTGGTCTGGCACATAATATGGTAACTGAAAAGGAGGTGTAAGGAGCCCCTCGATCATGATAACTATATATTCTAGATAGAAGAATATGGCTCCCATATTCCTTATTGAAGTGAGGATGGCATCAGATATTCTTGGTGGCATTGTTTCATGTAATTGTTGGTAGAGAGAAGGATATAAATAAGTGCATATATCTTGAATATGTGATCTAAAATGATGGGCATACAAGTCTGCATATTGCTCATTTACCCTCAAAGGGCTGAAAGGAGACCAGAATTGACATAAATCCAGACAATTGAGAACACCAATGAAAACATCGAGAAGATAGGAAGCCATGTAAAATGGTTTCCGATGGTCGACGAAAAAATTTCTTTGTCTAATTAAATTGCAACAGAGCACCTGACCTAAGGAGGGAATCTTGTCTTCATCAATAATAAAATAAAGTAACGGGATCCAGGAAACATCCACCTTAGAGATTGACAGATTTCCATATAGCCTATTCATGAGTGCCATGCCAATGTAGAACTCCTAGTCTAAACCTTTTAATAAGGATTTCAGACATAGCTTAGAATCATCCATATTATCCATCAGGTCAAATGCCTAGCTCTGCAAAACATCTCTTACTCTCCTTTTGGCCATCCAAGACTCGATTGTGTCTTCGTTGTACAAGCAGTCTGAGCTTTGGAAGTTTATAATAACTTTTGAATGCATTCCCAGAAAAAAAAGTCTATTCACTTTTTCCCTGATTTAGAAAATAATGACAAATCCTTGGACTTGGCATGAAATAGATAGGAAGTGAACAAATCTGGAAATGGAAGCACCTATGGTTTAACAACAATTAAATGGAGGCCAACTCTTTTTATCACCCTTATGTCTCGGAACTGTAGCGCTTGCACTTCTGATATACCTGTTATGTCAACGACATCAACACTTTCATTCTGAACTATGGAATATAGAGCTGAGTAATGTTGAAATTTGTCATGTAAGGCTGCTGGATCGAACACAATATCTCTTATTACTTTGTCATTTTCATTGGAATATAAAAAGTATCTACCATTCTATTTCCCACTCTCTCACCATGTTGAAAAATTTAAGGGCCACGAACATTGCATACATCATTAACATAAACAATTTCTGAGACAAATGACGTAATTTATTTTATGACAACATTCATATGTCCCTTATAATGAATATTAGGTAAGCTTAGAAAATAATTTCCAAATAAATGAAAGAAGTGTTGATCCTAGTCAGTCGCCAGAGTCAACAATTACTAAATATTCAGATCTTAGCGGTCACTAGGCAATATTCATAGACTTACTATTAATGTAATGAGCAAAGCATGGTTGTACGTGCACCACTGAGGGTTCAAGATATACATAGTTTTAGCTGTGGTGTTCGCTAGGCATCAGGGTAGTAAAAATATTAATGCAAAGATCTTAGTCTATCAATACAAGCACTCTTGAGGCTTCAAGACTTACATAGTTCATATCTTGGTGATATTTTGAAAGGATTATCTGATGTCTGACAACCATCCACATTGCGTAGATAACATGAAAGGAAATTTTGAAAACATAGATGTTAGCGAGATTGAGGATTTAAGTCAACATATGAATGGACAATTTTAACATTACTTGTTGGTAATCAACACCAATTGAATGGACTAGTGTAAAGGCCATTAAGATTTAATTTTTCAAATTTTGAAAAGAGTGTGTGAGAAAAAAAACACAATAATGGGTCCAACGGTTGCTAAGAAGAATTTGTTAACAAAAAAATGTTTAGTTGTCCCATAACACATTTTGCAAAGAATAACGTAGGACCCCCAAATACCTAACTAGTTTTTTTGAAACCAAGCATTGGAGTATGCAGTAATTCACATCCGTTCATATCAAAGAAAATGCTTCGCAACCACGAAACTCCATTACTAATTGAAAGGAATGAATTTAAGACCGCTAGGATTTTTTGGTTCTTAATTTAAAAAGAGAGATACTTTCATTACCTCTTGTCGTAGCAATCACTTATAATGTGCAACTTTAGAATGATTGTAATTGTCAATGACTATAATTATATCAAGTTAGCCGCACGTTACCTAGTGGGGCTAATTTTGCACTACTTTCCATTGAGAGGGATCAAGACATTCTCTTCGTATCAAAGAAAATGCTTAGCGACCACTAAGCTCCATTACTAGTCTAGCTTAGTGGCCGCTGGGCTCCTATCACTAACATTTTCCATTGTAATCACTATCTATTCAACTATGGATCGCTAAGTTTAGGAACTATGCAAAATTGTTCTTGACAATTCATGCACAACATATTTTGGAAGGATTGTCCATTGTATGACAACCATCCACATTGCGTAGATCTAAGTCTGATCTAAGTCTGTCAATAGAAGCAATCTTGAGGCTTCAGGACTTACGTAGTTCAGATCCTAGTGATGGATATGTTCAACCACAATGAAATATTTATAGATTGGTTGTATCTATGTATTATCCACTGGACAACTATTATAAGAATGAGAAAAATATCTCCAAGATTTGAACTGGTGGGGTGTCAAGATATACGTTGTGTTGATCTTAGTGGTTACTATGTTCAGCCACAATGAATTATTTAAAGATTCGTTCCATATCTAGGCTTATTTCAAAGCCCAACTATTATTGTGATGAGCAATAGAACACCAATCCTTGCACTATTGAGGGGTACAAACACATGTATTTCACATCCTAGTGATCGCTAGGGTTACCCACAACATATTTTATAGATCTTAATGGTTTATAAGAATCATTATCAAATAAATACGTACTTCTTATAGTAGTTGTTACTATGATCAACCACAACGATATACCTATATCTTAGCGGTCACTAGGCATCATTAACAGGAAAAATACTAATGCATTAACAAGAAAATATACAAATCTTAACAGTCAATAACATCCACCTCGACAAAATATTTAGAGATTAGGGTTATCAAAACACCATTCAATGGACATATATCATTGACTTAAGAAAAATTTTTGTATTACATGTATACGTAAGGGATCAACATTTACTTATGTCTGATTAGTTCGTTGTAGGATCATGAATATGTCTCATTGATAGACATCATTCACAAGACATACTATTAATGGAATGACCAAAGCATTATTGTATAAGCACCACTGAGGGGTCAAGATATATATGTTTTATTAGAATGTACATGAAAACTATTATTAGAATGAGAAAAATTTCTACATTCACTACGGAGGTGTATAGAAATAAGTATTTCTTATCCTAGCGGTCGCTAGGGTCAACCACAACATATTTTTGGAGCTTAACGGTGTATAGGAATCATTAACAAATAAATATGTGTTTCTTATCCTTCCTATTACTACGATCAGCCCCAAGGATATACCTATAGCTTAGCGGTCACTTTTTATCATGAATAGGAAAACTACTAATGCATTAACAAGAAACTATATAAATCTTAGTGGTCAATAACATCCACCTGGATAAAATATTTTGAACTTAGTGTTAGAAAAACACCATTCAATGGACGTCTCTTTAATTAATTATAATTGTATAATCTCCCAGGTCATTAAATATCACAATGAGTAGTCAACACATATGAAATTCTGTTCCTAACGGTCTCTAAGGTCAACCACAACAAAATATTTAAAATCTTAGCAGTCATTATGATCAGCATTGACAAAATATTTTGAACTTAGTGTTCGCAATGCATCATTCACTGGACATCTATTATTGAACTGAGAAAAGAGTTGCATTACATGTTTTCTTCAGGGGTCACACATTTCTTAGCTCTCATTAGTTTGTTCCATGAATTTGTTTGAGCCAAGTGCTGCACTAGATTCCCTCATGAGGGGTCAAGCCTTAACAAGTTCTCATACTATTTACTATAAGTTATTGAAAGGAAGATAAAAATTCCACATTTTAATTATAAATGAAATCTCAAAAGAGATGGTGATCTATAATTAGTTAGTAAATGAAGTCTCAAAGGCCATGGTATAATTCTAATTAATATAATGAACACACTCTTTGTAGTGTTAGTATGAAAATACAGACTGTGAACCCTATGTATATCTCCCTTGTTATTAAACCTCATAATTTTTCATGATATCACATCTCCCTTTTTCCATATGATTATTGTCAAATTAAGAAATGTCAAAAATAAGAATTAGATTGATATCATCACTCTTTGTACTGTTAGTATGAAAATATCCAGACTCTGATACTTTTTAGTGTTGATATATCATTAGCTAATTTAACTAAAACATTAACAACCTATAATTTTAATCTATAAATAGTGTATATGTCTTTCCAGAACTATCAATTAAGTGAAACATTATTCATATCTTGTTGCCAACTTTTGAAATCCAGTACATATTATCAAATACTTTTTATAATTCCCTAAAATACACTATGGTTTTCAAAGAGGAACCTACTACAGAGTGAAATAAACTCTTTGCCTATTTTCACTTTGTTTTCAAACAGTCACATATATGTTTAAATGTTTTTAAAAAAAATTATTTCCAACAATTTCCTTATGTAATCAAACAATTACTGTACAAACAAGCAAACAATTTTCCTCAGCCTTTTCAGCAACACCCATTTTGTTCACTTCTAGTAATCATTGATGTCCATCTCAGGTATTTTACAAATCATTTCTTAGTCCTCTTGTGAAAAAATACCCATAACATGTTTTACATTACTCGTAAGCTGGGTACACACATATTTAGCAAATCATTTAGGGATCGGCAAAAATAATGACAAAACAATGTCAAACCCTATCAGTTGAGAGGTGTTTGTCAAAGAGCATTAAAGAATAGACAGATTTGACTACTGGAAGCAAAGAAATTAGGGTTTCGTTGAAAAGGCTACATAATATTCTACATACATAGAATTTAAAATTTTTGGAAGGAGCAAAGGTGATAATGCATACTGATTTTTGACGCCTTCAGGAAAACAAACCATGCTATGAATTTTTCCAATTGAACTGTGATATGATTTTCCAATCAATTTTTACGCTTACGAAGTTTTTCCCTTACGCCAATGTTCTCACATGAAGCTTCACAAATTTAAGTGTCCTTGAAATATACTAATGAATGCCAATCTATAATTTATATGGAATGAACACTTCCAACTGCCACTTTCTTTGGTGCACGAATTACAAAAGACACGTGACAGCCGTAAATTTGCTTTATATTTAATGGATAATTAATGGCTATCAAATGTGCACACATATTTTGAATATTGCACAAAATTTACTTTGTTTGGTTAATGGCCAGTTAATTTTAGGGGAACCACTATATTAACCATATATGCCACACTAAAAAATTATCAATATTAACAACAATATCATCAAAAGAACAACATATTCAATGTCAATTTTATCATCTCATATTTAAATTACATAGTGAGTATATAAGTATTCCATACTTTTACTATACTACAAATGATATGTGGTTCAATTGATGTCTCACATATTGAATTATCATATTTCAAATATCACATGAACTTTACATTGTTCAGTTTAATGGCACTCACAAATATTAACCATATATGCCACACACAAATACTATCAAAACTATCAACATTATCAACAAAATAACACCATGCTCATTGGCAATATTATCATCTATAAATTACATAGAGAGTATATAAGTATTCCATACTTTGACTATACTACTAGTGATATGTGGTTCAATTGATGTCTCACATATTGAATTATCATATTTTCCTCAACAAAAAATACATGTTTACCAACATCATTTTTAAATTGTTTTGTTACACAAACAATATCTTCAGATGTGTGTGTCAATGATCTTGGTGGTGCCCATGATGCTGATCATTGGAATTGTTCTGAAATAAAAAGGAAGAATGCAAAATAGATAAGTATTAGCTAACTCCAATGCATGAAGTTTTTTATTTTAAGATGGAATGAATGATGCAATACTATATTACTTAGGTTAATAAATCTGTAATTTACCTGGGTAAAAATACTTGCGACTTGAAGTTGTACATCCAATATTTTCTCCATTAGCTTTCTCTCTTGTTCCATTCTTTCACGCTCCTATTGAAGCCTTCCCTGCTCAATTTATTTCAATGTCTGACACAATAGATGCATGCTATTTTTGATTACCTCTTTCAAATCTCCATAAGAGTTTCTTTTTCTCTTCACATATTTTCTCTGAATTCCATTTTTATTCAAAGGGGTTTCTATCTTTGCTCCTTCCAAATTTTCAATGTCGATAGAAGGGATTTCTAATTTCCCTCTCGTGTCTTTTTTAGAAGTATAAGTGGTTGTATTAACCCTCTCTTTTCCATTAAAACCAATAACCTTGTGTGTTTTATGTGTAATGCGATCTATATATTCATAGAAAGTCCATGTTGACTGTGTTGCCAATGTTGTGTTTTCCAATTGTTTCTCCTTCTTGAAGGTTTTCTTCAACCTGTCCATCTTGTATTTGCATTGCTTCCCAGTGAATGTATTTTTCCACAAACTTCAAAACCAAAAGCATCTATTTATATTATCCCAATGTTTCTTTCTGATATATCCATGGTTTAAATGTTCATACACCTCTTCATATTTTGAAATAAATATTTTCACATCAAATTCTAACCACAACTCTTCTTTGTATTCTTTCATCAACTCCTCTTTATTTCTATCTCTTTCATATGCATGGGTTATTGAAAATGTTTCATCTAATTTTGAATCATCAACATCATCAACAATATATGGAGAATTTAGATTGATTTGTGAATGTGGAATGTAAGGAACCAATTTTTGTGTGCCACTTGTATTCTCTTCCAAATTTGAGACACTATTTCCATCTAAGTTTTGCATGCAGAAGTCCTTTACATGGAAGTTGCTTAGCTGTGTTGAAAAAACCATATTGTCTGCATAGTTTCTTGGAGTTGATTCAAAAACTTGTGATTTGAAATGTGAAAACAAGGAAAATGGTGATATTTCCATGTCCTACAAATTTATTAGTTACATATACAATAAAAAATGAAACAATTTACATACTCCATCTTCTATCTAAACTTAATTTCATTTTCCATTTTCTAAAAATAAATATACAAGGGGTCCTGCACTCTGTAAAATCACAGAATCAAAACATGTGGAGAACCATTGAAAATTGGTTAATTACCTACTAAAAAATGCAATATTTATAATCACTGTGAAATGGGTGTATAAACTGAAATTGTTCAAAATAAAATAACAATGCTTTACCTCTTTAAATTTTCTGTAACTCTGTTCTTCCCCCATTTGTGTATGTGCTCCTTGTTTTGGTGTGGTCACCTTCGAAATGAGTATATAGTTTTCCATTTTATTGCATTAAATACAAACATTAGTAGAGTTTGTGTGGATTAAAATTTAATATTGTACCACTTAATATTAAATGCAGTATGAAAAAATAAAATCATACTCTCAAGTGGCGGATTTTACATTACACGGTTTAATTGCTATTTAATGTTTAGGGAATCACAATATTAATTATGTAACATTTGACCTTACAAAAAAGAGTAATTGTTATTGTATTTTAAAAATCTTAATCTTTCCACTACACTATGAGGTTTATGGAAAAAATTATACACATGGACAACGCGATCTAAAATTAAGGTAACATTTTTATAACATAATTTTTAATGTATGAAAACTACAATTCGACATTGTTTGAGACATAATTTCAAAATTTAATTGAAATTAAGTCTTTAATATTGAGAATTATTAATAAAAAACAACGTAGCATGTGTTACTTCTACTCAATATTATATACAATTATTAAAAACAAAGATATAAAAAGCTTAGAAATAATTAAATACACATAATTGAAACAAAGCATATACCACCATCGTTAATCAAATAAAGTCTAAATTATTAAAAATAAAATTATATTGTTAAAAGATTACGTACGATATAAAAAGCTTAGAAACAATTAATACACATAATTGAATCAAAGCATATACCACCATCGTTAATCAAATAAAGACTAAAACTTGAACTCTATACCATAAAATAAGCATAGCTAATCAATTAGAGAATTAAATACATGAACGATTTACATCGACACAATATTAATGGCCCTAAATATAAGGCCAAGTGTGAATTCACACTTCATCTTGAAAATACAGGTACTTTGTCAGGAAATGGATCACACTTCGACGTGTGAGGGATCTCACTTTGATATGTGAGGGATCACACTTCGACATGTGCAAGGAATAACTTGTTGACATGCGAGATATCGCACTTCATCGTTGCAAGGAATTGAACTTGGTGGATGTGCGAGTGATGAATCTCTCGTTCTACGATCAGCTATCACTGTCACATCCAATTGTGATTTTTCAAACTTGGAATTGAGCCCTCTCACACATTGAAGTGTGATCACCAACTTCTGGCTTCCCATTCTAGTCAAATATTTGAATTTCAGCGTGTAAAAAAATAATTACTTCATAGCGGTTGCTAGGCTATAGAACTATTGAAATCCATAGGGGAAAGAAGCCAATGACTTGTGTGCATTATAAAAATATTAATCTTTCCCCTACACTATGTGGTTTATGGATAAAATTATACACACAACAATGAGATCTAAAGGGTGTAAAACAATTTGTTATATGTTTAAAGATTTGGATTAAATGAGGTTTTAAAGATGTTCATATAAGATGTATATTTTTATTTTCTCATTGTGATTTCAATTCTCCACACTAATGTTAAATATTTAAGTGTTCTTTGTACTAATTTTCCCTTTTTATTTATGGATACAGTTGAAAATGAACTCTATTTTTGAAGGAGCACATGTGGATTTACTATCCAAAGGTGTGAAAGTTGTGGAGGGACTAGTTTATCCATCCAAAGATACACTCCATTGTAGAGATGTGAGGTCTAGCTTATTCGTTATCACAATAAGTATTGTATTTAATGGCAGAGTGAGACTACCATACACAATTGATGATTGTGAAACCCTGGAAGAAATTGAAAACAAGGGATACATTATCCCATGGGAAAGGAAGAAAATGATTAAGTATGTGATTTCAAATGTTTCACATGTGGGGGTGATGGCATTCAAAACATCATGAGAAGTGACTTAGAGGATACATTTAATGAGGATGAGGGTTTGAATTCTACTAGTGATAGCCATTGTTTCACAACTCCTAAAGACATGGATGAATTTTCTACAACGTACGTGGTGCTAAAACATAAGTGTCCTCAGAAAGAAGGTGACATATCTGAAGGGTTTATATCCCCTGGTACAAGAACAAACATGTTATTTCAGGAGTGGTGTTGGGACCCACACACTTTTGGTGTTTTTGTGGAGAATATTATAACTACATGTAATGATTTCTATCCAAGTCTACAACACAACAACAAAGTTTCCTAGCCAATCAAAAATTAGTTTATCTAGAAACAAGAACTGCACTTCATGTGAATGGAAATTATGAACTCCAAGAAACAACTGCCACATCAAACAATGAATTCAATTTGAAGTTCAAGGGGTTTACTGCCAAGTTGATACATTTTTTTTCAAAAGAACACAAATTTTTTGTAGAAGCAAAAATTACAAATGTCTGTGAAGGATACATGGCGCACTTTAAAAAATTAGATGGCAATACATTTAGGTGCATGTTGATAAATTAACTACGCCTTTTTACAAGGTTTTGCTCCATATCAGAAGGATCTCTCATCCAATGGTCTACCAATCAGTTGGCCCATCAAGATGGTTCTGTTATGGAAGTAAGGCTAAAAGATATTCCAAAAAGAGTTTCGGTAGAAATGTGGAGTGCATTTGAAGATCCATTGTCCTCAACTGGTATACCCAAATTCATATGAATCCTCCATATGTAGTAGTAATGAAAACTTGATAAAAATACCTTACAACGCCTTCAAACGCCAAAAGGTAAATTCTACTCCATCTAGTACATCAAAGGCAATGGAAAATGATGAAAAATCAAGAGAAGAATTTTCATCCAAAGTTGAGAAAAAACCTTGCTGCAAGGAAGGATGTCTCTCCAATCTATCTCTAAGAGCTTTCAATCATCAGTTGGAATTTCACTCTAGATATGAATGAACATGCCATCAAAAACTTTGTACTTAATACATTCACCTCACAAATGCTATCAGTTGTGATCAAGGTCAAACTTCAGAACGTAGTATAGATAAATTGAAGTTATGTGGAAGGGATGTATGTCAGAATGCATGGTACAAATGTCATGGAATTGAGAAAATCACCTATTACAGATACATATAATCTTGGATTAATGGGGAGAGGAGGGTGGTAAATGGAAATATAGGAAAACAAAAATAAATGCCAAACACTATTGCAACTATTGCATTGATATCCAAAATGGTGGAGAAGAATTCTGATATATCCCCACACATGTCTCGTTCAGTGGGACAAGATGGTACTAAAGTAACAATGAGACTGCTTCCTACATGTTATAGATTTTCTTACATACTACAAAAGTGTAACGAGGGCCTTTCACTGTTGGGCCTTCCTCAAATGTCATAGTCAAATCTCGACAAAATATGGCAGAGAAAATTTCTCCCATGTTTCAATCACAAAGAACAAATTCTTTGCCAAATGTGACAAGTACACAAAGCTTAAGAATAAACGTGTAATGACCTCATGTCTCAGAAACACTGACACAAATAGATCAACGCCATAAATGGCACAATGATTACATTCAAAGTTTTCATGAAACTTACTATGCAAGTAAAGTGCAATCACAACAAAATCCTAATAGGTATTTGATCATTGTGTATGAAAAAATGGACAAGATGAAAAATACAATACCAAGGATGGGAAAAAAAACAAAAATCAATAAGAAATTCTATTAATCTTCCCGTCACCTTAACTGGTATGCTAACACATGGACACAAAACGGGGGGTTTCAGGCACTTCAGTCTCCCTTTTGTTGAGTGAGGAGCAAACTTCACAATAAAATCATTTTCACTATGTATCTAGAAGCTATAAGAACCACTTATAAATTAATATGGTGATTTATTATATTGTATAGGGACGTCAAAACACCCGTTGCATGATGCACTATTGCAAAATGATGCATATCACAAGTGCAAGGAATATAAAAAGAAAAATGAGCATGCTCATATAACTAATACTATAAGTAGTTGTTCAAGTTCATTTAGAAAATAACCACCAACTCTCTACTTGCAATTAGATAATGCCTGCAGGTGACAAAAAAAAGCACACATTGTTTTCATTTGTATCCATGCTGACAGCTAGAATATTTTTCAACACAGTGTATGTGAGTTTGCTTCCAATGGGTCACACACATGAAGACATAGATGGAACATTCATCTGATTATCAACAACATTGTGCAAATTGGATACATTTTCCTTACCAAAAATAATGGACACTTATAGATCATGCCAAGAGGAGTATAACACATTCACTCTGTACCTTATCGAGGAAGTTTATGACTTTAAGGCATTTTTGGAACCACACTTGTCTAGATTGATAACCACAAGATCGTGGGTATCTGCAAACCAAATATGTTCAAATTCTATGTCAAAGACAGCAAGCCCATGATGGAGTTCAAAACATCAATCTTGGAGTCCGTCTGGTCACACTCAATTTAGATCTGGAAAACAGTGGATGGGAATCCTTTCTTACCTTAAAGGGATCCTCCATTAGACACCCTTCAAACAACCCAAAGAGATGGACATACATGCAGAGAGGCATTCAAGCATACATCACACACTGGGAAAAGAGTTCTACATATAGCAGAGAAGCATACTATGTTCAAAAGACTGCATATTGGAAAAAAAAATTGCGTGCCTAGAGAATCCCTTTGTCAATTATAACATGATGAGAAGAGATTGCTTTTGACCAAAAAAAATTTAGAATAGCATAATGTATGATCAAATAATGGATGCACCACGTCTTGAAATGGATAGATACTATTTTCAAAATGTCCTTTCAAGTAAGGATATATATGTTGGACCTATTTATGATAGACCTCGATATTAATTCAACCTAGTAGTGGATGTGAATCTTGGGAAGATGATACTAGTAAGAATGGTTGATGATAATGTACCTATATGGATGGGCAAGGAAGAACTAAAACTAATACAAGATGTTCACAAAAACACTCAAAAGATAAGGGTACACTGGTGGAAATCCACAGAAAATTGAAATACATAAAAAGAAAGGTATGAGGAATGCTTGTTGAAAAATTAACGGTGTAAAAAATCAAGGGACACATTAGATATTGATATAGACAACGTCATCTAGGCATGGAGTCTAATCAAAACATGGAAAGGACATCAAATTAAAATACCAAAATGGGGTCATGAAGCTATACACCAATACCTTACACAAATTCAAGAACAATAATTAATACCCTTGCGAAGGATCAATGCATATGTAATTTTCTCTAAGGATTGACTATCTATGGAAATACATTTTCAAATACATTTCCTCAAAACAACTTGTTTAATGTAATTCTTAACTCTTTATTGTTCTTTATAATTTACAGAATGGAAAAGAATAAAAGTAGTTGACTTTATCACACATAACTTACATATTTAAAATATCACTGTCTTTTTTATATAGATCTATATAAAATTATATCAATATAGAATATATATAAAATATTAAATAAATATAAATTTGTAGAATTTCTATAACTATTGTTTTGTAATTTTTACAGGGCAATATTGAAAAATTACCGTCATCTAAAAATTTCTTTAGAGGCATACGTGGCCATCAAATTTAACCCCAAGGCTGCTAATGTAACTTTGTGGTGCCTAGGGTAATGTAACTTAGCGACCTCTAGTTTTATGTATCTTTGTAGTTGGTAGGCTTATGAAACTTGCTACATATTGGCTGGTGTAACTTTCCATCCACTAGGATTATTTCACCTAGATGAATCTACTCTTGTGTAAATTAATGGCCACTAGGCTTATGTAAGTTAACAACCTATACGCTTATGTAAGATAGTGGTCACTAGGCTTATCATGGTATCATGTAAGTTAGTTCCTGCAAGGAAAATGTAACTTAGTGGCTGTAAGGAAAATGTAAATTTGGCCCCACTAGGATGATTTCACCTAGCATGCACTTTCATCATGTAAGTTAGCAATCGCTAGGGTTATTGAAGATAGCGGCTGTGAGGCTTATGTAAGATAGTGCCTGTTTGGCTTATGTGGGGGATTCAAATAATAAAAAACTAGAAATCCTAAAATAGTGAAATTAAAATCCAAAAATTGGGATTTATAAATTGGATTACAATAGTGGTTATAATAAATTAGATAGGATTTGGTCCATGCAAACCTATTCCCAAAATATATTAACTATTCCCATTATTACAATTGTGAATTCTCACACTTCGTCATGAAAATCATCGTACTTTGTCGTACGAGGTCTCATATGTTGCTATACGATGGATCACACTTTGATGTGTGATCCATCACTCTTCAGCATGCAAGGGATCACACTTTGATGGTAGAGGGATCACACTGCATTGTGCGATGGATCACACTTCTTCATGTGATGGATTGCACTTATTTATGCGATGAATCACACTTGGTAAGATGTACAAGGCCATAGATCTCTCGCACTATGATGAGCTACCACTGTCACATCCAAGTGTGATTTTTATAACTTGAAATTACACATACTCACACATTTAAGTGTGATCACCAACTTCTAGCCTCTCATTGGAGTTAAAATTTGAATTTTGGCACGAAGAAAAAAACTATGTGAAAACGACTGCTAGGCTATACAACTTTTGAAATCCACAGGGGAAAGAAGCCAATGACTTTGCATAAGCCAATGAGTGTGAGAGGTAATGTATAGGGATAGGACCACTAGTTGTCAAAATTGAAGTCAACATTCATAACTTTTATACTACAAATTTAGAAAAAAGGCAGACAATAACATGTGTAAAATCAAGTCACATGTACAAATCAGCCAATAAAAAGATGTAACTTTGAGCCCACTAAGTTGATTTCACCTAGCATACACTTTTATCATGCAAGTTAACAACCACTGGGATTATTGAAGATAGCAGTTGCAATGCTTATGTAAGATAGTGGCCGCTTGGCTTATGTAAGATAGAATATTCTTGGCTTATTGAAGATAGTGGTCATGACACTTATGTAAGATAATGACTACTTGGTTTATGTGCAGGATTTAAATAATAAAAAAATAAAAATCCTATAATAGTGATATTAAAATCCAAAAATTAGGATTTATAAATTAGATTACAATAGTGGTTAACTTGGAATCCAATAATCACGCTATCTGAATCCAATATTAGCCAAATTGGAATCCAATAATAGCGATATTGGAATCCAATAATAGCGACATTGGAATCCAATAATAGTGAAATTGGAATTAGAATAATTCCTATAATGACAATATTGGAAGCCGATATTTGTACTAATGGATTCTGATAATAGTAATAATGGAATCCAATATAGACAAAAATGAAATCTGATATACACAAAAATGGAGATAAATTTCTTCCAATACTTGAAATACATGAGTTTCAATTTTCTGGAATATGTCCCAATTTAGTGAAATAAGCGTTATATGCCACTGTCCCTCACACTGGATATTTTATAACTAACTACCCTTATGCATTCATTGATTGAATTTATTGCATTTTCACCTCCCAAATTTTCTAGGCTCTTTCTTCCAATTCATAGTGTGGTGGGTCATTCCAATTTATTTGTCTGAGAATTGTGAAAATTCCTATTTCCTCCTTTTTGATTCATAATAGCAATAGGAATGTGATGCCTTTCTTTGTCATCATTTCCTAAACCATTAATTTGATAGGTTAATAAAATGGATCCACCATTATATCGTTTACAAAAAATTCACAATCTAGGGCTCAAACTTACACTTTTTTCACTCTTTCTCTTGTTTTGTCTCTTCTTGATTTTTTCGTATCAACTTTGTTAGGCTTATTATGAGCTTATTCTATTTTTATACCTATTTGAATATGTGGGGTATCTATTTTTGAGTTTTGTATTTCTTTATTTAACCCCTTAATTACTCCTATCCATTGGATATTTACCCTAACATGGCATCTAATTTCTTTTTATTTCACTTTTAATGTGATCTTGGTATTTAATACATTATATGTACGCTATATGGGGTTATAAATATTTTATCATTTGATTTTTCCCTTTTTATTTTTGTTTCTTGTGCATATTTCTAAGACTTATCTAATTTTTTTCCAATGTTTTTTTTCGTTCCCACACTTTCCTTTTTCCATCCAACTTCAGTTGATCCTTTAAACCTTATTTATTCTATACATAATCAAACACAACTTATTAATTTCACAAAAAATTCTAACTACTACATGTTATTTTAAAAAATCTTCTTATTCTAATTCTTGTGCCAAAAATGCACTTATTGTCACTTTTATGGCATTTCATAATCATTAATTGTAGGATTTCAGCCTACACCAATTGATATTTCTTGGTAGTATATTTACTTACAAGTTCCATAATACAACATTTCCCTATTTGGTGATATGATTGATTATATAAGGGCCTTTCCACCTTATGTAAAATTTACTTGGGTGTGTTTTAAATCTACTTTATTACACAAAAAACCCTCTAATCTATTTGAAATTCCTTTATACACAAATTTCGATTATGTCATACTTTATGACTCTTCTTATGATCCTCCTAGTTCTATTATGTGGTTTCTCTATTTTCTTCCATCTTGTTTAATCAAACATCATATTTTCTATTGATTCCTTGTCTTTGAATCATGTAACCATTATGATGCAAATACTTGGTAGAATGTACTCCATTAGAATAAGTGCTTACATTCCATAAACCATTAGGAATGGTGTATTCCCTATACTTATTTTGTATTTTTTCTTATATGCCCAAAGTAATGTGGGTATTATATTTTTTCACATTAGAGTCTTTTGTTAATATATTTTCCAATACATTTTTTAGCCTTTTCTTATCCACTCGCTTATGGGTGATATGCTATAATTTTATAATTCATAATCATAAGTTCTTTTGTGAGGATTTTGATTGTATTATTCAAGAAATGTGTTCCCTTTTTGCTAACTAATTTTTGTGAGAAACCATATCTAGTTATGATATTTTCATATAAGAATTTAGTTATGTCTCTCGCTATGCAACTCAGTATAGTTATGGCTTCTACCCATTTTTTCAAAAAGTATGATTTTGTAATAATATACCTAGATTTAGACCTTTTGTGGTGGATGACTTGGCAAAATGAAATCTATCCCCCATTGTTCAAATGGCTGTGTGGATAGAACTAGTTGAAGAGCCATTTCATCCCTTTGATTGTGTTTCCCCACTCTTTGGAAAATATTTCAATGTTTCACAATGTGGTGTGCATCTTGGAACAAAGTTGGCCACCAAATTTCACTCCGTAAAATATTTTTCACATTTTATTTCCCTATAAAATTTACCCCTTTTATTCCTTTTTGTGCTTCTGCAATGTTGAATCTCTTTCGTGTTCCAATGCAACTCTTTGCAATATCTCATCTTTTCCTAGTTTATATAAATATATGTTTATAATGGTGTAAGGCAAAGCTTTAGTGACTGATTTTTTATCTCTTTTTCTATGTAATGATCAGATAAGAGGCTATGTTGAAAAAAATATTCATTCTCTTATGGTTGCTTTGGGATTTTTATAACCTAGAATAAATTGGCATTACGAGCATCTTTGTCCTATTCCTTTAGTTATTTCCTTATATTTATATGGATCAAGTGGTATGGTCCTACATCTTCCTTTCTAGGTTTGAGATTTATTTTAAACTTGTATTCTAGGACTAAGTTCATCCATTATGATATTATTCCTCCTAATAACATCTTCTTCAATAAGTATCACAATACCTGATGATCCAAAAAAATTAATTTTTTTTACTAAAATATATTATTTTAACTTCTAAAATCTAAACACCATGGATAAAGTTTTTGTTTCAGTGGTTGTGTAGTTATTTTCTACTGGCAAAAATTTTCCTACTCATAAATTGGATAGGATGATTAATTCCTCCTTCCCCTGGTTATTCTAGGATTTCTCCAATTCCATTTCCTATTGTGTCAACATACACATGAATTTTTTTTTTTCCAATCTGAGAATACTAGTATTGGGGAAATGACTAATTTTTACATTAATTGCATGAATACATTTTGAAAATCCATTGTCCACTCAAAATTTATGCCTTTCAATAATATTTTCTTCATTGGTTATACAATAATAACATATCCCCTGATAGAGATTTTTGTAATAAATAATATATCACATAAGTGCATGGGCTTCTAATGGAGTTATGGGAGGGTTAAGGACAATTATGGCTGCAATTTTAACTCAGTCTACTAAATTTAAAACCCATGTTGTATTATCATTCATTATTTGATATTATTTGTTGGTTTGACATGCCCCTTCAATTAACTTGCATTCTATTGGATTTTATGCTTGGACAACATGTGTGTTCATTTTTGTGGTATGACGACACATTGTGACTGAACTCTATTTATCTAGCATACTTGCATATCTTGGTTGTTAAGATTCTTTACTCGTTGATATGTTGTTAGATAGGTATGGAAGCTGTGATTATTATTAAATTTCTTCAACAATCACAACCTTAATAAAATAGGGGCCTCATCTTATTTATTATGATATTTATCATATTATTATGCAAATATGATGTTACATGATCATACCTTAGTTAAATTTATAATGGCCTAGGCTATTATCCTAAGTCATCGTGATAATGTGGACTATAATATTAAGGTATTATTTCATTATTAGAAAGGGGCTCTATGGAATAGTGTAAATATGATCCAACTTCTCTAACCTTAATCGAAGCTAAGGTTTATAATTGCAAAATTGTGAATTCTTATATTTATATTATTCTAGACTAGACATATTCATGTGAGGACATAGTAATGGAAACTATGTTTAAGTTGAATTATTAAATCCTACATATGTGGAAGCACCTATGTTTTATTTGAAACATTAAGTCACAACCTAAGGTTTAATATGTTGTGCCCAATATGTGCTAAATGTGGTCCTAGGATTTGAATGGGAAATTACTTGATAGTTAGTGAGCTGTCACCACATTAACAACATGTACTCAGTCATATTTATGAACCTGCATTTAATTGTCACCAACCTTTGATTAAGTGTATAATCTCAACTAAACTTAGTGGTCTTGGACAAACTGGAAAAGTGGTTATTTAAGTTATTTTTGAATGATTAAATGGATGACAAGAAAGTAGGGAAGTACTGACAGTCCTTGTACGTAATTAATTTTGATCTTGAAATAATCCTTTACCACATTGGTTAATGGGAAAAAAGGAGTTGGTTGGTTTTATTTTTGTTGTTTCATATTTTCAGACAGAGAGCTCTACATTATGGTTGTTCTCCTATTTTTTTCTTGATTTATATTCATTATCCTACATGTTTAATTTTGTAACTTATAAGAGAAAATAAAGGGGGTTTATTATTAGCCCTAAGTAATAAATAAAAAGAAATGAAAAATAGAGGATTTGGGGTTTCTTTGAAATCAATTTTAGGTTATGTTGAGTTGTGTTTCGTTCTAGCTTACAAGGAGGACTTGGAAAAAATAAAATGGGCACTATGATGCATGATAGATTCTATCCCCTTCCTTGATATATTACTCCATCTGTTATTTTCATATATAAAAATTATGTATTGAGTTTTATATCCATATGTGGTTTTGGGTTTTTGGTTATTCTATTTTATTCTAGAAAATATATCATTATATCTGCGAGTATGAATGATTTGGAAAATGAAATGTTATCACAAGTGACACTATGTGGTATGAACTTAGAGTTTTAACTGAAAATATAATTCTTTGTTCATTTATATGTGAAGTTGTTATTATTTATTATAGTGATTTCTGATGGTATGAACTGTTAATCCCAGGGTTTATATGACTGAAGTGTATGTCTTATTATATCGAATCCCTCCTTCATTGAACGATCTAGGTATGCCATTTTAAAGATAATATCCTTATGGATATAGGTAAATATGGTTATCTTATTTCAGTATATTACAAAAACCTATGAAGAGGTATAAGTGCTTGTTATCTCTGATTTTGACATTACTCTCTCTCTTCTATCGTGGGGAAATATTGTCAGTTTATAGATGTTTATGTTTTTAGTTTCCATATGAGCTATTTTGTTGGATGATCACTTGGTAATACTAAGTATATGAAATCTTGGGCTTTGAGATTGGTATTATCATGTCTTGGAGACCGTATCATTTCCACATGTCACTTATCAATTAAGTATTAATGGGAAACTTCGTGAAGTTGTTTATTCTCTTTTGAGATATGAAAATTTCCTAATGTTTAATGATTTAATTGTTATCCTTTTAGTTATATCATATCATATTTATGGAATTAAGGGAATGAAATAATACTGATTTCGTATGCTTAGATTTACCCAATGTGGTTAATTACATGTGATTGTGTTCACCTTATCAGTTGTGTATAAATATTTGGGTAGAATATATATTCCACCCCCTCATGTCACTTAATTGTGTTAGAGTAGGTATTTACCTTATATCATGTCCATGTAGGTACTTTATTTACCTTTATTATATTTATCCTCACCCACTTATGTGTGTGGATATTTTTATTTATTTATTTATATATTAGGGGGATATTATCTAGTTGTTAGGTATAGTTCTTTCCTTGATCTATGGTATTGACTAGATCCTTTATGTCTAGTTCACTCCTAAATCTATGGTCTTGACTAGTTCTTTGATGACTAGTTATTTCCTTGATTTATGGATTGATCTATGACCTTGGTTGGTTCTTAGATTGTCATTCCTTTCCTATATAAGAAAGGCCCATTCTCATTGTATTTCATTGAGTTCCATAATAATATATGATATTGCTGCTCATTTGTTTGCAAAGGTTTATGTAAATTTATTTTGGTGAATTACTTTCATCTTATTGATCGTGGTGTTTGATTAGCATCTTTGTTCTTAGATTGGTATGATTTGGTTATCATTCCTTTTAAATTTTTACCTATTTGCTAGGTTTACTTCACTTTAGGTTTAGCTAGTATAGTTTGATGTTGACGATCTGTTTGATCGATTTGGATAAACCGTGTTGGGTTAGTACAACAGTGAATTCTTCACCTTACCCCCCTTTCATGATTGTTAAGGTAATTTAGATTACCTTGGTTGATTTGATTGTGGACTTTACCTTGGGAATTATCTATGAAATTTCATTATTAATTTGGTTCCCATGATCGGTACAGAAGTGGATAGTAGAAGTTGGGAAATCCTATATTAATAGATATCATGATGTTGAGCCCTAATATGACTAAACTGTATTATTATTTATTAATTTTATTCATTGTTAATACTGATAGGGATATCATTTTATTGGAAAAGGGATATATAATTGACATGCCAAAATGATAAGTGTTTGATTAAGATACTCATAAAACATGTAATACTTAAGGATTACCCCATTCCAGTAACTATCTATTTAAACAAGAATTGTAGACTTGTTTAATTGCTCTGTTTCTTGAGTATAACTTTATACTAGATAATATATGAAGGATACCTGATTTTTTTGGCATATGTACTTAAAATGATTAGTATTATGTGATACTAGAATCTATTGAATGATATTAGAATAGTGGAATCTTGTATAATATATGTGTAAGTTCAATGTATCAATAAATGGTTATTATAAGAATATAAATGTTAGATAATGTTTCTTTCTCAATTTAATTAACAAGGGTCAATAGGTTTACTCTGATAGTTGTGTAATATGTATTGGGTTATTACATTAAGTTATCACATTTAAATAAATTAAACATCTATGTATTTGCAAAGTGATTTATGGAATTGTTAGATTTATGTTATGTAATTTTTAGGTAATTGAAGTGAATCTAACTTAATACAACATTTACTATATGCAAATACTAGGTGGGATAAGATATTTGGGAAGATGTAGATCTTATCATGCCTAGCTCATACGAACTGATAGCTGCTAACAATTTTGTAGATGAACTTCGTGAAAGGTGAAAGAAGGTTGAATTTTAAAAGTTTGTGTTTGCTCTATTGACTGAAGAAAGCTGAATTTGAATCACTTGATTGTATTTATCATTAAATTATTTACTCTTGAATTTTCAATGAATGAAAGGATAAGTTCGTCTAGTTATTTGTATCAATTATGAAAAGGGAACTTGAAAATATTATTTATCTTAAAGAAATACTGTTGTATTTGATTTAAGGAAATGAAAGTATGTTTAATAAATACATTGTGTACTATATTGCATTGATGTGAAAATGAAGTTATTTACTAAGTATATATATGATTTGAAATTAAGCTTCAAAATTATAATGTATTGATATAAGTATGCATGTATGGAATACGTAGCATAATATAAGGTTATTGTATGAATGCCGATTGTAAGTGATATGAATGATTACATTTGCAAATAATTAAAACAACAAATATAGCCTATATAGGAACTTATTATAGACATATATAAGAATGATATATATGTATAAATACATTTATTATGGTATGGACATTAATTGATACTTAAATAAATGGATTGTAACCTTAACTTAGAACCTAAACCTAGTATGAGGAATGCCTTATTTAACAATATTTAATTAATTAATGATAAAAGTATGATTTATGAGATGAATACATCAGGTAGATTTATATTTGCAACTTTTAATTAATCAAGCCATGATTTACTTTCTCAAATTAATTAAGTAAATGAAAAAATATGAAACTCTCATTAGATCCTTAGGGTTGGAAACTACCATTGAGAGTACCACTGGTTAGAAAGGATTGGCAAGTTGAGAATTAATTAAACTAATTAAATTTGTTGAGATATAATGTTCTAATTAGTGGAACTTAGCTGGATATCTCATCATAACCATTGTTTCATAGTACCCAATTAATAACTTAAGTCATTACTTGGCTACTATAGAGCAACTACTATGACTTGATATCTCGTCAAGCTCCTCTAGTCATAACTATCATAAATCCATGGATTCAAGTATGTGTTGGGTAAAAATGTGGAATATATGTATGGTTAAGTACATATGTCATCTTATGATGACTACGGGAAAGGTATTGGAACCATAAATAATGTAAGTCATTTTGGAGATGCTTACTTCCCCTTAGTCACCCTAATTTGACATATCGGCACTTCCCCATGCAATCTAATCCAAATTAGTACCTAGTACACAACTTGAAAGTGAATTGATATACTTCAAATTAGTCCTAATCCAGATAACAAATTTTCAAGTGTAGGGTGAAACATGAATTCCAAATGATGATTATTTCATCATGGAATTGAACATGACATACTTGACTCAAAACATTGGCCAAAGTAACACAAGTTGTTGATTGTGTTATTATGATTTCACATAGATTTAATGATGTAAGATATTAGATGGGTAATTGGTAACAAACTCCCAAATATACACTTTAAATAATAACACTTGAATTCCCTTGAATAAATAAGGGAACCATAAGTATACTTAGTATACATATTTGAATAAATTGGACATGAGGGATCGGATTTAGTCTGACTCATACAACTACATAAGGTTTAGTTTTATATGATGGATTTACTAAGATAATGTTGTTTCTAAATTATGTTAATTTAGAATAATGAAACATTATGATATGAAAAAAATCCCTTATTTTTAAGTCTTAAACGAGTATGTTACACAAATTCCTTCTTTGCATACAACATGACCAAGTAATGTTCCAAAAGCTATAAATAAAATTAATTTATTCAAATTTAAAGCAACATGTTATTTTCTACATCATTCTAACATTAATTGTACCTTGGATATATACTTATTAAGAATACATAATATTTCCCAATGTATACACCCTAAAAATACCCATTACGCATTATAATCTTCGTAAGTGCCCATATCCTCACATAATTATTATACAACATTCACAAATAATATTTGGTATATTATTCACCCATATCCCACTTCTACGATTCATTTAACTAATTCTATTACACTCACTATACGTTATACACCCATTTGGCTAATCTAATTATCTATTTAAAATAAATAATAATCAATTATCTACTCACCGTCCATTCATCTCCCACTTCATTATCCAACTCACTCAAGTTGAATAAAAACTCCACTCAAGTTCTAGAATCCTAAAAACATGGAAGAAAATATGCACGTACAATTTGAAATAATTAAAGAGCCAGCTATAAACACTAAAATTGGGTCACACTCCCCTTGGTCCCCTTTCGAACAGCTAACTTAAACACTTTTACCTAACCATGACCCTCACATAACACATTAATATTAATTTAATCACTTTAATTAAATTAATATTCATCCTCACTTTATTCATTATTTAATTATCTTAATTAAACCAATTTCCACCTCACCCCAGCACCTCACCTAGACACCTCATTATAAACCTATTTTTAGTATCTATCTACTCACCATAACTAACTAAGACTTAGTTCAACCCTAAAAATCAATGCCTATTATTCCTCTAACCACATTCCCACTCATTAAAAAGATAACATCAATTTTGATCTACAAAAAAATGGAATAGACCTGGCCCAAATGATTAGGAAGATTTGTCATTTTTAGTAAACCTAGAGAATCCCACCTTAACCATGTCGGTCATCCTGAAACCGACGCCAGTCAACCCAAAACCATTGTCGATTACCATTTATTCACTTTGGTAACCTTGTTTGGGAGGTTGGCCGCATTCTGAAATTTTGGGAGAAAAAGGAGATCTGCATGCAAGCAAGAACCAGAGCTCTTTCGCACATCTAGGCAGCCATAGCCAACATCAAGACAGATCTAGAGGTATTGATCTCACGGTAGCATTTCAAGAAGCACCGCCGCAGCACCAAGCTCCATCCCACCAATCAATCATCACCACCACCCAGCCATTGGACCTGCAACATTAGTAAGTGTGTTTATCACTTGTTTTATTCCATCCTTGTTCTGTTTTAAAGGTTTTTGTCATCTTTTTTATCATTTTTTATTAGCATCTCCATTCCCCCACCATTCACTTTCCTACAAACTCAACCCTTCACCACCATACCATTTAATCATCTATACACAACCTTTATACATCTCTGAGTGTTCCTAAGATCCCCATAGACCTCACCATTCCCCTTTTATCTTTGTCTAACCTTATACCAATTTCCACAAATAGATCTTATTGAGTTCCTATCATCCCGACCATATTGACGCCGATTACCCATGACCTTTGTTGGTTCTCTCTAAACCGTCATCAGTTACATCTGACCAATACCGGTCTCTATGTTTTGGCCATCCTATCAATAACAGAACCTAAGAATCTTCACCCAAGCAACCTAAGTGACCCAGAACTTGACCCTAACCAGTACCAGAACCTTAACCAACTACCCCACCTCCAGATCTGATCATAGCCTAGCCTGTTATGTTAGATTTTCTTATTGTATTTAGATGAGATACCTAAATCATATCAATTACAGTAGGATTCTATTTACTTACGTTATTTCTTGCATTAAATTGTATTAAACAATGGGTTGAATACCATTGAGGAAGTATCACACTTCCTGGATCTAGCACACGCTAGGCATCCCACTGACATATATTATTTAATCCTCTTTTTGTGGTCTTGTTGTGTATTTTAGGTAGTTCCTCCTAGCCAAAAGGAAGCTCTCACAGTCAGCATTGGATCAAGAAGTCAGAATGCGTGCACACAACCTTCAAACCAACCACCACAAAAGGTATTCCTCCTTGGCCCACACCCTTATCTATTTCATCTAATAACTTAAAGAAAATGGTGAAACATTTTGGCATGCCCGGTGGAACCCTCTCTTGGGTTCATTGCATTTTCTTTAGATAGGGAAAACATTTTTGTGTGTTTCTTTCATTTCAAAAATTACACATTTAATCTTCTCCCTTGGTAATATTATTTTCTTCTAATTATCTAAATGACATTTGTCATTTGGGGCTTAAAATGAACCACTTCTTCTTTCTTGCATTGCATTAGTGAAAAAGCATCCCTCTTGCTATTCATCATTTTCTACATTGAATATCATATTTTGATTTGGTATTAAAACACTTTCATTGCATTATGATTTTGTGTATTATAGCTCACATTAAAAATGAGGGAAACCTATACGCTGGAAGTCATGCCCAGCTGATGGTTGACACAATTGAACCATAGAAAGCACTTGCTTCTCTCTTTCTCTTGCTAAACTACAAAAAAAATTGAATATACACACCTTCTTAAATGACATCTTACCTAGGAATTCCTGTCAACGATCACATGATCAGAGGATTGATAGGTAATCCCCAGCTGGTTATCTCTGTACAATACCCCATTAGAGGAAGGACCGTACCCACCATAACATAACCTGAAACCTCACCCTTTAGATTTCCTTTTTCGTAGGATGCCTTCCCAACCAAAAAATCTATTCCTGAATTCACATGTGTCAGTCATAAATAGCATAAGCTACAACAAATATAAAATTCACTTTTAGGACTATGTGTTTTCATAGTTTTTTGTTTGACTTGCATTTTGAGGTGAGAGGATACATTTTCTTCATCTTTATTTTTCCTTTCACACTCTCCATCATAGTTGGAGTATTCTGGCTTTCTATGAGTGTGTCAGGGCCTCATCCTATCATATCCAGGCTTCTGGGTTGATTCTTCATACAATCTAAATTCACAACACATAATTTTTCTTCATTCCTTAGATTTCACAGTAACCGGCATTGGTCCCATGATGGTCATCGGTTTACATCTAACCAGATCATCGGTTTACCAAACCGGCAGTTCCTTGTTCTGTTGGATCAGTCTATCTAGAGAACACTCATCTCACCTTCTTTTCTATCTAAAATTTTTTGTGTGTCACCATATACTCTCTGTATTCTGATCATAGTCCTCCAATACAGTCTCCATGTCTAACAATCACCAGTTTCTGATTTATTTGCTGAAACTGTTATTCTTCACAGTAACCGGCATCAGTCATACCTTAACTGATATCAGTTCTTGAAACTAACATCGGTTACCCTATTTTGATTTTTATCAAAATATTTACACAATTTTCCCCTCAAAATCTATTTGGTCCCATCTCTATTGTCCCACTATGTCATTTATAGAGTATAGTTCACCTAATTTACATTGATTCACATGGTGTTGACTCGTAGCCAAACTAATGCCCTTGTGTTTCACGCTAGCCATTAGCCACTCCCACCTAGTCCATCACTATCATCCATTCTGTCACCTATGGATTTGAATCAGCTTATCCCCATCACCACCGATGATGAGGATTTTATGAGACTCCTCGAACAGAAACCCATTGCCCTCAAGTACTACCTTGCTCATTCTTCCACCCAGGATTCCTCATGACAATTAATATAAAGCATGACCTGTATCTATCCCTCCGGCTCTAACCCCCACTTCTACATTAGCTAGAACCAGTTCAGCACTACCGTCATCCACTTTATCACCTGTGGTGTCTCAGCTAAATCCCACAATCACTATAACTGTAACATCTACGTCATCGACCACTCCCACGACATTGATTTTCCCTCCAACAACCCCTATGAGTCTAGCTCCATCTACACCCACCACTTCCCATATACTCATTGCATCATAACCACCTCTCAGTGTTGGAAACTTACACCCCTTTCCAAAACCTCATCCTTTATATCCCACAATCCTTACCCCCAATCACCACTAGAGTTGTTACAACTACCCCACCTCTATACACATACTACCAACAACCCCCGACCTCATCTATTACTTATGTTGGCTATGTGTCACCCACATCTATTCCTCCTGTGCAGTTCTCATAAGTAGCGCCACCATAATCCATCATACCACCTACCTCATACATTCAGCATCAACCCCATTTTTCTATAGGGGGACCCATTCATCCCAACCTACTAATGACCTCATTAAAATGATGATGGAGAAGATGCTGACCTTAGAAGCATCTGTTTCTGGATCCCGTAATTCTTTAACATATGATGAAATATGTAATGATCCTATCCATCCATCTATTCCCATTCGTCCTTACCCAGTGCATTGGGAAATGCCTAAATTTAATCACTTCAATAGTAAAGAAGACCCATAGCAACACTTGCAGGTCATTCAAACATGGGTGTTACCTAATCGCCCATGATGACGCTTTGCTCCTACAAACTTTCCCAATGTCCCTGAGAGCACCAGCATTAGATTGGTACAGTGGAATACCTCGACATTCTATTCATTCCTTTAATCAAGTATCCCAAGCTTTCCTAGATCATTTTTCAATCAATGTTACCAAGAAAGACACCATGACCGATCTCTATTCAACCGGGAGTATGAAGACGAATCTATCATAGATTTTGTTACCCGCTGGTGAAGTCTTATTAACCAATTGACATTCCAACTACCTCAGATTGAACTTATTGAGTTGTTCACTAGAGCTTGTGCCAGACACATCTCACCACCTCTGCAAGTCCAAACCTTCTGAACCTTTGATGAAGCGTTCACCATGGCCTGAAAACTAGAAATTTGTGTTATTGAAGAAAAGAAAATCCAATTACGGAACAAGAACACCCCATTCAAATCCAATGATTCTTATTCATCTTCAAAACCCCAAAATAACTATTCAAATCCCAAAGGATTGGCCAATGTGGTATTCCTCAAAGCGGGTCCACCTCATCCTTTTAATCAGGGTCAACCTTCTTCCAATCTTTCTCTTGTATAGGCTTTTCAGCTCCGACAGGAGCAAAAGAAGTACACTTCGATCAGAGAGCCCTATTCTTCGGTCTTGGAAAAAATTCTTAAATCTAGAGCCATTACACTTCCTCCCATAAAATCTCATACAGGTTTCGACCCCTCTCATCCTCTATGCCGGCATGGTATAAAGAGCACAACTACTGTAATTACCATCGCGTTAAAGGACATAGTGATGGTAACTACATAACTGTTTAAAAAAATTGTTCAAGAGATGATAGACAGACCCTGACAACCTCACCAGAAAATCATAATTTTCACATCTTCAAAAAATCATTCCCTAATCATAAATCATCATCTAATCAAAATAACAAACCTTCATCCAATGATAACAACATCCATGAGGTTCATGCAGTTTTTGATATCATGCCAACTGTTCCTCAAAACCTAACCTACTCAATCTATTGAGGAAATATTGGCATGAGCTCCTCCACCCATAAAGGAGCATACCTCTTCTACTCCTCCACCCATAGAGGAGTCCCCCTCTTCTACCCTTTCTCTCACAGAGGAATCCACACTTTCTACCGATGTCGTGTCATCGTCTACTTCCCAACCTTCTGAACCGTCAACACTTTTTATTTTCCCATCCACAAGAGAATCATCATCACCTTTTCCTCCACCGAGAGAGAAGTCTACCTCACCAGACCTATTATCTCTCCTACCCATGGGAGTTTCTTCAGACATGTCACTACCTATCAGGGATAATCCTCCCTTAGCATCCTAGAACCCTATTGACATGATATAAGATCTTTTACCTATAGAATCAAAGGCTAGCCAATTACCTATCTCACTAACATATTTTACAGGGATTTCTACCCAACCCACTCCATAATATTATTTAGTAATTACCATTTTCACAGTTGGTCAATCGTTTCGATTACGTTGGTCAATCCATGATCTGGGGATGTCTTCGGCTCCCCATTCTAACCTAGATGTAAATGTTGCATGAAGATACTTCCACGATATACCTAAAGGTATTTTTAGAAACAAAAACTACACTAACCATGTTGATTGAAATAGCTTACCCTTCATCATCCCTACCTTCATCCAAATGTTTACCCATCACTACAACTATTTTCAAACCTACAAACCTACCCACACTTATCTCCCCACCCATATCTAGACCCATCACTACTTTGGGTGTTATGCCGACATCAAGCCTTACTCACCCACCTATCAGATTAGACTTAGCCACATCTTCCAAATTCCACAGTAGCATTATCCTCCCACCTATAAAGAAAAACCAACCCTCTAGGCCATGAACACTGGTCTCGCCTACTACACCCTTGTCACCCTCCCCCCTTCCGTCCATCTTAGGGCCTCATCCATTAACCTTGACCAAACAATCTCACACCCAAATCTAGTCAAAAGCTAAACAACCTACTACTACATCAAGAGCCTTTGTTACACCTCAATCACCCAAAAACTAAGCTCCCTCACCCTCACCTATGTACTTCTTTCCACCTATACCTCCACCAGTTACTATAACCCCAAAATTTCCTATGTGACTTCAACCAATGCCACCTACCCAACCTTTACCAACCACCTCCATCACAACTCAGTTTCCCCCGTGGGTAACCCATCCTCTGCCACCATCTGATTTTCCTTCTACATCCCATACTCCCATGTCACCTTTACCCAAGAAGGTGCAACCCAAAGCTAAGGACCCGCTACCCTCCAATAAGGTAGTCAAGCCAACCAAACCTTCCATCACCAACTCTTCTACCCCACCTTTACCCAAATGGATGCTAGTAAGACCTAAGACCACTCCACATACCAAACTAGTAGACTAACCCATTCCCCCTCATGTAAATCCTCTTCCTTCACAATCAACCACGCCTATACCCAAACCCACACGCACCTCCCATTTCGATTCGTTAGCAGGGTACTAAGCCAACATTTTAACCAATCTCTTAGAGAATTTTGTTATCGAATTACCACCGCTTCAACCTTACGATCCTCTCAAATCAAAACCAAAAGGATTTGATGAAACCAAGATTTGTGCCTATCATCATGTGCCAGGACATGATGTTGAAAATTGTAAGGATTTGAAGACCGTTCTTCTTTAACTTTTTCCTCTTGAACAAAATGTCGACGATGAGGACCATGCTCCACCATCACCTATCTCCAAAAATCATCATCCTTTATCCATTCTATGACTATTATCTCCACCCCAAATGCCATTTTTGCCACCTCCAAAATTTAAGATCAACATGGTCTGTATAAGAGAGTTAGACAAACCACCACCCAAATTTTAATGTCCCCTACTCATTTCACAAGGCTCTTATCCACCACTAGGATTTTCCCCTCAAGCCATTATACCTTTCATGACACACCCTCTCCATCCACCTCCCCTCAGGTTAACATGGTTCACGTTGTTACCGTGCTTAGAAAGACAAAGGCAAAGAAAAAGCAACTAGCCCATCAACCAACCCTATACCCAATATACCATCTACACCCGCTCCCAAAATCATCATCTACAGACCTACATACCCTATCTCTGACGGGGTCACCCATCATGCAATGATAAAACAATTACATCAGTCTCCTCTAAAGATGTCTTTGTATGATCTCGTCTAGACTTCTGAATCCTATAGACAAGTCCTTATCGAGGTTTTACAATCCATTGACATTCTACCCAATGACCCCACACCAGTGGCCTTGATTATCACCTCTCACCATGTGGCCTCACTAACAAAATTAGATCCTCCTTCTACCCCAATGACCCCTCCTCACATCACCTCCCTCACCTTCTCTCAAGAGGATATTATACGTCTCCAGTTAGTTGACCCTAATCCCACCCTATTTATTTTTTTCTATATCAATAACATACATGTACGTTGCATCATGATTGATGGTGGTGCTAGCATTAACATCATCTCCTCCCACACATATAATCAAATACATATTCCTTCCAATTATATGCATAATAACCCAGTTATGCTACGCTCCTTCAACAATGCCATCACCTCCACCCTTGGCACTATTATCCTTCACATTCACGTAGGCCCTCGTATTGGCCTGGAATTATTCTACATCTTAGAGGGGAATTTCTAATACAACCTATTGCTCGGCTGACCCTGGATTCATGTCATGGGTTATTTCCCTTCAACTTTACATCGTTGTGTAAAATTCGGGCATGAAGGAAATAATTACACCATCCTTGCCTACCCGTTTCCATTCAATACCTGTAACACATTGGACCAAACTAATGATGTACTTGTACTATTCAAGGCATCTGTCACTACCCCCACTTCACCTTCACCCAAAATCCCATCCACCAAGGCTTCCACCACCTCTCCCATATCTAACCCTTCTATTCCTATGGCTGCCGCAACCTCTACAGCTAACTCATCTACTTCCCAATCATCTAGTGAGTCATATATCCCCACTACCCACATATCAACTACTTATCCCTTAGAAGGTGTTTTTCAATGCCTCACTCTGGGGGAGTACCACCTATACAATATCGACACATTACTCACCCCATAAGAGTATGGGAACCTGCGTCAGCACCCTAGTTATGACTACCGCGTAGGTGAGGTTTTTCCTTATGGTCCTCCCCACCTTTGCACTAATCTGACGTATGGGGGACTTGATATTTCCACTTATTCACCTAAACCTCCATCCAAAACATGACCATTTTCATTTGACTTACACTCCCTTACTAACCACCACTTCACTCACACTTTCCTCCACCATTTCTCATAGAAAGACTTTGGATTTGGTTTTTATGAACAGGGTCACCATACTGTCATCTCCTATACCACCTGTAAACAAAATGACCATAGTGGCATTGGATTTGATGCACCACCTCCCAAGAAGGCTCACATTGACCTCATTAATTAAGACAAACCTTATCCACCTCATTCACCCATGTCACCATCTTCACCCACGGAGTCCATAGATCCTGAATCTATTCCTCCTAACTTCTGTATTCATAAATACAATTCCCCTGGGACCTCTAACCTATCAACGTGATGGTGAGGCTCCCTATTCTCTCCCATTCTTGTATCATGACATGATCGATGATGATACACCTTCCATTAATGTTGTTCAATGTCAGAATGATGAGTCCATCCTCACCTACCTTGGTGTGGAAGATTGTTATATTCATCAGTCGCTACCTTCTGAGACACAAACCATGTTGAACGAATCAACCATTTAAATCAACACTAACACTCATGACAACCCAAACATTCTAAAGATAGGCCAATCTTTAGATTCTACTAAGCATAAATATTTTTCCTCTTTCCTTCGTGACCATAGCAATGTTTTTGTGTGGTCCTATGTTGATATGCTTGGTATTGACCCAAAAATCACGGTCCATAATATCGTAACCATTCCTGATGCCAATCCCATCAAATAAAAGTTGTGCGAAATGCATCCTTGCATTGCTCTTATGGTAAAAGAAGAGCTTCAGTGCCTTCTCTTAGTTTCCTTCATCCTACCCATTGACTATCCCCAATGGATTTCTAACATCATTCTTGTCATAAAGGTGATAGGGGGACTCCACATTTGCATGGACTTACATGAACTCAACCTAGCTTATCCCAAAGATTATTTTCCCCTACCAGGCATTGACCAACTAGTTGATCTCACCATCATCCATGAAATTCTATCACTCATGGATGGTTTCTCGGCTTACAATAAAATATTACTTACTCCAGAAGATCAACACTAGACTACCTTCATCACCCCTTAGGGGACCTTCTACTATCGAGTCATGCCTTTTGGCCTTAAAAACACTGGTGCTACATACCAACGAGCCATGACTTACATCTTCCATGACATCATGCATCACATATTGGAATATTACGTAGATGATCTTCTTTCCAAATCCAAACATCGAGTCAATCACCTGATCGTCTTTAAGGTCATCTTTGACCACCTCATCAAGTATTGTGTTTGTCTTCAACCAAAGAAGTAGGTCTTTATGGTAATTTCAAGAAAACTCCTTGGTTTCATCATTTGTTTGTGTGGTATAGAAGTCAATCCTGCTAAAGTAAAGGTTATTCTAGAAATTCCTCTGCGTACTAATCTTCGTCAACTTTGAAGCCTACAAGGTAAGTTACAATCCATTTGTCATTTTATCTTACAGATTTCCAACCATTATTAACCATTTCATCATCTTCTCAAGAATTAATTTTCATTCAAATGGGATGATGAATGCCATAAAGCCTTCGAAGCCTTAAAAAAATACCTTCTTCAAGCACCAGTGCTCATTCCTCCTAAGGATGACCAACCCTTTTACCTATATATTTCTGCCATTGACCATTCTTTAGGTGTCATGTTCACTCATCGCGATGAGAAACACAAAGAGAAAGTGGTTTATTACATAATCCATACCCTTATGGACTACGAAACTAGATACACCCACACCAAAAAACTCTACTTAACCTTAGTTTTTGTCACCACCAAACTCCGCCATTACCTCCTCAACCAAAAAACCTTTGTTTCTACCAATATTGACCCCTTACACTATATGTACACCAAACCCTATCAACATCAATGTGCCACACGTTGGCTTATGATTCTTTCTAACCTCGACCTTGAATTCATTCATCAAAATTCCATCAAGGGCCAAGCTATCGCTGACCAACTAGCAGATGCACCTCTTTCTAGAAATCAACCCTTTAACTTTGATTTCCTAGACAAATCCATAACTACCCTCCTTAGAAGAACCCACTTACCAAATGAAATTCTTCTTTGATGGATCTAAGTGTCATCGTGGAGGTGGGGTTGGTGTTATCCTCATTCCTCTTGATGGTGAACCTATGCCTTTGTCTTTAAAACTGAATTTTGATTGTACAAATAATATTGCCAAATAGTGAAGCACTCATATTAGGTCTGTAGTTTCTCATGCCTTAGATGTTAAGTCAATCAATATGTTTGGCAATTCCTAGCTGATCGTAAATCAAGTCAATGGTATATACCAGTGTCGTAATGAGATACTTAAAAATTATAAACATCATGTAGATATAATTTTCACCACCTTTGACCATTATGAACTTCAAACCACCCCACGTTCTACCAATAAATTTTTGGATACCATGGCTAATTTGGCTTCTTAGATACCCACTTCACCTTTCGACTCTAAAATATTTGTCACAATACAAAGGTTGCAATCAACCTCTTACTTACCTCGTGAGGTCTACTCTGTCAGAACCGTTACACCTAACCCACATGACCTTTGAATAAGAAGTTTGCAAACTATCTTTCCCTTTTCATTCTACCTATTGATCTCACTCGTAATGGACAACGTGCATTTCTTAAAAGTGTCTCTCGCTATGTGATTATGGTTGGTCTCCTTTATAAGCATGCTTTTGAAGGTATTCTCTTACGATGCCTTACCAGTTCTAAAATTCCCTATACCATCAAGGATGTTCATGATGGAATTTGTGGAGGCCACTTTAGTGGTTTAGCTGTTGCTAAACACATTATTCACCTTGGCTATTATTAGCGAACCCTAAACCATGACTGTTGTGACTATGTAAAACATTGTGTGAAATGCTAGCAACATGCTAATCTTCATCACACACTTATTCATGCCTTATTGGTTGTACAAAAACTTTGGCCTTTCTCTCAATGGGGCTTGGATCTTGTTGGTGATATCAATCCCCATTATTCACAATGTCATAAATGAATTGTAACTAATATTGAATATTACACTAAATGGGGTAGAATCCATCCCCCTAATTTATACAAAATCTGAGAAAATATGTGAATTCAACAACCATCACATTATTTTTCACTTTGGTGTTCCTCACCGTCTCATCACTGATAACGACAATCAATTCAAAAACCAAACCCTACTTAAGTTGTGTGAAAATTTTGGCATCCAACTTAGTTTCTCGTCACCTTATTACCCGCAAACCAATGGCCAAGCAGAATCAACCAATAAAACCTTAAACAAAATTCTTATGAAAGTAGTTGATGATGCTAGCAAGGATTGGAATTCACATATTATTTTCGATTTATGGGCTTATCACACTAGTATTCGCACTTCGACTACTGCCACAAGTTTTCCTCTGGTCTATGGTACCAATGTTGTCTTGCCTCTCGAATTCCAGATTCCATATCTCCTCATCTCACTCCAAGACATGCTCAATGATGATGGCTTTCTCTAGGATCATTTGGCACAACTTGATTTATTATATGAACGTCGTCTTAATGCTCTTGACCATTTCAAAATCTACCAAAAATGTATCAAATGTGCCTACAAAAAATGTTTCCATGAACAAATTTTTTTAGGTTGGTGACCTCATCTTGAAGGAAAATCAACATGTAACTAAAGAAGATAAAAGTAAATGTGGAAAAGTTGATTTCAATTAGCTTGGACCTTATATCGTTACCCATGCCTATGGATCAGGTGCTTATATTTTGTTTTCACTTGAAGGTAAACCCAAACCTGAGCCTCTCAATGCCTTGCACCTTAGACCATTTTATTGTTGACATCCAGTCCTATATCACTTTTTGTTAGATTGATCACTTGTCCCTTGAGTGTTGTTCACCTTCCATATTACCTATTTTTGAGGATTCACGACTAAACAAGAATCATGTGATTTCCCGTCACCTTTCAGCCTCACCTTCAATATAAGTACCATGGATCTACTCATATCATGATTCTCATGGATACTTTTCATCTTATTAAATATGGAATCCCATGGTCATTCATCACTCAAAACCACCTCTTTCATAATTCACCCCCGTGTACTATGGTTTTATCTTCTAAACAAGAACCTAACATTCCTCCATAGTCTTTTCCATGACTTAAACATCCAAAAACAAAAAGGGATTTAACACCTTGATTCAAACTTCCAGCAAAAGATGATTCCTTCAAAAAGGGACATCTCTTCTCTCTATTTCACTGCTATAAATAGACTGCTCCCTTGAAGGATAGCTATATAAAGTCATTGTGAAAAAGACAATAAAAATATTCAAAAGCTTCCCGCATTGATTAGCTTCACAAAGACCTCAAGGAGATAATATACTCATCCGATATAGACTTCCCACATCGATCAGTCTATTAAAAAAATTGATGAAGAAAATGATGAAATTTTTGTCATGGACTTTCCTATTTTTTACCCTAGGTTTCTTGCTAAGAAAAACATGTTGTCGTACACTAAGTTATGATAAACCACCCTCTCTCACCTCATTACCTTTTAATCCTAATTTATTTTCTACTCAAGGTACTTGCCATAACCATGAAATTTTGTGATCATGTGACTTTCTTCACCCTTAGAATAGTCCATTATGCAAATATTTTAGGGTCTTACTTTCATAATCCCATCTCAGGTTTAGTAGAATCATTAGGGTTGTTATTAATTAAGTGGCTCTTTTTCCACCTCTTACCATTCGCCTTTCTCATTATTTATTGATTATCTTATACAGGACCAGATCATCGACACCTATATTTAAAACAACTCAACCATGCCTATGACCTAACTCAATCATTCCTATGACCTACATTCAGCCATGCTTATAACCTCACCTTAACCATGCCTACGACCTAAACTCAACCATGCCTAAAAATTCACCACCCATTCCCCTTAATTCATCATATTCTTCCCTAGCTTATGGGAGAACTACATCGGCCTGAGGCCCCTTTTCGTTGGGGCTATGTAGGTAGCACTTCAATGGACTAGGGCCCTTGAAGGATAGCTCAGACACTCTTCACCACCCCCTTATCTCCCTATTCACATCCTACCTTAGTTTGTTTCCATTTGATAGCAACAATTGGAAATTAAAGCAAACAAGCAACAATTGATGAACATTTTTACCACATCATCACATCGTTCATTTATCATTTTCACATTTCCACTATAATAAATATTTAGAAACATAACATCTATATACATCATCATTATCTCCATCATGCCTATAACCTTACTCCATCATGTCTATGACCTGACTCCATCATGCCTAGTTGACTTATCTCAGCCATGCCTACACAACCTCAACTCAATCATGCCTAATTCACCTAGTTTCCATCACACACACATAATAATGGAGATTAGAACAAGTACACCATCCATAATATAAATATCATCATCTGTACAAATGAGACAAGTCATCGATCTCATACATAAAGGTATGTGTATACATACAATATACACTAATATACAATAATAGCTAAAATCACTATCATATACAAATATCTCACCAAATCTTCGGCACGCAGGCCAATAGTATATGATATGAAAAAATCAAAATCTCTCATATACATCCTCACTCATCTACGACATGCAGGTCGATATATATATCACAACAACACACAAAATTAGTGAAGCATGTGGGGCTATCAGTCATCTCCCCATATCAGATTTCCATCACATTTTTCTCATCTGTCGCCTCCTCCTGCCACTTCTCCCATGTGGCACCCTACCATAGCATCTCTCCACCCTTCATAGGTCTTGGATCCAGACCTCTACCTGGTACCTGTAGCTGGGTCAGACATCTGTGAGCTGGTAGCCTCTCACCTTGAACTTGTCTCATGGGCTGCACCGATTCCCCTGTACTCTCTAAACTATGAGTGAGAGATCTCAGTCCTCTCACTCAAGGCATTTCTGATGCCCTATACTATACATAGGAAGGGAAATCTATCCCAATGGGGCCAGTCAAATGATCCTAATAATATATGGCCTCACCTAGGACATCCCTGAATCTTAGCCATGGGTATTGTCTACGGTGGTGCCATCGGCCTCTAACCATGTACCTATACCATGGGACCCTGTCCTACCCCTACCTATAAAACAAGAACCTTGTCCCTGAGCCTGTGTAGGTTCCTGTGCCTATACCTGGGCCTGAAGGGCCACAATCTACGTGCTTGTGTAGTGGTCAACTGGCCCTACAAACCTACTACCTATTCAACTGTAGGGTAAGTCACCTGTACCCCCATCTCCATCCCCACCCTATGCGGGCACCTGTCACATGTGTTACCTAGGTCATGTAGGGCTACTACCTGTGTCTTGTAGTGTGGCCACCTATGCCTCTAACCCTGTCAGCTTCCCCTGCACTATCCCCAACTGTGTCACCAAGGTAGTCACCTGCCCCTGTAGGGCATCCCTTTGAACTATGATAGTGGCTAAGTTAGGCTGCCCTGGCCTCAGTAGTACTACCTGTAGATGTGCTTCCCACCACTATCTGTACCTATCTGCAACCCTGACATCATCAATCCTTTGGTCTACCACCTGCTCCTCCTTCCCTATAGGCACCATCAGCTGTGGTAGAGGTATAGGCCTCTCCACATCATCCCTCCTGTACTGTGGAAATGGTGGAGGTACATCTTGTGGCACCCTAAACTGTCATCTAACCCTATCAATAGGTATCATCACATGCTCTCCTGTAGGTCACACTTCCCTTATGTACCTTGACCAATAAGTACCCTTCATCACTTTCACCTAGCCATGTCCCCCTTCACCACACTAGTATTAATTTAATTAATTAAATTAAATTAATGCTTTACCCTCACTATATTTATTATTTAAATATCTTAATTTAAATAATATCCACACAAACACTTCACCCAGACACCTCATCAAGTTAACTCACCTTAAGACCTATTCTTAGCAAGTTACCATAACTAACTAAGACTTACCCAAACCCTAAAAATCAATGCCTACACTCCCTCTAACCACATTCTTGCATGCTCACAGAAGCTCCCAGTCTAATCTGTGGGATAATGACATGAGATCCAAGGAAATCAGGAGGATCTCCCCTAAGTTTGGAAAACCTAGAAAATCCCACCTTGACTGACGTCAGTTACCCCTAACCGCCACCGGTTAAGCCAGACCACCATCGGTTCCCCCTTTTTAACTCCTAAACTACCTTATTCTCAAGGTTGGAAAACATTGGGAGAAAGAAAGTTGATGAGCAAGAGTGAGATCTCAAAAAGATAGTGCATCTTCAGAGAGCCAATTCCAGCAAGAACTCACATCCAAAGAAGGAGATTGAACATCTTCTCCTGCACAGCCATCCCAGCCACATTCAGATCTACCCAAGCAAAAGAGGAGTGTGCATGCAGCCCATGCAGAAGCTTTTCTCCAGTTGGTGATCACTTGCAGCCTCCAAAACTCATCATCAACACCTCCATCCTTCACACACAGACTTCCAGAAATGACATCCAAGTAAGTATAATATCATACTTCCCTGGTTAATTCATTTCATCATTGTTTTACCACCTATTGTCCATCTTGCTCCTTATTGACCATCTCCAACATGTTGTACCTTCATAGACCCATCAAAACCTCGTAAAAACCTACCCTTGTCACCTAATACCTCCTCCCAACCAACTAAATCCTTTGTGTAATCACAAAGGGGACCAAAAACCCCATTCTGTGACATTCCCAGATCTCACAGTAACCTGCGCGGTTGTACCTAACTGCGGTCGGTCACCCCTGACCGAAACCAGTCTCTGTGTTTTCCCACATAGCCTTAAGAAGAGACCTATCCACCACATTTTACCTCACCCTCACTCACCTGTGACCTACCCAACACCTTCATCAGACCTGCAGAACTCAAAACCAACCCTTTGACCTGTGGATTCTATTCTAGCCTAGCCTGTTAGATTAGATCTGTTTCTTATTGTGTTTTAAGTGAGATACCTAAATCATTTTAAAATAACAATAGGATTTACTTTGTTTTCAACATTAATTTGTTTAAAACAGTGGACTGACAGCCATCTAGGAAGTACCATACTTCCCGGATCTAGCTCATGCTAGGCAGTTCACTACCCATATTGTTTAATGCTTTCTGGTGGTCTTGTTTTCATTACAGGTAGTTCCTCCTAGCCAAAAGGAAGCTCTCACGGTCAGCTATGGATTCAAAAGTCATACACATGCAACAACCCATCAACTGACATTTGAACAGGTATTCCTCCTATGCCCGTTACCCTATCTATTTCATCAACCATTCAAAGGAACAATCTAAGAAAAAGGTGAAACATTTTGGCACGCCAGTGGGACCCATCTGGGGTTCCTTGCATTTCATTCATTCCTAGGAAAAAATTCGTGTGTTTGTTTCCCTTCTAAAAGCATACACACTAATTTTCTTCCCTGGTAATCCACTCCTTCTTTTTAGTTTCTCTAAAGGAAACTTTTCTTTTGGTGTATTTAAAAGGAATCATCTCTTCATGTTTTCTACATTTTAGTGAAAGAGCATCCCTCTTCCTTTTCATCTATTTTTTTGTCATCGAATATCATACTTTCGATTTGGGTTTAAAATAAGTGCATTTCATTCTAATTTTCTGCATTAGCTCACATTAATTGAGGGCAACCTATACATTGGATGTCATTACCAGCTGATGGTTGACAAATGAATCATAGAAAAGCACTTCTATCCTTTTCTCTTTCTCTGAGTCTTACCAAACCACACAAAAATTCAAATACATACATTCTTAAACAACATCTTACCTGGAAGAAGCTGTAGGTGATCACACGATCATGCGACATAGTGGGCACCCAGCTCGCTGCTCTGTCGAGTCATACTTCAGAGTAGCCCACCCCCACCATAACAAACTTGAAACCTCACCCTTTAGATCTCCTTCTTTGTAGGAAGCCATCCTCACCAAAAAATCTACTTCACAATTCATGTGTTAGTCCCTAAATAGCATAAGCTGAACAAACGTAATAGAATAGGCACTCTAGGAACATTCTTTCTTAGTGTTCTGTCTGATTTGCATTTTGAGGTGAGAGCTTTTGATCATTATTTTTGTATTTCCTTACACACTCCCCATCATAGCTGGTGTATTCTGGCTCCACCTGAGTGTGCCTAGGCCATATCACCATCATTCCTAGAATTTTGGGTCTGATTCCACTTCAAATTCTAATTCACAACCACTTTTTCTTATCACTGTTTCAGTTTCACAGTGACCATCATCAGTTATGACCGGTTACGCTCAAGCGACGTTGGTTCCAGGTCCTTTTACTAACCTATTCAAAAGGACAGTTCTCACTTCACTTTTCTCCATTTCCCATAGTCTCTGTTACTATCACCTTTTCCATTGACATTTTACACATCCCCAGATTTGACATACTTGTCATATTTTTCCTTCTGCCTCACTGATTACTCACTTGCCTATTTCCCACAGTAACCGGCAGTGGTTACCCCTGACCGATGTTGGTTTTCCCTAACTAGCATCAGTTACCCTATTTCACATTCCACTCACCATTTGTTACTTCATCCATTTTTTTTATCACTAGATTTACCTGCTCCTGCTATTTTCTGTATTATTTACAGAGAAGCAGCCCCACCTGATCAGTACCGGTTCACATGGTACTGACCTGAAGACAAGCAAACGCCCTCGTGTTCCATGCTAGTCGCCAGCCACTCCCACCTAGTCCTTCACCACCCTCTATTCTATCACCAGCCATGGACCCCATCTAGCCTACCAATATCACTACTGGAGATGAGGAGTTTACATGACTCCTTGACCAAAACCCTGCTGCCTTACAGTTTTACCTCTCCCATTCGTCCACTCGAGATTCCTCAGGTTAGTTGATATACGACATGCCCATATCTATCCCCCGACACTCGCACCCACTTCTACCTCAGCCCCATCTGGCTCCGTGCTACCCGCTTCCACTTTACCCCCAGTCGTTTCGCAGTTAGGTCCTATACCCGCTATGACTGCCATGTTTGTTACCCCTATAGCATCCATTACATCTACCATACCCTTCAGCGACTACCCCAAATACAACTTCATCTACCCCTCATGTCTCATACATACCTGTAGCTACGTTCCCACCTCCAGTTGGTGACCCCTACCCCATTTCAGAACGTAGTTCTTTCCATTCCACAATCACTAGCCCCTATTGCCACTAGGGTTACCATAACCCTTCCTCCCCCGTATACATACTACTAACAACCGCATGTTTCATCTATTGTTCATTCCAGGTACGTACCCCCTCTTTCATTGCCTTCTTCTTCACCACCTTACATGGCAGCCCCCTACACTAGAATGTCACACCCACTATACACCCAAAATCAACCTCCTCATGCTATAGGAGGCATCCAATCATCACAACCCACCAATGACTTAATTAGATTGATGATGGATAAGATGAAAACACTGGAGGCATCAGTTTCTGGCTCCCACAACACTCTCACTTACGATGAGATTTGCAATGAGCCTATTCACCCATCCATTCCCATCCATTCATACCCTGTGCATTGGGAAATGCCTAAATTCAACCGCTTCAATAGTAAGGAAGACCCACAACAACATTTGCACTCGTTTAAACACAGATGTTATTTGATTTCTCATGATGATGCCTTACTTTTGAGAACTTTTCCCATGTCCCTCACTGGACCAGCATTAGATTGGTATAGTGGGTTACCCAAACACTCCATATTTTCATTCAATCAGGTAGCCAAAGCTTTCTTGGATCATTTTTCTATCAACATCACCAAGAAAGTTACCATGACTGATCTATATTCCACACGTCAATACGAGGATGAATCTATCATAGATTTTGTCGCTCGCTGGCGCAGCCTGATCAATCAACTTACCTTTCAACTGCCACAAACTGAACTCATCGAGCTCTTCACTTGAGCTTGTGCCAGACATATCTCCCCAACCTTGTAGGTCCAAACTTTCAGAACATTCGATGAGGCATTTACTATGGCATGAAAGTTAGAAATTCGGGCTATTGAAGAGAAGAAAATCCAATTACGAAATAAGAATTCGACATTCAAGTCGATTGAAACCTCTTCTTCTTCTAAACCACCAACCAATTATTCAAAGGCTAAAGGTACCACTAATGCAGTGGTACTCAAGGCCGGCCCATCTCATCCATCCAATCAAGCCACACCCTCATCTAATCTATCACCTGTACAAGCTTTTCGATTCAGACAAGAGCAACAAAAATATACCCCAATTGGGGAACCTTACTCTTCTATTTTAGAAAAGTTGATCAAAGTTGGTGCCATCACCCTTCCACCCATAAAACCACACACTGGTTTCGACCCTGCTCGCCCCATGCCCGTGTGGTATAAGGAACAAGATTTCTATAACTATCACCATGTAAAGGGTCATAGTGATGGAAACTGCATCACTTTTAAGAATATTGTCCAAGAAATGCTCGAGAAAGGTGAGTTGACTGTGGATAATCCCAATGCCACCCCTAATCAAAATCTACAAATCTTTAAAAAACCATTTCCCAATCATGCCCCTTCATCCAATCAAAATAGGTGAGACATCCACTCACGATACCCATACTCGTGAGGTTCATGCAATCTTTAACGAGGTACCTGTCGCATCTCAATTACCTCACATCCCTTCCATAGAGGAAATCCTAGCCCGAAACCCTCCTTCCACATCTGACCTAACCATCACTGTTCCTTCACCAATAGAGGAACACCCTTCATCTCCTACAGAGGAGTCTTCTACTGACATTGAGACCATCTCTCCCCTAGCTTCTCCACTCAGTGAACCTTTACCTACCGTAATTCCTCCACCCATAGAGGAGCACCCATTACCTCCTCCACCCACAGAGGAGCACCTATCAGTTCCTCCACCCACAGAGGAGCTCCCATCATCTCCTCCACCCATCATAGACCCAGTAGAGATACCTTTACCTCGTGGTGAACATTCTCCATCTGCTACCTGACATCCAACAGACCTACTTTCAGCTCTCTTACCCACGGAAGCTGAAGCCGGCCAATTCCCCATCTCCAAGATTCATTTTACGGGAATTCCCATGAGGTCCTCACCAACTCCACCCACAAATGTGCCATTCTCATGTTTGGTTGATCACTTAGAGTATGTGGATAGAGCCTTGTTATGGGGGCCTCTTACTCCCTGTCTCAACACAAATGCAGAAATCCCTCGATGACACCTCCACCATCTACCCAAGCACACTTCCACCCATCAAACCACATACAACCACTGTTGTTGCAACCCCTTCCATGATATCATTAGCACTCACACCACATCCTTACCCATAACCTGACCTATGCCTAAACCTAAACCCATACCTACAACATTTACCTCCACTAAACCTATTACCACTTTAGGGGTCACCCCAACCACTAGCCTTACCCATCCGCCTATTAAACTAGATTTAGCTACATCCTCCAACATTAAAACCACACCTACTCTGACACCCAAACTAAAGAAACAAACTCATCAACCTCATACCCCTACCACATCAATCACACCCACACATGTCCCATCTGCCTTCAGACCTCAGCTGCCCAATAGGGTTAAGCACCCCTCACCCAGTCATAACCCAATAACCCAACCACCCATTCCGAGCCTCACAAATTTCTAACCTACCCAGGCACACAACATGACTCATACCCACACCTGTAGTCTCTTTACCACCAATACCTCTGATACCTTCAGCCATTGCTTCACTACCTACTACACTTCAGTCATTTCCCTCACACCCCAAGCACGACCTGCATCATCTACCTTCATAGCACCCCTGTTATCCCCATGGGTAACTCACCCTCTTCCTCCATCTACTTTCCCTCATAGACCTCGTACGCCCACATCACCTTTACCCAAGAAGGTGCACCCCAAAAACAAAACCCCATTTCGCACAACAAGGTAATCAAAACAAAACCACACCCTCCTACCCGTCCATCTACTATACCCCTACCCAAACGAACCTGACAGATACCTCAAACCACACCGGCACCTAAATCCATAGCTCGACCCCTTCCTACAAATCCACAAACAATTCCCTAACAACCAACCACACCTACACCCAAACCCACGTTCACTTCCCATTGTGATCCACTAGCAGGGTCTTATGCCAAAATTTTAAACAACCTCCTTGAGACTTCTGTTATCACATTACCGCCACTTCGACCTTATGAACCCCTCAAACCCAAGCCAAAAGGGTTTGATGATACCAAAATTTGTGCATACCATCGTGTCCCAGGGCACGATGTGGAGAACTGTAAGGCCTTGAAAACTATCCTTATCCAATTGTGTCCACCTGAAACCAACTTTGATGATGATGACCTTCTTGACGAGGACCCTGTTCACCTACACCCCCTCTCACATTATCCACTCAACAACCACAACCTCCACCCTCACAGCTCCCAGAACCACACACAAAATTTGAAATTAACATGGTTCGCATCAGAGAGCTTGCCACACCACCACCCAAATGTCACTGCGCCCAACTGACCTCACAGGGATTTTCTCCTCCTGTAGGTTTTTTCCCTTCATGTCATTATACCACTTACCCTACACCCTCTCCATTTGACAAATTCCCTCAAATCAACATGGTACATATCACTACACGTGCGTAGAAGGGTAAAGAAAAGGTCAGCTGACCCACCATCCAATCCTATACCCAACATACCATCTGCACCCATACCTAAGATAACTATCCGTGGCCCCACATACCCCATTTCTAATGGTGTCACACATCACACCATGCTCAAACAATTACACCAATCTCCACTCAAAATGTCCCTATATGACCTCATCCAAACCTCAGAATCCCATCGGCAAGCCCTCATGGAGATTCTTCAATCTATCGAGGTTTTACCCAATGACCCTACACTCGTAGCCTCCATTATCACACCCCATCATGTAGCATCCCTCACCAAATTACCACCTTCATCTTCACCTCACCTTGTTAACCAAGTGGCCTCCCTTAGCTTCTCAGAGGAGGAGATTGTGCCATACCAAAATGAGGACCCGGACCCAACCCTCTTCATCTCTGTTCACATTGATGACATACGGGTACGTCGTGTGATGATTGATGGTGGCACTAGCATTAACATCATTTCATCCCATGCATTTTCTCAAATGCACATACCTGACAATTGCATGCACAAACATCTGGTCATGTTGCGTTCATTCAATGACGCTATCACCTCCACACTAGGCACTGTCATCCTTCACGTTCGTGTGGGCCCTCACACTGTTCCAGAATTGTTTTATGTTTTGGAGGGGAATTCCAATATAACTTGTTGCTTGGTAGACCCTGGATCCATGTCATGGGTTGCGTTCCTTCCACTTTGCATCATTGTGTAAAGTTTGAACATGAAGGACACACTTATACCATTCTAGCTGACCCATCACCTTTTAAAACATGCAACATGCTTTACCGACCCAATGATGTACTCATACCTGTCACGCCATCTACCTCTGCACCTACTACCACTTCACCTACACCTCCACCTACCAGTACAGTCACTACCTCAACCACACATACCTCCTCTATTCCTATAGCCCCATTAGCTCCCCAATCCATTAACACCACCTCCACATCGACCTCTGACACATCATCCATACCAGCTACCCACATACCAACCACTGATCCCTTGGAAGGTGTTTTTCAATGCCTCACTCTGGGGGAGTACCACCTATATAGTGTCAACACATTCCTTACTCCACATGAGTATGGAAGCCTTCACCAACACCCTCGTTATGATCACCATATCAGAGAAAGCCTCCTTTATGGTCCTCCTCATCTTCGTACTAGTCTCACCTATGGGGGACTTGATACTACTACCTACACACCTGAACCACCATCACAACCCCACCCATTTTCTGCTGACTTCCAATCACTTACCAATCACCATTTCACCCACACCTTCCTACACCACTATGCGTGGAAGGGTTTTGGTTTTGGCTTCTATGAGCAAGGCCGCCATACCATTATTCCATGTACCACCGCAAACACAATGACCATAGTGGTATCGGCTTCCCCAAACCTCCTACCAAACAAGCCCGCATCAAACTCATTACAGACCCTAGCCCTTCTCCACCTTCATCACCACTCTCACCAATGGAGTCGATAGATCCTGAATCTATCCCTCCTAACTTTTTTTTTTCATAAACACCATTTCCTTGGGGCCTCTAACTTATCAACGTGAAGGCGAGGCCCCTTCCACTCTCCCATTCCTGTATCCTGAGATGATCGATGATGACACACCAACCATTAACATCATTCAATGTCAGGATGATGAATCCATACTCACCTACCTTGGTGCAGAAGACTCATATATTCATCGGTCGTTACCATCTAAGATGCAAACCATGTTGAATGAATCGACTATTGAAATCAACATTCATACTTAGGATGACCCACACATCCTAAAGATCAGACAATCTTTAGATGCTGCTGAACAGGAAGCCATCACTTCTTTTCTCTGAGAGCATAAACACACTTTCACTTGGTCTTACACAGACATGCCCGGTATTGACCCCACCATAGTGGTCCACAATATCGTAACCATTCCCGATGCCAAACCTATCAAACAAAAGCTAAGGAAGATGCACCCTCGCATTGCCCTTCTCGTCAAAGAAGAACTTCAACATCTTCTTTCTATTTCTTTCATCTTACCCATTGATTATCCCCAATGGATTTCTAACATCATCCCTGTCACTAAGGTGATAGGGGGACTTCGTATTTGCATGGACTTCCATGACCTCAACCTTGCCTACCCAAAAGATGACTTTCCCTTGCCCGGTATTGATCAACTGGTAGACCTTACCATGGGTCACAAAATGCTCTCGCTCATGGATGGTTTTTCGGGTTATAACCAAATTTTGCTGCCCCAGAAGATCAGCACAAGACCACATTCATTACCCCTTGGGGGACCTTCTGCTATAGAGTCATGCCTTTTGGCCTTAAAAATGCTGGTGCTACATATCAGCATGCTATGACTTACATCTTCCATGATATCATGCATCACATATTGGAAGATTATGTGGATGATCTCTTGGCTAAATCTAAACGTCGCGCCGAGCACCTCGCTGTCCTCAAAACCATCTTTGATCACCTTATTAAATATTGCATCCGCCTGCAGCCTAAAAAGTGTGTCTTTGCGGTTCTCTCAGGAAAGCTCTTGGGATTTATCATTTCCTTACGTGGTATAGAAGTTGACCCAGCTAAAGTCAAGGCCATTCTGGAAATGCCTCCACCCACTAACCTTAAACAACTTCGTAGCCTGCAAGGTAAATTGCAGTCCATTCACCAATTTATTTCCAACTCTCCGATCTGTTGTCAACCATTTCATCATCTGCTTAGGAAGGATGTCTCTTTCAAATGGGATGATGACTGTCACAAAGCTTTTGAGGCCTTAAAACAATACCTTCTCCAACCACCCATCCTTATCCCACCTAAAGACGACCAACCTTTTTACCTATACATATCAGCTACCAATCATTCCCTAGGAGCAATGCTCGCTCATCGTGATGAACAACATAGGGAGTAGGTGGTTTATTATATAAGTTGTACCCTTCTGGACTACGAAACCTGATACACTCACCCTGAAAAACTTTGCTTAGCCTTAGTTTTTGTTGCCACCAAACTCTGCCATTACCTACTCAACCACAAAACCTATGTCGTAACCAACACCGACCCTTTACACATCATGTATGCTAAACCTTATCAAAATCAGCACGTACCCGTGATGGCTTATGCTTTTAGCTAATCTTGACCTCGAATTCATCCACCAAAAGTCCATTAAAGGCCAGGCTATCGCTGACCAACTGGCTGACACACCTATTTTCCAGGGACCAACCCTCTAATTTTGACTTCCCCCGACGAATCCATTGCTAACCTCTCTTTGGATGACAACCCTTACCAAATGACCTTATTCTTCGATGGTTCCAAATGTCAGCATGTGGGGGTGGTGCAGGCATTATCCTCATTCCTCTTGATGGTGAACCCATGCCCTTATCATTTAAACTCGACTTCGAATGCACCAACAATGTCACTAAATACGAAGCACTCGTATTGGGTCTCATGACTACCTATGCCTTAGACGTTAAGTCCATTAATATCTTTGGTGACTCTCAACTGGTAGTAAACCAAGTCAATGGTGTTTATCAGTGTCATAATGAAATACTTCAAGAATACAAGCATTACGTCGGCATCATGTTGACTACCTTTGACCGCTATAAAATTCAAACCGTTCTGTGATCCACCAATAAATTTGTGGATACCATGGCCTACCTCACTTCTCAAATACCTGCTTCACCTGATGATTCAGACATCTTTGTTACCATAAAATGCATACCGAGACCTTCTTATAAATCTTGTTGTATTAACCTCATCCTCACTACCTCACTGAACACACCAGATCTTTGGTATAAGCAGCTTGCGGACTACCTTTCCCTTTCTATTTTACCTCCTGATCTCACACGTAATGGACAACGTGCCTTTCTCAAACAGGCCTCTCGTTATGTTGTCATGGGTGGCCTTCTCTATAAACATGGCTTTGATGGTATTCTCTTACGATGCCTCACCAGCTCTGAAATCCCTTACACCATTAAAGAAGTTCATGATGGCATATGTGGAGGCCACTTTAGTGGTCTTGTTGTTGCTAAGCATATTCTTCACCTTGGCTATTACTGGCCGACCCTTAACCATGATTGTTGTGACTATGTCAAACACTGACATGAAATGTCAACAACATTCCAACCTTCATCATACACCCAGTCATGCCTTACAGGTCACTCATGACCTTTGGCCCTTCTCTCAATGGGGTTTGGATCTTATCGGAGAAATCAATCCTCATTCTTCCCAATGCCATCAATGGATTATAACTGCTACCGAATACTACACCAAATGGGTAGAAGCCATACCACTTATCTCCATGAAAGCTGAGAAAATATGTGAGTTTATTAACCATCACATCATTTTTCACTTTGGTGTCCCTCATCGCCTCATCACTGACAATGGAAAACAATTCAAAAACAAAACACTACAAAAACTTTGCGATGCCTTTGGCATTCAGCTTAGTTTCTCCTCACCTTATTACCCACAAACCAATGGCCAAGCCGAATCCACTAACAAAACCCTCAATAAAATTCTCATGAAAGTGGTTGACGATACTGGGAAGGATTGGCATACACACATTCCTTTTGCTCTATGGGCATACCGTACTAGTATTCACACTGCCACTGCGGCTACACCCTTTTCACTGGTCTATGGTACAGAGGCTGTTTTACCTCTCGAAGTCTAGATCCCCTCACTCCGCATTTCTCTCCATGACATGCTTACTGATGATGAATTTCGTCAGGACTGCTTGGCACAACTAGAGTTATTAGATGAACATCATCTTAATGCTCTAGATCACCTTCAAGTCTATCAAAAATGCATCAAGCGTGCCTATGACAAACATGTTCATGAACAAACCTTTCAAGTGGGTGACCTTGTTTTGAAAGAAAATCAACACGTAACCAAAGTGGAGAAAAGAAAATGGGGAAAATTTGCTCCTAATTGGCTTGGACCCTACATCATAACTCATACCTATGGATCAGGTGCCTATCATTTGTCCTCACTTGAGGGTAAACCTGAACCTGAGCCCCTCAACACATTACATCTTCGACCATTCTATTGTTGACTCATTGTCCTACCTCACCCTTTGTCTCTTTACAGGCTCACCCCTTGAGCACTATCCACTTCATACACCTCCCTAATGATTAAACAAGAATCATGTGAGTACCCGTCACTTGTTATCTACTCTTGAATATGTGCACCACAACACTGCACATAGCATGATTCTCATGGATACTTTTTGTCTATCTTTAGATGAGATCCCATGGTTGTTCCACCTTTCCTTTTGAACAAGAGTCCTATCCTTCACCTTGGTCTTGTCCATGATTTCAAAGACCTCCAATGGGACCAAACTCCTTGAGTCAAACTTCTAATAAAAGATGACTCCCTCAAAAGGACATCTTCCTCTTGACCAAATTGCTACTCTAAATAGACTGCTCCCTCGAAGGACAGCTATGTGAAGCTTTCAAAAAAAAAAGAGAATGAGAGAAAATGAAGCTTCCCGCATCGATCAACTTCACAAAGACCTCAAGGAGTACCATATTATTTATCCCATATAGACTTCCCGCATCGATCAGTCTATCACAAGAAACTAAAATTTTTAGTCATGGACTTGCCCATTGTGCCCTAGGACCTCTTGCCCAAAATACCTCTCACTCAAACATACCAAATTAACTACCTTTTCCCACTTACCATTTCTACCCTCATTTCCTCAGTTTCCTCAAGGGACATCTTGGAATTTAGACATTTGGTGATCTTGTGACTACCTTCATCATAGAACCGTTAATCATGTGGTGTCTTTTGGGTCTTGTGTTTATCACCTCCTCCAAGGTATGATCTACTCGGTAGGTTCCTACCCAATCAGGTGGCTCTATGGCCCCCTCTTACCTTTTAAACTGTCTTTGTTTACATTCTGATTACCTTATACAGGACTTGGTCCTCGTCGCTCACCTTTGGGGGTAGCATTCCCCTTTCACCATAATCACCTTCACCTGCATCATTTTACCTATAATCTACCCACACTCATTAAACCTAAAACCCACTACATGCCTACAAACTTACTAACTCATTTTCATCTTTCTTCCCTAGCTTATGGGAGAACTACATCAGTTTGAGGTCCCTTTTCACTGGGACTATGTAGGCAGCACTTTTAGGGCATGGGGCCCTGGAAGGTTAGCTCGACCACTCTTTACCCTAACCATTTTCCCCACCTTTACCTGATTTCCTGTTCCTATCAAAAACCTCAACATTTGAACCATATCCCACATACCCTTTACTAATTATTTTATTTCACATTTTCATACATTAGCATTTTTCACATTTTTACATATCTCATGCATTTACATTGCCATTTATGCCGAAATAAACATCCATTATCACCACTCAATCCATTCCTAAACTGACCATCGATCCATGCCTAAATTGACTCGATCCATGCCTAAACCGACCTGACTCGATCCATGCCTAAACCAAAACTCAATCCATGCTTAAAATGAAACTCAATCCATGCCTAACACCGACCTGACTCAATCCATGCCTAAAGTAACCTAAAACTCATATCCATGCCTAAGACTCACCTAAATCGATCCATCTCCTAATATACATGACGATCCATGCCTAATGTACCACCTCGATCCTAAATGTATCCTAAACTAATGAACACCTGACTCGATCCATGCCTAAAAAACCTGACTCGATCCATGCCTACAACCAACTTGACTCGATCCATGCCTGTAGACCGGTATCTCAATCCATGCCTAAAATGACCTGACTCGGATCGCATGCCTAGCTCATCTATTTTCCATCCATATCATAAGTAAAGTAAAACTCATAGGTTGGTATCACAACAACATCACCTGAATATCATCTATCTCCTCATATATACATGTGTGTCTCCATACAATGTACACCCGTATCACATAAAGGTGTATCTCAATAAACATGCCTGTCTCTCATCTATCATCTCAAAAATGTCAGCACGACAGGCTGATATGCTATAAATAATCATGCACTGCTCGCAGGTCACCCATGTACTCACTATAATGGCAATACAAAAATGTCTTCCTAGGCCAGTATCTTGTCAAAATATTTACCCTTTCTCTCTGCTGTCCTTTTCTAATTTTCCACCCCCCATTACTGACCCCTACTGGACCGATATCTAATGTTACCATTGACACCTCTATTCTCCCCCTACCGCCACACCTACACTCATTGGTTCACCTCCATTGTCGACGTCTGCTTTACCCCTATTTACCTCATGCCTTACCTATCTCTTTTTCCCTCCATACACCTACCTGGACCACTTTACCTTCACCTCTGGCCCTCTACCCTCTTCAACCTCCTCACGCCTGTTGTTGGCACCTGATTATTTTACCCCTACCCTCGGAATTACCCATGTTTATGATCTCGATATTTGGACCTGGACCACCGCTAGTGACCTTTGACCTCATGTGTTTGTTATACCTTGTGGCACTGTTACCTGTGTTGTTGACCTAATGACCTTACCTAGCCTATTGTCCATGACCGTTTATCCTGACCCTACCTTTGGTGTACCAGAACATACCTAAACGTTCCTGCACCTAACCTACGTTGTGTTTCCTAACCTTATCCTATACCTTGGATACCAGATTCACTTCACCCTTGTTTGGATAAACCTATCAACTTTAGATGATGTAGAGTTTACCTGCTCTTCATCCTGGTAGTGTGTTGCAGTTTATACGTGTGTGTGTGTTTGACTGTTACTACCTTTGACCCTGACCCATTACCTAGATTTCCCAAGTAGACCTTTCACCCTCTTCCCCTACACCTGTTTACCTTTTTCTTCACATTTACCTTTTATCAAACCACTCACCGCTTCAGTCGGCAGTTGCTTCGTCAGTTCATGGTTTGAGGGGGATCACCTTCACCCACACATGGGGCAACCACACCTTATTTTTGTTAGCATCACTTACCAATACAAGCCACGCAACAAAAAGGGGAAAAATATAAACACTAAAATTAGGTCACACTCCCCCTTCCGTACCTCGACCAATAAGTACCCTTCATCACTTTCACCTAGCCATGGCCCCCTTCACCACACTAGTATTAATTTAATTAATTTAATTAAATTAATGCTTTACCCTCACTATATTTATTATTTAAATATCTTAATTTAAATAATATCCACATAAACAGTTCACTTAGACACCTCATCAAGCTAACTCACCTTAAGACCTATTCTTAGCAAGTTACCATAACTAACTAAGACTTACCCAAACCCTAAAAATCAATGCCTACACTCCCTCTAACCACATTCCCACATGCTCACAGAAGCTCCCAGTCTAATCCATGGGATAACGACATGAGATCCAAGGAAATTAGGAGGATCTCCCCTAAGTTTGGCAAACCTAGAAAATCCCACCTTGACCGACGTCGGTTACCCCTAACCGCCACCGGTTAAGCTGGACCTCTGTCGGTTCCCCTTTTTAACTCCTAAACTACCTTATTCTCAAGGTTGGAAAACATTGGGAGCAAGAAATTTGACGAGCAAGAACAAGATCTCTAAAAGATAGTGCATCTTTAGAGAGCCAATTCCAGCAAGAACTCACATCCAAAGAAGGAGATTGAACATCTTCTCTACACAGCCATCCCAGCCACATTCAGATCTACCCAAGCAAAAGAGGAGTGTGCATGTAGCCCATGCAGAAGATTTTCTCCAGTTGGTGATCACTTGCAGCCTCCAAAACTCATCATCAACACCTCCATCCTTCACACACAGACTTCTAGAAATGACATCCAAGTAAGTATAATATCATACTTCCCTGGTTAATTCATTTCATCATTGTTTTACCACCTATTGTCCATCTTGCTCCTTATTGACCATCTCCAACATGTTGTACCTTCATAGACCCATCAAAACCTCATAAAAACCTACCCTTGTCACCTAATACCTCCTCCCAACCAACTAAATCCTTTGTGCAATCACAAAGGGGACCAAAAACCCCATTTTGTGACATTCCCAGATCTCACAGTAATCGGCGCTGGTTGTACCTAACCACGGTCGGTCACCCCTGACCAACGTTGGTCTCTGTGTTTGCCCACATAGCCTTAAACAGAGACCTATCCACCCCATTTTACCTCACCCTCACTCACATGTGACCTACCCAACACCTTCATCAGACCTGCAGAACTCAGAACCAACCCTTTGACCTATGGATTCTATTCTAGCCTATCCTGTTAGATTAGACCTGTTTCTTATTATGTTTTAAGTGAGATACCTAAATCATTTTAAAATAACAATAGGATTTACTTTGTTTTCAGCATTAATTTGTTTAAAACAGTGGATTGACAACCATCTAGGAAGTACCATACTTCCCGGATCTAGCTCATACTAGGCAGTTCACTGCCCATATTGTTTAATGCTTTCTGGTGGTCTTGTTTTCATTACAGGTAGTTCCTCCTAGCCAAAAGGAAGCTCTCATGGTTAGCTGTGGATTCAGAAGTCATACACGCACAACAACCCATCAACTAAAATTTGAACATGTATTCCTCCTATGCCATGTTACCCTATTTGTTTCATCAACCATTCAAAGGAATAGTCTAAGAAAAAGGTGAAACACCATCGAGCAACTGTAGCTCATGCATCTCCTCATCATTCTACCTATATGATGGGAATCCCACATATGGCCCCTAAATGATGTCCACAACCCACTCGACGCACACACACAATGTGCTCATATGCCCAACAATGTAGTAGGAATGTGAAGCACAGGATGAACCATCGTAATAACCCATAGGCCCATAACTCTTTATATAGCTACACCAAGAATGTTGGTGCCCATGTAAACCAGGTCTTGTCTTGCATCATGTCATGAAGAACACCCATCAAATCCCATGGGAATCTCCCACCCTTTGCATTTGGTAGTGTAAAACAACAAACTACCTCTATCATTAACACCACTAACCTCATCTCCTCCAGATGGGCTTGGTACATATCTCCATAACTCAGACTGGTGTTATGGAACCTCAACTTTGTCAACCCCTCTCCAAAAACTGTCAACATCAACTCCTCATATGCATTTGATCAAATCGAATACACCTACGTCCCTAATATCAATAGCCACAGGATCCTATAAACATCTTGCAAGGTGACGGTCATCTCACATGTCGAAAACTGAAATGTTTTGGTCATTGAATCCCATCTGTCAATGAGGGAAACCTCTATCGTATGGTGCCACTACATGTCAGTAACATCTAACCCCAATTAGGCCAACCTATACCACATGGTGCCACTACTTAGCTGTCACACTCCCTCGTATAACTAATAACAAGGGTGGTACCCTATCACACATCTGTAACTGGTCCCTCACCTACATCCAACAATCCATAACATCATTAGACTTCCACCATACTCCACTTCACCCTTGAACCCCAACCTATTCACCAGATCCCCCTACTCATGACCTAACTCCCCACCCCAACCCTGATGATTACCTTTCCTCCCATATCAACTTCACACCCCTTGAATATTTCCTATCTATACCTCTTACCCACACTATTCTCTATTAACACCATCTTCCTATCTCATGGCTTATCTCCCCCACCACCCTATCTCATCTCCTAGCCTATTTTTCCCTCATGTTAACTGGCATCGGCTCATATTAACTGAGACCAGTCTCCCAAAACTATCATCAGTCACCTCATTCATGACTGATGTCAGCTCATTCCCATCGATGTTGGCTGACCCTTGACCGACGTTAGTCACTATTGCGGTGACAAAATCTGCAAAACCCTACCCATTTTCTCTCAAAAATCCCATATTCTACCCTCCTTATCTTCCCTTCCCTCCTCAACTCCCCCCTCACCCCAACCCCACTCCTTCTTACCCTACATGAACCTTCCCCCATTCCTATTTCATCCATTTTATTTCCCAATTTAAATTTTATTTCCCCCCAAAAACCCATATTACCCTCACCCGATTTCTACAAACAAACAAATTTACCTACCACACGTAAAAGGGGATTAGATCCTACATCATCACAATTTCGTTTGTGTGGTGGCACATCGGGATGCTACACCGGTGGTCCACATGATCCCTCTCCTTCCTTTGACATCACTAAATGACCTCCTCACCTCCACCCCATCAAATCAATCACACTAATCTCATGGACCCGCCTATCGAATGCCAATTACTCACTCCTAGGCTCACCAAATCATAATCTCCACCTCACCTGGGTAAAATACCCTATCCTGTCTCGGATAAAGTACCAAAATTCAAATGGCTCTATCATTTTTCTCTAAAGTCACAAAAAACAATGATTATGTAAAATACATAATTTTTGTTTTATAAACCCAACCCAATCTGATTGATGCCGGTCATATTTGTTCCCTAGAAAACTAACGTCAGTCACCCTATAACCAAAATTTCTCAACCCTTATAACTATTTGGCCTTACTAAGATTTTTTTTCCCACAACCATTTATGTCAATACACCTTTTATCATTCCGGACACCCATTGAACCATACCTACAATCTCAACCTACTCCTACATTTCCTTTGTTGTGTCTTAGGAGTTGTTATTTTACCTATACTTTGGCCTTACCCGTGCTATGATGTGTTTTCCTAAACTTTACCTACTTGGTGTGACCATTGATCTTATGCACTCCATGTACCTTGCGATGTTGTTACCTATGTTTTTTTAGCCTACCAACCATACCTTTCCTATTGTCATGCCATTTATCCTGACGAAACCTTTTGGTGTACCAGAACATGTCTAAATGTTCCTGCACCTGACCTATGTTGTGTTTTCAGACCATATCCTATACCTTGGATACCTGAATCACCTCACCCTTATTTGGATAAACATATTGACCTTATATGATGTAGAGTTTGCAAGCTCTTCAACCTAGTACTGTGTTGCAATCTATAGGTGTGCATGCATTTGATTACCATTACCTATGACCCAATTTTGACCACAGCCTACTACCCATTACTCGAGTTGATCGTCACCCTTTCCCTCAATACTCAAACCCTTCCCCACCTATCTTCCCCACCTACACATTTATCAAACCACTCACCGATTCTGTATTTCACCTCATCAGTGCCTAGTTTGAGGGGGATCACCTTCACCCACACATGGGGCAATCACTTCCTATTTTTGTCACTGTCACCTTACCAATACAAGCTACGTAACAAAAAAAGGGGTAAAATGTAGACACCAAAATTGGGTCACACTCCCCTTGGTCCCCTTTCAAACAACTAACTTAAACACTTTTACCTAACCATGGCCCTTACATAACACATTAATATTAATTTAATCAATTTAGTTAAATTAATACTCATCCTCACTTTATTCATTATTTAATTATCTTAATTAAACCAATTTCCACCTCACCCCACCACCTCACCTAGACATCTCATTATAAACCTATTTTTAGTATCTATCTACTCACCATAACTAACTAAGACTTAGTTTAACCCTAAAAATCAATACCTATTATTCCTCTAACCACCTTCCTGCTCGTTAAAATATAACATCCGTTTTGATCTGCGATAAATGGATAGACGTGGCCCAAATGATTGCAAGATCTATCATTTTTAGTAAACCTAGGGAATCCCACCTTAATCAACTCCGATCATCCCGAAACCGAAGCTAGTCAACAGAAACCATCGTCGGTTACCATATTACCATTTTGGTAACCTTTTTGAGAGGTTTTCCACATTCTTGAATTTTAGAGCAAAAGGGAGATCTGCATGCAAGAAATAACCAGAGCTCTTTCGCACATCCAAGTAGCCATAGCCAACATCAAGATATATCCAGAGGTATCACTCTCATGATAGCATTCCAGGAAGCACCACCGAGGCACCAAACTCCATCCCACCGATAAATCATCACCACCACCCAACCATTGGACTTGCAACATCAGTAAGTGCATTTATCACCAATTTCATTCCATATTTGTTTTGTTTTAAAGGTTTTTGTCATCTCTGTTATCATTTTCTATTAGCACCTCAATTCCCCCACCATTCATTTTCCTAGAAACTCAACCTTTCACCACCATACCATTTGATCATATATACATGACCTTTATACATATCTGAGTGTTCCTAAGATCCCCATAAACCTCACCATTCCACCTTTTAACTCTTTATAACCTCAAACCAATTTCCACAATCAAGTCTTATTGAGTTCCTATCATCCCGACCTTACTGACATCGGTTACCCATGACCGTCGGTTCAGTTATATCTGACTAATACTGTTCTCTATGTTTTGGCCATCCTATCAATAACAGAACCTAAGAATCTTCACCCAAACAACCTAAGTGACCCAGAACCTGACCCTAGCTAGTACCAGAACCCTGACCAACTACCCCACCTCCAAATATGATCATAACCTAGCCTGTTATATTAGACTTGCTTATTGTATTTGGATGAGATAACTAAATCATATCAATTATAGTAGGATTCTATTTACTTACATTTTTTCTTACATTACATTGTATTTAATAATGGGTTGACTGCCACCTAGGAAATATTACACTCCCTAGATCTAGCACACGCTAGGTAGCCCACTGACATATATTATTTAATCCTCTTTTTGTGGTCTTGTTGTGTATTTCAGGTAGTTCCTCCTAGCCAAAAGGAAGCTCTCACAGTCAACATTGGATCGAGAAGACATAATGCATGTGCACAACCTTCAAACCAACCACCACAACAAGTATTCCTCCTTGGCCCACACCCTTATTTGTTTCATCTAAAAACTTAAAGAAAATGGTGAAACACTATGATATACATGCACTATGTCATTATATGCTCTATGATTAATTTACACAATTCCATTTTATGCACTCTATGTTGTGAATACTCTATGCCATTATATGTTATATCCTATGTATAATTCTATGCCATTGTATGATATATGATTTTTCTATTGTATGCCATTATATGCTATATTTCTCTACTTGCACTATGTCATTATATGCTCTATGATTAATTTAATCTATTCCATTATATGCTCTATAATATGTTTTATCCATGCCATTGTATACTCTATGCTCTATTTTATTTAATTCATGGTTTTCTTCACATTTTTCTTACTCCATGACATTATATGATCTATGATTTATGTGTTATATGACATTATATGATATGATTCGTTTACTTTATGTCATTTTACACTCTTGCAGTTGGTCTAATGTCAGGTTTTAGGACTCTATGCATTGTTTTCTTTTATTGTTATTGTATGATCCATGCTATATTTTCTCACATAAAATAGTTTGATATATACATTTATTCCTTACCACTTATCTACTTTCACATGAAAACACGTGTGATTTCATCCACCTATATTGTTTCCTAGACACATCAATTGACTCACATACACACACACACAATGTTGTTTTCTCTATGTTCTTGTATGATCCATGCTCAATTTTATCACATAAAATAGTTTGATCTATGCACTGATTACTTACTATTTATCTACTTTTTGTATGAAAACACATGCGATTCCATCCACCTATATTATTTCCTAGACACATTGATTGACACACACACACACACACACACACACACACACACACACACAAAGACAAAAGCGCGCGCAGCGCACGTACGCACGCACGCGCACACACACACACACACACACACACACGCGCGCGCGCGTGCACACACACGCGCGCACGCACACACACACACACACACACACACACACACACACACACACACACACATCAGCGTGCACGCACACGCGCGCACGCACACACACACACACACACACACACACACACACACACACACACACAAAAGCGTGTGCACACACAGCACACACACACACACACACACACACACACACACACACACACACACACACACACACACACACACACACACACACACACATCTTGTGCCATATTTCTTGAGAAAAATATTACTTGAGCTAGTTTGTTTAGATACATATTACTTACAACACACATTTTTTGGACACACATTACTTATGACACATGTTACTTGTGACACACATTGTTATGAAACACATTACCTACACCAATTCTTGTTTAGAACACATGTTTTTTGGAAATATATTTCTCATAACACATTGTTTATGACAAATTCATTGATACATACTTGATCCACATTAAAAACTGATACATACTTGATCCACATTAAAAACTAGCTATTACTATACTAGTCATGTCATATTTTCAGTTATCTTTGCTTTATGACACACCTATCATTTCATTTCATGTCATAGGTCCTAATCAATCCATTAGGTTTCGAGTCATGTGTTTACTTTCATGTTTCTCTATCATTAATTATTACACTCTTAGTTGTTGATTCCTATGGATGATTGGATATGCTGATGATATACCTAACCATGAGATGACATCTATTACTCATTTATAAATTATCGTATATGATGCATATTTCTTATATCAATATGTCTAGTTTACTTTTTCTATATGGTTTACATCCTAAAGTATTTGGTTATATATTTTAGATAACTAACCCTTTCTATTTTAACATGAGCTATTATTTGCATCATCCCTCATATAAAAACAGGGTCATATTATGGAATATTCTAGTATTTTACATATATTACAACCTCAAAAATGACAATTCTAGAAGCATGGAAATGGAAAGTGAGTTGTTGAAAATGAAAGTTATTATTATGCAAATCAGGGATGTAGATATCCTAATGTGAAAAGTACTATTTACCATCTCAAACTACTGGCCAAAATGATCTAGTCCATGGAGTTGGAAAAAGAAAAGGAAAAGGATGGAACAGGGCCAAAGGTGGTGATTCAAGAACTAAACTATAAGTACTGGAAGGAGACTATAGCAACACTGGTCAAAGAATGGAATGACTGTATGGAGACGGTGGAAGAACTGGTCAAAGAATAATGAAATTCAAAGGTTTTAAATCTATTGTTCGTTTACCCTTATGTTATTAGCATAATCCTTTGGACTGTTATATATTGTAAATCCTATCTAACAGATATCTTATACTGATGTCATTGTTTTTGAACTTTTGGAACATGAATGGCCTTTAAAGGTATATCCATTGGCCAATATGTAAGTATGTTATAACTCTTTGTAAGGGGGTAGGGTCCCCTCAACCCTAACTTTTACCTCTAATAAAATTTTTTTAGGATATATTATAATTTTGTAACAATCATTCCCACATCATTATACATATATCAAAATCCTACACAATGGTAACAATCATTCATGATAAAATGGAAATAAGACGACCCTTTTGATACACACCCGGAAATCAAGACTAGACCCAAATTATAAAATGAAAACAAGTAGGACCAAATACTAAGATGGTAACAAGTAGGCACAAATATTAAGATGCCTACTAGTATGCCCAAAATGCTAAGTTTTACATATATTTTTTGTGCATTTCCTACATAAGCACATTGGTGGTAATCAGGTTTAACTGTTTCACACTTTTAAATAAGAATTTATGACTTAAATTAAAATTTAATTTTTATGATACATCAATATTGAGAACTAATATGTGTATTTTCCATATAATTTGCATATTTCACATTTTTTAGCTTTACACATATCATACCCATGAAAATTAAGGACTGAGAGGTTTACAATTTGTTATCACTTTTAAGTTTAATCTAGTAATTTCATTTTTAGATTAGAATGGAGGAAATTTTAGTGCCAAAAAATTATCCCTAAGACACTTGGAAATAATCCTTTGACATTTACCACAATGTTATCTCATTTACACATTAATTGAATAAACTTAGAGGCATCCTATTTAATTCCATAGTTTGAGTCTAATAGGTCATGAATTTATCTTCATCTTACAAAATTTAGAATTAATGAACATTATAAATAACATATATTCAAACTCTTGGCAATTTATCTCGTGTTTTTAAAAGCATTCCATTATGAGCTTGAACGGGTCACCGTTTAAGGATAGGTTCAATTGATGAATATATCCTAGAATGATGAATCTTTTTATTGTTCTTGTAACAATCACATTTCTAAATTCACAAGTTACCACAATTGGTTTAAGCTCATATGAGAGAAAAATCATTCACCCAAGTCACCTATTTAAACACATGCACCCTAACATATTACAGGAATATATGGAGTCCATTTCCAAGCACACTTTAAGGACTTTCATGCCAATCATCAAATCATATTTCCCTTAAATTAAATTACAACAATTTATTTAAATTTAAATACATTATTATTTACTTGCCTATATCGTTATCATGTACTAAGATTGAATTTAAGTATCATTTACAAGTATTGAAGGCCTAATTAGGGGTTTATCCTATATCATTTGTGGTCACATGTTATCTCAAACACACTAGGAGGGGTAATTATGTGGGTTTGTGTCCTATATGGACTAGTGTTTTGGAAATAATGTTAAGTCATCATGAAGGTGTTCAGGAAGCTCGAATCAATTGTGGAATAATCCAATTATAGGTTATAAGAGAAGAGAAATGGTTTTAACACAAGAAAAAGATATTTTTAAGTACATAACTTCGATCACACAAATCTAGATATCCCTCATTGTTAAGGGACACATAAAAACTCCTTATAGGGATCAACCAAACAAGGATACTTATCAAAATCAAGACAAATAAAAATTCATCAATCAAAGCTACAATGTTTTCAACGTCAAGATCACTGATTCTTGTAATTTTAAAAATATTTAAACACCAAAATCAAAATAAAAAAATTCCATCAATCAAACCAATCATTATTCCTAATAAAGAAACCACTCCTCATGAATTCAAATGAATACAAGTCATACCATTTAGATAAAATGTTTCTAGTGTATTCCATCACTTAGAAAGTTTGGATATGATTTATTATCCAATCTCAAGACCCTTCAAAGAGGGGTATCCAAAACCAAAAAGGTACAAATAAAATGAATATTACAAGCCATCATATAAAAAGACACCATACAGATCATTGTATGAAACTATGACCTTATATTCAAGATTTAATTGACTATGGAGATATAGAGGTTGAAAACACTACAAATAATAAAAATCCTAATAAAAAGTAAATTTTCCAAGACCCTTTTCCGAAACACAATGAAAAAAATATATATCAAAAGGATAAGGGATAAACATCAACAACGTTGAGTATGAATCAATCATATCACTCATCAATTATGAACCCAACGTTGTTGGTATCATTAAAATTAACACTCCTACCTATGCAGTAACAACATGACATAAAAAGGTTTGGGTACCTATATTAAAATACCTTCCACATCCATAGTACCTCAAAAATATAATCTTAAGTTTACTCGTGACCAAATCCTCCATGCAATGTTATATACTCCAAGTCTACATTTATCCTCATATTATCAAAAAATTGGACTAATACTACTACCTTTCTGAAAATGATCCCTCATGTACATCTCCTTCCATGTTCCATGCACAAACACCTGTTCTCCAGTGCACTCATCTCCTGTGTGTTTCTTCTATAGCACTATATGTGTTTTTGTGTATCACTTCATGCTATCAATACTTAGACATTTTTTTACTCCCAAATTCACTTGTAAATGTGCATGGGCTTCCTAAAGTATGGCAACTTGTATAGTTATAACACCCCTGCATTTGGTCCTCAGTGACCTTTCCTCGACACTTATCATCAAGGATAATTTTTCCTTCTTCCATTCTGATTTATTAATTACTCCTCATAAATTTCAAAAGAGTTTTCAATATCTATTTCATGGGTCAGTGTGTTCTATGATTGTAATCACATTAAGCTCTTAAACTTAGTGGTTATACCTATGAAAGTCCATGACTTCCCTACTATCATCACTATCCATGGTGGATGATTACATAGTCAGAAGGTACCAGTCTTCAGGTGCATAGTCAATCAACATTATTTTTCTAAAATTCTGTATTCATTAATCTTAGGAGACCTATTGTCAGTGTCCATTATTTATTTTACCTCATATACAAATTCTCCTTGGTTATTTATGAAATCATGTCCATACAATTTGTTCCTTAGACCTTCCATCATTGTACTAAATTTCATCATGAATTTGGTGCCAAGAATTCCAAGATTCTCATATTAATCCTTAACTTTTTGACCCCTTTTCTCTTGTTTTCTTCTAACAAGTGTGCCCTATCTCTTTGAAATAAAATTAGCTCTTCCCATCTTCACTAAATAAATCCTCTCCACCTCATATCATCCCCATGCTTTCTGAAACATTCATACTGAGCTTGATACACTTCATTCAAGGATTCTTTCTAAATGTCATAGATAGTCTTTATACTCACTCCCATAAAGATCTATTTTTCCTCTAACTCTCTATGTTCTACATCTACTCTAATATGCCTACTTAAGTCACAATTGAGAACACATCAATCGTAAAAAATCTCAGTGATAAAGGTAAGTGATGAGTACCGATTTTACACTATTTAAAATAGTAAATTGGAAACCTAATTTTATCTGCATTAGATCGCTCCTCACCTACCACTCAATTTATTTCTTTAAATGAATTTTTTTCTTTTTCTACGCGCTTTTCTCTTTTTATTCTTCTTGCTCGCAACAATTGGTATACCTTAGAAGATGAGATAATTACTACTTCCTGAGATCTACTAGGTATTTTTGATGATCGGCATACTCCTTGTGCCATCAAACATTCTAAACCCATCATAGGAACCAATTTCATGAATTATTTTGTCAATTGCAGGGAACCTCCCTCATGGTTACACTGAACATGGCTCATCCATATCACGTGGTTTCCAATATGAAAAATTCCTTTAAACGCCAACATCCTTAAGCACCTTTACACCATATCCAATGCATTCTATGTGCACCAGTGTCTGTCCATGCACCAATGAATAATGGTTTTCCTATCGTGTACCATATGATGTTAAGACACATTTCATGCATGAAAAATTTGACCAGAAATCCCATTGATACAATCCTTTTTGCATAATCACATATTCCATTCACCCCATCACTTTTAACATTTTTTACCATACCCTTATTAATCAAGACAAATCAAATAAAGTTTCCATGGACCTCTTTCAAAATGATGAGGCCATCGAGGAATTTCTTAGAAATCAGGATCACAAACCCCTTCTGATCACAAGAAGTGATTTAACATCAATCTAGCTGTTACTTCTCTGCTTTGGCAAAGATCTTACAAACCCCCATACACTAAAATCATAAAATCAAAATTTTTTTTAAAAAAATCTCATAGTGAAAACCACACCAAAACACTATTCAAGTAGAAAAAATAGAAAAATAATGAAAAATAAAAAAGGACACTTCCCCTAACAAAAACCTTTCTGAGGAGTTAATAGGAAGGGAACCTCAAACTGAAACAAAAATAGATCTACACCAACCTTTGGCATTCTTCATTCAAAATGAAACATCTAAAATGTTAGTAGAAAAAACTATCAACATCAACATTGCTACGAATGAACATCCTAAAATCTTGAAGCTTGGCACTAGCTTAACAACAAAGGAAATAACAATGTTTACGGAACTTCTTAAAAAATTTCAAGATGTGTTTTCATGGACATACAAGGATATGTCAGGATTGGATACCACTCTAGTTGTGTATCATCTCGTGGTTTATCCTAATGTCACAACCACCTACACAAAATATGATAACAAATTTATCCTAATGATTCCATTGTTAGACAAAAAGGAACTAAAAAAGATCGTAGAAGCATGATTTATCAAACCTATTAATTATTCAAAATGGATATAAAACTTTGTACCAATCAATAAAAACAATCCTTAAATCATAATTTGTATACAAATTTCATGATTCTAACAAAGTGTGTTCAAAAGATGACTTTCCTTTACCTAACAATATGTTGGGACTTGAAAAGCAACTAAGTCCTAGAGTAGAGGAAGAGCGTGTGCACAAGGAAAGTAAAGGAAAATGCACTCAACGAATGGCACCCAAGAGAGAAGGTTTGAGGACTTAGCTATTTAATCGGATATGGTATCACATGGAAAGAATGTAAAGGGTTGAGTAGGCATGACGAGTGGATAAGGTTCCACCCTGGAGTCTTGGATCCTCAAGGAAAGAATATTCCATGAGAGGAATATTCCATGTGATGATCATTACACTTAGTGGAGGTTTTTAAAAGCTGGCATAAGCACTCAAGTATGGAGAATCATATTTTTACCTCCATATGCAAACTTGTTAATGGATAAGGTTATGACGGTGAAGGAGAGCCCTTGATTTCTATAACTGTAGGCATATGGATCTAAAAGGGGGGGTTTGGATGTAGAGGTTGATACTAAAAGAGAGGCTAGGAATGGATGATGTTGTGCATGAATGTGTTCATAATCTGAAAAAATCGGGTTGTGATGAAAGAACATAGCTAGGGATCTCTGTGTAGATTCATTTAATAGGGTTAGACTGTCATTCCTTGATGTATTCAATCTGATATGACCCTCATTGATGTAATATGGCTATTGTAAATGATTATAATCAATATATGATGGTTTGTTCTATATATCTATATCTTTGCACTAAACCCTAATGTGTTATTATTGTTTTCCATGGTTTGGATCTGATTCTATTATGTTGTTGTAATGTTTATGTTTACATCACGGTGCATTTGTGTTTAGAGCTAGTTCCTATACCTTTATACTAGATTAAATGCATGTGTTTCTGGTTTTCTGTAACCATCCCTCCATTAATGGTAAAGAATTCTTACAAGGCTCTCATAAAAGAGGGGCTCGGTGCCTACACACACCTTGGGTTAGCGCCCAACTTAATGCTTGGTGATAAGCTGACACACTTGGGATTTAAAGGAAATAGGGAAATGAGACTACATGTTTGGTTCCATTTTTGGGACCTCTTTTGAAGTTGTTGTAAGAATGGTACATGATGACCTTGGAAAATGTAGAGGCTTGGCTTAAGAGCACATAAGATGATTTTGCACAACAATTTAGTAATGGATCTGAGTTTGATACACGTAAATGGGTAGAAGACTACTTATATCATGAGATTTATGAGACAATATTTTGTTGTTTTCTAGTAGAGTTGTATGAATGGTTATCAACATATACGTCAAGGAGAAGCCGGTATTATAGACCTCATGTTTGGACCTAAGAAGAGTATCAGAGGCTACATGATGTTGATCTTACCTGGAATCGTGCCATTGGTCATTGGTGTAGTGGAGTGTTGGCTAGTTATACATTAGAATACGTATTTTATACGTATTCTTGCCCAGATATTGCTGAGTTTGGGTTCTTATGGGAGCCAAGAGGATCATTATTACATGTTATGCCATTAGCCATTAAGATCCTGGTCATCACTCTAAATATGGAGGCATTTCCTATGGTTGGCTAACATCCCACTAGGCACGGGGTGTAAAAGTTGGTGTGGTGAAATAAGGTGGACCTTGCGGCTGAAGAAGAGAGAAGAGAGGCAGATCAAGTATAATGATACACGAGAAATATGAGTTGTTAAGAGAAAATAAAGTTACTAGAGTGATGGAATTATGAAGGAAGACATTGTGGGAAGGATATGAGGTTCACATGGAAGACGTGGAATCTGAGAAGTTTGTGCTACCCCATCTTGGCCAACGTGGGAGAGAAACCCCCTCGGATTCTAGTGAGAGCTCATCATATGAAGAAAGGAAGAGATTCATAGGAATGCATATTATCCCACTTGGTGACCAAACCATGACACTTATTTTTCCAATTCCAGAGAGAAGTTTTGTTAATCCAGTTGGTATTAGTAGTGGTGGTCAAGCAACACCTAATAGATATAATTTTTCATTTATTTTATCTATCGTAGCACAAACATTTCATTTGTTTGGGGGCATATTGTGTGGCATAAATTTTGGGAAAAGTGTCATTACACAAGGCTTGAGTACTATGTTTCAGAGTGGTTCGATGTCACAAAATGTTGCTACGTAGTTCAGTTTACTTGTGGGGGAACAAGGGACAACTACTAATTTAGGCACTTTACCTACTTGTTGGGCCCCAAAATATTGGCTAAGTACAAGAAGGTGCATGGGCGCGTGGGACCTAATTGAAGAATGGTGTGCAGGGTTGAAGGTGTAAAATTTATAGGGTTCTAGCAAGGTTTAGTAGAACACATAGCGCGCATGTAAGATAAGACAGGTGTTGGGACTTAGCCATATTTGGAGTTCTAGATAGCCCATGAGGAAATTGTGACCTGTATCTAGCATGCGGAGTGGATAAGGTTCCATCCTAGTAGTTGTAGGATCAAGAATGGAATATTCCATGCATGCAATGGAAGGATCTAGAAGGACATCATTGCAAAGAGTGGAGAGCTTGGATCAAAAGGAGACATGCTCTATTAGAGGACCACTTGGACACTTGGCAGTTGATCTATTACCTCAAAAGGCATGATGGTGAAGGAAAATAGCTATATATAGGGATGCAGTGGGTAGTAGAAGATGTGTGTGTGGTAGGGTTGTAGTATGGTGGAAGAAAGGCAAAGCTCTGTAGAAATATAGATGGAGGATTTTATGGGTTGCGATTAGAGGAAATATAGGAGTGATGGCATATTTAGAGGGATGGGTCTTTGTTTATCCTTGTAATGTGAAAGATGTATTATAGTTTTTGATGCATGACCTTGCTCTACATTATTATATGGTTCTGTTATGGCCTCAATGAATGTAATGTGGTTACTGAACTCATTAATATAAATAGAAGGTTGTTTTTCTAAAGCATATATGTATTCATGAGCATAAGTCTAATGCATTTCCTTTGTGTTATGAATCATTTCTATATGTTGTTTGATACTCCTCATTTGCTATCTGAATGGATGCATTAATATGATAACTCATCCTAGGTTCTTAGAATGAATACATGGTTCTTTTTCATTCTTTTGCACTTAAGTATCTATCATAGATGGCGTATTCTCACAAGACTCACATAAAGGAAGGATCTTGGTGCCCGCACATGCCTTGGGCGAGTGCCTATTTCCCAGTAGGTGATAGGCCGATGCCACACAGGATTAGACTGTTGTTATAAGGGTATAAAAATGAATACATCTTGGTTCCATTACCGGGACATTTTTTTGAAGTTTTTGTGAGAAATGGCATACATATTGGTCCTTGTGCTGCATGATGACAGAACGTCTGACCTTAGTAAGTGTTGAAGCATGGTTCAAGAGCATGGAGGATGAGTTTTCTCAAATATCCAACACTGGATCTGAGTTCGATGCACATAAATGGGTAGAAGAGAACCTATACCATGAGTTGTACGAGACATCCTTTTGTTGTTTTCTAGTAGAACTATATGAATGGATTTTAACATATGCATCCAGGTCGAGATGGTAATTTAGATATGCGTGTATGGATCCAAGATGATTACTAGAGGCTGGAGGATGTAGATCTGACTTGGATGCTTGTTTTTGATCATTGGTGGAAAGGAGTTCTGACCAGTTATACTCTAGAATATGCCACTTCTGCATATTCTTACCCAGAAGCTACTAAGTTCAAGTTTCTAAGGGAACCCAAAGGATCATTTTTGCATGTTATTCCTTTAGCTATGAATATCTTGTTCATTACCCTAAGTTTAGAGGAATTTCCCATGCTCGAATAATCTTCTTTGAGAGCTAGGTGAGGAAGCTAGGGTGGAGGAAGATGGTAGACATTGCGGAAGAAAAAGAAAGGGAGGAGAGATGACTCAAGTATGGTGAAGCGTGTGAAAGGGAGATGACTAGACAACATGAGGTTGTAAGTGTGATGGATCTATGGAGGTAGATGTTGTGGGAAGGAGTTGAGGTTCATGCAGAGGACATGGAACCTGAGTAGTATGTGCTACCCCATCTTGGTAAGCGCAGGAGAGAGACCCCTTCAGATTCTGATGAGAATTTCATCACATGGAGAAAGAAGAGATGTCAGTGCGCATCTGAACCCACCTGGTGACCAAGCCCTAGAACTTGGTTTTCCAAATCAAGAAATAATTATTGCTAACCTAGTTGGTATTAGGTGGAAGTAATTGATTTGTGCCTAGGAGATATAATTTCTCATTTGGGACATCTATGGTTGTGCAAACCATTCCAGTATTTGGAGGAATTTTTGGACAAGGTGCAAGTACGTAAGGTTTTGGTATCCCATCTTAGAGTGGAACGGAACACATAACTGGAAGTGGGACAATATCATAAACCATCTACGTATAGTTTAGTGGGACATTGGGAACACTAGGTGCGACCATTTCAAGCCATTTTCTGGCTGCAGGAGGTGGATCTGGTGGTATAAGGGACCTGGTGAACCTACTGGATCCATAGGATCTGATGGGTCAGGAGGAACAGGACCTAGTGGATCTGGTGGATCTGGTGGAGGAGGAAACATTGGAGGGAACCAAGGCTCTGGATCAGGAGGACAAGGGCCCCAGCCACCCCCAAAAGTATTCTTTGAGATGTATTTGCACTTACTAGACTACATGGGTATTGAGGATGTTGTCTAGAGCATGTACACAAGTGTGAATTACTATGGTGTGTGAAAGGGATCACTACCCCAAAGAAGAAGGTAAGTTATTTTATAACAACATTGCAAGAGCACATGTATAGTTGGTATCGGAATTATGACCCCCATCAAACAATGGTAGACTACACTGCAGAGAAGTAATGCCTTCCTAGAAGAATTCCATATTTTAGAATTTGATAAGAAGAGCATCAGTGCTCTGAAGGAGATCCAACAAGGAATGGTAGAGAGTGTGTAGGAGTACGACGTGTGTTTCAAAACTCTCTTGTCAAAACTATCCTATGACATCCACCCTTCTCAACATGCTCAATGGTTTTTTGGAGGATTGATAACACCATTTAGAAGGGCACTATCTCACAAGACTTTCATAGACACACATGATGCATTGGAAGATACCTTACATGTTGAGGCTATTAGGAGCATTGATACTAGTGATACATCTTTTTTGGAGGCTCAAATTATTGCAATGGCCAAGAAGTTAGAGAAGATGTCTGCAAACTCATCACATGAGGTTCATAGTGGATTTTGGTGTATAGACTGTGAAGTGGAAGGGCATGCAAAGGATAGTTTCCCTCAAAATTTGGTAAGTGCCATGACAATAGACTGTGATATTTTCCATGGGGATCATGATATAAATAGGTGTCCTCTACTACAATGTGCAATCCATAAGAATTTTTCTTACTATTGCAAGATTTGTACCTCTACGACCCATGATACCAAGGATTAGCAGACTGATTGATCAGATCCATGATGCTATTGATCTTGGTGTGTGCCAGACTAGTCTTACAAGAAGTTCTGAAGGACTGATGATCATCGCTATGAAGGGCACATAGATGGAGGAGTGTGTGGAAGAGGTTTTCATGGAGTATTTTGTGGTAGCAGTAATGTGGAGGAGGAGGAAGTGAATTCCTGCAAGGAACCTGTTATAACTGTGGATGTACAGAGCATTACAAGTGTGAGTGTCCTGAATCTATTCATAATGCTCATGGTGTGGAAAGAAACATAAGTATGAAGAGTTTCTAGAGCTTTATGAGCATATGAACCAATAGCACAAGAAGGACAAAGGCACTGGGATGGTGATTATAAATAAGGCCAATTTACCATGGAGGTCAAGAGTGGCACGTGAGTTAGGACTAGAACTTGTATTAGTGACAACGTCAGTAGAGGTCATGTGTGTCAAGGAGATACTAAGACAAAGGACACTATTTTTAAGAGAGGAAGTGGTACATGGAAAGTATCTAGACCCTACTCATCAGAAGGAGGTGTATCAAGAGACTATGGATGTGATTTGAATTTTACAAGGGGATATCCAATGTCTAAAGGATCAATCAAAGTAGTTGGAGAAAAGGAAGAATGTCAAGGCTTTGAAGGAGGACTTAGATGAAGTCAAGGAAGTATGTAGGATGTTAAAGAAAGAGAATATTATTCCTTTGCTAGGAGAATGTTTGAGGAAAAAGGTACCACACACTAGAACATAGTGCCAAAGGTAGGTTTTGCATGCAAACCTTCCTCCTCACATCCTTGACTATGACAAGGAAATTACATTTAATGCAGTTGTTGATGGGTGGCTTCTAAGCAATATCCTCATCAACACAGGAGTGGAGGTCAATGTTTTCACCTTGGATTCTTGGCATTAAATGGGAAGGCCCACATTATAACCATCTTTGAATGTGTTGTAAATGGAAAAAAAGACAAAGGCAATGCACATTTTAGTCTTGAAGGATGTGGTTATCACATATCAAGGGGATAAGTTCACTGGGGACTTTGAAGTCTTGGCACTCGCCGAGGTGGATAATTTTCCATCATTGCTTGGGCTCCCTTAGTATAATAAGAACAATGCCGACCTGCGGTTTAACAAGGGGTATATCAGCTTTGAGAATAAGGAAGAAAGGGTGATTATCCCTTTAACATATGGGAAGTCAGTTCCCTATACTGAGCCCTTAGGATAGGAAGTCCTTCACATAATTTATTTGTGCTTCATTAGAGATCCTCCTATAATTCATCCCACGGAGGGAGTTAATCAGTTTGAAGATGCTCAGTGCTTGAGTGATACCACTAGCATGGCATGTCAAAATTGGGTGCATGGGACTTATGAGTTAATTGGGTGATAGTTGAGGGGATCTATAATAATGGTGATGAAGGCACATTCAGTCAAGCACTTAGGAGGGATGAATTTTCCAAGTTACTCTAGAGGATCATATGTTGAAATTTTCTTGCGAGAAACAGAGGCCAAAGAATGAGGATGAGAGAAGGGGAATGCTCAGTTATAACCTTCTCAAAACTGCAGTGTGTTGGTGGGATACACATCGAGAGATCCTCCTAGATAGGCGCAAGGTAAGATTTACATTCTCTGTAAGGTTCTCCAGGATCAACATGCCCACTGTGATCCAAAACTACCATAGTAAAGAGACCGCCTCATTTTATGTCCAAGCATGTGAGAAGGCCTGGATGTGAAGTGCAGACAAGTTACCACCTTCATTATGGGTGCATAAGTTATATTCCACCTTACAAGGCTATGTACATGCATGGTATATTCATTCAGAGATGTGCTGTCAAATAGGTAATTGGCACAAGTTGGTGACTGATCTCATTCAAGATTTGGAGTATAGGAGTACAAATCCATCGGTGGATAATGCGTTGCAAGTAATCAAGTGCCTTACAATGGGAGATAGTGCTATGGTAGAAGATAGGCTATAGGAGTTGTTAGGTGAGCCTCATTTTGAGATGCGCCTCAATGAAGAAGAATCAAAGGAAGTACAACTTAAGTGCACGTGCATGGAAAAGGAAAAAGGAAAAATGGTCTATGTAGTAGACGGTGAAGAGATGGAAAGTTTGGATGTTAACCATTCTAAAGGTACGCATGAAGTCATAGATAGCACTGATGAGCATGAATTCACCTATCATGAGTCATTGAAAATAAAGAAAGTTAACATTGGGACAGATACATAACCTAAGGAAGCTATCATTGGGGACTATTGGTCGGAAAAGGAAGTTTCGAAGGTTATTGATATATTGTGTGAGTTCCAAGATTTTTTCCCTCGTGGGTACTATGAACTCAAAGGTATCCACCATTCCTTAGGGGAGATGAAGATCAAGTTAAAGGAAGGTGTGTTCCTGATTTGGAAGAGGGCTTATCAAATGAATCTGAATTTACGCATATGGGTCAAGGAGGAAATAGAAAAAATGATAGCATGACTAAGGAGGTATCAAAATGGGTAAGCCCCATGGTCATCAATATCAAGAAGGATGAAAGAATAAGGATTTTTGTTGACTACAGGGATTGGAATGCATTATGTGTGATCTATCCTTTCCCAACCCCCTTTACTGAAGAAATTTTGGAAGGAATGGTCAAGTGCAAGGTCTGCTCTTTTACAGATGGGTTCTTAGGGTATCACTAAGTTAGGATTGCAAAGGAATACAAGAGAAAAAAAAATTTCACCACTAAATGGGGAAGTTTTTCCTACAAGGTTATGCCTTTTGGATTGAAGAATGTTCCTGATGTGTTCTCGTGCATCGTGGTACAAGCATTTTAGGACTTCATCCATAAATTTCTCTAAGTTTACCTAGAGGACTAGACTGTATATGGGTTTGTAAACAACCATTGTGACAATTTTAGGCTCATGTTTGAGAGATGTAGGTAGTTGAGGATATCCCTCAAATTTAAGAAATGTGTCTTTGTTACTCCATTTGGAACCATGTTAGGACATATTATATGTAAGGAGGGCTTACTAGTGGATCCTGCCAAAGTTATAGTTATTGTGGGATTAGGGGAGCCTACTAGTCAAAGCACAATGTGTTGATTCCTTGGGAATAAGGGGTACTACAGGAAATTCATCAAGGGATATGCTACGATCTTGGTGGAATTGCTAAAACACAAGAGTACCTTTCATTGGGGAGAGACACAACAAAGGTAATTTGACACTTTAAAGGATAGGCTTGTCACCGTGCCCATACTATGTTTTCCTTCTTGGGATAATCCTTTCCATGTGCATGTTGATGCCTCAAGGACAACTATGGGAGAAGTAATAACATAGCCTAGTGAGGGGATTATTTATCACCCCTTGTGTTTTACAAGTAGGAAGTTAACACCAACATAAAAAAATTACACAACTACTGAGCATGAGGTATTGTCAATGATCTACAAGTTGCATAAGTTTAGACAGTACCTGTTGGTAACACCCTTTATATTCTAAATATACCACATGGCATTGAAAAACTTAGTGAACAAGCCCATTTTTTAAGGGTGCATATTCCATTGGGTCTTATTGATACAAGAGTTTGAGTTCACAGTGGTTGTAAAACCAGGGAAGAGCAATTCAGGACCTGACCACTTATCAAGGATTAACTCAGAGGAGGACATGTAAAGCATTGAGGATACCATGTTGGATGTGCAACTGTTTAGGTTTTGTAGCCCATGCCCTCAGACTTGGAATATATTGTAGTGTTCTTAAAAACAAGTGTCACATTGAAAGGGATGAAGGCTATGGAGAGAAGTAGTTAGCAATATGCTTTATACCCTACATGTTGATTAGTGGATATTTGTATAAGTTAGGATGTATTGAGGTTCTGTGCCAATGCATATTGGAACATGAGTACATGGTAATTACAAAGGAAGCACATGGTGGGATTGCAGGAGGACACTATGCGGGAAATGCTACCGCGTGGAAGATTCTACTATAAGGGATTTGGTGGGAAGCCATCTACCAGGATTGTATTGAGTTTTGCAAGGATTCTTACCATTGTGAGCACCTTGGAAAACCTAGAAAAGAGGGATGGGATGCCCTTGTGACCAATATCCAGCGCTAAACCATTTGAAAAATGGGCAGTCGACTTTATAGGGACAATTTTGCTAGCTGTGTGAAGGACTGGTTTGCGATATATTGTTACTTATATTGATTATTTGACACGATGGGAAGAGGTAGTGCATATAAAGGATTGCACTATGATGACAACTACTAGATTTTTTATGGGAAAACATAATCAGCAAGTATGGTTGACCTTTAAGCTTAATTAGTGATAGGGGTACACATTTTTTCAATGAAATGGTGAGGATTTTTCTAGAGAATTTATGTTGTCCCATCACAAGACTACCCCTTATCACCCTCAAGTGAATGGAACTATGGAAGCATTTAACAAAATACTAAGTCACACGTTGACCAAGATCTGTGACGTTAGAAGACAATATTGGGATGAAAAGGTATCAGCTATCCTATGGGCATACAAGACAACATAAAAGAGGTTAAACAAATCCACACCGTCCTAATTGGTGTTTAGCACGGAAGGCTATTTTTCCAGTTGAATTCATGTTACCATCGCTGCGTATAGTACGTATAGGAGGGTTGGATGATGAAGAAGCGCTAGAAGAGAGGATTGATAAGTTGATGCAGTTATACGAAAGGTGATCACTTGCTAGATGGATTCAGAAGATAGAAAAATCAAGAAAAAAGGCTATGGCATGATTGTCATATCAAGAAACAAGTAGTTTGAGGTTGGGCAGATGGTATTTTTATATGATTCCAAGTTTCTGCACCATCTAGGGAAGTTGAAATTCCATTGGTTGGGCCCTTACATCATCTCGTACATCCTTGATTCAGGCACTTGCCAGTTACAAGTGCTAAATGGGAGAAGATTACCAGGTCATTTCAATGGGAGTAGGCTGAAGCCCTACTATAAATAAGTCTTCTTGGTGTTTGTAAATAAGGTAGTATTTCCCAGTTAGCTTAGAATTTCCCTTTGTTGATTTTTCTTTTCTTGTGTTTCCCTTTCTTGTTGCTTGTTCCTTTCATTTTTTTACTATTTTGTGCCTTGTACACTGGTAACCACATTATTTTCTAAAGTTTTGTATGCACAGAGGACCACACATATTTTTTAGTGTGGGGTGGAGTAATGCAAAGCAAAGTATAAGCCAGTAGTAAAGGTTGAGTGGCCTAGTAGAACGAAACACGTAAGATTGAGAAAGAGTGTGGGGAAACATTGTGGATAATGAATTATGGTGTCAAGAAGGCTCTAACAAAGACCACATACAAACGATGAAGAGTGCAGGAACAACATGAGGTAGGAGAGGGAAAAAATCAAGGTAAAGGATAGAAGAAGTGCCTTCGGAGCTATAGATTCGCATGTAAGATTCTTTGGTCAGATTGGATTTTTGTGTGCCAGAAGGTTGTAGAAGGTTTTTTCACGTAGGATGTGGCACGTGGGTAAGGGTTTAAAGTAGGCCTAGTGGAAAAATCCACATTTAATGTTAAGTACATTGGTAGGTGGTATAGCATTTATTTCTAGAGAGAAGCAAAAATTATAAATATGAGGTTGGCCAAGTCATTATTCCACCTTGCTATTACAAATTTAAAGCACTCTTGTGAACTAGGGCATCTAGAGAGATTTGTAAGCAAAGGAAGAAGAATCCTAGAAATCTAAGTGTGTGACCAGAATAGATCTGAAGACTAGAGTGGAAGGAGTACATAGGTGTGGGGAGAATTAGTTATTAGTGCACCGTCTTGTGGAAGGTTTTCCTAGTTAGAGTTTTGCAGCTAGGGCACGAAGATAGAAGGATTTCTTCCAGGAGTTGAGTTTTGAGATTGAGAAGAGTAGTAGAGTAGAGTAAGGAGTTTTAAATTTTAAACCAACAGAAAGAATGGCACCAAATAAGGTGACCATTTCACCAAAGAAACAGAAGGGAAAGGAAAAAGGAAAACAAACTGCTACTGTCATGAGCTCCAATAAGGAATGGTATGCAGAAATGCAATACCCAGACTGGAGTGTTTCTTGGGAAACAAGTGGGTGTTCACACTTGAGACAGATGACCATGAGTGATTACAACCATCGCATGAGCACTACAAAGAAATAAATGGGCATTGGAGCTGGTTCTTCCAGACTAACATGAGGACGCCAGATGGAATGCCACTATATAACAATGAGGGTGAAGGTAAAGTTGGAAAAGGTAGGGCTATTACAACTAGTATGAGTTGTCTTTACTTTGGAAAGCATGAGAAACTTTATTAATGGTTGATGTCGCGCATGCATGAAGACGATTTCTACTTTGCAGGACAAGATGTGCATAACACCGCAATTGATATCCAAGTTCACTGGCTTGAATTGTGAGGGAGAATCCATAGATGATGATTTGAGTGATAAGGAGGATATCAAGGAAACACTAGTAACTTATGACTACAAAAAGGGTTCATGGATACTTTGACATCATGGAAATTCTAAACCCTGTTATGAGGATGGTCGCATGCTTTGTCACCAAGCTTAATGATCAAAAAATATGGACGCAAGTGAACAAGCCATGGTTGAATGTATGCTGGAAAATATCAGAAGGGACCATCTATAACTTTCCTGACTTTATTGTGGATGAAATCATAAACAGTGCATAGGAAGGTGAAAAGATCTTATTTGGAAATGTCCTCCTCACCATCATCTTCTCAGAGATTGGAGTACCAGATGGGCCAAAAAAGTTTGTTTGGGAGTATCTATAAGAGAACACCTCACCCGCGAAAAGGTTTGAGAAGTACACTTGTGAAACCATGATGGTCACTCACAAGGGCGTGCCTAGAGAAGTGGTACAAATGAATGCAATGATGCATTCAAGGAAGAGTGGAGGATCCTAGAGAGTAGTTTCCCATGGTCGTGGATGGAGAAGGCAAATTTGTGATTTTAGCAACATATTTGCATTGGCAGGTTTACTTTGACAAAATGGTATTAAGAGCCCATGGTCCAAGCTACCCTTCTCCTTCACCAGCGCAATACTTCCAAGCAGGGGTCAACCGGTTCAAGGATACCAAAAGGATAAGGTTTGACCTTAGTGAGGTGGACTAGGACCACTGCGATATGTGCCAAAAGCTCATGTACCCTAATAAGTGCATGTACATGGAGAAGTATGTCTCCTATGAAGTATAACTGACGAAACCAATCACATTTCTGATCACCAGAAGCATTGAAGCTAGCGTATATCTTCATATAAGGCCTAAGTTTAAGAAAGAAACCTATTTAGAGAGTGATGTCTCCATTCCAGAAGACCCCATAGGTTGGAAAAAGGTTGTGCTGAAGAAGAGGGAAAGATAAGAGTTGTAGGAAAAAAAAGGCACCAAGTGTGCAGAATGCACAATCGGTGGGCGTACCGGAAGTAGTCATGAAACCTATCACTTACACACATAGAAAAGAAGTCCCTAGTCAAGGAAAAGGCCCCAGAATAATAGGCAAAAAATCATGAAGATACCCTCGGACATGAAGAATCACCAAAGAAGATGTCTCCTATTAAGGAGAGGGATAAAGAAGAATCTCTTATACTAGAATCACCAGTTAGGAAGAAGCGTAAGGTGATAGAAGAGGTAGACTCGAAGGAGATAGAGAGCTTAGAGGACTACATTAGTGACAAGGATGACAATGATCCTAAAGGTGGTTAAAACCATCTGGTGTATGATATAGATGACTCTGAGGAGGAGGAAGATGAAGAGGATAATGATGAGAAAGATGAAGAGGAGAATGATGAGGAAGAATCAAAGGATCAAGGCATGGGGTGAGCAAATAAGTAAGCACTAAAAATTAGGGAACCCCAAGCCTCACCTAGGAACAAGTGGAGAAATCTATGGAGAGAGAAGTGGTAGGCATCATTAAGTATTTGGTGGAATATGAGTTGGAGCGGAGTGCAGATGAGATTTTAAAGGAGATGGAAGAAGAATGCATTGGAAAATAATATGAGAACATGGGTGAAAATCCCAAGTTGGTGGTAAGCTTCCCAAAATCTACGCGAATAGGTGGGAAGGGTGTAGTGGTGGAAAAAGAGAAAGGAATTGCATACATTAATGATCCAATAAAAGTGCTACATGAGAACTTCTAAAGAGCTATACCAATGGAACAACTCCTTGTTATGTCTTTGTTTGATGAAGAAGGTGCATATCCCCAGACCAGGAAGATGTTATCTTGGGCATATGATTCCCACGTGGATGAACCTAAGTTTGAAGTAAGTCAAGGAGTGCTAATGAAGGTTCCAGAAACAAAAGGATTTAATCCCTTGCTAAATGCTCAACAATTATCAGATGAGCAAGTCTGAAACTCACTCAATAAAGTCTTAGTTGAGATTGAGGCTAGACTATTTGGAAGGAATGATAGAGTGAGATTCCTGGAGGAGGAATTGAAGAAGAAAAAGGATATCATTCAGAATATGAAGGACTTAAAGAAAGAAGAGATTATCAATGTGTAATTAAGGTGTGAACTGAAAGAGGATGAGGCAAGGGTGTGCAAGCTACACAAGAAGATTGAAATGATTACAGGTGCTATTGTTTTAAAGCATCTTGACTTAGCACCACCCAACAAAAAATATGTTTCAACCTTATAGTGCCTAGAGGATTTGACCTGCATCCTCATGATGGAAATGTGGGAACTTTCCCTAGAGTCTATAGAAGAGGCGTTGATGCGTCAAGAAAAGGAGGATAAGATGAAAGTTATCGAGATTGTTTCTCGGTATACTAAACTCCTTGCAGAAGTAAATTCCACCACACAAGTCATAGAAGCTACATATGACAACTGTGCTGATAGGGATAAAGTGGCAAGCATCCTAGTTTCCACTCATGAAATGAAAATCAAGGAGTTTTAAGAAAATAATAAGTGGAACATGGCAGACAGAGATAAAATCCTATCCAAAGTAGAAAATAAGTCAGAGGCTATTAAGACCTTGCGAGGCTCGATCAAAATCTAGCTAAAGGAATTGTACCCCCCAAATCACCCACAAGATTATTGTTGAGAAATTATTGTTGAGACAATGAGCACCAAAGGGGAGAAATTAAGTTTTGAGGAGGTGAGCACCTTAGTATGAGACCTCTGTCAGTAAGATCAGAATGAGGTTAAGGCTTGGGAAAAACTTGAGGCAGAAATAGGGAAGGATTTCCCTCTCCTCAAAAAAAAAGAATTTTTCTCCTTCATCCTCCCCTTTCTTTCTCCAAATTCTTCATTCCTTCATTATTTTTACCCTATTATGGGACCACCATTATTTATTTCATCAAAGAGAAGTGTTTCTAAGGACAGGGAATAAGCGTAGTGTGGGGTGATGTTGGGCACCAGAATATTGGCTAAGTACAATAAGGTGCGTGGGTGCATGGGACCTAATTAATAATGGCGTGTAGGTTGAAGGCATGAAGAGAAGGGTTTCTAGTATGATTTAGTAGAACACATGACACAGGTGCATAAGACAAGATGGGTTTTGGGAATTATCCATATTCAGAGTTCCAAACAACACACGAGGAAAGCATGACCCGTCTATTATGTGGAGTGGATAAGGTGCAATCCTGGTAGCTGTAGGATCAAGAATGGAATATTCCATGCATGCGATGGAAGGATCTAGAAGGAAATCATTGCAAAGAGTGGAGAGCTTGTATCAAAGGAGGCATGCTCCACTGGAGTACTACTAGGACACTTGGCAGCTGATATGTTACCTCAGAAGGCATGACGGTGAAGGAAAAAATCTATATATAGGGATTTATGGGTAGTAGAAGGTGTGTGTGGTAGGGTGGTAGTATGGTGGAAGAAAGGTGAAGCTTTGCAAAAATATAGATAGAGGATTCTATGGATTGGGATTAGAGGAAATATAGGAGTGATGGCATATTTAGAGTGATGGGTATGTGTTTATCCTTGTAATGTGAAAGACGTAGTATAGTTTTCTGATGCATGACCTTGCTCTGCATTATTATATGGGTCTTATTATGGTATCAATGAATGTAATATGGTTACTAAACTCATTAATATGAATAGAAGGTTCTATTCTAAAGCATATATGTATTTATGATCATAAGTATAATGCATTTCCTTTGTGTTATAAATCATTTCTATATGTTGTTTGATACTCCTCATTTGCTATCTAAATGGATGCATTAATATGATAACTCATCCTAGGTTTTCAAAATGAATTCATGGTTCTTTTCCATTCTTTTTCACTTAAGTATCTATCATAGATGATGTATTCTCACAAGGCTCACATAAAGGAGAGGCTCGGCACCCGCGCTTTCCTCGGGTTAGCGCCCAAAGACCGATGAGTGATAGGCTGGTGTGCATGAGATTATACTGTTGTCATAAAGGTATAAAAAATTACTACACTACTATGGGAGGAGGATCAGGTGGATCTTGAGGAATAAGAGCTATTGGATCTAGTGGATCTAGTAGTGGTGGCAACACAGGAAGATGTCAAGGTTCTATATTTGGTGGACAAGGACCTCAACCACCTCAGCAGGTGTTTTATGAGATGTCTCTACATTTACCTAATTACAAAGGGGGTTGAGGATGTTGCAGATCATGTACACACATGTGAATTTATATGGCATGTTTAGGGTATCACTTCCCTAGAGTGGAAGGTAATTCAATTTTGCAACTATATTGCAAGGGCACGCGCATGGCTGGTACTAAAACTATGACCCCCATTAGACAATAATATATTATACTACTCTACATGATGATTTCTTTACAGAATTTAATATTCCTAAGTTTGAGAAGAAGAACATTAATGCACTCAAGGAAACTCAATAAGGTATGGCCGAGACTGTGCAAGATTATGATGCGCACTTTAAGACTGTCTTTTTCAAAGTTGTCTTATGATTTCCATCCATATCATCATGCTCAATTGTTCATTGGAGGATTGATAACACCTTTAAGACTTTCATAGATCCACATGAGGCCTTGAAACCTTCTCTATGTGCTAAAGCTATCAGAAGTGTTAACACTGGGGTAAGCCCATTTTTGGAAACGTAGATTGTTTGTAATGGAAAAACAATTTGAAAAAATATTTGTGAATTTTGTTCATGAAACATGTAGTGGAATTTGGTGTATAAATTGTGAGATAGAAGCACATACCAAAGATAGTTTCCATCAAAATTCGGTGTGTGTGCTATGTCAATAGATTGTGAAATCTTCCATGGTGATCATGATGTAAGTAGATGCTTGTTTTTGCAACACACAATCCACAAGAATGTGTCCTCTTATTGTAAGATTTGTATGTCTATGACCCATGATACGAAGGAATTCCATTTTATAGCCCAAATATACATCGCTATTGCTACTGGTGTGCCCCAAACTATTATTTGGATTGGCTCAAAAAATGAAGGAAGTCAGTTTGAAGGGTGTGGATATGGAGGTAGTAGAGGAAGAGGTTTTCATGGAGGTTTCACAGATTGTGGTGGTCAAGGAGATAGGAGTGAATTTCCCCATGGAACATGTTACAATTTTGGATCTACTAAACACTACAAAAATGAGTGTTTGGATTTGTTACATTGCTCATGGTGCACTAAGAATTATAAGTATGAAAAGTTCCCTGAGTTATATGAGCACATGAGTCATAACCAGAGGAAGGAAAAGGGTGCAGGGATGGTGAGTGTGAATTTAGTTGATCCACAATGGATGCATTGGAGGAGAGTGTGAGAAACAAGTCTTACATGATAATATACCCCCTCACAGTATTTGACTATGATAAGGAAATCATGTTGAACGTGATGGTTGATGGATGGATTTTGAGCAAAATATTGATTGAAAAAAGGTGTGGAAGTCAATGTACGTACCTTAGATGCGTGGAATCAGATGGGAAGGCCTCCATTACAACCATCTTCAAATTCGTTATATATGGCTAATAGAACAAAGGCTATGCCTATTAGAGTTTTCAAGGATGCATCCATAACCATTCAAGGGGAAAATTTTACTAGGGATTTTGAGGTTTTAGAACTCGCTAAGGTAGATAATTTCTGAGCATTACTTGGATTCCCCTGGTGTTAAGCGAATAAAGATGACTTGCACTTAAATAAGGGATACATTAGTTTTGAGAAAAATAAGGAGCACATGATTATCCCATTGAAAGATATAAGGTCTGTGCCTTATGTGGAACCCTTAGGAGAAGAGGATTTGGATAGAATATTTGTGCGCATCATCAAGGACCTCGAGATCATTCATCCCTCGAGAGAAGGATTCATTCACTGGGAATATTCTTAGTCCATGAGTGACATAAACTAGAATTGAATGTGACAATTGGGTGCATGGTACCTATGAGTTGGTTGGAAGACAGATGAATGGCTATGTCACTTGAGTCACCAGAGCATGCATATTTAGGCACCTGGAAGGAAGTAAGTTACCAAGTTATATTTGGGAAGGTAACCAATATTTATTTCTACGTGCAATGGAAGCTTAGTGGACATGCGAAGTATAAAGGAGGAATATGATTACTTATACCTTACACGGGACAACAACGAATTGATGGGTGACTGTACGATGGAAAAGTGATAAGTGAGCATGGGAATCTACAAGTAACTCTTCCTCACACGCAACCTCCCGAGGTCATGCTGAGATAGCTGGTGGGGATGGAATATACATGGGTTATAGGTAAACTAGTAAGGAAATCTTATATCTTCGACACACACTAATGGAATTTGTGAGTCTAAGGCAAAGAAGGCCCTCCTAACCTGAACTGGCATGCTAGATCAGTAAGTGAGGATGACCGCTCGAAGGCTCCAATCAATATCGAGCTCTGGTGTGATCTGATCTATAGGTTGTGGGATACGGGGAAAATGACCTGGGATTATTTCATGTATATCTCCAAAAAGGGTCATAGGGTAGATGATGGATATAGTGGACTCTACGAGTGATTCTCTGGTCTAGTCCAGAAATCCTTAGCTTTTTTAGCTGCTACATCTAACAAGGATAACTGTTTGATAATGGTTGGTCGAAGTGGAGTGGATCTAAATACTAATGTGCATAAGCCAGCGTCAATGTCAGATTGACATGTGGAATCATTGGGTTGTGGGATTTGTGGATCAAAACCGTATATTCTTAGTTGTTGTGGACCTGCTATGGTCATACGAGGAATCAATCTCTAATCCCTAGTATCTAGTAGTCGTATGCCTTTTCAACCTCTATATTTAAGACTAAAAGTTGTGCAATCTTTTCAGAGTACCTTACAGACGTTCTGGCAATTTGAATTCTTAAGCTGGTGTCTATGTCAGTGAGAATGTCTCCTGCATCTGGCTATGGGACCAAAGGGTCACAACCGAACGTTTACTCTCTTTCAATCCCTTCTACAGTCATGTGGATATTTATCTAGGGTAATCTGTAGTTTAGCTTGTTTGACCAAAACGTATGTGTTTGGTCATCTTCAATGTTTAACCCTCTTAACTGTGAACTGATCTATTATAAGTCTGCCATTGTATGGAAGACTTGGATTCTAAGATTCTGATCTATATCAGTTATTTCCATAACAAGATTGGGTTGAGGCACGATTGGCTCAAATACGTATTCTCTAGGCTCTCTAGGTCCCGTGATTGTCATGCAAAAAGGAAAAGATATAAGTATAACTAATGACAGAATAAATTAACTACGCAAGATATATCTATGTATATTCCTAAATATGATATTTTTTATAAACTATTGAACAAAATTTAAAAGAGAAATTATCTAATATATCTAGAAATTGACAGCTAAAATAATAACACAATTAAAACAAATAAAGTAACCAAGTATAGCTACTTGTCTATGCAGTTTGTAAATCTATTCTAAATAACCAGATAACCAATATAATCTATTTGAAAGACCCCCAATCCTACCTCAAAAGTGAGGAGTGAATCATAGTTTCTCAGAAAATATCAATCCCCACAGCTTCCCCGGAAATATTGAAAGTGAGATTAACTGAAATGAAATGATTTACTATTCTATTTGATATGTTTTAACTAGAACTTCGAAAGCTTGAACCTGGATTTTGCATAAAAGTGGTGAATCCGATGGTGTGTGGATTTGTCCCCTTAGTGTGATCTCCTCATTCCTTCATGCACACGTGAATCTAGAAAAGCGTGTGATGTTAGCATCAACAAAAGTTGGTATCAAAATAATGGCAACTTAGGATACAGACTTAATACAATGCGAGTAGGAGAGGGATAGCGCAAGAGAATAAAGCTTGGCTTATGTAATTCCTAGTGGGATTTATTGTGAGTCATGTAACACAAAACATCTAGAACCTGAAACTTTTCTTTTTGATGAACAAAACCTACAACTTTAATGGCTTCCTACTAAAAATTAAACTGTCCTACTCCAATGGATTACATGAAACAGTAACAACACTAGCACAAGAAGATCATGTGGCTTCGTAACAACAAGACAACACTAACTATGCATGCAATAAACAAAACAATGAATCCTAGGCAAAATTGAAAGACTAAGCTACTGCAATGAGAAATTGAGAGGAAAATTTGAGGGGTCAATTTTTCTTGAGCACAAGCCAGCTATTTATAGAATTCCATTTACCCAAAGGTGAAAACCAAATTGAACTCTTAAACCATAAACAATACAAAAACACTATTCCAGGGAACTAGAATCATAAATACAAGCAAAGGAGGTGAAATAAGCTTGTAAATGTTGGTTTTTACGTGAGTCACGATAACATAAATGTTCTGGGAAAACATTTGCAGGACCGCCGCCCTGAGCAGGGCGGTGGTTACAAGACCACTGCCCTACCTGGGTAGCGGTCATGAGACCGCCACCTAGGTAGGGCAGCAGTTTCATCACCTAAGACTAAAAGGTAAAGGAAAAGAGGGGGAAAGAAAATCAAAGCACGCAGGGCCTAAGCGAAGCATGTGGGATGTTAATGCATACTTAGAGAGCTTTTCCAGATCCCGAACACCTTGTGAGGAGACCTGTATCATCATTAGGGCACATGTAACTTTGTTCTTGTGGTGTAGTACCCTAAAATTTTGGGTACATACATATTGCCCCCTCGGAGAAGCATTTTAGCCATGAAGAGGTGTAAAACGGTGGATCCGAGTATGGAGGTCCTGAAATGGGAAGTAAGAAATTATACCTGACATGCCTGTGTGTCGAAATGACGCCATCCAGAATCCCCGCTACCTGCACAATGAAAAGAGGACTCAAGTGCAGATAGACAAAATAAATCAAAAAATAAATACTAAAATAATATGAAATGAGGGCGTACCATTTGTGTGGGGATAAGAAATTACCTCCATCAGTGCTCCAAACCTGTGAAAAGGGCATTCAATAACAAGTCAGGATGTTATATATGTAAAAGTGGGCCCATTTTCCTATTCATTTGTGCATGTCGATTTGATTGATTTTGAGCTTTGGGACCCATCGGTGATGGTTTCTGACAAGAGTATAGTCAAAACATTCTGGACGAGATTGTGATCATGCGTCCATGAGCAGAACACCGACCCACGAGATCATAGGTTAGTTTTTTCTCGATTTACCATTTTTGTCCCCAAAACGTTAAAATGATGAAATATTTGTCATGGGGGGATTATTTTTGAAAATGTCAGTTTTAATAGGGTCACTTAGGGGGGACGCCTAATGGGTAGGCTTTGTTTTGGTCAAAATGGTCATGTTTTTGTGTTTTTAGGCATGTTTTTAGGGCACATGACCCACATGGAATTTCGGGACACGACCGCTGCCCTGAGCAGGGCAGAGGTTACATGACCGCCACCCTGATCAAGGCAGCGGTTATAGTACCACCACCTTTAAGGCAACGATTACAGAACTGCCGCCCTGCTCAGGGCGGCGGTCCTTCACAGAATGCATAAACAATACTTATTTGAATTCATTTTTGCGTTTCTAGCATTCTTACTTGCTTTCATGATTTTTCTAATGTCATTTGAATACTAACTTTATTTTGTGTGTTTTTGGGTGTATGCAGGTGAAGGAGGAGTATATCCAATGGAGCTGAGAGAGAGAGAGTGTGATTGGCTTCTAGCAGTATTGGATGCCCTTTCTTAGGATGAGCAGGACACTCTTCAGAGGGCTGGTATATTGCGCATATCATAGGTCCCACATGTTGCAACCTTCTAGTCACATACTTTGTGACTTGTTTTCATATTGGGATGCTAATCAGAACACTTTCCGATTACCAGGAGTCAGGGGTGAGTGGACAATTACTTTGGAAGATGTTTATAACATCTTGGGGGTCTCGATCATCAGGAGACAGCTCACACTTGAGACAGTAGGGTCACGGGATCAAATAGCACAGTGGGCCTCATATATGGGAGATGTAGTTATCTCCACTAATCCAAAGAAGGGGGTGAGGGTCTGATCTTTTCCTAGCCTACCTATCCCCTTGATTCATTAGGCCATCATGGGGATCCTTGCCTCGAGATTGATCGGGGACAAGGGAGGAGACACCTTACTTTATTGTTGGTCCCCCATCATTGGACAAATTGAGGGACATGGCCGAATTTACACCTAGGGAGCCGAAATTCTTGGGACAAACTTATCATGATCTATACCGGGTGGTTCATTTATAGGGGCAGTCATTGAGCCATCTGACCCTGGTTATGAGCTGGGTCTATGAGCATTTCATCCCCTATGGGAGAGGTGTAGAGGTGGAAGATCCCGGAGCTCTGAGGGAAGCTAGATGGACAGACATGTCGGTGCTTAGAGCACCTCACTAGTCAGTCACCTCCTTGACCACTAATGACATGGAGGCCACACCCTATCAGGCCATGGTAGGGTTATTGGGTGAGGAGGCTCTTACTTTGATCTCTTGCTCCACCACAAGGCGGGGAGGGTGGAGATACATCCTTTTGGTTGAGTGCCTCAGCAGTTTGGCCTTCCTTATGTGGGTATGCTTCCCCCAATGGTGACAATATACAAATCAGTTCGGGAGCCTAGGGGAGGTCCTAGAGGCTGGGGTTGGACCGTTGTTACTCCTAGTGTTCCCATTGTAGCTAGGAGGGTGATATGCACTCAAGGGAGAGCCGGTGCTCCTTAGGTGCCCTTACTTCAGATTTCCATTGGCCCTGACCATAGTAGTGACGAACCCATTGATATAGACTCTGAGTCTGAGGAGTTCACAGGGGGAGAGATAGAGGAGGAGATCGAGGCTGAGGTCAGTGAGTTAGGTGGAGAGGAGGACAACGATCCTGAGTGGCATCACACTCAGGATATCTTATAGGTGGAGGGGGTGGAGTAGAGTGCGGAGAGGGTGACCCTAGCTTCAAAGGAGCCACTTTCTCAGGGCTTGGGTGGAGTGGATGAGTCTGTAGTGGGACGTTATGTCGCTCCAACCACGGGAGGAGTACATCAGTCAGTGGTGGCATCTGTGGTAGGTGCTGACCCTAGAGATCCATCTTGGAGGCCCGGAGACCCGAGTGAGTTATCATCCCTCTTTTTAATGTTTTTTTAGGATTACCTTAATTGATATCTCTCCTTTTGTTTAATTTTGTTTCTATCTTTTGATTATTTCTAATTCATTTTTCTCCTTTTCTTACAAAGACTACTAATGAGTGGCGAGACCTGATTCATTGGGTATGCATTGATACCCTAATGATCCCCATGGAGAAGACCCGTGCGGAGCTATCCATGGATGCAGGGAAGCCTTCAGCAGCCAGGAGGAATACCAAAATTTTTTCCCCTATCTAGCATGTTGCCAGGATGGTGTCTACCCTCCATACCAAGTTGGTAGGATACAGGATAGTAGAGCGCCTAATGAGGAGTCACTCTCATGGCGAGACCGCAGCTGCTCCTTAGGATCCCGAGCCCTCCTTGCACTCAGAGTGCTAGCATAGCTGGAGTCCTCGACATGGGCGTGCACCTTCGGAGGGATCTCATAGGGGTTGAGAGCCCACTTGGCTCTCTTAGATTATTTATATGATGTATTTTGTATTTCCCAGGCTCTTTGAGCATTTTGACCATGCTTAGTGCATGATGGCATCGTACAGGAAACATTGATATATATATATAGATATTCTATATATATATATATATATATATATTATATATATAATTTTTGGATTAGACTCTTGGTATCTATGATTTTGTGATTCATTTCCACATGTAAACTATAATATTGTTTTTATATGCTTTTCAGAATGTATGCAGTGGAGAACAAATGATACAAGTGCTTTCTTTCTTTTTGTATTTTGTAATGCTGAAATATGATAATGTAGAGATAATGTGATTTTGAACTTTAGTTTCTATAAGAAATTGTTTGGTACTTCATACTTGTTTTGAAAAAATGTGATGATAAACCGATATGATGAGCAGATGAACTTTCCCCACTCCTCACTCCACGCAACTAGTAAGATGTGAGGGCTCATCACCGAGAGCTAGAAAGGGCACAAGCTATGAAATTTGTTGAATGGTAGTGATGAGAGATAGAAAAAGATTTGGTGGAACCAAATTAGGATGCTACAAACCTACTATACTCAAGTGACTCCATAGTTTAGAATGCCACTTGCTTTGTGGTTTATCTAGACTTAGATCCGTAGATGGCCACATGGTAGACAAAATATGGTTTTTGGGGTTTTGAGCTCTCTTGGAATTTTGGACATCTGATTCATTTTTTTTTTACTCAAGATTTCAAAGGTTCATTTGAATTGTTTGCTTACGACCTTCAACGTTTATTTGTCAAAAGGACCCCCTACACCTTTCCCCATGCTACTAGTAAGAAGCGTGGGCTTATCACCATGGACAAGGTACATGAGAGTAAGGGCATTCCCATCCTTTCCCAACCCTACGTCACTGGTAAGAGATGCAAGCTCATCACCAAACGTTGGTAGGGTAAGGAAATGTGTAAAAAAAAAAATTTAGTTTGATCTATATTTGACTTGTTTATTTGAGAAAAATGTCAGTATGTTCTTACTTCCAAAGAGATATACATATGGGATAGATGTGACACTATGAAGCTTCTAGAACAGACCATAGGCAAGACACCTATCCTAGGAAGAAACTAGAAGTGAGAAAAATCATGCAGACCTTGGTATGGTTACCATTAAGACTTTGTCATATCTAGCTTTAAATGGATGAAATGATTCTAAAGCAGGTGATGACATTTATAAAATTGAGAAGTATGATTTGGAAAGATAATGCCAATACCATTAGACATTTGTAATGAATTTCCTAGAGAATAAGTTCCTTGATCACAAAATTGTATGAAACAAGCGGACAAAATGAACCTAACTATATGAAGATGCAATGTAGATATAATTACACAGATAGTGTTGGTTGCTTATGCATAGAATCGTTTAAGGTGTAGGGAGTTGAATGTTTCACCAAATTCCTCACCTTCTAGTGTACATAAGAGATATGCACCATTTCCATAGTCTTTTGTGACTCAGTATGGGTCCAACCATTTGGGCTAGAATTTCCTTCCTTCGCCGGTCTTTTTATCAATCCGGCTGTCTAGTCTTAGAACTAGATCTCCTTCATATATATCTCGTTCATAGACCTTTTTATTATACTAATGGCACATTTGGTCAGCATAGACTTTATGCTGCTATTCAGCATCTAACCTGGCCTCATCTAGGCTTTCTAGTTGGGAGAAACGTGCTTCTCTACATGCGTCTTCATCCAGAATCCCTTGTAATGAGATGTGGAGATTGGGTATTTCAACCTCAAGTGGGAGAACTGCTTCTGCTCCCAATACCAGCGAGAAAGGATTTACTCCTGTTGGTGTTCTTATTGAGGTTTGGTGGGCCCATAAGGCTAGGTATAACTTTAAATGCCAATCTCGTTTGTTTTCTTTCACCGTTTTAAGGAGAATAGCTTTCAATTTTTTGTTTGTTGCTTCAGCCTATCCATTAGCTTGAGGGTAATACAATGAGGTTATATGATGGCTTATTTTAAATTTAATGCATAATTCATGAACCGCGTCATTCTTAAAAGAAGTCCCATTATCTATGATAATGATTTTTGGGACACCGTACTGCAAATGATCTGGTTTAAAATGAACTTGGCGATCATGGAACCTGGTACAGTGGTGAGAGGCATAGCCTCTACTCATTTGGTAAAGTACTCGGTGGCCATGATTATGAAGCTATGGCCATCTATAGATGAGGGAGAGAATTTCCCTATCAAATATAGGCCCCATGTAGAAAAGGGCCATGGAGTAGAGATTGGTTGCAGAGCTTATGCTGGCATGTGAATCTTGTGGGAAAATTCTTGACATTTATGGCACTTGCATACAAACTCTATTACATCGTGTTCTAGAGTGGGCCAGAAATATCCCATTCAATGTATTTTGCAAGCGGTGGCGTGACCTCCAAAATAGCCGCCACATATTCCATTGTGAGATTTGTAGAGAATCTTCTTGGATTCTTCTGTGTCAACACACCTTAGAAGCATTCCATCAAAGGCCTTACGATAGAGCACTTGTTCTATAATAATGTATTTGGCTACGATAATGCATAACTACCTTATTTGTTGTAGTTTAGCACCTTCTAGATATGTATGGTCCATGATATAATTAATAATACCACTATAACAAGGACATTCAGAGATGGGAGGTCTAGTTTCGACGTAGTATATGCATTCATCAGGAAATTCAGGTCTACTAGATCACCTCCATCTAATGGGTTATCAGCTAACCAATCCGCAATGATTTTTCTATTAACAGAATTCTGATTTACAAATGTTAATTCAAATTCACCCATTAAGGTTATAAAGCATCCAACCTTCTTAGACAAGAACCCTTGCGTGAGGAAATTTCGTAAATGGTTTGTTTTTATAATGACCCTTGTTTCTTGGTTTAGCATGTAATGTTTTAAGCGTTTGGTTGTGAAGACTATGGCAAGGCATTCTTGTTCTGCTTGCGTATAATGTGTCTCATAATCGAGCAACATGTGTGGCTAATAAAATAGATCGTGTGTTCTCTCTTGTCATCGTCTTCTTGAGCTAGCATGCAGGCTAGCGAGACATTGGTAGCCCACAAATATAAGATTAAAGGGTGGTCTGGCTTAGGAGGTATTAGCGTAGGTGGTGACAACAAGAAACGCTTAACCACTTCGAAAGTGTCATTGCAGTCTTTGGTCCAATTGATACCATAATCTTTCTTGAGTAGATTGTTGATTGGGTGAATGACAAAGCTTAAATCTGGGATAAATCTTTAGATTACACCGAGTTTCCCAAGAAACGACCTGATTCCAGATTCATCTGACGATGGGATCATTTCAAGAATAGCCCAGATTTTAGCTGGGTCTACATCGATCCCTTGTAACGATATAATGTAACATAGGAGCTTCCCTCCTGTCACACCAAATACGTATTTTTCTAGGTTTAGTGTGACTCCGTATTCTATCAAATGTGAAAGAATGATACGGAGCACTTCTGAGTGATCACAGTGCTTCCTGGCTTTGGCCAACAATTCATCTACATAGGATTCCATGATTTTGTGAATAAGATCATGAAATATATATGTCATTGCCCGCTGGTATGTAGCACTCAGTGTTCTTGAGACCGAATGGCATAACAACGTAGCAATAGGTTCCCCAAGGAGTTATAAACATGGTTTTGGCTTGGTCTTGTTTGGATATTCTGATTTGATTGTATCCTGAGAATCCATCCATGAGAGACAAAATCTCAAATCTAGTTGTTGCATCAACGATGGCGTCTATGGATGGTAATGGAAATTCATCCTTAGGGAACACCTTGTTAATGTCTCAAAAATCTATGAAAATGTGTATCTTCCCATTATTTTTGAGAACAGGAACGATATTAGATACCCACTGAGAGTAATCGACTAGTTTGATGAATCCTAGTTGGAGGAGTTTCATTACCTCTTCCTTCACCATGAGAGCTACCTTGGGTTTCATTGGTCTCGATTTTTGTTTAATTTACTTTGCATCTGATTTGGTGACGAGGTTATGTACCGTGATGTGTGGTGCAACCCCTATCATTTCTTTATAATTATAAGTAAAAGCCTTTTGATGTTCTTTGAGGATTCGAGTGTGTATTTCTATTTCTTTTGGAGTTAATGAAGATCCTAGTTTCAAGATCTTTGGTTCTTCCTCTGTTCCGATGTTAATATCAATCATTTCTTTGATTAAAGAAGCGTTACCTTATTTAAACTCAGGAAGAGCTGGAGGTAGTTCCAAATCTTCTCCATTCTCTATCGTGTATATGCCGAGTTCCTTTAGTGGGGTAAGCTCTATCATGGGATTCCCAAAGTAGGAAGATGAATGTGGGATTAAGGACAAATATACCACGTGATGGGTGAGATGTAATACTGCATAGGCATTTAAGTAATCAAGAGTGGCTCTATCACTATCAACGTGATCTAAGATAGTAGAGTTGTTCTCAGCTATGTTCTTTAAGAGAGGATTTGACATTTTCTTTACTAATGGTTCAGTACAAAGGTATATTGTGAAATGGGTATCCTCCAACTCACTGTTTGGAGTGAAGTGTGATGCTGAGGTTGCTATCAAATCTGCAAGAAGATTTTGTTCTCATGGTATTGCTTCAATGGATATGATGTCAAATTATTTGCTCAAATTTAATACTGCTATTTTGTAGAGATGTAAGTGTTTAGCTCTGGTCTCATACACCTCAAAGACTTAGTTTTCTACTAATTGTGAGTCTCCTAATACTCTAATGTCATTAACACTGGGCCTTTTAGCTAGGATGAGACCAAGGACGAGGGCTTCATACTCAACACCATTGTTTGTACATTTGAAATTTAGTTTAAAGGTGAACAATAAGATCTTTCCTTTGGGTGAAGTAAAGATCACACCTGCCCCAGCCCTATAACGACATCTAGCTCCATCAAAATGGAGAGTCCAATATTTAGTTGGGAAGATGGACGTTGGGAAATTTGTTCCATGTCAAATTTCGTCAATTTTTGTTACTTCTACCATGCAGAGATCCTCTGTTGGAAGAGAACCAACACCTAGGGTATATCCCATGCCTACAAAATCAAATGGTAGGAAAATTGGTAGATCCTGTTCTAGCAATTTGACAATCTTTGCACGTAGTTCCTAATGATACTATTTCGACAATGTCAGCCTCATCCTTGAGGGCTAAGATATTCTTGATTAGGTCCGTAACTTATAACTCCATTGTAGGTACCAAATTTTATTCCGGCTTCGACGTCGGTTGGTTTATTAAGTTGAGTTTTTTGGGAGTTCAAACTCAGAGTGAACGCTTGGCCTTTTCTTCAGGTCTGCTAGGTGTATAACGAATAGTTTTGGATCGCATCTTTTGCTATGAATACCTTTCCTAAGTGCAAGAATCTTACTTCTTGAAATAATGTAGATGGGATTGCCTTCATACGGTGTATCCATGGTCGGCCAAGGATCATGTTATAGTTGGTTTCCCGATCTATAATATAAAACTCAGTTACGATTGTTTTGGGTCCTAAAGGTGACTGGTAGTATTATAGTTCCAATCGAAGTGGCCTTGAGGCTATCATATCCTCTTAGCATATTTCAAGTCGTGGAACAATTTTTTTCTCCATACCCTAGACTTTTGAAGGAAAGAGAAGGGGACTATGTTAATTGCTTGCCCCATCGTCAACCATTGTGCACGTTTAACATAATTGTTATAGACCCACACTTGCAAATGTAAGGATGGATCACCTCTACGTGCAATCTCAACATCTGTTGGCATTTTGTTTATTTCGAATATAAACTCGGTATCCCTATCTGGCTACCCTGGAGGGTGGATATCAAAGTCTATATGGTTTACCTATGTTTTGGGAGGTGGAGTGATGCTAATTAAATGACCTAAACCTAATGCTTCTAAAAGAGCAGCCCTGTGGGTAGGAAAGTTCTTCAATAAGTCCAAGAAAGAAGATGTGAGAGAAGGTTTTTGTTAGGTCATTAATTAAGTCATAGGCACCTACGGGTTTTACTAATATTTTTTGGATGTTATCTGCCTCTAGCGGATATACTTGGATTTGGATGAGAGGATTATTCTCATGTCCTTGTTACTGCTTCTACATGTAGTTCGGTGTCTAACTCCACTAAACTGACTATCTTGGGTCTTGGTTGACTTTCTAACTGTGGTGCAACAGATGGATTTAGTGAGGTCAAGGCTTCATGATCATTATTTCCTACCATTACACCCTTGTTCATCCCATTTGGATTTAATTTGTTGTTATTGTTATTTGGGAGTGGATCATTGAAGATTTTGAGGGGTGCATTTTGAGGGGAGACTGCTCGAGTGAAAGTTATTTAGGATAGGTGATGCAGGATCTGCTAAGAACATGTCTATGAAAAGTTGTCTTTTTTCTTCTAGCAGATGTTGCATGAATTTATTGTAATTGCGGACAAGTCCTAGTGTCGTGGCCTTGAATTTTGTGGAAACCATAATACGAGTTAGGATTGTAATTCCTAGGTTGTTGGTTTGGTGCATATTGTGGTCCAAAACTCTGATTAAACCATTGACCATTAGGATTTTGTGTTTGTTGTCTTTGGTTTTGGTTTTGGTTATGATATCTAGTTGAATTTTGACTTGGACCTTGTGTCTGGGTCTGCCTTTGTTGTTGTTGTTACGGGCGATTAAAATCCACTGTATTGATTGTCAGGGTAAAGTTGTTTTGTTGATTGTTAATCGGCGGTGGAGCATTTACAACATTTTTTTTTGTTTGGTCGGTTACTCCATCTATGTTTATGCCATGATTTTTGTTAAGAATTTTAGGTAGTAGGATAAGTCGTAGTATTCTGGCTGGGGGTGATTAGCCTCCCATTTGTTCCATACGTCTTGTGACTGCTATCTATTACCGCTTGATCTATTCGGAGAGCGCTCTCAAGTACTTCATCGTAAGTCCTTAGTGGGAACTTCTGGACTTCTTCCTTTACCTCTCTGCTGAGAGAATGAAGGAATAAATCACATAGTTCCATTTGGTCCATATTTGGAGCACTTTCTGAAGAATAAAGGACAGTACGCCATCTTTGGATAAAGTGAGCAAAAAATTCATTATGTTCTTGTTTAATGTGCAAGAACTCCCTAATTCCTGTTCTCAATAGTTTGTTCATGTCAAAAACCTTGATGAACTCTGAAATGAGTTGTTTAAATGAATGTATGGAAGCTTTAGGTATTCTATAATACCAATTGAGGGCAATTCCCTCTAATATTTTGGGAAATATTTTAGCAACAACCCCATCCCAAGGGAGCAGTTCTCGAATAGCTATGGCGTAGGCCTTGATATGTGCATTCGGGTCTCCCTCCCCTTTGTATTTGGGAAAATTGGGAAGTGTTCTTGGAAGCATGATGCTTCATATGGTGAAGTCTAAGGGATCTTTCAAATATTCTGAATAAGTCCCTATAACATAGGTTTCGACCATTGATGGTTCCTGCTGAGGGGGTGGAGGTGGAAAGGGTTGTTGATATGGCGTAGTGTATGCATTTGCAGGGGTATAAGGAAATCCCTGTGATTGAGAAAACATACCGAGAGAGGAGAACATATCTCCTTGTGGTGATTTGGAGTACATGTTTAAGTATGAAGGAGTATTACCTAGGAATGGATTATTTTGTACTAGACCGGGAGGTATCATATTTTCCACCGGAACGGTGTTAGAAAATGTGGTTATAGTTGGGATTTGTTGTGAATACTGTGGAGGCATGCCAAACGTGCCTATTCCTATGAGGAGGTCTACTTGGCTAGGATGATTTGGAGGATTGGAATTTCCTACCTGCATGAATTGAGAATTGTGATTTGGTTGAGCAAGTTCTAACCCTCTAACTTTTTCTACTAAAGTTGAGATGACTTCATCTGGTGAAGTTACAATATTTTACCTTAGTGGCGTTTGTTTTATATTCTAAGTTTGTATAGGTATGTGATACCCCGCTATGAACTGATTGTTTCCCTGTAAATTTTCACTCAGGGCATTTCCTAGAGGTAGTGGCATGGAGGTGTTTTTCGTGAAACGAGACCTCGGGTTGTATTTGTAAACTTCCTATAGGTGGGTACATACTCTGAGAACTTTGTTCATTCCTGGTATAACCCACTGAATGTTCATCATCTAAAAACGAATATGGATCTAATTTTCTGCTAATTTTTGGTCTAAGCAATACCTAAGGAGATGAACCAAATTCTCCTGTAAATGTCATGGCATTTGAGCTTGAAGGCTCTAGGTGTTACGTTTGAACAAGATGATCCAACTCCTCTATTTGGAAAGAAGAACTATATCTAGTCCTTGGGGGTGGAGTTTGTGTTGACAATTGGTTAGCTAAATAGTTGTCACCCCATGCTAAGAGTGAGGGTGATGGATGTCTATTCAGTTGATCGTAATATGCTTCAAGACCTAGGAGAGGTCTACCATATGCGTCGAATCTTAACATATTCAGGGGATATATGAATACACACAGAATAATGGGAAAGAGAAAAGGTGGATGGAAGAAGAATGAAAAATACAGTAAAATAATTGCATCTATTCACGTCGGGTTCACCAATTTTGTACGATGGAAAAGTGACAAGCGAGCATGGAAATCTACAAGTAACTCGTCCTCGTACTTGACCTCTCGAGGTCGTGCCGAGACAGCCGGTGGGGATGGAATATACATGGGGTATAGGTAAACTAGCTAGGAAATCTTATATCTTTGACACACACTAATGGAATCTACGAGTCTAAGGAAAAGAAGGCCCTCCTAACCTAAGCTGGCATGATAGATTGGTCAGCGAGGATGACTGCTCGAAGGCTCCAATCAATATCGAGCTCTGGTGTGATCTGATCTATAGGTTGTGGGATATGGGGAAAATGACCTGGGATTCTTTCATGTATATCTCCAGACAGGGTCATAGGGTAGATGATGGATATAGTGGACTCTACGGGTGATTCTCTGGTCTAGTCCATAAATCCTTAGCTTTGTTAGCTGCTACGTCTAACAAGGCTAACTGTGTGATAATGGTTGTGGAAGTGGAGTGGATCTAAATAATAATGTGTGTAAGCCAACGTCAACGTCGGATTGACCTGTGGACTCGTTGGGTTGTGGGATTTGTGGATCACAACTGTAGATTCTTGGTTGTTGTGGACCTGCTATGGTCATACGAGGAATCAATCTCTAATCCCTAGTATCCAGTATTCGTATCCCTTTTCAGCCTCTATATTTAGGACTACAAGTTGTGTAATCTTTTCATAGTACCTTACAGACGTTCTGGAAAGCTGAATTCTTAAGCTGGTGTCTATGTCAGTGAGAATGTCTCCTGCGTCTGGCTATGGGACCAAAGGGTCACAACCGAATGTTTTCTCTCTTTCAATCCCTTCTACAGTCATGCGGATATTTATCTAGGGTAATCTGTAGTTTGGCTTGTTTGACCAAAATGTATGTGTTTGGTCATCTTCAATGTTTAACCCTCTTAACTGTGAACTGATCTGTTGTAAGTCTATCGTTGTTTGGAAGACTTGGATTCTAAGATTCTGATCTATATCAGTTATTTCCATAACAAGATTTGGTTGAGGCATGATTGGATCGAATACGTATTCTCTGGGCTCTCTAGGTCCTGTGATTGTCATGCAAAAAGGAAAAGATATAGGTCTAACTAATGACAGAATAAATTAACTACGCAAGATATATTTATGTATATTCCTAAATCTGATATTTTTGATAAACTATTAAACAGAATTTAAAAGAGCAATTATCTAATATATCTAGAAATTGACAACTAAACTAATAACGTAATTAAAACAAACAAAGTAACCGAGTATAACTACTTTTCTGTGCAGTTTGTAAATCTATTATAAATAACCAGATAACTGATTTAATCTATTTGAAAGACCCCCAATCCTACCTCAGAACTGAGGAGTGAATCATAGTTTCTCATAAACTATCAATACTCACATCTTCCCCGGAAATATCAAAAGTGATATTAACTGAAATGAAATGATTTACTATTCTATTTGATATGTTTTAACTAGAAATTCGAAAGATTGAACCTGGATTTTGTAGAACAGTGGCGAATCCGATGGTGTGTGGCTTTTTCCCCTCAGTGTGATCTCCTCATTCCTTCATGCTCACATGAATCCATAAAAGCATGTGATGTTAGCATCAACAAAAGTTGGTATCGAAATAATGGTAGCTTAGGATGAAGAATTAATACAATGCGAGTAGGAGAGGGATAGCGCAAGAGAACAGAGCTTGGCTTATGCAATTCCTAGCGGGATTTATTGCGAGTCATGTAACACAAAACATCCAGAACTTGAAACTTTTCTTTTTGATGAAAAAAACCTACAACTTTAATGGCTTCATACTAAAAATTAAACTATCCTACTCCAATGGATTGCATGAAATAGTAACAACACTAGCATAAGAAGATCATGTGGCTTCCTAATAGCAAGACAACACTAACTATGCATGCAATAAACAAAACTATGAATCCTAGGCAAAATTGAAAAACTAAGCTATTGCAATGAGAAATTGAGAGGAAAATTTGAGGGGCCATTTGCTTGAGCACAAGCCAACTATTTATAGAATTCCATTTACCCAAAGGTGAAAACCAAATTGAACTCTTAAACCATAAACAATGCAAAAACACTATTCCAGGGAACCAGAATCATAAATACAAGTAAAGGCGGTGAAAAAAGCTGGTAAACAATGATTTTTACGTGAGTCGCGATAAAAGAAATGTTCTGGAAAAAAACGTGTAGGACCGCCACCCAGAGTAGGGTGGAGGTTACAAGACCACCACCCTACCTGGGTGGTGGTCACGAGACCACTTCCCAGGCAGGGTGGTAGTTTCGTCACTGAAGACCAAAAGGCAAAGGAAAAGAGGTGGAAGGAAAAATTAAAGCACGCATGTGCTAAGCAGGGCATGTGGGATGTTAGCGCATACTTGGAGAGTGTTTTCAGATCCCGAACACCTTACAGGAGACCTGTATCATCATTGGGGCACATGTAACTGTGTTCTGGTAGTGCAATACCCTACAATTTTTGGTATGTATAGTGAAACATCGAGACAATCTTCTAGAGTGGCAAAAATTTAGAACTATTTCTTTGTTAGGTTTCTATGAAGCAATGCACCGTCTCAAATATGTGAATATCATGGGAAGGATTCCACCTCATTCCATATCCAGGAGTATGAGAGAACTTACATGGAAAGCCTAGAAGCCTTGCCTCCTTCACTATGGGTGCATAATTTCTACTCCCCCTTGTGGGATTGTGTGCATGCATGGTATATACATTCAGAATTACAACATCAGACGGGTAATTGGTAAGAGTTAACGATAGATATTATCCAAAATTTAGAGTATCTATCTCCAAAGACATTAGTGAATGAGGCATTAAAGGTAGTGAACCACCTTACCTTGGGAGATAGTGTCATGGCTATGGACAAAATCCTAGATTTATTAGGAGAATGTGATTTGGGGGCATGCTTTGTGAAAGAGGAGGCGTAATAAGTATATCTTAAGCGTGCCTATCTAGAAAGAGAAAAAGGTAAGTTAGTGTACCCAATAGATAATGAGGAAGTGGAAATTTTGGATGTTGATCACACGGAAGGTATGCATGAAGTATTGGAAAAATTGGATGAGAAAGTGTGTGCCTACCATGAGCCCTTGAAAACAAAGAAGGTAAACATTAGCACTGAAGAGGAACCAAAATAAGTTGTCATTGGATATTACTGGATAAACCAGGAGGTTTCAAAAATAGTTGAGCTACTGCACGACTTCTAAGATTTGTTCCCATGTGGATACCATCAATTTAAGGTAGTTCATCATTCCTTAGGGAGAATGCGCATTAAGTGAAAAGAAGGTGGATACCCCATCAGGAAGATACTCTATAGGATGAACCCAAATTTGTGTGTGAAGGTTAAGGAGGAGATTGATAAGATGATACAATCTCTAATCATTGAGGAAATTGATGAATCTGAATGGGTGAGCTCAATGGTGATTAGAATAAAGAAGGATGGAAGGATAAGAATATTGTAGACTATAGAGAATTGAATGGTGCATGTGTCATACATCCTTTCCCAACCCCATTTACTGAGGAGATCTTGGAGGGTGTAATAGGGCAAGAAATCTATTCTTTTACAAATGGATTCTCAAGCTATCAGCAAGTATGGATTGTGAAGGAAGACAAAGAGAAGAATAATTTCACCACTGAATGGGAAATTTTTTCTAATACGGTCATGCCTTTTGGACTAAAGAACACACCTGTGGTATTTTCATGCTTTTGGGTGCAGGCATTTCAAGACTTCATCTATAATTTTCTACAAGTTTACCTAAATGATTGGATGGTATATGGATTAGTAAGAGATCATTGTGACAATTTGAGATTGATGTTTGATAGGTCTAGGAAGTTAATTATCTCTCTAAACGTTAAGAAATGTTCTTTTCTACTCAATTTGGCACACTACTAGGTCACATTATTTGCAAGGAAGGCTTATTGGTAGACCTTGCCAAAGTTGTTATTTTAGGTTTGGAGGAGCCTACCAGTCAGAGCATTATGCACCGATTCTTAGGGCATATGGGTTAGTATAGAAAAATTATCAAAGGCTATGTTAGGATCTCCGCACCATTGGAAGAGTTATTAATGCATAAGATTAAATTATATTAGAGTGAAGCACACCAGGTGGATTTTGACACCTTAAGCGAAAAAGCTACTAGTGCACCTATTTTGTGCTTTTCCTCCTAGGACAAGTTGTTTCACGTACATGTTGATGCATAGGGTATGGCCATAGGATTAGTGTTAGCACATCCTGGAGAGGGGATTTTTTACCATCCCTTGTGTTTTGGTAGGAGGAAATTAACTCCAACAGAACAAAATTATACTACCATGGAGCACGAAGCATTATCTATGATTTATGTGTTGCACAAGTCTAGGCAATACTTATTGGCTACTCCTTTCAAGTACTTAGTGAAAAATCTTATTCTATAAGGGCACATATGCCGGTGGATCTTATTGTTTTAAGATTTTGAATTTTTGGTCGTCATAGAACCAGGAAAGAGCAATTTGGGACCTAACCATTTTCAACAGATTAACTCAGGAGAGGATGCGCAAAGCATTGAGGACACAATGCCAAATGTACATGTGTTCAGATTGTAGTGCGCACCCTTTGACTCAAAATAAAAAAAATTTCTTGTGAATGGATGTGGTGCTAGAGGAAATGAAGGATTTGGAGAAGTAACAGTTAGCTATAGGCGCTACACTCTATATGTAGATTAGTCGGAAACCTATACAAGCTAGGTCAAGATGAGGTTTTTTGTCAGTTTGTACTAGAACATGAATGTACTGCAATTACAGAGGAAGCTCATGGTGGCATTACAAGAGGTCACTATGTAATAAATATGACCACACGTAAGATATTATTAGTAGGTATTTAGTGAGAAATAGTTTATAAGGATTATATAGAGTATTCCAAGGCCTGTGACCATTTCCAACACCTTGTTAAGCTGGGGCAGAGAGATGAGATGCCATTAAGACCTATTGCTAGTGCAGAGCCATTTGAGAAATGGGAAATCAAATTTTTGGTACCTAATTCCCTAGCCACATGTAGAACAACTTTGCACTATATTATCACTTCTAAATATTATCTTACAAGGTGGGAACAAGCGATTCCTACAAAGGATTGTATTATGGCTACAACAGCTAGGTTTTTATAGGATAATATAATCAGCAGGTATGGATTCTCGTTGAGTTTAACAAGTGATAGGGGTAATAACATTTTGAATGAGACAATTAGAATATTACTAGGAGAGTTTATGGTGTCCCATCACAAAACTACATCCTATCACCGTTAGGCTAATGGGACTGCTGAGGCATTTAAGAAGATACTGAGCCACTTGTTAACTAATATGTGTGATGTTGGAAGGAGAGAGTGGGATAAAAAAGTTTTTGCAGTGATATGGGCATATCGAAAGACTTATAAACATTTGAACAAGGACACACATTTTCAATTGATATTTGGCACAGAACTTGTTCTGCATGTGGAATTCACGTTACCATCCCTGTATATTATGTGTACAGGAGGATTGGTAGATGAAAAATCATTAGAGGAGCACATTAATAAGATTATGGAGTTGGATGAGAGGTTATACATTGTTAGATGGAGTTATAAGACAGAGAAAGCTAGATAGAAGGCATGGCATGATCAACATATTAGGAATAAGGAGTCTGAGGTTGGGCAGATGGTTCTTCTGTATGATTCAAAGTTTCTATGCCATCCTAGGAAACTCAAAGTACATTGGTTGGGATGATATGTTAAATCCTATATACTTGGTTCAGGAACTTTCTAGTTAAAAGCATCGGATGGGACATGGTTTTTTAAGTTATTTTAATAGGAGTAGGCTAAAGCCCTACTATAAATAAGTCTTATGTGTGTTTGTAAATAAGGCAATATTTCAAGTTAGCTTAGTATTTCACTTAATTTATTTTTATTTACATGTGTTTCCTTTCATCATCATTTTACTTTGTCTTTTCATTTAGTTCTTTGTGGGCGCGCTTGTGCGCCGGTAGCCAGTTAATATATAAATGTTTTCTATACCTAGAGGACCAAACATCTATTTAGTGTGGGGAGGAGAGTGTAAAGGATATTTTCAATGAATAATTCAGTAAAAAGAAAGTGTTGGGAGTGATGTGGATTGGTGACCCAAGTGATAAAATCAAAAGCGCGTGGGTTTAGAGGATCATGCATAGCATAATTTATTGTGGGTGGAGATTGGTGTCAAAAATGTTTATAAAAACCACATACAGGGATAAAATCACAAAGCAATATGAGGTATGTGATGAAAATAACTTGGTAAAATACATAGAGGTAGATATACTTTGGCATGAGGAGAGCACGCAAGTTATTCTGCATTCAATGAATTTTTTCACACCTGAATGTTGTGGGAGTTTTTTGTGGGTTTACACACAAAGGAGAAGTGCTAGGAAAAACACGCGAGAGGATGGCGTTGAAAATAGGTGACTTTAATGTGGTTATATGGTGGTAGGTGGAATGGGAGTTTGTGCAGGAAAAATTGAAAAGCTATAAATAGAAGGTTGGGGTAAGTTATTTCTTTTTACCTTACATTTGTTTGTTGAAAGATATCTTGCAAACTAAGGCATCCTTATGAAAGAATTTATGAAGAGTTACGTGAGAAGCAAAAAATTCAACATATTTGTGAACCAAAGTGGAATGAAGTAAATGAATGTGAGTAGATGAGGTGGTTTGGTGGATTCCTATGGGTATTTATGTAGTCTTGTGGAAGGAGAGTTTCTTAAGTTAGGGTTTGTAGAGCTATGTCACAAGTTTTTGGAGAAATTTCAAAGGATTGAAGCCAAGGGATTCATTATAGTTGAAGCAAGATACAAGGGGGAACTTACAAAGACTTGACAAGACAAATGACACTGAAGAAGGGATCGAACACATCACTAAATAAGGGTAAGGGAAAGGGAAAGGTAAAGCCAGTCACATCAACCAGTTTTAATGAGGAATTATACACAGAGATGTAGTAACCAGATGGCGTGCTATTAGGGATGGATTGAGTATCTCACATATGAAAGAGGGATATAAGTGATTAAAACCATAGGATGAGCACTACGGAGAAAGAAATGGAATTGTAACTAGTACACCCTATGAGAGAAAGGACATATGATGAAAAACCTATTTATGATGATTTTGTGAAGACCACATTAGAAAAGGCCGAGATTTTACAACTCTATGAATTGCCATATTTCGGTAAACCCAATAGGTTATACTAGTGGCTGATATTGCATGTGCATGAAGACTATTTTTACTTTGCAGGAAGGAGAATGTGCTTAACTTCTCAGTTGATCTCCAAATAGACTATAATTATCTACACAGGAGATCCATAGGATAATGACTTGGGGGACAAAGACGCAGTAAAGGAAACATCCACGGAATATGAGTATAAAAAGGGTTCACACTACTTTGATATTAGAAAGATCACCAAACTAATCATGAAGATGGTCATGCACCTATTGACCAAGTTGAATGGTAAAGAGTGTTGGATGCAAGTGAACAAGCGATGGTTGAACATTTAAAGGAAGATTTTAGAGAGAATGATCTACAGCCTCTCGGACTTCATTAAATAGGATATCATAGATGCGAAATGCGATGGGGATAAGATCATGTATGGTAATGTCCTTTTAAATATTATTTTTTAGATATCAGAGTTCCTGATGGGCAAAATATCTATGTCTGGGAGTACCCTGATGAGGACCCTTCCCCCACCAAAAGGTTTGAAACATATATTTGTGATATGATGACTACTGCATATAAGGCACACCTAGATAAATGGTATAAGAGAATGCGCGATGCATTGGGGGTAGAATGGATAATCCCTAGATAAATTTAAGCCTTGGTTGATGGTGAGGTTGAGTTCTCTATATACCAGCACTTCTGCATAGGTAGATTCACTTTGACAGATGGCTCAAAAAACCCTTTGTGTAAGTTAGCATTTTCCTTTACAGCGCAATATTTTTAGTGCACCATTAACATGTTCAAGGAGGCCAAGAAAATTAGATTTGATCCACATGAGGCAAATCAGGAGTACCGTGCACTACTCATAATGCTAGTGTACCCTAAGAAAAATGTGTATATGGAGAAGTATGTCTCAACCAACATACATATGGTAAATCTCGTGTAAATCCCTATATCAAGAAAAATGGTAGTGATGGTTTATATACACCTAAGGCCCAAATTCAAGAAGGGTGCATACATTGAGGATGATGTGTCCATCCCAAAGGACCCTGCCATGAAGAAATGAATGAAGAGATAAAAAGAAGAAATTACAGTAACCAGGGTGACAAGCGAACATACAATTAAGAATGTTGTGTCACATGAGTCAGTCGCATGTCAAAGTAATTACACCTGAAGGAAGAAATCCCCCGTGAAGGAGAAGTTTCCTAAGAAGGAAATATCCCCTGTGATAGAGGAGTCATCAGTAAAGAAGAATAAAAATATTACGTTGAATTCATACTTTAAGGAGACAAAGAGTATGAAAGGTGATGAGTCCGAAGAGGATGAGGAGCATAATGAAGGTGAGGATCTCCCTATGTAAAATGTAAAAAAATATGATGAAGAGGAGAATGAATCTGAGGGGGAACTCAGAATATGTGAGGAAGTGAAGAGGTGAATCTTAATACACAAGAGAACCCACACTTAGCCAAAGGACATTTGGATGAAACTGTGGAAAGGGAAGTAGCGGGTATCATCAAGGATTTAGTGGAGTATGAGGTGGAGCACAACATTGAGGAAATATTGAGAGAAACAAAAGAGTGCATAGAAAAGGAGAAGGGTTTAGTAGTCATCTTCCCAACATGAGCTCACACAAATGCCGAGGGCATGATGGTACAAGGACACAAAATGACTTATGTCAATCATCCAAACAAAGTCCTACATGCACATTTCCAAAGCACAATGCCTATGGACCAACTCTTTTGTTGGTCATCATTTGAGAAGGATAGTGCGTACACGTGCATGAGGAAGATGTTGTCATGGAAATTTGAGTCACATGTTGATGATCCTAAATTTGAAGTCGGTGTAGATACCCAACACCGATGAGGTGAATCCTATTATGGATACCCAACGACTAATGGATGAAGGCTTGTAATGCTCTCAACAAGGTACGAGTACAAGTGGAGGAAAGGTTATTTAGGAAGAATAACAAAAGCATAACGTTGGAGGAGGAAATGGATGAAAAGAATAAGAAGATAATTGAGAGAGACATGGAGATAAAAGGGAAGGAGTCTATAATTTCATAGTTAAAGGCTGAGTTGAGAGAGGAAAAGGAAAAAGTGTGCGAGGCATACAAAAAAGTGGATACTATCTCAGACTCCAATATTTTAGTGTGCTTGGATTCAGCCCCCCTTACACAAAAGTATGAGTCATCCTTTCTCTTCATAGAGGACTTGATGTGCTTGATTATGATGGAGAATCCACTGCTTATATTGGAGTCAACAAAGGAAGTTTTGGTGCGACATAGGGCCTAGGAGAAATCAAAGATTGAAGAAACCATAACTCGGTACTCTGAGCTCCTTTCCTTAGTTAAAACCACAACGCACATTATTGATTTTTTCTATGACAACTATGGAGATAGGGACAAGGTTGCAGGTATATTCATTGCTACCCCATCAGAAATACCTGAAGGAGTTTCAGGAGAATAAAAAAGGTAAAAAGGTGAAATGGGATAAGATAATAGTGTAGGTCAAGAAGAAGTCTGAAGAAATTGAAGGCCTAAGGGTCTCGATTAAAAATAGACTGAAGGAATTATATCCCAAGATTAATCAAAGGATATACGTGCTGAGTGACCTTAGCAAGCAGATGGAAAATATTGGTGATACATTGAAGGCTAAGGGTGAGGAGTTATCATTTGATGAATTCAACACATTAATAGGAGATTTATTTTAGCAACTGCAGGATGAGGTGGAATCTTGGAGTAAGATCAAAGTAGCCTTGAATAAATATTTCTCAATCCTTTTTCAATAGTGATGAAATATTTTTATTCATTGGCATAAGCCATATGTAGATTATTACTTCCTTCCATTCTTTATTCTTTTTAGAAGATCAGACTATTTTTGAGAATGGAAAACAGGTTTAGTGTGATATAAGGAGAGTGTAAAGGATATTTTTAGTGAAGAATGTAGTAAGAAGAAAGTGTTGGGAGTGATGTGGATTGGGAAACCAAGTGAGAAAATAAAAAGTGCATGGGTTTAGATGAGCACACATAGTATAAGTGATTATGGGTAGAGACTGATGTCAATAAGATTTATTAAAACCATGTTAATGGATAAAATTGTAGAGAAATGCGAGTTATGCGATGGAAAGAACTTGGTTAAAGATGCAGAGGTAGATATACTTCGGCATGAGGAGTACACACATGTTAGTTTGTGGTCAAAGAAATTTTGTGCACCAGAACACTGCGGGAGTTTTGTGTGGGCTTTCATGCGAAGGAGAAGTGCTAGAAAAAATGCGCAAAAGGATGACATTGGTAAAAGGTGAATTTATTGTGGTTGTACGGTGGTAGGTGGCATGGGAGTTTGTGTGGGAAAAATAAAAAATCTATAAATAGAAGGTCAGTGTAAGTTATTTATTTTTACCTTGCACTTGTTTGTTGAAAGACCTCTTGTGAACTAGGGAATCCTTACGAAATAATTTGTGGAGACTTTCTTGTGAAGTAGAAAATTAAAAAAATTTAGAAACCATAGTGGAATGGAGTACATAGGTTGAGTGGAGGAGGTTGTTTGGTGGATTCCTATCGGTATTTACACTATCTTATGGAATGAGAGTTTCCCTGGTTAGGGTTTATAGAGCTAGGGGATGGGTTTTTAGAGAAATTTCAAAGGAGTGAAGCCAAGGGCTTGAGCAGAGTTGAAGCAAGATGCAAGGGGGAACTTATAAATACTTGACAAGATAAATGGCACAAAGAAAGGGATCAAAAACTTCACCAAAGAAGTGAAAATTAAAGGACAAGGGAAAGCGAGTCATATCAACCAATTTCAATGAGGAATGGTACGTGGAGAAGAAGTACCCCATGGCATGATATTGGGGATGCATTGGGTATCTCACATATGAAATATGGATATAATAAATTATAACCATAGAATGAGTACCATGGAGAAATAAATGGCATTGGAACTAGTATGCCATAAGGGAGAAAGGACACAAGATGAAAAACATGTTTATGTTGATTCTGTGAAGACCACATTAGATAAGGCTGACATTTTTCAACTCTATGAGTTGTCATATTTCAGTAAACTCGATAGGTTATACTAGTGGCTGATGTCACATATGTATGAAGACTATTTTATACTTAGCATGAAGGTGAATTATCTGAACTTCTGAGTTGATCTGAAATACACTGGACTTATCCTCATAGGAGAGTCACTGGATAATGACTTGGGAGATAAGGGCATAGTCAAGGAAAAAAGCATGGAATATGAGTATAAGAAGGGTTTGCACTACTATGATATCAGAAAGACCACTAACCCAATCATGAAGATGGCTGCGCACCTTCTGACCAAGTTGAAAGGATAAGAGCACTGGACTCAAGTGAACAAGAGATTGTTGCAGGAATATTTCAGAGGTAACGACCTACAACCTCTTGGCCTTCATTATAGAGGATATCATAGATGGGATGTGTGACAAGGATAATATCATGTATGGTCACATCCTTTGGAATATTGTGTTTTTAGAGATCAAATTGATCAATGAGCCAAATAGTTGTGTCTAAGAGTACCCTGATGAGGACCCTTCCCCACCAAAAGGTTTGAAGCATACACTTGTGATACGATGACTACTAGACATAAGGAGCACTTTGAGAAATTTTATAAGAAAATGCACAATTCATTTGGGGTAGAACTAAGAATCATTGAACAACTGCCATCCTTGGTACATGGTGAGGATGCATTTGCTATATACCAACACTTCTTCATAGGAAGATTCACTTTGACAAATGGCTCAAAAATCCCATGGTGTAAGTTACAATTTTCCTTCACAATGCATTATTCTCAGAGCACCGTTAATAGGTTTAAGGAGGCCAAGAAACTTAGATTTGGTCTAAGTGAGGTAGATCAGGAGTATCACGTGTTGTGCAGAACACTGGTGTACACTAAGAAACATGTGTATGTGGAGAATTATGTCTCCCATGATGTACATATGGTAAATCCCATGTCAATCCCTATTATAGGAAAAATGACAGTGAGGGTGTATACACACCTGAGGCCCAAATTCGAGAAGGGTGCATATGTCGAGGCTGATGTGTCCATTCCAGAGGACCCTTTATGAAGAAAGAAATGAAGACAAAAAGAGAAGAAATTAAAACAAGCATGGTGCCAAATGAATGTATAGTTCAGACCATCATGCCTCAGGAGTCAGGCGCAGGTCCAAGTAATTAAACCTGAAGGAAGAAATCCCCCTTGAAGGAGAAGTCACCCAAGAAGGAAATTTCCCCTGTGATAGAGGAGTCACCACTAACGAATAAGAAAAATATGACACATACTTCAAAATCTGAACAGATAAAGAGTATGAAGGGTGATGATTCCGATGAGGATGATGAGCACAAGGAAGGTGAGCATACCCCTGTGTATAATGTACATGAATCCGGTGAAGAGAAGAATGGATTAGAGGGGAATACTCAAAATATGGGAGGAAGTGAAGAGGTGAATATGAATACACAAGATACCCCGTACTTAGCTAGAGGATTGTTGGATGACATGATGGAAAGGGAAGTAGCAGGTATCATAGAGGATTTGGTGAAGCATGAGGTAGAGCACAACACTGAGAAAATATTGAGAGAAATAGAAGAGAACATAGACAAAGAGAAGAGTTTAGTGGTCATTTTCTCAATAAGAGCTCACCCAGGTGACAAGGTTACGGTGGCACAAGGACATACAATGACTTATGTCAATGATACAAACAAGGTCATCCACACATGTTTCCAAACCATGGTGCTTACAGACCAACTCTTTTATTGGTTGTCATTTGATAAGGATAGTGTGTACACGTGCATGAGGAAAATGATGTCATGGACCTTTGATTCACATGTTGATTAGCCTAAATTCAAAATTGGTGTGGATTTAGTGATATAAACGTAGAACCCCAATGAGGTGAATCCTATTTTGGATACCCAGTAGCTAACATATGAGCAGGCTTGTAACACACTCAATAAGGTAACGTATGAGTAGGCTTGTAACACACTCAACACGGTATCATTAGAAGTGGAGGCAAGGTTATTTGATAGGAATAACAAAATCAAAACCTTGGAGGAGGAATTGGAAGAAAATAATAAGGACATAATAGAGAGATACAGGGAGATAAAAGGGAAGGATTCTATAATTGCACATTTAAAGGCTGAATTGAGAGAGTAAATGGAAAAAGTGCATGAGGCATAAAAGAAAGTGGAGACTATCTCAAATTCCATTATTTTAGCAGCCTAGATTTGGCCCCCCTACACAAAAGTATGAGTCATTCTTTCTCTTCCTAGAGGACTTGACATTCTTGATTACAATGGAGAAGCCACCGCTTGCATTGGAGTCAGCAGAGGAAGTTTTGGCATGACAGAGGGCTGAAGAGAAATCAAAGATTGAAGAGACCATAACTTGGTACTTTGAGCTCCTTTCCCCAGTTACAATTATGGCACACATAGTTAAAGTTTTCTACGAAAAATGTGGAGATAGGGATAGGGTGGAAGGTATATTGTTTTATACCTATCAGGTGGACCTAAAGGAGTTTTAGGAGAAGAAAAATGGTAACAGGGTATAACGAGATAAGATAATAATGTAGGTTAAGAAGAATTATAAGGTGATCAAAGTCCTAATGGTCTCAATTAAAAATAAAGTGAAGGAATTATATCCTGAGGTTACTCAAAGGATGGACGTGTTGACTGACATTAGCAAACAGATGGAAAATATTGTTGATACACTTAAGGCTAAGGGAAAGGATTTATCATTTGATGAAGTCAGTAATTTAATAGGATATTTATTTCAAAAAGTGCAAGATGAGGGGGATGCTTGGAGTAATATCTAATCAGACTTGAATAAATATTTCCTAATCCTTCTTCAAAATTGATGAAATTATTTTATTCATTGGCATAAGTCGGATGCAGATTATTCCTTCCTTCCATTCTTTATTCTTTGGATAAGATCAAATTATTTCCGAGGACAGACAACAGGTTTAGTGTGGGGTAATGTTGGGACCTAAAAAGTGATTAAGCCCCAGAGTAGAGTAAGAGCATTTGTTTATGTGCAAGGAAATTAAATTAAAAGGCACTCAAGGAATGGCACACAAGATATAAGGTTGGTGTGCGGAAAAAGGATAGTGTTTGAGGACTTAGCCATTTAATCAGATTTGGTATCGCATGGAAAAAATGTGATGGGTCAAGTAGGTGTGATGAGTGGATAATTTTATAGCCTAGATTCTTACAGCTCAATGAAATAATAACCCGTGAGAGGAATATTCCACGCAAGGATCATTAGATTTAGTGGAGATTTTTACAAGCTCGCATAAGCACTCAAGTATGGAGAAGCATGTTTCAACTTGGCATGCAGTCTGATCATGGATAAGGTTATGGTGGTGAGGGAGAGCCGTTGATTTATATACAAGGAGGCCTTTGGATCTAAAATAGGGTGGTGTGGTTGTAGAGGTTGATACTAGAAGAGATGCCAGGAAGGGATGATGTTGTGTATGAATGCACTCGGGTCTGAAATAGTGGTTATGATGAAAGAACAAAGCTAGGGCTCTCTGTGAAAAGTCATTTTGTAGGGTTAGATTGTCATTCCTTGATGTATTTGGTCTGATATGAACCTTTTTGATGTAATATGGCTACTGTAAATGATTATAATCAATATATGATGCTTTGTTCCAAATATCTATCTCTGGGCTAAAATCTAGCGTGTTCTTATTGTTTTTCATGGTTCAGATTTGATTTTATTATGTTGTTTTAATGTTTACGTTTGCATCATGGTGACTTTGTACTTAGATCTAGTTCCTCTACCTTTTTATTAGATTAAATGCATGTTTTTTTGGTTCTACAACCATCCCTCCATTCATGGTGAAACATTCTTACAAGGCTCTCATAAAAGAGGGGCTTGGTGCTTGCGCACACCTAAAGTGATCTCCCAACTTAATTTTTGGTGATAGGTTGGTGTGATAGGGTGAGTTTTCCTATTTCCTTTAAATCCCTAGCACACTAGCCTATCACAAAAAATTAAGATACGTGCTCACGTGATGTGTATGCAGGTGCCTAACCCCTCTTTTATGAGAGCTTTGTAAGAATGCTTTGTTATTAATGGAGGGATGGTTACATAACTAGAAACACATGCATTTAATATAATGCATAGTTATAGGAAATAGCTCTAAGAATAAATAAACCATGATGTAAATGTAAACATTACAACAACATAATAGAATCAGATTTGAACCATGAACAATAATAAGAACACATTAGGGTTTTCCCAGAGACATAGATATCTAGAACAAAGCATCATATATTGATTATAATTGTTTACAGTTGCCATATTACATCTAATAGGGTCATATGAAACCTAATAAATCTAGGAATGACAATCTAACCCTACAAAATGACTTTTCACAGAGAGCGCTAGCTATGTTATTTCATCACAGCCCCTATTTAAAACCCAAGCACATTCATATACAACATCATCCCTTCCTAGCCTCTCTTCTAGTATCAACCTCCACAGCTGCACCCCCCTCTTTTAGATCTAAATGCCTTCTTATATAGAAATTTGTGGCTCTCCTTCTCCACCATAACCTTATCCATGATCAAGTTACATGTCAGGTGGAAACGTACTTCTCCATACTTAAGTGCTTATGCCAGCTTGCAAAAGACTCCACTAATTGTAATGATCCTCCCCTAGAATATTCCTCTCATGGAATATTCTTTCATTAAAATCCAAGACTCCAAGCTGGAACCATATCCACTCTTCATGCCTACTTGACCCTTCATGTGTTTTCCATGCGATACCATATCTGATGAAATGGCTAAGTACTCAAGCCATATCCTTCTTCTATGTGCAAATCTTCTCTCTTGCATGCCATTCCTTGAGCACCTTTTCCTTTACTTTCCTTATGTGTGCGTGCTCTTCCTATGATTTGGGAACTAGTCATTTTTCTGGGCCTAACACATTGACATGATTGTTGACTCAACTGTAAGTCAAGAAATGCTTACCGTAATGGATGTTTTTTGTGGATACAACCAAATACAAATTATATAAAAGAGTTGGCACAAAACAACATTCACCACACCATGGGGTAATTTTTTTTTATAAATTCATGCATTTTGGCCTAAAAACATAGGTTCTACCTATAAATGAGTGATTACTGTCATCTTCATGACATGTTACATACAATAATCAAAGACTATGTTAACATTATTATAGGAAATTTATAAACCAAAATATATCATCTTGAAGTCCTCCACCACATCTTTGAATGGTTACATTCCTACAAGGTTAGGATAAATCCAGAAAAATTGTCTTTAGCATTCAATCAAGTAAACTATTAGGATTCATTGTCTCAAGGATAGGTATAGAAGTTGATCCCGTAAAGGTATGAGCTATAATGGAAATTCCTCCTCCCTAAAATATAAAATAAATAAGGAGTATCCAAGGAGAAATCCTATTCATACGACATTTCATATCAGAACTAGAAGACAAGTTCTATCACTTTAACAGTTTCTTAAAAAGGATGTTTGGTTCTAATGGGATCAAGATTAACAAAACTTCTTTTCCAAGGTAAAAGTATATCTATATAGTCCTCTAGTGCCCATATCACCTACTCTAGAAAAACCTATGCTTTTTTATACATTATTCATATACTATGATATAGGAGTATTGCTCATGCAACACAATGATCAAATACATGAATAAGTAATTTAATATCTCAATCGAGCCATGATAGATAATGAACATAAACACTCACATCTTGAGAAATTATGATTATCCATGGATTTTTTTCCATAATTTATGCCACTATTTTCTAAACTGTACCACCAAACATATTGGAAAAGTATATACTCTCATGTATTTTTTTTCCAAATTGGTTCTCATGGGAAGGATGTCCGGTTGGATTATCCTCAGTAAATTTTACATTGAGTTTTTTAATCATAAGGAAATCAAGGGACAATCCCTTATAGATCAAATCAACACAATGCCTCTTCCAGGGTTAGAACCACTACACTTCGAGTTTCCCAATGATTATCTCATGTTTCTTTATGTTACTCCCCTTGTGGAAATATAATTTTATATCTCCTACAATGTTCATAGTTCATGATATAGAATCATGTTAATCACACCATCTAGAAATGTCATTCCCAAATCCTTTCTCTTGATTTTTCCCTGCACAAACAATAATATAGAGTATGAAGCCGTTATTGTTAGGTTGAAGGTTTCCATTTGGTGGAATATCAAATATTTATCAATCATTGGTGCTCTCAGTCAATCATCAAACAAGTAAAGGATGAGTATCAAGTAAAAGATGAAAAATTGACGTCCTACAAGAAAATTGTGGACAGTCTTAAAATATAATTTCAGCTAATCACTTTTTAACATGTCCCTACAACTCAAATTAAATTATAAGATGTTATGGAAACAATCATATCCCTTCTTGATATCACAACAATTCACAAGTAAAACTACTTCCCCGTAAAACATCTTATAGATCCTTAGTACGATTTGCAAAAGACTACCATGGTGTGTGAGATAGATGGTCCTAGTAGCCATTGGTACTAAGATATATACACCTTTCCTCAAAATATGAGCTCCCATAAAAAATGCACATTAGTAAAACACGATTCTCTCTATACTATCTTAGAAAACACCTTGTATTGAAGATGTTATGATCAAAATTTAATTAGATGTTTCAGTCAAGAGGAAACATCTCAAACCTTAGTTGAAGTGCATGCAAGAATTTGTCGGACGCACATAATTGGAATTGTTTTAGCCAGGAAAATCCTGTGTCAACAATTATTGGCCCACCATACCCATACCAATTTATCAATAGGTATCTAGTGTGTTAAAAACATGAAAAATTTATTCAGACACATTCCAAAGAATTACAAGAAATCATGACACCTTATATTTTCTCTCAATAGGGGCTCTTTATTATTAGAAAAATTAATCCCATGTCATCTAATGGACATAAGTTCAACATCATAGCCACTGAGTACTTCACTAAATTGGTAGAGGTTGTTCCTCTCACTTATGTCACCAGTACTCATATTTCCAAATTTATATTCAATCACCTCATTTGTTTTTTTGGTATCCCATCCTCCACTATCACACTAACAATGTTAAGTACTTAAAAATTAAAACTCTCAAAGAACTTTCTAATCACTTTCACATATTGCTTAAGTTTTCCACTCTATATTACCCTCAAGATAATGGCCAAGCTGAAATAACTAACATACCCATGTAAAAAATAGTCAACACACATGGACAAAATTGTCATGGAAAAAGCATCATGGAAAAAATAGTAAAAACACATGGACAAAATTGTCATACCCAATTTTATCCCACCCTATGGACATATTACACCTCATATTGTACTCCTAAAGGATCTATTCTATTATCCCTCATCGATGGATATGAATCCATTCCTACCAATTGATATTGATATCCTATCCTTGACAATATCCCTTCATAACTTCATTAGTTAAGATGAATCCACAATCACACCTCAATGAGCTAGAACTCCTTAATGAAAAAGGATTAATGGTCTAAACCCATCTCCAAGTCTATCAAAAGAGGATCCAACATAGTTATAATAAAAATATCAAACCTAGAGAGTTTTAGATTGGTGACCTTGTTCTCAAATAGAAACCAAAAAAATACAACTAAGGAAAGAGGAAAGAAAGGAAATTTTGATCCCAATTAGTTGAGGTACTATATAATTACTACCTAGTTTGATTATGGATCATATAAGTTATCCACAAGAATTATCGAGAGCTTGATGAACTTATAAATTCTACTCATTTGAAGAGGTTTTATTCCTATAAATAACCTATTCACGAGTACTCTCTACACTGGGGAAAGTTGGTTATACATTATTCCTATCTAGATCATTTACAAATAATTCTAAACTTTTCATTCCATTAGCAAATATCCCAATCATATCATCTTCACAATTTTCATGTCTTCATAAGACAACAATTATTATTTATCCTATTGGGTATTGTGCATCTCACACCTCTAGTGGTTTCTCTGATTTTGAATTTTTTTCACCTATGGTCTTTTCAAGAAGCTTACTAAGGGAAAATCCTCCTTATAAATAATTTATCTCCTTAACAATAAAGCTCTAAAAATTATTTACCTGGATATTTTGACATCCGATATCAATCTTCAGTGATGTCCCTCGTGTCCTAATAGTCATGTGGGGATGAGATTTGGGTGAAAATATAAATTCCCAACAAGCACAATATAAAATCAAGGTAAAATAAATCAAACATAAAAAAAACAATTTTAAGTAATTAATTTTATCCTTCACAGTATTTGGTGATGAACCCATGCTTCTTACTAGTATCGTGAAGCTAGGAAAGAAGGAATGTACCATTACTCTCCTACATTTTTTCTTTGGTGTTGATCCCTTGCCTCTTACTGGCGGTATAAGACAAAACATATGGGATCATTTCAAAAGAGAAAGAAAACCTTAAGACAATATGAATTAAAGGTGCTTAATCATATACAATTCCAAAGAAATTATTTCATTGCCCATGTTAGGAGAGATGAGCTTTCCTTACACCAAATATTGTTAATCAGTAGGTTGCCATCAATTCTAAGTCTAGTCAAGTCATGTAAAGTGAAAATCATATTCGATCTGGTTGGGTAATATTAATTCAAGATGAATCAAAATTTCTAACTGGACCTAATGTCATGCTAAATTTTTGGCATGTGAAAGTTAAAATTTTGGTCATGAAAACCAATCCCACCACCTGAAACCCCCTTTACCAGTCATTATGAACCCTTCCTCTAACCAACCTATCAACTCATATAACCCCTTTAAGTTTGTGTCACCCTTTATTTTGGCTAAGAGTAACATGCTAACATGGATTTCAAGAGTGTTTCATGTGCAAGGGGTATATCCAAGTATATTTCATGATGCTACTAAGCTCTAAGGTGGAAAAATAACCCCTGAGGTACTAAAGTAGACATTTTTAGCCATATTGTAATAAGACAACATCCTCTAGAAGATATCTACTAGGTTTTAACCCATATGAATTTTTTGTAAGATATAAATTAAGATATCCATGATATTCTCAAGGAAATATGAAGAGGTATGTGGTATGATCCATCTAAGAAAGACAAGGTCACTTCTGGTGCATGGAATATAAGCTTTAATGGAGAAACTGATCTTGTTTTGAAGGTTTTTGGATTTTTAAGAGGAGTTAAGAGATAAAAAAACATTCAAAAAAATCTCTTAGATTCCTCTCCTTGCTAAATACATTAGTTTTGATACCAAGCCTCAACTACTCTCTATAATGGTTTAGGTTATGTTGAGTTGTGCAGCTCAATTACTTCAGTTTAGCATGCAATGGAAACTTGCTGGAAAATACAGTAACTTTCATTGGTTAGGGAGGAACCGCCATCAGTCACCGAGGACCGGCATTGGTCAGGAAAGGGAGGAACCTACGTCGGTTACATGTGTGAAGATGTTTTAATTAACTCTCGGGAATTAGATCTATTTTTACCATTAAAGTATATCTATTGATTGTAATTTTATGGCTAAATTCCATAAGTCTATAAATGACTATATAGGCATAAAATATAGGGTTTAGAAGTGATGATTAACAAGAATAAGAAAGAACTTGCAAAAAGGTTGATGACATAGAGAATTCTTGGTGATGAAGCAAAATCTTGAAAGAAAGAAAGTACTGTACATCTGAGAGGTGTGGAAGATTGTAAATATTCATTGTATATCTTATCAAAGCTTTGGATAATATATTGGCTTGTTTCTTGGTGGACGTAGCCCACACTGGGTGAACCACATTAAATCTGGTGTTGATTTATGTCTCTTACTTTGTATATTTCTTTTGGTAGATTATCCACTTTTATTTGCATGCATGCTTAGATCTGATATATTTTCTATACAACTGGTGTGCTAACCCCAACAACTTGTATCAGAGCTTTGTTTGAGGGTTTTGTGTGTTGACATATTTACTCATAGAGGGTTTTTGATTGAGTGGGAGCTACAACAATGGTAGAATAAAAAAATAAAAGGTAGAGAAATTTGATGGCCAAAATTATCAATTATGGAAGATGCAAATTGAGGATTATCTGTATCAAAGAGATTTATATTTACCATCTGAATGAGAAGTCTAGACCTATGAAGATGACTGATGAAGAATGGAAGATTCTTGACAGAAAGGATTTGGGATCTATAAGATTGAGCCTAACAGCATCTGTGGCTTCCAATATTACAGAAGATGCTTCTACGGTAGAATTAATGAAATATCTTGCTAATTTATATGAAAAACCTAGTGCTTCAAATAAATTTTATTTGATGAAGAAACTATTTAGTTCTAAGATGCATAAAGGTGGATCTGCATCTAGTCATTTAAATGATTTCTAATCTATTATAAATCAGTTAAATCGGTTGCTATACCATTTGATGATGAAGTAAAAGCACTTTTATTCTTATGTTATTTTCTTGATATTTAGGATAACTTGGTAATGGCTGTTAGTAATACAACATCTGCTAATAATATTTTGAAGTTTGATGATGTGGTTAGTATAATCTTGAATGAAGAAATTCGCAGGAAGAGTACAGAGGAATCATCATCTGGAAATGCTTTGAATGTAGAAAGTAGGGTCAGGTAGAAGGAGAGATCTAAGAGTAAGAGTAATGGGAAATCAAAGTCAAGGGATAGTAGATCTAAATCCAGAAGTAAGGGAATTACTTTTTGGAAATGTGGGAAGAAAGGATATGCAAAGAAATATTGTTAGTCAAAGGATAAAGAGAACCAACAGCTAGAAAAAGGTAAAGAATCAAATTTGTTGAATCAGAGGTAATACAAGATGCTCTTATTATTTCTTTGGATAATAAAATAGAATCATAGATTTTAGATTCAGGAGCTTCTTTCCATGCAACCCCTAATAAGGGTTATTTCAAAAATTATGTCCAGGGAAATTTTGGGCATGTTTATTTGGGTGATGATGAACCTTGTAGTATTACTGGTAAAGGGGAAGTTCATCTAAAATTGCAGAATGGAAATACATGGGTATTGAAAGATGTGAGGCATGTGCCAAGCCTCAGGAGGAATCTTATTTTTCAGGGCAACTAGGTGAATCTAGTTGCATGGTTACTTTTATAGGAGACTTTTGAAAAGTCACCAAGGGTGATTTTGTTGTGGAAAGAGTAAGAAGGTAGGAAAATTATATTTATCTACCTGTATTACTGATTCCTTTTTTGCATTATCTACTTTAGATTCAGATGCATGCATGTGGCATAATCATGTTGGGTCATATGAGTAAAAAAGGAATGCAAATCTTAAAGGCTAAGGGTAAGTTATCATATTTGAAATATTTAGATCTTGATTTCTGTGAGCATTGTATCTTTGGAAAGTAAAAGAGAGTGATATTTCTCAAAGTTGGGGCAACCAACCAATAAGGAGCAAAAATTGGAGCTTGTACACTCAGATGTGTGGGGACCATCTCAGGTAGCTTCTCATGGAGGATCTCAGTATTATGTTACTTTCATTGATGATGCTACAAGAAAGGTATGGGTTTATTGTATTAAATGTAAATATGATGTTTTTGATACTTTTAAAAGATGGAAAGCCCTTGTTGAGAATGAATCAAATTCTAAGTTAAAGTGCCTTAGATCTGAAAATGGTGGTGAATATTGTAGCAAGGATTTCAATGATTATTGTTCAATGAATGGGATGCATAGAGAAAGAACGGTTCCAAGAACACCATAGGAGAATGGTGTTGCAGAAAGAATGAACAGGATAATCATGTAATGTGATAGAAGTATGAGAATACATTCTAGACTGCCCTTGCATTTTTTGGGCAAAAGAAGTTGATACATAGTTTATTTGATTAACCATGGGCCTTCAAGTTCACTAGATGGAGGAATACCAGAGGAATCTTGGACTGAAAAAGAGGTAGATATTTCTTTTCTTAAATTTTTTAGTTTAGAAGCTTTTGTGCATGTTGATAAGGAAAATAGGAAGAAGTTGGATGTAAAATCCAAGAGATGCACTTTCATTGGTTATGGATCTGGTGATTTTGGTTTCTATTTTTTGGATTTAGAGAATTCTAAAATTATTAGGAGTCGTGATGTTGAATGGAATGAAAAGAGAATGTACATGGATAAAATTTTAGTACTAAGGATGAACCGTTGAGAATTTTGTGAATGAAAATGAACTCTCAGATTTAAAAGTATTACCTACATAGGGTTACACAGTAATTGATGTCAGTTTGACCCCTAACCAACATCGGTCAGATAAACCGGTATCGGTTACAGAAGATCCAAACTGGCATCGGTTAGTCAGAACTGATGTCACTTAGAGGTGGCAGCATCGGTCACTATCAGATTTGGATATGAATGTTCAGGAGGTCCAGATTGAGCCTCTGGTACCCCAAACTCCTGTGAGAAGGTCATAAAGGGTAAGTAAACCTCTAAAAATATTTACACCTTCTCTATTTTATTTATTATTGACTGATAATGGTGAACCAGAGAGATTTGAAGAAGCAATGTAGGATAAGACCCACATCTAATGGGAGCATGGTATGGATGAGGAGATGGACTCCTTGGAATAGAACTAGACTTGGGATTTGGTTAAGTTTCCAGTAGGTAAGAGAACATTACAGAACAAGTGGGTTTACATGATCAAGAAAGAAGAGGGTGGAATAAAAAAGGTACAAGGCAAGGCTTTTAGTAAAGGGATTTGCACATAGAAAGTAGGTATTGAACTTTGGTGAAATATTTTCTCCTATTGTTAAGATGACTTCTATTTGTATTGTATTGAGTTTAGTTTCAGTAGAATATTTGCATTTAGAGAAACTATATGTGAAGACGGATTTTCCTTCATTGTTATGTGGATTAAGATATTTATATGCAACAACCTCTTGGGTATGAAGTCAATGGTAAGGAGAAATTAGTGTGCAAGTTGAAAAAGAGCCTATATGGGCTAAAGAAAGCTCCAAGGAAATGGTACATGAGGTTTGATAGTTTTATGCAAGAACATGATTACTTGAGATGTGAATCTAACCATTGTGTTTATTTTAAGAAGCTTGAAAATGGGAGCTATATTATTTTTTTACTATATGTGGATGATATGTTTATTGCAGGATCTAGTATGCAAAACATAGGTGAGCTTAAGGGAAAGCTAGCCCACACATTTTCTATGAAGGATTTAGGAGCTGCAAAAAGAATCCTTGGCATGCAAATACACAGATACAGGAAAAATAAGAAATTATATTTGTGACAGGAGGATTATATCTACAAGGTCTTAGAAAGGTTCAAGATGTAGAATGCCAAACTTGTTAGTACACATATGGCTGGACACTTCAAATTGAGCAAAGATCAGTGTCCTTCATCACATGAGGAGGTCAAATACATGACACGAGTGCCATATGCTTCAGCAGTTGGGAGTCTCATGTATGCTATAGTTTGTACCAGACCATACATTACACAGGTAGTGGGAGTTGTGAGTAGATATATGTCCAATCTAGGTAAAGAGCATTGGAAAGCACTCTAATGGATACTTAGGTATTTAAAAGGGACATCTAACATGTAGTTATGCTATGCAGGTTCTGATATTTCATTATGTGGCTATGTTGATTTGGATATGGCTGGAGATCTGGATAGTAGGGGGAACACTACTGGATATATTTTCATAGTAGGTGGAACGATAATTAGCTGGATTTCAAGATTGCAAAAGGTTGTGGCTTTATCTACTAAAGAGGCATAGTATGTTGCAACTATAGAGGCTAGTAAGGAGATGATATATATGAGTAAGTTCATGGAAGAGTTGGGAAAGGGGAAAGGTAATTATAAATTGTTCAGTGATAGTCAAAGTGCTATTCATTTAGAAAATAACTCAACGTTTCATTCAAGAATGAAACACATTCAGTTGAGGTATCACTTCATATGATAGGTATTTTTGGATGGACAGTTGAATTGGAAAAGATTCATATGAGCGAGAACCCTATGGATATGCTAACAATGAGGCCATTAGAAAAGGAGAAGTTGGATCTACACTCCACTTCTGTTGGTCTTTGATTTTGAGACTTGAAGAGGAAGAAACAAAGCCAAGGAACCAAGAATGATTATGTACAGGTATGGTGCAGTTATTAATCTCCAAGTGGGAAGATTGTTGAGTTGTGGAGCTCAATTACTTCATTCTAGCATGAAATATAAAACTTTCTAGAAAATATAGTAACCATCATCAGTTAGGGGAGAACTGAAATCGGTCACCCAGGTGTAACCATTGGCATCACATCAGTCTAGGAAAGGAGGAACCGACACTCGGTTAGGGAAAACTGACGTCAGTTACCTATGTGAGGATGTTTTAATTAAGTCTCGAGAATGAGATATATTTTTAGCATTAAAGTATATATATTGATTGTAATTGCATGGCCAAGTTCCCTAAGTCTACAAATGACTATATAAACATGAAAGCTAGGGTTTAGAAGTAAGTATTAATAAGAATTAAGAAAGAACTTGTAAAAAATTTGTTGAGAGAGAGAATTCTTGGAGATGAAGCAAAAGCTTGAAAGAAAGAAAGTACTGTACATCTGAGAGGTGTGGAAAATTGTAAGTATTCATTGTATATCTTGTCAAATCTTTGGATAATAGATTGGCTTGTTTCTTGATGGACGTAGCCGACATTGGGTGAACCACGTCAAATCTGGTGTTGATTTATATCTCTTGATTTGTATATTTATTCTGGTAGAATATATAATTTTATTTACATGTATGCTTAGATCTGATATATTATTTGTACAATCAGTGTGCTAACCCCAAAAGTAGGCCATAACCCATTAAATATACAAATGAACAAATTTTCTACATATATTAAATGAATATGAGTAACCTATGGAATTTTGATTTACACCTCTGAAATATTTGTTCAGTTGTGGCAGCTCAATTACTTCATTTTATCATGCAATGTGAAACTTGCTGGAAAATACAGTAACTCATCGAGTTAGAAAAAATCATCGGTTAAAAAGGAACCAACATCAGTCACCCAGGACCAACATCGACATCAGGAAAGGGTCTGAATCGACATCGGTTACTTGTGTGGGAGTGTTTTAATTAACTCTCAGGAATTAAATCTATTTTTAGCATTAAAGCAGATCTATTGATTGTAAATGCATGGCTAAGTGCCCTAAGTTTAGAAATGATTATATAAGCATGAAATATAGGGTTTATAAGTAATTCAGATTAACAAGAATTAAGTAGAACTTGCAAGATTTGGTGACAGAGAGAATTCTTGGAGAAGAAGTAAAAACTTGAAAGGAAAGAAAGTATTGTACATCTAAGAGGTCTGGAAGATTGTAAATCTTGTCAAAGCTTTGGATAATATATTGTCTTGTTTCTTGGTGGACCTAGCCCAAACTGGGTGAACCGCGTTAAATCTGAGTGTTGATTTATATTTCTTGTTTTGTATATTTCTTCTGGTAGAATATTAGATTTTATTTGCATGTATGCTTAGATCTGATATATTATCTGTACAACCGGTGTGCTAACCCCAACAACTAGTATCAGAGATTTGTTTGAGGGTTTTGTGTGTTGAAATATTTAATCACAGAGGGTTTTTTGATTGAGTGGGAGTGACAAAAATGGTAGAAGAAAAAAATACAAGGTAGAGAAGTTTGATGACCGTAATTATCAATTATGGAAGATGCAGATTGAGGATTATCTGTATCAAAGAGATTCATATTTACCATTGGATGAGGATTCTAGACCTACGAAGATGACTAATGAAGAATATAAGATTTTTGACAGAAAGGCTTTGGGATCTATAAGATTGATCTTGGCAGCATTCTGTGGCTTTCAATATTATAGAAGCGACTTCTATGATAGTAGAGTTAATGAAATATCTTGCTAATTTATATGAAACACCTAGTGCTTCAAATAAAATTTATTTGATGAATAAACTATTTAGTTCTAAGATGCATGAAGGTGGATCTACATATAGTCATTTAAATGATTTCTGATCTATTGTAAATTAGTTAAAATCAATTGCTATACCATTTAATGTTGAAGTAAAATCACTTTTATTCTTATGTTGTTTTCTTGATTCTTCTTGTAATAGTTGTTGTAATACAACATATGCTTATAATATTTTGAAGTTTGATGATGTGGTTAGTATAATCTTGAATGAAGAAATTCACTAGAAGAGTACAGAGGAATGATCATCTAGAAATGCACTTTGAATGTAGAAAGAAGGGGGTAGACTAAAAGGAGAGATCCAAGAGTAAGAGTAATGGGAAATCAAAGTCAAGGGATAGTAGATCTAAATCCAGAAGTAAGGGAATTACTTGTTGGAAATGTGGGAAGAAAGGACATGTAAAGAAAGATTGTTGGTCAAAGGATAAATAGAACCAACAACTAGACAAAGGTAAAGAAGAAAATCTTGCTGCATTAGAGGTAATACAATATGCTCTTATTCTTTTTTTAGATAATATAATTTAATCATAGGTTTTAGATTTAGGAGCTTCTTTCCATGTAACCCCTAATAAAGGTTATTTCAGAAATTATGTCCAGGGAAATTTTGGGCATGTTTATTTGGGTGATGATGAACCTTGCAGTATTATTGGTAAAGGGGAAGTTCATCTAAAATTGCAAAATGGAAATACATGGGTATTGAAATATGTGAGGCATAAGCCAAGCCTCAGGAGGAATATTATTTGTAGGGCGACTAGGTGAGGTCTTGTTGCATGGTTAATTTTACAAAAACTCTTGGAAAGTCACCAAGGGTGCTCTTGTTGTGGAAAAAGGTAAGAAGGTAGGAGCATTATACTTATCTACCATGTATTACTGATTCCTTTTTCTACATTATCTACTTTAGATACAGATGCATACATGTGTCATAATCGGTTAAGGGTCATATGAGTAAAAAAGGAATGTAGATTTTAAAGGTTAAGGGTAAGTTATCAGTTTTTGAAAGATTTAGATCTTGATTTCTGTGATAATTGTATCTTTGGAAAGAAAAAGAGAGTGATATTTCTCAAAGTTGGGGCAGCTAAGAAGGAACAAAGTTGGATCTTATACACTCAGATGTGTGGGGACCATATCAAGTAGCTTCTCATGGAGGATCCCAATATTATTTTACTTTCATTGATGATGCTACAAGAAAGGTATGGGTTTATTATATTAAACGTAAATCTAATATTTTTGAGACTTCTAAAAGATGGAAATTCCTTATTGAGAATGAATCAAATTATAAGTTAAAGTGCCTTAGATCTGACAATGGTGGTGAATATTGTAGCAAGGCTTTCAATGATTATTGTTCAATGAATGGGATACGTAGAGAAAGAACGGTTCCAAGAACACCACAGGAGAATGGTGTTGTAGAAAGAATGAACAGGAAAATCATGGAATGTGCTAGAAGTATGAGGATACATTCTTGGATTGCCCTTGCAGTTTTAGGCAGAAGCAGTTGATACAATGGTTTATTTGATTAACCGTGGGCCTTCAAGTTCACTAGATGGAGGAATACCAGAGGAAGCTTGGACCAGAAAAGAGGTAGATCTTTCTTTTCTTAAAGTTTTTGGTTCAGAAGCTTTTGTGCATGTTGATAAGGAAAATAGAAAAAGTTGGTGCAAAATCCAAGAGATGCACTTTCATTGGTTATGGATCTAGTGATTTCGGTTTCCATTTTTGGGATTTAGAGAATTCTAAAATTATTAGGAGTCATGATGTTGAATGGAATGAAAAGAGAATGTAAAGGGATCAAATTTTTGTACCCAAGGATGAACCGATTGAGAAGTTTGTGAATGAATATGAAATCTTGGATTTAAAAGTATTACCAATAGGGTTACATAGTAACCGATGTAAGTTTACCCCTGACTGACATCAGTTAGCATAACTGGTATCAGTTACAGAAGATCCAAACTGACATCGGTTAGCAGAACTGATGTCGATTACATTTGACAGATGTTGGTCACTGATAGATTTGGATACTAATGTCCAAGAGGTCCAGAATGTGCCTTCTGGTACCCCAAAATTCTATGAGAAGGTCAAAAAGGGTAAGTAAACCTCCATAAATATTTACACCTCTATTTTATTTATTACTGACTAATAATGGTGAACAAGAAAGCTTTGAAGAAGCAATGTAGGATAAGACCCATGTATAATGGGAGCATGGCATGGATGAGGAGATGGACTCCTTGGAATAGAACCAAATTTGGGATTTGGTTAAGTTGTCAGCAGGTAAGAGAATATTCCAGAACAAGTGGGTTTACGGGATCAAGGAAGAAGAGGGTGGACATAAAAGGTACAAGGAAAGGCTTGTAGTAAAGGGATTTACATAGAAAACATGTATTGACTTTGGTGAAATATTTTCTCCTGTAGTAAAGATGAATTCTATTCGTACTGTATTGAGTTTAGTTGTAGTAGAAGATTTGCATTTAGAGAAACTAGAAGTGAAGACAGATTTCCTTCATGGTGATTTGGATGAAGAGATTTATATGCAGTAGCCTCTTAGGTATGAAGTCAAGGGTAAGGAGAAATTAGTGTGTAGATTGAAAAAGAGCCTATATGGGCTTAGGCAAGCTCGAAGGAAATGGTACATTAGGTTTGATAGTTTTATGCATGAGCATGGTTACTTGAGATGTGAATCTGACCATTGTGTTTATTTCAATAAGCTTTAAAATGGGACTATATTATTTTATTACTGTATGTGGATGATATTCTTATTGCAGGATCTAGTATACAGGACATTGGTGAGCTTAAGGGAAAGCTAGCTCACACATTTTCTATGAAGGATTTTGGAGATGCAAAAATAATCCTTGGCATGAAAATACATAGAGACAAGAAAAATAATAAATTGTATTTGTCTCGGGAGGATTATATATACAGGGTGTTAGAAAGGTTCAAGATGCAGAATGCAAAACCTGTTAGTAAACCAATGGATGGACACTTCAAATTGAGTAAAGATCAGTGTCCTTCATCACAAAAGGAGGTCAAATACATGACAAGAGTGCCATATGCTTCAGCAGTTGGGAGTCTCATATATGTTATAGTTTGTACCAGACCAGACATTACTCAAGTAGTTCTAAGTTGTGAGTGGATATATGGCCAATCCAGATAAAGAGCATTGGTAAGTCCATCTAATGGATACTCAAGTATTTGAAAGGGACATCTCGAATGTAGTTATGCTATGGAGGTTCATATATTTCATTATGTGGTTATGTGGATTCAGATAAGGCTGGAGATCTGGATGTTAGGAGAAGCACTACTGGATATATTTTCACAGTAGATGGGATGACAATTAGCTGGATTAAAAGATTGTACAAGGTTGTGTATATTTGTCATACTATAGAGGTAGAGTATGTTGCAGCTACAGAGGCTAATAAGGAGATGATATGGATGAGTAGGTTCATTGAAGAGTTGAGAAAGGAGAAATATGATTGTAAATTGTTCAATGAAATTCAGAGTGCAATTCATTTGGAAAATAACTCAATGTTTCATTCAAGAATGAAATACATTCAGTTGAGGTATCACTTCATACGAGTAGGTATTGAAGGATGGGCAGTTGAATTTGGAAAATATTCATACGAGCGAGAACCCTGCGGATATGCTAACAAAGCCATTAGCAAAGGAGAAGTTGGTGCTACATCCACTTCTATTGGTCTTTGATTTTGAGACTTGAAGAGGAAGAAACAATGCTAAGGAAGGATGCAAGAATGATGTTGTACAGGTATGGTGTAGTAATTAATCTCCAAGTGGGAGATTGTTGAGTTATGGAGCTCAATTACTTCATTTTAGTATGCAATGGAACCTTTACATGGAAAATACAGTAACCATCATCAGTTAGGGGAGAACCGTCATCACCTAGGAATAACATCATTCAGGTATGACTGACATCAGTCAGGCAAGGAAGGAACCGGTATCGGTTAGGGTGAACCTGACATCAGTTACCTGTGTGAGGAGTGTTTTAATTAACTCCCAGGAATTAGATCTATTTTTAGCATTAAAGTAGATCTATTGATTGTAATTTCATGGCTAAGTGCCCTAAGTCTATAAATGACTATATAGGCATGAAAGCTAGGGTTTAGAAGTGATGATTAACAAGAATTAGAAAGAACTTGTACAAAAGGTTGATGAGAGAGAGAATTCTTGGTGAATGAAGCAAAAGCTTGAAATAAAGAAAGTACATTATACATATGAGAGGTGTGGAAGATTGTAAATCTTCATTATATATCTTGTCAAAGCTTTGGATAATAGATTGGCTTGTTTCTTGGTGGTACGTAGCCCACACTGGGTGAACCATGTTAAATCTAGTGTTGATTTATGTCTCTTTCTTTATATATTTCTTTTGGTAGAATATCCTCTTTTATTTCCATGTATGCATAGATATAATATATTGTCTGTACAACCAGTGTGCTAACCTCAACAGGTTAGTGTTTCTGCTATTTTGTGTTAAAAGGGTGAATCGGCCTAAAAACAAAAATTCAAGTAGAATAATGCCTTGAAATTTTTTGGAATTACCTCAATAGGCATTTTGGAGTTGAAATCATATAAAGGTCCAACCTTTGAACTCCAAGTTTTTCTCTCGAGGTGGAAAATTATTCTCATGTTTTATTTTTACATTAGCATGATGACATCAGCACTCCATTTGAGTAAGCACGGTGTAATTTTTCACCTCATTTTTCCCTTTATCATTTTCCCTTGGTGTAAGGGGACACAAAAGTGTGCCCCTTTGTTTATGATTTGGTTTGTGTCACTTAAAGTACACCACTTGTGTTTGAGGAGTCTGTACAACTTGAAAACATGACCCCCTATACACATGGTGAATTTATTCATGCATATTTTCCCTTATCCCTTGGTGTAAGGGGATATTAGGGACACAAAATTGCACCCCCTTTTTGGAAAGATGTTATTTTCCACTTCAGTAATAAGCTGGCATGTTCGGATAACTTGCAAACTTGTATTTTTTATCCACCTAGCTCATCCTAATGAAAACCTCCACCCATGGCACATTTTTCCATGCATTTTGTTCTTTTTCCTAACATCCAAGGGGATGGTTGGGTCATAAATATGTTCCCAAGATCTCTTATTTATCTCAAGTCACATGTTAAACCTCATTTTAGCTCTTAGGAGCATGTTTCCAACATCTCTCTCTCTCTCTCTCTCTCTCTCTCTCTCTCTCTCTCTCTCTCTCGTGGTTACACTTGTCACAATCTCATGCAATGTGAAAATTAGTGTCCCTATTGTCCCCTCACCTAAATTTTCCCTTATTTTCATGAGTGCAACTTACCCTCTAACCCCCGAATAACCCAGGTTAAGCCATGTTTAATTAAACACTAGTTAAGGTGACCCAAAAGGAGATATGGTTAACATTCAAACACTTAGCCATTTTTGTATATTAAAATGAGATGGTTTTCCCTCATAAAATTTATTTCCATGTTTTCATGTTGAAGTTTTTCAAAAACCCCCATGCTTGAATATGAAGTTTTGCTCATAACTCAAAAAGTTTGCATCATAAATTCATGAAATTTAGACAACCCCTAATTTGTAAAACCCCCTTATTTTGATCCTAACATTTTTTCCATTAATGGTATGGATAATTTTTAATGGCTAGAAGAAAAATGCAGCCATAAAAATTTCCTTTTTAGATTTATAAAAATATGGCGATGCAAAATCCTGTAAATTTGGAGCAAAATATCCCAAAGAAAAAATTGAACTTTTGAAACCATTCCCATCTCATTCCAACATCCAAAATAACACTTACAACTAATATTAAGTTTTACTAGGTTCTCACATAATTAAAATACTATATTCTAGAAACCAGTCACTTTCTGAGTCACCATCACTTCTTTTATGTCAAGACTACTCAGAAGTGTTAGTTTGAGAAACTTTCTAAAAATAGACATCCTAGGTAGGATATGCTTAAAATAGTAAGTGTTGGGATTTTGGTCAAATTATTCATACCCATTCATCTCTCATCCATTTCAATAGCTTTCATCACTATTAAGTTCAAATACTTATATTTAGAGCCAATTTCCACTTTAAATAATGAGTATTCTAATGTGGGTGACAATGACATGACAAACATGGATCTAGAGGACCTAAAAAAAAGGATGCTGAGAGAACCCCGTGAAGTTTTGGAGGAAAATATATTCTCATGTGGGATATTTAAAGTTTTTGGTCATCCATTATCTGTTTAAATCACATAACTTGTCATATCCTATGCCCAACACTATGACCCAAATTCAAGGAAAAATCAAGTAGATGATAATTCTACTGACAATTCTCATTCTAAATGGTATCTCTCAATGCTTGAAAATTCCCATTGGTAACAATATGGTGATCATCACTTGGGAATTTTCCTCTCAATAATGGGTAAGAAAATATCCATATTTGCAATATTTGGTAGTTGGATCATGGCTCAAATAGGGACAAAAGCCCTCATAGATTCCCACAACTTGGTATCTAGGTGAACATAAGGCATACTTAGATGAAATAGTCTTGTTTAGTAGGCTGATGGGAGAAGAGACTACCAAATACTTCTAATAATCAATGGCTCAATTCATCTTATAGGTCACATAAGGAGATCAAATGGTTGATTGGTGGCAGATCATAAGTAACAATATCTATTGGCATTATTTGTAGTTTTCCATGTCTAAGAAGTTCAAAATGAATTCTTATTTAGTGTATGCTCTCGCATACATGAGGAATTTTTAACATATCTTTTATACACCAAAGGTGCCACAAAATTATCCAATATGTGAGAGGTATGCATAGCTTACATATTGGGAGACTAACTTTGACTTCCCAAGGGTGAGCGATGTATTCACTATGCATATCATAAGGTTATTTGAAGGAAATTATAAGTAGACAATTTTTCCTTAAGTAGAAAGGTTGATTGAAAGATATGGGAGTTACTTCATCTAGATCCCCACATTTACTTGAAGGATTTTATCTTACACCTCATAGGTGACCAAGGTACCTAGGTGATAAGATCATCATAATTGAGTTGTGTAGGAAGTTACCTCACAATCACACCATGTGCAAAAGTGTGAAGAAGAAGGGTGTATCTTTTCCTATCTCCATGGGAATCTATTTGTGCAAGAGTGCAATGGATGCTTTGAATATTGAATCATCCTTCAATCCATATTCCTATGTATCTAGGAAATATTTTGATATTAGGAATAACCCCGATGATTTCCATTTGTCATGTTTACATCAAAATCTATAGATTGAAGACTAATGGGCCAACTGCACTAATGATTTTGAGCTCAGAAGGATACATGAGGATGACTATAGACTAAATTAGGTATTTCAAGTTTTAATGGTTTTGTAGAAGGCATGGATGATGATGGATCAAATATATTTTATTTTGAGTATCAAGTAGTTCAATAATTTTTCCGATGGGGTGGGAGTGGTGCGGTCAAGTCACATGGTTGTGTGCTTGCCCACCAAAGTTCAAATCCCCTCGAGGCATGATCCTCCTTGGAGGTGGTTTCACCGCTAGAGGCATCTTCTCTGCTCATGCTAATACTGGTGGTTACTCCTCATTACTAACACTAGTGGATCTTCATCTCACTACTAACATTGGTGGTTTCTCCTCTCGATGTTGACATTGGTGGCTCCTCCTCTCGCTTCTCCTCTCACTGCTGACACTGGTGGCTGCTCTGCTCACTGTTGATGCTCCTCTCGCTATTTTTGTGGCTACTCCTCTCACTACTGACATTGGTGGCTCCTCCACTTGTTGTTGATACTGGTGGCTTCTCCTCTCACTTTTGATGCTAGTGGTTGTTCCTCTTGCTCCAATCACTGATAGTTGTCCCACTCACTGCAGCCATTTTCATTGGTCACTGCATCTTCACTATGGTTTCATGGTTTCTCCAATTGGGTTCCTAATAGTGGTCCCCTTCATTGTAACCAGGTTGTGGATCCTCTAAAAAATTCCTTAATTGTACAAGGATGCGGGTCCTTTCAACACCCTCAATTTACCCTCAATTCCAAAAAAAAAAAGTAGTTCAATTATTTTCCCTTCCTCTCACTCCATGGAACATTCACGAATATGGATATATCAAAGAAAGAACCATGGAAGTGATTCAAAAATAAAATTATTGGTTCAAGAGAAATATGATATCCTTCATTAAATCAAGTGGTTTATTGGCTCCATCTAAACGTATGTCTCTCACTTATTCTCTTTGGGCTCTTGATAAGGTCACCTAGTCTTCTCATTCATAAGGGTATTTTAAAAGGAAGTTTCTGGAGATATATTTCACTGAGGTTATTCCCCCTAATATGCTTCATACAAATCAAGAAATCAAAAGTAATCCTATTAAGTCACTTGATCTGAGAAAATTGACCCATATCAATATCATAATCATACCCAAGATTTAGTTACTTCTTTTAAGGTAGTTGATTCATCCCATCTCAGTAGAGCTTTAGTTTCATATTAGGCACCCAAGATTTCCTTTGTGTCTAATTTTGTACCTACGTTAGCTGATACTTTCCCATGGGTACAAAAGATACTTAAAGGATAATCAAGAACAAAGCAATAAGAAATGACTCCTAAATTTGAGGCTATCTCAAATTATATAAAACCAAATGTACCAAGAAATCTTAAACACCTTTTCAATTCTTCATTGAGGCTTCTAGATCTCAGTAAGTGGAAGTTACACATACAAAATTTATTAAACCTATGGGAGATATGACATTGGTTGATTATGACATGACTAGGATTTCCTTAGGGCAAGCCACACATGAGTGAGATGTAAATTTATTCATCTATTTTACAGCTCAGTTGCTCATGAGAAATGAAGAGAATAGAATGACTGTGGAATAACTTAAGGAGCGTGTGAGAATGTGGACTGCTTATGTGTAGTCATTCCTAGAAACCAATTCAACACCACTTCCTCTGGTAGAATATTTATCTCCTATTAGTAGATTTTATCCCTAAGTGATCAAGAGAGATCAAGGGCACACTATGCAGGGGAGAGCCAAAGATAAATGGGTGGAGAATATTTTCAAAAAAGGGAAGGAAATTTTTCCTGAGATCCTATCTCTATAAAAATTTTCCCTCACCAATATTTCTAAGGTGAATATGGCAATGGTTGAGATCTAGAAATAAATAGCCAACTCTTATTTCACTAAATTTGGACATATTCCAGTAAATTGAGACTCTAACATTTCAAGTATTAGAACAAATCCATCTCTGTTTTTGAGTAGATTGGATTCCATTTTTATTTATAATGGATTCCATTATTACTATTATCAGAATCCATTAGTAGCAATATTGGATTCCAATATTGTCATTGTTGGAATTATTCCAGTTCCAATTTCACTATTACTGGATTTTAATATCGCTATTATTGGATTCCAATATCATTATTATTGTATTCCAATTTGGCTATTATTGGATTCTAATTTATTCATTTTTTAGATTTGCATTGTTGAGAGTATGTAAGGCTAGCAACTATTAACTATTATTTTTTGAGCCTATTGTATTAAGGTGAGTGGTCGCTAACTCTTACAAGTCATGAGCCTCAACGTAAGGCTAACAATTTATAAATCTTATAAGTCATGAGCATCTATCTAAGGTGAGCGGTTGCCAACTCTTATAATTCATGAGCCTCAATGTAAGTGTGATTGGTCACTAACTCTTATAAGTCATGAGCATTGATCTAATATATGAGTGGTTGATAACTCTTATAATTCATAAACCTGTTGTACTAAAATGAAAGTGAAAAAACCTCAATGTAAGGTTAGCTTCCGATAACTATTATAAGTCATGATCACATTTTATTTAAGTGTGATCCCCACACTCTCAAAGTATAAGCCTCACACTCTCAAAGTGCAGGGCTTACACTCTAAAAGTGGGGATCACACTTTGAAATTATGAGAGCCTCGTAGTTTCGAAGTGCAAGCCACACGATCTTGAAAGTTTGAGATCCCCTCCACTTTGCAAGTGCAAGCCCCAAACTATGAAAATTCCAAGCCTCATACTTTCAAAGTGATATCCCCACACTCCGAAGAAATTGAGCTTCACACTCTGAAAGTGCAAGCCCTGCACTTTCAAATTTTGAAATTCACACCTTGAAAGTGTGAAGTATCACACTCTCACTTTCAGAGTGCAAATCTCAAACTTTGAAAGTGTGAGGAACACACTTTCAATGTTTAATATGAGCATATCCTTAAATTTAACACTGACCTTAAATGTTATTGGTGTTATTTTGACTTCTGGTAGAGCTCACAATAAAATTATGTTCTCACCCTGAAATATACTTTGTAATAACTCAAGTATTATTTTTTATATTATACAATTTCACTATTGTTTATTATTATAAACTATACCTGCGATTAATCATTAAAATCAAACAACAAAGTTGGGAGTTTATGTATATCACAAATTCTATTACTCTAAAAGATAGCAGACTTTATGATTGTAAATTGTTCCATTCTCCATATAAACAATGAGTCACTTCCGTGAGTAAGAAAAAGGAATAATCCTTGACACAATTCAAGCAAACTGTTAGTGAGAAACGTTGTCTTATGCCCTCAAAGATACATTGAACCATTATTTTATAGTTTACATCAATCAAAACACTCAATGTGCCATAATTGTATTTTTTGAGTCAATAAATAAAAAAATTGATCTGTCATCATCTTTACATTGAAAGGTTCTATCTTTACATTTTAAATTTGTTAAAAATTCATACATATAAATTTGTAAATCTTCTATGAGGATTCATCACCTTTTGTGGAAAAAATTATTTTCATAAAACATGAATACATTTTTTGCCTCTAGAATGGAACTGCCGATTTGGATACAAGTAGTGTTGAGTAAAGTAGAAGTGGAGGTTCTATCAAAGTAGAGACTAGTATTTACAAGTAGAAAACAACAGAAGTTTATACTACAAATTTCGTATCCAGCCTTGATGTTCTTTCATATTCTAGGTTAATGTAACAAATGGTACCCATAACATAGGTAGAGGTGTGGTGTTTGGCTGAGGAAATGCAATTGGCAATGCCAAAGTATGACAATTTTTTGTTGAAATTATAATCCAAAATAATGTTAGAATTCTTCACATCCCTGTAAACAATGAATGTGTTACAGTCATAATGAAGATACGTCTATCCTTCTTCAGCACCATGAGAAATATTTAGCTGATCATTCTAGTCTAGCTTAATCTTCTTTGATGATCCTATATGAAAATAAAAATTAATAAAACACTTGTTATATTTTCTAGATATCCATTTAACTATGAAGGTTAGAGGTTAATTTTCTATTTCAAAAATTGAATCTACAATGTACATATTAATTTTTATTCATAACATAATCATTTTACTCACCATGTAGGATGTCTGACAGACTTCTATTTAACATTTAATCATAAAAATCAGGTTTCCAAGTGGAGAAAGTGAACATCCATGCAAACTCTCAAGATTATGATTCTTGATGCTTCCAACTGTTACCACATTAGTTTCAAATGCAAGAAATCTTTGTGGGTAGCGACTATACATTCTCTGTATAGTAATTGGCTTAGAATTCTTTACATCACATTTATAAAGATTTCTTGTAGCACCATATCCAATTAAATATTTCTCTTTAAGATCTTTTTTGTTTTTCATTATGTCGTCATTCATGTAAATATCCATGTTCATGTCCAGTATGGCCAACCTTGGAAAAAATAAATGCAAAAAATACACGTGTCAATAAAGAAATTGTAATATGATATTGCTTTCTGAGTTGTCATCTGATAATCTATACAATATGAAATCATGTCTTGCCATGTTAGTTTTAACACCTAGCTCCATTTTGTTTGCATAGACTTTTGTAAATACCTTTAGATGATTTGAATGGTACAGAGCTATAATTATGCACAATAGTAGTATTGAACTCTAGTAGATGCAAACAATTATTGGTTCTGAGATGGATGTTGTTCATTTCATTGGGCCATAATTTTGTTAGACAACATCATACATATCCAATTTTGCAAATTTTTTTATAACAATATAAGAATGTCTCTAGAACCCAAGCTATTTAAAAGATAACTACTATTTCTTGCATCAATTAATTGGTGATATCCAAAAACCATAAGAAACAAATATGAATTGGTACCCAGTGAAAATTTGTGTTTATATCTACAAATATATGTAGGAAAACATGAAAAGTTTTTAATGAAAGGAATTTCCCCAGATGGATTGTTATAGGAGAGGTTTCTGTAAAATAAAGAGATCCATTTACATTATCTTTTATTATTAGGGAAAGATAATTAAATTTATTTCTTTCTCAAAGACCTCCATATATTTTGAAAGTGAAGACCTCCAAGTTTCCACAATGATGTAGTGTAACTCAATTTTTTTAAGTGATGGGAAGATAACCATCAATCCATTATTAGCTCCTCTATCCTAAAGATGTACATATTATTTTTTACATTTACAGAAAGATATTTTATAATATATTGATGCTAGTGGCCGTTAATCTTCACTTCTAGCAACGAATTGAAATATTCAAACAAACCAAATTTAAGAGCGATTAATTTTTGAAATTACATAGTGCAACACACAACAAAAACTTTTATTAATGATTTATTGATTTTTATAAGTGAAGGAGGGTTGACAGGGTCCCTTTCCCTTTACATCATAGATACAACAAGAAGATCATTCTAAATTACTTGAACGATCCAGACAATACTTTGGTGCAAAAAAAATGCTTAATGGCCTATGTTAAAAAAACAAGTGATTGGGAATACAAAAAAAACCCCAGACTAGTAAGATAAACATGATTTTTTGGTAACAATGTAATTGGAAAGGATATATATCAACCAAAATAAAGTTATAGCCTGATGGATTTTAGAAGCACTTATTCATTTGAATCAAGATGACACCTCTGTAACCTCCACTTTAACGGGGATGAAAACAGTTTCCACAAGAGGTTCCATTTAGGGCACGGAACAGAAAAATATGCTCTTTTCCAGTAGCAACCTGAATCTTTAACCAATGGTATGTCGCCCCTCGCTGTGAGGAACCTTCCTAGAGAATGAATATCCCAACATGGCCCGCTCGTCCCATTCCTCTTGTAGTCCCAAGAGAAAACATATCATCGTCCCAGGTCAGGAAAGGGGAGTTAACTATCTCCCTTCCCTCAGTTAAAAAAAATATGTCTCATGATGTTTGCCCCATTTGGACACACTGAGATGTTATCAAAATTACCCATTTTGGATAAATGGCGACATTAGGCTAGATGAAAAGACCAGTCAAACCATTTTCACGAGTACAACTCTGAACTTTGAAAAAATGGAAACCCACCGGACATGTCTCACCAAAAACCTGGAACGAACTTCTTGAAAATCATACATTTATAACGAGCCTCACTCTAATAGCAAGGGCCACCCTGATGCACTCAAATTGGCAGCCATGCAACTTTTTTCCATTTCCACTTCAAGGTATCATGAAGGCAAATCCAATAACCCTATAGCTGATCCTCGGTACTTGATCGAGCATGAGTGATGAAGCCAAGTACCCATCTCCAAAGATTTTCAACTCCAGGAATGGATCCTTCTGTCCTTTCTCTTCCTCCATGAAGAACAGGGAAGATGTATGATTCCAAAAAGAAGATGACAAAGGCTCTAGTGTTTGGAATGTGGATGATGAAAGAGAGAAGAAACTTCTGCATTTACCCTCAGAACTTCCTCCATGGTTTCCCTGCAACTTAGATAAATTGATAATCAAACTCCTTTTTATCTCTAAGTGGAAAGAAGAAATCCCTCAATATCTGCGTTTTTCTCCTCCAACTAGATTGTGCTCCTCTTCTTGATCTCCAATTTTGAAGGCAATTCTTGATTGAAATCCTTCTCCAAAATGGATTTCTAGAGGAAAGTTGGGGCTGCAAGATCTTCTTCTTCTGCGACAAAATCAGTCCTGAAATTTTGGTAGGCTTGACCAAAATGTCATCCCATTGGCAGCCCACATGTCTGTCACCTGATTTTTACAATTTCTTCTTTCCCACATGGAATTGGGAATGCAAAAGGAGGGATAGGTTGAAAATTACATGAAAGGAAACATTGGAAGGAAAAAGGAAAGGCCATGAAAGATGACAGCAAATGGAGAGTTTGAAACTTGACAAATCAGATTGGGAAAGAGGAAAAGAAAAGGCATGATGGTGTGTTTACCTGTTGACAAGGTTGCTGAATCCATAAAGACGTTGCAAAGGTCAAGCTTCTCCTGAAAATAAGGAGGAGCTTCACAACCGGATGCCTGAGGTAAATATGTGGAGTGATGCATATGCTCATCATAGCCAAACTGCTTGTAATTAATATCTGGAATTTGTAAAACTTGGAAAATACTGTTGTTGTTGGGGCTTTAATATCATGGAATGGAAAAGAATGAAAGGGATGGAAAGAAGGATGAATGAAAAATGGATGGAAATGAATGGAAAGGAAGGTCTGCAACTTATTGGAAAAGCAAGTGATGATCTTCACAGGAACACATCTGCAAAAGGGTGATCAACATATGCAAAATTTATTTCCAATCCAGTTATGCACAACATGGATGGGACTTTCTATAAAATTTTCCTGCTTTTTATTCTAGTGCAGGCCTCCCCTAACCATATATAACATGTACACCAGAGAAGGAGAAGGTCCAATATGTAATTAATGAAAGAAAAATGTACTCCATGAAAAAGACCTGCAATATTCAAACATGCACAGACACCTTTATTGCACACAAAAAGTTTTTTGATGGTAAAAGGCAGGAACGCAATTAGAAATAATATGAGATGAACCACTTCTTTTAAAAATGAGCCCTGGCTTTTACAATAATTAATTCCTCATTACTATTCAGCATGGAATTCAATAGCAATTTGGAGGAGAAGACCAAAAATCACTTCTGGCCGTTCCATCAGCATTAAAACAGGTTGTTAAGGTCGCTTCTGGCCATTTATTGATTCATACATTTATTATGTTTACATTAAAGAACGTGGTGGGATCAAAAGATAGGGTCTATAATCTAGACGACATAGTTGCAATTCTCTCTCCTCCGTCTTTTGCGGGGAAAACCTGGACACGTGGCGTAATCAATACTTTTTCTCAAATTTTCTGATACTACATAATTTAATCTTCGGGCAGTTCGGGCATTTTTGGCCCGCTTGTCCCACTTTGCTCTCGGACTAACTTGACCCTTTTCGGCCGGTTCAGCCGGTTCGCGCCCTTTTGTCCCGCGCATCCCAATTGCTTTTGGGCTCCTTGTGCTGATTTCACGCGAACCGGCCGGTTCGGGCATTTCGCGTCCATTTGTCCCATTCGTCCCGAAGGCGACCCTATTAATAATCCCATTAAATGCTTAGTGGGCTGCCTGGAGGCTTTTCAGCCGATCCGCGCCTTGACGTCCCAAATGTCCCGACTATCCTAGGACAAGGTCCTTCGAGTAATCTCAATAATTTTTACATATATCAATGTTTTAATTTATGTTATAATGAATTTTGGGATTCGATTCCTCTTATAGAAGGTCAGGTGTTTTATTTATGAATAACATCACATTTATGTTCTGAAGAAATATTAACAAGCCTCAAAATAAAATGATACATAAGAATATTCACAAACGAATGTTGAAAAACTTCTGCATTCAGCTTTAGATAAAGTATGGAAGATTTCAAACGGCGACGTAAAATTTTGGTAAAAAATGCCATTCCACACACCCATGAAAGGAAACATTAGAAAGCCACAGAGTTCAAACTTGGAGAGACAAAAATCCTAAGAGTCAACCCATGATTCCGATTACAAAACATCACAAGATAGATTAAAAAAAAGACACAAGTTTTTTGATGGTGGCGTTAAAATAATTAAGTCACCCTCAACTATGAATTACTCATACCAGTTTAGTGCAACCTCAGATCTTGATAATGCCATGACGGTATGTTTTAAGAGCTATTAACAAGTAAAATGAAATAAGAATATTCACCAAAAATTCAAGTGGAAGTCAAAGCCACGGATAGACAATTCCCTTTTAGAAAAGCATAAAATTTGCTATGAATTCCCAGTTGATCTTGATAAATCAAGAAAAAAGTATTAGACAATTCCCTTTTGTTGCTTCCCTTGAAAATAAAAAAAAATTGTGTGGTCTTGAACAAAAAAATTCATTATTTAAAATTTAATGAAAATAGTCTAAAAATTTCATACTTCATCTTTTTTCATGATACAAATCATATAGATAGCAATACGAACCACTATATTGGGAAAACATTAATTGATACAATATTATATTGACATGGTTGGTTAAAGACAATTCCTTCTACACAAATTATACACAACATGTTTTCCATTAACATTATTTTCTTAATACCCTCTTCAGAAATCTCTATAATAAAACATTCTGCATTTGTGAATCGACTTCTTGAAATTTACTACATTTATGCATAACCACAGTAATTAACGGTGCTTATCCATTGTAAAAATTCTAGTGGTTAGTCATCCTTCTCGAAGGTTTGTATTCAAGGATTTGGCTCTGTCAAGGATAGTTCATCGAATATAATATAATTTCAAATAATGAGTTCAAACATGTTGAGATTGTTAATTTACATTTGTTAAAATAGATTCATTGAAAATATATAGGATAGAGGTCAATAGCCTTGTCATGAACGAATAATTGACAATCATAAAACATGCTTTTGTTCTTGATGGTCTCAGATCATTCATTCTTGAGCAAGACATGTGTTAATCTTTTCCCTTCATTTTTAGTAAAACATTTAGGACTATTTTGTTTAAAGGGTTATTTCTATAAATATGGAGGGCCAAGATGATCAGGATACATCTTCACGTTTAAAATATGTACTTCTATTATTATGTTCTAACTCTTATCCTTGTCACAAAGACAGACAATGATTTTTATTTGGTCGATATTTTTTAAAAACAAAAATAGTTTACCCAAGTGAGTCCCAAGACACTCCTTTTAATAAGTAATGTATCTTAGCAGTCGCTTATGAATTTTATTTCATACGAACCAACATAAAAAATGTCTTGCGATGCCATTTTATCCATTCATATGATTTGTTATCTAAGTGCTATGTTTTATACGTATCGTAGCTTAGTGGTCGTTAAGCATTTTTTGTAATATGAACTTTTTTTAATTCTATTTTATTAATTAAGAAACCATTTAGCCTAGATGCCACTAATCTATTCTATGTTTTTCATTCTTATTATAGCTTCTAGGCCCTTTTTGTATTCAAGGGTATAGTCCCTTTCAAAAAACTATTTACCAATAATAAAAAAAATAAACAATAATTGTAGAGCGCTATGTTTGTAAGAATTCGAGCTTAGCGGTCGCTAGGAATTTCTTTTATATGAACTATTTTTTATCTCTATTTTCAAAATTAATAAAAGGTTTATCCTTGAGGCCGCTAATCTTTTACTTTCTCAAAATACCTCCCTAGCTTTCGACAATAAACGTTTTTTATATCTCAAAAAAGTTTCATGTAAAAATTTCAGAAAAAATGCCTAACACCCAATAATATCTATTACTATGATCTATTATTAGAGTGCTATGTTTGAAATAATATATTATTTATCCTAGCTACTAGAAAATCATTCCTTTCTATAAGTAATCGAGCTTAGCAGTACCGCTAAGAATTTTCTTTAATTTAAATTATTGTTTGATCTCTATATTCAAAATAAAAAATTAGTTGAGCCTAGTGCCTGATAATCTACTCCTCTTGACAAGTAGCAGAGCTTAGTGGTTTCTATTCATTTTCATTGATGCACACCGATGTGTAAAAAAGGAAAATATACAAATGTGTGTACCCTAGTAGTTCCTATGGTATTAGATGAGCTCCCTGAAAACATTTTTACTAATCATATTTCTTCCTGACTATTCAAAGACCTCCATAGATTTTGAGAATAAAAATTGTCCATATCTCACCTATCTTCCATCAAAATATATTATGGAAAATGCTTTAGAGACCGCTAATATCTATTACTATGATTTGTTCATAAAGAATCTATGTTATCAAGAAATTGTTTAGCCTATTTGCTACATAATCATTCCTTCCAGTGAGTTTTGAAGCTTAGTGGTCACTAAGCATTTTCTTTCACAACCAATGTTTGATTGATCTTGTTCAAGTAATGGATCTTAACTATCACTAACTATTTTAGTTTATATGAACCGATATAAATTATGTGTTAGACACAAAATAACTTATGAGTAATATAGAATTTGAGGAATCTTTATATGATATGTAGTGCAACACTTGGTTGTAGAAGGAATGTATATTCAATACAATAAGATTACAATTGATGAAAATACTAGTGATAAAAAACTGTAAAGATATTTATTTACATTGCTAGAAATGAAACCTATGAGTTGTAGAGGCTAGAAACCACCAGGCTTCTGCTCATTAAATAGAAAGACAACATACAACATGAAAATTTGTTCATTAACATGTGCTTCAAGTTTTTGAAGATACCTTGATACCCTATAAAATCTAAGTATTTATTATTTTGAATTTAGTGTTTGTAAAAAATCATATTCTAATTCGAGCATAGCGTTTGCTATTTTCTTTCTTATCTATAAGGTACTCTCAAATTCAAGTGTAGAGTAAAATTATGTTTTAATTTTCTAGAGTAATATGTAAATAAATCTAAAATATCGACGATCAAGAGATATATTAGAATTTTCATGCCACGTGGCAATATTTTAATGGATTATAGTTACACCATAATAATGTGGATTTTTATAGGTTAAAAATATTTGTTAATTCTATCGCTAAATTAAAAATTTCTTATGATAAATTTGTCAATTATATAATTATATGTAATTAATCGTTTGGTTCAAATTTTAAGATGCCACATTTTATTGGATTTTTTTAGAATTAATGCAGATGATAGCTAAAAAAATTCGAATTTGCACTTGATAAAAATTAATTATAAACGAGGTGTATATCAACTCTAAATTTTTTAATTTATTGCTTTCGTAACGTTCATTTCTATTTTCTAAATGGTTTTTTATTATGCTTAAATTAAAATTTATCATTTTATTCACGAGTTCACAAAGAAACTTTTGACGACGTCCCATTGATATTCTAAAGTAAGGTAGTATTAATAAATTTTAATTCCCCATATCCCACGCTATTCCCCAAGATTAACATGAATTATATTTATAAAATATCGAATTTGCACTCGATAAAAAATTAATAATTAATGAGGCGTATATCTGCTCCTTAAAAATTTAATTTTTTATTTCCTAATGTTTACTTTTGCTTTCTAAATGGTTTTTTACTATGTCGAAATTAACAATTGTCATTTTGTCGCCAATCCACAAAGAAACTTTTGTCGATGTCCCACTTGTTTCTAAAGTACAAAGTATTAATACATTTTATTTTCTCGAATCCCACGCTATCCTCTGAATTAATGTGTAATATATTTTAAAAATATCAAAGTCACACTCAATAAAAATTAATAATTAACTAGACATATATCACTCTATGAAAATTTTAATTTTTTTGTTTCGTAATGTTCACTTCTATTTTTTAAATGGTTACTTATTATGCTTAAATTAATATTTGTGGTTTTCCTGGGAGTGTTCAAAAAGAAATGTTTTTCGTTGTCCCACTTGTTTCTAAAGTAGGTAAAATTAATCAATTTGATTTCCTCGTATCCCACAATATGCCCTGAATTAAATGTAAAAATTAATGACGAGTTAATTAAAAGTAAGGTATGTGAAATACCTCGCATTAAATGCCAATATTTGAAATATCAAAATCCCACACTTTTACTTTAAGAATTGGAAATTTAAATTTTGAGATTTCCTATTCCCACTTTTTTCACTTTTCTTAATTTTTTTCGTGTAATGCATTTGGAAAAAATAAATAAACCAAAGAAATATATATTAGGGTTTTTTTTTTTTTTTTTTAAATGTAGAAAAGGAGCTCTTGAAATCAGAATACAACGCATGCACACACTAATTCACTGGTCTGAGTGCTCAATTCCTGAAGGTTTTTTTGAATGGTAAGTTTTTTTTTTATTATTGGCAAATAGTTTTTTGAAAGGGACTATACCCTTGAATACAAAGAAGGCCTAAAAGCCAGGATAAGCAAGAGAAATAGAGTGAAAAGGATCAGAATCCAAATGTTACAATGATGCTCGAAGTAGCTAAAAGACAGCTACCAAAACGAGACAGAACAACAAAATTACTGCAAAAAAGAAATAAAGGATCCGCAAAAAAATAACAAAAAAACAAACAAGGATAGCAGAATCAACTGCAGCTACTTCCTAGTAGCTTTGTCTAAGATGGTTTTGATATTCTTCTAGGATTTAAACATACCTAAAGTATTCATATGGGCAGTGTCATTAGAATCCAGCTGCTCCAAGGTCTTCTTGCTTTCTTTATCAGTACCCCAAAGAGTTGAATGGTAAGTTGTGGACATGATTGTAATCACATTTGTGGGTGCACAAACAAGACATAAAATAGTGATTGTGGATAGATCATAGGTTGGAGTGCAGATCAGGAGGCACATAAAGAACAAAATCAAAAGAGATGAGTAAAATAAGTTGTAGATAAAATCTCATTGATACTACATTTTAAAGAGCAGAGCTTAAACAGACATTATCAAGCACGTAAAAATATCTGATACAACTAATTTTTTTTTATTAAAAGCATCTATGTTATTGTATGTGTACCGTAGTTAATGGTGGAAACTTGCAGTTGCTTTGTATTCACCCAACTCCTATGTTTTGCATCGCAATCTATCCCTTCCTTTCCCTTTGGTGCCTTTGTAGTTCCGTTCCATCTTCTTGTCAAAACCACATTTTTGTCCACATATGATTGAAGATTTTTTTCCACCCATTACTGAAGATTTTTTCCCGCCCATGACCGAATATTTTTGTCCACTCATGACTGAAGATTTTTATCCACCCATGACTGAATATTTTTGTCTGCCCATGACTAAATATTTTTGTCTACCCATGATTGAATTTTTTTGTTCACCCATGATCAAAGATTTGGTAATCCATTTTAAAATATGTACTCCTTCTGAAAACCCATTTTTTATGTTCAACCGTTACTCAAGCATTTATGCCTGTTAAACGGGTTCCCTTTTCAGCCCTTCTATCTGTTTCTTTGGTTTTGTTTTTGATTTTTTTCTTCTTCAACCATTTTTTCCCATAAGCGCTGACATCTATCTCTAGAAGAAAAAATGAATCGCATATTCTTTTTTTATAAATCGTAAGGGTTTTCTTTTGTATAGTATAGGTAATCATTTTGAATTCCTTCAATGACTTTTTAATATGAAAGAAATAGTCATGACTAATTCTTCAATATTCGATTCTAAATTGATTGTGGCATTGGTATACATAATTTTTTAATATTTGTTTTCCCAAGTATAAATAATTAAATGTGTTGTCTTTACAATTTTTTTACGTTTAGTAAAAGGTAAACACATTATATGTACTCATAAATATTATTAAATATAAATTTTAATTTATTACTATTTACAAACATATATTCCATTTACAGTTAGTAGTGACTTACTTGATAAATGAGTCAATCTAAAGTAACAAATTTAAAATTTTGAAATAACATATTCCAAGACTAGAGGCTCACTAAGCTCGATGTTTATGAAATTTCATAGCTATTACAAATCAACACAAGGCAACAAATATTCCAAGACAAGACAAATATTGAAATAGTTTCCCGAATACATTTTTCAAACAAGAAGGGAGACTAGCGGTCTGCTAAGATTCTAGTTGACTTGTATATAATACAACTAAGACAGCTCACCTGAAAAATGAGCTAAGCACCATTATTATATTTAGATTTCCATGTATTAATTCATCAGAATCCTACCATGATATTTGAAGCCTAGTGACTGATAATGTTGAATATTATTAAATAACATTGGTGCAAAATAACAAATACTTGCAGATTAGCGGCCACTAGGATATTTGTTGCCTTTCATATAAGATGATTAGTAACGACCTGAATGAAAAACTAACTAATCTTCTTTATTATATTTGGATGTTACAATACTACCTTCTAATACTAGCGACCGCTAGGGTGGATGTTTACTTTCGTTCTTTGAATATATTGTTTTCTTCACATGATATTTTCTGCATTATGGTTGTTGATTTCAATATGTTATCTGAAGTCTATCACATGATATTGGAATCTTAGCAACTTCTAAGGTCATAGATTATTCCATTGCATTAGTGTAACATAATAAAAACTTAATATTAGTGGTTGCTAGTATAATTCTTATCTTGCATTCAAGATATTGATTAACGAACCTGACTAAAAACTCAATACTAAACTAAAATCCAACACCAATAGTTTATCCAGGAGTGACCTTTGAGTACAAAATTCTATTCAAATTTTATTGCATGATATTCCTAATGTCACTTCTACGATGGAGAAGATAATTAGTGCCAGACAGTTAAATGCTCCAGGAAAATCACAAAGACTTTAGGTTAGTTTCAGCCACCAGATACATTTTGCATTGCATTATGGACAATAGCACAGTGTTTACCACTCAATCAAAAATCTAACTATGCTCCTCATTATTATATTTAAATTTTAAAATACTATTTTCAACAAATGGAGACCACTAGGGTGGTTGCTCACTACATTTCTTTCTTAAATCCTGGTGATTGAGGTAAACTAGAAATTTAAGCCTAGGGACCACTGAGATTAATAGTATATTCGAATTCTATCACATGAATTAAAATTTAAATTTAACCATGGCATCCCTTGGGTTCAATATGTTACTCAAATACAGTTATATTCTGACAACAAATATTTGAAGACAGGATGAACTCAAGTTCTTGGGCTATTGATGAGTTACAAGTAGTTTATAATCATCAACCCAAGTTCCATTCCCATTGAGTTCATTAGATGCTTTCAATAAGTAGCCATGGGACACCTTGAGGTAGGGGTCAAACTTCTCTATATGGACCAAGTGAAACATAGTGAGGGCACTTTGAATGCAGATCGCTCGGTGGTACATTAAGGACCCAATCCCACCTCCATGTCCCTCTTAGAGAAAGTGGTCCTACCATTATATTTAGATTTCCATATTAATTTATCAGAATCCTACCATGATATTTGAATCCTAGTGGTCGTTAATGTCAAATATTATTAAAAACCATTGGTGCAACATAATAAATAATTGAGATTAACGAGCCGTTAGGAATATTTTTTGCCTTACATACAAGACAATTAGTAACGACCCGATTGAAAAACTAACTAAACACCTTAATTATATTTAGATGTTACAATACTACCTTCTAAGACTAGCAACCACTATAATGAATGTTTTCTTTCTTTCTTTAATGTTTCAAGAAAAGAAATATTCAAAGAAAAGATTAATTTAAACGGTTTTCCAAGAATACACATATTCCAAAATGTAAATTTTTTGCATTGTGGCTCAGTTCAATATGTTTTTAATTTTATTTTTAATGATTTTGACCAAGAGCTTTGAACCAAAGGGTTATGACCCCATCCATATAAAACAGAACCAAACTAAAACCAAACAAGATCGAAGAGTCCAAATCTCACAACAAAAAATGCTCCAAAAAAATAAGTTAGATAAGAATTGCTAACCAGAGAGCCAAAACAGACCTAGAAACAATAGAACCTAGCCAAAATCAAGGCAGAAGGAAGGCTCAAATAGTTTCTTGAAAAACCATGATACCTTACTAAATCTTACGATTGGAGTCATACACCACTCAAAGATCATACTCTTCCTCTGCTCCCCGACTCTTACCTCCCTGACCCGATCAGTGCCACCTACAGTGCCACCAACCCATGGAGAGACCTTGCTAAGTAGAAGGAAGAAGGATCCTTTTACATGATCCCTAATTGCATTGAGTATGATAAATTGTTGAATCAATAGGAAAATGAGCTTTGGTGAGCTGTGAAGGGTGGAAATTTGTTGGGATTCTGGGCCACAATGCTAAAAGGAAGCATGCACATTCTCTACATGAAGAAGCAGCTCCCTATATTTCTCACCCAACCAATGAATCCTCTGCCCAAATCTAATGGCCTACTCATCAAATTATTCCACCTATAAGTAGGGGGTAAGGAATCTAATAGCCAACCAATTCCTCATGCAAACCAACATGGTGAACCAGATAAATAAAATAATCTTCTACAACTTAGACTTCTATCGAAAAATAGGATAAAGCATAAGAAAGTTTGAAATACAGGTAATTGATATATTGTAATTAGTCCATGCACCTAAGATATTATAGTAGAAAATATTCTCCTAACACACATTCAATAACTTTTTCCTTATGCCAACAGAGGCACAGAAAAATACTTCTTGGATGCGCCTCTAATAAATGGCTGAGGAGTATGTCATTTCCTTCCTCTCACCATACAAAGAGATGAATGGGAAGCTAAGGAAACCCATGATTCAGAAGCATGGAAGATGAAAGGGGCAAAATAAGGGAAAAGATGCCAACGTCCATCTAAAATTTGGGAAGATGTCACTTCCATTTCCATTAATACTGAGATCTTAATCCATGTACCTTCCTTCATGTGAAATGATATCTACCAGAGACAACAATATCTTAGAATTATTCAATATCAATGTAATTTTTAGACCATCGATAGCCGCATTGGTAAGAAGTTTGATGCCGCTATTAGCTTCCCAAAAGCCATGATTGATACTCCAAGTTTGTCTATTTTCTAAGCCAAAACAAAGAAGTGTTAAAGATGAAGAAATTTAAGTGCCAAGATATGAGAAGAACCCTTAGAAATTACATGGACATGACTTGTAAATATCCTTCTACCTAGAGATGATTGAAATGTTTGGAAAATACTAGCTTGACACCCTCCAGAAAGGTTTTGGGCTTCAGTGAGGTTTTAAGTGCCATTTTACAATGGAAAGGATCCCCACCACAATTACATCCCTGGAACCTCATTTCTCACAATACACCCTGCCCCAGATTTACCCGGGTTATTCAAATTTTATCATATGATATTGGAAGCCTAGTGGCTGATAAGGTCATATATTATTCCACTTGCATTTGTGTAAAATAATAAAGACTTAAGATTAGTCGGCCAGATGCTAGGATAATTCTTGTCTTACATTCAAGATATTGATTAACGACCCCACTAAAAACTCAATACTAAAATAAACTCCAACACCAATATTTTAGCCCAAGTGGCCTCTGAGTACAAAATGCTATTCAAATTTTATTGCATAATATTCCTAGTGCTCAGTACGGTCGAAGATAATTACATAGTGCTCCAACAAAATCACAAATACTTTAGGTTCATGGCTGTTAGGATACTTATTGTTTGCATTCAGGAAAACTTGTAACCACTCAATTAAAAATATAAACTATACACCTCGTTATTATATTGAAATTTTAAAAGACTATTTTCAATGAATCATGACCGCTAGGATGGTTTCTCACTACATTTATTTCTTGAATACCGGTGATTCTAAATGGAAACTTAAGCCTAGTGGTTGCTGAGTTCAATGGTATATTTGAAGTGTATCACATGAATTCAAAATTAATATTTAAGCCTAGCGGCCGATGGGTTCAACATGTTACTCAAATACACGAATAGAAAATAAATATTCGAAGACATGATGAACTCAAGGTCTTTAGCTATTAGTGAGTTACAAGTAGTTTGTACTCATCAACCCAAATTCCATTCTCATTGAGTTCATTGGATGCTTTCAATAAGTGGCCATGGGGACACCTTGAGATAGGGTTAAAAATTCTCCATATGGACCAATAAGAACATAGCAAGGTGCTTCAAATGTGGATCTCTCGATGGACATTAAGGACTCAAGCCCACCTCCATGTCTCACTTAGAGAAAGTTCTCCTTCACTACTCCATTTCATAGCTCTTGTATAATAAAAGTGTTTACCATCCAAAACTTACACATAGTTTATAATCATCAATCCAAGTTCCATTCCCATTGAGTTCATTGGATGCTTTCAATAAGTGGCCATGGGGACACCTTGAGGTAGGGGTCCAGCTTCTCCATATGGACAACCAAGTGGAACATAATAGGGCACTTCAAATTTGGATCATTTGGCAGACATTAAGGAACCCAAGCCCACTTCCATGTCCCGCTTTAGAGAAAGTGCTCCTCCACCACTCCGGTTCATAACTCTTATATAATAAAATAATTTACCATCCAAAATTTACACGTAGTTTGTAATCATCAACCCAATTTCCATTCCTATTGAGTTCATTTGATGCTTTCAATAAGTGGTCATGGGGACACCTTGAGGTAGGGGTCAAACTTCTCCATAATATGGACCAACCGGAACATAGCAGGGAACTTTGAATGCATATTGCTTGGTAAAAATTAAGGACCCAAGCCTACCTCTATCTCCCATTTAGAGAAAGTGCTCCTCCACCACTCTATTTCATATCTATTGTATAATAAAATTGTTTACCATCCAGAATTTACGTGTAGTTTGTAATCATCAACCCAAGTTCCATTCCCATTGAGTTCATTGGATGCTTTCAATAAGTGGTCATGGGGACACCTTGAGGTTGGGGTTGAAATTATCCATATAGACTAAGCAGAACGTAGCCGGGAACTTTGAATGCAGATCACTCAGTGAAAATTAAGGACCCAAGCCCACCTCCATGTCCTTCTTAGAAAAGTGCTCCTCCACCACTCCAGTTCATAGATCTTGTATAATCAAAGCGTTTACCCTCAAAATTTACACATAGTTTGAATTCATCAACCCAAGTTCCATTCCCATTGATTTCATTGGATTCTTTCAATAAGTGTATTGTGGAAACTAAGTTCAATTTGTTATTGGAAATCTATCACATAATATTCAAATCATAGCGGGTGCTAAGGTCGTTGATTATTCTAGTACAGTTGGTGTAACATAATAAAGACTTAATATTAGTGGCCAATAAGATAACTCTTGTCATGCAATCAAGATATTGATTAATTAATCGACTAAAAACTTAAAAATGAATTAATTTCCAACACCAAGATATTAAAGATAAGTTCATAGATTATTTTGTGGCATTGGTGTAACATAACACAGTTTTGAGATTAATGGCTTCTAGGATAATTCTTAACTTGCATTAAGGCCCCTTAAACCTAAATTCATAAAGATTTTTTTTTTATATTAATGGAAAGATATCGTAGAATATATAGATTATAGCATCCGTTAGTCTTCACTTCTACCAACAAATTGAAAACTTGAAACAATTATTTTTAATACCAAGTAATTATTTAAATTACTTTCTGCAATGCACAACATAAACTTCTACTAATGATTTCTTGTATTTTATAGTTAAAGGAGGGTTTAAGGGACCCTTTCCCTTTACATTATAGATATAATGAGATGCAAGGGAAAATTCCAAAAACACAAGTGGTTTGGAATACAAAAACCCCTAGACCAGTAAGCCAGACAGTATGAATAGATAACAATGGAACTGACAACACTATGTAACCACCAAAACAAAGATATAACATGATAGATTTTAGAGATACTTATTTATTTGAATCATATGACATCTCCATAACCTCAAACTTAATAGGCATGAAAATGGTTTACGTTGGCAGTTCTGGAAAAAGTTTCTATTTTCCAGCAGTAGCCCGACTCTTTAACCAATCATATGCCTCACGACCTTATATACGAAGAACATCCCAACATGTTAGTTCCTATTGCAACAAGATAGACATAGCATCCAGGTCAGGCAAGTGGAGTGACCTACTTCCCATCGATGAGTTCTTGCCACATTTTTCCACTTCAAACAAGAAGTGATTTACGAAAATAAACCATTTGAACAACTCTCTAAAAACATTTATGTACACCAAACCTTAATGTTTATAGAGAGCATCGGAAATCAAGGACCATGATACACTCAAGGTTTTGTCCACTTCCACTTCCGTTCCAACCCTATACAATGGCTTAATCTAGTGATGACCCATCTCCAAATCCCAATCCTTCACTAGATGAATGATAAGAAGATGAGAAATGAACATCACAGGAACTTTCGTATTTACCCTTGGAAATCCCTTTAGATAAAGATAATCATCTCCAATAACTCCCTCAATTACAATCTTGTATTTCTCATATTCAAAACAAAAAATGGATTTCAAACGACGACGCGATATTTTGGTATAAAAAACTATTTCACCCACAGTCGCAGAAAATTACATGAAAGGAAACATTGGTATGGCCATGACAGAATAAATGAAATATTATGATAAAAACCTGAAAGGTGTAAAAATAAGGGGGAACGTTTAGATAAATATATGGAGTGAATATGCCATCCCATGTTTGAAATTAAGGCAAGATTTCCATTGGCTTCAATATCAACCTTTATTGGAAAAGGTGATGAGTTCTTCCAATCAACATATTTATTGCAAAAATTATCACAAAATGGTTGGTGAGTCCCTCAATTTTTCAAAAAACCTACCTATTTAGTACTTATCTTAATAGATAAGATTTAAGGTCCAATATGTAGTTAATGAGAGCATACAAAGGGAATTTTAATCACACAAGATTGATTATCCCTGACAAGGTCTACTTTTAAATGAAGGCATTAGAAATAATATGGGATTCACCTCTAATAACTAATTCATTAGTATTCAAGTCATTAGATAGGTATAAATAGCTTATTCTATAATGATATACTTGTATTAGGGTAAAGGAGCCAATGAACATTACTGGGTATGTGAAATAAAGTACCATTAGTTTTTTGAATGCAGGTTAAAAATTAAATAAAAAACTAGCCAATAAAGTAACCCACATCGAGTCTCATCATTAAATCATCCAATGAAATGGTGACACATAGACAACCCATAAAAGGTGATTTTATTCTCAAGTAATGGGTTTCCTTAAATTCCTTTATATTCAAAAGTACTTATTTTAAATCCCTTAAAAATATGTTCTCCATATAATTTAAATGTGTAAAATAAAATATAAAATTTCCTAACTAGGTGTCTACCTTTATTACCAACCTTAACTAACAACGCTTACCTTTCATTAAACAAAGGCACTTACAAGTTGTAAAGCATTTTTGTTTATATGAAAATATATGGATTACGTTTTATACACAAAATATCAAATGAGAACTACATAAGGCATCAACCTTCTTAAAGGTATGTAGTCCATCTAATATAAAATAATTACAAACAATGAAAAAAAAGTTATTGAGATTATTGTTTGCATCGTTAAAATGGATTCCCTGATATTATAGAGGCTAGTGGCCACTATCCTTTTCATCAATGAATAATTGGAAAACATAAAACAAACATTTCTCTTTGTAGCCTCTGATCCTTTATTCCTGTGCAAGGTTCATGTTATCCAAAATTCACCCCCCCTGGGTAATTTTGATAACATGCATTAGAATGTTCAAGTCCCAGGCACATTGATTGATTCAGAGCAAACATCATGTTTCTGAGGTTCTCTCAGATATTTTTCTAACTCCCCAGGCCGAAAGAAGGAAGGAACAAGCTCTGAGAAAATGCAAAAAAGTTGCAGAAGGCGAGTAGGTTGATCCAGGAAAAATCACGAAAAATGGCTAAGTCCTAGTCCTAGGGGCAGTCAGGACATTTGGGACGTAAAGGCGTGGATCGGCCGAAATCATCACAAACAACCCGCAAACGGTTTGGGACATCTGGGACAGAAGTACGCGGCGGGTGGCGAAAAGCCAATCCGGCCGAAAGAGGAGAAAAAATTGGCTAACTGCTGAGAGGATCGCCTTTGGGACATCCGGGACAAAAAGGCGCGAACCGGGCCGAACCAGGCGGAAAAGGTCAAGACAGTCCGGAAACAGTTTGGGGACAACTGGGACAAATGGACGTGAACCGGCTGGTTTGCCAGAAATCAGCACAAGGAGCACTGTGCCAATTAGGACAGAGGGACGCGCGGGACGTGGATCGCCGAAAAAGCCAAGAGCCAATCAAATCTTGCCACGTGTCCAACGCAAAATGGGACAAGGAAGCCCATTTCGGGTGAATCAGAAGTTTTTGTCCCAAACGGTTTGGGACATCCAGGACAAAAAGACGCGAAGGGCGCGAAAGAGCCGGCAGACCCATCGACCAACCAGATCATGACACATGTCTCAAGGAGAAAAGGTCAAAAAAGTCAAAGGCTGGTGAGTTTTCGAGCACTGATCCGAACCAATCAGAGCGTGCCACGTGTCCTAGCTAGGGCCCACAAGGAAATTTCAAAGGAAAGCTTGCCGAAAAGCTGAGGAGAGAGAATTATTCAGCGAATCAGAGCGTGCCACGTGTCATCCAAGTGGCAAAGCGCGGGAAATATTTTTTAAATCCGTTTTGGTCTGTTCCGTGCCCTAAATCTTCAGATCGCCATATCTTTTGATCCAGAGCTCGGATTTCCACATTCTTTATATCAACGGAAAGCTTATGAAATTCTCTACATGCTTCTGGGATCAACCTCAAGTTTTGGTGTAGTCTGAAGAGAGAAAATTGAGAAACGGCTCTGACACGTGTGCACGGCCAGAAGTGACATTTCAGCGGCCAAATTAATGCAGAATGGGTCACATTTCTCCTCCAAAATCAGTCAAAGAGACAGGGTATGGGTTGGTAAGATATCCCATGCTGTTTTAATGCATTGGCATTCAATGAGGAATGGGCTGGCATGTTTTTCTATGTTTTTGTCCCCTGGGCTTGACCCATGTAATGTAAAAGCCAGATTTGGCTCATTTGAAAGTAGTGATTCATTCTTTCTGCTCGGTCCTCCCTTCTTTTCTTCTCTAGGGTTGAAAATGGAGTTTGAGCCTCCTCCCTTGCTCTGTAATGGAATTTTTTCCTCTTATTAATGGAATGATGTTCTGTGCAAACTTCTGGAGTAACAAAATGTGTTTTGTGATGCATCTGTCCATCCTTTCTCGTTTTTGCTTGTTTTCTTCTTGCCTCTCTTCATTGCAGGTATTTGTGCATGTTTGAATGTTCATTGCAGGTCTGGAGCTGTGTTCATGGAGTTTTTGGGACATTTTCTATGTGAAATCTATCCTTGGGCCTGTGATGCATCCGTCCATCCTTCCCATTGCTCACCTCTTTTTGTCCTATGGCAGTTTTGATAGATGTCCAACATTCTCCTTCTCTGGTGTATCACCGTTTTAGTGTAGGATTTTACTATTTTTCCCTTCTCTCTCTCTCTCTCTGTCTCCTTGGCATGGTTAGATTAGGATTAGATTATCTTGCCTGCACTGGAATAGCTTATGGCAGGTAGTTTAGGAGCAGGAACTAGCCTTCTCTGGAGATTCCTCTCTCGGTTTCACAGGTCCCACGCCTGGAGAGAGGTTTCCATGTTGTGCAATCACACTGGATGCCTGAACATCAACCTAGAAGCCTGATGTGCATCCAGGGGTGCTGTGATTTTGCACTAACAGTTTTGGCACTCCCGGTGGGACGTTAGAGGTCTTTCACTTCATCTTTTACAGGTTGGTGTGTTCCTGTGAAGATTTCAGCCTTTGGAGGGCACTTGTAAACACATCTGGTGACTCCATCTGGTCAACAACCCATCTCTGAAGTTGCAGACCTTCCTTTCCATTCATTTCCATCCATTTTTCATCCATCTTTCTTTCCACCCCTTTCATTCTTTTCCATTCCATGAAGTTGTGCAATCATGACTTCTTTTCCATCATGGGATTCACATCAACAACAACAGTATATCACACCTCCAACACATTTTACAAATCCTCCAGATCAGCATGCATACTCATATGAACAGCAGTGCCAAAGTCAGTTAGGATATGAAGCACATCAAGAGCAAGGGTATGCTGGTTATGAAGATGATCAGATGCAAGATGCTGGTCTGTTGGAAAAAATCCAAAAGATGGAGGTAAACATGGTGCAGTCCAGGGCTCAAGCACAAATGAAAGCTTTTGGAATCAGTTATGGAGCATCCTGTCCATGGGTGGGACCTTTTCCAAGGCATTACAGCCCTCAGGAGAAGCTAGACTTCATGATAAAGATGCTGCCCCAACTTGCGCAATGGACAGCAGAGATAGAGGCCTACAGACTTGTTGTTGAACAACCTTGTCAATGGGTAAGTTCTACACCATCATCTGGTTTTTCTCTTTGCATTACTCAAGCAGCACCATCTCATTTAAACTCTCCATCTGCTGTCCCAAGTGTTGAATCCATTCCCCCATCTCTCAGTCTTCCACCACATCTCGATTCTTCTTTCCTTTTCCCTTCCAAACAGTCATCCCCTCCACAAGAGCTAATAGAAATACCCCCTCCTCCAAAGAAACAAGAGGTTTCACCTCCTCCACCACCACAAAAAATGTAAAATAAGTTGAGTTTCAACCTATCCCTCCTTTTGCATTCCCAATTCCATGTTGGGAGGATGAAAATCAGAATGCCAGTCAAGGAAAAAAATAGCAAAAAGAGAGGCCAAACAAAGATGAAGAAATTCAAAGTCTGAAGAGTTGGGCTCTCAAATTTGGGATGACAAAGATCCCCTTGATGGTTAAGCCTACAAAAGAGGCTAGGGTTGGAGAACAGATGGTGGTCAGGACTGATTTTATTGCAGCAGAAGAAGAAGATCTTGCAGCCCCAACTTGTCCTCTAGAGCAGCAGATTGAAGAGTTTGACTTGTCAAACTTCATGCTGGAGGTAGAGTTCAATCAAAAGCAATACTATCTTCAAACATTGGAGGAAGGAAAAGCTGCTCCAAATCCAAAAGAAGAGGAGCACATTCTAGCTGTGGAGGAGAAAAGTGCAGATCCAAGGGCTTTGAGCACAAAGCAGGCAACAAAAGAACCTTCAGTTCTTCTTTCCACTTCATCTCTCTCAAGTTCTATTACTGAAAAGGAGTTTGATCTCTCAAACTCAATATTGGAGAGTGAAGGAAATCATGGTGGTCAAGTTGCAGATCAAGAGGACACCATGGAGGAAGTTGAACACGAACAGTGGGACAACAATGAGGCAGTTTACCTGTCAGATTTGGAGGACTGTTTTGATGGAGAAGAGCCGATTGAGTTTTCACCATTCTCTCTTTCATCATCCACATTCCAAACACAAGAGCCTGCTGCCATGAAGGAGAACTTTCATTTGCAGCAGCCTGCATCTTATAGCAGCCCTTTGGAATCAAAATTGGAAGATTCTAATCTTCCCTGTTCTTCATTGGAGGAAGAGAAAGGACAGAAGAATTTCACCATTTCTTCCACATCATCCATTCAAGAGGGTCTACAAGAAGACTCCATTCTTGGAGTTGAAAATCACAGCAATGGGCATACTCAAAGGACCATACCTTGCCCAATCAGGTATTTGGCTTCATTGGAGCCAAAGGAGAAGCCACAACTAGTCATGCTTACTTCTGAGCATGAGGATGAGCTACAAAGTACCAAGGATCAGCTGCCATACCTCTCCAATCCAAATGCAAAGCAACTAAAAGAGGTATTGTATTTTTCAGTTGATACCTTGATGATCTGGGTGGAAGACCAGCTTCTTGTTGATTTTCCACTCATCCTAACAGCCATGATCAGTGCCAAATCAATTGCATGGCTGCCAATTTTGAAGAAAGGAAGCTATTTCTCACAACCAGTGGCAGGGTTTGTTTAGCTTGCCTTTGCTTCCAGTTAGAGTAGAGTAGCTAGGTTTTCTTTCAGCAGAAGAAGTGCTTGTGCACACTCTGCATGTTCCATTTGGGGCATGTATGATTTTCAGTTTTGTACATAGTTTTTGTTGTTGCTGGTTTTGCTCTTGCACAGTTCTTTTCAGTGGTTTTTGGTGAGAACAACTCCATGTCCGGTGGGTTTCTAAGTGGCTCAGAGGGGAGATTTTCAAGTTCAGATCAGTTTTCAGGCCTACTTATGACTCCATGCCCAATGGATCACTTCAGGCTACTGGTCTTTTCATCTAGCAGGCAGATGACCCCACTGAGTCGCCAAATTGTTATCCAAAATTCACCGCCCCTGGGTAATTTTGATAGCATGCATCAAAATGTTCAAGTCCTAGGCACATTGATTGATTCAGAGCAAACATCATGTTTCTGAGGTTCTCTCAGATATTTTTCTAACTCCCCAGGCCGAAGAAGGAAGGAACAAGCTCTGAGAAAATGCAAAAAAGTTGCAGAAGGCGAGTAGGTTGATCCAGGAAAAATCACGAAAAATGGCTAAGTCCTAGTCCTAGGGGCAGTCAGGACATTTGGGACGTAAAGGCGTGGATCGGCCGAAATCAGCACAAACAGCCCGCAAAAGGTTTGGGACATCTGGGACAGAAGTACGCGGCGGGCGCGAAAAGCCAATCCGGCCGAAAGAGGAGAAAAAATTGGCTAACTGCTGAGAGGATCGCCTTTGGGACATCCGGGACAAAAAGGCGCGAACCGGCCGAACCAGGCGGAAAAGGTCAAGACAGTCCGGAAACAGTTTGGGACAACTGGGACAAATGGACGCGAACCGGCTGGTTCGTCCAAAATCAGCACAAGGAGCACTGTGCCAATTGGGACAGAGGGACGCGTGGGACGCGGATCGCCGAAAAATCCAAGAGCCAATCAAATCTTGCCACGTGTCCAACGTAAAATGGGACAAGGAAGCCCATTTGGGCGAATCGGAAGTTTTTGTCCCAAATGGTTTGGGACATCCGGGACAAAAAGACACGAAGGGCGTGAAAGAGTCGGCAGACCCGTCGACCAACCAGATCATGACACGTGTCTCAAGGAGAAAAGGTCAAAAAAGTCAAAGGTGCGAGTTTTCGAGCACTGATCCGAACCAATCAGAGCGTGCCACATGTCCTAGCTAGGGCCCACAAGGAAATTTCAAAGGAATTAGCCAGCTGAAAAGCTGAGGAGAGAGAATTATTCAGCGAATAAGAGCGTGCCACGTGTCATCCAAGTGGCAGAGCGCGGGAAATATTTTTTAAATCTGTTTTGGTCTGTTCCGTGCCCTAAATCTTCAGATCGCCATATCTTTTGATCCAGAGCTCAGATTTCCACGTTCTTTATATCAACGGAAAGCTTATGAAATTCTCTACATGATTCTAGGATCAACCTTGAGTTTTGGTGTAGTCTAAAGAGAGAAAATTGAGAAACGGCTCTGACGCGTGTGCATAGCCAGAAGTGACATTTCAGCGGCCAAATTAATGCAGAATGGGTCGCATTTCTCCTCCAAAATCGGTCAAAGAGACAGGGTATGGGTTGGTAAGATATCCCATGCTGTTTTAATGCATTGGCATTCAATGAGGAATGGGCTGGCATGTTTTTCTACGTTTCTGTCCCCTGGGCTCGACCCATGCAATGTAAAAGCCAGATTTGGCTCCATTTGAAAGTAGTGGTTCATTCTTTCTGCTCGGTCCTCCCTTCTTTTCTTCTCTAGGGTTGAAAATGGAGTTCGAGCCTCCTCCCTTGCTCTGTAATGGTGTTTTTGCCTCTTATTAATGGAATGATGTTCTGTGCAAACTTCTGGAGCAACAAAACGTGTTTTGTGATGCATCTGTCCATCCTTTCTCGTTTTTGCTTGTTTTCTTCTTGCCTCTCTTCATTGCAGGTATTTGTGCATGTTTGAATGTTCATTGCAGGTCTGGAGCTATGTTCATGGAGTTTTTGGGACATTTTCTGTGTGAAATCTATCCTTGGGCCTGTGATGCATCCGTCCATCCTTCCCATTGCTCACCTCTCTTTGTCCCATGGCAGTTTTGATAGATGTCCAACATTCTCCTTCTCTGGTGTATCACCATTTTAGTGTAGGCTTTTGCTATTTTTCCCTTCTCTCTCTCTCTCTCTGTCTCCTTGGCATGGTTAGATTAGGATTAGATTAGCTTGCCTGCACTGGAATAGCTTGTGGCAGGTAGTTTAGGAGCAGGAACTAGCCTTCTCTGGAGATTCCTCTCTCGGTTTCACAGGTCCCACACCTGGAGAGAGGTTTCCATGTTGTGCAATCACACTGGATGCCTGAACATCAACCTAGAAGCTTGATGTGCATCCAAGGGTGCTGTGATTTTGCACTAACAGTTCATGTACATCTTCTCCTTTAATTTTTAGTAAATTGTTACGGACTATTTTGTTTAATGGGTAATTTTTGAAAATATGTAAGGCCAAGATGAATAGGATATTTCTTCAGGTTTAAAATATGTACATCGATTATTATGCTCCAACACTAGTATATTTCGATAATGTAAATAGTGAATTTTTCATTGATTAAATACTTAGCGATCATTAAACTTTTTCATTGATACCTTATTGGTCACCAAGAATTTTCATTTCTTTGATGTTCCAAGACAAGAGAAGATAACTAATATTCAAAGACCAAATAGATATTTAACACTTTTTTGAATACACGTAATTAACACAAATTCAAGAGAATATAATACACGTAGTCAAACATGTAATCTTAAGCCTAACACCCATTAGGTAGATTAGCCACTCCAAGGATGCTAGCAAATGTCAGGGTTTTCCGTGATTTGTTTGTTATTCAATCACTAATTCTAAAATAAGAAACTATTAAGGATTGATGCCAGGAAACCATAACTTTCGATTACTAATTGAACCTAGTAGTTGATCTAAATTTTCCTATATACTAGTCTATTTCAATTATGTGATATACATGATATATCTTATGAGAACTATAAAAGGAACCTAACTACAACACCCAAACACATCACGACATGTAATATTTTTTATTATTAAATATTCAATTCTCGACCCTTATCACCCATGTTGGTTTCAAAATGATGTAGTGTAACTAAAATATGTTTTTTACAGTGATGGGAATATATAGATGCTAGCGGCTACTAGTCTACACTTCTAGCAAAAAATTCACTACTTGAAATAAACCAAATTTAATAGCGACTAATTGTTAAAATTTCTTAGTGCAACGCGTAGCAAAAGTTTTTATTAATGCTTTCTTGTTTTTTATAACTAAAGGAGGGTTGAAGTATGCTAGGTGACCTCTATGCTATAAATATTTATTCCTATTGAATTTTACTCTATGGAAATAAATACATTAAGATACGACATCTCATTGTTATTGCATTGTTGAGAAACATTATTTGTCCTTTCCAATTACTTACAAAATATTAATTTTTTTAATTCCTTTTTTCCAAGTAATATGTCTTCCATTGGCCACACTCCGTTCATGAAAAATTCTTTGATTGAAGGAATAGAGGATATGAAACAGAGAGACAATGAATGATTTGTAGAAATGCATTCCCTGGAAAATTACCACGGTGATTTGTGGTTCTTTTTTGTTGACGAGGACATTTTCAGTGAAGTCGATATGGTACTAAATTTAAAAGTAATTGATGAGAAAACATTTCATATTCAGGTTGAAAACATTGACGTTGAAATTAATAAGTTCCTTATTCTTGACATGGAGTTGGAAGTTTCATTGTTAAAGAAACTAGAAATGAAGGATTCTAGAGAAAATAAGGTGTGCTCTTGTCTTAAATATGGTTGGAATTTTGGGAATTTCATGGAGTTAGGAAAAATAGGCTGTGTAAATACCCTTGAATTTCATAACAACATGAATTTGGTATTCAAAAAATTGTATAGAACTGGGGATACCTCTTCTGTTTGTCATTATTTGAATAGAAAATATTTTCTTTCTCCACTGAAACATGTAAAACTATTTACCTTGTTGAGGAGATCTTATTTTTCTAAATTAGAGATAGATCCATCTAAGTCAAATTTGTAAGGGCTTAAAAAGAATAAAAAATCAGATTTTATGTTGAAGAAAACAACCAATATATTTGAGAAAACATAAACTTTAATTGCTGAACAATTAAAAAAAAATGTTCAATGGTGATGCTTTTCCAATTGATGTTTCTAGGTGTCATTTTGCACCTCCACAATATCAATTATGTGATGTGCATGATGAGAAGTTTTACCTTCTTGTCTATTCAATGTTGATTAATGTTATTCCTACACTAAAGGATGCACTTATTCTTCCCTTTTTACCTTCTACAAAGGACCTTGTGTAACTCGAGGATCCAGATGACCTGAAAAGGGATGAAGTACAATTCTACATTCTTGAAATTCAACATACGATCTATGCCCAAATTGTTTTTTGGATAAAAGTAAATAAAAGTCATTACATAATAAGATGAAGTTTAAAAAGGCTCACATTATTTCTTCACACGCTCCTTGCGAACACATTGATAAAATTTTCTAGCAGAAAAATGATGTAAACACAAATTGGATTCATACTAATTTTATTAATGTACTCTACAAGGCGTGAATGATTTGGAGGTCCCTAGGATTTACTCAACGGCTTGGAGTGGGCAACTCAAAGTTAGACAATTTGAAGGTAACAAAACTTAATTTTAACACATTTGTTCTTAAAAACTAATTTTGAAATATGTAGAAAATAAATATATTATTTCATATTTCAATATAGTGTCTCGAGATGCAATGTCTTGTTATTTTCAAAGGTTCTAAGACAAAGACCCTTCATGAAAATATATCATTTCTATATTTACCTGAGGACATATGGACAAAATTAGCAACAACCATTGAGTTATTTAAATCCAGTGGGTTGGCTTGTTATCCTTTTAAGGATAACCATCCTAATTTTCAACCAAATTCATTGGAAAGGTTCATGGTGAATTACTTCAGGCCTCTAAGAGGAATGACCAATGAGGAGATATCAATTCTACTATATGAATTACAAGCAGGGAGAGTATGGCTAACTAGCTCTATTGAATTAGGCATCATAACAGAGACTTTAGATGCTTACTACAAAAGAGTAAAAGATGATAAAAAGATGAGAATTTTTTTTCTAAAATATGTTAAAAATAAATACCCAAGTAATCATGTATTGGCAGAATGCACTAAAAAAAAATATTGTTGAAAAATATGGTATGCATAATTCTCACTAACTCTATTTTTTTGTACTCTTGGGAGAAGATCCTAAAGGAAAAAGAAAAATTGATTCTGGAGGAAGTGAAAAATCGGTAAAAATAAAATTTGATGATGAATTGGTATAGGTTCTCCCAGCGGTAGCTCAAACAATTATAGACTACTATGTGAGTGCAATGGAAGAAAATATTCCAGCAAGGATGGAAGACACCAAATAATTTACCTGTCAATGTGCATATCCCTTCCAGCTCCAATCAGTAATATGGTTTATTCTGTCAACTAATCCATTCAATACAGAATGTGTGATCACATATTTTTACAATTTTTCTAGTGTACTCACTTCCGATGCAATAATGGACCTTCTTACAGTTTTCAGATCTATTATGCTAAATTTTGTAATTATTGTCCTCATACATGTTGATTATTCAAAAATTTTAAGAGATACATCAAAAAAATACATGAAAAAAGTCAAAAACAAGGGGCAATCAATAATGGAAGGCTATTACAGATTTTATGACAGCAGTAGAAAATTTAAGAGCTTGTGTCTTATGTACATAATAACTTATGTGCATAATTGTGATGTTCACAATGCGGATATAACAGGAATCGCAATGGATTAGATGGATCATCTTCTACAGAAAATTGTGACTACAATAAAAATTGTCCTAAGAGGAAAGAAACATCCTTTTATTTACGAGATATCTTATGGGTTTTGGTCTCATATGTTTTCTCAACTCACTTCTGATAATTCTCTGGTTATAGTGTTGTGTGGCGGTGGTGTTGCAGTGCAAGTTTTGGTTGACTCAGGTCTATCTATGGTTTTTATTATTGAATCACATGATCAAGAAATGTGTTTAAAAAATTATTATTATAATTTGAAAAAAGTTACGTTGATTAAGATCACTTTAAACAATTCTACTAGTTTAATGCATTTGAACTGATACATACAATATTTATGCAGACAATTAAACAATAAAGGAAAACATTGTCTCTTCCTATCTACATACAAACAGAGAGAGATGACGTCAATCTTAGTATGTCAGAACCAATTGAACTTGTTGCACTAGATGTCATTGACCATCCATCCAATGAATCTATAAAAGGTGAGTGGGAAATACTCGTTTTATAAATTTATCGCTATAAGATGTTTTCAATTTTCATTTTAAAAATATTTTTAATAAAAAAATAAAAAAAAATTTAGATTTGATTCCAAATGGGGAGGTTTTTGGCACATCACACATGAACTCGCAAACAAAAAATGGTATGATAGTCATATACAATTATAAAGAAAACTATTTATAAGACCCTCATAATTGAAGGAACCTATAGCAAAGTAGTTTATTTATAATATGTATTACTCTAGCAGACATTAACATGCATATTTTAATTAGATTTATTTTTAATTGAGTAAATTTTTGGTTTATTGGTTAGTATTTATTTGCTGACAATAGAAAAATACTTACTTCTATATAGTTGGCTTACACCTACTAGTCGCTAATATACAACTACATATATGCAATATTGTATAAAAGCAAGTTATTTCACGCATTTTTTTACATCGAATTAAAATTTACTTTGAATTGATTACAATTTTTGTAAATAAAATGAGGATCACAAGATCCTGCAGAGGGGGAGTGTGAGGAAATCCAAGATAGAGTCTCAATCAGTAAGTGTTAACATTCTAAATTTTGGATTATTTGAATTGGTTAATATCAAATTGCAAACAATTGAGAAAAAGTTACTTCTGTGCAGTTGGCCAAATGGATTATTTAATTATTTTAGATTTGGAGGGTTTTCTCTATGAGTAAAAACAATCCTACAAAAACTTGACAATCAATTTTGGTAGGGAGACTCTCAACTTACGAGGTGGGATCAAGGAAGTTTTAAAGATGCTTTTAGTAAAATGTGATGTGGTATTTTGGTCTAGCTATCTCTCTTGCACCAAAGTTGAAAATTTGATTAAGGCTTTGATAAAAAGATTAGCATTTGAATTCAAACCATTTATTGTTTTGGGTAAAGAACATTTCCATGTAGAAGATGAAATTATAAAAAAATATCTCTAAAATATTTGGAGTAGAGATGGTATTGTTTCCGGCCTTAGAAACACATTGTGTATTACAATAGGCCCAAAGGGAAACCCTCCGGAAAATTTTATGGTGGGGAAGAAATCCAATGAAGGAGATTGTTTCAAAGATATGTGGCTGATAACCAATTGTACATAAACATATCACAAATATTGTGTCAGGGTATGAGTGTTGTGGAGGGCATTCAAAATTTACAGAAAACATAAAATCTATAAATAATAATTATTTGAAAATGTTTTTTTACATTGATATTCATTCTTACACTCATATGGTCACTGTTTATTTTACATGTTGAGATTACAAATTTATAAGTAGGCAGTATTTATATCTTCACTGTGATTGATATGATATTATAGTTTTATAAGTTTTTTTTGAGTTGTGATTAAATACTTTGATGCCTTGTTTTTTAATCACTTTTGGAATCTTACATTGATTTTGAGTTCTTTTTATAGATCCTATTGGGAAGCCTAAAAAATTACTAGTTTTGGGAGTTGAAGGTTTGCTGTTTGGAATTTCTTATATTGGTGACAAAATACCTCATAATATGGTTCTATATTTTAGATCTGGGAATACCAAATACTTTGAACGATAGTTTAGTGTTGACTTAATAAGTACCACATCAAAATATTTCGATACTTCCTTATGGTATTCATTTATAGATTCAACAACGATGAAATACATATTCATAAAAAAAATTAGTTGGCTACAAGAAACCAACTTTAGGTTCATTTGGGGATGCCAAGAATATAAGCTCAAATAAAAAATAAGCTAGCAGATACTAGACATTTATGGTAATGTCTATGGTGAAAAAATATAATTTTGATCAATGATGCAAAATTATTTGTTGCACAAGGTCAAAGAATAAATTACTCTCAAAACCCCAACATACTGGAGATTGTATGGAAACTATAAGACTTATTCAAAAATCTATACTGAATTTTGTACATGGTTGAAACTTGTAGGAGAGTACAAAAACATGTGTAGATCATTGAAAATGTTCAAACACACAATTTTCATTTGAATTATATAATTTGCTTCAAAATCCAATAATGTATTGTGCATTTTTATGGAATAAAGTAACTACCTTAAGGTTCTTAAAATTTTGTTTCACACATTGATGTTGGCTTCTCTGAAATAAAAAACATTTTTTCCCCAGTTATGCATGGTTTAATCTTAAAGACATTTTGAAATTGATAGGAACCTTATTTGCAATTCATAAATAATCCTAGTGGCCTCTAGACAGTATAAAACAAAAACATGTTATGATTATTGAATTGTAGATCCATGGAGGCTTCTCTGAAATTAAAAAATGAATTTTTCCCAGATCTTCATATGTTAATCTTAGTGATAGTTTGAACACATAATGCGTGTCTACTTGGCCATGGATCAGAAGATGGGGGTTAACAAGGGTTTTGGTTTTGTTAATTTTGTCAACAGGGAGGACACACAAAGATCTATTAATAAACTCAATGGTTATGGATATGATAGTATCATTCTCAAAGTCGAATGGGCCACTCCTGTGGTATTTTTCTAGATCATTTGTATTCTGTGTTTTTTACCCCTTAAGACAATGTAATATGTTGAACTTATGTTTTGTTTGATTTCTTCCACCGAATTTAATGTAAACAATGATGCAAAGGATTTGAATTGGTTTCTTTATTATTCTAAAAAACATGTTCTCATAAGAGAGTGTCTTGTCCTATCAAGTGTTATTCTATGTTGTTCGGTACTTGATGATTGGGCATATCTATGGGGAATAAACTAAATTATAAAAAAAACATTTATTTTTGATGCCTAGTGGCCGCCAACCAGTATAAAATAGAAACAATGATGACATCTGGCAGAGTGTGATGGGGGCAGCTTAAAGATGAGGATAACTAAGACCTAGATTTCTATCAACCCCTAAAAAATATCATTGGACCAGATGAAAATGATATGAAGAAGATCATGGAATACAAGTTCAATGAGCACGACATTACCCTAATTTATTATTTTACATCTTTCCCCTTCCTTTGCTTTCCCTCCCGCTATGTATAACCTCCCTCATATCCTCCCTTATTAATGTTTTCATTCCACCCTTACTATAGTAATAGTAATTTACAGTTTATGTTTACTTTGGATGTTTACAGTGGATGTTTACTTTCTAGATGATTTGTATTCTACTTTTGTTACCCCTTAAGATAATGCAATATGTTGAAGTTTTCTACTATTTGATTTCTTCCACTGACTTTAATGTAAATGATGATCCAAACAATTTGATTGGGTTTCTTTGTTCTTATAAGAAACATGTTCTCATAAGAGAGTTTATTTTTCTATCAAGTGTTATTCTATGTTGTTTGATACTTGATGATTTGGCAGATCTATGGGGATTAAACTAAATTAAAAAAATGATTGAAAAAAATACTTAAGCTTAAATGTGGTGGAGATACGTTTTCCACCCTTAACAAGGAATTTATGGGAGCATAATTATTTTTTATTTTTATTTATAGGGTTTTAATGTGATAACCATTGATTTGAGTGTCTACAAACCAACTATAAATTTTCCCCAGGCACATGAGGATTTCACTGCATTACCCTTTCTTGAGCTAGGGATGACAATGATTGTGTCTGACAGAGTGAGATGTGGGGATATTGAATAAGAGAATAATGATACACACACATGTTGGATTATGATTAAGGATAATTATACAAGCATTACATATTGCACTCTTTACAAGAATGGGTTATACATTTTAAAATATAATGTTAATGACATTTTAAAATTGTTAAAAATGTTATTCCAAAGAAACAAATAAATCCTAGTGGCCTCTAGCCATTATAAAATAGAAACAGTGATGGTGTCTGATAGAATTTAATGGGGGGAGCTTAAAGAGGAGGATAACGAAAGACTTGGATTTTCATCAACCACCGTCGAATATCATTGGGCTAGATGAAAAATGACGTGAAGAAGATCATTGAATATAAGTTCAATGAGCATGTCCGAAAGGTGGTTCACATCAGTACCACGCATATCTGTAAGTGGCCAAAGTGTGCCTTAACAACTGTACTCTATAGTGCCACGAGTGGCGCAAGTTTGGAGATGCTACCAACCAAGAACCCTCGGTGAACTTTATAGGAATATCCTTAGAAGAAATCATGCTAGAGTGCCCCCTCCCACTGGGATCCAATGCCGATGATTCAAATTCTAGTGGAGATGCATTGTCCATCCTCAATAGCTCTAAGGTTGGTGCGGTAGATTTAATTGATAACATGTTTATGTATAATATGTGTGACTATGTCTAGTAATGCAATTTTTTATAATGTGTTTTTATCAATCAGGGGTAGCATTTATTCATAATCTAGCATTTATTTTTAGTGTTCCTTAGATCCCCTTATAGTTGTTGCTTTATTGTTTTGCTAGGATTGGCCTAGTGTGCTTGTGGATTTGGGGCTTGCTCTCATACCACCCGCTTATTTTTTTGAGATAATCTTGTATCATGATGCATTTAATATAATATAATATCCTTTTCATCAAATAATTTAGCCAATGCATGGGAAAATGTTGATGGCACCATCCATTTCTTATTATTTCTACCTTCCTCACATGAGTCAAGGGACTATTTAATTGGGTTGTGCTTTCACCTGTCCTCACTTGTTTCCTCGCATTTTTGTCTATTATTTCCCCTTCCCTCTCATGGCATCTACCTATGTTCCTTTCATGCTCTTACGCATCAACAAGTGGGAAACAAATTTCATATTTATCATTTCTTATAGTCATCTTTGTAATGTCTTCCACATAGACTCCAAATATGTTATGACTACAATTGTGAACATCCTAGGTGTGGATTATCTCTAGAGCACTGAGAGAGCTAGTGTAAACTCTGAGATTACAGGCATCTTCATGTTCAATTTCTTAGTGCTATGTGCAGATAAAGAAGTGGTCATAGTGGCCGCATCTCATTTCATTTACCTAGACCATCGTGTGGGTTTGGTCAAAGCTCTAGTAGAAGTATGCCTTCCTTCTCTCTTTGCAAGGTGGAATCCTTGTCTTTCACCTTTTTGGGTTGGTAGAAGGATTTGTGATGCCATAGAATTTAAAATTCAAGTCCTACTTCAATTTTCTGACTCTATTCAAATAATTTTTCAATCCGATGGGGAATCTATCTCCAACATGCCATCCCTAGACCTGGTCGCACTTGCAAAACCTATCCTACCCTTTCCTGATCATGTGGAGTACTTGAATTGTTTTACCAAAACATCCTTTTTCCTTTCTTAAGATTATTGCAATGTTTGGTTGGGCGGAACCGTAGGGTTTCTCTATCATTCCTACTCTTTTTTTATTCATGACTTTATGTTTTTTACAAACATAATTATTCATGTTACTTGTTGGCTTCATTATATTTTACACTCATTGTTAGTGTTTGTATGTATCCTTTCATCGATCAAAATGTGGGATACTTGTATATAATTTTTCCCTAAATTTATTTGATAACAAGTTTTTGTATAATGTGCCCAACTATCTTAATAAAGTATATATGTATAATATGTGTGATTATCTTTAGGAAATTTATAATACATTAAAGGATTTAAATGATAATAGATATCTTAATATATAAAAAAAGGTTACATAGAATTTTATTTCTGTTGAATTCTTATTTTATTAATGTTAATTTACCTCAATAAGCTACACCAGAATTACCTAACGAGTGTTAAGTATAAACTCTCTTAATTTGATGTTTTGAGGTCATATTATCCTCTCGACTTCAAACTATCCATTGAAAAAAATGTTCACATTGGTTTAAGGTATATATAGAATTGAAAAATTGTCAGGTCCTTCAAGAATTAGTGTGTTAATAGATATCATGAAAAAAAATTAATTTTCAAGGAATTATTCTTTGAATTTGGGATTCCAGCATGAGGAATAATATTACAATGAAATTAAAATTCTTCTCAAAATATTTACCATAATTCTACCTTTAGAAAAGGATTTCTAATTTATTTCATATCTATATTTAAATACAAAAATATATCCTCATTACAAGGGGAGTAGGAGAATTTTAATTGTCATTTAAAGTGTAAGTGTGAGAGGAAAATGTCTGTAGTGATTTCATGTCCCTTATTTCAAGGTATGCAAGGATGGAGGAAGGTGACACGGGGGGTTAATGATGAATGATGTCAAACATTTATAACTATTAAGGGGATTTTAATGTTCTTATAATTCGGGTTTATTCCTCTATTGAAATTTGGGTTTATAACTATTAAAGGGATGTTAATGTTCTTGTAATGTGAACACCATTGGGGTTTATATTTATTTAGGGGAGGTTAATTTTCTTGTGATGCAAGTGTTGTCGGGGTTTATTCTTCTCTTGGAATTCCTTGCAAGTGCAGTGTGGTGTGTGTAGTTTATTAAGGGGATGTTAATGTTGTTGTAATATTGGTTTATTTCTCTATTAAGGCAAAAGGGATGTTAATGCACATTTACTCCTCTCTAGGAATTTAGGATTTATGTTACTACTTGGTGTATTGGTATTGCAAATGTATGGTCAGGTTTGTGTACCATTGAACAATGAGTTTTTCTTTGTGATAATCTGGTTGTTAATAAGAATATGGGGGAAGATTTGATTCACATTGAGCCTTGGGATTTCATTGAAGTTAAATATGAGGCTATGGAGGTGTTCGATCAAATGTGATTTTCCCATTTCTTAAATATTTTTAAGGGGTACAATGAGCAGCTCAGTAAGGATTTCGGATCGGCATAGCAGTCGGCTAGGAAATGAATGGGGGTAATTTGGTGTTGTGGGGAGTAAATATTGAATTATCAATAAACACGGTGGCTTATGTTATGGGCATGCCCACAGAAGGATGTGAAGTCTACAAATCCAAAAAGGATCCATCAGATGAAATGAAGTTATTTATGTGAGGTAAGGAAAAACTCACCCCTCATTTTATGGGTTTTTTTTGGAATTCCTTATCTCCCCCATTCAACAAAGTGACCCTTAACCTAATCCAGTTGTCACTCTTGAGGGACACCATAAATATATTAATGTTTACCATCTTCCCATGCTCAATTTCCTCATACATGGGCATAGTTTTAGTTTTCCATACTATATACTTTTTTCTCTATGTGCTACCCTAGACCACTACAAAAAAGGAAAAAATAGTATTCCCCTACATCAGGGTTTTATTATGGCCATTATGAAAAGATCAATCTTGGATATGGATAAAATGGTTAATAGGGATAGTTTCCTATCAAAATCCCTTGAAGATTATGTTGTGGAAGATGAAACTAATTATAATAATGAGGAGTCTAGCGAATACCCTGAGTTGAATGTAAGGGATGATCAAAATATGATTAAATTTGAAGGATTACATGGCCTCCAAGACCTAAAAAAAGATAATGTAAAGGTGGTGGTTATTAAGAAGGTTGAAAAGGGGGAACCGAGTCAACAAAGGAGGCATGTTTCATTTGACACCTAGGAAAAGACCCAAATGGAAGTGCTTGGAAAAGGTGGCGTGGAAGAGGGAGTTGATCTTCCTAAATTTATTACAGACCTTAAAAACGTGAAATGTGACACTTGCATTATTAAAATCACTATCCAATTTATCCTCAACAAATGGCATGCAGTGAACATGAAATTTAAGGATGTGGCTCAAGTCATAAAGGGTGGCATTATGGAGGTTTTGCAAGAAAAGTGTAAGAATTTAAACATTTATGTGGATCATCTTAAGGATGTGCTTCAGAAATTCACTAAGTAGATTATTCTCAATGTCAAGCACACTTTACAACACCTTCAAAATCTTAGACAATTGGCTAATGCCTACAGAAAATGTGAAGAGAAAGGGACATTGAAGAAGAGGAAAATGGAACTATTTGAAGTTGATTTAACCTCTCTAAGCACTAACGTTGAATTTTTGGCTAAGGAATGGGCCACTCTAGTGGTCAACTTGGAGAAAATGAAAAATTAGTATTTTATGTTAGGTTGTTGTTTAGTGTTGTTAGTTCTATTTTTTTATTGTTAGTTTACTATATTGGCTATTAGTTTTGATTCTTTTTGGATCAAAATATATTTTTGTATGGTTTGGTATTGAATATTTGCTCTATTTGGGAGCTTCGTTATGTATGGGGTAGGGTCCCCTCAACCCTCTATTACATAATTTCAAAAAAAAATCATACTCTCTGAGTGGAATGGTCCACTCTAAGGGGAAAAAAATGTTTAAATTGAAGGAAAGAAGACTTAAAAATATGCATCTTTCCTTTTTTCTATGGAGTCTTTTACTTATTTATGCTTAACATAAGAGTTTATCTCACATTTAGTTCAATATTTATTCAATGTAGATCAAACTCGCTTTGACTGTAACATGCTTCTTATCAAATCATGTGAAAGTAGAAAGTATTGTAAAGTCAATTATTATTTGATTTTCTCTCTATGGTGAGAAGTACATGTTTTAAATAGATTATTATTAAAGGACTGTGACGTGAAAATATATTTATCTATTCTATGAGTTATATTATGATTCCCCCAACAATCATGATGCCATAATAAAAGAACTGGATTTTAAAATTAGCTTTTACCGAAATATGCAGCAGATAAAATTATGTCGTACCAAAATATGTAGCAGATACATAGATGCACTATAAAATTAATTCATACTGAAATATGTAGCAGATACATACATTTAATTATATTCTCATAGTCTGGATTGACACCCTCTACTAGTTTCTTCAGAATATCTTCAATCATTCTCTATTTATAGTGATGTTCAATCACATCATAGTAAATTAACCTAGAAGTGTCTCACGTCTCTTGAAATTCATTAGACTAGCGGCCACTAGCCTGTATAAAAATGATAAAATACATCTAAACGAGTGTCAAATTTAACACTACGGTGTGGCCTTCATTGCAAACATTGAAGGAAAAGAGAATTTTTTCACTATCTCGTATAAATCAAAAACATGATCTATACATAACATGTCATAAATAATGCCTAGTGTCAGCTAGACTGTATGACAGCATAAATAATGGTTGGACGCCGTTATCCCTTATAACATAGCATAATTAATCATTGGAGTCTGCTAGCCCTTATAACATAGCATAATTAATCATTGGCGGCCGCTAGCCCTTATAACATAGCATGAATAATCCCCAGCAGATGCTAGCCCTTATAACATAGCATAAATAATGCCCAACATATGCTAGCCTTTATAACATAGCATAAGTAATTCCTAGCAGATGCTAGCCCTTATAACATAACATAAATAATGCTCGGCGGACGCTAGCCCTTATAACATGGCATAAATAATTCACAATGGATGCTAGCCCTTATAACATAGCATAAATAATGCCTAGCGAATATTAACCTGTATAATGGATTCCAATATTTGATTTTCTAGATTTATATATATGAGACTTTGGAGTACATATAATTCCAATATAGGTTATTTTGGATTCCAATAAATGTGATTTTGGATTCCAATATATGTGATATTGGAATCTAATATGTACAATTTTGGAATCCAATATGTGTGATTTTGGAGTGCTAATAATTCTTATATTTCACATTTTGGAATCCAAAAATAGCAATATTGGATTCCGATATTGGATATATTTTTTAGCTGCTAGGACTAGAATAAGTACCATTTTAGTGAAATAAGTGTTGGCCCATTGGATTAGTTTTTTCCAATTGATATCTGAGATGAGTTGTCTTAATCCTCACTCCTTAATGAGAAATATTTTGTTTTCATCTGTTGGTGATAATTTGTCTCCTTTGTGGTCATGCACAATTAATGACATGTGAAATCATAAAAGAAGAAATGTTAGAGCTTGATTCTTATGAGGATCACACATATGTCAGCTTGGGATAAATCAGTAAGAGTATGTAGAATCTTAGATCCCCTTCACTCAATGAACATTCATCTTTGGAAGGACTCCGAAATTCCTTCCAAAATTGGTCTAAAAAGAGACGAGAGACCCTTTCTCATTCAATGAGGATACATTGGAATCCCTCACAGAGAGTAGAGGTTCCATCTCTAATATCACGAGATATCATAAAGTATGGTTCATGTAATGCAAGTCCCTTGGTGGTATTTATGAGACTTGGATCAATTTTTTATGGTATGTGTGTATTCTGCAAGCAAATGAAGCATTATTAAAATTAACCCTAGGTTATTATGATATTTTAACAAGTCATGGACATTGATGTTTAGTGTCCTAGATCAGTGGGATTTCAAGTTTTCATAGGTTATGGGTAAAATTTCAGTATTCTGGGAATTGATCTCCCTCTTGCTAAGTCTTATTGTCAAGGATTTTATCAAAACCTAGAAAAAATTGGTCATATTGGGAAAATATGGGAAGAATTAGCCTTTGGAGGAATAGGAGGAACTATTCCCGAGTTCTTCTTATTCCCCGCATCTCTTCCTTAGCTGCAATGAGTGTAATCAATGAAATCAGTTTTGGGTGGCACTGATGTAAATTTTCTTATGTTCCTTGAGCTCTCCTATTTATCACCTCACCCGAGCTCAATGCCAAATCAAATCTTATAAGTTATGCATGGAGGGAATAGAAAAAACTATTCCCTCATTCTCATTGTACCACGAAACCCAACCATCTCTGGAAAGGGTAACTAATTTTGTAAATTTGGGTCCACATGGAACATTTGGAATAGTTATTTTCTCCCTTTGTTTCCCCAAAGCCCCGCCATGTCTAAATCTTGCAACAAATAATTCATCCATCTGATTAGGGGAATAAAGGAAGAAAAGGTTAAATTGGTTTTTGAGATCCAATGAGGAATGTTCCACCATTCTATTTGTGTTCTAAATTGTCAACAAGCCTGAATAATAACCGTGAACAACTCAGAAATATCTAAACAAGATATTAGCTAATTTCTTCTAGCATAATACAAATTTGAAGCATGTAAAATAAAAAATTGGAAGCATCATGTAGAGGCTAAAAGGGGAATTTTCAAGCAAGTATAACTCTTTCTAACCATGCACAAGAGTATAAAAATAATATGAACATATTAGAGAATGCCTATTTCTATTTTTGGGCATGCAAAATCACTTTTTGAGCATGGGAAGAGAAATTTTAGAGCAAAAGAGACCAAATTCATGCATGTGCTTGAATTATTACTCTATTTCGGTCTAATCATACTTGCATGTATTCTATTTTCCTCTCTTTATCTCTCTCAATTCTCTATAAAAATCCATGGAATTAATTGTAAAAATAATCTCTACACTTTGTCTTCATTATCCTAGAGTTACCTAATGTTTTAAGTGGGAGAGAAAGGGTCATGAGTGATTCTTTGTAATGGTTTCACCTCCTGGATTAATAAATGAGATATTTTTACCTTCCTAATGTTTGTGTATTATGCAATATTATGTCTTTGAGCTGATTTTATCTTGTAATATCATTTTATCCCTTAGGTGTAGTCTAATTTCCATTACTTTATGTAGTTATATGTTAATTTGTAGGTCATATGTTGTGTTTAAATAATGTGTATATAATATTTATGTGGATCTTCCCAAATTACCCTTTCAGAGCCATTTATTTCCCTTCTTTATTTTGTCACGAATTAAAACCCTTCTATGAAACAATTTTTCATTGACATATTGGTGTAGAGAAAAATAATAATAATTTCTTTTAGGTAACAATAAGTTTACATCATCAATATTCCATCAAATTTTACATTGGTAGGATCATAAATTATTCTTAATGTGCTTAACTTGGATTTAAATGCAAGAAATGGACTAATTATCATTTGGAAGGTTATAATACCTCAACATATCCTGGTTCTTACTCTGAAAAATTACACCATTTCATCAGCTGAGTTATACACTTCACCTTTCACCAATTTTGTCCATCATCCACTGTCATGTGCTCTTCATTCAAATTTTCCACTTTACCTTTTATTTTTTTGTCTTTTCACCTTCTTCTACCTTACACATTTTTCACACACTCTAGAAAACACTAGATCATCCCTAAATTTTTTTGGAAAAGATTTAAGAACTCAATCTTTCACTACTCGCCATGTTTTACAAGTTAACCCACTAAGACAATGCACTTAGCTCAACCATGGTTAAAGAAAAATGAAGTCACCCATAATGTGCTATTACCATGATTAATCACTCTTCATTATACCCAAGGTGTATACAAAATCTCATAATCCTACTCTCTATAGTGTTATATATACATGAACTTTTACATTCTTTCTCACAAACCCTTACTAGATCTGTCTCCTACCACTATTAAACAAATAATATTTTCTAAGGAGTTTCAATACAAAATAAATAGAATTTATAGAACCCATTAGAGTGTTTTAAATGTACAAAAAAAATTATTTCATAATTCCATCTCTAGAACATACCTCCTTTGTCAATTTTATCTCCTTTTAGGTCTTAGACTGTGACATCTGACTGGGTAGTACACTGTCAGAGAAATATCCACTTTATACCATTGGAATCTTAGTTTTTCCTTTAAATATATGTTATCCAATAATATCCCCAAGGTTATTTTGGATTTAACAAGCTTTAAAAATGGACTTAGCAATTTTTATAGTTCTGTGACTGTCAAACGACCTCTAAATTGCACTTCCCAAAAGCCTTAGTTGTTGGAATTCAAAAAATACATGTGCTCTGGCTTCATTAGTGGGCTATATTAAGAAAATATGAATGATTTTCAAATTCCCATTAAAATCAATGAAAAAATTAGTAGGGCTACATGGCAAGAGCTTAGCAGTTCGACTAAGTCAGACAGGGTGAAAGACAACTAGCGGTAATTCAATGGGCTAAATGTTCTAAAGCAAAAAAACAATGGAGCTTGGTCAATGAAAAAAGAGCTCAGTCAAATGATCTCAGTAGAAGAATTAAGTAGGTTTTTCTTAAACCCACATAACATTGTAATTCCATGATACAAAGGAAAGCAATGAGCTATGTGGTGCTATCTTGTTAGCTCACATTTTACAAATCTGACAAATGTGAAGGCTCATCCAATCAGGTCCAAGCATGAAGAAAATACTGATAGGTTCTAACACTGTGAACACATGGATCTTTCCCATTGGATCATATTTCACAACTATTTGAGGCTAGGGCTATTCAAGGACTATCATGCAAGTGTGTGGAGCCTTCCCATTGGCTCGTATTTTACATTTGTCAGTTGAGAGGAAAATTACAAAGAAACATGTTTGTTTCTTATTAGCTCCTAGTTCTAAGGGTCTGATAGGGTATACAAGGAGAAGGAGCATGGAGCCATTTCATTTTTCCACATTTATATAGACTGAAAAAGGTAAAAAATAGCCTGATATCCCGAAGGAATGTGGTGAAGTTTTATTGGCCCATATTTTCATAAAGGTAGCCCAGAAAAGCTAAAAAAGAAAGGACAGATGGTGAGCATAGAAGTAAACACTGATATTGCGACCAAATTATGAGGATACACTTGGAAAAAGGAAAAAAAGTACACATTGGATGAGGCTGATCCCTGAACCAATCAGAGGTCACCACGTGTAAAATTCTTGTGCCTCCTAACTGACAAATCTTCAAATGACCATATCTTTTGATCCCTTGCACCAAATTAGACAAAATTTATATCATTGGAAATCTCTCATCGAGATCTTAATTTTGACATCATCATAATCTTATTTTGGGGGAGTTTAGTGGGTTAAAATTAAAAACACAAATTTTAGAGGTAGGAGAAGACTATTTTTGCATGCAAATGGTAAAATCAAATAGCCCAACACTAGACATGATGAAATATGGCTCTATTTGCTTCTACAGGATGTAATTGGCATAGTAATTGATCTGTGAAGTTCTCATGTGATTTAAAAATTTATTTAACATATATTTTTGATGGTTGAAGACCAAAAACGTCATCCTCCTCCTTCTCTCTCATCTTCTCTTTCTTCCTTCTTTTTCATTCGACCTATATATTGTAAAAAATATTTCATGATGAAAGAGGACATTCAAAAATTACGATGGAACTCTGTTAAATTTGTTCCAAAGAAGTTGTGAGCTATTGAACCTCCATTTTGGGATTGGAAATATTTTTTTGTGCCTTCCTTTGCAACTATAATGGTCTATGCATACTTTTATTGCAATAAATCTTGTTTTGTGACACATTTGTCTATCCTTGCTCATTTTAGCTACAACATTGTGTCTCTTTTTCTTATCGCATTCTTTTGTGCATGTATTTCTCCTTGCAAGTTCATTATGATGTGTTTCATGTGAGAATAAATGGTAAATAAATCTTAGGTCTTTGTCACTTATGTCTGGCCTTTCCGTTCTTCATTTATTTTTCTTTCTCCCTCACTAGATTGTCTTTCACCTCCATTTCTAGTGTATCACTACTTTTAGTGTAGGTTTATTTTCATGCACTCTCTCTCCCTGGTCCCTTGGTAATATTAGGATATGATTAGATAGTTCTTCCTACATTAGAAGTAGATTGTGGCAGGTAGTTTAGGATCAATAACTAGCTTTCTCTGGAGGGTTGTCTCAACCCCTCAAGTATTACAACTTGAGAGGTAACCCAATGTTAGAAAAAAGTAGAGATATACATAGAAAAATCTCAGGGTGCTACTTTTTTGTGATAACAATTCTGTCATGCCCAATAAGACACAAAGGAAATCAAGATCATTCGCTAGAGTGTAGCTTCAACATTTAGAGTAGAATTTATTTTAACAGGTTGGTGTGTTCTTGTTAAAATTTCAGCTTTTGGAAGCATTTACAAACATACCTATCAAATCCATTTGGTCCAAACAACCAATCTCTGAAATTACAGACCTTTCTTCCATCCATTTTCATTCAGCTTTCCTTCCATATCTTGATTTTATTCCATCCTATGAAGTTGTACAATCATGGATTCACTCCCATAATAGAATTTGCACTTGCATCAATGTAACCAACCTCCAATTTACTTCCTAACTCCTCCATATTATTCCTATGACCAAATTTAAAACCACTATGCTTACCGCTATGAACAATTTCAAGATCATTTTCGAGATGGAGCCTATCAAGAAGGTGGGTATGCATATGATGGCAACAATTACCTAGAGAGTGTTGATGTGTAGGATAATATTCAAATAATGGAGGCTAGCATGGTTCAATCCCAGACTACATCACAAATAAAAGTATTCAATATTGGCTATAGGGAACCTTTTCCATGGGAAGGCCCTTTTCTAATACATTACATCCTTTAACAGTAACTTGACTTCATGGTTGAAATGTTTCCACAACTTGTAGAGTGGATCATGGAGATAGATGCTTATGATAAAATTGCAAGACAACATTGTCAATGGGTAATTCAATCACTATCTCCTTGTTCTTATTTTTCTCCTTCCCAAGAATTATCATTTTAGCATTGTCATGATTCAATCCCATTGCATGTTATCCCAAGTGTTGATTTCCCTTATCCATCTTCCAATATTCCATCTCACCTCAATTATTTATTCATTTTCCCTTCCAAAAATTCATCCCCTATAAAGAAACAATAATTTCTACCTCCTTCACCTCCACAAATAATTGCAAAACCTGTTCTAACTCAACCTAACCCTCCTCTTACATTCTCAAGTCCATCTTGGGAAGAAAACAATAAAAAAGCTAGCCAAGGTAAATAAAAGGAGGAGTCCATTAGAAATAAATGACATAAGAATTCAACATATGGGCTCTGAGTTTTGGTATTGAAAAAATTCCCTTGATGGTAAAGCCTATAGATGAGGCCAAAGTTGAAGAACAAGCGGTGGCTAAAGATAATTTTGTAGCAAAAGTGAAGCAAAGAGAAGAAGAAGATGATCATAAATTAGTTTTTTCTAAATGAAGTTTCCATGATGGAATTTTATTTGAAGAGGTTTTTGATCCAATTCAAACTAAAAAATCAGCCCAAGAAGAGGAATAAAAACCAGGTCCAAGTTCAATTGAAGAGGAGCACATGGAAGAGAACCACATAGACCCAGAGGTCTTGAATGTAGAGCAAGATACACAAGAAGTCTAAAATAATTCCTTCCACTTCATCCTCCATAAATTATGATGATGAGGAGAATTTTTAGATCTCAAACTTAATGTTTGAAGATTAGAGGAACCATGACGAACAAGTTGTAGATTCATATGTCATCATGGAGGAAGGAGAGCACTTGGAACAATAAGACCATGAAGAGGCTGATTATCTATCTGACTTGGAGGAGTGCTTTGATGGAGAAGAGCGCATGGAAATCACCACTTATTTTCTCCATCACTCACCCTCTAGTAAACAAATCATATTGACATGGAGTAAAACATGTAAGAAGATCTTTCTCCTTCAAATAGTCCTCTTGGGCAAGAATTGGAGGATTTAATTCTTTAAAATATTTCATTAGGTGAGGAGAAGGAAGAGAATAAGGATGACACCATTTCCACATAATTCGTCAGGGAAGAGGATCAGTTGTCCATAGATGAGAAACAAAGTGAGGATCAACATGTAAGAAGCCCCCATTTTTAGGAAGGTCTATAGAAAGACTCCATTTTTGGAGTCAAGTTTCATAGTAGTGGACAAACTTCAAGGATCAAACCTTGCCCCATAAGGTAATGGTATTTTTTGGAGCCAATGTAGAAACAAAAACAACTCATGCTCACTTTAGAGTAGAAGGATAATTTTCAATGCACCAAAGGTTAGCAAAAATGCCTCTCAAGTCCAAATTTAGAGTAACTAAAAGAGGTATTATTCTTGTTTGTTGTTACTTTGAGGAGAAGGGTGGAAAAAAAGCTACAAGTTAGTTTTTCAATCTTGTTAAATTCCATGAACATTTTCAAACTAATTAAATGGCCACACTTTGTAAAGAAGGGAAGCTATTTCTTCCTACCTGTTGCAGGATTTGTCTAGTTTTTCCTTATCTTGGTTAGAGTAGGATAGGTATAGGTTTTTTTCAGTAGAAGAGATGCATTGTGCACACTCTGCATGTTTCCACTTGGAACATATATGATTTTTCATGTTTGTACATAATTTTACATTCTTTTTTGTTGTTACAGTCCATTTTAGTTCAAGGAAACCTTCTTGGCCAAATAAGATATGGGGCAATCTTAAATGCTAAATTATTTAGTCCTAAGAGATCAGTTGTAGTCAAGAGCCCATAGTACCTCTTTCTTGGCCAATTTCACTACTTGGGATAGTGCCAGTTGCATATGTTTCATTTCCAAATCAGCATAAGATCCTGAACTCTGCAGTGATTCATTATTTTTCAAGGATTCAATTCAGTTTTTTATGCAAAACTTGGCAAAATCAAATTTGAGGTAATTTCAAATGTTTTTCTTTGTCTCAGTAGATAAAAAGAATAGTAAACAAGTGAATCCTTGAGATTTACAATTTTCCACTCTCACAAAATCAAAATCATAAGACTTTTCATAATGAGATGGTCGATTATGGCTTCACCTTCAACTTGAGCAGTGTCTATGGAGAATCATATAATTGGAGCAGTTTCAAAGTTTCATTTGGAGTTCCACATATCAAATTCAAGCTTCCAGGCCTTCATAAGTTCATTTCATTCTTCAATACGTCCCTAGGGTAAGAAATTTCAATGTTACAAATCATTATTCAAGTTTTTGTCTTTAATCCATGCCGAACAAGATGCATAAAGGATACTGATCTAATCTAGCAGGAATATTATCCTAAGAGGTTGCCAAAATATTATCTAAAATTACCCCACTGGGTTATTTTGGCTTTAAAAATATTTTAAAATGGACTTAGCAATTTTTATAGGTTTGTGACAATCAAATGGCTGTCATATTTCACTTCCCAAAAGCCCTAGCCGTTGGAATTCAAAAAACCACATGGTATGGCTTCATTAGTTAGCTATATTAATAAAATATGTCTGACGTTCAAATTCCTTTTAAACACAATGTCAACATCAGTGGGGCTACATGGAAAGAGCTTTGCAGTCTGGCTAAGTTAGACAATGTCAAAGAAAACTGGCGGTAATTTAATGGGCTAAAAATTCTAAATCCGTGAAATAATGGAGGTCGGTCATTGACAAAGGAACTCGGTTGAATACTTAGTTGGGTTTATCTTAAACCCACAGAACATTGTAAATCCACAATACAAAGGAAATAAATGAGCTACGTGGCACCATTTTATTAGCTCGCATTTCATAAATCTGATAAATGTGAAGGTTCGTCTAATCAAATCCAAACACGAAGAAAAGACTTATAGGTTCAGACATTGTGAAGATGTGGAGCTTTCCCATTGGATCACATTTCATAATTGTTATAGGTTGAGGTTATTCAAGGACTGATATGCAAGTGTGTGGAATCTTCCCATTGGATCTCATTTCACATTTGTTAGTCGAGGGGAAAATTATGAAGAAACGTGTCTGTTTCTTATTGTCTCATGATTCTAAGGGTTTGACAGGGTCTCCAATGTTAAGGAGCATGGAGAATTTTCATTGGTCCATGTGTCTAGAGATTGAAAAAGGTAAAGGATAGCTTGACATCCCAAAGGAACATATCAAAGTTTTATTGGCTCATATTTTCATAAAGGGAACCTGCAAAAGGTAAAAAAGAAAGGAAAAATGGTGAATGGAGAAGTAAATCTTGATATTGCAACCCAATGAGGAGTAGACACTTAGAAAAAGGGAAAACAAGTACATGTTGGTATAGGTTTCCATGTGTCAAATTCTTGTGCCTCCTAACTTACAAATCTTTAAATGGCTATATCTTTTGATCCCTTGCACCAAATTAGACAAAAAATTATATCACTATAAAGCTCTAATCAATCTCTTCAATTTGACATCATCAGAGTCTAATTTTTGTGGTGTTTAGTGGTTTGAAATGGAAAACATGGATTTTAGGGGTAGGAGAAGATTGCTTTTTCACAAAAACAGTCAAATCAGATAGCCCAACCACTAGAATTGATGAAGCATGACTCTATTTTGCTTCTACGGGATGGAATTGGCATAGTAATAGCTCTATGAAGTTCCCATGTGCTTTATAGAGGTCTTTAAGATAGATTGTTGGTGGTTGAAGACCAAAAAATCCATCTCCCTTCTTCTCTCTCCTCTTCTCTATCTTCCTTTTCTTTCATTCGAGATATATATTGTAAAAAATATTTCATGATGAGAGAGGACATTAAAAAACTACAATGGAACTCTTTAAAATTTGTTCTAAAGCAGCTATGAGCTATCGAACCTCTATTTTGGGCTTGGTAATGTCTTCTTGTGCCTTCCTTTGCAACTATAATGGTCTGTGCATACTTTTATTGCAATAAATCTTGTTTTGTGACACATTTGTCTATCCTTGCTCGTTTTAGTTGCAACATTACCTCTCTTTTTCTTATTGCATTATGTTGTGCATGTATTTATCCTTGAAAGTTCATTATATTATGTTTCATGTGATAATATATGGTAAATGAAGCTTGGTTCTATGTCACTTATGTCTGGCCTTTCCCTTCTTCATTTCTTTCTCTTTCTCCCTCACTAGATTGTCTCTCACCTCCTTTTCTGTTGTATCACCGCTTTTAGTGTAGGTCTATTTTCATGCACTCTCTCTCCCTGGTCCCTTGGTAATATTAGGATATGATTAAATATTTCTACTGCCTTAGGAGTAGATTGTGGTAGGTAGTTTAGGAGCAAGAACCAGCTTTCTTTGGAGGGTTATCCCAAGCCCTCAAGTCCCACAACTTGAAAGGTAACGTAATGTTAGAAAAAAATAGAGATCTGCATAGCAAAAAATTAGTGTGTTACTTTTTTGTGACAACAATATCCTAGATCATCATCTCAACATCATTTGTATAAAATTTTAGGATTAAATTCCCTTGTTTGGGTCCTCAACTAACAAACCCTAGCTAACTCCTCATAGGAAGCTCCTTGTAACTCAGTAGGAACAAAATGGGAGTAAAATACTTATAAATTAATTTTAGGGCATGAAATTTATACCATACCTATATGTTTATATCTTTTGCACATAATTCCTACCATTAGTCTCCACAGTATCACCCAGCCATGTGATTTCTCAAAAAGGTCACTGTATAGTTTAATCAAGTATGGCGTGCCTTCCTTTCCAATGCTAGGATGATTTCTACACTCCTCTTCTTAGTCTTCCAAGGTTGAATAATGGTACATACGTGACCCACAATTCCCTTTCATCACATGAAACTTCATTCTATCCAAATCTCTCTCCACATTTCAACTGTAGTTTTCATTTTCCCTCTTAAATGATATGCTACATGTTAGTTAAGGAATTCTTGCCTAGTTTTATCAACCAAACAAAGATATATCATCAAGAATCTCACCTCAGAAGTTTTCATATCCTCTTCCTTCATGGATGTAATAACAATAAGGTATAAAAGATCTTATTACTTCAATAAATCAATCTAACTCTCACCATTATGTCTTAGAACAGAGCATTCTCAATACTATGATAGTCAATAAAAACAATGTCCTTCTCCTTTTCTCATGGGGTCTCTAAACTATAATGCAAATATCTTCCTACACTTATTGATCTCTCCCAATCGCAAAAAGGGATTTCTTACACAGACATTTCTTTTTTAGTAAACATACTTTACTGCCATAACTTATACATTCCTTTTCCTCATGCATTAGCATTTTGGTGATGCAATCCCAGAAAATCTTATTAAAAAGGCTTAAGACATGTCTTATTACTAGTTATGGACTCTTCACTACTACTTGCATATATTTCTTTATCAACATTCAACATGTACAAGAATGCTTAACATAGTTACAAGAATACCTACACACAAGACCACCACCATTTTCTTCCTTGAAGCTTCACCCTTATTTCCATTTGAATGGGAATGAGGTAATTTGGTTACATTAGGTAATTTATAGTATTTTCATCAAATTCTAACTAAATTAGACATCTTAGACCATTTGATCACATATGCAATCTTAGAATTAACATTAAGTTACTTAGCTTACAAACCAAATCCTTGCTTCTAGACTCATGTTATGATTCCTAGTCCCTAAAGGTAACAAAAGACACTCTCTTATACCTCATGCCATCCTTTTACAAATGTTTGAAGCTCCAAGAATACATCAAATAACTATACCTATCCAAAAACGGCCTAAACATTCAAATTTTAAAAATTGGAGGGAAATCCTCCATTTGAGTTTTAAAGAGCCTAGACCAAAACTATCACATCCAATTAACTCTTAGCAACCTCTAGGACCTATGAAAAAAATTTCAAACCAAAATTAATGTCTTCCTGACTTATTCATATACATGGAGTGATGATATTGCATCACATATCCATTGTAAGTTATGTATGGTGTGTGTGGTGCTGGTACTAATTCTAAACTAGTAACTATAATTAGAGTGAACCAGTATTTTGAGACATTGCTTCACATGGATTCAGTAACACCATAGATTTTTTTTTTCCATAAATTTTACCCTCCTATAATTTTGAAATAATTTGTAAAATGGGCTTGAAAATTATGCTCTAAGAGTACCATGGTACATAAAGCTAATCATCTATAGGGGTGAATAACTTCATATTATGCAGATTATTTTCTAATCTGTGGAATAACATGAATCAACTTGGGACTTAAGTGGGAATTTTTTAGAGTGAGCTATCGTGACATCAATTCAATCTCATAGACTAAGTCAATTTAGGATAGTGATGGTTTTGAACCCATGGGATATTTGATATTCTGCTAGAGACAAAATCTACGAAGAAAAGGAAGTAAGAAGATGGTGCTTTAGGTAAAATTGGTCAAATAGTGAAGGATCCAATACTGTGGGGATACTTTTTAGAGAGGATTTTGAGTGCGGCTATGTAATAAAGACATGGTACATTGATTCAATTTTCTATGGGTATTTCAAAGGTTAATATTCCGTGGACTTCAAAATTTATGGGATACTCAAGAATCCTCCAAAGAAGAAAAGAGGCCATGGGACAAAAGACCCGCTAAGAAGATAAAAATTCAAGGAAAAGCCACAAAATGAGTAATGGAGGATGTTCACCTATGAGCTCTCATTATCGGTGACCAAATCATGCAAGATTGATCTTATAAAAAGGAAAATTTCTTTACCATCCAGAGTTATGATCATATGAGAGAAATAATAGTTAAATTAAGAAAGAAAGTGATAAATAATACATGTGTATACTAGGAAAAAATGGGTATTCGATAGGGGGCCCAGCCCTTGAAATTCACATAAATTTTGGGTATACATATACAGAAAGGATGTTTTTGTAACTAAGTGAATTGTTTAATTTTATAATTATAAAAACCTCTGCAAATGTGGGGATACGATATAACATATTCTATCCTATACTCAAGTTCCTTGTTGTCTTGAGAACCATAAACATATTGAATATCTCCTACTAACTTGCGAGACATACTCAAGTCCATAAGATCCTTGATGCTCATCCTTGGGCCTTCTTAAATCTTGATCGATTCCAAATTTTTCCTATTAGAAGAGAACCATTCAAGGAGATTAATCAATCCTTTGAGGTATGCCTTAGTGCCCTTCCCACATAAACAGTCTTGGAGGTTGAGGATGGGCCCAAGTACATCAATTGATATAGCAGGAGCTAGCTCAAGTACATTAATTTGATCCTGTAGATATTGTCTTGGATGTACTTATTGGATTAAATATAACTCTTCTACATCTCTTCAATAGTGGCAATCAAACTTTAGGGGATTTTTCATAATTATATTTTCACTGATGCCTTTTCAATATTGGTTAGGCCTTTTTTCTATTGTGGTTATTTTGCGGGAAAGCGAGGATATGTCCTCTTTAGGAATCATTATCAAACACTACATGGACATCGATAGAGATTTATTTCTCTATCACTTCCTTAGTAAATAATGCATATGGATATACTGATGATATTCCACATTGATAATTTCTCAGGAACTATGTAACTTTGGGTTGAAAACAATGGTGAAATTTTTTTGGAACACTGAGAAGGAAGGGAGTCATTCTGATGATTTTCCTCATCAAATCCAGTCAAATTATGTGGGAAGTTAGTGGTCCTGCAGGTTCTTCTTGGTCTTCAATTATGAACAACATCCTAACAAAATATTCATTTAGGCAAAAAAATATTGAAGATCGCATGTAGATTTTATGAAGAAAGAACTTTTAAGTCATTTCCCAATTCCATCCTCCGTTATTGCTAGAAAAGATAACAAATTTGTTTTTTCACAAGAAAATTCACTTGTAATAACCAAAAGGATTTGCGAATACATAAAAATAATCAATGATAATTTTACATAAGATGAATTCTAGAAAGGTTTGTGTGAATTATCATATCAGGATTGAATGTAAGATCAATTTTTGATAATCACACAAATTTGAAAAAAGGAAAGGAAGAATGATGTCTTTCAAAAGAAAATTATTTTGCATTGATTAATGGTTTTGCACAAGGTAAGCATAAAATTAAAATAGATATCCATGGCTACTCACAACATATCTTATAAAAAGGATAAGTTTCAAATCAGTTGAAATAACGACATAAACGAACAAACAGTTTGTGATTGGGCACATGGAGTGATAATGAAAAGATAAATAAAACAAAAGAGGATTGAACAACACAACTGGGATATATTACACGCATCCACATCTACAACAAAAAATAAAATCAAGTTGATGGCTAAATGAAGAATATTTTTTAGTTGAAATATCTTTTCTAAAGATGGAGTTCATTTCCATGGCTTTTGGGATTTCCCCCATGTGCTTTTGGGAAGAAAATAAGAGGAAATTCATAGAAAATGTTTTGTATAAAGATGAGGGTATGTTCTCATATAAGAGAAGATTAAGTTTTATATTCAAAATAGGTTGAATACAATTACTATAAAATATGTATGTTTCCATTTTCTTATATGGAAAACATATGAACTATGAATTTAAAATATTTTTTGTCAAGGTGGTTGCACTGTACAACCATTGGTTAACATTGAGGGCATTTTAATTCATGTCCCCTTGTCAAAGAAATTGAAATTTTTAATGGACATATGCCTACTTATGATTCTAGCATTGTTTGGTGGATCTTTGTATGCTAAAATCTAATTAATAAGTTATAACTTCTATTGCAATTTTGTGTTTATTGCTTATGTATGTAATACACTAGATCATTCCTTGGTTGTTGCATTTTGGTTACTAAATCAATATTGTTTTGTGAGAACTTACCTCTATAAAAATTTTATGTAATTCTAAAATCCTTATTGCAACCATATTTTTTGAGTGATTTTTGTTAGAGTTTGAGTGTATCTTTGTTATATGATAATATTAGCATTAAAATACTTCATTAGAATGCTTGCATGAGATTTTGAGTTAAGTTTTTAATAGATTTTGCTAAAAATATTTGTAGCTATTGAGCATTAATGAATGCAATATTTTTTTGAGAAGTTGTCACTACTTTATCATATGTTCTTTACCTTCCAGGATAAACATGCTATCATGAGAGTTGTTGATGCTTTGTTATAGGAAATCAATCACCATTTTACTCCCCTTATTTGACAAAATCAAACCTACTATACATTTCCCCACACCATCACACTTCTAAAGATTTGTTCACCACCCCAGTTGTTCTATTTCCAAGAATCATTAAATAAATTTCTTCATATCCATATTCACATCAAAATTTATAAAATAACAATTGAACTTTGTTGATCTCTAGTAACTTGTGTCTCATGCACTAAGTATATATAACATTCTTGCAACAAATCTTGTGAGTGAGTGTTATATTCAGGGCCATTCTTATCTCAAATTCACTTTCCATTTATCAAGAGGAACTAAAATACAAATTATCCCCTCTCCATTTAGGTTACCCAATGGGTCCTCTCACCCTAGTTTAAGGTAGAACCGAAAACATCAAGATCAGACCATCCCTTTTATACATGCCTCTCATGTTAGGAATAATCTAGTGTTCACATTATTGATTATCATTGTAATTATTTATTAATCATTAGTCATATAATTTTTTTATAACCAACAATATATACGTTATATAATTTTTTACAACTATATTGTTAGCAACGGGTAATGTGTTCCCTAATTTGTAGGAGGTTGTTGTACCTACCTCCGTCACTATATATTAGCCATTATATTAGCAGAATTAATATAGTTTGAAGAATATTATTGTCCTATGAATGTGTTTGGATCTCTAATCCTTTATATTTGGTATCAAAGTGACATTAATCCTCTACTTCTGATGAAGTGGTAAAATTGTCCAAGAGGCATCAGTTTTATTCTATAGCCCCGTTGAATGAGAAGCATTGATTCTATACAAGCATTTGACCTTAACGTTATTCATTTATATTTTCCATAAGCTTTTGGTAACCACTTTTCTTATTTCTGTATCAACATCTTGAGCATTAGCATTTTTTTTTAGTCACACAAGTCGTATCTATTATATTCTTTCATTTAAATTCACTTCATCAGATTGGATTCAACTTGCATACGAAGACTGCAACGTAAGTGGTTTTAATTAATTTGTTTTAGAATAATCCAACCTTCATATTAGATATCCACATATGTGTAGGCTTTATAACAATGAGTTATCTCATATTCATTGATTTGAGCCTGCGTATCGACATAGAAAGTACTTGTCCATTTTTTTACCATTTTGAAGGTTCATACCAGTGTAGATCTGTTAACAGAATTATGTGGCTCTTTTGGCACATTCCATCCCTGAACAGGGAGGATTTTGCGAAGTATGTTTTTTTTTCCCTATTAAGATGTGAACATGGAGGTATATTTGCATGGAATAACGTGTATACTATTGGAACCATTGTTTAATCTTGCATTACAATGATAAATCCACGTCTTCACATTTTGGAATTTGAATCTATTGCATTAAATAATGCACAACATTGACTGATGAGATTTGACTGCATTTTTTAGTTAATGAATGTAGTGCAATCCAATATTTATATAAGTTGATTCTTCTTTTGATGATCTCGCCCTGATAATGTACCGTTACATTTCAATCAACATGCTTTTGTAATATATGAGCCGACTAATCGTGCAAATTGGTCTGATTTATCTGCTTCAAGTCACAATGTTAGCTTGTCATAATTTCAACATTTGAAAATTATTGACATCAGACCCTAAGTCGTGGATGTACATTTCATGCAAATTTTTGATTAGCGTATAAGTGTATTGCATAGACACAATCCAAAATGAGCCATACATGTGAATTGAAGCTTGAAAGAGACGTATGTAACTCCTCATGTATTGTAGTTGTGTTTATTATTAACAATCTGATAAATTGTTATTTTTTAGTTTGTAATCATTTTTAAATTTTTCAAAGGATAGAGTCTCAGGGAAGTATTATCTTCGTAATAGAGTCAATTTATGTTATTCACAGTACTTTTATTTTTACTATTCATTTATAGTCATCCAAATTTTTTTTAAGAGTTATCGTCCAAGTTAATGTTTTATTATAAAGAAGCCCTATAATTGTTTTTGGAGTCTGAGGAGTTATTTTTATAGGTGATTTTAGGATTAGTAATATTATCTTGTTTAAAAGTTACTTAGTCAAAATGAACTAAATAGTTAATCTATAAAAGAGTCAGTCATGTTGTCAATAGTTTTCCTACCAAAGTAAAAGGATAAAAAATTTTGTTAAGTATCAAGTAGTGATTGTAGAGATAAAATAATCCAAATGTCATTTGTGAGTCTTTGTCAAAAATTAGTCAAAATATTGTAAAAATAAAAATAAAATTGTTTTACAGATGCATTTTTCGGTGTTACCCAACATTGTGGTATTATTGATCCTCAAAAGCCAAATTCACTGAGCTAGCAACATGTTAATTGAGGATGGAGGAAATGGAGTATGGAGGTTGATCAACGATGTATCGTCAGTCACCAACACCGGGGCCGCACAGATGGCTTGGTGACATTTATTTAGTATTGTGTGATATATGTTCATTTAAGAGTACCTATTTGCAATTTGTTGTTGTGCTGAGTAAACCCCTTTTCAAAATTTTTGGAGGAGTCATGTTTTTACAATACTCAATTTTGCGGAGCAAGAAAATATTTCGAGGTAGAATCAAGGGATGGTTATCCAATTGGTGTGAAGCTTGTGGATCTTTGAGATCTAGAATTCGGGCACCCAGGGAGGAAGGGAAAGTCCCACAGGAACCCAAAGAGCAAGGGAGCATTCCTGCATATTTGGCTCGACACTACGCCTTTATCAGGGTAAAGAGATAATCTATGGATTTTGTACCTGGTCTAAGTACTTTTTTTAGGACGTTATTTAAGTTCTTTGCATTATGGTTCTTCATCGTATTCACATTATGGGGGTGAATGTTAGGAATAATAGATCTAGTTTTGACATTATTGATTATGGTTGTAATTATTTATTAATAATTGATCGCATATATTTTTTATAAACAATAATGTATACACTATATAATTTGTTACACCTGTATTGTTAGCAACGGGTAATTTGTTCCCTACTTTGTAGGAGGTTTCTATGCCTAACTTCGTGGCTATATATTAGCCATTGTATTAGTAGAAATAATACATTGTGAAGAATATTATTGTCTTGTGAATGTGTTTCTATTCTTTAATCCTTGATATCTCAATCATCCCAAGAGCTTGGTTCCAAAAATAATTTAAGACCCCTCCCAAAATCTGAACAACATGTGTCAATAATTTTTTCATCCTCTAAGCCTTCCTATTATTTGAAAGCGCATGTCAGGTCCTAGGGGGTTTAGAATTCAGAACCACCACACTTTTGGTCTTGTGTTCCAGGGGACTCTTTACTTGAGGAAAGGTTAAGAATATTTAGCTTTAAAGGAATTTGCTGAAACTTTTGAAAATAGGGACAAGTCTACCATTATTGTCCATAATTTTCCAATTATGAGTAGGATTTGCATAACACTTATGTTTTTTTAGAGTACTAGAAGTTGTGTATAAAGACTATTGTGAAAAACCATAAAGATTTTCAAAGCATTTTTCCTACCAGGTTGTGAAGTAGTTTTTCTAAACATTTTGAGTTCATATAAATATATATGGTATAATGCCCTAGTGAAGGCTCCACCTTTAAAAGAAAATTTGGGGTTAGACTAGTGCAATTTTTCCATCCTACCCACCTTGATGATTAACTCTCCCCTTTGCAAATCTAGAAAGACAAAGATCCTTTTCAAATCTGACCCTAATAAAAGGTTACTCCTAAAATTAGAAAGTGCACATTTAAGAAGGAAACAAATTTGGAAAACTATGGGTGATCAAAATTCAGTAGCCAAGGGTGTTCTAACCTCTTAATTTGATCCTCATTTTGGTAGAATATTAGTCTAGTACATCTGATAGTTATGATTTAGGAGGTTATCAAGCATATTTAAAAAAAATTCAAGAAGGTTTAGTTCCCATAAATAACAAGGGTATTCCTCAACTTCCACATTTTTTTACCCAAGAAAATAGAGTTTTTTTTGTGAAATGGAATCCCCCAAATACTTTCATTGCATGTACCATACCCCTCTACCCCAAATACTTCTGATTCCCCATAATCTTAATCCTCAATTTAACAATCCACCACCAAATAATATGGATTTTCCCTCCACCTAGTGCTCCTTTTGTAGTCACTACATATAGACAAAATAAATTTCAATGATAAGGTGGGATATCCTAATGAAGTTCCAAGTGAGATCAAAAATAGATTTCCTCAGCTTCAATGGAACAATGTTATTAGTGGAGATCAACATCTTAAAATTATTTCAAAATATCATGGATGATTATGAAGTTGGGTTTGAAATTTTTTATGTTAAATTATATAGTACATACATTAGATGAAGATGTTAGGGAATGGTACAATTCATTACCTACAAATTCAAGGTAATTATTGGGCTGAAATAATGCATTTAGATTACAATATGGTGATAGAAATTATCCCAGGTTTCTTCTATTATATTTTTGAAAACATTAATAAAAATCCTAATGAATGTGTACATGATTTAAACATCATCTTCAACAAAATTTTGACTAGACTACCAAATAATATAATTTCCAATGATGAGTCTTATTTAGTTAAGTAATTTGATTCTTTTGAAGAAAAAACATATTATTAATTGAGAGACAAGGCCCCCCCAGACCTTAAGGAAATATTTCTCTATGTTAATCCAAATAGATAATAATATCAAATAAAAATGGAAATCCTCACAAGGAAAAAAGGTGTTAAATTGATAAATACATAAAATCCACAAGCAAGAAAATCTATTGATTTAGAAGAATTAGTTAAAACCTTAGTTGGGGAAGTCATGGATAAGTCATACAAAATGGCTAGAGAAGAGAAGGGGATAAAGCCAAATATTTAGGTTCAACAAGAAGCCCCTAGACATAATATATTTAGGAATCATCCCAAAGGATATCGACAGGTAGAGGACCAGAGGAAAAAAGGCCTATGGGTTTAGGAAACAGAACAAAAATTCTTTAGAGACAACAAGACAGTCCAAGATCCATTGGTGGCAAGAGTTTTAGTGGTTGAAGAGGATCACACTATTGACTTGAGTTTTAGTGGTGGAAGATTTTTACCTCACCCTTCCTATGAGCAACCTGTTGAAGATGATGAAAATAATGATGCAACTAATTTTGGTGATATATGCATGATGGAATTTCCAAAATATTTAATCCATGGGCCACTTCTATTGACCTCCTATGTGTTAAAACAATGGAGTACTTTTGATCTTGCACCAATCATATATTATTCCTCCCTTCTATAATTAATATTGATGTTGATATGGCTTAATCATTTGAAATATCAAATCATGACTTTGAATATCTAAGAGCATTAATGATTAAAAAGTATGATGGTGGTATTCCTTCAGAGGAGGATATGAAGTTATTAATGAATGTTTTTGTTTCCCAAGAGAAGGAATATAACCTTCGTAATAGACAACTTAAGGTAAATATCCCTACGCCTAAGCTAAAGACGCCTCTCTAGATTAACATCCCTAAAGATGTTCACAAGAGAAGTATTCTAGATAAAGGCCCTACCATTTCCTCAATTCTAATTACTTCTACCTCAGCCCAAGCAATAAGGGACAATATCCCATTAGAAAATATAGTCACCCTTACCCCTAATACATATTTTCCCAATTATGTTACATGTGACATGTCTCATATACTAAGTCAAATAAAAATTGTAATCCCTATTATTGAATTATTTATAAGTCCTAAACATAGGAGGAGGGCATTTGAATATTTGGGGTTGGAGGATGGGGTTGTTACATAAATAAGTTCAAGTAATATGGTGAATTCTACCACTACTATTGAACTTGAAATAAAAGAAGTCCAAGAGAACACATAAGAACCCCAAAAAGTATATTTGGGTACCTCCTTGGTAGAATCATATATGGATGTAGATCATTTCTTCACTACTCTCATTTTCAATGAAAGGATTCTCCATAATTGCATGTCTAATTCAAGGGAATCTTGTAACATCATGCCTTTAGAAGTCATGAATGAGTTGAACATCAAAATAACTTATTTTGGGAAGTTTTTTTCCATGGATTCAAGAGAGGTACCTATTGTTGGATATGTCAAAGGTTTGGTATTACAGCTTGCTCATTATCCTAACAAATATTTAGCTGTAGACACAAAATCACATACTTACTACTATTTATTATACCCTTGAGTATGGTGTTTTTACATATGGATCTTAAGTAAGAAAATTATTCACTAATGGAACACTTTCTAGTCCATTTGCTTTTGTTTTTTTTCTTTTATTTTTATCTTTCACACTTGTCACTCATACACCCAATTTTGGGCAGGTCACAAGGATCCATGTCTCTCAGTATTCATACACTTAATGTAATTTTTTCTATGGACACTAGTTCCCAATACTAGACACTAGCACCTGAGCACTCTTGTCCATCCTAGGTGCTCGTGCCCTCTTTATTTTTAGTATTATTTTTGACATTTGAGGTCATTCTTTTTTTATTTCCTACTCATATCCCGAGGTATTAGTTGTCATGTCGGGTAATTCATGTTGAAATTAAAGTAAGAGATCCCTATATAAACACAACATACATAACATTATAATGGTGGGAAATTTATATCAAGGGCAATCTATATACATATCAAAGGGACTACATCTTGGGCTTATTACTCTACATACACACTGCATAGGAAGCAGGAGTTTATTTTTCCATCCACAAATTTTCATTCAATCTAGTTACCACTCACTATCTTAGAATCATCAGCACGAGGGAAACCTAGGAGAACTATTGCACACACAATCACATAGAACTACATTTTTTATGAGATGTAGTGCAATGCTCAATCATAAGTTCACTAATTTGACAGCTGAGGATAGTTTGACCTCTCATTTTTCATCTTTCTTTTTTAGGATTTGATGTCTTTTTTAGGTTTTTGCAGGAGGTTATTTGTGTTACAGATTTATAGGTACTTAAACAATCTAAGTGCAACATACAAGTGATAAGAGGTGAGAAAGTGTGAAACCCTAGCAAAAGTATTGGAACCAGGTTTTGACATTTTTGGAAGACTTCAAAGCTCCCCATAGGTATAGGGCACCCGTCAGTGCCCTCGACCCTAGTCAAACACCCGTGTCCAGACATTCTTGACATACCCACATTTCTTGAGTGTGGTTGCAATGCTCTGAGTTTCTATTTCATAAGTTTGGATAATCCAGACACACTTTAGGATAATTGAAATCAAGGTAATTACCCTATCTGTTTCATTTTCTTTCATAATTTGATCAAATAAATTTCCTAGAATCTGCATTTCATTAAATATTGTTGTCACAATCGTTTCTTTCATATTTTAATAAAATATTTATATTTTATTGAATCATTTTTGTGAAACCTTAGCTTATAACTCCTTTCCCTAGGATCCCCTAAAACCCTAATGGCTAAGAATAGCTCTTATCCTCCTAGGCAAGTTATGCCTCATGTGAGTGTTAACACTATTTATGATGAAGCTACTATAGCTGAACTTAGCACTCGTTTCCAGAATACTATTCTCTTAGATGATACTCAAAGATAATTATTGGCTAATTAATAAAATATTTCCACTAGCTTTGATCATTCTACCATTAGCATTTTTTCTAATTCAACAAGTTTTTCTGGTTGTAATCCTTGATATTTTGTAAGCAATAGGCCTCCTCCACCTTCTTCTCTTTCTGTTAAAACTCTAGATAAGGCTATTATCAAATATCTACTTGGTTTTAATCATGATAGTACAGATAAAATACATGATGAAAATGTACTTGTGCATGCTGTTGTTTCTAATACTAGTAAGGATGATTGTATAGGTGCATCTCATACTCCTTACATTTATGAAAATATTTATAGTAATTGTAAAGATATATCTCATACTAATTCACCTACTCCTTCATTGTATATTAATGATATGATTGATGAAATACTTGAATCTAAGTATTTTTATGAGATTGAAGGTGCACATACTAGTAACAACTCTACATCTCTACATATTTCTGAATGTCAATCCTCTACTCTTCTTTCATCTTCTTCTGAGATTGTGTCAAATAACATGCATTTTGATTTATCTCCATCCATTTATTCATCTCCTACAAACTCTTATAATGGTATTCCTAATGCTTCTATCAATATTCCATGTTCTTCACCACATATTACTTCTTCCGCACTTATGCCTACTAAGACTATAACATCGGAATCCCCCACTTCTTCTTCTGATATTCCTATGATCACTCATAATGGAAATATTCAACCACTTAATACACCATTAAAATCTCTGATCATTCCTTAAAAGTATATCTTATCACTCATGCATTTTTTTGGTCAGTTATAATCTCAATTCCAATATCTAACTCTTGAAATTAAGGCCTATTATGCTTCTATCGATAGCAATTCTGTAGATGACAATCTTACTCCAAAAAAGATTCACAATTCAAGATTCCCTAGGGATTTTATTGTGCCTACCTTTTTATGCTTTGATGGTATTGGCAATCCATATTTATATTTCAATAATTATCATCTAGATATGGCTTCTTACTCCAATGATTGATAGTTGCTTAAAGCTTTTCATGATAGCCTTACTGATGAAACTCTCCACTAGTACACCCATTTACCTTGTGGATCTATTGGTGCCTTTTGTGAGATGGAAGAGGCCTTCCTTAAACGTTTTATACTTAAAAAATTTCCCTAGAGTCACATGTGACCTCTTACCTACTTACATAAAGGAAAGAAAAAACTTATTATTGACTAATTCTACATTTCAATGCTTGCATGCATTAGTTAGTCTTTCAGCCATTGATCTAGGGAAGTAATTCACATTTTTTGTGGCTTGATTCATGCCTTAAAGCAACACTAAAAATATGATGCATGTGAATCATTCACACTATTATTCTATAAATTCTTTTATTTAGAATAAGATCTCATTACTACATATGTCATAGATCGTCTTATTACTGTTGCTAATGATGCATCAACTAGTTCTTCTACTCTTCCTGTAGACACTCAAAATTTGCACACTCATTTATTTGCTATACTATTATTTATTACATAAATACATATAATCACCACATCATTCTTACAAAAAATTATACACACCATTTAATCACACCAAATTATTTATCAAAATCATTTATCCTAAGTCTAATATTCCATGATATTTCAACTTCATGTAAATCCCCTATTTCATCACTGTTTACACATGTAAAATCCTATTTTTCCCTTATCCTAAATAAAATCAAACCTATTAGAGTAGGTATTTACCTTAGCTCATGTTCACCTAGGTACTTTATTTATCTTTATTGTATTTATCCTCACCCACTTATGTGTGTGGATATTTCTTTTATCTTATTTAGATATTAGGAGATATTATCTAGTTGTTAGGTATAATTATTTCCTTGATCTATGGTATTGAGTAGATCCTTGATGTCTAGTTCTCTACTAAATCTATGGTCTTGACTAGTTCTTTAATGACTAGTTATTTCCTTGATTTATGTCTTGATCTATGACCTTGACTAGTTATTAGATTGTTATTCCTTGCCTATTTAAGCAAGGCCCATTTTCAATGTATTGCATTGAGTTCCATAATAATATATGATATTACTGCTCATTTGTTTGCAACGGGTACTTAAATTCAGCCCCCTTTAATTTTATTTGTGTGGTAAAGGCAACAACAATTTATTTTGTTTTAGTGGCAACTAAAATAAATAACAGAGCAAAATATTAAAAGCTTTTAACGTTTGATCGGTAACTTAGTTTTGAGTGTCATTTGTTGCAAAAGTGTTTGTTTTTCCGTGCTCTTTCCATTAGAAATATTTATTTTGATACTTGCACTATAATTATAAAGTGTCAAATATGGAGGAGTGTTGTAATAAATTGTGGACACAATTTTGGTTAAGCCTGACATCCTAAACTTATTGCATTTTGTATCTATGTTGGATTCTGAGAATGATATGCTTTTATCTGAAGTGTGTGGACTTTAAGAGGATATTGTAAAAATTTTGGAAAGAAAATAGATCACTCAAGAAGTGAAATTATCTTCTACAATCACTCATTCCTGATAAGGATACAATAATCCACTCCCTGCAGCAACACCTTGCTAGCCTACAACATCACCATGATATTTTGGACAGCCATATCCATGCTCCTAGTCCACTTGCAGTTATTGCTCCTAAACCCACTGACATTGATCTATCAATCTTTGAGTCTGTTCCTTCTCTTGATGCTCATATACCTATGAAGCTTGTTACTAAATGCTCTTCCACATCTGTGCCTATTACAGTACCACATGTTGTGTATCCTATTTCTGCTCAACTGCATGGTCTTTTTGATAAGCGTACCACTATCTTTAGTTCTCGCATTCTCCATTTTATGGGTTTCACTAGCAGAGGTATTGGCAGACACTCATAGGGTATTGTTTCCCCTCTTCTACATGTTAGGCAGAATTCTCACCATGACATTGGTTTTCGTGCAAATACTTCATTGGGATCACACATTGATAGAGATCCTTTGTTTGTTTTCTCGACTATTTTTTAGGATCATGAGCAACACATGAGTTCTACATCTTCACTCAGGCTTAAGAAACCTGAGATTTCAACTGTTAGACATGATCAACCTGACACACATTCTGATGTTCTTTTGTATGCACCCATTGTGCATTTTACACCAAGTCATATGCAGGCATATTCTTCATCCATATCCAACAATTCATATGGTGGATATATGATCACTCGTGGCAGTGACATAGGAATTCTTTGAGAGGAATCTACAGACGTGGCTCCTCCACCATTAGGTCGCTTTCTTCACTTTCTATACCTTATGGATTGTGATGCTTCTTGTTTTGAGAATTTTTCTTTAGCAGGTGTAGTGTATCTCTCTTGTTGGTTGAGAGATTTTGTATCTATATTTTTGACACTTTTGGCATGTTGACAGTCTCTCTTGTGGGGGAGCTATTCTGGTGGAGCCCAGTATTTATTTTTCAGTGTTCAAGTAGTTGTTTTGACAACTCATATAGATTTGTAGCATCACTCCACCCATCCAACAGTATGGGAGGGTGTGATGCTGACCTACTTCTTCGGGTTTTGTGTCCTTGCCTTGTTGCTTTGGTTTTTGTTCTTGCATCGTGGCACACCTATTTTCAATAGTTGATCGAATTATGTTTGGTTTTTTTTGCACTTTTGACATCACTCTGTTAACAGTATCCTTGTATGGAGCTATTATGGTGAAACCCAGTGTCAGTTGTTTTTTGAGTTTTGTGATCGAGTAGTGGATTCAGACCACAGTGCACACCAAACTTCTTTAGTATTGTATGATTTTTTTGAGCTGAGCTTCTTGGGATGCCTTGGAGTGGGTCTTTACTCTCTTTACTTTGTTGTTACTAATTTTGGGTACCTTACGGTGTCCCTTTTTCCCCAGTTATTATACATGAGTACCTATACGTGCCTGAAATTGTAGGGTACTACACTGCCAGAATGATGTTACACATGCCCCAACGATGATATGGGTCTCCTTGCAAGGTGTTCAGATTCCATAAAGGCTCGCCAAGTATACACTTGTATCCCAAATGCCCCGCTCAGCCTCCACATGCTTTGTTTTCCCCTTTTTCCCTTTTCTTCTTGCATTTTGTCTTCAGTGACAAAACTACCACCCTGCCTTGGTGGCGGTCCCATGACCACTGCTTAGGACAGGGCAGTGGTCCCATAACCATGACCCTGCATAGGGCGGTGGTCCTGTACACATTTTCTAGATCCTTCCGACGATCATGTCAAACGTAAATCTTGGATTTTACATGCTTTCTTCAACCACTTTGGCTTGTATTAATGTTTTTGGTCCCCTGGTAATAGTTTTTTTCCTTTGTTTATAGTAGAAGATTTCTAATGGGAGTTACCCTCTAGTAAATCCATTGGTTATAAATAACCAACTTGTTTTCAAGCAAATGGCCCCTCATCCTCTCAATTCTCTTATTCAGTTTTTCAATTTCTTGCTTAGAATTCTGTTAGTTTCATGTTTTACTTCCATTGTTGGTATTTTAGAGGTCATATGATCTTCTTGTTTCATTCTTGTTTCATTTCCATTTCATACAATCAGTTTAGCATAGAATAGCTTCATTTCTAGACTAGAATCCATTAAAGTTACAGGTTTTGTTTTATCACAAGGATAGTTTATGAAACTCTCAGTACACTTGTGTTGTATTCCTACAATAACTCTCGCTAGGAATTACATAGTCAAACTCTGTTCACTGGCGCTATCTCTCTCCAACTCGCATTGTATTCGGTCTATATCCAAAGCTACCATTATTTGAATACCATCCTCTATTGATATGATCATATACATACTTTCTAGATTCATGAGGACACAAAGGAATGAGGAGATCACATTGAGGGGAAAAAATCACAAACAACTGGATTTACCACTATTCTGTAAACACCAGGTTTGAGTTATCAAACTTCTAGTTACGACATATCAAATAGAGTAGTTAATTATTTCATTTCAGTTAAAATTTTTCTCTCGATATCATCGGGGAAGCTGTGGGGATTGATAGTTTCTGAGAAACTGTGATTCATTGCTCACTTCTGAGGTAGGATCGAGAGCCTTTCAATTCAAAATATATATCTACTTAGATATTTAGGATAAAATCACAACTGCACAGGCAAATAGCCATACCAGGCTACGTTGCTTGTTTTTATTCTATTACTAGATTAGTTGTTCATTTTATAAATATACTAGAGTAGCTGCTCTTTAATTTCATTGAAATACGTCATTGAAAATACAAAAATAGAAGAATGCTTGCATAGTGTAAATACTTCTTTTTTAATCAGTTTATTAAATGTTAATTAAAAGTTGAATCATTTTGTATGACAATCACAGGACCTAGAGAGCCTAGAGAGTATATATTTGAACCCATAGTGCCTCATCCAAATCTACCCACAACATTAGCTGATATATATTAGGACCTCAGGATACAGGTCTTTCGAGCAACATTAAATTTACAAGCAATTAGTGAGCAACTAAGAGGATTAAACATTAAAGAAGATAAAGCTTACACATTTTGGTCAAACCATCCAAACTATAGATTTCCTTGATAAAGCATCTGAATGATTGTGTAAGGATTCAAACGAGAGAAAAAATTTGGTTGTGATCCTTTGGTTCCACAACCTGATGTAGGAGACCTCCTCATTGACATAGATACTAGCTTATGTATTCAATTTTTCCAGAACACCTATCAGGTATTCCAAGAAAATCATACAACTTCTAGTTCTAAATATAGAGGCTGAAAAGACATGATAATTGGATAGTTGGGAGAAGGGATTCATTCTTCACATGACCATAACAGGTCCACAACAACCATGAACTCATGGTTGTGATCCCCAAATCCCATAACCCAAAAGGCCTATAAATCAGTTAAGTATTGACACTGGCTTGAGAACACTGGTATTTAAATCCTCACCACTCCTACTAGATATTATAGTACAATTCTCCATATTAAACTTAGAATCCAATCAATCTAATATTTTCTAGGCTAGATCAGAAAACCACCCATAGTCAACTGTGAATCCACTAAATTGCCCATCACCATTTTATGACCTTGTCTGGAGATATATACGAAGCTCCCACAGGTCACTTCCCACGTATCGAACAACCAAGAAACAAGATCTCGGTAGAGCTCAACATTAATTAGAGCCTCCAAGAATCCATTATATATAAATGAACCATTACACCAATTCAGGTTAGGAGGTCCTTCTTCACCTTAGATTCTGTATATATTCAGATTCCATTATTGCGTATTGAGTCACTTTTCCATATAAGATTACCTGATTAGCTTGTCTGAGGGGGGTTTTATATATTCACATCGCCAAACATTCACAGGTTGTCTAGACACGACCTCAAGAGGTTGATGGTATGAGGAAGAGGTACTTGTATATTCCCATGCTCGCATGTCACTTTTCCATCATACAGTACCTCATCAGGCCTAGTTACACGGGACTCATACTGTGGACATGCCACTTCTATTTTAGCCCCTAGCTTCACTTGAGGGGGGTTTTAGAGTAGGTATTTACCTTAGCTCATGTTCATATTTGCGCCTTTGGTGCTAAGTACATGCATTATTTACCAATATTTATTGTATTTATCCTCACCCACTTATGTGTGTGGATATTTATTTTATCTTATTTAGATATTAGGAGATATTTTCTAGTTGTTAGATATAGTAATCTTTCCTTGATCTATGGCATTGACTAGATCCTTGATGTCTAGTTCTCTCCTAAATCTATGGCATCACCTCCTTAGCTTAGGTTTTTTTTTTATGCATTTTTCTCTCCCTGTCTCCTTGGAAAATTAGATTAGGTTTTGACTAGTTATTTCCTTGATTTATGGTTTGATCTACAACCTTGACTGAGATTCTCAACCCATCAAGTTGCAAAGTCCCAGGGGTGCTGTGATTCGACACCAACATTGCCTATTTAAGCAAGGCCCATTCTCAATGTATTGCATTGAGTTCCATAATAATAAATGATATTGTTGCTCATTTGTTTGCAAAGGTTTATGTAAATTTATTCTAGCGAATTTCTTTCATCTTATTGATCGTGGTGTTTGATTAGCATCTATGTTCTTGGCTTGGTATGATCTAGTTATCATTCCTTTCATAACCACATAGATTAACTTAATCATTTTCTAAACCACCCAAATCAACCTAAAATTATTTATTTATTTCCTAAAATCCATCTAAAACCATTTTTAACCTATTTCTGACTTCCTTATCTCGATTAAAAAACTTGTCATTATCATTCAACCACATATTAAAACCATATATAAAACTAAATTAGATAAATCAAAAACAAAATCAAGTCAAAATCTAACCTATTTTATCACCCCCTCAACAAACTCAACACATCCCCAACATCCTAAAAAATTAGTTCCCCAAAACCCAAACAAAGTAACCATGTTTTAGAACCTGTTTCAACTATTTTCCAAACAAAACTCGAACAACAAAAAATTGCAGGAGATTCAGGTAGTTGCCAGTGACTATATAAGTTAGTTTTCAACCTTTTCATGGGGATCCTCAACTTCATTCCATGAGTTATTGCTTTAAATTCAGTTCATCAACCTTATGTACATCATCATTCAACACTTGGATATCATAATCAACACCAGGCATTACCATTTATCTTCATTGAGTATCTTGGAGAAATTTTGGACCTCCTATGGATCATATCTTCACCTACAGTCCGTTATCATTTTATCAATCTCAGCCATCAACGTATGCACATATCAATAATATCCTTTTCAAATTTTGGAGATCAATCCCACGTCTAGGAATTGGTTTAGCAATCCTATGGTGTCAACAATTTTCCTCTCCCACGACATCCAAAAATCTAAAAACTAATCATAATCTTCTAACATGTCTATAGCCTCCTCTTATCCCTTAAATCTCATCCTCTCAGTCTTATTCATCAGTTGAATCATGTAAGAACCTTATTCTTACATTATTGTCTTAATCATTTATCATTCAACATCTTAAATTAATTTTGTCTTAGCCTTTATCAACCTGCATACAATGTGAAGTAATCGCCAGTGATTTCCCTAATCACTGACGAACGGCCCGCAATCACAAAAAATTCAGTCAATTTCCGGTAATTCCGGTCTAGTAGACCTATTTTCAAATTTGACTACTTTTCTGATATCGAGATCTTAGTTTCAGTCTTCATTCTTCCTTTGCATGCACTTGTCAATCCTTGTTAATTTCCTCTGAGCCATCCCTAGCATTTTATCAATTTTCTTAATCAAACACATCCCTCATCTTGCCTTTATGAGTGTATCAATCATCTATATCTTTATTCCTTTGAGCCATTTTGTGATTCCTAGACTCCCTTTGGATCAGGTATCACCATCAGACTAGCATATATCCCTAGACCACATCAAACCCTTTTCCCTTGCATTATTGGTTACATCATCTATTTTATCATTTTACATTATCATTATCAGATTAATTTCTTAAATGCAGATTGACATCCTTGCAAGGAAGTTCACTGACTTCAAGGGACTGGCCTTTGTTAGAAAATCTGCCATATATCTATCTAATCCCATCTTTTTCTGAGTGTTTTTGATCACATATTTCTCTGTAGGAAAGGAGCTTTTACACATATTTCATGGAGCACAACATCGAGCATTGTCAATCAACATCTACAGGCATCACTAAACCCCACATCCTCTGAGGTCAGTATATTTCTATTTTCTTGCTTAGTAAATTCAAGTTGAAGGAGTTGGAATATTTATGAACATTTTGACATGCCCAGTGGGACCCTAAGTCTCTTATTTCATTATTTCATTATTTTATTTTCCATTTTATAGTTTTTTGTTTAGTAATCACCAATGATTTGGTCAATTTCCAGTGATTCAGACAATCACCTACGATTTTTCTAAATACTTTTGATTACTTTACAGTTGGACTTCTAATTATTGTTTTCTATTTTTGCTAACCTGGTTTATAGGTTGTTATCTCTAGAGGTTTATCTTTGATAAAATAAAAATTGAAAATTTTCAAAAAATTAAAAAGGAATCTTTATTAGAGGTGAGTCATAATCCTTCTTTTTTGTTTTCTATACTACATTTTTTCTTGTTTTCTCTCATCAAAATCAATCTTTCATTTTGGGAATAAAATGAATAATTACATTCTTCTTGATCACATAATTTTAATCGGGAAAATTAATTGATTGAATTCACTTTATATTTCTCCCACACAAACAAATCACAAAAAAAATCGAACACACATTTAAACAAATTCTTCCGAGGTGATAACTATTGGGAATTCATCACCCAATAGGGAAACTAACTCGATGTTCTGGTTGAGTGTAAATAATTGTCTGTTGGTATATTATCCAAGCAACCAACTCCCTTATCACTACGTGACTGTGAAGTGAGGGGGTAGGTCCTAATACCAAGCCCCGTATCGGTAACATCACAGATTTGAGACTCATGTACCTTTAGGTATATTGAGGACTTCAACCTTAAACATCACTTGAAACCAGCCTTAGAACTACCATATTATTAGGTTCCCTTGAGTATCTTCTTCCACATCTAAATTTTAATAAATATAATTAAAATTCTTCTTCTTGACTTATATATTACATTTATTATTTTTCTTAGGGATTTGTTGTATCATCAGTTGACTATCATTTAATATGGAGAAATACTTTGCATCAGTATATTATTTTTCCCATCATGCTTCATTTTTGCAATCATCTTTCATTGATTCATCCCCAAAATCTAATCCTTCTCAATCTTATTAGCCTATCAAGACCCACTCAACTCCATTTAGTTTTGGTATTCTCTCTGAGCCATCTACACCATATTTTGATCCTTATGGATCTTCTACCTTTCAACAAATCATATAATCCTATAACAATCCCATCCAACAACCCTATAATTATTCTTCATAAATAGTTGACTTCTAAACTATCACTCCTCACCCCATATAAAATGCATCCCATCAAACAGCCTTTTTCACATCCCTTCCTTCATCACAAACTCAGAAGAATCTTAACATCCCTCATCTTTTATCCAATCAATCTATCTCAACTTAAATACCTCTCTCTTTACCTCAAATATTCCAAACCTATACACACATACCTACTCAATTCCAATCAACCCCTCTCACCCAACAACAACAGTATATTAAACATTTTTCCACATATCCCAACACCCCTTTATCACAACCTTCTTTACAAATAATATCCTTGCAATCTATTCCTTATCAAACTCCACATCAAACCCATCCACAACAAAACCATCATACTCCACATTTTTATCAATTAAATCAATCACATGTTAATTCATTCGCATCTAATCCTACAAAAAATCCTTGCAAGATCTGTTAAATATATTAGACAATTTGGAAGCCTCCACTAAGAGATCCAAACACGTCCTCACTTATGATGAGGTTTTTAATGAACCCATTCATCCATTTTTACCATAAAAATCATATCATATGCATTGGGAATTACCTGAGTTTACTATGTTCCATGGTACAGAGGACCCTCAACAACACATACTATCTTTCAAAAACTCATGTTATCTCATCATCCATGATCAAGATATCATGCTTAGAACATTTCCTATGTCACTAGCGGGACTTGCCTTATATTGGTATAACACCCTCCCTTAAAAATCTTTGTTCTCTTTCACTCAGTTATCCCTATTATTCCTTGATCATTTTTATATAAACTTTACTCATAAAATCATTATGTCTAACCTTTCTACCATCAAAAAATGTGAAAATGAATCCCTTGTTGACTTTTTCACTAGGTGGCAAAGCATTATCAATCAGTTGACCTTCTCACTGCTGTAATCATAATTGATTGATTTGTTTACTCAATCATGTTCTCATCACATTTCATCCATTCTCCAGATCCACACATTATATAAATTTGATGAAGCCTTCACCATGGCCAAGAAATTAGAAATCCAAGCCATAAAAGTTTGCCATCATGGTACTCAATTTATGCATGATCCATTTGAATCCCCTAGGTCTTCCTATGAGTTAGAAAAAAATACCACGCATGATTCTATTACTTATTTTCTTGACCCAACACCCTCAATGAAATCATTCCACATAGACATTGCAAATTCCTTGAGTCACTTCATCAATGTCATTACACAAGATTTTACCCATGAGGATATCCTTTAATCACCAGTGCTTCCTCTCAAAATCTCATAACTCGTGGACTCTCCTTTCGATCATCCTCACACCTCAATATCATCAATACCCACTGTCCAATCATCTATTACCTCCTTTTAACCCTTAGACTCTACCTTGGAGACCATTACTAAGGAGGCATTCATAATCAAATATATTTACATCCAACAACTTTTCAAACTAATTGAAGAGTTGGAAATTTCATATAACCAACCTCGATCATGTCTAGAAAAAACATCTCCATCATCTAAATCAGACCCAATCCTATCCCTAGATATTCACTCATTACCTAGTCTAGAACCCTGTCCTGAATCAAACACTATACTATCAAATACCATCACATTCATGGTCTCATCTCCATCATCTGACATGGGACCCTCTTCTCTATCTAAATCAAACTTTATAAAAACAAAACCTATCACACTCGCTACCTTAACCTCATCATCTATCATAAAACCCCCTCCTTTACCTAAAATCAACATTACAAAATCAAAACAAGAATCATCTAACGCCTCAACTATACCATCCATTTTAGAACCCCATCCTTTATCGCAATCTAAAACTATCAAATCTATAGTTCCACCCTCATCATCTATTTTGGGCCCCCATCCTTTATCTCAATATCATATCACATGTTCGTATCCCTTCTAATCCATAACCATTCCATCCTCGTCCATTTTGGGACCTCATCCTTCATCCAATTTTTTCAGTTCCTTTCTTGGGTCATATCCTCCCTCTTATCAACCTCACAATACCACTATGAATTTTCAACACCATGCAACATCCACATATCTAATTCCATCCAAAAGTAAGACACGTTTGACCAAGCATTCACATAAATCAAAATCAAAATAAAAATTGATTAATCTAAACCCTCTAAAAGGGACTTACATCGACATCCTTGAGAGTCTTATGTAGGCTTATCTTATCACATTACCACTAATTAAAAATCCCAATCCACATTCTCATAAACTTGTTTGGTCGATCAAGATAAAACATGTGTATACCATAGAAACCCAGGTCATAACAATGAGAGTTGTAAAGCACTTAAATCCATAATCCAACGAATATTCCTCATTGATGTTATTCTCCCATAAGAAGAATATTCTAATCCACCATCGATATCACCTACACCTCCACCCTTGTCAATGTCCTCATAGACATATGTAGGATAAGGGTGACATCCCCAATCTCATATTATCATAATTTTTTCAGACATCTCGTCCTCACCTTCATTGAAATTATTTCAATGTCCACACCTTCCCTTGAAGGTATTTCAATCTCGTCAAAATATACACCCAAGTCACTGGTGGTGTCCTCACCAACATCTGTAGGACAAGGGGGTCATCCTCAATCAGATCCTGACAAAATGTTTTCATATGTCTTCTCATCACCTTCTATTAAAAAACCTTCGTCTCAAATCAATACAATTCACCTAGGTATACAAACAAAAAAAAATCATACACAAAGAAAATATTAAATTAAATCTTCATCATCTACCCCTCCTCATCAATCATCTTCTCCTATCCCATCGAAAATTTCAATAGCTACTTTGTCAAGGGATTCTTTATATACAATATAATCGATCAATCAAGGTCAAAAATTCCTTCTTCCTAATCTGAAAATTGTCGTCCCTTTCAACATATTCCATCTCTATCCACAGAGTCATGCTAGAGGGACTCTTCTCTATTGAGACTTCAAAATTAGTACCTTACACACCCCCTAGCATATCTTCACCAAACCTATCCTTTCAATCCACTCAGAATGTCACTACTCTGGAAAAGAGTAAACATGTAAAGTTTTCCCCTAACTGGATTGGTCCATACAATATGGATCAACCCTTGAATTCCTTATATTTACAACATTTATATTTTTAACACATCAACTATCATTATAGTAGTTACATTAAAAATATTCTTCCATCAGCAACCATTCATTTTATCATCATAATGATTTGAAATCATGTGGTCTTCCATCACTATCCTAAAAATACCTTAAAGATGAGCACCACAGCTCTGTTCATCACATCTTTCACATGCATAAGTTCCTCCTTATCACGAACCCCACAATCATGACATCCATCTACCTTATATAACAACCAAAGACATATCTTGGGGCACACATGTGTAGTCTATGTACACATTTATTCTCCCCTCCTTGAAATGATCTATTAAGGTCTTTCCCTTAGCTCAAATTAAAAGTTAAAAATATCTATGGATGCACCTTATAAATAATAGATTGATCCCTCAAAGGAAAACTATTTTAGAGTATCAAAAATTATATTTTCAAAAATAAAAGTAGACTGATCCCTCAAAGGACAACTGCTAGTCAAAATCTTGGACTGATCCCTCAAAGGACGGCTATATTGTAAAGTCAAAACTAAGAATGGTAGACCATACCCTTGAAGGATGGCTTCCTATGTAAAAAAGGCTTTCTGCATTGATCAACCTTCAAAAATTCAAATATCAAAGTATCATAGGAAATACTCCTACATTGATCAACTTTACCATCAAATCAAACTTCCCTCATTGATCAGCTTTCCCATCAAGGAAAACTTCCTACATTGATCAGTTTGTGTCAAAATAAATGTATAGCAAGGGCATTTCCCTATAAAACCATTGAAAGGAGAACCTACTCTCCCACACAACCTACAAATTTCAACTCTTCTTATGTTCTAGTAAGGTATACATTTCACCTTCATCTATATCCAAGATCCTACGTATGACTACTCATTGTTAGTCATTTGTTAACATTCGTTATAAAGGCCATAAAGTGCAAGATATTTCATTTTATTGTTTCTCATCACATATGTATCAAATCCAGCATAAAGAAATCATTCCAAGTCTTATTCTTGTTCATGATTAAGGAACATTTTGATAAACATTAAGTTACATTAAAATTACTGACCCATCATATCAAAAACATCCATCATTTATCAGACACAAAATCAACATCCATACAATCATGATAACATCTCAACATATATCACCACAATACAATCAATAATCATAAATCAATCATATCAGAGTCTCAAGAACCTTGTGTATCACAAGTCTACATCAAAACATTACATCTACTCAGTAAAATCAACATGTGTTAATTGGCTTCCTCCTCAACTGCGTTAGTTCCTTGACCACCTTCAGGACCCCCGTCTAATCCTTGAAAGCCCACCCTTGTGGAAACAACAAATTTTTTGTCCCTTGACCTTATCAAACCATCCTATTTTGTTTCATTAAAGTCATATGTCTATAGGACATGAACCCTTTGGTTCCCCTATCACTTCACTTCTTGGTCCTGTAAACCCACCTTTGTGGCAAATTTAATCATTGGTCCTTTGACACCATCAAACCATCATATTTTGTGTCAATAAGGTCATATGTATATAGGACACGAACCCTTTTGTTCCCCTATCACTTGACTTCCCAGTCTTGTAAACCCACCTTTGTGGAAACATCAATCATCGGTCCTTTGACTCCACCATAACATCATATTTTGTGTCATTAAAGTCATATGTCTATAGGACATGAACCCTTTTATTCCCCTATCACTTGACTTCCCGGTCTCGTAATTCCATCTTTGTGGAAACATAATTCATCGGTCCTTTGACCTCGTCAATTTTTTTTTATTCCTTACCATCATTAATTCATACTTCTATAGGACACATACCCTTTAGTTCCCCTATCACATGATTTTCTAATGAAATTTATCATATTTCTCCACCTCTTCTTGGGGCATTATTCCATCATCCCTCATTACTCCTCATCATTGCATCTTTTCATCTTCCAAACTAGTGATTGATTTAATTTTAGGTCATCAATCCCTAGTTTGAGGGGGAACACCTCATCACATAATTATGCATCCTTCACTTCCATCACATCTCATTTTTTTCTTGTGGCTTGTCTAAAACCACTTAACAACAAGGGGCAAAATGTAGACACTATAAATTCGCACACTCATTTCTTCGCTATACTATTATTTCTTACATAAATCCATATACTCACCACATCATTCTTATGAAAATCATACACACCATTTAATCACAACACATTATTTATCAAAATCATTTATCGTAAGTCTAATATTCAATGATATTTTAGCTTCATATAAATCCCTTATCACATCACTTTTTACACATGTAAAATCCTATTTTCCCCTATCCTAAATAAGACCTAACCACCTAAATTAACTTAACCATTTTATAAACCACCCAAATCAACCTAAATCTATTTATTTATTTCCTAAAATCCATCTAAAACCATTTTAAATGTATTTATAAATCCCTTACCTCTACAAATAAACTTATCATTAGCATTCACCCACATATAAAAAAACATATATAAACCTAATTTAGAAAGGTAAAACAAAATCAAGTCAAAATCTAGCCTATTTTTTCACCCCCTTAACAAAATCAACACATTCCCAATAGCCTAAAAAATTAGTTCCGTGAAACCCAAACAAAATAGCCAGGTTTTAGAAGTTATTTCAAATATTTTCCAAACAAAACTCGAACAACCCAAAATCACCAGCGATTCAGGTAATCACCATTGATAATATAAGTTAGTTTTCCATCTTCTCATGGGGATCCTCAACTTTATTCCATGAGTTCTTACTTTCAATTGAGCCCATCAATCTTCTATACATCATCATTCAACACTTGGCTATTATAATCAATACCAGACATTATCATTTATCTTCATTCAGCATTTTGGAGCAATTTTAGACCTCCTATGAATCGGCTCTTCACCTATAAAATGCTATCATCTTCTCAGTTTCAACAATCAATGTATACACATATCAAAAATCTCCCTTTAAAATTTTGGAGATCAATCACACGTCGAGGAATCGGTTTAGCAATCCTCTGGCATACACAATTTTCCTCTCCTGGGACATCCAAACATCCAATAGCTAAGAACAATCTTCTGACATGTCTACACACTCCTCCTATCTAGTAAATATCATCCTCTCAATCTTACTCATTAGTTAGAATCAAGTAAGCACCTTAATCTTATTTTATTGTCTTAATCATTTATCATTCAACATCTTAAATCAATTTTGTCTCATCCTTTATCAACCTACATACATTGTGAAGTAATCATCAATTATTTCCCCAATCACCGAAGATCATCCCCAATCATCAGTGATTCCTATCTAGTAGACCTATTTTCAAATCTGACTACTTTTCTGATATCCATATCTTAGTTTTAGTCTTTATTTCACATTTGCAAGAATCTTTCAAGATCTATCAAGTTCCTTTGAGCCATCCCTAAAATTTTATCAATTTTCTTAATCAAACACATCCCTTAACTTACCTTTTCTTATGTATCACTCATTTGTATCCTTGCTCCTTTAAGCCATTTTGTGATTTCTAGACTCCCTTTGGATCAGGTATTTCCATCAAACTATAATATAGCCCTAGACCAGGTGAGTCCCTTTTCCCTTGCATTGTTGGTTACATCGTTTTTTTTATCATTTTACATTATCATTATCAGATTATTTTCTTGAACACATATTGATGTCCTTGCAAGGAATTTCACTGACTTCTTGGGACTGGCTTTTACTAGGCAATCTACCATATATCTATCTAATCCCATATTTTTCTCAGTGTCTTTAATCACATGTTTCTTTTCAAGAAAGGATTTAATACATATATTTCATGGAGTGAAACATCAACCATCATCAATCAACATCTATGGGTATCACTAAACCTCATGTCCTTTGAGGTCACTGTATTTCTATTTTCATGCTTAGTTAATTCAAGTTGAAGGAATAGGAATATTTCTAAGCACTTCCATCTATTAAACATCCTCTACAGTCTCTAGCTCCTCCACCTTGCAAGAAAGTTAGGTCTTCTTTATTCTATAAGTGTCCTTCATCTACTCCATCACGTCGGTCTTCGCATAAGACTTTAACATCTCCTCCTCAGGAGCTATTACACTTGTCTCATAATGTTAGGTCTAATGATGTGCTACATGTTTTTCTTGACAAGCACTTGATTTTCTTACCTTGTAATCAAAATCATCCACCTCATCGCTTGGAATTATAACATGATCAACCTTATTATAACTATCATCGCATTAATGGCCATTGTGATAATGACTATTGCTATCATAACCCATAAATTTATTATGTGCCATAGTGGTAATAATTTGTAAAATACAGGATGATTTACGAAGGCTAGGGGACTTACTCTATTGTGTAGGTAAGTATGCAGCTACACACATGTGTATATCCTAAAAAGGATATACACACTCACGTATAGTTTCATTCACAACCACGCAACAATGTTAGTCAATAGGTGTTAGTAAATTATTCAACATTTTACTACATATTCTTGTTCTATTATGCTTGAATGGGGTTATTATACTTTTTGGGAGAAATGGTTCGAAACATCTGTCTTTGGTTGATAATAAAAAATGTTATTACTGAATAAGATGGTTTAAGACCGTGCTTGTTTTCCAATTACTATTTTACCCCATGTACTATGACTATGTATACATGGGCATGTTATATCAGAAGGGGATATTGGACTAATAAATTTTTCAATTGAACTTTGGGTTCAGTGCTACTATTATACATAATTATAGCTTTATACCATTCAAAAATTCCAAAGGAATTTACGAAAGGATTTGCGAACAAAATGGAAAAAGATGGTGAAACTAACATGGCTCTTTTAGTGTACAATGACATTATGCGAGTCACAGAAAATCTAGACAAGAAATCTATAATTAGCTATGGTGCTACAACACTATTTATAGACGTGTTCTAAGGAATTAAAATCCAATTTCTAAATACATGTTATATTAATATGTCAACTATATGCCTTTGGAATTATATAATTAAGAAAACAACAAAAATGACTATATTGGGATTTTATTCATATAAGTTCATAAGGTAGTTACCATACTCTAAAGATATTTGATTATTGTGATGAGTAATAGGAATTTGTAAGGAATTATAATTAGTTCTAGTTTGTTTTATTGGGAAAACCGCAAGGTATAACATATTATAAATTGGCATTTGACTTTTGGTGCATGGAGTAAGTTTATTTGATAATGTTATAAAAGGGTTACCATGCAAGATTAGGAAATTAACTATAGATGATTGTTAAGTGTTTCATACATGGATTCATGATTTAAGTGAATGTTTTAACCTTAGTCATTATAGGAGGACATGCAATTTGATGTTTGTTCTAATTTGGCCAAACAATTAGAAAAGATAAATTGAGTTAAAAAATGGTGTTAAGCCATCGATTTTAGAGGATAAGTTAGAGGGCCGAAGTAAGGCCACTAACATGGCACTATTTAATTAAATGGAAATTAATTCCCTTATAAAATAGGTGAAGCTTCTTTGTGAAGCTACCTACTAGCATACATTCTCTTCCCATTGATTCTGCTAAGTTTGAGTTCTCTTCTCCCACTCTCGAGTTCATTCATGCAAAATATGTGCATGTGACTTCATGGGATGAAATAAATGAGGTGAATTTTTGCCATATATAAGATAGTTGTGGGTATTTTAGGTGTTTTTTTATGAAATTTGGGAGAGTCTGGGTGCTGCCATTTTGAGTTCGCTGGAGCAGATTTTGTTAGACCTTGCACACAAAACCTTGGAATTTTTGGTTATTTCCAAAGGAAGCTTGTGGTTTTAAAAAGGCATGAATCATCCTTTTTTCCTCTTGATATCTTTCCCAATTCATATTTTCTTAAAATAAATCTTGCAACAAGATATTTGCGTGTGACTTTTTTTTATGTTGATTTGGGTTTTTGTTGGAGTGTGAATCCTTTTGAGTTTAATTGTTGCTTCTCAAAGTTGAAAGATGGAAAAGCTTAGGGTTTCATAGGTATTATTGCATAATGGTGAAATATGTATACGAAAATTATTGGCTGAGTGGATAAAACCCTTTTTATGGCTTTCTGTGTTTCCTATTTAAATCGATTACCTATATTATATTTGGATACCTAGGTATAGTAATTTACAGAAATTTTGTTTCATACAAGTTTTAAATTGACTGGTAGGAATTTCATAATGATTTGAGAATGCTACTTAGTGGCATACATATAGATCTTCCATTAAATAGATGTTACATTTTGAAACTAAAAATGACCTCTACTTCGTTGTTCTAAAGCTGCATAAATGTCATTACACATTTGAGGATTGTATTCTGGATTGTTTATTTCAAACACTTATGTAGGGTTTATATTATTTATATTATTAGAAAATCTACTAAAACCTAGGTTATATACCCAAATTCCTAGAATATTATTCGATTATGTGGCAATGTCGTAGAGTGGTATGCGCTAAAACTTGTAGTAATTTTAGTAATTTTGGGCTTCACCGCTAGCTTTCTGTGTATAGTCAATTTATTATCGTTCAAACCCATGAGTTCAATTCCATGTTATGGAACTTAGAAACAATCTATAGCAAAAACCCATAAAGGGATTTTATGATTTGGTTGATTTTGATTAATCGGTTTTAGTTAGCTAGTCTGTACACAAATAATAAGGGATATCTACTTATAGGATGTATTGATCCTAACAGGTAACTCGAAGAAACCTATTTGAGCATGAGTGAATGTCTTATGGGAATGAAAATGGGTATATTTTTTCAGGTTATATTTTATCAGTCACTGTACAAGAGATATGAATAATGAATTTTTTTTTTGGGTTGTTCTTCAGTATATTGATTTTAGTAAATTGCCATTATGGCACTTTAAAAATAGGAAAAAACTAGTCCTTTTGAATGCAAGGAGGAATACCTTGAGAATATAATAATATGATTTTATGTTAGGTACTTATAATTTATCACATTACTTAATTTTTTTTAAAATATTATGCTTTCTTTAATCTTGTATTATTATGCAGATTGTTCCTGTGAATTTATTTATAATGCACTTGAGAATTGTGACAGTGAATAGTTGTTGGAAGCGAAGTATTTTCTAAAATATAGAATGTCTGATTCTTTTCAATATTGTAATAAAAAAAATTTCTTAACGTTGCATCATTTCTTTTATTCAAATATTAAATGACAAAGGACGTTAAGTGGGAATGAGGACTATTTATGCCAGTTTGTATAAAACTCACCATGTTGTAACCATCTAGGTGGAAGAGATCATCAATTTTGTACTTATTTCATGAGTGGAAATAATGTACTACCCTTTGATTTAAAATAGGACTCTCCTTGTGATTTATATTTGATAAATATATGATGTGTAAATAAACTATCTTGAAGTTTCCTATCTAGCTATGTAATAAGATATATAAGGAAAGTTATCAATTCATGAAATAATTTTGAAAGATTGTAATATGGTATTATTGTTGTACTCTTGTTTATAAATCTGGTTTCTTTATGTGGTGTTATTTGAGTTGTGGCAGTAGTGAATAAGCTATAATTCAATTATTTATTATTTATCAAAATAGTATGAGGTGAAAAATAAAATAATATCAAAGGAGAGAGAACCTCTCTATTGTACCAATGTCTTTCATAGGGTAGATTATGTATTTTAAAGTAATAACTCGATTTTCATAAGTGCATAAGATGAGGGATGAAAAATATACTATGAAAAGATAAACTTGGTGCAAACTGTAATAAAGTTTATCAAGCTTATGTTATGACTTACTATGAACTGATATCCAAATCATGTACTAAATGAAATGAGGTAGTATTATTGATGTGATTAAATGTTTTGATAAATATTCAAGGACTGATTTATAATGTTATAAATCTCATAACTCAAAAGGAAGTTCATTTAGTCTTAAAGGATAAAATCACCCTCAGATTACATAGTTGTATGGATCAATATGTGCCTTATGATCTCAACCTTTCCTAAACATGATTGAGTTTAGATGAGATAATGGTTATAAGTTATACATTATGGACTCATAAACACATGGGTGTTACTCATAAACATATATAAAATATGAACCATGTTTACTCACCTAACAACTAGGAAGATGTGTATTCATCTTAGGTGGGTAAACAATAAGGATGGAATGTGAGAAGAAACAAGATAAGTAAGGAAATTGAAGAGATTACCTAAAATACTTAATCTTTATTGGAAATAAACAAGATGTATAAATTTGTTAAGGTATTTTTATGAGGAAAATTAATTCATCAACGATAGAGTACAAAAAGGAAATGAAAAGAGTATTGTGTATATATATACCTATTAATATTTGATACACATGAAGGTACAATCTAAATTACAAGTGAAAAGCATGCTTGTAGGTATTAATTATAAAGGATTGACTTGTTGAACATGAATTAAAAAATATGCTATTGAATAAGTGAATAGGTATGGAACAAAAAGTGATTCAACTACTACAACTTTATAGCACCAGCGTACACTTTATAAAGGCTTTGCATATCTAGAGATTGAGAAGGGTGATTAGATTATGTTGAATTCTGAAAATAAATTAACAAGGACTGTTTTCAACTAAATAGCAACACCCTTTACATGGTGGAGTAGCTTCGTTGAAACAACCAATTCACAATGGTACAATACGAAGTATTTACTCACTTTTTGACTGCTTGGTTAGTATAAATGTACTTACTAGTGTTAGTATGCTAAATGGACCTAGAAAATAGGAAAGGAATATTAATGAATGCTTAAGTTTTCAACTATGAACATAATAACTTAATATTGGAAAATAATCTATATAACTGAGCTAGGTGATAGAAAAGTTCCTAATGAAGAATGTGTCATCACAAAGCTGAGCATGAAATACATGTATCTAAAACTTTGATCAAAGTAGTGCAAGTTGTTGATTAGATTTCCCTGGAGTCACCAAGGATATAAGTGTAGGTTGGCAGATGGGATTAAGTGACAGATACCCATGTAGAGACTTAGAAAGAAATATTTGACTATATTTGATAGATGAAGAAACCATTAGTATACTTGTATACACACTCGTAAAGAGTAAACACACTCGAAAAGAGTGTTTCGAGGGGGATCGAGTAGGATCTAAATACTCTCATGTAGCTGCACACTGTTTATGATCAAAGATTAGCAAATGGATTCAATTTCGGATTTATGCTATAATGTTGGATTTAAATATTGGTTATTTAAATAAGTGAAGCATGGAGTTAAAAAAATTGATCTTGAGAAGCGTAAAAAGTGGGTTTTACATTTTGGTATCAGAGCTAAAGGTTACATCTTGTGGACTTATTGGGTCATTATGCTTACTGAATTCTAATTTTATTTAACAAGATAAAATGAATGTGAGAAGGATGTGTCATGGATAACAATCCAGACCAAATTATGCTTCAATTTTGGAGGTAAATAATCTAGATAACACACTCTAATAGTCCTTGGTGACACATTGAACTAGAAGGATGCAGGGAGTGGTTGGTTGAGTGTTTAAATGATCAGTTCTTTGTAAAAAACTTGAATTGAATGATCATAATCAGCAAGGGGTCACTTGATTGATTGAACTGTCTTGATGGCAGATTTGGAATGAGAATCCAATATGAAATATAAACCTGTAAAGGGTAGATGAGGTAGATAAAGTATAGGACTATCTACCTGTAGTAGAAATAATTGAAAGGCCAAGAAGACCATAATGAAATTTGTAATAAATGTTGACTCAAAAAGAGTAAAAGTATTCAATAGAGTTAACTATTTTCCACCTACAACTTTAGGAAAAGTGGTGGAAATGATGAGGCAGAAAATGTAGACTGGAAAAATGATTTCAATAAGAAAGACTTGTTGCGATTTCTAGCAAGAAGCAAAACAATATTGCGATGAATAATAAGCTAAGATGAAGGAACAAGATTTCCTAATAAGATATTAGGTAGGTTTAAGTAGAATTTCCTGTTGTTGTTTTAAATTGATACTGGTACAATTGAGTTCTTGGTATCTAGTGATTAGCTTAAACAAAATTAGAAATCTGATTTATTATTTATAGATGAAGAAAAAAATTGTAAACCTTTTACTATCAAATGCAACACTAACATTGAACCTCATCATGGCATTTGGAGTTAAAAACTTTCTTAAAAGACTTAGGACTTAGCAATTAACTTTGATTAATCTGACATAAATGTTTTTTGCTTATATGAAAGATAACCAACACTGGAAAGTATGTAAAACCACAATCCTAAAAGGAAAAGAGAGGAATAGTTAGGATGATTTAAGTAATCATTGACTATGAAATTTTTGATGAAGATATCTAAAAGGTGAAAACCATGTAAGCATTCGGATAAAAACATCCAGAATAGGAAAATCACTATGCGAATAATAAATAAAATTAAGGATTTCACAGCAAAGGTCTAGAAAGACAAGTGAATAATGAAACAAAACCACTTTGTAAGAATTGGGAAAAAATTGAAAACAATGTTTTCTCGTTTGTTGATGTGTTATATAACTTGTTTTTTACTATCGGTATTATATATTAAATAATATTGTTTTTATATGATTGGTTGTAGTGAAAAAAAAATTGGTCGTATTTTCTAATTGTGTGAAAATTTTATTTGTTGAATAAAAAGGTTGTTACAACTAATAAATTTGATTATCAGATCTAAAAATTTCAAATTTTTATGGAAACGTTACGGCAGAAAAAAAATTTGACTACCAGGTGGAGTATAACACTACTATAATTAAGTTGTTATACCAAGTGACCAATTAGAAACTGAAAGATAATTTTTATTTTCTTTATTATTTGATAAGCGGTTTGTTTGAGATATGAAATTATGTCATTCATTACAACATTGAAATTTTTTAACCTCATTACGAAAATTGGATGACATACTTAAGTTTGGATAGGAACTTAATATATAGTAATTAGATTTGATTGTCTAGATGAAAAGCAAGTGTCCTAATGATCCTAATGAACTTTTTAGATGAGGAAAGGAACATGGAAAAGTAAAAATAATGTTTTCCTAGTTTGATTTTGCTTCTATAGCTTGATTTTGACTATCTAATGCATATATTAAATATTATTGCATGATATGATAAGATGTAAATGATAAAGTTTATGACATATTTTTTACTGTGTGATTTTTTTTTTTAGATTGGAAGGTTTTTACAGCCAAGAAAATTGATTTCAAATTATCTAAAAATTTGGAAAAAAATTGCAAGTTTTTGTGGAAGAATACGTGTGTTCTCCTTAGCTATAAAATATAATTCTATGTTTGAATGATTGGATTGCAATCAATTAAGTGAAAATCATCAGGATGATGATTTAATAAGAGGGGAAGTATGTCACAACTCACAAAATTAGTTTGTGCCATAGTGAGAATAAGTCATAAAATATAGAATGATTTATGAAGGTTGGGGGGACGTACACTATTGGGTAGTTGAGTATATAGCTACACACATATGTGAATGTATATCCTAAAAAGGATATGCACACTCACGTATAGTTGCATTCATAACTATGCAATAGTGCTAGTCGACGGATGTTTCTAGAGTATTCAATATTTTACAACTTATTCTTGTTCTTTTGTGCTTGAATGAGGTTATTCTACTTTGCGGGAGTAATTGTTAAAAACATCTATGCGTGGTCAATAATACAAAATTTTATTATTGAATAAGATGGTTTAAGACCATGCTTATTATCGTAATTACTATTTAACCCTATGGCCTTTGACTATGTATACATATGCATGTTATATCAGAAGGGGATATTGGACTAATAAATTTGTCGATTGAAATTTGGGTTCAATGCTACTATTATACATAATTGTATCTTTGTACCGTTCAAAAATTTGGAAGGCATTTATAAAAGGATTTGTAAACAAAATGGAGCAAGATGGTGAAACTAACATGGATCTTTTTCATGTACAATGACATTATGCGAATAATAGAAAATCTAAACAATAAATCTATAATTAGCTATGGTGCTAAAACACTATTTATAGATTGTTTTCTAAGGATTTCAAATCCAATTGCAAAATACATGTTATATTAATATATCAACTATATGCCTTTGGAATGATATAATTAAGAAAACATAAAAAGTTATATTATTTGGATTTTGTTCATAGAAGTTGATATGGTAGTTACCATACTCTAAAGATATTTGATGATTTTGATGTTCAATAGGATTTTGTAAGGAATTATTAATTATTTTGATTTTGTTTGATTGACACAACCGTGAGGCCTAAAACATCTTATAAATTGGCATTTGAGTTTAGGTGCATAGAGTAAGTTTATTTGATAATGTTATAAAAGGGTTACCATGGAAGATTAGGAAATTAACTATAGATGATTGTTAATTATTTCATACATAGAGTAATGATTTAAGTGAAGGTTTGAACCTCAGTCAGTGTGGGAGGACATTCAATTTGATGTTTGTTCTAATTTGGCATAAGCAATTGGAAAAGATAAATTTAAGTTGAAAATGGTGGTAAGCCTTCAATTTTAGATGAGAAGTTAGAGGGTGGCAGAAAGGTGACTAACATGACACTATTTTTATTAAATGGAAATTAATTCCCTCGAAAAATGGGTGAAGCTTCTTTGTGAAGCTACCTAACTGGCATGCATTATCTTTCCATTGTTTCCGCTGAGTTTGACTTCTCTTCTCCCACTCTCAATTTTCTTCATGAAAATTTTTTGTGCGTGAAATGAACTACATCAGGTAAATTTTGGGCATATATAAGATAGATGTGGGATTTTAGATGATTTTCTATAAAATTTGGGAGAGTCTAAGTGCTACCATTTTCAGTTCGCTGCAGCAGATTTTGCTGGAATCTGTGAAGAAAACCTCAGACTTTCTTGTTGTTTCCAAAGGAAGCTTTTAACTTTAAAAAGGCATGAATCAAACTTTTAACCTCTTGATATATTTCCTAATTCATATTTTCTTAAAATAAATCTTGCAACAAAATATCTGGGTGTGACTCTAATGATGTTGATTTGGGTTTTTAGTGAAGTGTGAATGCTTTTAAATTTAGTTGTTTCTTCTCAAAGTAGAAATATGGTAACAATTAGGGGTTTATAGGTACTATTACATAATGGTGAAATATGTATGTGGCTATTATTGGTTAAGTGGAAAAAACCCTTTTTATGGGTTTTTTGTGTTTCTTATTTAAATCGATTACCCATACTATATTTGGATACCTAGGTATAGTAATATACAAAACTTATGTTTTGTATGAGTTTTAAATCAACTGGTAGGAAAATTTATAACGATTTGAGAATGCTACTTAGTGGCATGCATATAGATCTCATAGTAAATAGATGTTACATTTCAAAACTAAAAACTAAGCTCTACTTCATTTTTTGAAAGCTGCGTAAATGTCATTACACATTTGAGGCTTGTATTCTAGCTTGTTTATTTCAAACCCTTATGTAAGGTTTATATTATCTCTATTATTATAAAATTTGCTAAAACGTATGTTATATACCCAAAATTCCTAGAATATTATTCGATTCCATGGCAGTACCATAGAGTGGTATGCGCTGAAACTTGTAGTAATTTTGGGAATATCAGGATTCAGTGTTAGCTATATGTGTATAGTTTAGTTATTATCCTTTAGACCCATGAGGGTCGATTCCATGTTATGGAACTTAGCAACAATCTATATTGAGAACCCATAAAGGTATTTTATGATTTGGTTGATTTTTATTAATCAATTTCAGTGAGCCATTCTGTATGCAAATAATAAGGGATAGCTTTGATTATAAGCCATATTGATCCAAACTAAGTAACTCGATGAAACCTATTTGAGCGTGATTGAATGTATTATGGGCATGACAACTAGTATATTCTATTTGGTTATAGTCTATTAGTCACTGTACAAGAAATAAGGTAATGAATTTCTTGTGGGTTGTTGTTTGTTATACTGATTTTAGTAAATTACCATTATGGCATTGTAACAACAGGAACTTAAAACAGTCCTTATAAACACAAGGAGGAATACCTTAATAATATAATAATATGATTTTATGTTAAATAAGTTCTGTTAAGGAATTATAATTTATCGCAGTACTTAAAATTCTATTAAATATTATGGATGCTTTAATCTTTTATTATTATGGGGATTCTTCTTGTGAATTATGATAGTGAATAGTTGTTGTTGGGAGAAAAGTATATTTCTAAAATATAGAATGTTTGATTCTTTGCATTATTGTAATAAAATTGTGTTCTTAACTTTGTAGCATTTCTTTTAGTTAAATATTAAATGGAGAAGGATGTTAAGTGGGAATGAATACTATTCATGCCGGTTTGTATAAAACTTAGCATGTTTTAAACCATACAGGTAGAAGAGATAATCGATTTGGTAATAAAGAATGGTTGGCTTGATTGATTGTCTATACTTATTTCATGAATGAAAATAAGGTTCTACCCTTTGATTTAAAAAGAGAAGGACTCTCGTTGTGACTGATATTTAATAAAGATCTGGTGTGTAAATAAACTATCTTAAAGTTTCCTATCTAACTATGTAATAAGCTCTACAATGGAAGTTATTAATTCGTGAAAGAATTTTAAAATATTGTACTTTGATCTTCTTGTTGTAGTGTTGTTAATGAATCTAGGTTCTTTGTGTGGTTTTATTTGAGTAGTGGCAATAGTGAATAAACTATAATTCAATTATTTGTTATTTATCAAAATAGTATAAGGTAACAAATAAGATAATATCAATGGAGATATAACTTCTTTGCAATCCCAATTTCTTTCATAGAGTCTATTATGTATTTTTAAGGAATAACTCACTTTGTATAGATGGATAAGATGAGTGGTGACAAATATACTATCAAACATCAACCTGGTGCAAACTGTAGTAAATTTTATCAAGATTATGTTATCACTTAATTTGAACTGATATCCTAATCATGTTCTCAGTACGAAAGGATGCAGTCTTATTGAGGATAATAAATGTCTTAATAAATATTCAAGGATTAATTTATAAGGTTATAAACCTCATATCTCAAAAGAAAGTTTAGTAGGTCTTAAAGGATAAAATCACCCTCATATTACATAGCTGTATGGATCAATATATTCCTTGCAATCTTAACCTTTCCTAAACATAATTAAGTTCAAATGAGATAATGGTTATAAGTTATGCATTAAGGACTCAGAAACACATGGGTGATACTCAGAAACATATATAAAATATGATACATGTTTTACTCACCTAAACAAATAGGAAGACGTGTATTCATCTTAGGTGGCTAAACAATAAAGAAGAAATGTGAGAAGTAACAAGATAAGTAAGGAAATTGAAGAGATTACCTAAAATACTTAATATTTATTGGTAATAAACAAGATGTATAAATCCTTTAGGGTATTGTTATGAGGGAAATTAATTCATCAACAATGGAGTATAACAAGTCACTGAAAAGAGTCTTATGTATAGATATACCTATTAATAGTTGATACACATGAATGTACAATCTTGATTACAAGTGCAAAGCATGCTTTTTGGTATTATGTATAAAGCTGGTATACTTTTTTGAACATTAATAAACAAGATGGTACAGAATAAGTGAATAGGTATGGAACATAAGTGATTTAACTACTGCACCTTTATAACATCAGCTTACAATTTATAAAGGCTTTGTATATCTAGACATTAAGTAGGGTGATTAAAGTATGTTGAATGATGAAAAAAAAACTATCAAGGATTGTTTTCAACTAATTAACAACATCATTTACATGGTGGAGTACCTTCATTGAAACAACCAATTCAAGATGGTACAATATGAAGTAGTTACTCACTTTATGACCTGTCTAGATACTGGAAGATGTGCATTACAAGTGTTAGTATACTAAATGGACCTAGAAAATAGGAAAATTAAGTATTAAAGATTTATTAAGATTTGTTAACTATGAACATAATAACTTAAGACTGGAAGAGAATCTATATAATTTAACTCGGTGGTGGACAAGTTCTTTACGATGAATGTGTCATCATGGAACCGAGCATGGCATACATGTCTCTAAAACTTTGATCAAAGTAATGTAATTTGTTGATTACACTATCCCTAGAGTCACACAAGGATTTAAGTGTAGGATGGTCGGATGGGATTCAATGACAGATACCCATGTAGACACTTATATTTAAGTATTTGACTATCTTTCATAGATGAAGAAACCATTAGTATGCCTGTATACATACTTGTAATGTGTAAATACACTCAGCAAAGAGTGTTTGATAGGGGGGATCAAGTAGGATATGTATACTCTCATGCAGCTGCACACAGTTTATGATAGTTATTAGATGGATTCAATTTCATATTAATGTTGGAATTTAAATACTAGGTATTTAAATTAGGGAAGCATGAAGTTAAAGAGAAATAAGTATGTTGGATTTAAATATATGGGTATTTAAATCAATGAAACGTGAATTGAAAAAAAAATCATAGTTGTGAAGCGTATAAAGTGGGTGTTATAGTTGTGCCATTCATGATAAATTATAACAATTAGAAGACAATGGTGTCATTTCCTTTGGCTCTCACTCTTATGAGTGGTTTATGTCTCTAACTCCACACAAGCATGTTGTTACTCCAGTGAACTTATCTCCTACACCCGCTTCTATGGCCACTAATCGTCCACCACCACAGGTCATTATTCATGCACACCCTCCATCTCATTCATCCATCAGTATGCATCATCTCATTCACCGTGTAGTGCTCCTAATTACACAATGGATTGCCTAAGTCGTCAACATTTGTCTCTTCCCACTACTACATCTCCCATCATTGGCACCATTTCATCAGGCATTCATTTTGATTCATACAATCATGTTGCTTCCATTCCACATGCTTCCACTACTCCACGCCCGCTTGGTCTTTGGTAGGTGATTTTTCTCACCTTACCACCTAATGATGACACATTCATGTTCTCATGGTTCTTACATGATTTTCTAAGTGATCTCTTATAATAAGAACCTCGCTCCAATTTTACGTTATGCACTTCATCAATCTATCTTTGTAGCATACATTATCAAACCACTTCCCAATGATGCACTCTTTCTTTATGGTTCATTCTTGACTACTGAGGGGTCTTATATAAATTAACCTCATCATTCACACACTAGGGGGACATTGTTATTCTCTCTCGTCATCTATTCATCATACTAACACACACTCGATTACACTTTTACGATCATCTCATTCACATACTGGTCTTACATCATTCATTTTATACATACTTTACTATTCATCACATCCCTATTCATACATACAATATAATTCTTGCATCATTTATCTATCACCTAGCAGCAATCATGCACTATATATATTTCATACACTATCTATTATCACATACGTTGTCTCATTACTTATCTATCTATGACTAAATTAAGCATCATTATCCATTAGTCAACATTTAGAACCACGCAATGAAAATCAAATCAACACATATGAACATTGCTCAACACATCACACATCAATATAACACAATGCAATGACGACAACCATCCATTTCTATATATCATAAAAATATCATGGCTAAGGGAAAGCCTCTACATAGATGCGCATCATATCTCATCATCACTATCACTATCTAAAACTATGGGAGCTCTAGAACTAGAAGCTTCACTGCTCAATCTATGTCATTGGTCGTAGACCCTATACCTCTCTACCTACCTACATAATCACATCAGCTCAATCAACTATTTCGTAAAGTGACCCTATAGCTCCAAAAACCTCACAAATACATCTTGTGCTAGGGGACCTCCACCCGTAGCCTCTCCAGATCTTTGCATCTCCTCTCTCACCTCATCCCTCTCACTCAATAACATGGTACAAATAACCACTTCCATCACCACTAGATAAAATAGATGAGCATGCTCTCCCGTAACAACATCCATCTTCTCTAGCATCCCACCTCCAATGAGCACATCGGTTGGCACATTTTTTTCAATGTGCGGATCAAAGTGTCAATAATCAATAACTAGTAATCATCCTATTATCACTGAATCACAACACCCCAATGTTTATACAAGTGCATATACTTGAATTCACGGTGTGATTGGATAACATGGGTACTATCTCCAAGTTGTGGGACTTGCTACTTGAGATAGACCTCCAGAGAAAGCTGGTTCTTGCTCCTAAACTACCTGCCACAATCTACTCTAATGCAGGGGAAACTAACTATTCTAATCTAAATTTCCACAGGACTAGGGAGAGAGAATGCATGAAATGAAATCCTACACTACAGCGGTGATACACCAGAAAAGGAGGGTGTGAGAGTAGTCTTCAAATGCGTGAGATACATAAGCAAGACACACGCTAGAAGGGGTGATGACAGTTCTCTATAATCTAGCAAAATGCATTTTACAACAATATTTCAAACATACACATTGATAATGGATCCCTGCAAGAACATAATAATAGACACAATATTCTTGTAATCAAGGTTGAAGGGGCAAGAAGAATACAAGAAAATAGAGCAGGGGAAGATGCATCCACAAACTTATATTTTATTGCTTCCTGGTATGCACAGTTCAATCGGTTACAAGAAAAGGGCCTGGATCACCATGCAAGGAGTCCACAACAAGGGCATGCAACACATTGGTTTCAAAAAGCAATTTTGGCAGAGCTTTGCTACAAAAACTACCTCTTTTTACAATGAGCCCAACACTCCAATTTATAGAAAAAATGAGAAGAGAAAGAGAAGGGAAAATGGAAATCCCGAAATCTATCTTGCAACCACTTGTAAGAGGCATTAAATGGAGTAAAATGATTATATATTACTTGAAAAAGGATCCCCATACTGTCCTAGGTGCTGCAGCAAAGAAAGAATGATGACCATGCCTCTTAATTGCACTCCCAACCACCAAATACAACACTGTTATGAACCCAGCCACGTTTTCTTAAAAATATCAATCAATATCTCATCAAATACAAAATTTATTGATTTTTGTGTGTTGGAATCAGAGCCATGATTCCAACGGTACCAATTTTGTGTGATTTTGTTGAGAAATGCAAAAGTTATGGCCTTCTGAGTGCGGGCAGCTATTTTGGGTCTGGCAGGCGTTTTCTGTCATTTGACGGGAATGAGCATTAACTGACTGGAGCTGAATATGTTTCTTTTATTTAAATATATATACCCTTGTTAAAAATAATAAATCTAGTTTTTTTGGCGTAGAGGACGTCGTGCTCATTCCAGAAAGTCCAATTTTGTGAAAATTGGAGCTCGGAGTCAAAAGTTATGGCCATTTGCAGTTTCAAGGGTCAAACGTTGACTTTTCTTCTTTGCCTTCGGCCGTTTCAGATTTTTACATCCCTCATGTCCTACACGTACCTTTTTCCTGGCTGTCCCAGACGAATATCTCCCACATCAGCCGATTTGGGCTTCCTTGTCCCTTTTGCGGCCTTTTCGCCTTTTCACGTCCCACACGTCCCGCGCGTACCTTTGTCCCAGCTGTCCCGAACGAGTATCTCCAGAATCAGCTGATTCGGGCTTCCTTGTCCCTTTTGCGACCTTTTCACCTTTTCACTTCCCACGCATCCCGCACATACCTTTGTCCCGGCTATCCCAAACCGCGTGAAAGAAAAACTTGATGATTTTCCCTATTTTCAGCCGTTTCAGCTTTTCATGTCCCTCGTGTCCCGTGCGTACCTTTGTCCTAGCTGTCCCAGACAAATATCTCCCGCGTCGGCCAATTCAGGCTTTCTTGTCCCTTTTGTGGCCTTTTCACCTTTTCGCGTCCCACACGTCCCATGCGTACCTTTGTCCCGGCTATCCCAAACCGCGCGAAAGAAAAACTTGGACGATTTTCCCTATTTTCGGCCGTTTCGGCTTTTCACGTCCCTCACGTCCTGACGTCCCAACTATCCCATGGACCACTTGGGACAAAAAATTCAGAATTAGTCGATTTTCTTTGTTTTTTCGGCCCCAAGCTTGGTACGATGAACCTCAGTATGACCTGCGCTGGTACGACCTGAACCCTTCAGACCCGAAATGCTTTAAAACAGTCCTACAACCTTATTTTTTGTATTTTTTCCATTTTCTCAACTCGTTGGGATTTCTTCTTGGATGGGAGAGTTAGATAGAAGCCGAGGGGGGCCCAAAAATATGATTTCAGGCCTTGAATCAATCTACTTGCTTAGGACTGAATAATTTGATGCATGTTATCAAAATTACCTTGAGGGGTGAATCTTGGATAACACATCCTTTGCAACAATTCAAAATGCCACATTAGTTCATATCCATAACAATGATAATAAATTGACAAAATAGTAAACCACAACTATCACAAAACTCACACTCTACTATATTTTTTGTCATGCTATCACCACCGGGGGAAGCTTCCTTGACCTCTACTCCTCCAACTTGTGGTGCTCATACCGTAACCATGATAACTGGATATAGTAGCACCTATCGATGTACTTTCACCATGCACTATAAACCTCTATACACCCCATTTCATCCACCTATATGAGCCATATGGCCATGTTGGACTCATCTAGACCATGAGGTATTAGTTACACTCTTGTCAGACATGTTCTAACTTCATCCCTCCTTAGTTCCCTTATGGCTCTTAACCATATATATGTATTTGTGGGCACATCATGAGCCATGTCAAAGTGTCGTGACACACGCTCTCCCTGAAATAGACCCACCACCCCAGGAAGATCGTATCCTCCAACCACATAGTCATATGTCGTATACATCGATAACTCTACTAAATCCTCTTGGCCATCCTCCATAGTCTCAATATGGACCTCTAGATTATGGCCCCTGGCCCCATATGATCCAACATCGAACCTATATGTATTAGTATCCATCCTCCTACTTTTGCACAGCCTACCCATCTCGCAGACAAATATATCTTGGCCTTGTTCACTCTGCACGAGGCCCACCAAGTGGCCTCAGTATCACAATATACTCGTAAGCCCACACATGTAACAAAGTGGTGGCTCCTAACTCACCCCCATGATCCTCTCTGTGTGAACTTGTATAGCTCCCTGTAAAAATGGGCTAACACACATCATGCCTAAGCATATCTCATCCCATCCTCCTCTGTATGACGAAAAATATCATGCATCCTATATAAGATGCCTACACCACTGCCCTCCACTACAACTAAAGAAGCGAAATCACAACAACAATGATATTTCCGCAATCGTACGAAACCCCTGACCTTAGTATAACATCCAGACTGATATGGACCTCAGTATGAACTCAGGTCCATGTAAAGTATCACCTAAGCAGCTCTCACATGTCTTTGTGCATCAGTCTATAGCCATCACTTGAACCCTCTCACTGACAACAATAGGAAATCAAAATATGTGATATACATCATCCAAATTCATGGTCATCTCTCTAGTAGGAAATTAAAATGTGCAAGTATTTGCACACCATCTTTCGCATAAATGCGGTGATCATCGAGCATATTATGGGGCACATCCCCCATCCAAATCTATGTGTCACATAGCCGTACATGGTATAGTACATACCACTCATCATCTGATAAACTCAATCCTAACAATGTGCTCAAATGATGACCACCATGAGAACTCTCGCGAATGAATATCTCTCTACACAACAACAAAAAATGTCATCAATACACGTCATCAAAACCTACATGAAAAAACACCTACCAACACCATCAATAATCATCAACTATTACATTCACCAGCATTTTGGGCTAAAAATAGGCCTTATCGATCACTAGCGTGAGGACTAGGACACTTGTACCTAGGAGTAGATCACTAGTTCCCATATCTTGGTGCTAATCTCCGAAAGGTTTCGTCAGCGCCTTCGCCGCTCTTACCCAGGTTAGAAATGCCTAAGTAACTCAAAAACTAAAATTTTGGTAAAAATTCATGAAAAACAACTAATTTCAACACAATATTTCAAAAAAATCACACTCACCTGATCAATTATCATATGTGATGCCACCACCATCTCGAATCGACTCAATCGTGGTGCTCTCACTTGCATACATCTTCACATACTCAAATCTCAAAATACACACCCGTGTAATGATTCAAATGAAATACTTATTCAATTTTTTCTTATTACTATTTATAGTAAATTTCAATGGCCTACCTTGTTATGGTCACTATCTACACTCATTCGTACTAATTAATACACTATTACACATGATTTCGCTCATATCTTGAGCTTCGTTACTCCAATTCTTATCCCGTTTGCATTTTTCATATTTAGGAATTCCACTTACTACCATATCGTATACATTCCATACACACTATATTCCTACTCAGTACATGGACTCCAACTTAATATGCACACAATTTTATAACATATATTATATTGTGAACTTTGATCACAATTATATCATCACACATTTACTTTCAGTTTAGTATTCATTCTCATCATCACTCTCCCTTTTTCACTGAAATGGGAGGCATATAAGTTAGGGTCACTATTATAATTCCCCATCACACCATTATGCATGATCATTCTACATTTCTAATTCGTCATTATCTAAAAATTTTCTCATATATCATGCGACATTTCACACCACTTTCTACCAATTCCCCCTAATGACCTAATCTAGGGGCAACAAGCATAAAATCTCTCCATGAGTAATAAATCAAACACATTCAAATCTCAAACACAAATCTTCTACTATTCTAATCACATCAATCACTTGACACAAACATAGCACACTTTCCCTCCTCGATGACCTAACTTGGGAGTTACATCACCATACTTTCCCAGATGACCTAATATAGGAAGTTATCTCTATATTTTCTACCGCTTCCAGATGACCTAACATAGAAGCCATCTCATGCATACTGTGGTACCCTTGGAGTGGGGGTAGTGAGACGTCATTTCCTTTCCTATACTATTTCGATATGTGTTATTCTCACTTGATCGAAATGAATAGAAAAGTATCAAAATGAACAAACTTTGGTCTTTTTCTATCTATAGTAGCTAGATCTTTTTAGGAATAGTAGTTAAAGTTCGGAGGGTAAAACTAGACCTCTCTCTCTGCACTCTTCATCTATGGCGGTAAGGAAGCCCAAATCCTCATTTTTTCACACACACCAAATCAGGTTGGGAACTGACCACTCCCTGCCCCCTAATAAATCTCCATCAACAACAATGTCAAAATCTCCAATCACTCAAAATCAAAATCATCAATCTCACTTAGTGTTCCTCATAATGGTTCTCATTGGCTCTCTTTACACCACATGGATTAAAAATTTGATCCATAGTTCACCACACTATATGTTCTTATTATGCACGTACTTCTACAACATCTACACGTACTTGCACAATAAGGCTTCTCCAGTACTTCTTTTCAGGTATGTTCCTTACTTCCTTTACACTACTTGAATTTCATTCAAATAACATAAAGAAGGATAAAATGTAAACACAAAATCACACACTTACTACTATTTACTATACAACCAAGTATGTTGTTTTAATATATGGATCTTACATAAGAAAAGTATTCACTAATGGCACACTTCCTAGTCCATCCACTTGTATTGTTGGTTTCTATTGCTTTTATCTTTCACACTTGTCACTCTTACACCCAGTTATGGTCAGGTCACAGGGATCCCTCTCTCTCATTCTTCACATCATTTGTTGTCAATTATCTCTAGACACCAGTGCACCCAGGACTGGACACTACCACCCAAGCACTCATGTCCATCTTGGGCACCCGTGTTCTCTTTATTTTTCATCTTATTTTTGACATTTAAGGTTGGATCTTTTTGGTTTTTCCACTCATATCCCGAGGTACTAGTTGGCATGTCAGGTCATTAGTGTCGAAATTCAAGAAAGAGATCCCTATATAAACACAACATACATACTATTATAATGGCAAGGAAATATTCTATCAAGGGCTATCTATCTATATATCACAAGGGATTGTATCTTGGGCACATTATTACTCTGTATACACACTACATAGGAAGGTGAAGTTCATTTTTCTATGCCATACGTTTGCATTCTATCTAGCTACCACTCGTTATCTTGGCATGGAATCGGACGCGAGGGTGACCTAGGAGCACTATTGCACACACAATCACATTGAACTACATTTGGTTTTAGATGTAGTGTAGTGCTCAGTCGTAAGTTCGCTAGTTTGAGAGCTAAGGGCACTCCAACCCCACATTTTACATCTTTATTTTTTAGGTTTTTGAAGGAGGTTATTTTTTTGTATATTTTTAGGTACTTTTGTGATACAAGTGTGACATATAAGCGATCAATGGCAAGAAAGTGTGAAACCCTAGAGAGATTATCAGAACCAGGTTCTGACCTTTTTGGAAGACTCCAATTCCCCCATAGGTATAGGGAACCTATAGGTACCCTCGCCCCTACCTAGGCACATGTGTCTTGACATTCCTGATATACCTGCATTTTTTTGAGTCTTTTTGTGACAATATGAGTTTTTATTTCATCAGTTTGGCTAGTACAAACACACTTTAGGATAAGAGAAATCAAGGTAAGTTCCCTATCTATTTCATTTGCTTTCATAATTTTATCAAATAAATTTCTTAGCATCTGTATTTCATTTTATATCAATGTATCAATTTTTTCTTTCATATTTTAATAAAATATCTAGATTATATTGAATCATTAACTATGAATGTGGTTATAGTAGACTGCCCTGCTAAATGGGGCATGTTGTTATCAATAAAATGGGTTGCTATTGTAAGGGTAGTGTTCAAATAGATATTTATTTTAATTTTATGCCCTTGGAAGCAAATATATTAAGCTACATTGATAGGATAAAATGTTTCACCTTATTAAAGACCCCCTGAATGCTTCTTATGAAGTATTATTTGTTGATACAGACTTAGGTAACTCTATAGGTTATGATGAGTTTTAAGATCAATGTATGGATATAAATGCACACCTTGAATATGTCAGTGTACCATGGACTATGAATTTTTATGGAGCATGTTCTAATATTAGAAATGAAGTTAGAGTGGTTTTGATGTCTCCAATCGATGACTCTTTCAATTTCTCTTTCAAATGTAAATTTGAGTGTACCAACAATATAGTTGAATATGAAGAATTGCTATTTGGTTTAAGAGTTACATGGAGACATGTGATTAAATATCTCATTGTCAAAGGAGATTCTAAGTTATTTTTAAAACAAGTTAGAAAAATATATGTAACTAAAAACTAGATGTTGAAACAATATAATCATGCGGTTTGGGATCTGATTGAATTATTTGATTCTTTCAATCTCATATACCTTGAGATAACTCAGAATGTAACAGATAACAAGTCGGTTGTCTTATCTTCTCATTATGACAATGAAATAGTGTCTTTATATTGTAATTATTAAGTAGAAGTGTTGGTTGGTCCCTCAGTCCCTAATAACATTCAACATTGACAAGTTTTTTAAGATGATTCTCATATCCAAAAGTTATTAACTTGCAAAAGTGATTTCACTAATTGACTTATTGACCTGGAACTCAGGGTAGTATTGTGTGAAGGAAAGTAAACCCTCTTTGGAAATGATGTAATTTAGTTGAAAATAAATACTATCCCTAGAGGATTGGTTATCCTTGAATTAAATTTTGACAGCATGGACAGAGTTATGAAAATGCTTATCCATGTGCCTATAGATGTTGTGGAATACAATTTGGGTACCTCTCAAAATATAAGAAAATTTTGGTTAGGAATCAACATTAATAAAGAAGAAATACAATCTTATATCAAACTACTAAGAATGTATCAGGATTACCTTGCATGGTTTTATTCTGAGTTGAAAGCTTACAGGGAATATTTATTTCAACATGGAATACCATTGAAGCCTCATACCAAGTCCTTTAGGAAAAATCAAAGGCATATCAACCCAATCCTTACAACTAATATGCAAGAGTAATTAATAAAGTTGATATATGGTGGGATAATCCAACCCACTCGGTGCTCCTCATGGGTGGAAAAATTAGTACCAGTTAGAAAAAAGAATGGGGATATTAGGATTTGTGTGGATTTTAGGAATTTAAACAAATCATCACTCAAAAATAATTACCCATTTTCCAAAATGATCAATATGCTACAAAAGATAACATGATCTGAATTACTATCAACTTTAGACAAATTTTCAAGTTATAATCAAGTTGTGGTGAAAGAATTAGAGATATTCAAAACTACTTTCACCACCCATTGGGGAACATATGTCTAGGTTAGGATTCCTTTTGGATTAATGAATGTTGGAGAAACTTTTCAAAGAGCCATAGATGTGGACTTTTCTGGTTTTATTAATGATTTCATTTCAATTTATCAAGATGATATAACTATCTTCTCTAGAAAGATTGGTGACCATTTGGAGAACCTTGAAAATATATTGATCATATGCAGAGAATATGGGATCTCATTCAATACAAAGAAATGCCATTTTGGGGTACAGAATGAATTTTTTTTTGGGATATATTGTGTCATCAGGATTTATGATAGACCATGAGAGGGTGGAAGCAATTGAAAAATTCCCCATCGCCCAATCTAAGAAAGGCATCCAATCCTTATTTGGACAAATAAATTTTCTAAGAAGGTTTATTTCTAATTTCTCTGAGACCACTCTCCCCATCACAAGCATGTTAAAAAAGAATCAAGTCATCAAGTGGGGAGAAGGGGTTGTTCAAGAATTTGAAGGAATAAAGGAGACACTAAAAACCACCCTTATATTAACTAGTCCTGATTATAAAAAAGAGTTTTAGATGTTTTATTTTTCCTCAGAAAATATAATTTCTTCTATATTAATGTATAATGAATAAGAAAGGTGTGAGAAACCTATTTCATTTTTTAATAAATCCTTGTAGGGTTCTGAAGTGAAATAATCTATTATGGAGAAGCAATATTTTACCTTGGTAAAAGATTTTAATATTTTACCTTGGTAAAAGATTTTAATATTTTCAAAATCTATATTTTGACTTCTAAAATCATATCCTATGTGCCTCATACAATGGTAAAATATATCCTATCCCAAAACTACATTTTAAATGATCATGGTTTGGCTTGGAAAATCCCAAAAGTAATCTTGTTGAGATGTATTACAGAGGATGAGGCCCCTAAAATAATTACTGAGTTTCATTGAGGATTATGTAGTGGCCATTTTTCTTCAAGGGTTACTTTCCATAAAAATTCTAGGGTAGACTACTCGTGGAATTCCCTTTTTGAGGATGTAGCTCTTCAAGTTTTAAAATGTGAAAATTACCAATGGTTCTCATGAAGGATGAAAGCTTATGTATCCCTACGCTTACATCTTGTTTCATTAGAGGCTTCGTTTAAACAATGGGATTATATTTTATAGGTAAGATATTAGATTCCTCAAGAGATGGCCATAAATGGATATTGGTGGCTACTAATTATTTCACCAAATGGGTTAAAGTTACCCCTATAAAGAAGGAAACTCATTAAGTGGTTATTGACTTCATCCTTAATCACATAATTTATAGGTTTGGGGTCCTCACCAAGTTGGTTGTTGATAATTCCATGAGTTTCAAAGAAATACCATTGATAACAATGTGCCATGAATATGGAATAAACTTGGAATATGTATCAAACTAAAATCCCCAAGGGAATGGGAAAGAATAATCAAACAACAAGAACCTTATCAAAATCCTAAGGAGAACAATATAAACAAATAAAAGGAAGTAGGGTGAGCAGCTCAAGTTTGCACTATGGGCTGGAAACATTACCCCTAAGAGAGATACTAGTCAGAGCCATTTTGAATTGTTTAATGGGGTTTAAGATCTTTTTCCCATTCACTTACAACTATCTACTTATCACTTAATGCAATAATTAGAGGATGGGGAAGGAGTAGGTCCTTATGAATATAGAATCAACCAAATTATGGAGTTTGATGAAGTAATAAGGGAATCCCATTATAGGCATGTTAATTTCCGAGAAAAGCTCAAGAAAATATTTGAAAAAAAGGTTACCCCAAGAACTTTTCATAATTGATACCTAGTTCGGTTATTGGATAGTAGACATGAAGACAAGGGAAAGCATGGAAAATTTTATGCCCTATAAATGGGACCTTAATCCATCCACATTAGGATTGGAGAGCACACTTTCTTCCTAAGAGACTTGGAGGTACATTTGTTAGGGTTTCTTATCAATGGAAGTCATCTCAAGCACTTCTTGGACTAAATCAAATAGCTAGGTATGTTTTTGTACAATGTATAGTTGTGTTAATTTTCTTTGTTGTTTCCATTTTGTACTCTAGTCTACAGTGATAAGGTTTTCATTTGTTTTCATTATAAACATGACATGTTATGTGTCCATTTGAATTACCATGTGTATTTTTCCCTATGAATCCATACCCAATGGACTAGGCACTTGGTTTATTTTTTGTAAAAGAAATGTTTTTGGTTCTTGTGGCACCCGTGGGGAGACCCATCCCTGAGTAGGAGCCAATTTTGGTGCTCATTCTAAACCAGTACCTACAATTGGAGTGAGCTAGTATTTTGAGAGTCCACTTCACATGGATTCAATAACACCAAAGAGTTATGTTTTCCATAATGTTTACCCCTCCCATAATTTTGAAACAACTTATAAAATGGGCCTGAACATTATGCTCTAAGAATATCATGGTACACAAAGCTAATCATTTACGGGGTGTAAAAAATTTTGTTCTACGGGTTATTTCCTAATCCACATAATAACATGAATCAACTCAGGACTTAAGAAAGTTTTGGCACAATAATCTATTGTGGCATCAACTCAATCTCAGAGGATAAGGAAATTCAATGTACTACGGGTTTCAAACCCATGGGGTATTTGAATTTTTTCCAAAGAAAGAATATGCAAAGAAAAGGAAGTAAGAGAATAGTGTTTTAGGTAAAATTGGTCAAATATTGGAGGATCCAACACTATGGGGCTACATTTGGGAGAGGATTGCAAGTGTGATTATGTAACAAATTCTCAGTACACCGATTCAATTTTTCATGGGTATTTCAAAGGTTTGTATTCCACGAAATTCAAAAGTCACGGAATACTCAAGGATATACCAAAAAATAAAAGAGTTCATGGGACATTCAAGATATTCAAAAGACCTATGAAGAAGAGAAAAATGGAAGGAAAATCTGTAGAATGAGTAATGGAGCATGTTCAGCTATAAGTTCTTGTTGCGAGTAACAAAGTCATGCAAGATTAATATTGTTAAAAGGAAAATTTCTATACCTTCCATAGGTATGATAATTTGAGAGAAATAATAGTTGAATTAACAAAGAAATTGAAAAAGATGCATCTTTATATTAGGAACAAAATGGGTATTCTATAGGGGCCCCAACCCTTGAAATTCACATAAATTTCAGGTATACATATACATAAATGTTGTTTTTGTAACTAAGTAAATTGTAAATTTATAGTTACAAAATCCTTCGCAAAGGTGGGAATATGATATGACATATTTTTTATCCTATACTCAAGTTTCTTATGGTCCTAAGAATTTTATACATATTTAATCTCTTGCTAAGTTGCGAGACATACCCAGTTCCTTAAGATATTTGATGCTCATCCTTGGGTTGTCTAAAATATTGATTAATTCCAACTTTTTCCTATAATAAGAGACCTATTCAAGGATATTAAGCCCTCCTTTAAGGTATGTCTTAGTATCTAGCCAAGTAACAGTCTTGGAGGTTTAGGATGACCTAGGTACATCAATTGGCATAGTAGGAGTTTTCTCAGGTACACCAATCTGATCCATAAAGACTAGCTTAGATGCACTTATTGGATTAAATGGAATTCTTATACATATCTTCAAAGGTGGAAATGGTGCTTCAGGGTATTTATTAGAATTATATTTCATCGAATACTTTTGAATATTGGTGAGCCTATATTCTATTCAACATTCCCCTATAGTTCTATCTAAACTATCTACGGCTATTTTACGGGAAAGTGAGTAAATATCCTCTTCAGGATCATCATCACACACTACATGGACATCGAAAGCGATTTATTTCTTTGTCACGTCGTCAATAAATAATGCATGGGGATATAAGGATGGTGTTCACATTGATAATTAGCCTGCAATGGGTCTATATCTTATTTAATTGCTTAAGAACTACGTAATATTCAAGGCAAAAAAATGGTGAAATTTTTTTTGGAACATCGAGAAGAAGGGAGTCATTTTTATGAGTTTCCTCATCAAAGTAATTCAAATTGTGTGGGAAGTTAGTATTCCTGTGGGTTCCTTTTGGTCTTCAATTTTGAATAGTATTCTGACAAAATCTTAATTTGGGTTAGAAATATTTAATATCACATGCAAATATTCTAAAGAAAGCACTTTCAAATCATTTCCCAATTCCACATCTCCCATTTCTATAAACTATACAACATTGATATTTTCACAATGAAATTCACTTGTAATAATCAAATGGAGTTACAAATTCATTAAAGAATCAATGAGAATTTATAGAAGATGAATTTTGTAATGGTTCACGTGAATTATCATATCAAGATTGAATGTAAGATAAATTTTGGATGTTCACACAATTTTGAAAAAGGGAAAGGGAGAATGATGTCTATCAAAAAGTGTTATTTTGGCTTGATTAAAGGTTTTACATAAGGGAAACATAAAATTCAAATAAATTTCCATGGCTACTCACAACGTATCTTCTAAAAAATACAAGTGTCAAATCAATTGGAATAACAACATCAAGGAAAAAATGATTTGTGACTAGGCACATGAGTGATTATGAAAATATAAATAAAACAAAAGAGATTGAAAAGTTCAACTGGGATATCTTACACATGTCCATATCTACAACCAAATAAATAATCAGGTTGATCGATAACTAGAGAGTCTTTTCATTTAAAATATATTTTCCAAAGATGGAGTTCATTTTCATGCCTTATGAGATTTCCCACATGTTATTTTGAGGGGAAATTCAAATGGAATCATAGAATTTTTTTGTACAAATATGAGGTTATAACCTAATTTAAGAGAAGAGTGAGTTTTCTATAGGAACATGTTGAACTAAAGTAACGTAACTTTGCATGTTTCCATTTTCTTATATGGAATACATATGAACTTTGATTTTTCAATATTTTTTGTCAAGGTGGTTGCATTGTATAGCCATTGGCAAAAATTTAGGACATTTAATTCATGTCCCCTTGTCAAATAAATTGAAATTTTGAATGACATATTCCTACTTATGATTCTAGTCTTGCGTTCTGGATTTGGTATGTTGAAATCCTATTAATAAGTTATAATTTCTACTGTAATTTTGTATTTATTGCTTATTTATGTAATACACTATATAAATCATTGGTTGTTTCATTTTGGTTACTAAATCAGAGAACTTTACAATATTTTATGTAATTCTAAAATCCTTATTGCAACCATCTTGTTGAGTGATTTTTGTCATCCTTTGAGTGTAATTTTTCCATATGAGAATAGGATAAATAAATAATTCATTTGAATGTTTGCATGATATTTTTTGTTAAGTGTTATAGAGATTATGTTGAAAATATTTGAATTTTTTGAGCATCAATGAAGGAAAATATTTTTTAAAAAGAAATTTTCACTACCTAATCATATGTTCATTAATTTCTAAGATAACATGATGTCATGATAGTTGTTGATGCTTTGTTACAATAAATCAATCATCATTTACTCCCCTTATTTTACAAAATAAAACCTACTATACCTTTCCCCATACCATCACAATTCTAAAGGCCGGTTCAACACCCTAGTTGTTCTATTTCCAAGAATTATTGAAAACACTTCTTCATACCCATATTCCCATAAGAAGTGATCAAAGAATAACTATTTTTTTTTCTCTAGTAACATATGTCTGATGCACTAAGTATATACAACATTCTTGTGATAATTCTTGTGAGTGAGTTTTATATTCATGGCCATGATTAGCTCAAATTAACCCACCATTTATCAAGAGGAAATAAACTACAAATTATCCCATCTCCATTCAGGTTACCCAATGGGTTATCTCACACTGGATTAGGGTAGAACCAAAAGAAGCAGGATCAGGCCATCCCCTTAATATGTGCCTCTCAATTATCCCAAGATCTTGGTTTAAAATATAATTTCAAACCTCTCCCAGGATTCCAATGGTGTGTATCACGAAGTTTGTCATCCTGTAAGCCTTCCTATGCTATGAAAGCACTTGTCATGGCCCATGGGGTGTAGAATTGGGAGCCACCATGTGGTTCCTATGGTCCATCTATGTGGTTCAAAAAGGTCTAAGATCCTCAAACTTTTTGGTGTATCACCAACTTTTCAATTTTTCCCTTAATTCATTATCCCTTTTCCTTGTTGATTCAACAAAGTAGAGTAGTCTTAGGAGTATAATTATTATTAGGTTTTACGCTAGGGGATCCAAACCTCTCTCGAGATTAAATCCAACATACATGTCACCCACAACCTCAGAGTGTTTCAATTTTATCAGTTCGAAGGGGATACATCACAGACTCCCCAAAGGGTGCATTAAGCTATGGAAATATGAAGTTAAATTCACAGTGGATCATTTTATAACAGAGGTCAAGGGTGAAGATTTCATCTCTGGAGAATTTCCACATATTCCATCAAGAGTAAGCTCTTCATTATCAGAAGCTTCTTAAACTTCGGATTGATAACTCCTCTCTTCTTATTCATTCTCTTTGTATAGTCTAATTATTTTTGGGGAATGTACTTTTGAATTTTCATCTTGTTCACTTAAGTGACATTTTAATTTTGCATTGTAAAAGTTATTTTTCATAAATAAGAAAAGAATTTATTTTTATTCCTATAGAAATATGAAAGGTCACAAGTGGTAGGAATATGAAAAGTCACTTGGGAGATATGAAGGGACATTTTGTAAGGATATGTTTTGGGATAGTTTCGCAATTGCAAAGGGTTATATTTTTTTCTCCTACTACTAAAAGAAAGAAACTACTTTTTTTCTATTTCCTTTTCTATGTTCTTCTATTTCCTAATTTCCAACCATGCAAGCTTTGCAATCTTGGACAAGAAAGAAATAAATTTATGTCTTTGAGGAATAAATCAATATAACTTTTTGTCTTTTAATTTTTAATCTTCTTGTTGGTTACACATTTTTTCTCTACCTATTGAATGCATACCTACTTTGGTTAATTTTTGTGAAATGTGTAAGTTCCTAGTAATAAACTTAACCCTCTCCCTATTTTCCCTATCTCCTCTTTACCTCTTATCAATAAAATTCCTTCATTATATTCCATACAAGAAATTTTCCACAAGTTTAATGGAGTACTCCTATGTGATCCCCATGCTAACAACCACTCATATATTTTATTATTTCATGCATTCAATAAATGGTATCCTCCCCATTTCTGAGAGGAGGGACCTAGTCCCTAAGCATTGATGGAAACCACCATTTTTTCCCATGATAAATTCTTTTTCTAAAATACTTTATCCCCCACAGTGGGGAACGTTTTACATGTGTGCACCCATATAACACCCATAAAAATTAGAAAACCATAAAATACCAAAAATATAATTTTTAATGTTTAAGAGCCTTGTTGTAATCCCATTGAAAAAGTTATATTATTTATTATTGCATTCTCATTTGACCTTCTATGTAAAACAAAAGGAAATAAGATACACTAGAGATGATTAAGTAAGTGGCCATGTTTATCCTATATTTAAAGAGAAACCACAAGAATATTTTAGAATTCTTATTATCCAGATAGAAATACAAGCTGGGTGAGAATGCTTCCCTTAATTTAACCCTATATTTCCTCTTGAATATCCTCCTAAAATCCTAGTTGCACCAACACTAGATGTTATTCTTCCCAAAGAAGAAGAAAAAGAGTAAATGGTTGCACATGTACAATGGGGACATAACATAAGAGGGTACCCTATTTATACATGTATATTTTCTTATAATTAGGTATGTGTCTATTGTACGTGTAGAATATACCCAGATGAATTCCTCCTCTTTTGATTCAAGTGAAAAAAACCATGTTGAGCACGTGGCTCAAAAAAATAGATATGTTCTCATGAAATAGATGTCCAAGAAGTTGTAGAAGAGTGTAAGATTCTGAAAATGTAGTCACCTTGAAGAACCTATACCTACAAAAAGGAAGGTTATGTGCATGGTGTTAACCATGATGTGTAATAAAATAAACAAATAAGAATAATAAAGACAATAAAAATAGTAATAATAAGATATGTATAAGAAACAAGTGCAACAATAATGAAGTAAGAGTCGATAATATGCTAACAGTGTCACATAAAAGGCATAGAGATACAAATATGGGACACCCATGGTGTTACAAGAAAATCAAGGTCCGTAGGCCTATAAACAATAACACAAAAAATAGGCATAGAGAAAAAAAACATGGGACACACATGGTGTCATAAGAAAAGAAAGGAATGTAGGCCATAAGCACTGAAACAAGATAGTAGTGACACACACAATTAGCAAGCTTGTATGAAAACTAAGAGTGTTAGAACATGATGAAATGACACAATGTTAGTCTTCTTAGCTCAAAAGATACATGATTTATTGTTTACATGTTATATACCACATTAATTCATGTGTGTAAATAAGAAAGAGAAATGTTATCTATCAAATACATAGTGGAAAACAAAATGTATAATGTAAAGTTACAACAACTCAAGCTAAGTGTACATGTCTTGAGTTTATATTTTTGCAAATATGTGATTTTTTTGTATTTTGAAACTATGTTAATTTTTTGTTATTTTTTGAAATTTGTAACTATGTAGAAAAAGGTGGAAAAGCAAAAAAATTATCTAATAAGAACCTCCTGAAGAGGTGAAAAAAATGTTAGGCAAGATGGATTCTCAAGCCTCAATTATGACTCAAGTGTAGGTGGTATAGTAGTAGGACTATTTTCCAAAGAATGTCTGGGAGAAGAAGTGGATGCATGTGTAGTGTGTGAAGTAGAAGACCATTGCGGAGGATTGGAAGAGATAATATGTTGAGACATACCATGGGCACTAGAATATTATTAAAAAACTATGGAGGGAGAATGTGCACTAGAGGATTGAATTGGGATTCTATGGGAGTGAGAAATGTGAAAAATAGTGTGTGAAACCAAAGGTGTATCAAGAGACCTAGGAAAGCTAGAGCCATGAGAGACATTTTGTGTAGCCAAATTCCTATCGGGAGACCTAGGAGGACTAGAATGACTAGATATAGTGTGAAAAACCATGAGACTAGGAAAGAACCTAGGATTATTAGAGATATGAGGGACATTGTGTAAAGTCAAATACCTCTCTGTATATGCATTAGGGGTACAAATAAGAGTTTTAGATTAATGACTACGTAAAATAGGAGAAGGATCTTTAAATGGAACACCTATAATTGTGACAACCAGCAGATGATGAATGGAATATCCATAAGAGCATGTTTCAAAGGTGTAATTCCCCACTCCTTACACCTTGTAAATGAGGTTATGGGCCCCGTTAACGCATTTTTTCAGTTAGGTGTGATCTTACCACGTCAAACCTCTCAAATTATCGAGGGTGTCAAATATTATATGTGGATATCGCCAAGTCTTATGCAAGGTTAAGTTTACCTTTCTAGGCACCAATTTCCATCTTGGTCATCATATATTTTTGCCATCAAATTTGAGCCTAGATCTCACCTTGTATCAAAAGTACAAAGTAATAATAATATTAACGTTAGATGCAAGGGGTATGTTTTTTTGAGATTTAAGATGATTTATTTTGAAATTTATTATCTGGAAACTTGAAGCTATCTCTATCCATATCAATTAGGAACTCAATTTCAATCTTCAATCACTGATGAAATCAAACCAAACTTTTGAGCACTTCAGCCCTAGTGGCGTTGCGAAAGAGTCATATTAAAATTTGATCTTTTACAATAATATTATTAATATATGTTAAATGATCAAGAAGTTGAAATGGATCTCGAAATAAATGTAAGTAAAATAAAACATTAAAATGATAAATAAATAAAGGAATAGAATAATTACTTTAAAATATTTTTGAAAAAATGGGGTAAATGTGCTGGTGGAAAGTGGGTGGAGTAGGCAGTGGTAATGAAGTTTCTTGGGTGATGGTGGTGTACAAGAGTTTGGTGTATGGGAGAAGGTGAGATCGTTATCATATATTTTATGGTACATAATGTATGGACATCCTCACACATCCTTATTGTTGTTTCACAAAATGCAACAAATAGGTTTTTATCCCAATCAGTTTAATCTTTTCAGTGTCTTCCCAACTTGTGCATACAGATTTTGGGCATGACATGGACATCCATAAAAGTGTTGGGGAGAATATTTTCCATATGTTATGTTTGTAAGTGCATGGGTATACATGTATGGAAAATTTGGAAGTATTGACCATGGGAATGAACTATTTTACAAAATGCCTTGAAGAATTGTGTATCCTTAAATACAATGGTTGCAAGATACACATAAAAAAATTGTTGAAAAGGCTTAATTTGATCTCAATAAAATAAATTTGGTAGGTGTAGTGCCAAATTCCTTAACCTTTGTTTGTGACATGTGTGCATACATCCATTCAAACATAGTGGATGACATTGGCATTGTATGATTTTTTTAATTTCTATCATTGTAATTTGAGACCATACAAAGCGTGTGGATTGTTGACAAAAAACATGAAATAAATGCATTCTCATGGACACATACAATGGGTGTAGACACTAAATCAAGCACTTTGGGTACATTTCTAGGTCCTAGTCACATACTATTATTCATACAATTCCTGAGTAAGAAAATTAGCAATTGACAACTATCTTTGGCTTTTGTCTAAGTTTCATATCTTCTTTCTAGCCTCTTACACCCTACAGCCCAGTCGATACTTTACTGTTTAACTTTTTATGACTCTGGACACCACTTCCTATCCAAAACGCCAGCACCTAGGTTCCCTCATCCCCTCTGGGTACCCCTTACCTATCTTTACTTTACTTTCTCCTTTTGGGAATATTTTATCTTTTGAGAATCTTGTTTTCTTATGGGTCATCCTTCCAGTTGTTAATTTTAAAAGGACACCAAGGGAATCATATAAACATAAATATATGTGACCATAATAAAGGATCAAGCTCTAATCATCTATTATCATCACCTAATGGTGCATCCAAAGGCATTTTAAGAGCATCAAAGAATCCATCTAGTACTCATTCAAGGGACAAGGGACTACATTTTCTTCATAAACACATAAGAGGGGAAGTTGATTTTATTATCCACTCACCTACCTACATTGCTACATGTAGCTCTTGATCACTATCAAGTGCATCTTACACAAGATCCACCTAGGGAATGATTCTACACACACACACATAGAACTACATGGAATTTGAAAAGTAGTTTAGCACTTGGTTGTAAGCTCACTCTTTTAGGTGACCAGAGGGGTCAGTCTGACTCCCCATTTACATATTTTTATTTTTTATTATTTGATGTGTTTTGGGGTTTTGCAGGAGATCCTTTGTTTTGCAGGATACAAGTGAAATTTGCATACATAGTGTGACATACACACGACAAACATCAACATTGGTATGACACAAGAAGAATCAATTTCTAACCATTTTTGCAGTCACAAGAACCTTAGTAGAGCTGTCCAACACCTAAGTTCCCCTGACCTAGCTAAGGCACCTGTACATACCCAAAATTGTAGGGTACTGCACCATCAGAACAATGTAACACGTGCCCCAATGATGATACAAGTCTCCTCCCAAGGTGTTTAGGATCCAGAAAAGCTCCCCAAGTATGCGTTAACATCTCGCATTCCCTGCTTAACCCCTGCGTGCTTTGTTTTTCTTGTTTTCCCTCTTTTCTTTTCATTTTTCTCTTCAGTTACGAAACTACCATCCTAATTGGGTGGCGGTCTTGTGACCTCCATTCAGACAGGGCGGTGGTCCTATAACCGCCGCCCTGCTCAGGGCAGCGGTCCTTCACAAGTTTTCTAAAATTCTCTTTTAACATGACTCACGTAAAAATTTCAATGTTTACCAGCTTTTTTTCACTGCCTTTGGCTTGCATTAGTGATTCTAGTTCCCTGGAATAGTGTTTTGGCATTGTTTATGGTTTAAGAGATCAATTTGGTTTTTACCTTTGGGTAAATGGAAATTCTATAAATAGTTTGCTTGTGCTCAAGCAAATGGCCCCTCAAATTTTCCTCTGAATTTCTGATTTCAATAGCTTAGCCTTTCATTCTTGTTTAGAATTCATAGTTTCATTTCTTAGATGCATAGTTAGCATTGTTTAGATGTCAAAATGCCACATATCCATCTTGTGCAAGTGCTGTCATTACTACATGCAATCCATTAAGGTAGAAAAATTTAATTTTTAGTAGGAAGCCATTAAAGTTACAGGTTTTGCTCGTCAAACAGGATAGTTTTAGGTTCTATACATTTTATGTTGCATGACTTGCAATAAATCTCGCTAGGAATTACATAGGCCAAGCTCTGTACTCTTATGCTATCCCTCTCCTACTTGCATTATATTTAGTATGTATCCTAAAGTTTCCTTTATTCCAATATCTACTTTTGTTGATGCTAGCATTACACACTTTTCTAGATCCACGTGAGCACGAAGGAACAAGGAGATCACACTAAGGGGACAAAACCACACACACCATCAAATTTTCCACTATTATGCAAAATCCAGGTTCAAGCTTTCAAAATTCTAGTTAAAACATATCAAATAAAGTAGTCAATCATTTCATTTCAGCTAGTTTCACTTTTGATATTGCCAAGGAAGCTGTGAGGATTGATAGTTTCTGAGAAACTATGATTCATTCCTCACTTCTGAGGTAGGATCAAGAGTCTTTCAAATAGAGTAGATCAGTTATCAGGTTATTTAGAATAGATCTATAAACTACAAAGACAAGTAGCTATACTCGGTTGCTTTGTTTATTTTAATTGCATTATTAGTTTATTTGTCAATTTTAGATACATCAGATAATTTTTCTTTAAATTTTGTTTAGTATTTTATCCATAAACTATCATATTTACGAATATACATAGACATATCTTTCACAGTTAAATTATTCTGTCATTAGTTAGATTTGTATAATTTCCTTTTATATGACAATCACGGGACCTAGGGAACCCAGCGAATACATATTCAAGCCAATCATGCCTCAACCCAATCTAGTCACAGTAATAACCGACATAGATCAGAATCTTAGAATCCAAGTCTTCCAAACAACAACAAATTTGCAACAAATTAGCTCACAGTTGAGCGGGTTAAACATAGAAGACGACCAAGTGCATACGTTTTGGTCAAATCAGCCAAACCACAGATTATCCTAGATAAATATACGCGTTACTATAGAAGGGATTGAAAGAGAGAAAACGTTCGGTTGTGATCCTTTGGTCCCACAGCCAGATGCAAGAGATACTCTCACAGACATAGATACTAGCTTAAGAATTCAGGTTGCACGAAAATCTGTGAGATACTCTGAGAAGATCGCACAACTATTGATTCTGAATATAGAGGCCGAGAAAGCATATGACTATTGGGTATTAGGGATTAGGGACTGATTCCGCACATGACCATAGCAGGTCTGCAACAACCACGAGTATATGGTTGCGACCCACAAATCCCACAACCCAATGAATCCACAGGTAAATCAAACGTAGATGTTGGCTTACGCACATTAGTATTTAGATCTACTCCACTTCCACCTATCATCAACGAACAATTATCCTTGTTAAACGTAGCAACTAATAAAGGTAAGGAGTTCTGGACTAGACCAGAAAATCACCCGTAGAGTCCACCATACCCATCATCCACCCTATGACCCTATCTATAGGCATACACGAAACTATCCCAGGTAATTTTCCACGTATCCCACAACCCATAGACCGAATCATGCCAGAGCTCGATATTGATTGGAGCCTTCGAGCAGTCATCCTTGCCGATCAGGCTATCATGCCAGTTCAAGTTAGGAGGGCCTTCTTTTCCTTAGATTTTCATTTTCCACTAGTGCGCGTCGAAGACATAAGATTTCCTAACTAGTTTGTCTACATCCCACACGTATTCCATCCCCACCGGCTATCTCGGCATGACCTCGGGAGGTCAGGTGTGAGGAAGAGTTACTTGTAGATTCCCACGCTTGCTTGTCACTTTTTCATCATATAGCACCCCAGTACAGGTTATTCCAATGGTTCTTTAAATTTTTTAGTGTGGTTGTAACAATTCCTTCTTCATGTTCAAAATTTTTCCAGTCTAACATACTTCGAGATAAATTATGAAATCAGATAATTCTTCTATTCCCTCTCTTCCACCTAAGGTTTCATATTTATTATCTTATTTTCTTATGTCATCTATATTCTATAAATTTCATATTATATTTTACATATGTTACTCTGTAATTAGGGTTAACACAAAACCTTATTTTTGTTAAATAATTTGGTGAAATCATCTCTTTCGAACACTCTAGGATCCTCATTTTTCTCATTCAATGTAGTCTTCTTTCATGGATTTTAAAGCTCCTCAAGTCCCCTTATATCAATTACTTCAAATGTACCCATCTTATAAACATTCTCTCCAAAACTTTGTACACTCTATCTACCTCCCTCTTGATACACCACTTAATAATGTCAATGTTATCATTGATCATCTTTTTGATGAATCTCTAGGTCTTAATTCAATAAATCTATTTAAAAATCCATTCAAGATTTACATTATTTATTTCAAGATAAATTTTAGGCTATGGAATCCATGATTACATCTCTTAAATCTGAAATCCAACATCTTCAGGACACTTGTTAGGATCACACTAGTTGCTATTCTCATCCTCATTCTATGTTTTCTACATGTTCTTATATCAGTGAACCCCATGTCCTACCGCTCCCTGTGCCTCTAAATTTTGATCTCAATACTAAGAAACATGATATTCTTCAATAACTCCTCAATCATCAATTGATCTTGTCGTCTACACATTTATATCCTCCTTATCATCAAGAAAATTATCAAGGTCATCCATATAACAATTATCATTGAATCAATGGACATAATGACAATTGATTTCTATGATCTTAAGTGACACATTTACCACCTTATACATTATGGTCTCATTTTATTTTCTACACAAAATTCTCCTACATGTTTATCTCCAATTTCTACATCTCATTGGGTTTTTTTAATCTGATTCATCAATGTCTAATGAGCATCATGTCATTAGTTATAATTTTCCTTCTTTGGTCACTAAAGCACGACCTATGCAACCCAATCCAACTAAGAAATCACCTCTCAAAATTAGTTTAACTCCTCCTCCACTCAAGTATTATACGATACTACCAAGTGCAACTAAGAAATTACCTCCCAAAATTATTCCACCCTCTTCTCTTATCAAGTCTTCTGCATTGTCATTAGTTCTACATAAGCTACAACAAATCATTTTTTTAAAAAAAACTACTCCTTATATTGATGGCCAAGACACATTTCAAACTCCGCTACCATGGCATGATCATTTTATTACCTATGCCTACCATTGTGTTGGATCTCTATCTTATCATGACATATATAATTATCTCCCACAATGGCATGGTATCTATTGTGTCACCACGTATATCTCCATCATTGACACAGTTGAGGGCATCACACTTATTCTTCCCCCCTCTTAGCATTATCAAGTGTCTCGCATTTATGCTATCAAGCTCTACTTTTCATGTTTAGTATTTCCAATTCATTTAACACACATTGATACACATAAATTATATCATCGCTACCCTATGACGCACTCTCATACTAAATTTCATACTTAACTGTTGAGGGAATACTATATCCATGAACCTCACATCATACACATGACACATTTCACATAGCACATTTACGACACATATTTTCTACCATCATAGTCTAGCGCATCACACTACCCTATGATGCACTCTAGTTCCATGGTTCATACTCAATTGTTGAGTATATAAATCTAAAATGAAGCCCACCTCACTCACACTCTCTACACTCTATGATTCATGATCATATCTTTCTAGAAAACATATTCAAACCATTTGCTGATGACACACTTTTGTTGTATGGTTCATTCTTTACTACTGAGGGGTATTTTATAAATGAACCTCCTCTCATACTTACTCACATTTAATCTAGGGGCATGGTGCTTCTTTAACATTCAATTTTCATTCCAATCCATTCACACTCATAGTATACTACATATCTTGGTTGCAATTATTCTTGTTTGCTTATACTCACATGTTACACTTTGCTTACTATGTTAGCCCGATATCGAGTATGCCATTATCTTTTCTATATACAAATGCATGTTCACTTATTCACTATTTGTGAATTCATACTTTCTAAATATGTTTACATGCAACATGGATGTTTGGCATTGTACCTCTTACCAATCCCACCGAGGCTCCTGCGGCATATTTTTTCATACGCACTACACGTGCTATTGTTTTTATTCTATACTACTTCACATTCTTACTATCACACTACTCTATCGATACATAAATGTCTTGACATATAGTTTATCTTTATAACATGATGATGGGTGCTTCATGTGCAACATTTTCTTTGCAAAAACTATTTACCATGATGGTTGTATGCCACTTTGCTTGGTATTATTTTTCATTGTTTTCCATTGTATTCCATTATTTAAGGTCTTTTCCATATGTCTTGTTTGTTCATTACTTGTATTATTTTGGTCACTTTGGCCTTGATTGTCTTGCAATATTGTGAGTGATGTCCTAAGTTTGAAACCCTGTTTTCGCAATCTACATTGTCTTATTTCTTGTTATCTTACAAATTACTTTCTATATGTATATTTTTCTTGATTGCACTAACACATGTTTATAGCCACCTTGTTTGTATGTGCCTTGGTTTCTACCATACACATTCCCTTCCCGTGGAAGCTATCAATTTCATATCAACGTCTGGACATCTTCTTTGGGCCACATCCTCCTAGAGATGTCACATGCACCCTAAATGGGGGGGGCATACTTTGGGTGAATCATTCACCCCAATATAGCAGCATAGATATACTAAATAGTATAGTCCATTCATAGGAAAAAAACAAAGACATAGACATAGAATGGCCCATAATTTGACTTGGGTAATCAATATAGCATAGGTGGCAGCACCCAAATATAGACATGAGCACCTAGGTGTTCCTAACCCATCTTGGGTGCCTATGACTAGGGGTAGTTATAGAATTTTTCTTAGACTAGAGAATTTTTTAGCATGTCAAAGAGTAGTTTCACAATATAGGCACATTCCCCTAGCAATCAAAATGCATTCTATATTTTTTTCTTCTCTTTCTACTTGGATTAAATTGGATTGAACTTGATCGAGCTAGAATAAATTAGGATCGCACCATCTGCAGTGGTGTATAAACTTTAAGAAGTAATTAGGGATGGAGAACAACACGAGACATTTATCTAAAAAAATTCTTCTATTGTGGTGTGAGATCACCTAAAAAATTCCCACTTAACATGCAATCACCCATAAAACTCATTATTGGCATGAGATCACCAAAAAAAATCACTCCTATATAGTGTTTCAGGACACTTTCTATCATTTTCACTTGTCACATATCCCTTTTCACATTTTTACATACTCTTACATACTTGGATCAAATTTTTCATTTAAATGAATTTGACTACTCTTTTTCTCTTATTTTTTGCAAGTCCTTCCTTATAAGAAGCATCAGTCTCAAAAATAACACAAGCATGACAAGAAAAAAAAGGTACAACATGGTACACACATTACGATTTTCACCCCCAGGGTCACTTCCTCTTTCCTAGCTTATCTTCCATGCTTTATTTTTATCATTCCACGCCTTTTCCTGTCTCCTTGATATGCTTTTTCCATTTATCTAAATGGTTATCGGGTACGTATATCTTATCTACTTTATGTTATCGAGTATTCACTCAACAACATAAAGTGGGAGTAAATGTAGACACTAAATCACACACTTTGGGTACATTTCTAGGTCCTAGTCACATACTATTATTCATATGATTCCTAAGTGAGAGAACTAAAAATTGACAGCTATCTTTGGCCTTTTGTATGTGTTACATGTCTTCTTTCTAGCCTCTTACACCCTACAACCCAATCGATACTTTATTGTTTCATATTTTTTTACGCTAGACACCAGTACCCAAGAAAGACACTAGCGCACAGGTGTCGTCATCCTCTTCTGGAACCTTTGACCTCTCTTTAATTTGTTCTCTCCTTTTGGGAATTTTTTTTATCTATAGGGAATTTTTTTTCTTATAGGTCAGTCTTCCAATTGTTAATTGTGAAATTAAACCAAGGGAATCATATAAATATAAAGGTATGTGACCATAATAAAGGTGAATGTTCTTAGCATTTATTATCATCTCTCAAGGGTGCATCTAAAGGCATTCTAAGAGCATCAAAGCATCCATCTAGCACTCATTCAAGGGACAAGGGACTGCATTTTCTACATACACACATAGGAGGGGAATTTTATTTTTCTATCCACACATCTATCTACATTGTTACATCTATCTATTTCTCACTATCAAGTGCATCTTGCACAAGAGTCGCCAAGGGCTTGATTCTACACACATGCACATAGAACTACATGGAGTCTGAAATGTAGCACATTGCTCACTTGTAAGATCACTCTGTCAGGTGACCACCAGGGTCAGTCTGAATCCCCATTTTCATATTTTTCTCTTTAGGATTTGATGTTTTTTGGGGTTTTGCAAGAGATAATTTTTTTACAAGTTACATGTGAATTCTGTGAAAAAATCATTTTTGGACCATTTTCAAAGTCACATGCACCTAGCAAATGTCTCTAGTTCCTAGGAATCCCTGACCTATCCCTGACACCCTATTCTAGATTATTCCAATAGTTCTTTAATTTTATGAGTGTGGTTGCAATAGTTTCTTCATCCTATTCAATAGTCTTCCATCTTGACATACTTTGGGATAAATTACAAAATTAGTTAAGTCTTTTATTCTCTCTCTCTTCCACCTATGGTTTCATATTTATTATCGTATTTTCCCATGTCATCTATGTTCTATAAGTTGCATATTATAGTTTACATTTGTTACTATGCAATTATGGTTTATACAAAAAAAAATTGTTAAATCAGTGGGTACATGAATAGTTTCAAAAAATGCCTTGAAGAAAGGTAGTTTCATATAATTTCATGGTTGTTGTATACATACAAAAGGATTTATTTAAAATGATTTAAAAAATTTCAAGAAAATTTCATTTTGTAGGTATAAGATGACCCGCTACAATATTTGTTAGCATCCTCCCAATCCATGTTAGAATGAGGTCTCTAGAGTGGTAGAAGGAAACAATACTATTTGATAAATTCCTTAACAAGATGTGGTCACGTGGAGTGTGATGATTATAGGATATGGGAAGTCCATCCAAGCATAAGGATAGAAGAACATTTTCATATGTTTTAGTTGCTAATACTCTGGTAGATATGTATGTACAATGTGAACACACACAAAAGGTGTGGAGTTCTTGGAAAATTCATGGTCAAATATAAAAAAAGCATCTTCTTATGAAATTTCATGACTCTAAGTTATGCATAAATGGATTTTTGGAAATACTATATGTACATCAAATCGAATGCCATTAGAAGTCCCAAAATCAAATCCTACATCCTTTTGAGAGAATTTTATTACCTATGTGAAAATAAAGGCTTTGTGATGAGATATGTTTGTAAATGGGAAAATTTTGGATGCACGAGAACTATTTTTTGAAATACTTGAATAGAATGTGAGCTATCAATTGTCTGTGATGGTTGGGTATGCCAAAAGGATTTTATTTTTTCAATAAAATGTAATTGAAAAGTGTGTAAACCTTTTAGAGTCATGTTCCATGCTTTTTTTTTTGTAGGTATGGTTATCTTCCTCCATCTTCCTGACATCAATGTTTCTAAGTTTCCTTTCCTATGGTTATCAAAAATTAAACCATTGATGAATATGATTAAGTGAATTTTAACAATCCATAACACTGACAATTAAAATTTCCCCTTTTCCATGCAACTAGAAGGAATATTTTTGAGTGCAAACATTGTTCATGTTTTACCTCCTTAGATTTATAGATAGCTTTGACAAAAATAATAGATAACAAAGATCACCAAAATGTTGAGTCAAACTTTTTTTCTAGATTAAAACTACCATTTTTTTACCTTGCAAAAGTTAGTAAAAAGATGAGTTTCCATGATGCACAAACACCTCTCCAAACCTAAAAAAAAGTAAAATCAATATTTGACTATGTTCCATGTCACGTGGAATTTTATATTGAACCTTAAAATGACTTCAAATGTATGTTTGTGCATTTGTTGTCACCTCTCTGGGAGTTTTGTTGACCCTTTTTGTAGATTTGGGTTGTTACAGAAAGTTAAACGTTTGGTTTAGTTTTGGCTTACCATTTAGGCCCTTAGTAGAGAAATGGATTTTAGCCTCTGCATACCTCTAGTATTTACTCATAACAATCACTAAAAACCCTTAGTTATGATAGAATCACTTTACAAAAAACCTACAACTAGGTTTTATAGGCCTTCGGTTGTTGGGTGACAAGGTCAATCTGGCGCATTTACAATTGGTAGCTTTGGAGAGGTAGTCATCATTTGAATCCTAATCACTATATTTGAGTTCCCTAAACTCTAAGGGTTTCCTTGTATATAAGAGAGTGTATAGGATTTTTCACATTGTGTGTTTGACCATCAGAAATTAGTTTCTAAATGTAGTTTCATATCCCTTGGGATAATTTGGATGTTTTTCCAAACTTGTAGTAAAATGTGAGACCCTCATCAAGTCAAATAACCAACAAGAAAAATTTTATACACTAATATATGACTATATGGAACTCCCTTTTTTTGCTTTTTTCATAAAATTGATTGTGAAAAAATGGTGTTTTTCTCTCTCCTATCTCTCTCTCCCTCTATGTTTGAAATGAAATGAAATGAAATATGTATCTTTAACTCTCTCTCTTTTTGTGTGCTAAGTGTTTTAATCATGTGAATGGAAAAACATGAAATTGTGAATTGTGCTAGATTGTAGGTATATGTCATGCTAACATTTGTGTTGACCATGTGGTGGTTGCAGGTAATAGGAAAAGGATAAAGTGAAGTATCACTTATGTTTTTGTAATAACATTTTATCTTGAAAATAGTGTAATTATATAGGATATATCAATGATATTGTTATAAATATAAATATTATTTAGTGTTTTCTATTATGAATACAATATTGTTAGCAAATTGGGAAAGTGTAATATTTTCTTACTTAGTTGTACTTATATATGTTGACTAACTTCATACTTAGTCATAATTTTGTATGTTCAAATAAGTAAAATAAGTTGATTATCATGTTGGTATGGAAACTGATGTAAGAGAATCCTATGTATAACATCTAAATCATTATAGGAGGATGAATTTGAAATATTGTTATTTAAAATTGTTAGTAAATGGAATATTTTACCTATTTTCTAATGATGTGTTGACCATGGAAATATTTTAGTCTTCAAATAAAAATAACAACTTGTATTTGTGTGTTTCCGTTTTGGGTGGAAAATGACAATAAAACTTATAGTATGAAATAATAACCCTTGTTGTATGGAATGGTCACCTTGATCTTACCCTTGTGCCCTTGTTTCCATAGTGGGACCAAACACCTTAGTCAAATTTTAACCATGTCATTACCCATTTTTATATTGATATCCAGTTCTATCATACACCAAAAAATTAGTCTTACTTGTGTTTCCTTAACCGTCTTGTACAAGGTGAACATTGAACCTTTCCAATTCTTAACACATGACTCTTGGAAATGTCCCTCATGACCAATTTTCATTTTTAAACTAAGGAACTAAAATATTTTCTAGTGGTGTCAAATTCACTTTGTGAAAGAACCATTTTGTGGCATTTCTAAGTCTTAAGGATAGAGGTCTTACCTTGGTAGGTAATAGCGGAATATCTCAAACTCTTATGAAGTTTTTGTAAGATAAGGATGTATGAACACTATCTTTTATTTATAGTATGGGGTAGAAATATTTTTTGTTAATGGAGATATATCAAACCTATGACCAATTCAGAAGTTTAATTATGCTCGAAACTTGTAATTTAACTCGTAGTTATTGATATTAAATTATTAAGATGATGGATAAGAGTAAAGTGAAATTTAATACTCGTCCATTTAACTCAATGCAATCCCTCATAATGTTAACATGAGTGAAATGAACTATTTCATGTTTAAAATTACTTTTGAAAACAAGAAATTATAATCGGGGTGATTGGATTGTGAATCATATACATATCACGAGTGATGCAAACTAAATAGTTAAATTACATAATTAGTTGTAATAAATTTAAATTGAATAGAGTGTACCCTTAGTGTTTAAAAAATATAATGAAAAAGGAACATGGGAATATATCCACTCTTATACCTAATAGTCCCTCTTTTGTACTTCATGTGAATTTCCCTTTTTGCAATGAAGGTAAAATACAATACCAGGTAAATTTTCTCTTGAGAAATGAATCCTTAACTTAAGAACAAGTATAAGTAGACTCATGTGTGTTTAAAAAATTCATATTATCAATTGATTTATATAAATTAATTTCAATAAGAGAAATGAACCAAATTAAATGGCACCATTTTAAGTTTAATTTTAAATGAAATAAAGGAAATGTAGTCTAGAAAAAAGGAGAACGTATGTTTACATGTTGAGTGTTATTCAAATATTTAAGGTTAAATAATGGCATATGATTGTAATAAATATATAACCATGAAAATTTTATCTTTTGGAAGGTTCCTATCCATGAGTTTATATTGTGGTTGGGTTGTTTCTTTGTACTTATTTATTTGGAAAATTGTGACATTTATGTGCATTTTTTGTTATCATTTGGTATGTTTTCTTCTTATTGGGTTGAGGTTTCATCATTTAATATTGGAGCAATAAGGTGTTACTTGTGAAGGGATGAATAAGGGGAAGTGTGTGTGTTTCTTTTGGAGGAAACAAAGGAATTTGTGGCTAGTCTTAGTGTAGGGATAAGTGCTTGTTATAATGGAGGGATAATGGGCATGTCAAATTTAATGTGGTGTGTTTACTTTAGAGGAACCAAAGGATACTTAGGATCCCTTCTTGGAGTGATAAGGGGTAGTTGCAATGATTACATATCCACATTGTAATCCTCATAGGTAGGCTTAGTAATGTGTGTTGTCTTTACTTGTTATGTCGGTAACTTTCTCATCATGTTGTATATGTGGGTCCATGTTGGTGTAAATGTTTCATGTGATGTTGATTTATTCTTGTGATCCTAAGTGGTTTCGTAAAGTAAAACAAGTTATGAAACAAAAAAAACCTCTTGGTTTATTTTGTCTTGTGTTTTAGTCCTACATGTGTGTGTGTTGCATAAGGGATGTATGGCGGGAAAAAAATGTGTCTAAACAACATGCAATATCATCATTCAATCAACTATGGTATCAAGGAAATGAGTAAGAGACACACCAAGATCAGAACACAATGGATAGAATTAAAGGGGGTAAAAAGACCTCCAAGATTGCATATCCAAAGGGAAGTAGCCTTTACACTAAGAAAACCTAAGGTTTCCAAGGTCCTAGGTCGAAGAATAGGAAGGAACATTATTGAGGTATCGACACTATGGGGCATGATGATAAGCATGTAAATTCTATCTTAACCAAAGTAAAACATGTAACATGAAATAAAGAACTAGATACAATATTATAATCTAACACGTGCATAAAATACTAAGATAACATAAAGTAACAAACAAATATAGGAGACTACTCTATAGAAAATGACAAATCGGGTTAGATACTTACCTATTGGGGGAGGGTCATTGATGCATCTATTTCGCAAAGGACCATACTCAAAGAGAGAATAGATATCTGGTGAAGGGGAAACAATCCAATCCTAGCTCACTATAGGTGACACAAAATTGCAAGCAAACCAATCGAATCAAGAAGAATCTCCAATCTAAGATTGAAGATGAAAGAAATTGAAGAGTTGAGTGAGAATATTCAAGTTGGCACAAGAGATTAGAGATAATGATAAGTTCCTATGAAAATTTTGCTATTTTTTATGTGGTAAAGATGTATTTTTTGAATTTATACCAATGCCAGCACTTGCGGGAAAAGGCATTTGCCAGGGATTTGAAATAGCACCTACGTAATTTCCCATGGGTGATGACATCGGATAGGAAGGGGAAATGAGAAATGGGTATGTGTAACGTGCCATGATGGACAAAGAAATGCAAGACATAAATAATATGGCCCTGAACATGCAAGGTGTTAGAGGAATGTAAATAAAAACAAGAACACAATAGAAAAAAACATGGATAAAATAGGACCAAAAGTTATTCTCTCTCCATGTATCATCCCTAACCCAATAGCTACCTGAATAACCACACCCCTATCCTAGAATGATCCCCTTAAGGCACTCATTCCTATAAATAGATGCATTAACAACCTATTACATAAAAAGAGAAATTGATAGTAACATGTATGAAAATATAAAGCATAAAAATTAGGTGTATACATTTGCCCCAATTGTTGATTACCACATTTCACAATAGAGAAACATGGGGTAGTCAGTGGAAATAATAATAAATAACAGCAAAAATGAATGTAGATTCTTAAATTAAATAAAGGACTAGCTAAAATGAAATATACACACCACTGCGTACTTGATAGTGTCAGTCTTCCTACCACATATGGGTGTAATCCATGTTGTTAGAACCTTAGAGAAGCACATCTGAAAAGAAACACTAGAGGATTGTTAGTAAAATAATACATAAATCACCTAGCTAGGGGGCCATGGGATGGATGTCGTGGATTAGGAAACTAGAGATATAGGGTAGAAAAATGTGATTTTTGGCAAGAGAGATGAACAATGCTTATAATATGTCAAAAGGATCGGGAGAAGATCATGATCTTAATTCAATTGAAGGTGGATTTTTTAGAGATTAGGAACTAAAATGGCAGGTTTTAAATATTGAGACTGATTGTGAAAGATTTTAATATGAATAGAAGGTTTATATAGGATTTTTAAGTGTATTTTCTTGTTACTATTTCTATAATTAAGAGAACTTGTAACATTCCCAATTTAGTACATTAGAAAAATAAAAATAAAAATTTGATAAGTGCTTCCTAGTTCTAAATACATAATTTAGAACTCACAGATCAAAACAATCATTCTTATAACAGATAACCATATGCAGCTGTAATGACTCGGTGTACCACCGATCTATTCATGGGTATCATAGAGTTGGCGTTTTTATTTTAACACCACACTCTTGCGATTCTCTTCCCTAAACTAGGATTTCAGAATGCTCTGTCCAAAAAACCTATCTGAATAATTGTTACCATTATTCATCGGCATCACGTCCCTTAGACTAGGTGACATAGGACAACGCAATCAGTAGCTTGCGATACTTTGGCCAAAGATTTGAAACATACTATTTATGTCTCGTATTCCTTGACGGCATACTTGTCAATCTGGAATACGTCCTTCACCCCACTCTGATGATATATAGAATGTCTTACAATGACTTCCGTCAGCCTCCCCTATCCCAAGTCATTCACTCAGGAACAGATTAATAACATGTCAACGTTATAAGGATGCTCTCGAGGACTAGGGATAAGCTGAAATACTGGGTCAACCCTAGTTAACCCTGTGTGTCAAGATACCCTGAGTTTTCAAGGGCAGCCTCATAACATGGCCATGTTCCTAACCAGATCCAGAGTAAAAACTTGTTCGAGTTTAAGGTGTAAATCTTAATGATCAATGCAAAGGGTGTCTCCATAAGTCACCTGCATTGTTGTATCCTCGAGAAGATCCTAATCTTCTCGAAGGTACAACCCTGCAGTTGACATGTGCCGACATCCTACAAAACCACCTCAGAAAGATCTACTTAACTTAAGGTGTTACTTACGTTGAGTTGAAATTATACTTTAAGACTCTCCTTTCTGGTAGTCTTTTCCCAACCCCTGGGTTCCTCACCTTTGATTTTCCCTACTTATTTAAGATCCATTTCACAGAGAGGAGTTTAATAAGATTTGAGATCTCGTCAAGGAGTTCATTGATTCACATTAATCTTAATCAACGAAATTGGCAGTAGCCCTAAGTCCTCTCATAAGGATGCTAACTATACCCCTATAAATTTATATCAGTTCTCAAAACTGATATATATATCTTACTTATTGTTATTAAGGTATAACGATTTAAAATCATCAGTTGTCTTGACTTAGATCATGGATAGGGAGTATTAGATTACCCTTCCTATTTCAGCTACCTATAAAGGTGTAGTTTAACCTTAACTCCCTGTAAATAGTGGACTAATTTTTACAATTTAGCAATATTCAAAACATAAAAGAATTACTAATCATTCACGAAGTATTCAGTCACATAATCTTTACAAGGCCTACTTAGAGAATCCAAATAACTCTAAGGTATAAAATAATAAAAATGCACTTTAAAATCAATCAAACTTGAGAAGATCAATTCCATCAATTAAAAATACAGCCACATAAAACATCTTTTTCCCTTTTCATTTATTTCCAATTCATACAATTACACCCTTTGCACTTTGGCATATTGGATACAATACTCAACAACAAAAGAACAACTTTCTTACTATAGTACAATCAGAGATATCAAATAGAAATTCATCATAAACCAGATTAAACAATCTGAACATCATATCAGATCTGTGTGCCTTTATTATTTACAATGTCCATCTGCAAAATTGTTAGCACAGGTCAGTTCTGTGAACTGAGCATGATAAGCACTAATTATTAAAACAATTGCATTCTACCAATTGCTCTCATTAAACAACCTATTTAAATTAAATCATTTCTTCAAATCCTTAAACATAATTCAGGCTATTCATATTTCTATAATTCTAACATGACTTTTAACGCATGTCTCGTATTATAGTTGCCAACTAATCCTAAATACCTTTCATATGATTCATCATATATGTTAGAGACTAAGAACAAATGAATACAACCATCCTAAGGACATCAATACTCCAACAAGTATGCTTTTAACAATTCCACAAAGGCAGTTTATAACATTCAACAAGCTCAACTGACAGAATTCCTTTATAATCACACATTATTTCAATGGTATTGACAAATATACCTACTTATACTGCAACACAATTTTTACCAGTCTCTCCATACAATTTAACGGTCTATTCTTGTTTTCTCTCGTACCGTAGAGTTCACGTAAGGATACAAAGAAGAAAGCACTCAAAGTTTCTAGACAAGGAGAGAATATTTTCTTTTCCTACAGTTATATATATCAACATGTACTTTACAGCTTAGGAGAAGGAAACAGAGGCAATCATATTCCCATTCCAATCATGTTCAGGACTGTACCGACTCCTCAAGAATAACGCAATTACATTATACGCATGCGACTAAATCAGTCGAGATCACAAGAAGAAACTACAGTTTCATCAAAATTCAATATAAAATCACCGGTAGCTATTTAAGCAATACAAGAGTTCTTGCGACCCCAGTAACAATCAATAAAACTACCAAATTAGACTCTACAATTCTTTTCATAACATTTTTCAAACATGAAATTACCCAATGCCATCGCCTGACATGGCACAGCTAGGAACTCATTATCTCAGTCAAACCAGAGACTAGATAACATCATAAACAGAAGACGTATCCATATGCAAACACAACTAAAATTTCAACTAAGTCGAACTACATACATACACAACAAACATTCAACTGAGTCGGTTTCATATGTATACACAACAACATTTTAACTGAGTCTAATCCCTACAAATAAATAACAAGGACTTCACAGAAAACAAATTCAAGAAAAATAATCATAGCAAGGACTTCACAGAAGTCACCTCCATATCATAAGCTCAGCAAAGTTTCAACCGAAGTCGAGCTAATATGAAAATACAACAAGGACTCTAACAGAGTCGTGTTTGTAATGCAAACCTAGCACACATTTCCACAGAATCAAACTGAATATAAACACAACAACATTTAGAAAGAGTCAAATCAATATGTACGCACAGCAAGGACTTACATCAGAAGTCGAGCCAACATGCAAACACATCAAGGACTTCAACAGGAGTCGTGTTCACATGGGAATACTGCAAGGACTCCAACAGATTCATATCCAACAAGTACTCACAACCAGGGTTTCGATAGAAGTTGAAATCATATGAAAACATTTCAAGGACTCCAACAGAGTCAATACCAATAAGTATTCACAACAAAGCTTCTACAAAAGTCGAAAACATACGATACATTTCAAGGACTCCAATAGAGTCATTTTCATATATAATCCTTGCAAAATTTCAACAGAGTCTAACCAAAATTGAAAACACAGTAAGGAATTCAACAGAAGTCACGTTCGAGTAAAATAATCATAGCAAGCATTCCAATCAGAAGAAACTTTAAGTATACCCAGCAAGATTCATCAGGATTCAACAACATGATAACATAGCCGGGTCTTCAGCTGAAAATGAATCCAAAAAGAAGAAATAAATATGGTAAACATTTCAACAGATTCTTCGCATAACCGGAGATTCCTAAATCCATAGGAAAAGAAGAACCAGTACATTGCTTCAAACCAACTGTACTAAAATCACCTGAACAAAGTTGTTTTAATGAAATCATTTGAAGGAAAGTAAGATTTTTAAAATTTAGGGCCTATCATGCCTGATAGTGTCGCTTAAAAATTCTAAAGAAGACCTCTGAATGTGCTCGCACCTTCTCTTATTCTTCCACGATAGATTAAACAACAATAAATTGTTACCTTCATGCCTTATAAACTTTCCCCGATAAAGAAAGGAGCTAGATATTCTCAAAGTTTCCATGCAACACAGAGTAGACTGGTTCGAAGAACTAGTGATCAAGCAGAGAGAAAAACAGAACGCATGGAAAACCAAACAACCAACCAATTTTCCATTTTCATGACTTCCCAAGCAATCCGCGCTCGGGAACCAAAGTTCATCAATTGCATTAACTCCTAAATTCCCACCTATTATCCATTGCCACCGACCGCCAAAGTTGGTGATTACCAAATGAAAACAAAAAACCATTCCCAAATTTGGTGATGCTACCACGTCAGTTCACAATATCCATTTGCAACCTCCGCCAAATACCAAGTCCTTCATCCCAATGTGATTTTTAGCAAGAGAGATGAACAATGCTTATAATATGTCAAAAGGATCGGGAGAAGATCATGATCTTAATGCAATTGAAGGTGGATTTTTTAGAGATTAGGAACTAAAATGGTAGGTTTTAAATATTGAGACTAATTGTGAAATATTTTAATATGAATAGAAGGTTTATATATGATTTTTAAGTGTATTTTCTTGTTATTATTTCTATAATTAAGAGAGCTGATCTCTGAAATTCCAAATTATGAGATTAGCATGATGATATGGCACAAGTATAAGGAGGAGGGAGAGACCAATGAGGAGGTGTATGCGGCAAAGAACAACCATGGGTAATTCATTATTGTATGCATAAGAAATATGCTAAGCTAATTAACAAGATCTAACACCAAGTAGATCTAATAACTAGGCTAATTAATCATTAACATCAAGATACAAACATTAAAAGGAGAAGCTAATATAATCCATCTAACATTAAAAACTGAAATGCTAATTCATCATTTTATGTTTTTTATGGGATTTAGATTATAGACACCTCCTTTAGCGAGTCTTACATAGACACGTGTGATCAAAAGGACTTCTCTAAGGAAGAGGAATATGTCTCACTAATATGGCTTAATTGTCATTTTTGGTTATCCTCCTACTACTCTTACCAAGTAGAAAATGGGTTTATTTTATTAGATCAATGATATTTTCAATGGGGAAATTCTCTTATATTGTTTTAATGTCTTACCAAGTACATGTAGTGTAAAGGTGTAACCTTATAAGGGAGGGGTAGGGTTCTTTATATAGTTGTCCAAATTGGAGAAAATATCATTGTCATGAACGTGGGATAAAATAACTTTATGGATTAGGAAGTGCTAAATAGATTTAGAAAGGGTTACGTATGATTAGGGAGAATTAATTATAAATTCAAACTTAAGTTATTTGGGTGTGACTTAAATTAATCAATTAGATTAGTTAATAGACCAAGATATGCTTGTAAAAGTGAGTTGGAGAGAAGTTGATGGAATCTAAGTGATCAAAGAGGGGGAATAACCCAGTAGGAGGGGAAAATCTCATTTAGAATCTTAATTAATGAATTTTTTATAAGTAATTAATTAATTAGAATAGGATTATAACTAACAAATTAGTGTTAATTTGCATCTAGAATGAAGGGGGGGACTAGTTAATTAATGAAGTGTCATTAATTGACTGAGATGGAGGGGGGTGTTAGCTAATTAAATAGAAAGACATTGATTATAAAAAAATGAATAGAATAATAGGATAAGAAGTGAAATTTTAGTGTTAAAACTTCTTATCTAGATTTAGGTTTTTGTATTTTCCCCTTTTTGATGTGGTGTAGTGTAAGCAACGTCATTTCAAAGATAGTAGATAATTACAGATAATTAAATTTTCTAATGGTAGAAGAAAAGTAAGTAGGATGGAGGATTCCCCCTCAAGTTTCAATGGGGTGATAGAAGAGGTCAATGGATGTTTGAAAATAAGATAAGAAATATTACAACAAAAGGATAAGACACTGCAGCGACTAAAATTTGAACTGGCCCTGGTTGGCCATTTTTCAAATAAATTGATTAAAAAGAGATCCTAGGATTGGTCATGTGAAAGAAACAAGGGAGGGTATGGAGATGAAAATTATCCCTATTACCCCATATTATACAAAATAAATTTAAGATAAGATAGGCAGGGAATGGATTGGGAATATCACAACATAGATTCAATACCATCCTAGTTGGGAAGTAGCTATTTGTTTGATAAAAGAACACAACAAAAGGGTAAATGACATGAGAAGCCGTAATATTGATTTGTGTTCTATTCTAAATAACTAAATCAAATAAAAATACATAAATCAATGCAGTACGATAAATTAAACAAGAAGATCAACAAATAAATAAGCCAATACATATAAACTTAAACAAGAAATGCACGAGAAAGTTGTACCAATGTTTTTGCTATCTAACTCTAGTTAAAAAAAATTGGAGTTATAGGACATGGGGTGAAAAATATGACCCAAGAAAGGATTCATGCAAGGGAATAGAAAGAGGACAAAGAATCCCTATGAAAAACCCATCGTGCACTATGAAACTTGCACGAGAAAATAGATGTGCAAGGGAAGACAGACATAGTAAGAAAACCATATTTTTTAATAAAGGAAGATCAAGATGATCCACATGTCATGCACTACAAAAAGAAAGCAATAAAGTAAGAATTTTTTTAGTATAGTTTCTATTCTTTATTTTTTTTTAGTTTTTCATTGTTTTTGGATTTTCAAGGTTGTTTGAATGTTTTCGGTTTTTGGAAGGTTTTCTGAAACTATGTGTAGGAAAAACCAAGCACCAAGATGCCCCCAGCAAGAAGTGAGAATATACATGGGATAATCATGTGCATATATACAAAAAAATGATAATCAAAATCTAGGCCATGATAGATAGGTTCAACATGATGATGAAATCAAGACAATGAAAAGTTAAGGAGTAAGCATGCCCCCAGTGCAAGATGGCCAAGAAACACATGATAGATAGAATTAGAATATTGTTTATGGAAATGGGGACATATTTTTACCTCAAACATGGTAAAAATGAAATCTTATACACATGGATGTTCTGAATAGAGTAGAATAATAGTGTGAATGCTATGGATGGATATGGAAAATGTAGTTAGCAGACTTGTGATGAAAAGGTGATAATCCAAAGGCAAAATTTCTGAGACAAAATACGGACTAAAGTAAGAGTCTGAACAATATCCAAACAACACTTGGTAACATACTAATCTTGTTTTCTCATCAATATCTAGTGTATTCAAGTGGAAATTAATTACTTATTGAAGTGAATGTTTGAAAGGTAATAAGAAAAGACAAACTAGCCAATGTGTAGGGATGATTTATTTTGAAAGGTGATTTGTGAATGGAGGGTAGAAGGAGAGTTGTACATTACTTCAATGTCAGCTAGGCATATATAGTTCTGATGGAGATGTATTTGATTCTCATCACAACATTTATCTACTGACAGATAGGTGTTCAAATCCCCAATAGAGATACTCGAAATACCCCAAGAGATAGTTATATATTGATTTGCTTTTGATTTTGAATTTTTTGATTGATTTATTTTACTTTCTAAAATTTTATTTCAGCTCTCTCAATTTTTTTATAATGGGTTAAGAACCACATATGGCTTGATGGAAGGATGTGTAAGTGATTTTGATGATGACATTTTCTAGCATCAATAACTATGCCCAAAGATCTTTGCAATAATTTTATTAAATGAATATAGTAATAGGATCTCTAAGAGGTCAGTTGTTCTTTAATTCACTAAGGTGATGAAAGACCAAGGTCAAATGGATACCATAGAGATAAATGTCACAAAATGACTGTGAATAGACTAACCAAAAAATAATTGAAGGGATGAAAATGGTGGGAGACTTGCAAAGGAAAATGAAAAGAAAGGAAATAACACCCATGTCTATGCAATGTTTGGACTTTTTTCCTTTAATTTTTTGTAATGTTTTAATTTATTGTTATTTTTGAATATTTTGAATATTTTATATTTTTGATGGTTTTGCGAAAGAAAAACTGTGAAGGGAGAAGACGATGAAGATGAATGATTGGGAATTTGGGACCAACAATGTCACTCTGCATCATAGGATATAACAACAATTTTTGTGATTTCTTTGATGATGGATACTAGGAGATTTTTTTTATCAAGAGTGATATGATATCCAATCTCAATTATCATTGTGAGATCATGCTCGATAAGTAACTACAACTTATCTTGGAACGTGTATTTTTTATGTAGTATCTTGATTTCCCTATCCATATATTTTTGCACTTTACGCCATACTTGATGGTTTCATTAGTGTGCATTCTCGAATTACATTTGAATTTTAGATTTGTGGGTGTTGGATCTGTTTGGATATTTGGAGCTCTTCATATTTTTGATGTTAGCTTGATGAAGAAACAAGGGGGGTTTCATATAATATAATACATGATTTTTTTAATCCATGGAAATGGGAGAAGAAGAAGGATGTTAAGGATTGGTGTTATAGATGATGGTAGGATTTCCATAATTATTGATAGAGGGATGATATGATGGATGGAGAGGATAAGGTCCAAGGATTAAAGGAAGTTGGCTAGGAGGAGGCCCAATAATAGAAGGTAACATGCCATCAAGAGGTGGTCCTATGATAGATGATAATGGGCTAGAATAAATCCCGAGGGGAGAAAATGATGGGCTACCGAGAGGTGTCAAATTGATAGAGGATGATGATATATAATGAATTCTAATGATTGAAGATGATGGGCTACCCAGAGGTATCCCATAGATATACGAGGATGGTATTCCTAAAGGTGTCCCATAAATATATGAGAATGGGCTACTAAGATGTGACCCAAGAATATACGGTAAAGGGCTACCGAGAGGTGACCCATATATAGAATATGAAGGACTTCTCGGAAGTGTCCCATAAATATAAGATAATGGGAGACACGCAGATGACCCATGAATATAAGATAATGGGATAGAAGGAAGCCCAAGGATAGAAGGTAAATGGGCTAGAAGAAATTCCAAGGGGATAAAATGATGAGCTAGAAGGAATCCCAATGATTGAAGATGATGGGATACTTAAAAGGTGAACCATATATAGAATAGGATGGGGCTACCCGAAGGTGTCCCATAAATAGATTATAATTTGATACTAGGACATGACCCAAGAATAGAAGGTAAATGGATACGGAGAGGTGATCCCTATATAGAATATGAAGGACTAGTCAAAAGTGTCCCATAAATAGAAGATAATGGGAGACACGGAAATGAACCATGAATAGAATATAATAGGCTAAAAGGAATCCCTAGGATAGAAGATAATGGACTACATGGTGGTGAACGATGAATAGAATATAATGGGTTATAAGTAAGCCCAAGGATAGAAGATAATGGGATACCAGGAGGTGAGCCACATATAGATGATAATGGGCTACCCAGAAGTGACCCATAAATATAAGATAATGGGCTACATGGTAGTGATCCATGAATAGAAGATAATGGGCTAGAAGGAAGCCCAAGGATTGAATATAATGTGATACTAGGAGGATATAACCCATGGGTTGAAGATGATTGTAGAATTATGATATGTAAGGAGTGATGGGATGATGATGGGATAGAAGATGAATTAAGGAAAAACATGTTTGTTTTATCATGCAATGGGAAATGATAGGATGGGAGAATAAGAGGAGGATCAATTTTGATGATCTTAGGATCTTCCTCCATTTGTGGAACATATAAATCAACTTCTCCCCAAGATATTCATATGCATTGAGGTCAAAATTCAATCCTTTCTCATGATATTCAAGAAGAAGGTCATCATGTAAGTCCATGAACTAGTTGATTTCTTATTCATTATGAAGTAGATCAATTAGAAAGTGTGGTGGATTAATTATAGAATATTGAGTTGGTGGATGAAGTTAGATTAGATTCTGATAGGTAGAAGAAGATGATTCAAGAGATGAACTATATTTGGATTTAGAAGTCTAGATAGTTGAATTGGATTGATATTTTGGATGTATTGGTATTGGTTTTCCTAGAAGATGACATGGTGTAGATAGAAGATGGGGGTCCTTTTAAATAGACCACGACACGAGGTTTGAAATAGAATTTTGATAAGAGGAATTTGGTTTGACATAGATCTTAAATGGAGGAACATGTTGTTTGGATGACTAGCCATTTTATAGAAGGAAGTTGATTGGATGAGAATCTGAAGATTGGGGTAATCAGAATAATAGAATGGATTAGGAGATGAAGGTGGAGAAGTGGAAGATAACATGTGTTTTATATTATTGATAGTGTGAGGAACCACTAGATATATAATTATGATTGGCATCATTTTATTTGAATTCCTATACCTATATTGTTTGATTTAACTCCTTCATATAGAAGGAAGCTCTATGTTGATTTGAGTAGCATAACGACAAAAAACTAGACATTGTGTAAGGATGGGGGTTCTGATATAATCCTTGAAAGGAAACCTAAGAGAAATGAACATCATAACAAATTGATTTTCATAACCAAGTAATCATGGAAAAAATAAAATTCATAAGGAAATCCAAGGTAAAATGGGAATCATAACAATGATAAAGTGACAAATATCTAAGTATATGGGATATACAACAAGGAATATTTAAAGAGATCTATGCCAATGTGGACGTCATAATGAATACTAAGTAAGAAATCTCTAAGTGTCTAATATATACAACAAGGAATATCTAGAGATACCTACATAAATGTGGGTAGCCGTAATAATGCACTGTCGACACTCAAACCAAATTTATGCAAGTAACAAGCTTTAACTATCAAAAGGGGATCCTTACAAGGCAAGCAACATAACAATACAATGTCAATACTTAGATGAAGTTTCATGGAAAAAATATTTCATTATAAAAAAGCGATTGGTACAATATGAGCACCGTAACAACATACCTCCAAGACTTGAATCAATTTTTTAGGAAAATAAGGTTTAAGTACCAAAAATGGGTTGATATAATGCAAACAGCGTAACAATAAAATGTCAAAAATTTGATTGAGTTTCAAGGAAACAAGATTTAATTCTAAAAAATGGATTGGTACAATGCGATAAGTGTAATGACCATAAAAGGAAACTATCATAGGGGTGAAATGTCCCAATGTTGGTTTAAGATGACCACCAAAATATGAATATGTACCGACACTCTTTCAACACTTATATCATTTTTACAAAAAGAAACGGATTTAAGTGGGTTTAAAAGAGGTAAAAAAAATTTTGGAAGCACTTCAAGGTGTTATCTTTTGACCAAATAATGCCAAAAACAAGGGGAAGTATGAGTGGTGATGAAAACTACAAGGCCCAACTTCTGTAAAGTTTCACCTTATTCAAACAAAAAGGTTTTAAATTTAGGGAAGTTCAGATAAGTAAAATCTGTGATAAAATATATATGAGGTGCAACTTTAATGGATGCTCATCATGTTTGAAAAAAAAGGTTATGACTCTGAAAAATTCTTTCTTTGTAATAGCTCTTTGAACACCAGACATGCCAAATGTATGCATGAGAAAAAAGGTAAGCTAATCATCAAGATCTAACACCAAGTATATATAATAATTAAGCTAATCAATCATTAACATCAAGATAAATACATTAAAAGGAGAATCTAATCTAATGCATCTAACATTAAAAACATGAAATGATAATTCATCCTTTAATGTTTTTGATGGGATTTGGATTGTAGACACCTCCTTTAGCGAGTCGTATGTAACCAAGTGAGATCAAAAGGACTTCTCCAAGGAAGAGGAAGAGGTCTCACCAATATGGCTTGATTACCATTTTTGGTTATCCTCCCAATACTCTTACCAAGTAGAAAATGGGGTGAGCTTTCTATGTAAATTATCTTTTCAATGGGGAAATTCTCTTATCTTGTGTAAATGTCTTACTAAGAACATGGAGTGTAAAGGTGTAACCTTAAAAGGGAGGGGTAGGATTCTTTATATAGTTTTCAAAATTGGAGAAATTATCATCATCATGAATGTGGGATAAAATAAATTTATGGATTAGCAAGTACTAAATAGATTTAGAAAGGGTTAAGTACGATTAGGGAGAATTAATTATAAATTCCAACTTAAGTGAGTTAGATGTGACTTAAATTAATCAATTAGATTGATTAATAGACCAAGTTAGTTGGAGAGAATTTTATGGAATCTAAATTATCAAAGAGGGTGAATAACCCAATAGGAGGGGAAACTCTGGTTTAGAAGCTTAATTAATCAATTTTGTATAATTAATTAAATTAATTAGAATAGGATTATAACTAACAAAAGTAGTGTTAATTTGTATCCAGAATGAATGGGGAGACTAGTTAAGTAACAAATTAATTGACTGAGATTGGAGGGGAGTGTTAGATAATTAGTGATAAAGATGCTAATTATAACAAAATTAAAAGGAATAATAGGATAATAAGTGCAATTTTAGTGTTAAAACTTCATAGCTAGATTTAGGTGTCTAGAGTTACATTTAATTTTGTTACGTAGATTAGTAGCAATTTGGTATTTTTAGGATTACGAAGATATTAGAGCACCATTTTAAGTCAAGTGTGTGTCATTAGAAAGGGTAGGAAAAAAAATCCAGTGGGTTTTGGAGGGATTTATTTTTACTTTTTTCATTTTAAAAATTTTTAACTTTAAAATATTAAAATTTACGGTCGTATAGAACTAGACACCATTGCCCCCCATCAAACAACATGGCCGATGACATCAAGGACATTTATAAATTTGACAAGGTTTGAGGGCATAAGTGAAGGGACAATGGCGTTTGAGGACATTTATAAATTTTATAAGGGCCAATGGCGTAGGGAAATTTATGAAATCATGTTATTTTTTTATAATTTTGGATATTAAATCTATTTTTAAAGAATATAATGTCTAGATTTTATTGATTTGTGAATGCAGAGATATCGGAGGATTCTCCTATGGTGGGTGGTTGATATAAAATGGATTAATGACTTAATTATGGAATTAATAGATGTAGAGGTAGCATAAATATACGGATGGGGATTTGGGGGCATCATGTAGATGCCTAGGATAGCCATTGAGCGTAGATTTATTGATAAAAAATTGACCACATGGGAGCCTTAGGCCAACACCTTTCGGTGGTGGGAAGGGTGAGACAATGGACATGACCGTGACACTTCAAGATGTGCATGGGATATTGGGTTTCCAGATTGATGGGGCTCACATGTATTGCATTATTATCCTAGATATTATAGAGGGCCTTGGCCACATGATCCATAGGAAGCGAGTCTAATGATAAGGGAATGCTCAACATTTGACGCAACATAGTATTTGTTGCAAATATTTGTCTATCCGAAAGGTGGTTATGGGGATTTATCATGGAATGTATATTGTGTCATATGGTAGATGGAAATATTCCATTATATTTGGTGAAAATATGCAAACATGTAGTTAAACATGATCCTTTAATCATTTGGGGGACACTATATCAGTGCAAATGGTGAAAGATTTATACAAGGTTTGATGGAGAGCACAGAGGGACCACTCGGTCTAAATATATTATTGATGGCCCGGATCAATAAAATAATTTCTTATGTACAAAGATTTCATTGGTCATAGCAAAAAATTCCCTGAGATTACTTTAGTGGGCATAAGGGAAAACAATGAAAAAAAATTTCAACATACCGACCACTATGACAGATACATCTAGATGAGGTCGTATGGGAGCCCTATAAATGGAATGCATATCAGTGGCCTAGTTGGCCCATGGAAGAGGTAGTTGATGATTGTCACGGGACATTTATTTCATTGGGTAAAGACCCATATGATGAAAAGGGTACCTAGATAGTTTGGATGGTCAGGGCCTACCATGATACCATAATTACCAGCTTACCAAAAAAAACATGTGAAGGAGGTTATAAATGCAATAGATACGATTACAAGTGTTGTGGTCCTAGAGATTATAAGACATAGGAAGACATGGCTAAAGGTAGATACATACATGTGGGGAATCTCAAGACCCACCAAAGAGAATTGCAATTGAGAGATCAAAATGAATGATCTAATGGAGGACCCCACTATCCTAGACCCACATGTGGTAGATACAAACCACATTCAGTCCTACCACTAGAGAGAGAGAGGAGAGACAGCCCAAACCATGACTATGAGATAATAGGATGTGACAACTAAGAGGTGGTTACCTAATTCAATTGGGGATAGATATGGCCCTAGAGTTGTGAGAGAGGCGTATGATATGCCACAAAGGAGATATGATTTTGGTGTCCCGAGATATATGGGAATAGTATGTTGGATGGATTTATCAACGATTTGACAAGGGTGAGGTAGTATTGGGAAACCATGGAGATGTTAAGACTTTATTTGAGAGATTCTGGTAGCTAGTATGAGTGTGATGATTTTTATTTAGAAATGTAGATGATTATATTTGATACTTATATCATAATTTTGGTACTTATTAATGATTTTTGGTTTTTCAGAGTGGATTATAGAGGAGTGAAATCACCTGATAGAGAGTGCACACCATGATATCCTAGACCCAGTATTGGACAATCAGGATACCTCAGTCATAGTGGACCCCACAATGTTGTTAGTTGGTAAGTCAATGGGATAATTTTAGTTAGTTAGTGAGGCTGTCAGGGAACTATAGAGATCAAGATATGTGTAGGCATTAGAAGACATTGATATCATAGATATGATGTTACAGAGCTTATTGCAAACACAAGATGCCTTTGTTTAGGATCAAGTAGCATGCCTTTCAGATGTCAGGAGTGTTACAGAGAGGATCATGAGGCTAGAGGTGGAGCAATAGAGAGAAGAGAGAGGCATCAGAAGCCCAATCTATGGTGGAGTGTCTAGCTCACACAATCCAAGCATCAAGCACATCACCTTTAGCACAAAGCATCATAGATACCCCCCTCAAGTGGGTGAGGATTCTTGAGCCATATTATATATAGATTATGATGGATTATTATGTAATTTTGTTGATTTATAAAACTTATATATATATATATATATATATATAGTAAAGTGATAAGTAAAGTATCAACATCAAAAATGCCATCATCATCAAAATAACACACACACACATGTGTGTGTGTGTGTGTGTTATTTTGATGATGATGGAATTTTTGATGTTGATACTTTACTTATCACTTTACTTTCTTTTCTCTTACATGTATGTGGTAATACACACGATACTTAGGAAATAATGATAATTATATTTTTTTAAGAAATCCAGTGAGAGAGAATATAAAACTAAGTGAGGTCAAGGACCTAAGAGAGGATGCACAAGATCGTGGTGATCCACTAGGAAAGGCTAGGGTGAATCAAATCCAAAATAGGAGGAATCAAGACTGTGACACTCGAATAGTAGGAGATGTCAGGGAAAAAGAGATGTGATGAAACCTAAGCAGGGAAGAGATCCTAAGTGAGGATAAGATTTTTGGAGATGTTTGTAAAACAAAAGGGGGGCCAAGAGCCCAAGTGGAGGTGAGATCCCAAGACAAAGAAATATGTAGTCAAGATATTTCCAAAAGATATGTTCAGCCATGTGAGGTGAATGGTTGTACGGTATCAATGATGTTATCATTAATTTGGTTCAAAATATGACTTCAAGCACAATTCATGAGGTCCTCAATACTATGTTTTATAATAGCTACCTATCGATGGACTTAAAATCGTGTGACAAAAAGAGTATCATCTGTTTGGTCTTTCAATCGAGAGAAGATTTCATGCTAAATATCATTAAGAGTGGGGCAAGGTTCAGGATTTAGTGAAGGCCCATAATTAGGCTGAAGTCTAGGGGAAGGTGTACGGATCAGAGAGAATTCCTCTCTACACTTGTTTCCATGTGAAGAGGACTTGTGAACTGAGTACCTACTATACATGACCCGATAATCTACATCGGTATGCGAGTAGTAACCATGGTGCAAAAAATCAAAAAGAGATGAGGTAGAAGGCCATGTAGCCGTTCGAGCTTGATCTCTTCTAACTTCCACTTCAATCTTTTTCATGTATTTTTTGTAAGCTTGATAGTAAGATAAATTGTGCCCCAGGGCCTCATGCCATGTAAAATATGGATCTACCCTAGAGGGATGCAGAGGTATAAGGGAGAGAGGTAGCGAAGGGTGGGAATGACTGATATGGATATGCATGGATGATGTCATCACATTGTTTTCTTCATCATCCATAAGGTCGTTATCTTCATATTTAAAACTAGGTATGCATTCCCCTTCATCTATATGAGGAGGTATACTACGTGATCTAATAATGGATTTGCAAGGGGAGGGAAAGGACGGCATATCTTTCTTAGGCTAAGGTACCAATTTTCTAAGATAAGGCTCAACCAAATGTGAAGAGTCTTCTTGCACAAGAATTACATTCACATCATGAGTAATTGTTCTTTAAAGGGTTTGTTGGTAATTTCATACCTCTTTATCCCAAATTTGGACATAAATATCCAAATGAGGATCTTCCAAAGAATAACCTTCATCATATTCAAGGGTAGAGATATATACCACACAAGATTCAATCGTGGTTTCTAACTAAACCATTTTGTCTGGTGGAGGTTAAGGTGTGTGTGATGTGGTAATGGGAATGTAGGAATCCTTCTTACAAGGTCACAAGTTATGAGGAAGTTGGGATATAATGAGATTTAATCTATCATAAGTCTTAATCCTAAAATTAATCTCATCAGACTCATCATAATCAGAATCTGAGATATTGGGAGGCATTCCCCTGACCAATTCTGGATGACCCATATTACCACGAAGAGACTCAACAAGATAGTTGAAGAACTAATATTCACATAATGGGATGAGAGATAGTTCTTGAAGGTTTGGGAATTTATGTGTCCTCTTTTTTGTAGAGTTTCATAATTTCTGTTGGGCCCAAAAATATTAGCTAAGTACAAGAAGGCGAGTGGGTGCACGAGACCTAGTTGAAAAGGGTGTGCAATTTAAATGTGCACAGGAAAGGGTCCTAGCAGTTGGTTATAGAACATATGACGCACATGCACAAGGAAAATAGGTTTTGTACTTAGCCATATTCAGCATCCCAGGAAGCACACAAGGAAAGCATGCCCCTTGTGGATAAGGTGCCAACTTGGAAAATGTGGGATTAAAAAGGGAATATTCTAGGCATGTGATGGAAGGTTCTAGAAGACATCATTACAAAGAGTGGAGAACTCAGATCTGAGAAGGCATGCTCCCATAGAAGACCACTTCAACACTTAACAATCAATCTATAACTTTAGAAAGGCATGATAGTGGTTGCTAAGGCTATAAATATAAGTTCCTGATAAAAGAAAGAAGGGGGGAAGCAAGGAGAGTGTGGAAGGATATAAAAGAGAGGTGAAGCCCTATAGAAACATAATGAGGGATTTTAAGGGTTTGGGATTAGGAATATATAGGAATCATGGCACGTTTAGAGGGGTGGGTCTATATTATTTTTTGTAATATGGTGAGCATAATGTAGTTCTGATGTATGACTTAGATCTGCATTGTTATAGAAGGGTCTGTCATGACCTCGAGGGATTGTAATGTGGTTATTGAATCTATTAATATGAATACAATGGTTTATTATAAATCATCTATGTGTCTAGGAGCATAATACTTATACATTTTATTTCTATATGAACCATTTCCATATGCTTCTTATTATTTCTCTTTTCTGATATGATGAGAGAACAACTCGTTCTAGATTTTTAGAATGTTGCATGGTCCTTTTATGCTCATTTCCATTTGAATATTTGTTATAAGATGATGCATTCTCATGAGACTCACATCAAGGAGAGACTCAACACTCACAGCGTTCCTCAGGTGAGCGCACACCACCTGCTGGGTGATAGGTCGGCGTGCATGGGATTAGACTATTGGTCTAAGGGTATAAAATATGACTACATCTTGGTTCCATTTTCGGGACCTATTTTCGAAGTTGTTGTTAAAAATGGCATGCATCTTTGCCCCTGTGATGTGTGATCATAGAGCATCTAACCTTGGAAAGTGTTGAAGGATGGTTCAAGAACATAGAGGACGAGTTTTCTCAAAGATTCAACACTGGACCTAATTTTAATGCATGTAGATGGGTAGAAGATAACCTGTACCATGAGTTATGTGAGACATTATTTTTCAGCTTCCCAATATAACTATATGAATGGATTTTAGCATACGCACCTAGATCGAGCCGGTACTATAGATCACGTGTATGAACCTAAGATGACTATCAAAGGCTGAAAGATGTAGATCTGACTTGGATATGTGTTTTTTTATCACTGTGGAAGAGAGTGCTAACTAGTTATACTCTTGAATATTCCATTTCTACATATTTTTGCCTAGAAGTTGTTGAGTTCGAGTTTTTGAGGGAGCCTAGAGGATAATTTTTGCATTCTACTTGCTTTGGATATGAAGATCTTGGTCATTACTTTGAGTTTAGAAGCATTTCCCATGGCCGACTAAGCTTCTCTGAGCACTGGGAGAGGAAGCTAGGGTGGAGTAAGATGGCGGACATTGTGGCTGAAAAGGAAATGGAGGAGAGATGACTCAAGTATAGTGAAGCTTGTGAAAGGGAGATGACTAGAAAATTCCATGTTACAAGTGCGATGGATCTATGGAGATAGACGTTATGGGAAGGAGTTAAGGTTCACATAGAGGATGTGGAGCTTGAGCAGTATGTGATATCCCATCTTGGAAAGTATGGGAGAGAGGCCCCTTCAGATTCTGATGAGAGTTTATTGTATGGAGAAAGAAGAGATGTCGGTGCACATCTGAACCCACCTGGCGACCAACCCCTAGTAACTTGATTTTCCAGATCAAGGGAGAAGTATTGTTAACCCTATTGGTATCGTTGGGAGTAACCAATTTATGCCAAGGAGATATAACTTCTCGTTTGGAACATCCATGGCTATACAATCCATTCCTATATTTGGAGGAATATTTAGACAAGATGCAAGTATGTAAAGATTGGATATCAAATGTGGGAGTAGCACGGGACATACAACTAGAAGTGGGACAATATCACAAACCATTGGCACACATTCCAGTAGGACATTAGGAATAGTAGGCATAACCACTTTGGGTCATTTACCGACTGCAGGAGGTGGATCTAGGGGGTCATGGGGAATAGGACCTGGAGGATCTAGTGGATCTAGTAGAGGAAACATAATAGGGAAACAAGGCTCTGGATCGGGAGGACAAGGACCCCAACCACCTCCTCAGGTATTTTTTGAGATGTATTTTAACTTACCAGACTATAGGGGTATCAAAGATGCTACAGAGCATGTGCACAAGTGTGAACTACTATGGTGCACGAAAGGAATCACTACCTTGGAGTAGAAGATGAGTCAGTTTACAAAAATGTTACAAATGTGAGTGCATAGTTGGTATAGGAAATATGACCCCCATCAAATGGTGGTATACTACAATGCATTGAAGAATTCCTTCCTAGTAGAGTTCCATATCCCTGAGTTTGAGTAGAAGAGCATTAGCACTCTGAAGGAGATCCAATAGGGAATGACAGAGAGCGTTCAAGAGTATGACACATGTTTTAAGACTCTTTTTTACAAACTATCCTATGAAATTAATCCTTCTCAACATGCTCAATGGTTTGTCAGAGGATTGATAATACCATTTAGAAGGGATCTATCTATTTCACACAGAATGCTTCTATCCTTTCATTCCTTTGAGAAACAGATAAGGGTTAGGGCTAGGAGGAATACCTATTGAATGTCGAGAGGATGTGCGCGTACCGTAGAGAGAGATCAGATCGATTGCAAAGAACTCCTTTTTGTCTGGGAAGGACTACCTGCAAGTAAGAATACAAGACCACTAGATTCTAGTTAGACAATAAATGAGGGAACTGCCTTGGGCCCAGGAAGTATTAAACTTCCTTTCGAAGGTGGTCAGTTCCCTTGCTAATATGAATTAACACAAATTATTGCAAAATTATAATTTAATTACCTTATTAAAACAATAGAGGAAAGGGCTAGTTTTGGTTTTGAATCACAGTGACCGATGCCGGTCACTGTCACTTGTACCAGTTTCTGCTAACCGATATCGGTAGGGGCAGTGGTTTAGGGGATTTTAGTGAAGGTTGGCTATAAGGTGGCTATGGTGTTTATAAGGCTAGTAAATGGTTGGGGATAGGTAATGGGATGATGGAGAAGAATCAGAGAATATGGGGGTTGTTCTTGGGGCAATGTAAGGGTAGAGGAATGACAGTTAGATGTAGGGTGTTACCAGGTAGTAGATCTAGGAATAGACTTATAATTACTGTGATTCAGAAGTTCAAGAAATGTTATCAAAAGAACATACAAGATACTACTTACTAGTTCCTGATGAAGATACAGGTCCAAAGACTGTGATGATGAAGGCAGGGTTCAGGTAGGATGATCTGACAATCCAAGATGAGTTATTTTCTCTCCCAGTGCTTGGATGAGTGTCACTGGGCTCTAGTTACTCAGTTGCAGTCTTGGGCTTGATGTCCTTCTCTACAAACTCCTCTCTTTCCTTCACTTGTCCCTACTCGGCCAAGTGAATTCCGGATCCTTCCAATGACTTCTGATATTCCGATCAATGAAAATCCAGCCTCTTGTTTTTGGTTGGGGGAGGTCATTTACAGGGAACCAATGGCAGTTACATAACCGATGGTGGTCAAGTAGGAACCGATGTCGGTTAAGTCAAAGTGGGCTATTTTTAGTAAAATAGCCAACTTTCCCTCCTTTTCTCCCGAGGAATTAGTTATGGGCTTGATCATGTCATTATTAGGTTGATTTTGGTGCGGGTGAGGAGTAATTAGTCATGGGTGTGGATGTAGACCAAGTTATAGGTCTTAATTAGGTTAGTTTAGGGTTAGGGCTAGGTCATGATGAGGTGGCGAAATGTGGTGGCTGGTTTAGAGATGTGGATTTTATTAAATATAAGGTAATTAATAAATAATTGTGCAAGGTTTAGGTGGTGAGGCTAGGTTACGAAATGTGATGCGGGGCACGGGGGGTCGTAAGACACAAATTTAGTGTCTACATTAGCCCCTTGTTGTCATGTAGCTTGTCTTGTAAAGCTTCACTGACAATAATAAGGAGTGGTTACTCATGTTAAGGGTATAGGTAATCCCCCTCAAATCTATCACAGATTAAGGTAGCGTGAAATCAGGGATAGGGTTGATAAAGGGTAAATGGTGTTGAGATGATGGTAAGATGGTGGGGTAGGTCCAAGGAAGGAAACGCACGTTGAAATGCAATAGTGCAACCAGGGCACATGATTTGAAGAGCAAACAAACAATTCATAGGCAAAGGTCGATAGTTTATCCAAAACAAGGGTGATATAATCCTGGTATCCAAGGCATAGGAAGTAACTCCAAGGAATATAACGGGTAAGGTACAGGAATGTTTATGCATGTTCAGTACTACCACATGGTTAGTTTGATTGAGATAAACATCACAGTCTTGGTCTAGGCAAAGTTGGTCGACTGATCAAGTCAAGTACCCTAATCATGCTAAAACACAAACAGGTGAGCTCGATTGAACAAAAATCTACATAATGGGTGGATAAAATTGTAAGTTGCGGGTTTTGGGTGAGGTATTTAAGTGGTGCGGCCTTAGGTCAGGCCTGATTGGTTGGTTACGGCCTTGGGTTGGGCCTGATTAGTTGGTTGCGGCCTTAGGTCAGGCCTGATTGGTTGGTTGCGGCATTGGGTTGGGCCAAATGGTTGGTTACAGCCTTGGGTCGGGCCTGATTGGTTGGTTGCGGCCTTGGGTCGGGCCAAATGGTTGGTTGCGGCCTTAGGTCGGGCCTGATTAGTTGGTTGCGGCCTTGGGTCGGGCCTGATTGGTTGGTTGCGGCATTGGGTCGGGCCAAATGGTTGGTTGCGGCCTTGGGTCGGGCCTGATTGGTTGGTTGTGTCCTTGAATTGGGCCAATGAAGTCAAAAAAGGCTATTTAGGCAAAGGAGGGTATAGGCGATGTGGTGAGAAAGAGAGATTGGTGAATAAGGGCAGAAATTGTGGTGAAAAAGGTATTAAACTGATATCGGTTAGCTATGACCGATATCGGTTAGATGACCGATACCAGTAGTTTAGGGAAGAAAATAACCGATATCAGTTATAGGTAAAAAAAAAACCTATAAAAAGAAAAATACGGCCTGTCATTGTCACATTGTCAATTTTGATAACCAATACGGCTTGTCTGGGTGTTAAAAGTGATTTTGGTGAGTTTGTACGTTGAGTTGGTAGTAGTTAAATGGAGTGAGTGATTGGTAGACCCCAGCGAGTAGGAGGCAGAATTTGATTGGTGGAGGACCTAGCAGAGGATATTTATAGCCATGGCACAGCCAGGAGGAGGGAGGAGGTGCTAGACCAGCTGGACCACCACCACCTATCCCACCACGATGACGTGTAGTCCGTACCGGTAGGTTCTAAACCTCTAATTATGTGAATTTAATGATTTTTAAGTTTAGATTTGGGTTTTGGGTAGGAATCCAAAATTTAATAAAAATAATGAATAAATGGATGTAATTTGAAAAATGGAGTGGGGTAGGTAGGTTAGTTAGGCTAAAATGGTAGGGTTGGGTAGGTTTGTAGGGTTTTCCAGTGGGTATAAGGGTAGAAATAGGCAAAAATATTATTTTGGGGGCCACGTCAGATTTGGCTTCGGAACCTGGACAGTGACCGATGTCGGTCACTAGGCTACCAACATCGGTCACCAAATTTTTTAGGCAAAGTGGTTTGTTGGTGGACCGGCGTCGGTCATATGTCGACCGGCATCGGTGTATATCATTTGTTATAGGGGACCGGTGCCGCGTCAAGGGTGACCAGTACCGGGTCATTAGTTAGGTTTATTTTTGTTTTGTGTCATTGTTGTTGGTGTTTTGTGTTGGTTGTTGGTGGTGTTTGGGGTGAAGAGGGAGGGGGTAGAGTTGATAGGGAAGGTGATTGGGATTGGGGGGAACTGGGGTGGTTGTGTGGTTGGTCCCGGTTAGGATAGATTAGGTGTTGAGTATGAATTAGGAGGTGTTAAATTGGTAGGGGCATATTTAGATGGCGAGAGTAGATCGGGGTGGTTGGTAGGGTGTGAGATAAGGAAAGGGGATATCGTAGAAGTTTTAGGGTAAGATAGGTGGGTGTAGATGTGTGTTATAGAGTCGGGGGTTTGGTCAGGTCGGTAAAAGGGGTACAGAGAACTTATTATAAGGTGATTATTCTGACGAAAGAGAACCAAACCTAAATAGACAAGTCCATGACTCAAAAGTGCTTTGGAATACTTCTTTTATTTGTTCTGGATATAGATTGATCAATGCGGGAAGTCCATAGGGGATATGTATTTTGTTGTTCTTGAGGTCTTCACGAAGCTGATCAATGCGAGAAGCTTCTGGTAAAGGCTGACTTTGTATAGCTATCCTTCAAGGGAGTAGTTCTATTTATAGTAGCAGATGCAGTTTTTGTGTATAGATGTCCTTCGGGTGGGAGCAGTCTATTTATAATAGTAGAAGTGGACTTTGCACATAGCTATCCTTCGAGGGAGTAGTCTATGTATAACTTAGAGGTCTAGATGTCCATTTGGCATGAAGCATCTAGTTTTGTAGGAAGTTTGACTCAAGAATATCCCATAAGTTTACAATTGAGAACATGTTATTTTGATACTTTTAAGTCATGGACTAGACTAAAAAGGGGAAGGCATCTTTAAGAGGAGGTAATGACCAAACCACGTGATCTTGATTCTATTTTGAGATGCATGGAACAAAAGTGTATGAGGTAGTAAATGAGCTCAAGGGATGAGCGCAAGGTAGATAAGAAGTGATATAACACTAAATTCAACAGTAGAATGGTTGAAGATGGAAGGCATTAAGGGGTTCAGGCTCAGGTTTACCATTAAACGAAGCTAAATGGTAAGTTCCTGATCCGTAAGTATGAGTGATAATGTAGGACCCAATCCAATTAGGAGCAAATTTTCCACGTTTGCTCTTTTCTAGTTTGGCTACATGTTGATTCTCTTTGAGGACAAGATCACCAACCCTTAAAGGTATGCTCATGGAGTCACTTATCATAATAACGCTTGATGCATTTTTGATAGATTTGAAGATGGTCAAGAGCTGTAAGATGACGCTCATTAAGAAGCTCCAATTGGGCTAACTGCTCTTTGGGCCGGAAATCATCATTGGTGAGAATATCCTGAAGAGATATTCTTAGGGAGGGTATTTGTATTTCGAGAGGCAAGACAGCCTCGGTACCATATACCAAAAGAGAATGGGGTGGCATTAGTGGAGGTGCAAATGCTAGTCTGATAAGCCCAAAGGGCAAAGGGGATGTGATCAGGCCAATTGCTTCCAGAATCGTTAACAACTTTCATGAGGATTTTGGTTAGGGTTTTATTAGAAGATTTCAGCTTGACCATTTTCTTGTGGATAGTAAGGTGATGAGAAGCTAAGTTTGATACCACAGTTGTCACAAAGGTCTTGTAACAACTTATTTTTGAAAGATTTTTCCATTATCTGTTATCAAGAGATGAGGAACGCCAAAACGACAGATAATGTGATGGTTAATGAATTCGATGATTTTCTCTTTTTTGGTTGAAATGAGTGGAATGGCTTCCACCCATTTAGTGTAATATTTGGTTACTGTGATTATCCAACGGTGACGTTGTGAAGATGGTGGGTGAATCTCAACAATAAGGTCTAAACCCCATTGTGAGAAAGGCCAAAGATCTCGTGCGACCTGTAGTGGATGGCTAGGAGTATGTTGAAGATTGGCATGTTGTTGACACATAAACACAACACTTAACATATTCATAGAAGTCGTTATTAAGAGTATGCTAATAACATAGCCTAGGCGAAGGATTCGTTTGGCCACGGCAAGGCCACTAAAATGTCCACCACAAATACCATCATCGACTTGTTGGATGGTATAGGTAACCTCTGCACCGGTTAGACATCGCAGGAGGATGCCATCAAAACCACGTTTATTAGAGGAGTCCCCCCATGACGACGTAACGAGAAACACTTTTAAGAAAAGCACGTTTACCGTTACTAGTAAGGTTAGGTGGGAGAACAGAGGTTGTAAGATAGTCATGAAATTGGTGATACCAGGTATCCTGCGAATTAGCAGACACATTATTTATCATACAAACATCTGGGGCGGAGGTAAGATGGGGCAAAGAGTTTTTGGACCAAAACGAATATGTCAGAGTCAGTTAGTGAGGCAGGAATTTGTGAGGCTAAGCAAGCCATAGTATCTACAAATTTGTTATTGGAATGGGGAATGGTTTGGATAGAATAATGAGTAAATAAGGTCAAAAGTGGAATCCACGTAATGTTTGTACTTTTGAATTTCCTCATTTTTACATTGGGTAGATGCCCATAACTTGATTGACTACCAGTTGGGAGTCACCAAAAATGTTAATAGACTTGACACCTAAGTGTAACGCAACCTGGAGACCCAAAACAAGGGCCTCGTATTCCGTTGTATTATTAGTACAGGGGAAATTGAGCCAGAATCAAAGAGGCATAGGCTCAGCATTAAGAGGAATGAGAACAACGCTGGCTCCACTGCCACACTAGAATTTGGATCCATCGAAGAAGAGGCTCATTAGATACGACTCCTCACTGAGTGAAAGAGTGGTAATGAGTTCATCATGGGAAATTAAAATTGGTAAACTGCTCCCCAGGTAAAGGGGCTTCTGCGAGTTTGGTCTGCGATAGTTTGTCCTTTGATTGACTTCTGGTGTACAAATTCAAGGTTGAGGTCAGTGAGGAGGCATAAGCCATCGGGTGATGTGTTGGTTTAGATGAGGTTTGGGCGTACATAAAATGAAATGGGGTCCGCGTTGGTGATGACAAAAGTTTTGTGATTCAGGAGGTAGTGTCGGAGTTTGGTAGCTACGAATGATAGGGCTAGGCACAACTTTTCTACATGTGTATACCTAGTCTCGTAATCCACGAGAGTACGACTTATGTAATAAACGGCTTGTTCTCGATACTCGGAGTCACGATGTGCAAGCATGGCTCCTACAGGCATGGTCGGTGGAAAAAAGGTAAAGGTAGAAAGGGCAATCATCCTGAGGTGGGATAAGCACAAGTGGCCTGCTTTAAGAGCCTTCAAAAGGGCTTGGTGGCACTCTTCACTCCATTGAAAGACAATGTCCTTTTTAAGGAGGTGATGGAAAGGTTGACATCGATTCAATAGTTGGGAGATGAAACACCGGATAGATTGAAGTTTACCTTGCAAACTACGCAATTGTTTGAGGTTAGTAGGTGGTGGCATTTCTAGGATAGATTTGACTTTAGCTGGATCGACCTCGATGCCATGCAAAGAGATGATAAAACCAAGAAGTTTTCCCCGAAAGGAAACCAAAGACACATTTCTTTGGTTGAAGACGAACACAATATTGTAACAGGCGATCGAAAATAATGGTTAAAACATCGAGATGTTCACTGCGATGTTTAGATTTTCCAAGAAGATCATCGACATAATCTTCAAGGATAGTGTGCATAATGTCATGAAAAATGTAAGTCATAGCCCACTGATAGGTCGCACTAGCATTCTTAAGGCCAAACGGCATGACACGATAACAGAAGGTTCCCCAAGGAGTTATGAAATTAGTTTTATGTTGATCGACCAGGGCTACCAAAATTTGATTGTATCCCGAGAATCCATCCATGAGAGAAAGAAATCTCATGGCCCACAGTGAGATCAACAAGTTGATCAATACTTAGGAGGGGGAAGTTATCCTTCGGGAAAGTGAGGTTAAGGTCCTGGAAATCCGTACATATCCGAGGTCCCCCCGTTGCTTTAGTAACAGGTACGATGTTAGAGATCCATTAAGGATAGTCAATAGGTAAGATGAAGGAAATAGAAAGGAGTCGTTTAAAGCTCTTCTTTGACCAAGAGGGCAATGCGTGGATGCATTTTTCTCAGTTTCTGTTTAACTGGTTTGACGTCAGGTTTTAGGGTAATGTTATGGATAGCAATGTCAGGATCAATTCCTGGCATGTCAGCGTAGGACCAAGCAAAAGCTTGGTTTATGGGCATGGAGGAAAGTAGTGAAGGTAGTTTGTTCTGATGCGGTAAGAGATTGTCTGATCTTCACAATGTAAGGATCATCCTCGGTGTGGATGTTGATTTCTATAGTCGAATACATTCAACATGGTTTGAGTATCAGATGGCAAGGTGCGTTGAATATAAGAGTCGTCTGCACCAAGGTAAGTGACGATGGAGTCGTCATCCTGGCACTCAACAACATTAATTGATGGTGAGTCCTCTTCAATCATGTCTAGATACAGAAGGGGAAAAGAAGATGGGTCTTCATTACCACGTTGATAAGTGAGAGGACCTAGGAAGATAGCGTTAATGAAAAAAAAAAAGTTAGGAGGGATAGATTCAAGGTCTATCGAATCTGTGGGTGACGATGGAAAAATGGGTCATGATGGTTCGAAAGGAGTGACATTGTCGTCTTCCTAGATACAAACGGATATGCGATGTTTTATTTGGTGTAAGTGTTTCAGGAAATCCAAGACCACTACGATATTTGTGTTTACGTGTAGTCATGGGAATGATTGTATGTCAGCCTTGTTCATAAAGACCAAAACCAAAACCTTTCCAAGCACAGCGATTCAAGAAGGTGAGGGCGAAACGACGATTTGTCAGGTATTGAAAATCAGATTGGAAGGGAACCACACCAAGGGGAGGTTCAGGGGTAATAGAGGATGTGTCGACACCCCCTATATGTTAGGTTGGTGCGGCAATTAAGGTGGTCCGTAGGAGATTACCTCCCCCCACACGACGGTCATAGGTAGGATGCACATGTAGCTGTCTGTACTCCTGTGGGGTATGGAAAGAGCTAACGTTATATAGGTGATACTCCCCCCATCGTAAGGCGTTGAAAAACATCTACTAAAGGGTCTGAGGTTGGGATGTTTTCCGCGGGAAAGGAAATGGTATTTGCGATAGCGGTCTCATTGGTTGAAGGTGTAGGCTGTGGTTGAGGTGGATGGTTGAGGTGTGGTTGAAGTGGATGGTTGGGTTGGATGAATGGGTGTCTTGACTGGTACAAGCACATCATTGGGGCGATATAACATATTACAGGTTTTGAAGGGGGGAGGGTCAGCTTTTATGGTATAGGACTTCCCCTCATACTCAAATTTTTTGCATCTATGTAAGGTGGAGGGAACGCATCCCATAGCCTGGATCCAAGGGCGGCATAACAACATGTTTTATTGGAATTCTCCCTCAAGGACATAGAAGAGTTCATGTAAGGTACGTGGCCCTACACAAATGTTAAGGATCACAGTGCCTAAGGTAGGAGTAATAGCATCGTTGAATGAACGCAGCATGGTGGGGTTGGCACACATGAAGCTAAAGGGGATATTCATTTATTGGAAGGATTTGGTAGAGATGATGTTTAGGCTAGCACCCCCGTCAATCATAACACAACGTACGCGGATGTCCCAAACGTAAGCTGAGATGAAAAGAGCGGGGTCAGGATCTTCTGCACCAAAGTCAACAATTTCGTCTTCAGAGAAACTGACAGTAGTGGTTTGCTGTATAGGGACGGAAGTGGTAGATTGTTTGGTGAGAGAGGCAACGTGGTTGGGTGTTAAGATGGAGGTAACGGGAAAGGTTTCAGTAGGTAAGACCTCTATACCTTGAAGGATTTCAATGAGAGCTTGTCGATGAGATTCAGAGGCCTGAATGAGATCATACAGTGTCATTTTTACAAGTGATTGTTGAAGCTGTTTGATCATGGTTCGGTGGGCAACTCCATTAGAGATGGGGTAGGCAGGTCCACGAATAACCACTTTAGGTGGTGGTGCGATCGGGATGGTGGATGAAGAAAGAGAGGCCATAGGTGTGCTTTCTTTAGCTTTCCCATTATTTTTCTACCCTCGAGTAGCAACACTAATCATATTGATCTCGTGAACATGAGAGGAAGAAGACGGTAGGGATAAGTCATGGTCTTCGAGAGGTGGGGTTGTAATAATGATCGATCTTGGTGAGGAGGGGACAGGTGGTATAGGAGAGGGGATTGAAGCTAAAGATTTCTCCCTTTGTAAGTTGTCTTTCTTAACCTTTCTATCTGAGAGAGGTGACTGACGAAGTATGGCTTTCAACGCTTTGCATCCCTCTACATCATGTCCTGGTGTGCGGTGGTAAGCACAAATTTTAGACTCATCATAACCTATAGGTTGAGGTTTAAATGGATCATAGGGTCTAAGTGGGGGTAGGGAAATGGTCACATTCTCCACCAACATAGCAAGGATTTTGGTGTAAGACCCTTTGAGCGGGTCAAAGTTAGAGGAAGATGAGGCTATTGAGTAGGTAGGTTTCGGAAATGACTGGGTATGGTTGATTTTTACGGGTGGCGGCTTAGCCAAGGGGTTTTGATAATTGGGCTTAACTAAACGTGACCTATTTAGCGCAAAAGTTATGTTTAGCTGGTCAGATGACGTGGTAGTAGAAAAAAACCATGGAGAAAGAGAAGTGACAGTAAACAAATCCTTTGATGATGGAGTTTGTTTAGGGTTGATAGGTGGACAAGATACTTTGGGTGACGGTGTTGATATACCCTTGGATCTTTGTATGGGTGTAGAAGGTGTAGGTCATTGTAAAGAAAATGCAGGAGGTATGATGTATTGATGCAAGGTGGAGGGATGAGGTCTCAATATAGAAGGTAGGTGTGACGGTGATGGTTTTAGTTGTGATAGAGACATAGGTTGGACTTGAGGAGATTGGGTCTATCTCCTAAGTGGATGGACGGCTTTACTTTTGGATAAATCTAACCGTTTAGGTGGGTGTGTTAGACTGGGTATTGGTGAGGTCCCAAGCATAGGGGAAGGTTTGGTTAGGTTAATAGAGGTGGATGAGGTATTTGGTAGAGATGAGGGGGGTGAAGATGAGGACATAGGCATTTTAAGCTTTTGTAAACACTTCAGGTATATGGTAGATGCGTCTGCATCGGCCATCTGAATTTGAGTAGAATATGGTGTACTCAAACATTCCCATAGGACTCGTCTGTCTTCTGAGGGATGACAATCTTCATGTGTGAATAGGAAATTTTGTATGGAAGAAAGGTGGGTTGTGATTCTGGTCCACTATGGGTGTGATACAAGGGGTAAACGAGGCACTGTATCAATGGGCATTAAGAGGTCAACCGGTCGCTAAAAAGATATAGGCGATGAAGAACTAATAGGTAGGAGGGCATGTTTGAGAGGATCCATCATGATTAAAGAATTTGGTGATGTCGATTCAAGGGGTTTCTCGTATAAGGATGAAGAAAAAAGCGGCGAGCCTTCCTCTTGTACAGCAAGAGTGGTAGAAGGAGATGTTCAGGAAATAGATAAGTTAGATACCATCCAATCATAGTCTTGCAAGGATGTGGTGTAAGAAGGCTCATCTGTGAGAAGAGAACTCTGGGAAGTTAATTCCTTTATGGGTAAAGGAATGGCAAGGATTTCGTCTTGTCTTGATGGTGGTGAATGGGATTCGGGTCCCTGCGTTAGTGAAGAGGCTTGATTCATAATTTTCTCGATAGAAGTGTTTGGTTGGGAGTCGAAGACCGCATGAATTTCATGAACACTCTCCTCGGCTAAGATATCTTGGTTTATGTTACTGTTAGAAGAGTGGTTTGGGAATGGTTTGTTGAAGATTTTCAAATTTTAGTTAGCATGGGCGTTAGGATTATCGAGGGTTATATCCCCTGCATCAACCATTTCCTGCCCTATGTTTTTCAACATCTTGCAGTTTTCATGATTGTGTCCCTTCATGCGGTGGAAGTTACAAAAGTCATTTTCTTTGTACCAAGAAGGTATAGCGCGGGTGGAATCAAACTCGGAGTGAGGTTTAACAGGAGGTAAGGTAATAGCTCCTGCTTTGAGAAATTTTTCCAATATCACACCATAAGTTTCTCCCAAAGGAGTGTAATTGATGGGCTCGGCTTTATACTTATAGGTGGTTTTTGGTGGGGTATTAGATGGTGTTTGGGATTTGACCATCATCACGTGTACAACTCCTTTTTATTTCGAAGCATTCAATGCGTGAGGATTGGTGATGTTAGGTTTGTTGGTGGAGTCTTGGGTTCGGAAATTGGGGTTTTTGTTGCGCAACCACAATTTCTCTTCCTCTAAGGCTCGAATTTCTAGTTTCCGAGCCATAGTAAAGGCCTCGTCAAATGTGTGGAAAGTTTGAATTTTGAGGGTAGGAGAAATGTGCTTAGCGCAGGCCTGCGTAAAGAGTTCGATAAGTTCGACTTGAGGCAAGGCATAAGTAAGTTGGTTGATAAGGCCCTGCCATCGTCCAACGAAATCTGCGATAGATTCGTCTTCAAATTGTCGGATGGCATAGAGGTCGGTGATAGATACTTTCTTGGAAATGTTAATGGAGAAATGATCTAAGAAAGATTGGGCTAATTGGTTAAAAGAGAAGATTGAGTGCTAGGTTAAAGCACTATACCACTCCAAGGCGGGTCCTGATAAGGACATGGGAAAAGTGTGGAGTAGTAAGGCATCATCATGAGCAATCAGATAACAGGCATGTCTAAATGATCACAAATGTTTTTGAGGATCCTCCTTACTATTAAAACGAGTGAATTTTTGTAATTCCCATTGAGGATATGAATGAAGGGGGACAGAAGGATGAATAGGCTCCCAAAAAACTTTCTCGTATGTCAGGGTGCTATGGCTTCCTGAAACAGAAGCCTCCAGATTTTGCATTTTGTCCATCATTTGTTTGATGAAATCAGTGGTGGGATGAGATGATGGTGCGGTTGTTGTACAAGGTGGAGGATTGGGCCAAGGGCCTCCACTAGACAATGGGGGGGCTAAATGTTGATAAGGTATTGAGGATGAATAGGTTGAGGCGACTGAATAGGGATGTCCTATATAAGATGTTGAAGCCACTGGATAAGTGTGTGGAAACGAAAAGGTGGGCGGAGCTTGAGAATGAAAGATTGTGTGAATAGGTGGCAAAGAGCAAGTTATGAAAGGAGCAGTTTGTGAGAGAGACGGGGTAGGAGCAGTCGGCAGTAATGATATGTTGGGTTCCATATTAACCAAAGGGAAGCCAATCTGTGCCGTATGAACCCCTGAAGCCACTGAGTTGGGTGATGGGGCTAAGGATGAAGAAGGCAAGGCAGAATTATCAGGTGGGGAAGGAGCTAAGTGAGCAGCTATACTAATAGGAATACCAACAAGGAGTTGACCGTCGGGTGTATGGTCAAGGGCATGAGACAAATAGTATTGTACAGCGCTAGGATTAGTGTCCAAAAATTTCACAAATTCCTTATCTCCTACAGGGATTTTGGGAACCTCGCTGGTGTCCGTAGGATTCCCCACAGGATGTGAAGGGGGTGATTCAGGAAAAGGCAAACAGCAGGCATGTGAAACCATGGCTGCAGCTTGTTTCTGAGTGACAACAACCATGGATAAGAGTACACAGTAAGGATGTAATCTATCAGGAACAGAAGCAGCAACAAAATGTTGGAATTGGTAGGTTGCTGGTTTTGGGAACTGTGAAAGACAGTAACCGATATCGGTCAGATAATCGATGTCGGTCAGGCTGTAGCTGGCGTCGGTAAGTTAACCGATGTCAGTATAATAGGACTAGTGTAAGAAGCTGTAGGAAGTTTCTGATTTGGGGTTAACAGTGCTTATTATGCCTACCAAACTGTTATGAAGTGATCACAGAAAACAGTGTATGACAGAGAAACAAAACTAAAAACAAGCAAGATGCACAAACAAATCAACAGATTAAGCCTAGGATTAGTTTTAATTATTGTGGGCTTATACCTTAGACGCAAGATGATGTCAATCCTAAACAAAATACCTAGGGGAAATGTCAAGTTTGTTTTGGCTTATAAGGTTACCTCAATCGGGTGGAGGAATACCGTGGAAAAAGGGGGGATGTTTGAGTTATTGTGTTGATTATGACGTGATTTGGTATGTGTTGTGTAGTGAAAGTAAGATTAATTTCTTATCAATATCGTGGATATCACCCCCACGTGTACGACCTATTACTTAATCTATGTTCACTAGAATTGAAAACATCAAGCAAGAATGTGATGCACGTGTTGTAAACCCAAATCGAAAATGATATTGGATGAAGCAAAGGAGATGACTTTCACTAATGAAAAAAATGTGAAAGCAAGACAAATTCTTTTACCAAAAGGTAACAAAATATCTTGTGAATTTTTTAGAAGAAGAAAATAGCAAGTGTGCTCCCTATATGAAAGCAAGCAAGAAAGAAAGAAACCCAAAATGGGTCCCACCGGGCGTGCCAAAATGTTTCACACAGAATGCTTCTATCCTTTCATTCCTTTGAGAAACAGATAAGGGTTAGGTCTAGGAGGAATACCTATTGAATGTCGAGAGGCTGTGCGCATATTGTAGAGAGAGATCAGATCGAATGCAAAGAACTCTTTTTTTTCTGGGAAGGACTACCTGCAAGTAAGAATACAAGACCACCCGATTCTAGTTAGACAATAAATGAGGAAACTTCCTTTCGAAGGTATTCAGTTCCCCTGCTAATATGAATTAACACAAATTATTGCAAAATTATAATTTAATTACCTTGTTAAAACAATAGAGGAAAGGGCTAGTTTTGGTTTTGAATCACAGTGATCGATGCCAGTCACTGTCACCGGTACCAGTTTCTACTAACCGATATCGGTAGGGGTAGTGGTTTAGGGGCTTTTAGTGAAGGTTGGCTATAAGGTGGCTATGGTGTTTATAAGGCTAGTAAATGATTGGGGATAGGTAATGGGGTGAGATGGAGAAGACTCAGAGAATATGGGGGGTTGTTCTTGGGGCAATGTAAGAGTAGAGGAATGACAGTTAGATGTAGGGGTGTTACCAGGTAGTAGATCTAGGAATAGACTTATAATTGTTGTGATTCAGAAGTTCAAGAAATGTTATCAAAAGAACATACAAGATACTACTTACTAGTTCCTGATGAAGATACAGGTCCAAAGACTGTGATGACGAAGGCAGGGTTCAGGTAGGATGATCTGACAATCCAAGATGAGCTATTTTCTCTCCCAATGCTTGGATGAATGTCACTGGGCTCTGGTTACTCAGTTGTAGTCTTGGGGCTTGATGTCCTTCTCTGCAAACTCCTCTCTTTCCTTCACTTGTCCCTGCTCGGCCAAGTGAATTCCGGGATCCTTCCAATGACTTCTGATATTCCGATCAATGAAAATATAGCCTCTTGTTTTTGGTTGGGGGGAGGTCATTTACAGGGAACCGATGGAGGTTACGTAACCGACGGCGGGTCGAGTAGGAACCGATGTCAACTAAGTCAAAGTGGGCTAGTTTTAGTAAAATAGCCAACTTTCCCTCCTTTTCTCCCGAGGAATTAGTTGTGGGCTTGGTCATGTCATTATTAGGTTGATTTTGGTGCAGGTGAGGAGTAATTAGTGATTGGTGTGGATGTAGACCAAGTTATAGGTCTTAATTAGGTTAGTTTAGGGTTAGGGCTAGGTCATGATGAGGTGGCGAAATGTGGTGGCAGGTTTGGAGATGTGGATTTATTAAATATAAGGTAATTAATAAATAATTGTGCAAGGTTTAGGTGGTGAGGCTAGGTTGTGAAATGGGATGCGGGGCACGGGGGGGTCGTAAGACACAAATTTGGTGTCTACACTATCACACAAGAAATTCACAGACCCGTGAAAGGCATTGGAAGCTACCCTACATGCCGAAGCTATTAGGAGTGTTTGATACTGGTGTTATTCCTTTTCTGGAGGCTTAAATTACTGTAATGGAAAAGAAGTTAGAGAAGGTCTCTACAAACTCAGCGCATGAGGTTCTTAGTGGGCTTTGGTGTAAAGAATATGAAGTGGAGGAGCATGGAAAGGATAGTTTCCCTCAGAATTCGGTGCACGCTATGTCGGTAGAGTGTAAGATTTTTCATGAGGATCATGATTCAAGTAGCTGACCTATACTACAATGCGTAATCCATAAGAATGTTTCTTGTTATTGTAAGATTTGTAACTCTATGACCTATAATACCAAGGATTGCAAACTGATTGATCAGATCTATGATATTATTGATATGGGTGTGTGCCATACTAGCCTCGCAAGTAGTTCCAAGGATGATGACCATTGTTATGAAGGGTGCGCAGATGGAGGGGTGCATGGAAGATGTTTTCACGGATTATTTTGTTGTCACAGTAGCCGCGGCAGAGGATGAAGTGAGTTCCCATGAGGAACTTGTTATAATTATGGATCTAAAGAGCATTAAAAATGTGGGTGTCCTGAACTATTACAATGCTCATGGTGCAAAAATAAACATAAATACAAATAATTTCTAGAGCTCTATGATAATATGAACCAACAACACAAGAAGGAAAAAGGTGTTGGGATGGTGAGCATCAAGAAGTCCAATTCATAGTGGATGCCACAAGTGGTGCATGATTCAAGGCTAGAACCTATACTTGTGATGATGCAAGCAGAGGCGACATGTTCCAGGGAGATGCCAAGACAAAGGACACTAGTTTCAAGAGAGGAAGTGGTACATGGAAAGTATCTAGACCCTTCTCATCAAAAGGAAGTGTACCAGGAGACTTTGGACATGATTCAAAGTTTACAAGGGGAGATCCAATGTCTCAAGGAGAAATCAAGGTAGGTGGAGCAAAGTAAGGATGTCGAGGTTCCAAGGAATTACCTGAATGAGGTCATGGAAGTATGTAAAATGTTAAGGCAAGGGAATATTATTCCCCTACTAGGAGAATGGCTGAGGGAGAAGGTACCACATGCCAGAGCAGAGTGCGAAAGACAAGTTTTACATGCAAACATTCCTCCTCACAAGCCTTGAATATGACAAGGAGATTACTTTGAATGCATTTTTCAATTGATGGATTCTGAGAAATATTCTCATTGATAGAGGAGCAGAGGTCAATGTTCTTACCTTAGATGCATAGCATTAGATGAGAAGGCTCGTGTTACATCCATCTTCGAATTTGTTATATATGGTGAACAAGACTAAGGCAATGCCTATTGGATTTCTGAAGGATGCAGTTATCACCATTCAAGGGGTGAAGTTAACTGGAGACTTTGAAGTCTTGGCACTTTCCAAGGTATAAAAAATTTCTAGCATTACATGGGTGCCCATGGTGTTACAAGAACAATGTTGACCTAGGTTTAACAAAGGGAATATAATATTTTATAACAAGGAAGAAAGGGTGATCATTCCTTTGAAAAATGGGAATTCAACACCCTATACTGAGCCCTTAGGAGAAGAATTCCTTAATAGAATCTATGTGCACTCCATCAAAGATCCTGAGATAATTCACCCCATGAAGGGAGTTATCCAGTTTGAGGATGCTCAATCCTTGAGTGATACCACTATTATGGCATGTGAAAATTGGGTGCATGGGACTTATGAGTTAATTGGGAGATAGTTGAGAGGATCTATAACAAGGGTAACAAAGGTGCACTCATTCAAGCACCTAGGAGGAAATAATTTTCCAAGTTACTCTGGAGGAGAATATCCTTAAATTTTCTTGCAAGAAATAAAAATCTCAATGGAAAACAGAGGATAAGAGAAGGGGAATGCATAGCTATAACATAATCGGAACTACAACATGCTCATGGGCTACACATCGCAAGAAACTCTTGGAATGGTGTCAGGTAATAATCATGTTATCTGGTAAGGTTCTCAAGGAGCAACGTGACCATGGTCATACAAGACTACCATGGTAAAGAGACCACCTCATTTCATATCTAAGCATGTGAGAAGGCCTGGATGGGAAGCATAAAAGTGTTACCACCTTCATTATGGGTGCATAAGTTGTATTCCACCTTAAAAGGTTGTGTTCGTGTTTGGTATATTTATTTGGAGATGCGTCGTCAAATAGGTAATTGGTAGGAGTTGGCTGATGATCTCATTCAAGATTTCGAGTATAGGAGTACCAAGCCATTAGTAGATAAGGCATTATAGGTGATCAAGTGCCTTATCATGGGAGATAGTGCTATGGAATAGTCTAGGCTACTAGAGTTTTTAGGTGAGCCTTATTTAGAGACGTGCCTCAATGAAGAAGAATCAAAGGAAGTACAAATTGAGTGCGTATGCATGGAAATATAAAAAGGAATGATGGTCTATGTAGTAGATGGGTGTAGAGATGGAGACTTTGGATGTTAACCATTTGAAAGGTACGCAAAAATTCATAGAAAGAACTGATGAGAGAGCACACGCCTAACCATGAGCCCTTGAAAACAAATAATGTTAACATTGGAACAAAAAAAAACCTAAGGAAGCTATCATCGGGGACTATTGGTCAGAAAAAGAAGTTTCAAAGGTCATTGATTTGTTTGTGTGAGTTACAAGATTTGTTTCCTTGTGGGTACCATGAAATCAAATGCATTCACCATTCCTTGGGAGAGATGAATATCAAATTGAAGGAAGGTGCGTTCCTGATTCGGAAGAGGACTTATCGAATGAATCAAAATTTACACGTACGGGTCAAGGAAGAAATAGACAAGATGATAACATCTCATATCATTGATTTAGTAGAAGAATCATAATTGATAAGCCCAATGGTCATCAATATAAAAAATTATGGGGAGGATAAGAATCTATTTTGACTACAGGGATCTTAATGTAGTATGTGTCATCGATCCTTTTCCAACCCCCTTTACTGAAGAAATTTTGGAGGGAGTAGCTTGGGCACAAAGTCTCATCTTTCATGGATGGGTTCTTAGGGTATCACCAAGTCAGGATTGCAAAGGAAGACTAGAGAAAGACAAGTTTCCCCACTGAGTGGGGAAATTTTTCCTACAGGGTGATGCCCTTTTGGATTGAAAAATTCACCTGTTGTCTTCTCGCGCATCGTAGCACAAGCATTTCAGGAATTCATCCATAAATTTCTTCAAGTTTACTTGGATGACTGGACTGTGTATGGATTAGTGAAATACCATCGTGACAATTTGAGGCTGATGTTTGAGAGATGTCGTTAATTAAGGATACCCCTCAACATTAAGAAATGTGTCTTTGCTACTCCATTTCAAACCCTGTTAGGACTTATTATATGCAAAGAAGGCTTACTAGTGGATCCCACAAAATTCATAGTTATTGTGGGATTAGGGGGAGCCTACTATTCAAAGTGCAGTGCACAGATTCCTTGGTCATACAGGGTAATATAGAAAATTCTTCAAGGTATATGTCAAGATTGTCACGCCCTTAGAGGAATTGTTAAAAAAAAAGAGTGCCTTTCATTGGGGAGAGGCGCAATAGAAGGCATTTGACACTTTGAAGGATAGGATTTTCACGACACCCATTAGTAAATTTTTCCTTCTTGGAATAAGCCTTTCTATGTGCATATTGATGCCTCAGGGACAGCTATGGGAGCAATACTAGTACAACCTAGTGAGGGAAATTTTGACCATCCCTTGTGTTTTACAAGTAGAAAGTTGACACCAGCAGAACAAAATTACACAACTACTAAGTATGAGGAATTGTCTTATGATCTATGGGTTCCACAAGTTTAGATAGTATCTGTTGGCAACACCATTTATATTCTACATGGACCACATGGCATTGAATTACTTAGTCAACAAGCTCATGCTGCAAGGGCACATATGTCGTTTGGGTCCTATTATTTCAAGAATTTCAATTCACAGTGGTTGTAAAATCAGGAAAAATTAATTTATAACCTAACCAGTTATCAAGAATTAACTTATGGGAGGACATGCAAATCATTGAGGATACGATGTCGGATGTGTAACTATTTAGGTTGTGGCACATGCCCTTAGACTTGGAAGATGTTGTGGTGTTATTAAAAACATTTGTGGTGCTGGTAGGGTTAAAGGCTCTGGAGAGAAAGTAATTAGCAATACATGTCACACCCTACATGTTGATTAATGGAGACCTATATAAGTTATGTCATGATGAGGTTCTGCGCCAATGCATAATTGAACATGAGTGCATGGAAATTATGGAAGAAGCACATGGTGGGATTACAGGAGGAAACTATGTAGGAAACTATGGAAGAAGCACATGGTGGGATTACAGGAGGAAACTACGTGGAATATTTTACTAGCAGGGATTTGGTGGGACACCATCTACAAGGATTGTATTGAGTTTCATAATTCATGTGACCATTTTCAGTGCTTTGGAAAACCTAGAAAGAGGGATGAAACAACCTTAGACCAATAGCTAGCACTAAACCATTTGAAAAATGGAAAATCTACTTTGTAGGGCCGATTGTAGTCATTTTTACACCCATCACAAAGGAAAGAAATCCCATGTGCACCAGCCTATCACCCAGCTGGCGTTGGGCATTCACCTAAGACACGCACGGGTGTTGAACCTCTCTTTTATGTGAGTTAAGTGGGAAACCATCATCTATGTTAGGAACATAATGAAAAAAGGTGGAAATGAGATATACACTCATCATAGGGCTCAGAACAGCCTCTAAAAAAATGTATTTCATTCCAAACAGAGGGTACTTATAGATAATAAATAGAACTACAGAAGAAAGGAAAATACATAAGGAATTACATCTATTCCATAACATCCATGAATAGAAATGAAAAGATATAGATGTGAACCCAATCAATTACATTCATACTCATTTATGTTTATAACCTCATTACATTCAATGGATCCATTAAACTACCACCGCTTGATCAAACTGAATTCATACATCATAGTAGGGTTCATGTCCTTCATCCATATAAAGAAAAACTTATAACCCAGCCCCTTAGTACATTACTCCATTATATATCCTCTACCCAATCCCACAAAGTTCTCACAGTATTTCTGCAGAGCCTCCACTCTCTATATTCTCCTTTCGTGTCTCTTTCTACTATGTGGAAACTTGTATATATAGGTTTCTTCAACCACTGACTTGATTTTAGGGGCTACAGATCCATCACCAAGTGTCCAAGTGGTCCTCCATAGAAGCAGTTCTCCTTTAGATCTGAGCTCTCCACTGCTTGTAATGATGGTCTTATAGAATCCTCCATCGCTAAGCATATTCCTTTCGTGGGCACCACGTTGTCAGGCTGACACCTTATCCACTCCTCATTCACTTTTTGGTCATGCTTTTCTCGTGTCGTACCAAAAAATCCCAATATGGCTAAGTTGTGAAACCTTATCTTTGTCTGCATGCGTGCCATGGGTTTTCTTAAACCATTCCTTAAAACCTATCTTGTGCACCTTCTCGTTGCGCGCCCTTCTTTAACTAAGCCTTGCGCGCCTACACACCTTTTTGTACTCAGCTAAAATTTTGGGGGTCCCAACATCACCCCACACTACACCTGTTCTCCATCCACGGGAACTCTTCTCCAATGAATAAAGAGTTACAATAGACTTTCGTCTTGGAAAAAGAATAAGGGGATGAAGAATTTGGGAAACAAGAAAGAATGGGGAAGTGATGACATTATTACAACAAGCTAGGAAAATGTTTTTGCAAGTCGGCCTCCAACTTGCTCCAGGCATCGAATTCATTTTGTGCTCTCTGGTAGAGGTAACTGACTAGGGTTTCTTACCTCCCCAAAACTCAGTCCATCTCCTTGAGCGTTCATAGTGTCAATAAATTTCTCCAACTCTTTGCTCATGTCTTCAAGTGCGTCTATCCTTCTAGTAATTTGTGGGTACAGCTCCTTCAAATAATTTTTGATTGAACCCTTTAAGGTTTCAATGGCCTCAGATTTATTTTCAACCTCAGCAAGGATTATGTCCCTTTCTACCCTATTTACCCTTATTCTTCTCTTGAAACACCTTTAGCTCTACCTCGTGAGTGGTGACCAAAATGCTCACCAACTCTATCCCTATCTACGCAAATATCATACATGGCCTCACCAGATTGGGTAGCAATCTTAACATCTGCAGGTACATTTATATACTCAATAATGATTGCTACCAATTTATATTTTTCCTCCCTCTCCAAGCATGCTACCACTTCTTCCACGGACTCCAGGGCCAATTGTTGTCTCTCCATGGTGAGGACGCGTGTCAAATCTTCTAAGCATTCAAGATTTGATTTTTTACTTTTGTGCGGGTGGAGTTAGGTCTAGATGCTTAAATATATTGGCACTTGTGATAGACTCCACCTTTTCCTTTGCATCCCTTAGTTCGCACTTCAGTTGCTCGCTGATCAACTCTTCCTGTTTTGTAACATTCCTAATTTTAAGACTTTAGAAACAAGGAATTTTTGTTTTTTGCATGATTAATGTTCTTTCTTCTAAATACATAATTTAGAACACACATTTCATAACAACCATTCATTTAACAGATAACCATATGGAGCTGCAATGACTCGGTGAGCAACCAATCTATTCGTTCCATGACTCGGTAACTACTGATCGATCCATGGGTAACATTGATTTTTGAGTATTCTTCTGAATACTTCATGTTCTTGGTTCTCTTACCCTATTATGGGTTCTGAGTGATATACATAAGGAACCTAATTAAATACTTGTTACCAATATTCATCAACATCCCGATCCTTAGACTAGGTGACATAGGACAATGCAATCAGCAGCTTGCGATACTTTGGCCAAAGATTTCTAACATACTATTCGTATTACTTATTCCTTGATGGCATACTCATCAAACAGGAATACATCCTTCACCCCCACTCCACTATTATCTAGAATGTCTTATACTTACTTCAGTCAGTCCCCTCGCTCAATATTTAACTCTAGTTCAGGTTAACAACATAGGCCATGATATAAAAAGGCTCGTAAAGACTTAGGGTAAATTGGCATACTGGGCCAACCTAAGTTAACCTCGTTGTGCCAAGGTACCCTGAGTCCTAAAAGGGCTACTTCATATCCTGGCTATGATACTAACCAGCCCTAGAGGAAAATCTTGGTCAAGTTCAAAGGTGTGTAGATCTGGACGATCAATGTAGAAGGGTGTTGCCACATGTTAACTGCATTGTTGCATCCTTGAGAAGATACTAATCTTCTTGGGGGTACAACCTTGCATTTGACACATGTCAACATCCTATAGAACAACCTCGTGAAGATGTACATACCTCAAGAATTTACTCATGTTAACTTAAATTTACTTTAAAGGACGACAGAATATGGTAGCCTAACCAACTCCGAGCTCAACACTCTTATAGTTCTTCTCACATTGCATCTTCATGTAATCTTAAGAAATTTTAATTAACTTAAGATTGTTCCAGATTTGACAGATTTGACCTATCAACCCATTATCCAAAAATAGAATAGCATCAAATTATGTTCCTTTATTCTAATTAACTTAACTAATTAAGGAAGTGCAACAGCCTACTAGGCTGAAACATATCAGACTTATTATTCTTAAGTATTAATGATTAACCATTATACCTTCCTCTTTGTAGTTACATTCTAGGGCTTAACATACCCTATAATGTCATTTATGCTTACAATAATTCATATTATAGTTTTATTTCACATCATAAGATTCAATTAATAACATAGATGAGAATGATGTATTCTACCACTTGTTTAATCTGCAACTTACTTAGGATACTTATCTAAATTCTTTTTTATAATACCATCATGATTACACATCCAATCATAAAGATAACCAAGAAGATTATTCTCAAAACTAGATAATTTACACAATCTACACAAGTAAATTTCCATCTTTCAATTCATTTTCAAATTTATTCATTACAAGCATAGTGTAGGACATCAATCTTTATTCAAAAGGAGGTAACTTTTTTATTTCAATACAATTTAAGAACAAATCAGAATTCTTCTCGAAAATCAACATAGATCAGCCAATGCATCGTATTAGTTTTTTCCTTCTCTTATCACTTACGAATTCCATCTGCAAAAATTGCTATCATGGGTCTGTTCAACAAACTAAACATGATAAGCACTAAGCCTTAAAACGAAGTGCATTCAACTAATTGTTTTAATAAAACAACCCTAATTTAATGAACAATCAGTCATTCATACTCCCAAGTGTAAGTAATTTCAATAAAATAAAACTAACACAAAACATATTATTAACATATAGAGGAACATGATATAAACTATAATACCTACCTTATAAATTAAAGTATAATTGATTTCATTAAATATCTTTACTAAACAACAAAACATAATATATCATTGTTTCGAAGTTTCTAATAAATTACAACACATATCTTTACTATAAGACTCATAAATGGTTACAACATAATCTTTCAAGTAAAGAGGAAAATATAAATTTCCATTGCCATAGTACATAATCATCAGCAAGGCCGAAATCAGAGTAGGCGATGATTTAAACTATTCCTTTCAAGTAATTCTACTTTAAGATAGAACAGTATAATATATTTATCAATAGATCCAAAAAAAATAAATCCAAGGAGAAGTGATAGATTGGTAGTTGTCTATTAGTTTCAATTTCATTTTCCAATCTAACTTTAATCTAATTCCAAATCACGTCAGTCAAATGAAAAGTAATCAAGATTAACAAGTGTTGTTTTCTCATTTCACTAAGAATAGAAATCAGGAGATGCATATCAAAGTACTTAGCCCAACTACATTATATAAGGAGTGTTCTAAAATATGATCTCAAACTCAAATAATTTCCTTGAACACAATAGAACAGTTTTACCTCCTAGCATTCATACAGTTTAAGCTCATTCAGGAGTTTCAAGGAAGGGAAAACAATGACCATTCCAAAGAAGAGATAGAGTGCCAAAACTAAATTTCTTTCTAAATCATCTCATTTAAAAGCCTAAATTTCTTCTTTCCGTTAGAGATAATAAAACAGTCTAGCTCTTACAAGTTCAAGAATTATTGAGCTTCACAGAATATTTCCTTAAAATCGAACATTCTCCCATTGGTTCAGGACAACCACAGATAAGAAGTAATCATGCTATCAAAGTCTACTTATAGAATCTTATAAATTCAACAGTGTCGTTCGACATCTTCGAACTAGTTTAAGACTGCATTCAATCTTACAAGACATGATATACCCTTGTTAGACCTAACAAGAAGTAGGAATCTAAGTAATGGCTAACACTTAAGACTGCCCAACAGTTCGGCAAGGTAGAACCATCTTAACGGTATGCCAACACATCACTACCAAATTTATAAAATGGGTGTCCAATCAAGAGACAATATCAAACATCAAAGAATAATATGTATAGTCCAGGAATGGTTTACAATTCTGGAACACGGCCAAGTATAAACATTATTGAAGTATCAAGACCATTCAAATATATGTAACCAATTTAGGGTAACTATATGTTTCCTAAAAAGTGTATTACAAGATCAAAAGGCCATAATACCTGAAACTACACCATGTTCAGGTTTTCAATTCCATTAAGAACATAGTGTAATAAATGGTGAGTATAGTGGAGGATATCAATACCACAACACAATTATATAATACGCCAGCATTGTAAGACTGGACCGAGAGTAGTGAAAATTATTTCATACAGTTCGAACTAAGAAGAAATGTTTCCATTTTTCCATTAACAACCTATCAACCTTATTTCTAAACAAAATGGAGTGACGATGCTTTAAACAAAGCTCAGAAAGGATGACTCTTAAATCAGGTTTACAAAGAATCTCTATATACCATTAACGTGGTAAGAAGATCAAGAATCCACAAGAAACATATAGAAGTAACTTGAAGTACAATCAAGTTATCCAAAATGATAACAAACAAATGTCCCAGATCAATCAAGTTCATAGAATTAAAACAAACCAACCCTTATATTCTTTTTCATGTGCATGCAAGTTTCCATAACTGACCATGTTTTCACAAGGAGAAACATAGAACCAACTGTATATGGTTTATCCATGCATGCAAAATTTTCTACCGTCAAAGTTTCCTCAAGGTAAAATAAAAAACAATAAGACATATGTAGGTTGACCTAAAGTGCATGCGCAACTAGTTAACAGTCAATGATTTTTCTCAAGAAGAATACAATTCCTAGCTCCCATACGTTTATATTCATAGCTTATTTATCTAAGGATCGAAAACGTATGCTAACAAACCCTGAGAATCTCAATTACAGTCCTCTTACTAAACAAGTTTCCCAACTGAAGCTAGTAATGGTAAAAAAGTTCAATAAGACTGAATTTTACCAGTTCGAATACACAAGACACAACCAGTTCACCCAACAAGCATTCCAAATAACTGAAGAAGCAACCAGTGTCACTATTTTTGTTTGAGTATTCGTGGTTCCTTTATGAAAAGATAGTGCAAATAGAACTTTCCATTGATTTAATATCACACAGACGCCAAATGCACAGAAAACAGGTTTTCTTACAAACCCATCTATAATTTTATCAGCTAAGCATGAATGTATAGATCTTAAGAGAGAAAAGTTGTTTTAATGAAAACAGTTAGAAGAAAGCAAGATATTTTAACAGTTAGGGCCTATTATGCCTAATAGTGTCGCCAAAAAATCGAAGAAGACTTCTTAGCTGAGCTTGCTTCTTCCCTTCTTCTCCACGAAATGCCAAAACATCAAAATACTTCCTCCACATTGCCTCATATACTCTCCATTGAGAAAAAATAGCCATGCAACACAGTTTAAATATTGGTTCGAAAAACCATAGTGTGAGTAGAATGAAAATTGGAAAGTATGCAAGTGAAACATCTCAACCAAAAATCCTCTTGGCATACCTATCAAAGTGGTTCAGGCTCGTCAAACAAGGCAATTAATTACATTAATTTCCTGATCTCTCACCCAATCTTCCTTGCCACCGCTTGCCAAACTGGCAAGCTTCCAAATCAAATAAAACATGAATTTCCATTACTAGTAATACTACCACCTAGGCGTCCGCCATCCAAATTAGCCTCTGCCAAAGTCGGAAGTTCGTAGGAAATAAATAAACCTTATCACCTTCTTAATTGTTTAGAAACCATCGCCATGGTGCATGTGACCCCCTTTTTGTTCCAATTCGTATCCTTTAGTTTAGGATAGGTTAGATTACTTAGGTTAGATCTTAGGTAGGATTTACATTAGTACCTTAGGATGTAACACTAACCACTAACCTCTAACATAGTTCTTAGCAAATAGGTTAGGTAACCCCTCAAATGAGTGAACCAATAATACTGTAGTTTAAAGAACTAGGTTAGGTCACCAAATGACTTTGTAGTGTTAGGTTAAAGTTTTAGTACTTAGTCACCCTTCTAACTCCTTTGCATCAAGTTTAGGTTAGCAACAAAAGTATATCAAGTAACATAGCTTAGGTAGTAATACTTTCACCTAGCTTAGGATTCTGGGGTATCTTTCTCTAGTGCTATGAACAACTACATTCCCATCATTATCCGCAATGACCGATCATGGTTGACCTTCAAGGACCCAAGCCAACATCCTGCTGAATGGAATTGTGTTCACACAAAAGTAAAAGAACTTGCAACAACAAAGTCCAGTCCAGCGTGAAGCCTGATGCATGGAATGTTGATTTTACTATTCACTTCATAGAGCATTACTAAAAACATTCCTTGGATCACTGAAATTGATCCAAGGATGAGTCGGACAGAAGACAATTTTATAATTCTTAAACCAAAATGAAATTTACCATCCAGAACTGAAAAGTGGATTCAGAAAAGTCTCACCAGTTCGACCATAGGATCTTAAGAGTAGAAAAGACTTATCCATACCAAGCATGATTTCCAAAAATTAGAAGATCATACCCTTATAAGGAAAATCACCTATCAACACTTGAATGCAAAGGAGGAAAATAACAATAGTTAAGGGTGTTGATTGCTTCCATCCTAAAAAGTATCATCGTCCCGATGATTACCTCTTTTAACAATTTACATCATGGACAGTCAATTCATTCTCTTCTCTTATCCTAAGCCTAGTATTTCCAAACCTCATAGTTACAAAAGTCAGTAATAAATAACCTTTTATTCAATTCAAGTAATTATTTGCCCAAAACTGGATTTCTTATCGTCATTTAAAGAATAATTTCATATAAATTTTTAGTCAACAGATTCAATTCTGTTCAAACAGATATGGAAAAGTAGTTTTCATATCCTCCATATTTTCCCAAGTTGCACTTTCTTCACTAAATTGTTCCCAATGGACCTTACATTGTCTTATTTCACGATTTCTTAAATGTAACTTGCAAGTTTCCAGCACTCGAGTGGGTTTAACCACGATTATTCCTGGGTCTTGGACCTGCAAGGAATTCCAATTTAACACATGTGATAAATCTGAAATGTATTTCTTAAGCATAGAAATATGGAAAACATCATGCATTCGTGACAAAGCAAGTGGTATTGCTAATCGATAAGATACAGGGTTGATTACTTCAACTATTTCAAATGGTCCCACATAACAAGGCAATAACTTGACAGCCTTGCCAAAAGTTATGGAACTCTTTTTCGGTTTAACCCAAAGAAAAACTTTCTCACCAAGTTCAAATTTCCTATCAACCCACTTTAAATCAACATAACTCTTTTGCCTATCTACTGCTTCTTTCAATCATTTACGAATAATTTTAACTTTTTGTTCCATTTCCATAAGGATTTCAGGTCCAATTACTTCTCTATCCTTAATGCTATCCCAACTAACAGGGGTTCTTGATTTTCTTCCATAAAGTTCCTCAAAAGGTTCCACCTTAAGAGAAGCATGATATGTATTATTGTATGCAAACTCAACTAATGGGATATACTCCTCCCACTTATACTATTGATCCATACATTACATTCATAACATATATTCTAAACTTGATTTACTCTTTCAGTCTGTCCATCCATTTCTGGATGATATGCAAAACTAAAGTTCAATTTAGTGCTAAGAGCTACATTAAGCATTTTCCAAAACCTTGATGTCATTCTAGGGTCTCTATCAGATATGATTAATTCAGGTACTCAATGTAATCTAAAAATTTCATGTATAAATCTTTTATCCAAAATAGGAGAATCATCCTTTAGATTTCCAGCAATAAAATGAGCTACTTTTATTAGTTTGTCAACTACTACAAAAATAACATCGTGTTTATTTCTTGACATAGGTAATCCTTGCAAAAAATCCATGCTTATTACTTCACATTTGTACTATGGTATGCTATGAGGATATAGAAAACCAGATGGATGCATATGTTATGCTTTCACCTGTTGACATTCCAGACAATGAGGCATGAAATCTATAACATCTTTTTTCATCCCCTTCAAGAAATATTGTTGTTTTATATCAGCAAGCATTTTTGTAATACCTGGGTGCCTAGAAAAAGGTGAGTTGTGAAACTCTGTCAACAATTTATTTCTCAATTTATTAAGTAAAGGTATGTATACTCTATTTTCATAACGTAAGATTCCTTCATTATCAAAGTGAAAACCTTTATACCTTTCATCTTTTGGATCTGCAGCGAATGCTGCTTTTATTTGTTGAAAGTACAAATCAGATTCCATAGCTCTTTTTACTTCATCCTTAAACCAAGTTCTAAACGTTATAAGAGCAAAAATGTGATTCCTATGACTTAGAGCATTAGTTACTCTATTGTCTTTTCCCTTAATGTAGCTTATATCAAAATCATATTGAGACAAAAACTCTAACCACCTTCGATGTCTTGCATTCAGATTTGGCTAAGTGAAAATGTACTTTAGTCCAAGATGATCAGTTTTTATCTCAAATGGTTTACCAAATAGATAATTCCTTAAAATTTGGAGTGCATAAACTATGGCAGCAAGCTCTAAATCATGTGGAGCATAATTCAACTCATGTAACTTAAGTTTTCTACTTTCATAAGCTATGACATGATCATTTTGTAACAGAATACCTCTAAGACCCTCCCCAGATGCATCTGTTACAACCGTGAAGTCTCCATTTGGATCAGATACAACTAAAATAGGTGTTGAAGTCAACTGGCCTTTTAATATTTTAAATTTAGATTCACATTTATCATCACAGACAAATTTCTTATCCTTCTTCTGCAATGAAGTTATTTGTGCAGCCATCTTAGAAAAATCCTTAACAAATTTTCTATAATAACCCGCAAGGCCCATGAAGCTTCTAACCTCATGTACATTCTTGGGTGCAGGCCACTTGAATATAGCTGCAATTTTAGAAGGATCCATAGAAATCCCATCTTTACTTATGACATGACCCAAATAGTGAAATTTTGTGTCATAGAATGAACATTTGGACAACTTACCATATAATCTTCATTTTCTCAAAAATTCCAAAACTATTTTTAAGTGTTCATGGTGCTCCTCCACATTTTTAGAATATATGAGAATGTCATCCAAGAATACAAGCACAAACTTGTCCAAGTATTCTTGAAATATATTATTCATTAAGTTCATGAAAGCTGCAGGTGCATTTGTTAATCCAAAGGGTAATACCATGAATTCATAATGTCCATACCTTGTCATAAAGGTTGTTTTATGAATGTCCTCTTCCTTAATTCGCAGTTGGTGATATCCAAACCAAAGGTCTATATTAGAATATACCGATGCTCCATGCATCTGATCAAATAGATCATCAATTCTAGGAAGTGGGTATCTATTCTTGATTTTTGCTTTGTTTAACATCCTGTAATCAATGCACAATCTGAGTGTTACATTCTTATTTTTCAAAAAGATCACTGGTACTCCCCAAGTTGAAACACTTGGTCTAATCAAACCCTTAGAAAAAATTTCTTATAACTGAGCTTTAAGATCCACTAATTCTGTGGTAGTCATCTGATAAGGTGCTTAGAAATTGGTTTAGTACCTGGTTTGATTTCGATCATGAAGTCAAACTCCCTTTTGGGTGGTAGTCCTGGTAATTCTTCTAGAAACACGTCACTAAAACTCTGTAATAGTAGATAACATTCCATGAAATCAATGTTTTCTTCCACAGATTCAGAAATCTTTACCGCATATAAGGTACATCCTTTATTTTTGTCCTTTTTAAGTTACATAGCTGACAATTTCCTAACTAAATTTCTCATTTTACACCTTGAATCTCTGTTATTTTCTGCAGATCATCCAAAACAACTAATATGTTTTTCAAAATAGTCTACCTTTTCTTTATGCTCTGCTAGCCAATTTACACCTATGACTATATCATAAGATCCCAAAGGTGCTACATAGAGATCAACTTTAGTGGAAAAGCTAGGTAAGTCAAGGACTGCCCCGAAAAAGACACATACTAACTGTATGAATAGAATTATTACCATATCGTACAGTCCATGATTTATGCATTTTTCCCACTTTTCTTTTAAGTTTTGAATAAATTTTACTAGAAATAAAACATTCAGTAGCTCCCGTATCAAGTAGAATAGTTACAGGTACATCAAATAACTTACCAGGAACTTCAATAGGTGTAACTTACTTTTCAGCTTGCTTATCAGCTACTGCGGCATGTATCTTGTGTTGCTAATTATGATCATCCTTCTTCAAAGGACATTGATTCATGTAATGATCTTTGCCACAATTATAACAACCTCCTACTAGTCCCTTTTTTGGTTCAGAATTAATTCCAGTCTTGAAGTTGTTATGTTGATCTCCATAGGACTTCTGTCCGTTATTGTTATTTCTGGAAAAATTGTTCCATGTATTATCAATAGTCTTATTCATTTTTGTTTTCTTATTATTTTCAGTTGGAAACTTACTTTTGTTACCATACTTTTTCCATGGTCCTTTCTTAGGTGCAAGAGAAGCTGAAGAAGAGTTTAGAACTTTCTTCCACACTTCCTCTTTATGAGTAGAAATAGCCTTTAACTTTTGTTCCTGCCTTATGGATTTTTCAACAACCCCTTCCATAGTGGTTGGGCCGTGAACATCATCCTCTCCCCCAATGATGGGATTCAGCCCTATGATGAATTTTTGTATTATGAACTTCTCATCACTTTGATACTGAGGTACATACTTGAGTAGTTTCGTAAACCATTCCCAATAATCAGTTACAGTTAACTTCCCTTGAGCTAAGTTCTAAAATTCAGTTATTTTCTGATCATAATAAAGTTGTGGCAACCATCGTTGCCTAAAATAACCTTTAAATTGATCCCAAGTGAAGTTAGTTTCATCAATGTTCAGCTTAGCCTTCCGGTTGTCCCACCAAGAAGATGCTTCATGGGAAAGTTGATATGCTCTCCAAATAGCTTTGGTCTCTTCGGAGAAGTTCCTTATTTCAAATTAATTCTCCATCTCGTTGAGATAGTTCTTAGACCCATCACCTAATGTGGTGCCATCAAACTTAGGTGGAATTATCCTTTTTATATCATTAGTGAGTTCAGCTGCCAACCTTGCCTTTTTGTTTTTTGGTTGAACAGGTACATTAACATTGTTATTATCAACACCCAAGTTGGGGTTGTCCTCAGGAGGTGGCTGATTGTTATTACCAGCTTCTTCTTCTTTCTCATTACCCATCACTTGTTATTCGAGCACAGTCAAACAATCTCTTGTGTCCAACAGGGTAGCAAGGATCTCATCAATCTTTCGGGTTGTTGCTGCTCCTTCCTCAGGTGGAGCATTATTCATAATGTTTCCTCTTGTCCTAACCATTTTATGTTACAAGAAATTTCAAGTTTTTATCAGATTATGGACACAACAAGTCCAAGAGCTACAACCTTCAGCTCTGATACCAAGATGTAACATTCCCAATTTTAAGACTTTAGAAACAAGGAATTTATTTTTTTGCATGATTAATGTTCTTTGTTCTAAATACATAATTTAGAACACACATTTCATAACAACCTTTTATTTAATAGATAACCATATGCAACTGCAATGACTCTGTGAGTAACCAATCTATTCATTTCATGACTCAGTAACTACCGATCAATTCAAGGGTAACATTGAGTTTTGAGTTTTCTTCTGAATACTTCGTGTTCTTATTTCTTTTACCATGTTCTGGGTTCTGAGTGATCTACCTAAGGAACCTAATTGAATACTTGTTACCAATATTCATTGCCATCACGATCCTCAGACTAGGTGATATAGGACAATGCAATCAGTAGCTTGTGATACTTTCGTCAAAGATTTCTAACATATTGTTCGTATTACTTATTCTTTGACAGCATACTTGTCAAACCGGATTACGTTCTTCACCCCCACTCCACTGTTATCTAGAATGTCTTATACTGACTTCATTCAGTCCCCTCGCTCAAGAGTTAACTCTAGTTCGGGTTAACAACATAGGTCATGATATAAAAAGGCTTGTAAAGACTTAGGGTAAATTGGCATATTGGGCCAACCTTGGTTAACCCCACGTGCCAAGGTACCCTAAGTCCTAAGAGGGCTACTTCATATCCTGGCTATGATACTAACCAGCCCTAGAGGAAAATCTTGGTCAAGTTCAAAGGTGTGTAGATCTGGACGATCAATGGAGAAGGGTGTTGCCACATGTTAACTGCATTGTTGTATCCTCGAGAAGATCCTAACCTTCTTGGGGGTACAACCTTGTAGTTGACGCATGTCAACATCCTATAGAACAACCTCGTGAAGATGTACATACCTCCAATAATTTACTCATGTTAAGTTAAATTTTCTTTAAAGGACAACATAATATGGTATTGCCTAACCAACTTCGAGCTCAACACTCTTATAGTTCTTCTCACATTGCATGTTCATGTAATCTTAAGAACTTTTAATTAACTTAAGATTGTTCCAGATTTGACAGATTTGACCTATCAACCCGTTATCCAAAAACAAAACAACATCAACTTATGTTCCTTTATTCTAATTAACTTAACTAATTAAGGAAGTGTAACAGCCTACTAGGCTGAAACATATCAGACTTATTATTCTTAAGTCTTAATGATTAACCATTATACCTTCCTCTTCGTAGTTACATTCTAGGGCTTAACATACCCTATAATGTCATTTATGCTTACAATAATTCATATTATAGTTTTATTTCACATCACAAGATTCAATGAATAACTTAGATGAGAATGATGTATTCTGCCACTTGTTTAATCTGCAAGCTTACTTAGGATACTTATCTAAATTCCTTTTTATAATACCATCGTGAATACACATCCAATCATAAAGATAACCAAGAAGATTATTCTCAAAACCAGATAATTTACACAATCTACACAAGTAAATTTCCATCTTTCAATTCATTTTCAAACTTATTCTTTACAAGCATACTGCAGGACATCAACCTTTATTCAAAAGGAGGTAAAAACTTTTTTTTTCAATACAACTTAAGAACAAATCAGAATTCTTCTCGAAAAGCAACATAGATCATCCAATGCAACGTATTAGTTTTTTCCTTCTCTTATCACTTACGAAGTCCATCTGCAGAAATTGCTAGCACGGGTCAGTTCAACTATCTGAGCATGATAAGCACTAAGTCCTTAAAATGAAGTGCATTCCACTAATTGTTTTAATAAAACAACCCTACTTTAATGAACAATCAGTCATTCATACTCCCAAGCGTAAGTAATTTCAATAAAAGAAAAGCAACACAAAACATAGTTTAACATGTGGAGGAACATGATATAAACTATAATACCTACCCTATAAATTAAAGTATAATTGATTTCATCAAATATCTTTACTAAAAAACAAAACATAATATATCATTGTTTCAAAGTTTTCAATAAAGTACAACACATATCTTTACTATAAGATTCATAAATGTTTACAGCATAATCTTTCAAGTAAAGAGGAAAAGATAAAGTTCCATTGCCATAGTACATAATCATCAGCAAGGCCGAAATCGGAGTAGGCCATGATTTAAACTGTTCCTTTCAAGTAATTCTACTTTAAGACAGAACAATATAATATATTTATCAATATATCAAAACAAAAGAAATCCAAGGAGAAGTGATAGATTGGCAGTTGTCTATTAGTTTCAATTTCATTTTCCAATCTAACTTTAATCTAATTCCAAATCATGTCAGTCAAATGAAAAGTAATCAAGATTAACAAGCGTTGTTTTCTCATTTCACTAAGAATAGAAATCAGGAGGTGCAAATCAAAGTACTTAGCCCAACTACATTATAGAAGGAGTCTTCTAAAATATGATCTCAAACTCAAATAATTTCCTTCAACGCAATAGAACATTTTTACCTTCTAGCATTCATACAGTTTAAGCTCATTCAGGAGTTTCAAGGAAGGGAAAACAATGACCATTCCAAAGAAAGAGATAGAGTGACAAAACTAACTTTCTTTCTAAATCATCTCATTCAAAAGCATAAATTTCTACTTTCCGTTAGAGATAATAAAATAGTCTAGCTCTTACAAGTTCAAGAATTATTGAGCTTCACAGAATATTTCCTTAAAACCTAAACATTCTCCCATTGGTTCAGGACAACCACAGATAAGAAGTAATGATGCTATCAATGTCTACTTATAGAATCTTATAAATTCAACAGTGTCGTTCGACACCTTCGAACCAGTTTAAGACCACAATCAATCTTACAAGACATGATATACCCTTATTAGACCCAACAAGAAGTAGGAATCTAAGTAATGGCTAACACTTAAGACTTCCCAATAGTTTGGCAAGGTAGAACCATCTTAACGGTATGCCAACACATCACTACCAAATTTATAAAATGGGTATCCAATCAAGAGACAATATCAAACATCAAAGAATAATATGTATAGTCCAGGAATGGTTTACAATTCTGGCACACGGCCAAGTATAAATGTTATTGAAGTATCAAGACCATTCAAATATATGTAACCAAGTTAGGGTAACTATATGTTTCCTAAAAAGTGTATTACAAGATCAAAAGGCCATAATACCTGAAACTACACCATGTTCAGGTTTCGATTCCATTAAGAACATCAAGTAATAAATGGTGAGTATAGTGGAGGATATCAATACCACAACACAATTATATAATACGCCAGCATTGTAAGACTGGACCGAGAGCAGTGAAAAGTATTGCATACAGTTTGAAATAAGAAGAAATGTTTCCATTTTTCCATTAACATCCTATCAACCTTATTTATGAACAAAACGGAGTGAAGATGCTTTAGACAATGCTCAGAAAGGATGACTCTCAAATCAGGTTTACAAAGAATCTCTATATACCATTAACGTCTTTAGAAGATCAAGACTCCATAAGCAACATACATAAGTAACTTGAATTACAATGAGGTTATCCAAAATGATGACAAAAACAAGTCCTAGATCAATCAAGTTCATAGAATTAAAACAAACCAACCCTTATATTGTTTTTCCTATGCATGCAAGTTTCTATAACCAGCCATGTTTTCACAAGGAGAAACACAAAACCAACTATATATGGTTTATCCATGCATGTGAACTTTGCTACCATCAAATTTTCTCAAGGTAAAATACAAAACAACAAGACATATACAAGTTTACCAAAAGTGCACGCGAAACCAGTTAACAATCAACGATCTTTCTCAAGAAGAATACAATTCTTAGCTCGCATACATTTATATTCATAGATTATTTATCTAAGGATCAAAAACGTATGCTAACAAACCCTGAGAATCTCAATTACAGTCCTCTTACTAAACAATTTTCCCAACTTAAGCTAGTAATGACATACAAGTTCAATAAGACTGAATTTTACCAGTTCGAATACACAAGACACGACCAGTCCACCCAATAAGCATTCCAAATCACTGAATAAGAAACTAGTGTCATTATTTTTGTTTTAGTATTCATGGTTCCTTTATGAACAGATAGTGTGAATAAAACTTTCCACCGATTTAATATCACACAGATGCCAAATGCATAGAAAACTGGTTTTCTTACAAACCCATCTATCATTTTATCAGCTAAGCATGAATGCAAAGATCTTAATAGAGAAAAGTGTTTTTAATGAAAATATTTAGAAGAAAGCAAGAGATTTCAATAGTTAGGTCCTATCATGCCTGATAGTGTCACCGAAAAATTGAAGAAGACTTCTTAGCTGAGCTTGCTTCTTCCCTTCTTCTCCACGAAAGGCCAAAACATCAAAATACTTCCTCCACATTGCGTCATATACTCTCCATGAAGTAGAAATAGATTTGTAACCACAAAAATATCCATGCAACATAGTTTAACTACTGGTTCAAAAAACCACAGTGTGAGTAGAATGAAAATAGGAAAGCATGCAAGTGAAACAACTCAACCAAAAATCCTCTTGGCATACCTACCAATGCGGTTCGGGCTCGTAAAACAAGGCATTTAATTGCATTAATTTCCCGATCTCCCTCCCAATCTTCCTTTCCACCGCCTTCCAAACTAGTGAGCTTCCAAATCAAATAAAACATGAATTTCCATTACTAGTAATACTGCCACCTAGGCCTTTGCCATCCAAATTAGCCTATGCCAAAGTTGGCAGTCCATAGGAAATAAATAAACCTTATCACCTTCTTAATTGTTTAGAAACCGTTGCCTTGGTACATGTGACCCCCTTTTTGTTCCAATTCATATCCTTTAGTTTAGGATAGGTTAGATTGCTTAGGTTAGATCTTAGGTAGGATTTACATTAGTACCTTAGGATGTAACACTAACCACTAACGTCTAACATAGTTCTTAGCAAATAGGTTAGGTAACCCCTCAAATGAGTGAACCAATAATACTGTAGTTTAAAGAACTAGGTTAGGTCACCAAATGACTTTGTAGTGTTAGGTTAAATTTTGTGTACTTAGTTACCCTTCTAACCCCTTTGCATCAAGTTTAGGTTAGCAACAAAATTATATCAAGTAACATAGCTTAGGTAGTAATACTTTCACCTAGCTTAGGATTCCAGGGTATCTTTCTCTAGTGCTGTGAACAGTTGTATTCCATCGTTATCTGCAATGACCTATCATGGTTGACCTTCAAGGACCCAAGCCAACATCCTGACTGAATGGAATTGTGTTCACACAAAAGTAAAAGAACTTGCAACAACAAAGTCCAGTCCAGCGTGAAGCTTGTCGCATGGAATGTTGATTTTACTATTCACTTCATAGAGCATTACTAAAAACATTCCTTGGATCACTGAAATTGATCCAAGGATGAGTTGGACAAAGGACAAGTTTACAATTCTTAAACCAGAATGAAATTTACTTTCCAGAATTGAAAAGTGGATTTAGAAAAGTCATACCAGTTTGACCATAGGATCTTAAGAGAAAAAAATACTTATCCATACCAAGCATGATTTCCAAAAATTAGAAGATCATATCCTTATAAGGAAAATCACCTATAAACACTTGAAATCAAAGGAGGAAAATAACAATAGTCAAGGGTGTTACATGTTTCAAGACCTTAGTCTTCTCAGCCAGATCCTCTTCCTTCTTTTCTAGCTTTCCCTCTAGAAATCTTACTGTGTCATTTCTTCCAAAAAGCCTAGCCTCAACCTCAACTGCGACCTTTTTGAGCACATTACATAACTAATCATCTGAGAGTTTCTGGTCATTTACCAAGGCATTGGCTCCTGTAGACTCCGATACTGGCATGATTACCCCTTGGTATACTTTGAACTCTAGCTCATCAATATGGGACTCAAATTCCCAAGAGAGTATCTTCCTTGTCATGGGGTACGCACCCTCCTCATCAAATGATTTCATAGCTAGAAGTTCTTCCGTGGGTATAGTGCTTTAGAAGCACGCGTGTAGAACCTTCATTTGGTCATCAACATAGCCCATGACATATCCTCATTCTGTATCAAGACTCTTCCTTCCCAAGCGTGCAGATTTAGGGAAACTCACTGTTAGATTGGGACCCTCCTCCCACATTGAATTTTTCTTTCTCAACGCTTTCATTCTTACCCTCTTCCATCACTGTGTCAGCATTGTGCTCCAATTTTTGTTTCTACCAAGGGCTCGATTATTTTCATTGATTCTCTTTCTACCACCTTGTTTACTTGCTCCTGTGTAAGGCTTGGATTTTTCTACTTCTGCACACCAACCTCCTCACTTATTCCCATGTCTTCAGCACCTTCCTTCTCCTGGCTACCCTTAAGCTGCACAAAAAAGGAACCCATGTTCTTCTTCTCCACCCTTTTCTTCTTAATCATGCACGCTAAAGAAAAGTGGCTCTTGATCTCTTTTAGGATCATCTTCTTCATCTTCATCATCCTTTACACCTATGTATTTCTCCAAGCTCTCAGTTTCTTCCAAGCCGATCTCCTCTTCTATCCTCTACTTCTTTCTGCGAGATGAATCTTCCACAGGGGATCCATCCTTCTCTACTTCCTCTGGCAACTTCTCCTTGGCGAGGATTTTCTCTAGCGCCTCTTCTTCTAGGGTATTCTTCTTTACCAAGTAATTCTTCCTACACATATAGGTGCTAGTTTTGGCACTTGCCACCAGTGCGCTTACTGGCTAGGCAGTCTACACACTTGGTGATTTTTCTTCTTCTCTCTCCCTTTTCTTGAGTGCAGGATTTCTTCTAACCATGGGATCTTTAGGTATGGAGACATCATTCTCCACGTATGAACCTTTCTCAAACTTTAGCCTAATGCAGAGATATACACGCACCGCGGACTCTCCTACAATTGGTAGATTCATGGGTTTCATCATTTTGACGTCATGCGCTACATACTTTTCCATGTATGTGTACTTCTTGGGGTAGACCAGCATCCTTCACATCTCCCTGTGGTCCTAATCAACTTCACTAAGGTCAAACCTTAGTCTCTTTTCTTCTTTGAACATACTAACTCCTACTTGGAAGTAATTGACGGTGAAGGAGAATGGGAGTTTACACCATGGGCTCATGGTTTCATCCACCATCATGAATCTACCTATGTAGAAGTGGAGATACAGAGAAAACTCATCTTCTCCCTTTGTAAGTGTCAGTAGTTTCTCTGGGATTCTCCACTCTACCCTAAATGCATCCCTTACTAGCACTTATACCACTTGTCCAGGTGTGCCTTGTGGGAGGTTTTCATTGTTTCACATGTATACTTTGCAAATATTTTCACAAGTGAGGGATATTAAGCCAGATACTCCCAAACAAACTTGACTTCTGCATCAAGAACTCATACCTCTGAAAATACAATTGTCAGAAGGATATTTCCAAAGAGTATCTTGTCTCCTTCTTGTGCGCTGTTGATTATCTCATTTGTAATGAAGGATGATAAATTATAGATTATGCCCTCTGATTTTTTCTGCACACATTCAACCAGGCCTTATTCACCTATGTCCATCTTTCTTGATCATTTAACTTTGTGACCAAATGCACGTACATTCTCATGATGGGATCTAAGATTTCCATAATATCAAAATACCTTAACCCCTTCTTGTAATCATATTCAGTGACAGTTTCTTTGAAGGCGTCCTTGTCTCTCATGTCATCATCTATGCTTTCTCCCACGTAGATGAGGCCTGTAAACTTTAAAATCAGCTAAGGAGTTATGCGCATCTTACACCCTATGAAGTAAAATTGGTCCTCATGCACGTGTGACATTAGCCACTGATAGAGGTGCTTAGGCTTTCAAAAGTAGGAAAACTCATAGAGTTGTAATAACCCCTACCTTATTTAACTTCACTTTTACCTCATCGCTATAGATGGGAAAACCCTCTAGTGTCCATTTGTTCATCAGGTGCACTAACTCCACCACCATTTCCTTATCTATTGTGGTTGTACAATGGTTATAATCACTCACTGCTACCTTTCTCAAATGGGATTACCTCTCCTTCCCAAGAAAAACCCCATCTGGGTACTACATTTCTGCATACCACTTATCATTCATGCTTGTGGTGGTGGTTGTTGGCTCTCTGCCCTTTCCCTTGCCCTTGCCCTTGCCCTTTAGCTTCTTGGGTGACATGGTTGGTTTCTTGGGTGCCATTGTCTAGGTCCTCTTATCACTTCAATCTCTTCTTGTTACTCTTCTCTTCCACTTATTCCAACCTTAGATCTCGAACTTGTGAAGAGAACCTCTTAAACCCATGCCCTAGTTTTTCAAACCCTAACTGCGATAATTTCTTCACAAGACGACGCCTTCTCACAACTTCTCTTACACCTGTGAAATCCATTCCTTCTAGTTTTGCAAATCCAAAATAGTTATTCATGCTTAAAATCTTAAAAAAATTCTTCACACGGATCAGTTCTGGATGCCCTAGTTTATAATGATGCAAAAGCACTTCTTTCTTCGTATGCGCAAAGTAATTAACGAAATGCCTCGACCCTCTATTTATAGTTTTTTCCCACTTTGTAAAATTAAATTATACCTTACCTACCACCATAATTTAACACTTAATGTGGATTTTTCAAACAAACCCAACTTTAGCACTTTAACTCACGCAGCCAACCTTGCACAGAAAATTCTCCAACCTTCTGGTGCGCAACCAATCCATCTTGACAGGAGACTCTTACACATGTGTAACTAGTGCTGAAGGAACTTCTTCTGTCATTATTTTTTCTCTCGCCTACCTCGTGTTGCTTTTGTACTTATTCCTCTCTTATACGTGTATCCCCAATGTAGCCTTATCTTGACACCAACCATCCTTTTTCACCTTTCCTTGAATGTACTTTCTTCATAGGACCATTCAACCAGGATTTCCAATGCAATCCTTCCTGACACTTTACACTTCAAGTTCTTCCACTATACTCCACCCCACACTAAAATGATGTGCAGTCCTCTGCATAATTACAACTTTCAAAATGTAATGATATTATCGGCACCCAAGGTGCAACACAAAACAACAATGAGACTCAAACAACACCTCATCAGACTCATTTTCACCAAATTATCCCTCCAAGCATGGGTCTCCTAGAAATTCAACAAGATTCTCTTCTTCCTTTGCACTATCCCCCCATCATAAGGTGCTTGACCTCTTACAATGCCTTATCCACTGATGGTTTGGTGCTTTGATACTCAAATTCTTAGATGAGATTAGCTGCTAGTTATTTCTAATTCCCTATTTCATGGCGTGTCTCAGAGTGGATGTACCATGCGCGCACATAACCTTGTAGTGTAGAATATAGTTTCTGTACCCATAGGGATGGTGGAAAATCTTCCACACCTTCCATCTAGGCTCTCTCAAAGGCTTAGATGTGGAAAGAGGCAGGATCCTTACCATGGTAGTCTTTAATGGTGGTGGGTGTGTTGCTTTTAGAGAAACAAACAGAGAAGGAAATTCTCACTTTATGTCATTCCAAGATATTATCTCGATGTGTTTCCCACCAGCGTGCAACATTTCCTAGTAGGATGTAATGTAACATCCCCCTTTGTTCATTTTCCTCCTTCCACTGAGCTTCCATCTTCTACAAAAAGACCTCAGGGAAGGATCCTCTTAAGTACTTAGGTAGCTCCTTTCCCCCTAGGTGCCAAACCATACGCGCCTTTGTCACCTTTGTCACTAATACTCTCAAATGTCATCTAATTAACTCATAGGTTTCATGTGCCCAATTATCACATGCTAGACTAGTGGTGTCACTTACTGATTGAGAATCCTCAAACTGGATAGCTCTGTCGGTAGGATGGATTATCTTTGGATCCCTGATTAAGTGCACATATATTCTATCCAGGACCTCTTCTCCCAAAGGATCAGTATAGGGTGTTGACTTCCCATCAGCCACGGGTATGATGACCTATTCCTCCTCATTTTAAAATTTTATGTACCCCTTGTTGAACTGAAGATCCGCATTATTCTTATAGCACCAATGGGCAACCAAGTAGTGTTGGGAAATTTTATTCCTTGGTGAGCACCAAGACTTCGAAGTCCCTAGTAAATTTAGCTCCCTGAATGGTGATAACTACATCCTTTAAGAAACCAATGGGAATTGCCTTTGTTTTTTTTCCATATACAACACATTTGAAGATGGATGTAATGTAATCCTTCCCATTTGATGCCAAGAATCCAAGGTGAGAACATTGACCTTTGTGCCTGTGTCAATGAGGATATTACTAAGGATCCATCCATCTGCAACTGCATTTAACGTGATCTCCCTATCATAGTCAAGGATGTGAGGGGGAAGGTTTGCATGCAATACCTACCTCTCACACTCTTCTCCAGCGTGTGGTACCTTCTCTCTCAACCATGCTCCTAACAAGGGAATAATATTCTCTTGCCTTAGCATTTTACATACTTCCTTGACCTCATCTAGGTCATCCTTTAGCACCTCGACCTTCCTTATTTTATCCTCCCTCCTAGAATGCTCCTTTGGACATTGGATTTCTCCTTGTAAACTTCAAATGACATCCATGGTATCTTGATATACCTCCTTTTGATGCACAGGGTTTAGGTACTCCCCATGTACCACTTCTTCCCTTGAAACTAGGTTCTTCTGCCTTGGTATTTTCTATGCGCATGGCCTTTGCTCTTGTTGTTACCATAATAGGTTGCAAGCATGCATCATGTGTTACCCGTGGCATCCATTGTGTCACTGTCTTCTTAATTCTTACCATTGTAGTGTCGTTGTCTTTTTGGTGTTGCTGATTCATGTGCCCAAACAACTAAAGGCACTCCTTATACTTGTGCTCCTTCCCACACCATGAGCACTGCAATAGGTCTAGGCACTCTCATTTGTAATGCTATGTAGAACCACAATTAAAACAAGTTCCACATGGGAGCTCACTTCCTCCTCCTCTGTGGTTACCACAACCACAGAATCCTCCACAAAATTCCCTTCTACACGTGCCTCCTTCTACGCGCTCCTCATAATGGTGATCATCTCCTTTAGAACTACTATCAATGTTAGTCTAGTACACCCCATGATCGATGGCCTCATGGATCTGGTCAATAAGCCTATAATCCTTAGTATCATGGGTCGTAGAGGTGCATATCTTATAGTATAAAGACACATTCTTCTTAATTGTGTGCTATAATAAGGGGCATCTACTTCCATCATGGTCCCCATGACAAATTTCATAGTCTACTGTTATGGCACATACCATCCTATGGGGGAAACTATCCTTGACATGCCCCTCTACTTCACAATCTGTACACCATACACCACTACAAGTCTCATGGGTTGATTTCACAGACAACTTCTCCAGCTACTTAGCCATAGCAGTAATTTGAGCTTCCAAAAATGGGCTAACACTAGTATTAACACTTCCCAATAGCTTTGGCACAGAGAGCACCTTCTAACACCTCGTCACAGGTCTGTAAAATTTTTATGAGATAAAGCTATTCTAAAAGGTGTTATCAACCCCTCAAAAAACCATTGAGCATGATGTGAAAGGTGAATGTCATATGATAATTTTGATAGGAGGGTTTTGAACCGTGCATTATACTCCTACACACTCTCCACCATTCCCTGTTGAATCTCCTTTAGGGAACTGATGCTCTTTTGTTCAAACTCAGGATGTGGAATTCTACCAAAAAGGTGTTCTTTAAAGTAGTATAATTCACCACCATTTGATGAGGGTCATATTTCCTATACCAGCTATGCATGTGCCCTTATAATGTCATTGCAAACTGACTAGCATTCTACTCTGGGGATGTGATCCCCTTCACGTGCCATAGAAGCTCACACCTTTGAACATGTTCTGCAGCATCTTCAATACCTCTATAATCCAGAAAATGTAAACAAATCTCAAAGAAGACTTGAGGAGGTGGTTGGGGCCCTTGTCCTCCTCAGCCAGAGCCTTGGTTCCCTTAATTGTTTCCTCTGCCACTAGATCCACTGGTCCACCTATGCCTCCTGAGCCACTAGATCCACCAGGTCTTATTCCTCCTAACCCACTAGGTAATTTTCCTCTTGACCCACCAGATCCACTAGGTCCACTAGGTCCTGTAGTGGTCGTGTCAAGGGTCCCCAAATTTCTACTGAACTATACGTTAAGGGTCAGTGATAATGCCCCACTACCACTAATGTACACTATGCCATTCCAAGACATGAGACCAAAGGCTTAGGTACTTGCTCCTTTTCCAAAAATTACTTCAAATACTAGAATAGTATGCATATCCATAGAAGTGGGAAATGATAAATTGTATCTCCTGGGGTACAGATCTGTCACTTCCACTGATACCAACTAGGTCAGCAATACTCCTTCCTTGATCTAGAAAACCAAGCACTGGGGTTTGGTCACTAGGTAGGTTCAGATGCATGCTAATGACTCTTCTCTCTCCACACAATGAACTCTCATCAGAAGCCAAAGGGGTCTCTCTTACACACTTTCCAAGATGGGGTAGCATAGACTGCTCAGGTTCTACATCCTCTCATGTGAACCTCAACTCCTTCCTGCAACATTTTCCTCCATAGATCCATCACACTTGTAACCTCACCTTGTCTAGCAATCTCCCTTTCATGTGCTTCACTATACTTTATCATCTCTCCTCCCTTTCTTTCTCCGTCATAATATCTGCCATCTTCCTCCACCCTAGCTTCCTCAGCCCAATGCTCAGAATGGTTTAGCCAGCCACAATAAATGCCTCTAAACTCAAGGTAACAATCAAGATCTTCATTTCCAAAGGAATAACACGTAGAAATGATCCAACTAGGATCCAAGCAGAAACTCAAACTCAGCAACTTTTGGACAAGAATATGTAGAAATAGCATACTCCAAAGTGTAGCTAGCCAGTACTCCTTTCCACCAATGATCTACAAACCACGAGTCCACATGTCAAATATGAATCTTGCAGCCTTTGGTATTCTTCTTGGGTCCACACATGTGATCTATAATACCAGCTTGATCTAGATGCATAGGTTGCTAAGATCCATTCATACAGCTCTACTGGGAAGCAACAGAAAAATGTTTCATACAAATCATGGTAGAGGTTCTCTTCTACCCATCTACATGCATTAAACTTAGGTCCTAGTGTTGAATCTCTGAGAAAATTCATCCTCCATGCTTTTAAACCATGATTCAACACTTTCCAAGTTACCACGTTCTATCATCACTCATTACACAGATCATGATGTATGCTATTTCCCACTACAACTTCGAAAAAGAGGTCCCAATGGAAACGGAACCAAGATGTAGTCATTTTTACACCCCTAATAAAAGAAAAGGGAATCCCATGCACGTTGGCCTATCACCCAGCAGAAAGCTGAGTGCTCACCCGAGGCACGCGTGGGTACTGAGTCTCTCTTTTATGTGAGTTTAAGTGGGAAACATCATCTATGATTTGTAAGTTTAATGACCTTCAAGTGAGTGGGAATGAGACATACAATCATCATATGGCTCAGAACGACTTCTAGACAAATGTATTCATTCCTAGACAGATGGTACTTAAAAGATATATAAAGTGAACCATACATTTAAAAAGGAAAATACACAAAGATTTAGTATGAAATTCCATAGAACATTCATGAATTAGAAATGTAAGCATATAGACATCATTGATATATCATGAATACAATATAACAAGTAACCTTATTACATTCATTGGATCCATTACAGAGTATCACAGACTGTGAAGCAGACCACAATTCATACATTGCAGCTAGGGACTTATGTCCATCAATCTATCAAAGAAAAAATTACAAGCCCAACCCCTTAATACATCCTCTTCCTAAAGAATCCTCTACCCAACTTAGCAGAGTCTATCGTAGTATTCTATGTAGAGCTCACTCTCTATATTCTACTTCTCCCCTCTTTCCTACTATGTACAGGTGCTTGTATTTATAGCTTTCCTCAACATCCAACTCATCTTCATGAGTGCCCTATAGATCCATTGCCAAGTGTCCAATGTGGTCCTCCATGTGAGCATGCTCCTTCAGGCTTGAGCTCTCCACTTTTTTGTAATGATGGCCTTCTAGAAGACTTCCATCGCTAGGGCATATTCCTGCTTCATTGCCAACCTGTCGCCAGGCTAACACCTTATCCACTTCTGCATTTGCACAGTCAGGTCATGATTTTCTCGTGTTCTTTCCTATGAATATCCAATATGGCTAAGTCTTGAAACCTTTGGTTCTTTCTTACACGCATGTGCCACGGGTTTTCCTAAACCATTCCTTAGAACCCTGTCTTTGTGCACTTTCTCCTTTTGTACTTAGTTAATATTCTACACCTTGCATTTCCCAAAAAAATGCACTTTCTTTGTACTTGGCCAATATTTTAGGAGATCACCCAACACTCACTCTTCTACTTAGCAGTTCAGGAATTGGACGTTCCTTTTGCAATCTGATACGGATCAGGTGATGCACACTAATTTTTACTACATTGGGCAGAGGTGTACACACATGCATAGGATTTCATGGTTTTCATAATAACAGTCTAACTTTGATTACTCTTATGGAGAAGGAACATTATTAATCATGGTATGGTCCATCCATTAGACATACACAAGAAAGATTAGCAGGTACACCTTATCATCATTTGAAACAATTGGAGATGAGCATGTAGTAGAATGAATTTATGCTTCACCCTAGATGCTCAAGTGCCCACTTTCTTAGTTTTCAAGCATAATGGAATCATTTTCATGACTGGCCACGCTTTAACAAGTGTCTAATTCACATGTATTGACCATCAAGTATTTGTAAGATGGTTATTAGGAACACATCTAATTATCTAGGTGGTAAGTTATCAACATGGTATTGAGGCATCAGGACAAAATAATGAGTGTTGAAAAAGGTAAACACACCGTTTCAGATTGGTGTTTGGGTATGGATTTCTAGGCTTCACTTATTCATGTTAGCATCATGTGTATAGTGCATAGGAGGATTAGTAAGTGAGAAAGTGTTAGTAATTGAAGAACTAATCTGATTGGCCTGAGTGGCATCTTTAGATTTTGGTCTTCTTTATATTTACAGGGCTAAACATGGTTTCATTTCAGCTTGAAATTTATGACTTTGAAAAATCATGGCATGTAAATCATCGCCATTGACCCAAGACCCTCATCCTTTTGATTGGTTGTGGTATCATGAATGATAGGGTCTGTTAGAGAGATGATTTTAGGTATCTACGCACTTACTGATGCAGTCTGATATATTCCATGGGTTGGGACCCTACCAGTCAGTGTCAATTACGGATTTTGATTTAGGGAATCATATAAGTTACAAGGTGGATGTGACCATATTAAAAGGATTTATGCAATGGAGACTAGGTTGAGGGCCCATCTATAAGATAGATCTTCTTGGTTGCATGTAAAAGGCATCTATTAGAGCTATCTAGAAGTGCATATTCTAGCTTTTTCTTTCATAAATGTGACAAGGGATTTCATTTTCTAAATACACTTTCATATAAATTGTATTCAAATTGCATTTTTCCATCGGTAACCACACTATTTAGTGTATAGGGTAAAAGTGATAACTATAGAGGACCTCGCATCTGCTTTAAGTGTACGCAAGGGATTCCTAGTGCATACAATTATATCACACATGTATAGAGAGAGAGAGATGGAGTTACTTAAGATTTTGTGTAACCTGACGATGATATGGACATAGTTGAATAGCTGATAACAAAGTAGTGCATTGTTAAGAAGTGCGTAATCTAGAGGTCCCTGAGACATCTTTTGTGTTAAGAAGGATGTAAGAAATACCACATACAAGTAGGATGAGGAACACAGGTGATCTTCACTAGTGAGGTAGGATACGGGTGAATTCTGTGATCATAGACATACATGACCAGAACTACCAATGTACTTCATTGCTGTAGGACACGCACATAAGCTTCTTCTGTTGGGTTCGAGATTTTTACATGCCACAAGCACCCTAAAGTAGACTTTCTCACATAGGTTGTGACCCATCCAGGTGCACCTGGTCAAATTCATCTTAGTGGAAAAACATATTTTCAACTTGCACATGTTGCAAGGTAACATTCCCTTCAGCATTATCAATCTAATAAGGAAAAGCCATAGAATACAAGGTCAGAATAAGTCATTTGTCTCCCTTGAAGAGTGATCTTAGGGTTTCAAGCATTTCTTACACTACATCTCTTGTTTCAAACTTATCTAGTGTGAAAATTTCTGTCTAATGACTACCTAGTGATGCCAAGTAATTAGTGTAAGTTGTGACAGTGATAATTTGCTATTTTTTAGAATGCTCTAAGTATACACGGCTGTGAGATGAAATATGAATAGAGCATTACCATCCTATGTTGGACACTGTAGTTCCATAGTCATACTCAAGCCCTTGAGGGCTTATCTAGATGTGCTGGAGAAATGAATCCACTTCACATGAGTTCATGCTCTATGCTTCATGATCTATCTTTGGGATTGAGCACAAGTTCTAGAGTAGACCATTTAGATGAACTCTTATTTATGGTTCAGTCTTGACTGCTAAGGGGGAAATTATAAATGAGCACCTCAGGAAACTCATACACATTTCCCTAGAAAACAAAGGGCAAGCTGTTCCTTCCATATACATAATTGACATACCAAGGATCCAACTCAACAATGGCATGTTGCAAATCTTGGTTGTACCCAGATCGTGCTATGCTTATAGTAAAATATTTGGATGCACTCTTGCAAAATATGTTAGTCACATAAGCGAGTATGACCATCGAATGAGAACGCCCATAAGGGACATAAATGCGTTCTAGAGTTGGTTCTAGTCAACTAAATGGATCTCTTAGATGGAATGCCCATTTACATGTTGACACGGTAAAGGTCAAATTGGAGAAGGCTCCTGGATTATTGCAATTATATGAGTTTCCTTACTTTGGAAAGTGCTAAGTGCCTTTCATCAATGGTTGATGTCGTGTGTGCCTTAGGAACACTTTTATTTTTGGAACGCAAGATACACATAACACTATAGCTGATATCCAAGTTCATAGGCCTCAATTGTTGAAGGAGATAACATTGATTATGATCTAAGTGGCAAGGAGGCTATCAAGTGAGACGGTAACCACGTATAGGACTATAAGAAGGGGTCATGATACTTTGACATCGCCAATATTCTAGACCTAGTATATGAGGATGGCCGCATGCTACTTGTGACCAAGATCAATGATCATTTTATGCTATTATGGACACAAGTAAACAAGGTATGGCTAAATGTATGCCAGATCATATGCTTTTGGAATAATCTATAACTTTTCCATGATTGTCATTATGGATGACATTGTGAGTAGTGTACCAGGAGTTTGAAAAGCCACTTATTGCGGTCCACTTTGTCCTACAAACATTATCTTGTCAGACACTGAATTGCCTAATCGGCTATGAATTGTCTACCTTGGGGAGTATCTATACACATGATTACTCAGCCACAAAAAGGTTTGTGATGTGCATTTAGTTTCTACCATGACGACATTCCCTACAAGACATGCATGGAAAATTTGTTTCAACAGTGACATCGGGTCCTACTCTTTCAGGCCACAATGGAGGATCCCTACAGTCGTTACCACATGCACCCCAAATGAGGGGGAGGCACAGTTGGGTGAAAAAATCACCATTACAATAGCATTAGAGCTAGAGTAAAAATATGCACAATTCATGAAAAATAAGGGACTATGAGTCCATAGAACGTGACCAAAAACTACCCTTAGGTCCTTCACCGCACAATCACTTCCAAACCAGTGCCCAATCGGTTTAAAAGAACACCTAGAGCACCCATGTCCTCCCCTAGACGCTAATGTCCTAGGGTCACATCTAGAATCATCTTTTCAGTTCAAGCATAATTCACTAGAAGTCTTGTAGACCCAGAGCAACATTCTATAACATATAGGCACAATGTCTCCCATGAAGTACAAAATGTATTCTATCTCATTCAATGCAATATCGATTGGAAGCATTTAGATCTAATTCAGACACAAGGTGTATCTACGAATAAAGCCAAAGTTTTAAAAGGGATATTACTTGGAGAATGATGTCTCCATCCCCAAAGACCCTACAGGAAGGAAGAAGGCTGCACCTAGGAAGAGAGAAAGAGGAGAGGTGCAGAAGGCACCAAGTGTTCAAACCACACAAATAGTGAGCGCACCTGAAGGAAGCACTAAGCTTAGTGCTTACGCATAGAGAAAGAAGTCTCCAATCAAGGAAAATACCCTAGAAGAAGAGGCATTAGAGCACAAATATCCCATCACCTATGAGGAATCGCCAATGAAGACATCACCTATTAAAGAAAAATAAAAATAAGAATCTCCTATACAAGAATCCCCAGTAAGAAAGAAGCAGAAGGTGAAAGATGAGGCAGATTGAAAAGAAACAAAAATTCTAGATGCCTACGTTAGTGATAAGGATGATGATGATGAGCTAGAAGGAGGTGAATAACATGTATTTTATGAGGTGTATGATTTTGAGGATGAAGGAGATGAGGATTATAATGAAGACGATGAGGAGAAGAATGACGAAGAAGAGGCTAAGGCTCAAGGCAAGGGGGCAAGTGGAGAAGTAAATAAAAAGGATCAAAGGACCCCAAACCTCACAAAAAAATAGATAGAAGAGACCACGGAGAGAGAAGTGGTGAGAATTATCAAGAATCTAGTGGAACAAGAGGTAGAACACAATGCAGATGAGGTACTGAAGGAAGATGAGAAGGAAAGCATAGGAAAATAATATGGAAGCATGGGGGGAGATCCTTTTTTGGTTGTAAGCTTTCCAAAAGCTACACACACAGGGAGGAAGAGCACAAAAGCAACACAAGTTCAAGGAATGATCTACATCGATGATCCGAACAAGGTGTTGCACGTGTGATTTTAGAGCACCATTCTAGTGGAGAAAATCTTGGACATGGCTTCATTTGATGAGGAAGGTGCATAACCTTGGATGAGGAAAATGCTATCATGGGCATTTGAGTCCCACATTGATGAGCCTGATTTTGAGATAAACTAAGGAGCATTGATGAAAGTTCCATAAAAAAAAGGAATAAACCCCTTGGTGAATGCTCAATAATGATCAGATGAACAAATCTGAAATGCACTCAACAAAGTTTTAGTTGAGGTTGAATCCATACTATTTGAAGAATAAATAATAGGGTGAAGTTCCTAGAGGCAGAGTTGGAGAAAAAGGAGGAGGAGCTCCTTAAGAAAAAAAAGGACTTGAAGCAAGAGGGACTAATTAGTGCTCAGCTAAGGTGCAAGTTAAAAGACAAGAAGGTAAGGGTGTGTGAGGTATATAATAAAATAGAGATGATCATGGATGTCATTTTTTAAAGCATCCAAACTTAACACTGCCTCCATAAAAATATCGACCAGCTTTACAATACCTAGAGGACTTGACATGCATACTCACTATGGAGAGGTGGCCACTTGCCTTAGAATCTACAGAAGAGGCCTTAGCATGCCAAGAAAAATAAAATAAGATGAATGTTGTGGAAATTGTATATGAGTACAACAAGATCCTCACCGATGTAAAATTCACCACACATGTTGTTGAGGCTACCTATGATAGCTACGCGTATATGGATAGAGTGGAAATTATCTTGGTTTCCACCCATGAAGTGGAACTCAAGGAGTTCCAAGAAAATAACAAGGGGAATAGGGCTGAGCGAGAAAAAATCTTAGTTGAAGTGGAAAATAAATCAAAGTTCATTGAGACCTTGTAGGGATCAATCAAGAATTGGATGAACTAATTGAGGAAGTCAAGGATTTGGGAAAACAAATAGAAGAGATCATAGAGACAATGAGCACTAATGGAGAGGAGATGATTTTTTAGGAAGTGAGTTCCCTGGTGGGTGACCTATGTCAGCAAGCTCAGAACAAGGTCGACACTTGGGGAAAGTTATAAGTAGAATTACGGAAGGATTTCTCTCTCCTCCTCCAGAAGTAAACAAATTCCCCATTCTTTCATTCTTTTCCCCATTTCTTCATTCGTTTATTCTTCCATTCCAACTATTTGTAAGTATCCTCCATTCTTTGTTTCTTTATTGAAGAGTGTTTCTGAGGAGGGAGAACAGACATAGTGTGGGGTGATGTTGGACCAAAAAATATCAGCTAAGTACATGAAGGTGCTAGGGCACGCGGGACCTAGTTGAAAAAGGGTGCGTTATTTGAAGGCACACAGGAAAGGGTCCTAGTAGTAGGTTTCAAAAAATATGACACACACGCGTAAGGAAAAATAGGGCTTGTGCTTAGCCGTATTCGGCATCCCAGGAAGCACATGAGGAAATCATGACCCATGTGGATAAGGTGCCAGCCTGACAAATGTGGGATCAAAAAGGGAATATTCTAGGCATGGGATGGAAGGTTGCAGAAGACATCATTGCAAAGAGTGGAGAACACGGATCTAAGAAGGCATACTCCCATATAGGACCACTTTGACACTTGGCAACCAATCTATAACTTCATAAAGGCATGATGGTGGTTCTAAGGCTATAGATACATGCTCCCAATAGAAGAAAGTAGGGGGGAAGCAAGGAGAGTGTGGAAGGAGAGAAAATAGAGCTAAATCCCTATAGAAACATAATGAAGGATTTTAAGGGTTTTTTATTAGGAGAATATAGGAATCATGGCACGTTTAGAGGGGAGGGTTAGCATTCAGTTTTGCAATATGGTGAGCATAATGTAGTTCTTATGCATGACTTGGCTCGACACTATTATAGAAGGGTATGTCATGTCCTCAAGTGATTGTAATGTGGTTATTGAATATGTTAATATGAATACAATGTTTTTTTATAAATCATATATGTGTCTAGGAGCATAATACTTATGCATTTGCTTTCTCCATGAATCATTTCCATATGTTGCTTGTTATTTCTCTTTTATGATACGATGATAGAAAAAATCATTCTATATTCTTAGAATGTTGCATGGTCCTTTTCTACTCATTTCCATTTGAATATCGATTACAAGATGATGCATTCTCGCAAGACTCACATAAAGGAGAGACTCTATTCCTATGTGTGCCTTGGGTGAGCGCCCAACGCCCGTTGGGTGATACGCTGATGTGCATGGGATTAGAATATTGGTCTAAGTGTATAAAATATGACTACAATTCCAAGGATTCTGGTCACCTTAAAATTCATATATAGCCCCTTGATGTGCAAACTTGACTCATTGATATGGAAAAGAGGTGACCACATGCATGCGATGGGTCCAAGGTTGGTCGAGGAAGATATTGTAAGATAAGGGTAAGTTAAATACCATAAATTTTACACATATGGTCCTAGGATTAATAGTTATGGGAAGCCAAATGCAACCCATGAGAGGAATCTTCCAATGATCATACCCCTGAAAATTAGTATGTTTTGTTTTGAGATTGTTTATAGAGTAACTAAGGGCTTTGATGAAATATAAGGAGGCCAAACATGTTTTGTTAACTTCATCAATAAGGGTGCACTTAAATGTGTTTTGACATATTTGTATAGATATAAAAAGTGGAGTTTCATCTACCTGAAGCAAGACCTCATCTGGAATCATAGCAACTATGGGGAAAAATATACAGGTTTGAATGTCAATGGTACGATCGATGTAAATGAAAATTTCCTCAAATTTATGGCAGATGCTTTCTTCTAAACTTTGAAATATAGGAGACTTCCCTAAAGTAGGATGGAAAAGGATGTTCATATCAAACAACATAGTCATAAGAAGTTCATGATGGTGAGGTGACGTATGCATGAGTTCTAAAAAGGAGATTGGACTAGGAATTTGAGAGAGTGTTTCTAAGGGATCTCAATCGTCATGGCTGGACTGAGAAATAGTCTAAGAGTGATAAGGATCCTCAGAAACACGCTCAGGAGTGATTAAAGATACTTCAAAAATTAATTCTTTTTTATTATCACACACCATCGGCCCGACCAAAATCATATATGATTAGAGAAGTATTTTCATACACCTTTGTCCCTGTACAAATTTTTCACGGGTGTTGATGACATCTGTGGAAGATGGAATTTTGTCTTTGGATGTTTTTATTTTGAAATACATAAGGGTAAATGACTCTATGATTATGAGGCTGAAATGATGGAGGATATTCATGCTCAATGTATGTTATAACACACCTCACATCATTTATGACAACTATGCTTTTAGGAGGATAATCAAGATCAACCATGTTTTTTGTGGCATTTTCCATTTTCTTATAGATTTCACATGTATTTTGGTTAGGTAAAACTTTAAATTATTCATTATCTTGATTGATATCATTATGAAGATCCTTTTGCTTTTTCATGTCATAAAAAGTGACTTCTTCAGTAAAAATCTCTCAAGTAACTACATCATGGTAAAATTGAGGACCTAAGAATAATGTTATGGAATTCATATGAAGGGAACAACAATTATGAGAATGTCCCCAGTTAGTGTGCCACCAACAGAACTTGTTCTCATCATTCCATTAAGGGATAGGTTGAGAAGGATCAAATATTTGACTAAATGGTTTGGGCGTGCATCATATCAACTCATCCTTGGTCAATGGCGTATAATAAGTAGGTTGGATTTTATTATTATTATCTTTGGGATCAATATTAAATGCATTCCTATTTAAATAAGCCATAAGAGGAAGGGTATCTGAGACCCCATCATCTGTAACATTCTTGTTCTTTGACTTTTAGAGTATTTGTATTTGTTTGGTTTCTTGATTCTTAGGAGGATCCTTCTCAAACCATCTCATGAGGTTATCGTTTCTCTTATCTTGTTTAAAGGCTTCATCTAGGAAAATTGGGAGAGAAATACATAACCTTATATTGAAGGTGAGGTTCTAGGGCTCAAAGGAAAATTTTAATAGGCTATCATTTATCATGTTATGTTCTTCCTTAGTATATAAGGTCTTCCAACACTTGATAAATTCTTGAGCTAATGCATTCTCATGTTGTTGAAACTTAATGAAAATATTGATGTTATTCTCAGGTAAATCATGATATTGGAAGTCATTAGCTAGTGTTATTACCAAATATTCTAGCTCCACTATGGAGCTAGGAGGTAAAGTATGATACCAATTTAAGGCATCCTAGTAAGAGTCTTGGATAAAAGATTAGTAGAAGCATACGAGTTAACTTTGGTCCATTATTTAAAAAAATTCAAAAAGCTTTAATGTGTAGACTGGGATCAATTGATCCATCATAGGAAATAGAAGGGGAAATGCCTTCAATATCCATGCTAGTAATGTAGGGTAATATAGGATATTTTTGTACTACCCACAAAAATTTGTTTTGAATGATATGTTGGGCAATAGGTGCCCCCGTTGAGTCTGTTATGCAAGGGAGGTTTAATTGCACCCCCAGAGCTAATGTTAGGATGCTTAACCATTTGAATCATGGTGGTTTACATTTAGAGGAGTTGCATCGTAGTGGTGGTCTATTGTTAGCAAATTTTATCTATGAGTTAGGGGATAATATTAGTAGGATCAAAACTAGAGGAATTCCTAGATGAGCCTGATAAAGTTTGGATAAAACAAATAAGATCGACCCTGCACAAAATTGACATAGGGGCTAATGGCGTCTGGGAAAATTAATTTTTTAGGGTTTTTATAAATTTTTAGGAATGAAAATGGATGATTTTAACAATTTTTTATCAATCATAAGGTATAAAATGAATATTCACCTCAATTTCACAAATGATGTATGGGGGGAAACAATGTGTTTAAACAACATGCACTCTCATCATCTGTTCAACTAGGGTATCGAGGCAGCAAGTAAGAGACACACCAAGTCTGACACACAACTAATAGAATTAAAGGGGGTACAAGGACCACTAAAATCACATACCCAAAGGGAAGTATCCCTTACACTAGGACAACCTACAGTTTCCATGTCCCTATATTGAAGAAGAGGAAGGAAACCTATTGAGGCATCGACACTATGGGAGATGATGATAAGCATGCAAAGTCTATGTTAACCAAATTAGGGATGTAACATGAAATAAATAACTAAATACAATATTCTAACTTATCATGTGTCTAAAATACTAATCTAACATAAAGTAACAAGAAAAGATAGGAGACTACTCTATACAAAATGACAAGTGGGGTTAGAGAACTTACCTGTTGGGGGTATGTCACTGATGCATCTATTTCCCAAAGTACCATATGCCAAGATAGAATAGATTTCAGGTGGAGAAGGGAAAACAATCTAGTCCTATCTCACTTTAGGTGACCCAAAAATTCAATAAAACTAATCTAATCACGAAGAATCTCCAAGCCAAGATTCAAGATGCAATAAATCCAAAAGTTGAGCGAGAAGATGTAATTTGGCACAAGAGAGCAGAGCTAATGACGTATTCCTGTGAAATTTGTGTTATTTTTTATGTGGTAAAGATGTATTTTTGGTATTTATACTGACACCATCACCCGTGGGTGAAGGCATCGACTAGGGATTTGAAATAACACCGACGTAATCACCCGAGGGTGATAACATCAGTTAGGGAGGGGAAATGAGAAATGGGTGTGTGTAATGTGTCGTGATGGATAGAGAAATGAAAGACATAAAAAATATGGCCATGATCATACAAGGTGTCAAGGGAATACGAAGAAAATCAAGAAGACAATAGAAAAAGAGGTGGATAAAATAAGACCAAAATCTATTCTCTCTTTATATATCATCACTAACCTAATGGTTGTGTGAATAACCATACCCATATCTTGGAATGAGCCCCTTAAGGCACCCATTATCATAATTAGATGCATTAGTGAACTCTAAACTGAAAAGAAAAATTGTTAGTAACTGGTATGAAAATATAAAGCATGAAAAATTAGTTGTATACAATGGATACCTAAATGTAATGCACCAGAGCTAAGAGTAAAAACAACCAATAATGAAATTAGTGTAATGATATAACCAAATATTATATGCAGCCTAATATGCATATAGCAAGGATTAGTACCAAATGTCATATTTATGTAGAAATTAAAAGAGATTTAAGTAGTGTAAGAGAGAAAATATTGTCCTTGTTAAATGCATCAACCAAAACACTGCATATATGTAATTGATTAATAGAGACATATATGGGTAGAGTAACCTAAACAAGCATGCCATCTATATTAGAGTCATAAAAAGTGATAGGTGGTGTGAGAGATGATGTGTGAGTGAGAGTGAAAATTGTTTCATCGAAAGAGTGATCATAAGAGGGTGGTGATCACACTACATAATAATTTTTGTGCAATTCTGAAGTAGATTTACTAGTGGCATGCTTAGAAAGTGGATCATTGAAGATGTTCAACTTGGTGTTATAGTTGGTTGGCTTAAAATATTTAGTGGACTCATCCCATTCAATGTTACAGTATGAGTCAAATATATTGAATGATGTAATAAATCTCGATACATCGATTAGTGAGGTGACTAATACATCTATAACAATCATAGTCAGCATTGGCATCAAAAATTTTACTTCAAGGCTTGATCTCATAAACCTCAAATGGTGGAGGAAAACACACTAGATTGCACTCAAGTAATTATTTCAATATAAGGTGTGGGGCACATGGTAAGAAAGTAAACTATCATTGTGTGGGATAAATTTGGAGCTTAGTTGGTTGAGAAATAGCATTTAAGTGGCATTAGTATCATTAGTATTTCCTTTTAAGGTGGATTTTCTTGGAAAATTGGCATTATATGTAGTAGTGCTAGAAATGTACTTGATTTTTTCCATATGTAACAACTTAGATTTGTGTTGTTTGAGTGTATGACATAGATAATCAAAATATGGAATTTGTCAAATACGACCTATTCTTGCAAAGGATAAAGGTATGTGTAAAGAGGTGTTGTAATTCAATTCCATCTCATATATCACTCATCTTAGTAAGCATGGTCTTGTATCATAATACATAACCATCGATAGGTTCATTGGATCCTTGTTCCATTTTAGATTGTAGTGCAAATTCCTTAATACTTCTAAGAAAGAGTTTGGTGAGTAAGATATTGTGAGAAGCATAATTAAAGAAATCCATATGAAATGAGAAAATAAGTTTGGTGGGATCCCTTTTGCCATCATATATATGGATTTTAAGAGCAATAAAACCAAGATGAAAAGGGTAATAAACCACTTCAAGTGCAATTTGATTGTGAATCAACTACATAGAATGCATAACATGAGAAGAAGCACATGCACTTTTATATAATTGTAAGATTTGAGCTTGTAATGTATGAACGAGGGTATCAAGAGCTTGTGTGCTAGATTAAGAAGTGTTCAAGCCATCAAGAGTGAATATAAGATTTGTAATAATAAAAATGGTTATATGAAGAGACATAATAAAAATTTTCATTGATAGATTAGGTACCCCCAAGGATATAGGCACCGTATATATAGGAATAACATATGTCTCTATGTGAAATAATGAAGATGATTTAATAATAAATTGAATTAAATCTTAATTTCATAGTAACTATTGTAGTGTATAATATACAAATGATAAAATATAGTAAATGGCCAATCAACAAGCATGCAATAATATGAAACCCTAAGCAAGAGAGAGATAGAGGTGAATTATCTGATTTCCAAGGAGTCTGGATCTAGACATATGGATAGCTGAAACGAACTGAGAGGAGTGTCATCATTGTAAACTTGATCTTTTGAAACTCAAAACGATGCATGACAGGAGTACCCATGGAAGGAATAGAGTGTTTGGGTGCTAGTGACTGGATATGGGCACTAGTATCTAGACATGTGCTTAAATTCCAATATCTTTTTTGTAAGAGAATATTCATTTTTTATCTATTTTTGTCACTTTGGATTCAGTACTAGATCGGTGAATATACTTGTAACCTACAAAACAAGTTTTCTACCTACACAAGTCCACAAACCATATCAAATCTAATAAAAAAGAGATGTAGAATGTGGATTCAGATTGACCCTAGCATTCACCCAAAGAGTGAACTTAGTACCAAACATTACACTACATTACATACTCCAGGTAGTTCTGTGTGAGAGTGTGTATAATGATGAGCCAGGATGACCTTGTGAAAGTTTCACTATCATAGTAGGCTAGATATAGAATGTTTTAGATGTAAATGTGTGCAATAGAATACAACAGATTTCCCCTCCTGTGTTGCGTATGCAAAAGTGATGTAACCCTTGTATCTTGAGAGAATTTTCTAGATGGATGCTTTAAAGTGCTCTTGTGCCTTTGGATGCAAGCTTATGTAATAGTAGATAATGTTAGTGTTTGGTCCCTAATTTGAGCTTTATAACTATTTATATATATGATTCCCTTGCTCGAATTTCGTAAACAACTGGAAGGTCAACTCAAAAGTGTAAAAGATGACAAAGAAGTAAAAGAGACCCAAAAGAGTAAGAAAATGGGAGAAAGGGTCAAGAGAGCCTAAAAGGGATAGGAGCACCTAAGTAGTAGTGTTTGAGGCTATAAAAGATAACTAATTTAAGTTATGGCATGAATGTAAGGTGTAAAACATCAAAATGAATATAAGAGATAAATAAAAGAGGCCAAAAATATTTTTTAACCACTAGTTTTCTTTCTTATGAATTATGTACACATTTGTATGATTTAAGACCTGTTATCCTATAAAATTGACAAGGGAAATTTTGTAGGTAACCATACCAAAATTTCCATTTTGGTCTCCTGTTGAGGTCCCTTAACGTTCAGAATGGCATAAAATCCCTTTCCGGAAAATCTAGTTTTTAGAACTTGGTCATTTTCAACCTTTTTGGGTTGGGCACAGTTTTCATTCGCGTTACATCAACCAAAACTGCACCCCTCTTTTCCTTTGGCACATTCTAAGGAGTGTCAACACTCCAAATGTTGCACCTCTCAAAGGTGCACTAAGGCGTAAGTGTCATCTTGTTATCACTCTCTAAAATGCGTTGTGGGTGCTAAAAAAGTAGTGTTGACACTCCAAAGCTGCGCCAAGGCACAAATCCTTGTGTCGACATCCACTTAGGTGCGCCATAGGAAAAAGTTGGTGGCACATTTATTGCACCTTTTGCTATATATAGGCATGTCTGACCTGTCATTTTCACAATTGAAAAAATGTGAAAATTTATTCCTCTGTGCTTGTCAGGGTTCCTATCAGCCCACGTGTTGACATTTGTCACATTCGTGGACCCCACATCATCTCTTTTATCGTTATATATTTTCGGTAAGTGGCCCTTTCCCTTATTTTGGATTTTTTGTGGTTTTTATGTTGGGTTGGGTGATTAGGATTGTTGATGATAAACAATGAACCTAAGAAGATAACACAATCCCAACCCATTTTGAAAAACCCACTTATAAGTCATTTTTCACTCTCCTTCCAGATTTGCAAATCTGGAAGGCTCTACCTCAGAATGGACCCCTACCCCTTTTCTCTTATGTCCCCTACTTTGCCAAGGTCAACCCCTTGCTATCAAAATCTGAGCTGAGAGAGTAAAAAACCACAAATTGAAGAGAATCGGCCTACTATCTTCAATGGCACAATTTTCATACATGTTGCGCTAAACACAGTCACACCCCTTTGGTGCACCATTCAGTCATGTTGCATCAAAAATAGTCGCGCCAAGGCACACTATGAACTCGTGCAATAGAATCCTTTTCCCACGCCTTGTAAAAAACTACAAAAAATCCTAAGGCGCAGGCACAAGCACACATATAATCGTAACAACACTTCATGTTATGTAAACCTTTCCCATGTACCGCACACAAGCTTAACCCCTTGGCACACCTCACCTTGATGTTACATCTTTTGCATCTGTTCCTTGGTGCACCATAATAATTTGTTACACCAATCCTATCTGTGCCCCACTAAAGACTTCTGATGGTGCACGTGCATATCCCTTGAAACCAACATCTGAATGTTGTGTGTAGCCTTTCCACGCCCCGTGCCCCTTTGGAACTGCTTTCTCCCATGCAAAACTTTCCCAAAGAGTGCCTTGATTTTCTAAGTCCCTTGCAACCTACAATAAAGATGCGCCTTACGCCCAAAGGCTCATAAATTGCTAACTTTTCATTCTGTTAGCTTTTATGGATGACTTAACAGCTAACATGGCCCTTCTGCGATGGAATTCCCTGATTCTTCTTGCAGATCAACAACTAAAATCAGATCCACACATGTCTTCATCGAGTAAGAAGCCAACTAAGTCCAAGGGTAAAGCCAAACTAACATAGCAAGAAATGAAATATAAATACCAAAGCGTCAGGATGCCTGAATCGCTTGCAGAGTGTGATCTTGATATCAGAGATTCAGAATTCAGGCACATTGACATGGAGGAATTATGGGCCAGAACCAAGAAGGTCACAGGCATCCCATGGATGGATAAATTGGTTGGTAGTGGTATGCACTTTACTGCAGATCTCCCAGTGAGCGCAATCAACAATGAGTTTATGATGTTGGTGGGCCGTTGTTATAATAAGGACACAAGATGTGTCGAAAATGAGAAGGATGAGGTGATAATCAACCTCACGGCCTGACATTTTGAGATCATGTTGGGTATCCCTCACCACAGACATTTTATAGTAGTGAGCCAGGAGGACTGCGTGAATACATGGACTGAAAATGAAGACAAATGTATGCAGTTAATGAATGAGGTGTACCTCAAGAATAAGAAGGTGACAAGCATATGGCCACAAGTCATTCATCGCAGTGACTTTTTAGAGGAGCTGAGTGACACAATCACCTTCCTGAGAAGGGTGTTTGGGCTCCCCGATTCCCATTACTTTCACAAGTGGATGCTCAGGTATTTGGAAACAATGAATAAAAATGTTCCCAATCAGCGTTTTGACTGGGGAGATATTATCAACAACACAATCTCGAAGAAACTTCAACAACTTTCAACAACTAGGAGGTTCTATATGAACTCCTATGTAGTATATGTTGCTACCTCAGAGAGGGACTACCCAACATTGAATCAGTATGAGGTATGGCCCCAGGTCAAAATATACGAGTACTATCCAGAGTTAAGACTGGAGAACAACATAGCCTAATTTAGTAAAATCAATGATGTCTTCTTCTATGGTGTCATCTACCTCTTGAGGCCCAACATGACTTACGGTCGGATGACCAAAAGCGTGGTCATCACCATAGAGAAGTGGGGAGCGTTATTCACACATTTCCCCACTTTCACCTATCTCAGAGCTGCTAACTTCTTGGGAGAGCCCACCAAATTGCCAAGGTATGCGGGACCCAAATTGATCCTATTGGAGCTTTCTAGACAGCTCATTACATATCATGAGAAGTGTTTGAAAAGGAATAAGGGTGGAACTCCATTCCCCCTCATAGTGGGTAGGTACACCTGCAGTTCATATGGAAAATCCTAGGAGATGTTTACAGAGCTTGAATTACTCAATTTAAAGAATAATTTCCCGACAAGGCCAACCTTTGATCCTTGTGATTTCCTTCCAAGGGAAAATATCGATCCAATTCATGTCCCTAAGATCGAAGATATCTACATCGATCTATATCACAAAGTTGAGCTCAGATGAAAGGATCACTCCTGAATGGCCCTAGCAGAGATCATTCAATATGGTGTGGCTATCATCCAAAAGGATTTCCAAGCAACTGATCAAGAAGTTGATCAAGTTTATCTAGACACGGATGGGGACAATTGGCCATTTGCTGAAATTGATAGGAACAAGGCCCCTCAGACAATAGAGGAAAGGGTCAAGGGCACTCTGCAGCACACCGAGAATTGGTGCAAGAAAAATGGTATCATCTACCTTGGGGTAGACTTTACCACATCTGCCTTGGGTAATACACCCACCAGGCTAAAAAAATTTCCTTAGGGCAAAGGAAAGGATAAAGAAGGAGAGGTAAAGAATTGCTTAGAAAGAAGTTCCTGAGAACCCTCCTTCCACTACCGAGGAACAAGTTGTGGACTTAGTTTCCCCATGAAGAGAAGAAGCGGCCAGTGCTCCAACAGACACAAATCCACTCAGGATGTTGTCACATCTACAACTGGTGAAGTATCGATCATTCCCTCTCTCACTCCTCCTTCCCCTCCTCATGTCACTCAACCAACTACTCCTTTGGTTGTGTCTTCTCCCCCATTTTCTACCATTCCCCCTCCCTCTTCCTCCATCTTCTCTTCCCTTGTGGATCTGTCCCCCAACATTTCTTCCCTCATCTCACAGATCCCTTCCACCCCCACGGTTCCCTCTCTTGCAAGGACTCCTAACCCCGTGAGAATTGTAGTGTTGGCTTCTTTCTCAATACCGCCACCAAGTGTCTCGACACATTTCCCTGTGTCCACTACAGTTGCTCCTTCTTCCACCCCTATTTCCTCCTCTTCCTCTGGTCCCACTCCCCTAAGTCCAGAATGGATCTCCAAACACCTAAGCCAACACAAGAGGAAAGTCCCTATTACACCCATGGACTTCTCCATTATTCTAGCTAAAGGGCCTAAAACGTAAAAGGCTATAACCCTCTTCTCTTAAAGTGCTTCAGGTGAAAGGGTTATGGAGATCACGTACCATGATCTCACAAAGAAGAAAGAAGATCTATCTCCTACAGATTTTACAATGACTCAGGTCACAATGGGAACATCATCAGAGAGCCTGCAAGGAGAGGCCTTATCCGTAGTGGATGCCCTTTGAAATAAGCTTCAAGAAGCAAAGGAAGAGAAGAGAATATTAAAAGAGCAAAACAAGCATCTTCTCCAAGCCCTGCAAAAGATGGGCAATGCCCCTCCTATGACTATCGCCAACCCTTCCAAAGTTCTTATTCAGATGAATATAAATGAGTACGCCAAGATCGGTGAGCAAGGTATAGTAGTATTCACCTGGAGAGAGAAGATCCTCAAAGATAGTGAGGAAGTGACTGCAAAGTTCACAGAGCTCTATCAAAATATAGATCAGGAGAACAAGGAACTCCAAGTAATAGCAGGGCCTATCTCCAAAGAGTTGGAACATGCCTGGTTGCAACACAAGATGTTTCAGAGATTCTCAACTGCCCAGTCAATGACTTGGTGAAATTTGGTGTCTTTGATCACCTACGAGCACCCAACAAAGTCCTTACTGCTTTAGACTATCGGGTTGACCAAATGGAGTTTGTCTTAGAAAAGATAGAAAAAATCAAGGAGGAACCCCTGGATGCCATGCATCAAATGGAGCAAATCATCTTAAGAATGTCTCTAGGGTTGCTTGGTGCAGCATACGCCTTGAGGAAGGCAGATGATACTATTCAACTTTTCAAGGGAATCACATCACAGGGTTTAGCTTCAGAGGCCACTTTTGATGTAGAATATATCAACAACCTTCTAGTCCTGCTCGCGACTTCGTTGGATACCTGATGGAGGTAGGAAACGAATACTTCAAACTCCTAGAAAGACTTAGAGATGAATAAGAAACTTGTGAAGTCATCGGGGATCACACCAAGGGTCCCACTTAGAATCAACTTCAGGCGATGGTTAGCAAGTTCATGGAGTATCGAGCTCAGTTTCACATTACCTCTCCTGAGCAGAAACAAGACACTCCTTCCAAGCCAAGGGATGAAAATGAATAGGATCCTTCCTCCTAAGGATAAATCCAATTTTTGTACAAGTATGTTGGCATAAACAATGACATCATCCATGTTGCACCATGGGATGTTGTCATCCACCAAATTTCCCTAAAGTCAACATTTGACTTTTAGATATTTTGTAGATATTTTGTAAATAAGTTGTTGGCTCCTTTTTGTATTCTTTCTCCTTCTCCTTCTATAAATACTTGGATACTTGTAGTATTCAAGGGTGAGTAAATTTTTATGAAAAATAGAAGTGAGGAGAGAAAGACTGTGAGCTTTCTTGTAACAGAACACATATTAATACAAAAATTGAGAATTTGTGCTGAATTCTTGTGTTATGTGTTAGATATTTCTTAAGTTAGATCTACATGCTTATTCTGTTGGATTCACCTATGCTTTTGTCATTTTTTATCAGTATTGCTTTGTTCGTTTATGTGAGTAAGTTTGGCTCTGTTTACTACCAGCCCAAAACATAAATTCTCTGACCTTTCTACTTTGGAATTCATTTCTTTTCTCCCTTCAGATCCATCTTTCTTCTATTCCTTCCTTCATTCCTTTATGTTCTTCATCGGAACTAACTCTACTGGGATGAGATCCCAAAACCCCCTGAAGGAAGAATAGTGTAAGACTTGCACAAATTCCTGCTAGTACAATAGAAATAAACTAGTTTCGCTTTGTTGTCTCAAAGAGGGGCTATGCCTTGCACACTGTTGGCCTGTCTATCCATATATCTACCCACCTGAAAAAATTTCGGACCAAAAATACCTAGAAATGTACCTAAGTGCGTGATTTAGTGTCTACAGAAGCACATTTAAGTTGATCTCTTACAGTATATAGAATAATGCCAATATTAGCAGGTTTATCTTGTAAGAAGTGTGTAAAGTGTTGTGCCTAATATTTAGGAATTTTATGAGAGTGAGTATGAGGTTTATTATTGGAGCCTTCACCTTATATGGGATCAATGTTAATAAGGAAGATAACATTGGAAAAGATATCAGTAGTAGAAAAAGTCCTAACACTAGGAACTTTGTTTGTATGATGGAAAGAAGGATGAGAAAAGGGGTTTCCTTTGTAACCCCAAGTATGAGTATGTGGGCCTACGAGATTGATTTGAATACTATAGAACATTGGAAACAATTACATGATGAGGTAGAATATAAATATACATACAACACCACAAATAAAGAGGAAGATCATAAGTAATACCTAGGGTTGATATAAAGATCGAGTCACAATTCGGGTTCACCAAAATATTTACACCTTATTTTATTATGTGAATTTTAAGATTAGTGAATTAAGTAAACTAAAAGGATGTAAGGGGAGCTACAAGAGGTTATTCTAATTGATTAACTTTGAACATAAATTATCCAATATCATAACAATGCATTAATACTTGCAACTAATTTATGAAATAATATATGAACTTGAAAATACAGGAGGATGAGTGTGCTTAGTTTTTTATAGATGGATCTACAAATTTTTTGGTGTTCACACTACTGAAAATGGGAGATATGAGTCTAATGATGCATTGTTTTGGGAACTGTGACTGGAAACTGACTTGGGGTAGGATTTTACAACTCTGTCAAAGTTTTTCGTGCAGTCTTGACCCTATTGTATAATCTTGGACCTACTTGGATTCTAGATATGTAACTCTCTCAAGATTTTCATCTGCCTACAAATGTTTGTAATTTTTAAACCCTACTTATTAGTTATATTATAAATCCCTCTAATCATTCTAAACAATATCAAAAACCCTAACCATTGATGGGAAACCCTATAAAAAACATTAGTTGGGTTTTGGAACCCTCATGCATCATGTACGTTGGCACTACTCTAAAGAGGCCTCAAAATGTATGGTGTTATCTATAGACACCTGAAATCTGCTTACATAGTTTTAATACTAAATTTCATTAATTACCCTCTTTCCCATCATTTTCTCTATAATTTGTGATTTCTCGCTAATTAACTAATGTTTCCCTCTATTTTGGTCAATTAATGACACTTTGTTAATTAACTAGCCTTAACTTCACTCTGCATGCCAATTAACGCCACTTTGTTAGTTATAATCCTCATCTGATAAAAAAATTAGCTATTATTATGTAATAAATCCTATTTACCATTGTATTTAATAAATAAACCCTCTTCTTGGTTAAAACCCCCCTTCTAATTGTTGAATGGTCATAAATATTCTAAATATTGGGTGCATGAAGATAGGGTGCTGAAAGATTGTGTAGTAGTATAATAGGATTGAAGTGCCCAAAATCAAGACTTAGTTGTGTTATGCATAATGGCTATTTTTTGAGATAGTGTGTGGAGCACACATAAAGATGAATACTTGCACTCCACGTAATGGTATTTTGGGAATAAGTGACATATAAGCACCATGCATAGTTTAAGCTAATAATAGGATTTCTACTTGGAGTTAACTATAGGACATATATTGTTAGAGCTCTTGTATGTTGTGCATACTATTGTAAAGGTGCATGGATATTATCAGCATGTGACCTATGTTTATAAGTGCATGGCTATTTTCTAACGCACACAAGACTCATGGAGATACTTTACAGTGTGTGTAGCTTCTATGTTTTACATTATTTATGAAATGAAGTATATTGGTTGAGTAATGGTATTAGACATAACTGAATCAGGATCTTGTATGGTTAATCTTATCATAGTCATTTTTTAATTCAATTATCATGATTCTCTAAGATATACATCTAGATTATACACTGTGGAATGTTTATGTCTAGTTATGAATCTGAATATATTTAAACACCATCATGCTAACATTTTGTACAAGCTACAGTAAAGAGGTGCCTGGAACCTTTGCGTGAGCACTCAGCTTAGGCTGAGTGATGTTTCAGCACGCCTGGGTTATTCATATTAAATTCTAGGATGCATCATTGGTTCCATTGTCGAGACCTCTTTTTTAGCTAGTTTCAAGATGTTAAGTGTTGAAGATGTACCAGTTGACCCTATCAAGTGTTAAGGATTGGATAGTAGATATGGAAGAAGAATATTCTTAGATATTTAGCACTAGATTTGATTTTGATGTGCACACGTGAGTGTAGCAAAACTTGTATGACTACTTATACGAGAGTTTGTTTTCTATATTTTCAATAGAGTTATATGAGTGGCTGGTTACTTATGTGTCTAAAAGGAATTGGAGGTTTCACACACTTGTCTAGATGTAGGAAGAATTCCAGGCCCTATATGTTGTTGATCTGAATTGGACGTGTGTTATGGACACTTGGTTTCATGGTGTTTTGAATAGCTATATCTTAGAGTACTCAATTTACACTTATTATTTCTTAGAGGTAGTTAAGTTCCATTTTTTACGTTATCTAAGGAGAACCTATCTATAAGGCATTCTACTGGCGATCAAAATCTTAATGGTAACCCTGAATTTGGAAGAAAATCTGATGGATAGCTAAACCCCACCACACACAAGGGTAGGAGTAGGTTTGGTGAAGGATGGAAAACCTAGAAAAAAAGGGGCAAAGAGAAAAAATGAAACTTAAGTACAATGAGGCGCGTGAGAGGGAGTTCATGAAGTAGCGCGAGATTACAGAATGGATGGAATTGAGGAGAGAGATAGCTCATGAAGGATTTAGAGCTCTCATAGAGGGTGTGGAGACAGAGCATCTAGAACTCCCGCATTTGGGAAAACATGATAAGGAACCCTCATCGGCCTCTTATGAGAGCATGCTAATAGAGACGACATGGCCCATGGGCATGCCTCTGAATCTACCTAGAAACCTATCCCTTGTGCTTAGTTTTTCCAGTTTCTAGTACAACCAGTAGTCAGAAAGCTAGTTTGGACAGTAGAATAACATGAGTGAATCAAATAGCAAGTACATCTATGGTCAAAAATAAGTCATGTTTGTTATTTGGAGGTACCTTTTTAGGCACATAGAATGTTGGACTCACCTCTGAGAGTAGTACCACCTGATTGACTATAGGATTTTAGTTTAGTACCATTATTTTGACACATGGTATTACATCCTCTAGTTCACTTCCTTCTACACATGGAGGATCAGGCAGTATAAGTGGCTCTAGATCAGGTGGATCTAGTGGGTCTAGGGGAAAAAGCTTTAACACAAGAGGTTTTGGATCTGGTGGGCATGGTCCTCACCAACCTTAGGATATTTACATGGATATGTTGCTTCATATTCTATAGTATAGGGGAATAGAAGATGTTGTTGAGCATGTGAACATGTGTGAGATACAGTGACAAGAAAAATGGATCATGGCTTATGAGCACAAGGAAAGCCATTTCAAAAATACGTTGCAGGGACACACACACAGTTGGTATAGGAAGTTTGAACTTGATCAGACTTGCATAGATTATACAACATTACGAGATGCTTTCCTTCAAGAATTTATATCCCTGAGTTCGAGTAGAAGAGTATAAGTACATTCAAGGATATTAAGCAGGGCACTACTAAGAGTGTTCGGGAGTATGATTCCCATTTCAAAATGCTTTTGTTTAAAATTTGTATGATATCCATGCAAGCTAGCATGCATAGTGGTTCATTGGAGGTTTGATCACACCTTATAGGAGGTTATTATCACATAAGACATAAATGGATCCACACAAAGTGCTTAAAGTAGCGTTGCATGCTAAGGAAGTCATAAGTATAAACACTGGAGTGATCCCATTCCTGGAAGCTTGGATTTTAGCTATGGAAAAGTAGTTGAAGAAACTATCATCCAATTCAGCACATGAGACACGTGTTGGGATTTGGTGTATAGATTGTGAAGTAGAGGGGCATACTAAGGATAGTTGTCCCCATAGGTCAGTGTGCTCATTATTGTTATACTGTGAGATATTTCATTTAGACCATGATGCAAGCCACTACCCATTGTTACAATGCACAATTAGGAATAACATATCTTTCTACTGTAATATTTTATGGTCCACAACTCACAATACCTAGGATTAAAGTTTAATTGATTAGATACATGATGCCATTGATATTAGTGTACGACATACATGATGCCATTGATATTAGTGAGCACCATGATTTTGATCACACTCAAGAGCACTATGATCATAACAAAGGGGGCTTTGAAGGAGGTCTTCATAGAGGTCGAGGATACCATGGTGGATCAGGGGCTAAGGTCATCGTGGTGGGAAAGTTGAGTTTCCTCATGGAAAATGTTATACATGCAGGTCTCCTAACCACTACAAGTGAAAATGCCCTCAAAATATTACTTGTTCTTTTCATGGAAATAATCATAACTATGAGGAGTGCCTAAACTTATATGAGATTCTTATCAAGTAACATAAGTAGGAGAACAAGGGTTCATGGATGGTTAGAATACAAAGTGTAAAATGGAAAATCAATCGATGCCAATGTTAGCACTAGAACATGAGGTGTTACCTATGAAAATTACAAGATGCGTTGAAGCTGTGTGCACCAGAGAAGCATTGTAACAAAATCCTACCATTACCAGGGAAGAGGTATTGCATGCAAGATACCCAGACCCTACACATCAAAAGGAGGTTTATCAGGAAACCATGGAGGTGCTCAGAAATCTTCAAGGTGAGATACATTGTTCAAAGGAACAGTCATGGAAGTTAGAACAAAAGAAGGTAGCAGAGATGGTCCAGTCAGATGTTGATGATTTGAAAGAGGTATACAAGATGTTGTGCCAGAAGAATATTATTCCATTACTAGGGAAATAGTTAAAGGGAAAAACTCCGCGTGTAGGTATTGAGAATGGATGGCAGGTCCTACATGTTAATCTCCCCCAATCATAGCTTTGATTATGACAAGAATATCACTTTGAATGCTATCATGGATGGGTGGACTTTGAGAAATATATTTATTGACACATGCGTAAGTATTAATGTGCTTACTTTAGATGCATGGGTGTAAATGGGAAGATCTCCATTACAGTCATCCTCTAATGTAATGTTTATGGAAAACCAGACTAAGGCCACCCTGATAAGGTTTTTTAAGGATGCATCCATTACTATACAAGGGGCCCAATTCACTGAGGAATTTGAGGTTTTAGCACTTACAGAAGAAGAAAACTTCACATCTCTATTTGGGTGCCCTTGGTGTTATGCAAATAATGTTGATCTACGGTTCAACAAGGGTTACATAAGTTTTGAGAACAAATAAGAACTATTTATTATCCCTTTGATAGATGGGAAATCTTCACCTTATGTTGCACCTTTAGGTGAGGAAGTCCTAGACCAAATTTATGTGCACGTCATTTGAGATCTGGAAGTAATTGAGCCATCTAAGGAAGGAATCCTCAAGTCAGAAGATGCACATTCTATTAGTGATAATACAACTGTTACTTGTGATAATTGGATGCATGACACCTATGAGATGGTTGTATGTGAAGTAATAAGTGCATTTTCATGACGAGGAAAACCTTGCTATATTAGGAGGATAAGTAACAAATTTGTACCCCAGTACACTGGAGAAGGAGACCCTGCGGTATTCCTGTGCACCATGGAGGAACAATGGAAGGATCAAGTGGACAACAAAAATATGTTAGTATATACCCTATGTAGGATGAGGACATGATGGTGGATGGTTCACAGGGATAATATCATAGAATGGAATGAATTAATAATTACTCTAACAACCTGGTTCCTCAAGAGAAATGCGCCTACTCAAATCTACATTATAATGGTAATCAACTTGTTCAACACCACGTTCAGCAATGTGAGAGACTCTAGATAGAGGGGCAGGAAGATTTTACACCTTCATTATGGGTGCACAAACTTTATTTCACTTTACATGGCTACACATGCACTTTTTATGTTTATGTGGAACTACATAGGGAGACTAGAAATTGGCAAGACTTGATTACAGGAATGTTCTAGACTTTTGACTACTTCTCCACTAAACCTCTAGTGAAAGAGGAATTATGCATTATGGAATTCTTGAATATAGAAAATAGTGCAAAGGTTGAATAAATCATTCAGGAGTTATTTTTTGAGGTAGACCTAGGAGCATGTTTTGATGAAGTAGATGAGATAGATGTCGCACTACTTGAGTGCACTTTCCTTGAGAAGGAGAAAGGAAAGATGGTCTACATAGTGGATGAGGAAGAAGTAGAAAATTTAGACATTGATCATTTATAAGGTATCACAAGAGGTCTTAATCAGTAGTGCAAATAAGAAGGTGCGCACCTATCATGAACCTATGAAGACTAAAAAAGTGAACATTGAGCACAAATGTTGAACCTAAGGAGGGCCATTATTGGAGATTATTGGTATGATTATGAAGTGGCTAAGATAATTGAGTTACTACATGATTTCCAGGACTTATTTCCTTGGGGCTACAATGAGTTAAAGGGAGTGCATGAGTATTTGGGTGAGATGAGGATTAATCTAAATGAAGGTGCACACCTGGTTAGGAAGAGACCTTACAGGATGAACCCTAACATGTGCACATAAAAGTTAAAGAACAAATTGACAAGATGTTGAAATATGGACATCATTAAAACACCATAGAAGAATCATAGTGGGTTAGCCCCATGCTAATTAGTATAAAGAAATATATTCAGATTAGGATTATGTGTAGACTACAAAGAGTTGAATGCTACATGTGTGATTGATCCTTTTCCTACGCCTTTCACTGAGGAAATATTAGAAGGCATTGCAGGGTGCAAAATCTACTCTTTTACAGATGGATTATCTGGGTATCATCAGGTAACGAATTGCTAAGGAAGATCAAGAGAAAAAAATATTCATGGCTAAATGGGGTAGGTTTAAATTTACAGTGATGCCCTTTGGTCTGAAGAATGCGACCTGTAATATTTTCACACATTGTGGTTGAAGCATTCCAGGATTTTATACTATAAATTCTTACAGGTTTACTTGGATGTTTGGACAGTATATGGGCTTATCAAGGATCATTGTGATAACTTGTGATTAATGTTTGATATGTGTAAGATAGTTAAGCATCTCCTTAAACATAAAGAAGTGCGTATTTGCTACACCTTTTGGAACTCTATTAGGGAATATCATTTGCTAAGGAAGGTTTTTTAGTAGATCCAGGTAATGTTACAAGTTATCGTAGGCATGGAGGAGCCTACCAGTCAAGAGTGAGGTGCACGGATTATTGGGCCACATAGGGTATTACATAAAATTTATCAAAGGATATGCTAAGAGTTACAGCACCCTTGGAGGAATTACTAAAAGGAAAAGGGCCAATTATATTGGGGAGGAACCACAACAACGTGACATTTGAAGCATTGAAGAAGAGGCCTTACTACTGATGCCTATTCTGTTCTTTACCTTATGGAATCAACCTTTTCATGTACATGTCAACATGCCTATAGACATGGCCATTGGTGCACAGTATTATCTTAGCCTGGAGAAGGTACTATAGTTCATCTTATCTATTTTTCTAGTATAAAAGTTGATACTTGTAGATCATAGAATTATACAACTACATAGAGTGTGAGGCCTTGTCAATGATCTACGTGTTGTACATAAGTTTAGGCAGTACTTGCTAGCAAACACCTTTTGTGTTTTATACAGATCACATGGCATTAAAATAATTGGTAAATAAGCCCATTTTACAGGGGCACATATGCTCGATGGGTTCTCTTATTCCAATAATTTTACTTTACAGTGGCATGGTAAAACTAGGTAAAAGTAATTCTGGCCCATACCACTTATCAAGAATTCAATCAGGAGAGGAGGTGCAAAAAATTGAAGATACAATGCCAGATGCATAGTTGTACATGTTAAACTATGTGCACCTTCGGAATTGGAGGATATTGTTGTATTTTTACGCACACGTATGGTGCCAGAAGGAATGAAAGCCTTGGAGAAGAAAAAACTTGTGATTCACGTTGCACCTTTCATGTATGATTAGTGGTGACTTATACAAAATAGGCCGAGATGAAGTATTGTGCATCAGTGTGTACTAGATTATGAGTGCACATGGATATCATGGAGGAGGATCATGATGCTATTGCAGGTGGACACTATGTAAGTGACATCACTATGCACAATATTCTAATCACTGGTTTATGGTGGGAGAGCCTTTACAAGGATTATAAAGAGCATTGTAAGGTGTGTGATCACTTTCAGTGCCTTGGAAAACCTAGGAAAAGATATGAAATGCCTTCGAGGTCTATTACTAGTGCACAGTCGTTTGAAAAATGGGAAATAGGCTTTATGGGTCCCATTTCCCCATCTGCACGTAGAACTAGATCGTGCTACATCATCGCTTGTAGAGACTATCTTACAAGGTGGGAAGAAGCAACACATACAAAGGATTATACAACAACTACAGTAGTAAGGTTCTTATGGGAAAATATTTTTACTAGGTATGGATGTCCATTGAGTCTGATAAGTGATAGGGGCACACACTTCTTGAATGAGACAATCAAGATATTCTAAGATGAATTTATGGTCGCACACCATAAGACTACACCTTATTAACCTCAAGAAAATTGGACTGCTAAAGCCTTCAACAAGATATTGAGCCAGACCTTGACAAAAATTTGTGATGTTGGAAGGAAATATTGGGATGATAAAGTTTCTGTTGTACTTTGGGAATATAGAATAACATACAAAAGGTTGAATAAGGCCACACCCTTTCAGTTGGTGTTTTGCGTAGAGCAATTCTTCCCATGGAATTCATGTTACCTTATTTGTGTATTACAAACGTGGGAGGTCTAGCTGATGAGAAAGCATTGGAAGAAAGAATTTATAAGTTAATATAGCTAGATGAGAGTCGCGTCATAAAACATTGGAGTCAGAAGTAGGAAAAGGCCAGACAGAAGGCATGTTATGACATACTAATCAAAGACAAGAAGCTTGAGGTCATGTAGATGGTACTTCTTTATGATTCAAAGTTTATGTGCCACCCATGAAAGCTTAAGGTGTATTGGTTAGGACCATATGTTATCATTCACATACTTGAATCAGGTGCTTTCCCATTAGAGGCACTTGATGGAACATGGTTACTTGGTTACTTCAAAAGGAGTAGGTTGAAGCCCTACTATAAATAAGTCTTCTTTGTGTTTGTAATAAGGCAATATTTCCATTTAGATTATATTTCCTTTACTATATTTTGTTTAATGTATTTACTTCATTTTTCGCTATGCTTTGTCAATTTAGTTCAGTGTTTTGTGTAATAAGTGCGTTTGTGCACCAGAAGCTAACAACAATTTAAAGTGTTTATATGAAAAGAGGACTGCACACACCCTTAGTGTGGGGTGGATAAATGAGGTATGGGAAAAAAATAAACTCACGGATAACCACAATAGGAACATAAGGAGCAAGGTTTCAAAATTGATGAGAACTTCTGAAAGAATTGCTTAAATTTGAGACCATGCGTAAGGCATTAGGTGCTCAGTATAATTCAAGGGAGGCTACAACATTGGAGACTACGTATGTTGGGTCACATTAGATAAAATAATTTGGCTTAAGGAAGTGTGGTTAGAGGAGATTTGTGAAAAATAAGTAGTGGTGTGACAGGAAATTATGACTAGGGAAAAAATTGGAGGCGTGAGACACTGAAGCGTGGGATAATGAGGCATACAAAACGCTCAAGAGAAATTAATGTTGTGTACAGTGATAGGTGGAAAAATAAATGAAGGGAACTTTCGAAACTTGGTTTAAAGTCAGCGTTCTGAATGTCATTTGCTACCTTACAAAATTGAAAAAAATTATGAAGTGTGAAAAGAGATGGAGATAAAGAGCATTTTGTAGATTGAGTAATATTTTCACATTATAAAGCATGGTATTGAGTACCCAAGAAAGGAAGAAGGATTTAAGGATTGGTGCATGCATGTGATGGAAGGGTGACTAGGGTTTTCCTTTTGTAGCTAGGGTTTTTATGCATTTATAGAATCAAAAGGGGCGATGGCACCACAAAAATCTCCAGTAGTGGAGAAAGAGGTTGATGATCTAGTAGAGGAGTGGTTGGTGGAGATGTTATATCTAGAAGGAGTCATTTAAGGATGGCCGTGCAAAACAAATATTACTCAGTGTAGGGTTTCAGAGATTAACCAGTGCACCGTAAAATGTATGAAGAATGTCGCGACAAAAGTCTACAGAAGGACTAACTGGTGACTAATGGATGACACTAGGGTTTTGGATGCCTCAGTGAAGAAACTACTTGAGAGCATGGGCATAATGTGGATTCTAGATTTTCCCTACTTTGGAAATCCTGAAGAATTATACCAATGGCTGATGTCGCATGTCCATGAAGGTTTTTTCTACTTCACGGGAAAGAGAATGGGGATAACTGCCAAATTGATTGGGAGGGTTACCGGGCTGTGTGACATGGGCTGAAAGCTTGTTGGAGATCTTTCAGATGATGAGTGCATTGATGCCATAAAATCCTTATATAAGTATAAGAAGGGGGGTGAGATTTTAAGGTCACTAATATTGAAGACATGGCCACCAGAGGTGCAACATGGTTATTAGGGAGAAAGCTAGGTACTAATAATCGATGGAACGAGGTAAATATGCGTTGGTTACATATAGCGCAAAAAATGGCCAAAAAGACATACTACAATATCATTGGTTACATTGTAGATAACTTGGTGAATGAGGCATACATATAACTAGAAAAATGTGAGAAGATAACTTATGGCGCAATCTTGTTATTTATTGTGTTCAGTGAAATTGGGGTACCAGACAGTCCTAGGGAAAACATATGGGAATTTTCATTGGAGAACAAGACCCCATCCAAAAGATATGTTAAGTACATACGTCATGGGTTTGTTTCCAATACATATAAGGAGCACTTAGACAAGTGGTTCTAAATAATGTGTAGGGAATTTAAAGGAGAATGACACATTCCACAAGAGTTAGCTAAGGTATTGAATGGGGAGGATGAATTTGATATCTACCAGCATTTTAGCCTGGGGCGCTTCCACATGAAGTCTAGAGAAAGAGCCCATGGTGTAATTTGACCTTTGCATTTATCACAAGATATTTTAAGAACTCTGTAAATAGATTTCATGACACGAGTCATCTCTAGTTTGACACAGAAAAAGTGGAAAACATTCACATTCTATGCAAAACATATGTAGGGATAAGTAAGGAGTCCTTTTCCAAAACTATTGAGTTTGATATTGTGGACATCATGCCGAAGAGTTTTGGTGTAATGCAGATTAAACTAGCACGCGTCTATATATACCTCAGAATAAGGGTTCAAGGATGGAAAAGTGGTGAAGGGCATAGATATGGCTCTTCTAAGACCTCCTAAGAAGAATCAAATAGTGGGGACTTAAAGGAATGTTGCATCCGTGCCCCATGCTCCAGAAGACCCAGTAAATACAGAACTAGAAAATGTTCTAGAATAAGAGGAACTTGAAGACAATATCATACTTTTCTATACCAGAAGGATTCTGAGGAAGATGTACACTTCAGGAGACACTGGTTCCAGAAATTCACAGCTAGTAAGGAGATCACCATGCATGATTCCTATAAAGGATGAAGAGAAGGAGAGGAGAAAGCACAAGAAATAGATTCCTATATAAGATAGTGAGGAGGAATCCCCATAGCAAAGTGCACATGAAGAAGAGGAAAATCCAAGAATGAGTGGAGATAGAGCCGAGGCCACCCCCAATGTGGAAATATAAGATGATGAAGATATTGGTGAGTATGTATTCTATGAGACTATAGACCCTAGTGTGAGTATTCAAGAAGATATCTATAGTGAAGGGGAGAGTAACGTTGGTGGGGATATAGAAGTCCTCATGCGCCCCACACAGAAAAATGAAAAATATGAGGAGGAAGTCAACCAAGTGGTTGAAGGCACTATCCCACGGGATGTAAGTGTAGCCAAACAGAAAGAAGAGGGTGCATTAGCACATGAGGATGTTGGTGAGCATGTAGGCACACATGAAGGAGAAGTAGCAGTAGATACTCAAGACTTGGGTTACATGAATGGCCATTCAAAGAACTATTTGAACCTGTTTCCAGAGTAGACTACCAAAAAAACAGTTGTATGGTTGGGATTGGATGGACCCTAAAATGGCCAATACACGCACTCACAAGAAGCTATCTTGGGGCATGCAGAATCACATGGATGAGACTGATTTTGATGTTTGTGAGGAGGCATGCACTTCGAAGAAGATGAGGAAGGTGCCTCATATGCACCATATGACCAATAAACTAACCCAAGTTTCAGATGAATAGGTGAGCAACGCTTTGATTAAGGTGTCCACAGAAGTAGCATGCCAAAATATGGATAATGTGGAAACAATCCAAGTGCTATTGGAGGATTAAAAGGACAAGGACACATAAATCAATCACCTTACTCAAGAGCATGATAATGCAATCATGGAGGCTTGGAATGTAAAGAAGATGGCATAGCAGATTGTAGATGAGATTTTACAGAAGAGGCCTGAGTTTAAGAGAAGGTGCCTCAAGAATTCAAGTCTGAGTTGTACTATCTGCGCACAATAGTTTTCCTAGTTTTGGAGGAAAGACCAATGCACCTCTCCAAGTAAAAGGATGTAGGGGAAGAAACAAAAAGAGAAAAGGAAAACTATTGGTAGAAAATTTTTAATATATGTGGTGTTTCTCCAAACATTGAAGGATGAGCTGAAGAAATCTGATCAAGCTCTTAATTTATGTGTGGAGCCAGACACCATAATAAGGACCATAAATTTAGTATAGGATAATGAAGTTTTGAAGGAGATGAAGGAAGAAACACTTGGGCACCTAGAAAGGTTTACATTGGTAAAAAAAAAGGATGAGGCCCTCACAACAGCCCAGGATCCACATAAGGAAAGGATTGATGAGATTGGAAAACTCATAGCGTAGAAGATGGACCTCATGGAGGGAATGCTATTAGGTATGACCAATGTTGTTTGAATACTAAAAAATGAGAAAGAGACAATCTCTATGGACAAATTAGATGAAATAGCCACTGATATTCTAGAAAAAATAAGGAACGTGTTGAGTGACTAATTGATTTTGGAGGACACTAAAAGAGTGCACACCACTATAATAGGAGGGCTATTTTTGGAGATAGCTTGCAGAGCACACGAAGATAGAGATGAAGACTTGTGCTCCATGCAATGGTATTGTTGGAACAAGTGGCAAATACAAACCATGTATAGTTTAAGCTAATAATAGGATTTCTACTTGGAGTTAACTATAGAAAATCTATTATTAGAGCACTTGCATGTTGTGCATACTATTGTAAAGGTGCATGGCTATTATCACCATGTGACCTATTTTGAGAAGTGCATGAGTGGTGAAGGGAAAGTCCCCACCCCTATAAATATGTATTGACTTGCATAGTTTAGTAGGTACTGAATTATTATAGAGTTGTGCTATGGGTTTTCTGACGCGCACATGATTCATGGAGATACTTTACAGTGTATGTAGCTTCTGTGTTTTACAATATTTATGAAATGGAGTATATTGGTTGGATAATGGTATTAGACATAACTAAATTTGGATCTTGTATTGTTAATATTATCATAGTTATCATTTAGTTCAATTATCATGATTCTCTAAGATATACATTTGGATTATGCACTGTGGAATGTTTATGTCTAGTTATGAATCTAAATATATTTAAACACCATCATGTTAACATCTTGTACAAGTAATGATAAAGAGGGACCTATAACTTTTACACATTTCGGGTGAGCGCTCTACTCAGGCTGAGTGATGTGCCAGTGGGCCTGGGTTATTTACAGTAAATTCTAGGTTGCATCACCAACCATCCAAAATAACCCCATTTCTCTCCAAATCATCTCTAAAGGATTTTAAAGCCTATCTCATATTATTAATTAGTCTTATGTGATTAATTAATGTACTCCTATAAGTGGTATATACTTAGTTAATTATTTAACACATGTTAATCCTTTTTTATTTCTTCTTTAGGCTTTTTTCCCACATCTACCAAATTGCAAGCCTTTCCCAATCATGCAAGCTATTTAAAAGACCAAACTCCTTCCTCTTGAACACACACCTTATTTGCACTAGTGAAAACTATAGGAATTGTGATTTTGATCCATTCTCTATTGTTGGAAATAGATTCTCCATCTTGTATCGATTATCTCAAATTGAGGAGCATGGGAAGATCCAAAGATGACCTTGTATCCATTTCTTAGCAAGATCTCATCCTCAATTCTTGAGGAAAACAACACCAATTTTATTGTTAGGTAGCAATCACAAATAGTAGAAATGGCTTAGTATTTAATTGTTTTATCATGATTATGCATTGAATAACTTATTTCCCCTTAAGCTCTTATCTTAATGGTTATATACTAGATTTATCTTAGCTTTTAGACTACTGGATGTTAGTCTATTTCAATTAGTTTTGAAATTTTATTATGTTCACATATGGCACACCTGGTGGGACTTACTCCATTAACCTTAGCATTTGATTTCAAGCTTTGTTAGTTTTTTCTCAATTTTGGGTAACCCTTATTATGCACATGTTAAATAACTTGAATTCCTTAATGTATTTTGCTAACTATACATGTGTTGAGTCTCTTTTGTAGGTTTAAAGGATATGGTTTTTTTGTTAATTTTTGGCTAAGATGAAATGTTTTTGAATTTTTTGACTTTTTCAATGTCATATTCACGTTTTTATGGTATCATTTGAGAAACATGTGTTTGTGTTATGCTACCCCACACTACTATTAAAACCCACGTGTTATTACCATAAGCCAAGTGCTCATGGTGTAAGGGCCACACTACCTTTATGTTGAGCATGCCATTGTGAGGATTTTTCTCGTCATTTTCTTCTCTGTATCACCCCCATACTAGTGTGAACCCCCCTGTGTTATTTCTTCAAGGATACATCATGGAAACACTCTTTTTTGGCTCATTGTTTTGTTATCAGTGCCACACTTGTGTCACTAAGGCAGCGTATACGTCTCTCTAGCCATGCTAGTGTCAGTCTTTCTATTGCCAATATGTGTTTACTATCAGACCTGTGTTACTATGTTCTAAGGCTGGCCTATTGTCATTAATGTCTTGCAATGGTTGCTAAGGGTGTGCTACTGTTGAGAGGCCCACATTGGTGTGTTCAATTCAATTTGGATCTATTTTCAAGTTTTTTAGGATTTGTTCTTTAGTGTTTTTAACATTTTCTACAGTATTTAATGTTAACTTCTATTTGTAGGGTGTTTCATTCATTTTATCTATTTTGTTTGATGATCTTTAATGAATTTCGTGCTTTCATACCTTAGGATAGAGTTGCGTAGGCTCTTCCCTCACACCTGTTAGGGTGATATTGGAAATTAGAAACAACTCTAAGCCTTCTTACATTTACAAACACTTAATTAAATTAATGGTTAAGTGAATGAACAACAATTGGTTAAAATAAGTTATCTATTCCTTTGATTTACAAGCTTTTCCATTTTCAATATAGTTGAGTTACTTGTTGTGTATGCTCTTCTCTTGCATCTTAGGATGATATTGAGAATCAGAAGCAACATTTAATCCTCTTTCATGATTTTTTAGATCTTATGAAAAAATATTAACCTTCATGTACAGGACCAATACTCGTTTGTCAAAGAATTGAGATCCAAGCCAATTCTAATACAGTTCATTTAAGGTTACTAATGGTGTGCATAACCAAACTAAGAAATAACATAAAAAAACATACCATTACTCAAAATAATGTATTTGTAGGTTTAGATAAGAGCTATGGGTCATCCGCTTTCACTGGGGAAAGTATCCTGACATAATCCATAAAACTCATTATAAGGATTACCTCAGGAACACCAAATTAGTCCACACCTTGAGGGAACTGGTGAAAAAAATAGGAATCGAATTACCTAATTAACACATTAAAAACCCTTATGAGATAAGCTTTAAGCTACCCGTATGAGGCCTTATTTATTAATTTGATTATTGGGTAATGATCCACCTCTCCAGAAGAAATTCTATATGTGCATACTATTAGCATATGGATTTGCACGCATGAAAATGACATGCAACAATGTAGAAATGAAGTCCCTCCTCAATGAAGGTGAGGCTTCCTTTATTGAAAAACAAAAAACTGTATTTACATTTGTACATACAAAATTGTATGTGGGGGGTGTTTTGGAGCATCAATGGAAAGAAAAGTTGAATGAGGGAGATGGAATGGAATGAACGAAAGGAATGGAAAGGAATGAATGGAAGGAACATGCAAGATGTTAGGTAAAATTAGAGCCTAATATAACATGGAAGAAGAATAATAAATAACTAACACAAATAAAACAGTAGATTTACATCAGCTAAACGAGAATGAGTAAAAGGGAACACACGTGAGCAAGTAGATAATCAGAGCTTGATCACTGCGAACTATAGAACAACATATTGGTAGTGTTGACAATAATATCCATGACAATATTTTCATGAAAGATTTCAAACACTAACATCTAATGAACATAAGAACATCAAATTCTATGAAGAGACAATGAATGGGACATAAAGTTCATATTTCATTAACTACTAGAATGTCTTCTCAAAAGAACACAAAGTTTCTTTCTTTGAAAGTAAATATTGCATACAAAATTATTTTATTCTCCTCTCTCAAAGTCACCCTTTATAAATGATTCCATTACTTCCTTTTATAACCCAAAATTTGGTTACAAGGTCGTTAAGGTTTACATGAACATTAAATAGGGCACTTAAATGAATTTGAATTTTTCAACCAACTTTATTAAAACCAACTAAAAATAGAAATATCTCAATTTTTCTCAAAAGTGAATTCAACAATAACATCATTTAAAATACCACTTTTAAAACATTCGACAAAAACCAATGCCTTATCCATTGGGGTGGGCTCCACATTTTCAATTGTATGAGAAATGGACTCTCCCACCCATAAGAAAATATAGGAAATCACCCTACCATGTTGTTGGAAAAACAAGGATCTTGATTCTTTTCCAATTTAAAAGATTTGAGCTTTTACAATGTCTTGTGCATCTTCTCTTCTTTCAGAAAACAACTCGGATGAAGACCATCCTCACAAATTACCTGACATTTCAAGAATCTTACCTGGTATGTTATACAGGTCTACAAGTTTATATTGGATCTCTTCGTAAAGATGTTTGATTATGAAACATTGATCCATAGAAGAAGTGGAAAAAACATCGACAGGATTACACATTTCATGTATCAGTTTTGTAAACTACACCACCATATGTTGTACTTAAATCCTTTGGATGTGTTCATTGACAAAGGTACAAGGAATCTCTTCGATGAAGACTTGAATGGAAGAGAGCATGGTATAGGATTCATTACACAAACTACCAAATCTTCCAGAATCATTTTCCTAGACTTAACATGATTTAACCATAGAATTTGTGTCATGTGATGATCAAATTCAAGTATCCCCTCTGAGGCTAAGAATTTAGATTCCATGTGAGAAAGATCTTAAGGACTTGCAAAAATCTGATCTAGTGTTATTAATTCTATAATGAGGCATTCCTTGATTGGAAACATTGGATCAAGGTAGGCATAAATATTCTCATATATATGTATCACTTCATAAATTATTTTCAACCCACCACTTTCTATCTCAAAAACCCATGACCTTAGAGTGTGCCGTAGAGTGATCACATCCTTTGATTGATTGAGAATTTATTAATCTAGGATAGCCACCATATCTTGAATGGGAAAAGAAGACACAATTGGGTTGATCAAATGCTGAACATATGAAATCAACTTATTCTTTTCTTCCTTGAAATCAAAAATTTGATATTTGTATCTCTCAAACCTTTTAAGCACAATATTCATTGAATCCTTTTCCATAGCAACATCACTTTCAAAAGTTTTCTTTCTAAGGGATATATTGGATACTTCATTGTCAGTGATTTTCATGTCCCCGTGATCCTTTTTAGTAATAGGAACTGTAATTTTTGCAAACTTACCTCCGCTATCATCAATCACTACTCTAGAGAAGACCTTAGGCTTTTTGGGAAAAAATTTGTTAGACAAGGAAGAAAGAGATTCCAAATCAATGTTGGCCACTTTTGAGAAATCTCTTTCTCTTTTTTATTTCAAAGTCAACCCACGTCGGTGTTTCGTTCATTAATTTGACACAAAAAAGCCGAGAACTAGCAAGAAAAATCCTATTTGCCTTTCTCATGACTAAAAATAGTAGGCAGTTGTTCTTTGGCATCAATCCTTGGTGAAGTAGCATCTGTAACACATTCTTGATTATCCTCATGTTCTTTTGGAATACCCTTATCACCTAGATGTTTGGAAGAATTAGATATCTATACCACTTGAGATTTTCTTGGACTCTAGTGTATGACATATAGATGATTTGGATCTTTGGTAATTCTATTAGAACTCTCAGTGATGTGAATACATGAGTTTGGGGTAGAAATACCTGAAACACATGTTCTTTTCCTTCCCAAAGATGTCCATGCTTTTTACCGATCCTTGAGACACTCGCTTCATTACTAGAGACAAGTTTGGGTAACCACTAAACTTTTCCTCTGAGATGCATGTGATGATGTCGGTGGGGACTGATGTGAATAAGTTTGCACCACATTCTTCTATATAAACCCTCCTCTCATTGGAAGGTTTTTGTATTTATTACATATGTGCCTGAAATGGGAGAGGATTGGCTATCAAATTCTCATACCACATCATAGTACTTTTTAACACATGTTGATTCATGACATCTAGATAAGTTTCATCTCCTCTACTCCAATCAATACTAGGGATTGGAGTGAAAACTATCTGAATCATAGGCATGATCCATAAGATCGATCCCATTAATCAGCAAGGGTCAAGGGAGGATCCCTCAATCTGTAAGTTTCTATCTGAGCTAGTTTGAGATGAGAAAATTGTCATTGTCTTACCTCCCTGTCATCCGACACATTCTACCCAATAGTCTTCGATGTTTACCTTGTGCCTATATCTTTTTCCTATGGATTTTTCCATGGATCCTTTAATATTCAAGTTGATCCCTAGTTGTGAAAGAATGTATAGTTATGAGAGAAAAAAAAAATTCCATAAGTTCTACACTATGGGGATTTAGTACATTTGTATTCCCCAATCTAAATCGGGAAATGAATGCCTCCTTTGCATTTATACACCAGTAGGCAAGTGGATTTTGAAAAGATGATGTGAAATTTCCATCAATGCCATTTTATCACTGACATATATTTAGGAAGTTTGTAAGGATCTCCCACAAATCCATCAACTTGTATATAGGAGTAAGAGGGAAAGTAGATAACCCAAGTTCCTCATTGTTTTATCACAGCCTTGGCATCCTCTGAAAATATATCCTGTTAGGTTTCTTCATAATTAACCATGGATTATATAGAAAATGAAAGCATCATTTACCCTTCGGAGAATGGTGAGAACCGTTCTGGAACTCCAGCTATGTGTAAATAGTGAAAAACATTATTCTTGTCCAAGACCCATTGTACCTCTAGTTGTTAGCCCTGAAAAATATTCTCCTTCTTGCTACAACATAAATCAAATATGAGGTCATGTAAAAAATGACCTGTCATCCTTACCTCAATCAATTACTTATGGAGAGTATTGCTAAGGATACTTTCCCAATCAATGAACATGTTTACATCAAGAATGATACAGATGAACTTATACATCCAAGGATGAAAATTTCTATTGCAAAAGGAAGACCAAAAACCCTACTAAGGAGGGTAATCATATCTCATATTTCTTCATGAAACTCTACCCAAAACAACTCTTCTCGGAATTCTTGAAGTGTGAGTTTTTGGTTTGACCAACCAATTTTTATCAACCATCTTTGATCATCTCAAAGGATTTTCATCCCAGAATTGTTGTGTCGATTCTTATACGATGTTAGAATTTTCTTCATGAAATGACACTTTTAAAAAAATCCGCCATATGATCTAGAGAATTGAGTAGGAAAGGTTCATCTTTTTCATTAAAAATTCCTCGACGCTCAGGATCATAATGTTCAACACAAGCTATGATAAATTTAGTAGCATTGTATGGCAACTGGAAACTGCTACCGCTTGAGGTAAGCCATAATGACAAAGCCTTTTTGAAACAACATAGTCCTCCCTTCCAATATTACCCTATCACATAATTGAACCATATCCACATGACCCATATCAGTATCTAAAATTTTATCATACATTGAATTTAAAGACGATGTTGGAACTAATCCTTGATATGCATATTTTAGTGCCGACTTATTATAATGCATTCACCCATTATGAATTTTTTAATAATGGGAAGTGAAAATAAGATAATACATTGGAAAGGTGACGGGTCTAAGTCTCCGGATCCATTGTTTCCGTAAGAATAATACGACTCTTTTTATTATTATTATTTATTTTATTTTGATTTTTTAAATAAAAATAAATTTAGCGGCACTGTCAAATTCAAAACAATAATACAAATAAAACATTGATACTAAGCTCACATCACCATCTGAGCTAAAAAATAATACATTTTTTAGACCATTTTTATTACTTCCGGCAACACATTTTAGACCATCCTTCCTAGGCAACATGGATCTCTGAAAATTCTTATTATTTTTTAGTAGTTATTCATTCTTTTGTGTGGGTATCTCCATCCACGCTTGGCGTGAGAAATCTGTTGTTCCTTCAAAAGGCATGTGTGGACATCTATGATATTCTATTTCTTTTTTAAAAATAATAAATAATTAAAAAACAATCATGATTATGACCTGGAGAAGGCGTTTAACTTCACATTTTTCTCTTGTGCATGCATGGGAATCTCAAAATTGGTTCGTGATCCTTGTTATTTCATCAATTTCATGTTGATCTTCTTCCTTTGGCAGTGTATTATTCCTTCTTTAATTGGATTTATGATACCTATCAAATGCGATGATTTGTCCTGTAAACTTCTCTTTGTCCTTGGTTAGTAGGTGACATGGATATTGCTACTGTGGGTGCATGGGTTCTTGATCTTCATACCTGCGTGATATTCCTTCTTCTTCTGATAGCTCTGGATATCTGCAACATGTAGATATTTTCTCCTAGGCTCTGTCCCATTAGTTTCCTCTTCCTCTGCATGCCTCTTGAAACCGTCTCACCATCAATTTCCAGATGATGGATAGCAAAATTAAAATTGTTCTATGGCAATTGGAAGCAGACTGAATAATTACCCCCCGGCACTTGTTTCATGGCAGTTACGAAAATTTATGAGATTTTGTTCTCTCCATTAGCATTTGTTTGAACAACTGGTCTATGAATATCTAAATTAATTTTTATTAATTAAAAAACCCTAAAATTTACATAAATATTAATTTTACCTAATAACATTGGTAAATATGTAAATAAATAATTAAAACATGATTTGTGTCATAACAAGGGGAGGGCTTATTCAAAATGGATGAAATGAAAGCCAAAATGACCATGAGAATACCAGACAATTACGATGAGGGATAAAAATCACGTGAAAGAACACTTTGAAATGGGATTTTATATTGCTTAAAATTGTTATGTTTATTGATTTTAGACAGTCAAAATTAGCTTACAACAGTTGGCTCTGAGTTTGTGGGACAAGGACCTTAAGGACATACGAAATAGACCAAGACCCAAATAATTAATGAATATGATACCCAAAAAATGATGATACACAAAAACAGGATGATTGAAACGAGAGGAAAGATAAAAAATAGGAAACTTGAAAACAAACCAAAATCCTAATTACGTATGTACATACGAGGGACATAGCCATTTTCAATTTGTGGATAGTGCTTGAGAGTAGATTGTCCCAGATATAGGTCCAAAGGAAAGTGAGTTCCATCAGGGTACACCAAGTAATAGGTGATATCTGCAAAGTTTGTGATCCTGATCAATGAAAGGACCCAGCTTCATAGCGCTCTCAAATTTCTCGTAGCTCTTCCTAATGCCGGTGTCACGTCTCCTTGTCCCAGATGAAGAATTACATGTGGATTGATTTTTAAATTGTCTCTGGCCCTAGTTTTCCTGTTGAATAATGTCATTACCTTTGATCTAGTGTTCCTCGATCTTGTTCGCTACTTGAATTCTTTGTAACTTCTATCTTGCTTAGGAACATGATCCTTTTATCCAATTGCTGATTGATAGAAGTATTCATCAACAATTGTCTACTTGAGCCAATCATAATGAGAGAGAATAATTGCCTCCGACACTTTCTGATGGGAATTATGAGCATCAGTTCCATACAAGAGTTAGAATAGGAGACATCCCAAGTTTCCCTTTTAAGAGTCTATGTTGTCATCCCACAATGCATCATTTATTAACTTGAAAAATGCCTAAAGTTAATAAATATTAATTTTCTTCAACTAACTTGCGCACGATAGTAATGATGTTTTTATTTTGGGATTAAAACTTTATTATTTGCGTCCTAACGGGAGAACGTATTAATCTGACGAATGAGATGAAATGATATCCAAAATGACCTGTAACAATAAGACCTATCATCTCTGATAAGGGAAGAGAAATTTGTGGCAAATTTTCACTTCAGAATCTTTTGTTAAATTCCATAACGAATCACGTATATTAATCTTTGATGAAGTCATAGATTACCGCTAGTAGATGTTTGTTTCACCGGCATAGCTTCTACCCACTTTATAAAGTACTTCAGTTGTAATGAGCACATGAGTATGACCCAGACAAAACTATGTAATTAACAGGATTCTAAACCCTCGATGAAATATAAACACTATGGGTTGACAAGGGTTCTTGAATGACAACTGGCTTTAATAGGTAAAACAACCAATTTAGGTCTTCCAGAAAATTGTTAACAAGCTATCGTACATTTTACTGACCCATTTCTTGAGCATCAAAAAACATAGTAGGACAATAATAATGTGCTCACAAAATTTTATGAGTTGTCACTGGGCCAGAGATATGACCACCGCAAGCATGATTATAAAAGTGTTATCTTCACAGCAATGTCTGAGCTTGAACGTTCCTTATGCGACACATCTGAAGGAACACTGTCACGTGCAATTACTTTCTTGAACAAAGTATGTTGTCCCAAATGACATACCTAGAAGATCATTAATTTGATAGATTCTCTTTTCCTTAGCTTTCAGATTCTCAGGAGATTTTCCATACCTGTGAGATTGGTAGACTATATCAGAATATCATTCATCTGTGGTACTGACAAAAACTACCAATGGTAAATTCCTCTTCAACTTGTTCTTCTTCAGGATTCATCTCGATGGCTCATTCTCTGCGATGCAGTTGGTAGAAGTCCTCTCCCTCAAACTAACTTGGTAGGATTGATGTCCAAATCATATTCTTGGATCTTGGAGACCCAGTTACCTCTTTTAGACCTTGGTTCTTGTTGTGTCAATATTGAATTAACCGTCGGTGTCCAGCACTAAGACTTTGGTGTGTGAATTTAGACATCATGATTTACCTTTGAGGATGTTTCAAGTGATCATCACCACAATGCGTATGCATACCTCTCAAGGGGAGTGCCAATTGAGTTCATGTTTCTTGAATCCAGAACTCATGCACATGTGATAGGAGATTTGATGTTCCTCTTGTTACAAGATGTCTGAGGGGGGGGGTTCCTTGATGGGTAGATAATCATGATGCGGAATGAGCATTAAAAAATTTATAAAATACCTTTTTAACAATTAGGGTATCATCTCAATAGTAGGATATTTTGCAATAGCACCCTTGATTTTTTCATGATACTTATCTGGACCTTTCTTTGTCCATAACGAACCAAGATTCTTTTCCTTTCATCATAGTCAGCAAATTTATTTGGTCAGTTCGGTGAAATCCAGCAGTGATACCTTCTCACCCAATTCTACCTTCCCAAAGAATGAGTGGACTCTAGGATTACTTGTAGGTAAGGAAAGAATCTTAATAGATTGAACATGCATCAAGATCGATCTTAGTTACTTCTTTAGAACCCCAATGATGATCCTAGGAGTTTCCATTTTGTAACTCCTAACACTGACTTCTTTAGATTCAGAGAGATCTTATGAATTTTGTACCTTGGCAATATTTTCTCTAAATGTCTTAGGTGATCTTCTTGCTTATTTGAGAATACTATCAAGTCATCCAGGTATATCAAAATGATCTTGATACCCATTTATAATCTAGCGAATTCCATATCCATAGTAGGCCTTGAAAAATTATGCCGACATTGATCAAACCAAAAGGTATTCTTCTATGAGCTGTCAAACATAGGCCCTAGGGGGTAGTGACCACCGCAAGTCTTATGTTGGTCTTCTCTAGCCACTTCAATCTGATTATAACTAGAGAAACCCATATAGCATGGATAGCATTTCCGATCCAGTTACTTCCTGTTGAATATGGTCCATGAATGGATAGTGGATAGTTATCCTTCAAGCATATTCTTGATTAAGATTGCAGAAAATCCATGCAAATCCTAATTTCTTCATTTTTCTTGTGAACCGGTACAATATTAGCTATCCAAGTTGAATGTCGAATAGGAAAAACTATTCATGCATATAACATGTTTTGAACCTCATGGAATATTTTCCCTGCAATCTTGGGATTATATTGTCTTTGTCTTATTCTTGAATGGAACTACACTAGGTTTCAAGGGTATGGTATGCTCCATTTCCCTAGGTTGGAAAGACTTCAAGTCTTCATATGAGTAAGCCAATACATCAAAATATTTGGTAAGGATGCTTACAAATTCCTTGCGCTCCTCAGGTGAGAAACACTTACCAATGTTGAGCAAGCGTAATATTTTTCCTTGGTACTAATGTTAACTTACTCATGAGTCAGTACATAATTTACAAGTCCTGCCTGCTCTTTATCTTTAATAAACCTATCATGTTTATCAAAAATGTTATTCAAGTGAAACCAATCCTTTTGGAATTCTATTTCCTTTGAGTTTAATGATTCCATCACCAGGATATCTCGTTCTCAATTCATTCTCGAATAGGTGAGGTCGTCAATTCATGAAATTTAGAATCACTTCCTTTAAAGTACAACTGTTCAAAATTATCTTTCTTTTCCAAGAAGGCAATAATTTTTTGATCATCATTAAATACTTGAAAATTTTCTCCATTTTCAGAGAACACTTGGCCTAAAAACCATTTCAATGGTGTATTTTTCTTGATCAAACTCTGAATGAGGGATCATTAATGAAGATGAGACTGCTAGAGAATATACTTTGTCATTATTTTCGCGAGGAATGGATATTCTATGGAAAAATCATCAAAGGTTTCTATCGTGTCCCACATTTTATTTTTGTAGTGTCTCAAACGATCATTCTTTACCTGAAACTGATTTCATAACTTGTTTCATGATCAAATCTAAATCTCCAAAGACTTTCAAATTTTAAATGATCCCTTTCTCTTATGTAAATTGGAGGCCAAGGATTAATACCTGGTATTCTGCAATGTTATTAGTATTTGAAAATTGGAGTTTGTAAGAAAAATAAAATATTTTACCATTCGGAGATATGAGCACCACTCTTACGCTGGAACCTGTTGAGAAACAACTTCCATCAAACTCAAGAGTCCAAATCTCATTGGGATCTTAGCAAGTAACCTTAACTACATGAACCTTTGTATTCATCATATAATTACCCATACTTGAGTTTTGAAACAGGACCTTTGTGCGGGGATCATCAATTTTCGTTACAGTGAACTTTTCCTGAGTTTCTGGCATTAACTTCTTAATTTATCCATTAATAGCGATCATAGCATGAGACCAATCCATTTGAATATCGCCACCTATATCTCTACAAAATTTCCTACTCAACAACATACCATACGAAGTGAGAATGTCAGCAACTAAAATAGTTACCTTAACTCGCTTTTGAGGAAATTTGGCTAGAACCATTTGAGTGTATTTAATCTACCCGATCAAAGGAACTTGTCTCGTCTCCATTGAGTAATAGGATCTAAATGTTCTCGTACAAGTCAACCCAAGAGAATGTGATACTTTTTTAGGCATCACATTATTCGAAGCTCCAAAATCTATAATACAATTACTTAATTTACATCTGTATATAAGAAAAGACATAAAGAAAGGTTCAATCTTTTTGTTTGAAGGTGTAGTGGCCACCACAATATTTTGAGTCTTCCCATCTTTGGGAGTTTTCATAATTATTTTGGAGAAATGAACAATAGATCTTCCTTTGATAAACTAGACCAATTTCTCGAGTTGATCCTTATTAAACTTTAATTACTTTGTCTGTGACATGGAAATATTTGTTTTATTGATATGATCAATAATATCAAATTTGGGGAAAATTATTGTACTTGATGTCTCAGATACTAGTTCTTTCAAACTTGATGATGGCACACTTTTTACCGTTTCTTCGGGCTTGGTTGATACTGATGTGGAAGAAGAAACTTTCTTTGTAGCTGATTTATCAACTGATTGACTTGAAAAAGGCCCTCTTTCTTTAAGATGGTTTTGACCTTGGAAACCTCAATCACCTTGGACTCTTTAGGAGTCTCATTTGTATTGGATTATTTGGAAGCTTCTTTAGTTTTAGATTCTTTGGAACCTCCTTAGAGATATTTTTATCTTCCACCTTAGTAGTACTCTTCTCCTTCTGAGAGTGTGTGAAGAAAGTGAAGGCTTGACTATTCATATATTCTATAATTTATTTATATTCGTCTTCTTCTTCTGAATGGTACTCAAAGAAATGAATATTACTTTCTCCTTCAGGCTATTCAACTTCAGGTTCAGATGTTCCAAATTATGACTCTCTTCATCAACCTCGACGACCTCAAGTTTATCATCACTTTATTCAATGATGTCACACTTTGAGTTAGTTTCAAGAGCCACTTTAATAGCAAGCCTCATCAAGGTGCCTGCAATTTGTTGGGAATATACCATTTTCTTGGGATGTATTTGTAAGGAGCAAGTTTACTAATTTGAGCAACTTGATTTTTCAAATCTAGTACACAATTAGCCAACTTAGTTAGTATAGCCTCTGAAGCATTGGGGGTTTCTTGACTCTTTCCCTTAAGGGAAGTTTTCTTGAATTTTCCTACCATGATTAAGTCATCCTCAATTTATATGGCCAAGGATTGAGCAAGTTCCAAAGTAGCCACTCTATCCCTTCTCAGCTGATAGCACACTTCTGGTTATTATGTGTTAATAAAGAAATATTTTTGTTCTGTCAAGGTTCAGGAGAATCCCAGTAGGAACTTTTTTCACTGTTTTGTTGAACTTAGCCATGAAATTTATCATGGGTTCTATTGGATCTTTCTTCAGCTAAGATAGTTGGGAAAGAGGAGCATGTTCATCTTCTGTTATCTTGAATCGATCTTCAAACTTGGTTTTCATATCATTCCATTTTGTAATGAATCCATTTGGTAGATGATGAAACCAATCTACGGCAACATCATGCAATGTTTAAACGAAGAGGAAAATAGCAAAAATCCTCATATTCCACCAAAAAAGCTGCACATGCAGTAAAGAAATAATAAATTTGGTCATCTGGTGATGTCTTCCCATCTCCATCAAACTTGGGAAAGGTGGTATGTGGAGGCAAAACAATGTGACATGGAACAAGTTTTTGAATTGTAGTGATTACTTATTTTTTCTATCTTGCAGGACTTGATGCAAGGCTTACATATCTACGGGGCGTGTTCCTCCTTAGAGGAGATAACTTGAAACCAAACTTTTGTTGAAATTCAAAAAAAGTATCTGATTGATCTGTAGCTTTTTCTCATCGTGTGAACCTCTTTCCTGCTAGTTTGAAATCTTTAATGTGAAAGGATCACTGATATGTTCTGATTGACTCTTGCCTTTTCTCTTCGCTCTCTTTCTTGAGCTATTTTCACCTGAATAAATCTAGCAACTCTCGTGGTTTGATCTTCTTCATTATCTAGTACTGATACAGAGAGATGAAAATGATAGTTTCTTGTGCTATTTTCCCAAATATCTTACCTTAAATCTAATGATATGTCTTCTTGAGTATCTATAAAAACAAGATTTGGTTGCAAGATAGGTGGGTTACCTGTAATATTCATACAGATTATTTCCTTGATGGAAGAGGTCGACATCGGTGAACAATGATCAAAACATGTCCAGGAGGTCTTCTAACCACAAGTGTGAGTGATCTTCTTCTAAGGTCTTCAATGTAGATCTCTCTGTTAATAGCTCTATAAACAGCCACAAATTGTTGAAAGCTTCCACGGTTTTCCCAAGCTACTATTCAAAGGTTGGCAGCAATGTCTCCTTCAAAATATTCATCAAGCACAAGATTCATTTGAATAACTAGAGCTTTTGCAGAGGGGATAGTCATAAATATTTAACCAAACACGTGTTAATGATTCCTGAGTCCCTAGTAGAGTCACTAAAAACTGTTAGTATATGGATATTCACACATGCAAATGACATGCAACAATGTAGGAATGAATTCCCTCCTCAATGAAGGTGAGTCTTCCTTTATTGAAAACCAAAACTATATTTACACATGTACATTCAAAATTGTATGTGGGGGTGTTTTGGAACATTAATGAAAGAAAAAGTGAATGAGGGAGATGGAATGGAATGAAGGAAAGGAATGGAAAGGAATGAATGGAAGGGAAATGCAAATGTTAGGTAAAATCAGAGCCTAATATTGCACGAAGAATAATGATGAATAACTAACACAAATAAACGCATTTTGAGTCAGCTAAATGAATAATTTGTAAAGGGAACACACACGAGAAACTAAATAGCATATCTTGATCACTATAAACAAGAGCAACAGACTAATAGTGTTGGCAATAAGATCTAAGACAATATTCACATGCAATATTTAAAACACTAACATCTAATGAACATAAGAACATCAAATGCTAAAGAGATAATGAATGGGATACAAAGTTCATATTTCTTTAGCTCCAAAATGTATTCTCAAAATAACACAAAGTTTATTTCTTTGAAATAAAGCTTGCATACAAAATTATGTTCTTCTCCTCTCTCAAAGTCACCCTTTACAAATGAGCCCCTTACTTCCATTTATAACCAAAAAGTTCGTTACAAGGTAGTTAGGGTTTACATGAACATTAAATAGGGAATTTAAATGAATTTGAATTTTTTAACCAACTAAAAATAGAAATATCTCAAGTTTTCTCAAAATTGAATTCAACAATAACATCATTTAACATACCACTTTCAAAACATTTGAAAAAAACCAGTGCCTTATCCAATGGGGTGGGGTCTGCCTATCTCAATCATATGAGAAATGGACTCTCCCACCCATGAGAAAATATAAGAAATCACCCTACCATGTTGTTGGCAAAACAAGGATCCTGATTCTTTGCCAATTCAAAATATTTGAGCTTTTGAAATTTCTGTTACATCTTCCCTTCTTCCGAAAAACAACTCCGGAGAAGACCAACCTTAAAAAGTACCTACATTTCAAGAAAATTACCTGGTATGGTATAAAGGTATGAAACTTTAGATTGGATCTCTTCGCAAAGATGTTTGATTTTGAAACATTGATCCATAGAAGAAGTGGAAAAAACATCAACAGGAGTATTCATTTCATGTATCAATTTTGTAAATTCTCCACCAGATGTTATACTGAATTCCTTTGGCTGTGTTCTTTGTCGAAGGTAGAAGGAATCTCTTCGATGAAGACTTAAATGGAATAGATCACATTATTGGATTCATTGCACAAACTATCAAATTGAATTACCAAGTCTTCCAGAATCATTTTCCTAGACTTAGCATGATTTAACCATAGAATTTATGTCATGCGATAATCAAACTCAAGTATCCCCTCTGAGGATAATAATTTATATTCCATGTGAGAAATATCCTAAAAACTTGGAAAAATATGATCTAGTTTAATTAATTCTGTAATGAGGCGTTCATTGAATGGAAACACTGGATCAAGGTAGGCATAAATATTCTTAGATATTTTTATCACCTTAGCAATTGTTTTCAACCCACAACTTTATATCTCATAAACCCATGACCTTAGAGTGTGCTCTAGAGTGATCACATCCTTTGATTGATTAGGAATTTCTTTATCTGGGATAGCCACCATCTATGGAATAGGAAAATAAGATGCAATTGGGATGATCAAATGTTGAACATATGAAATCAACTGATTCTTTTCTTCCTTGAGTTGGGAAATCTGATATTTGTATCTCTCTAACCTTTTAAGCATAATATTCATTGAATCCTTTTCCATAGAAACATCACTTTCAAAAGTGGTATTTCCAAGGGATATCTTAGATACTTCATATTCAGTGACTTTCATGTCCCCACAATCCTTTTCAGTAGTAGGAACTGCAATTTCTGCAAACTTATCTCCGCTATCATCAATCACTAATCTGGAGAAGACCTTAGAATTTTTGGATAAAAAATTGTTGGAAAGGGAAGAAAGAGATTGGAAATCAAAGTTGGCCACTTTCACCCAATATCTTTCTCTTTTTTATTTTAGATTCAACCCATCTTGGTGTTTCATTCCTTAATTCGACACAAAAAAGTCGAGAACTAGAAGAAAAATCCTCTTTACCTTTCTCATGACTAAAACTAGTAGGAATTTGTTATGTGGCCTCAATCCTTAGTGAATTAGACATCTGCAACACATTCTTAATTATCCTCATGTTCTTATGGAATACCCTTATCACCTGGATGTTCAGAAGAATTAGATATTTGTACCATTGGGAGTTGCTTCGACTCTGGTGTATGAAATTGATGATTTGGATCTTTGGTAGGCCTATTGGAACTCTCAATGATGTGAATAGATGAGTTTGGGGTAGAAATACCTGAAAAATGTAACTTTCCTTCCCAAAGATGTAAAATTTTTACCGATCCTTGAGACACCCGCTTCTTTATTAGAGACAGGTTTGGGTAACCACCGACATTTTCCTCTAATATGTGTGTGATGATGTCGGTGGGGATTGATGTGAAGAATTTTGCACTAGATTTTTTTGTGTAAATCCTCCTCTCATTGGTAGTTTTTGTATTTATGACATATGTGCGTGAAATGGGAGAGGATCAGCTATCTGATTGTCATACCACATCATATTCCTTTTTAACACATGTTGATTCATGACATCTAGAGAATTTTCATCTCCTCTACTCCAATTAATACCAGGGAGTGGAGTGAAAATTATCTAATCATAGGTAGTATCCATAAGATCAATCCCATTATTAGTAAGGGTCAAGGGAGGATACCTCAATCCATAATTTGCTATCTGAGCTAGTGTGAGATGAGAAAATTATCTTTGTCTTACCTCCCTATCATCCGCACATTCTTCCCAATAGTTTTCTATGTTTACCTTATGCCTATATCTTGATCCTAGGGATTTTTCTATGCATCCATTAATATCGAATTGATCCCTACTTGTGAAAGAATGTATAGCTATGAGATAAAATTATTTTTTCCATAAGTTCTGCACTTTGGGAATTCAGACATTTGTATTCCCCAATCTGAATTGGGAAATGAATGCCTCCTTTGTGTTTATCCACTAGTAGGAAATGGATTTTGAAAATTTGACATGAAATTTCCATCAATGCCATTTTATCACTGAATATTTAGGAAGTTTGTAAGGATATCCCACAAATCCATCAACTCAAATATAGGAGTAAGAGGGAAACTGTATAAACCAAGTTCCCCATTGTTTTATCATGGCCTTGGCATCTTCTGAAAATATTTCTTCTAGGTTTCTTCTAAGTGACTGGATTATATAGAAAACGAAAGCATCATTTACCCTCCAGAAATGGTGAGAACCATTCTTGAACCCCAGATGTGGGTAAAAGTAAAAAAAAAACTATTCTTGTTAGGACCTATTGTACCTCTAGTTGTTAGCCTTGAAAATATCCTTCTTCTTGCTACAACATAAATCAAATATGAGGTGATGTAAAAATGACCTGTCATCCTTACCTCAATCAATTTCTTATGGAGAATATTTCTAGCTATACTCACCCAATAAATGAACATATTTGCATCAATAATGATATAAATAAACTTATACATCCAAGGATGAAAATTTATAGCAGAAGGAAGACCAAAAATCCTGCTAAGGAGAGTAATCATATATCCTATTTCTTCATGAAACTCTACCCAAAACAACTCTTTAGTAATTATTAAAGTGTGAATTTTTGGTTTGACTAACCAATTTTTACCAACCATCTTTGACCATCTCAAAGTATTTTCTTCCCATAATTGTTGTGTCAATTGTTGTGAGATGTAATTATTTTATTCATGAAGTGGCACTCTCAACAAATCCTCCATATGATTTGGAGAATTGAGTAGGAAAGGTTCATCTCTATCCTTAAAAATTCTTCTATGCTCAGGGTCATAATGTTTGGCATAAGCGATGACAAGTTCGAGGTGTTGTATGGAAACTAGAAATGATGCTGGTTGAGGTAAGCCGCAATGATAAAGCCTTTTTGAAAAAATATTCCTCCCTTCCCATCTTACCCTGTCACAAAATTGAACCATATCCACGTGATCCATATCAGTATCTAAAATTTTATCATACACTAAATTTAACGATGATGTTGGAACTAATCTTTGATATGTGTATTTTAGCGATCACTTATTAGAGCATTCACCCATTATGAATTTTTAAAAATTGAAAGCAAAAAGAAAAAAATACACTGAAAAGGTGTCAGGTCTAAGTCTCTGGACCACCATTTCCACAAGAATAATAAGACTATTTTTATTATTATTTTTTTAAATAAAAATAAATTTAGTGGTGCTGAATTCAAAATGATCATATAAACAAAATATTTAGACTAAGCTCAAATCACCATCTAGGTTTAAAATGCTATAAATTTTAGACCATTTTTATTATTTTCGGAAATGCGTGGGTTGCACGAGCCTGATATTTTTCCATTTCTCTGGCGCATTGATCTTTTTCCTTCAATAGGCTTGCATGGACTTCTATATATTCTATTTCTTTTTTTAAATAATAATAAAAATAAATGAGTATGATCTAAACAAGGTGTTGAACCTCACATTTTTCTCTTTGCTGAATGCGTTGAAAAATGGCTGGAACTTATCATTTCTCCTATGCGTAGACTGTCATGTTGCTTGATTTTTCCTAGGTTCATTGTAGTACTTATACACATTTTTCAAATGTTAGAAAAAATGTTTCCTATCAAGAAACTCTTGAGACAATTTAAAAAATGGGAAATTTTCCTTTGCATCTTTTTTGTTGCTAAATTTATATCAATCATTTTGAAATTTACACTTACAACTTGTTATCCAAACCTTGTTAGATTGCCAGAATTGTGTCATCAATATGTGTGTTTTCCTTAGATCCCCTTTGGAAAATAACACAAGAATCCCCTATTTGTTTTCAAAATGTCTAGTTGGCCATCATTACACTTCTCGAATTGACATGGAACTTCCTTGCATTTTAAGGAGTTCAATCATACAATATAGGTCTAAGCATTTAGACCCTAAAATACCAACCATGATTGACTATCACATTGTTCCTAATATTTATGACAATAAGGACCCTAGGTTTAGGCATTCACATTGAAATACACCCATCATGACTAAACCTTGATTGGTTCTTCATGCTAGAGAACCCGTTCGGCTACCCTTTTTCCCACCTTCGTCTCATAGTTAGTGGTATGATTCTGATGATTCTAATCCATGTTATTCTTCTAATTCCCCTCATTTTTATAATTATTATAATCCAAGCTATTCTTCTGATTCCTCTCAATCTCCTGATGATTTTGATCCAAATTATTCTTCTGACTCCTCTAAATCTCTTGATTATTCTAATCCAAACTATCTTTCAAATTTCCCTCAGTCTCCTGAGCCTCATCTAATAAAATTTCTTCTAAGGAATAACCAATCTCCTTAACAAAATTTTCCACCTTTAAGGATTTGTTTTTCCATAATTTCTCCCCATCATTGCTCTAATTCAAATCTTGATTTGTAGTCCTCCCTCTCTTCATAGGACCCCCTTTATCAGTCACCTCAATGACGTATTCCTCCTATGAAGATCTGTGTGACTCAAAAATCCTCTAAGCAATCATCTAAGTTGACCTCTATGTAACAATCTACTGACTTTATACGTGATCCTATTTATCTACCTGCACTATGGTGTCTTCTAGGAAAACCAATATCAACCTATTTAAAATCCACATCTTCTTCCACTTGTGAGACATGTAAGTCCAAATCTATTGTGTCTCTAGATTCATATTCTTCTATAAATAAATGTTCAACACTTTTTGGACCCCTTTCTTCCAATCAACCTTCTATCATTAACCAAAAATGACCCATACCGATAAATTTGTTTCAGAATGTAGAAGCAATCAGATAATTAATGGGGATACATGATGAAATTCCTCTAGAGGATCATGAGCAAGGATTATCTTGTTACCTCAATGCATTCTCGTATTTTAGGGAATAATTTTTTTCCTTTTTCAGAAAATAGAGGAAGATCCTAGGATCATCAAACTTGATCCTACTCTTATTATTTCATCTTCAAATTCCCCATTACATGGAGAAACACCTAGGTATGTAATTCATCCTTAGACTATCTTCTCATCACCCAACCATTATTTACATATCACAGTTCCTCAATCAAAATATTTCCTTGGGTCTCCTCTAGGTAGCCCATCATCTTATTCTATAGTTGGGCCACCTTCTAGTAGCCCTTCATTTTTTAATTATGTGTCACCTCTTGGTAGCTCATTTTCTTCTATATTTGGGCCACATCCTAGTAGCCCTTCATTCTATATTCTTGGAACACCTCCTGTTATCCCATCATATTCTATACTTGGGTCCAACCCTAGTATTCCTTCATCTTCCATCTATGGGACACCTCATGGTAGCTCATTTTATTTTATACTTGGGCCACATCCTAATATCCCTTCATCTTCTATCTATAAATCACCTCCTGGTATCCCATCCTTTTCAATCCTTGGACCATACCCTCTTCATTCATCATATCATCCTTATATTAATAATGGTGGCAAGGCCACCATCATCCCTGCCATTCCTCTAAAAAATATCAAACATCCCATGCTTATCCCATTTCTTGGGATCAAAAAAATCTTGCATTATTTTTTAGGAAACACCAACCATTTATTCATAAAGATAAAATCAAAAACCCTAAGATCTCAAAGATCCATGAAAATCCAACACCCACAAATCTAAAAATTATAAGTGATTCAAGAATGCACCTCAATGTAACCATAAAATATGGAAAAACATGCAAAAACCTATAGATATGGAACTCAAGCTCCCACATACAAAATCCATGTTTCTAGATAAGTCACAGTCACTTATCGAATATGATATCACCACAGTCATCAAGATTGGAGATAATATTACTCTTGATAAGAAAAAACTCCTAGTCTCCCTCATCAAATAAATCACAAACATCGATGTTGGATCATATCACGTAGAGTGACATTGTTGGTCATAATTTCCCAAAATCTAAAAAAAATCGAAAAAAAATCAAAAATACAAAAAAATGAGAAAACATTAAAACATACCAAAAAAATCAAAGGTACAAAGATCAAACATTGCAATTAGGTATTACATACACATGGATTTTCTTTCTTCCCTTTCGTTCCATTTGTCTGGAAATTCATCCACCATGTTCATCCCTCCGATGATATTTTGGTTCGTCTATTTGCACTCATTTTATGACATTTATCTTTGTATTATTTGTTTGACCTTTATCTTTAATCACTTGGATAAATTAAATAATGACTGACCTATTATATATCCTATCACTTTCTACATATAATAAACTTGTTGTGAAGAAATTTTGGACGCATTTGTTTACACTAGCCAATGTCATCATCGTAGTCACTTTCACATCCTTACATTAATCCATCAATGGTTCTTAACCCTTTATCAAAAATTTGAGAGATCTGAAATAAGTTTTTAGAAAGTAAAAAAATCAATCAAAAAAATCAAATCAATTATAACTCTCTCTTGGGGCATTTCCAGTAAATCTCCTGGGGCTATGGATGTCTGGATGGCAGTAGAGCAATGTTGCGACTATAATCAAATACATCTCCATCAGGGCTATGGATGCCTAGATGGCAAGGGAGAAATGTACGACTCTCCTTCCACCCTCAATTCACAAATAACCTATCAAAATAACTCATATCCATTGGCTAATGTTTCTTCATGTGTTGTCTATCAAATATTCCCTTCAAGAAGTAATTAATTTTCATACATGTACACACTGGACCTCAATGAGTAAATAGGATTAGTGTGTTGCCAGGTTTTTTTTGGACCTTTATCAGACTCTTGTTATAGCCTATGTTTTGTCTCATGATTTGTGCCTTGGGCTAATCACTTTTTCATCATGATTCTTCTAGTTACATTTTCCATATCCTTTCATAAAATTTTTTATTCTTCTACTTCGTTCAAAACATCCATGTGTATAAGATATCTTCTTTACAATGTTTATGGGAACCTTTGTCCCTTTTTAAAAAAATATTCTACTTCTTTTCTATCATATATTTATTGGCCAACTTACACTAGGGGCATGCTTTCTCCATCTTGGAAATTCATTGGTTTGATTTCGTCATCACATTGAACCTATCTATTTTTTCCTTGATCCATATTATCTTCTTCTTGTATATACATACACGATTTACCTTTGTACATTCCCATCTAACGCTCGAGGCATCTTCGCATCTTCACTTTCTTACACATATGCATGAAATTTTGCCTTTGTAAATAATCACCTATTACTAGGGTAATCCTTGTATCTTCATTTTCCTTTCATAGCTTCAGAAAAATTTCAAAAAAACAAAAAAAAACACAAAATCCTAGAAAACTCAAAACAGTGGTAAAACAATCAAAAATTGGTAAGAAGCATGCACGTAGTTAAAGCACTTATTAGACACACCGTCCTCAAACATAGAATTTTTTTTTACAAAACATCTTTCTTTGGTCCTCAATTGTTCTCACAAATGATTCACGGATCATCTAGATCTACCTACATTAACAAAGTTGTTTGTCCTATTATGTTTGTAATTCCTTGCACAACAAGTTGTTTAGTACTGTTTCATATTACATGATTTATTTTTCATAGGACCCCTTTGTCCTCCGTATATTAAGCTCACATGTATCCTTACTTGGGGTTCCATTTTAACCCTTGTTAACTTGAACATTTGGGAACTGAAGCTCGATAAAAAAAAACATTAGTGCAACTTTCTTAAATGATGTTTGTTTGATTGCATTTGTCTCTACTTGTTTGGTTTTTTATCTGCTTGTTTATTTTCTCATAAATAATTTCATTATGTATGTTTCTTTGAGTCAATCCTTGCATGTATATATATAATAAAGAGCTGATGACATAGATCATAAAGAAAAATGATAAAATAAATTTGTTTTTACATCAGTTGGATGAAAGCTATTTCCATTCTCTTCTTCTTCATTTTTCTTCCTTATCATTTTATTCTATCACACTTTTTCTTCAAAAACACCTGGGGAAATAGGGATCACCTTCTATCCCCCCTCCCCCCTTTATTTCTTTTATTTGTTTCCTTCCTCTTTTCTAATCATCGATCAACCTCTTCCATCACCCTATCGGCACTCAAGGGGGCATCTTTCATTATACTAATTTTTATTCCACTCCTTCAAAATTTATTTGTCTATAATTGTCTACTATCTTTGAAGGTGCTTCACTTATGCCACCCCAAAGAGGGGAAAATGTAAACACCTAAAATCTAATTACGTAGTTTTAATACTAAAATTGCACTAATTACCCTGTAATGCCCACTAAAACAACCCACTTGAGACCTAAGAAACAACCTAGGATTAGTTAGGAAAATTATGGAATAATTTTTTTTTAAAGGAGTCTACTACTAGGTTACAAGGAAGTAGCTACCACTGATAGATTCTAAAACAATTTTAATCTACTAGAACATACTTTTCTTTTATTAATAATTATTAGAGGTCACAAGGTCCAAAATTTAGGGTTATAAGTTTCAACTAGGTTCAGGGGGTAAATAATCATCATACCCACTCTCTAACAGGCTTAGAGTTTCAAATTTATTTTTCTCAAATTTAACGTATTAAAAATTTCCCTAAATCATTTCGATGGGATAGTTAATTTCCTCACCTTTCCAATGATATAAAGAAATCCTCCTAACTCCTCATAAAACTCAAGTTATGGGCTGGCAGGCCTTGAGGTGAAAATTTCCCCCAAGAGAAGGCCCACGGGCCCAGGGATGAAAAATTACCCAAAAGTACGAGTTCATGGGTCCCGGGGAGGCTTAGCAAATTTTCCTAGCACGAGTGAAAACAAATTTTTCACTCATGCCTCTAGTGTGCCGCTAGGGACACATGTCTAGCTCTAAGTCAAAGTGGCGAGGAAACAAGGGAAGGGCAGGGTGGTGGAGGTGTTGAGGAAAATTCACAAAGGAGGGAAAATGGATAAGTTTGATGCACAGGCCCACGCATCCATGGAAGGATTTCTAAAAGGTAGGGGTGGGAGTGCGGGGCCGCAAAAAAAAAAAAAAGCAAAAAATTTCCAAAACAAAATTTCCAAAAAAGGATAAAATTGCATGGGTTCCCCCCTCCCTCTGCTGTCACCCCATGCTACCATGTGGCATCCTTTTATAGGCTGCGGGCCGGCGGTTCGGTGGAGAATATTAATAAATTTTTCCAAATTTTAAAAAAAGGTTCTGAGGAAGAAAAATTATGCCACGCCTCCATCATTTCCTCGTGAGGCAATGTGGCAGCCTCTGATTAGCTGTGGGCTGGTGGGGTAGTGGGGGAAATGTTAAAAATTTTCCCAAAAAATTTATCAAGTCCCAAGGGAAAATTTCGGGCCACAAGCCTACCAAGGAAATTTTTCTCAAAATTTTAATGTCAGTGAAGAAAACTTCAGAAGGCCATAACTTTTGATAGAAAGCTTGGTTTTGGGAAAACAAGGACTTTATAGAATTCTCTTGATGCCCTCTTTGCACAGGAATCATAAATTTTATATTTTGATAAAGTTTAAGGGGTCAATTTTAATAAAACGTCCTGTAGGATTTTTAAAAGCAAACTGGTAAATTTTAACTCATAAATTTGGTTCAATTTTATCTTCTCCTTCACTCAACATGCCAAATAGACATGGATGATTATTCTAAGAAGGATATAGGATTTTTTTGGAAGGTGATTTTGCTTGATTGATTCCAATTTGAATTTTTCCAATAGTTGACAGAAAAAGACTATGAAACGGTTTGGGCCCGATTTTACAATGTTTTGATTTATTTCCTTAAGTGTTTTTTTTTTCAAGATGAGTTCATTGATATCATAGCATGCTAAATTTAGAGTTTCAATGTTAATTATTATTTGCAGGTTCGAACTGTGCATTTTAAATAAATTATTTTCCAGTTTTAAATTTACAACAAAGATCAATTTTCTAAAGGATCTGGATATTAATTTCATTTCTATTCTAGTCTAATACATTTAGTTGATATAAAAAAACCATTTAAAAGCTAAAATGTAAATTCTGATTTCAATTTTACACATTTCCAAAAGAGGCAAAAATACTATATTTTTCTCACATACGTTTCTTCCTTTCAAACAGAGATTCCCAAAACATTGACATGATCAAATTTAATTTCGCAATACAATTTGGGAAAAACATTTCATTCATTCATTGATTTCCAAAGGCCATTTTACAACTTCTTTCTTTTATTCCTTCCAAAATCATTGATTAATTACATAGCAAAATATTACATTTTCTTTCACATTATTAAAAAAAAAAAGAGTCTATCTCTTTTCATTTTGAATTTCAACTTTCATAAAAAAATACAAACATCTTTTCTTCACAAAAAATATTACAATTTCATCCACTTCAAAGTGGGAAAGGTTACAAAAGAATATATTTCACAAGGGGCTGTCAAACTATCTTTCTCCTCTACTCTAGAACAACAACATGCAAAGTTCCCTTTTTCTTCCAATTTGATCACAACAAAAGTGGGGGAAAGGAAATGCTCTCCCCCCAACCAAGACATCCAATGAAGAGGATAATTCATCCTTCTTCATTGGCCCCCGAGCCCTAACCACAATGCAATAGAAGGTGTGATTCAACTCATGGCAACAACAGAATTCCACAAAACATACACACAACATTCTTTCAACATGCACATTTCAAATTAAAAACATAGTCCATATCAAAACAATAGTTTTGCAACCACATGAAAGACAAAAAACAAAACTCAGGCTTCTTCATTGCAAGCCAAAGGAGCAAGAACTATGGGGGAGCTGCTTATGCCTCTTAATGGGAATTGGGAATCCACCTGTAACAAATTTCCAATATAAAACATCACACATATCCTTATGCCCCCCACAAATTTACTTATGCCCCCCACAAAGTAAGAAATGTAAGCTATTTCTTTTCCATGGTGGATCCCAAACCCAAACTCCCTCCACAAGAATTTTGATGCCACTGGAAATCCCTTATGCCCCCCACATGAATTCCCCATATCCTTCTCCTACACCATTCCTATGTAAGTCTACCCAAACATCCAACACATACACAAAATATACACCATTCACACAAACACAAAAAGAAATAACATCATAAAAGAATAGCTAAGCTCCTACCTCTCCATGGTAGCTTTTATTCCAACATAGTAAGCTTTTAATTTCAAATACAGTCCCAAAATCAGAAATCTCTAAGTATGAAATGCTCTCCAACTCCTCCAAATTAACAAGAGCTCCCAACAGCAAAAAATGCACCCCAAAAGGAAGTATGCAAAAGTTCAACATCCTAAAACAAGGCAATGAGTTCGAATTTTATAGAAGAGGGAAGAGGAGAGGATGAGGTGGATCCATGTAGGATGCCACATCACACATCCTCAACTTCAACACAAATTCAAATCTCATTCTCCAATGCACAATAAAGAGGTTGGTGAAAATATGACAAATAAACTTACACACTCCAAAAAGCCCACACCCCAAAGCACTAAATTCAATAAAAACATGCAACTTGATTTATAAAAATGCATTATAAAAGTCTAAATCAACCCTCCAACCATAGGTAAGGTTGGTATATAAAATTAATAGGCATGGGACAAGTTTTACTTGTCCCATAAGCCTCCAAAAATAGCCTCCAAGGACAAATTCGAATTTCCAAGGAGGTGGAGTGTTTCATACTCCAAAATCTGACTTACACAACTCTTACACATACTTACACATCACGTACAACCTTATTTACACACACCTTACAACATTTAACATAAGGGTCAACAACTTTAATAATTACTTTCTTATGTCCCAATTTAATTAATTGACTTTTAACCATATGTTTTCTCATATTAATCTACCACAATTTAATTAAATAAAAGAAAGGGATGCATCACTAATAAAACACATACAATAAAACAAGGAACCACATGAAAGAATACACAAAACCCATGGTCACATATAAAGGTGATCCCCCCATGGGAATCCCTAACAAAAATACAACACACACACACACACACACACACACACACACACACAAAACACATGTTGTCTTGGCGACCTTGTTGAATTCATCTAGAATTCCAATGTGGTTGGTATCTAATCCCCCGATGTTTGTTGTGATATTTTAACCTACAAAACACAAATACCTCCTTTGGCCTCATGGCCATATCAGAACATCCAACATGAATATAAATATAATTCCAAAATCATCTATTTAATGAATCACAACAACATCAAAGTAACAACTATATCATTTGTAATTTAATCAACAACTATATCATCATCATATAAAGTCCATTTTCTAGGTCTACTCATAATATCCAAAATCACATGCCTGAACAACATTCATAATATATCCATGTCAAATAGTATATCATCATCCACATATGAGTGTCTCTAATAATCATCATGCATCATAATTAAATCAAAATCAACAATAATCCATGGTCCAACATCTATCATCATACTAAATCAAAACCATAATAATTTCCATAATGTAATCAACAGTATCAAGATCAGTATCAAAAAGGTGTCAAAGGGAAGTGGGCACTACATACCCTCTTTCCAATCATTTCCATTATAATTTTTTATTTCTCACTAATTAACTAACATTTCCCTCTATTTTGGTCAATTAAAAACACTTTGTTAATTAACTAGCCTTTACTTGACTCTAGATGCCAATTAATAACACTTACGTTACTTATAATCCTCTTCTAATCAAATAATAAACCCTCTTATTGGTTGACACCCCCCTTCCAACCATACAAAATCACCCCATTTATCTCCAAATCATTTCTAAAGGATTTTAAAGCTTATCCCATCCTATTAATTAGTCTTATGTGATTAACTAATGCACTCCCAACCCCCCATAAGTGGCATATCCTTTGTTAATTCTTCAAAACATGCTAATCCTTTGTATTTATTTGGGCTTTGTCCCACATCCACAAAATTACAAGCCTTTCCTAAACAGGAAAGCTATTTAAAGGACCAAGGTCCTTCCTCTCAAACACACACCTCATTTGCACTAGTGAAAGATATAGGAATTTTTATTTTGAGCCATTCTCCATTGTTGGAAATATCTTCTCCATCTTGCATACATTATCTCAAATTGAGGAGCATAGGAAGATCCACATATGGCCTTGTATCCATTTCTTGGTGAGATCTCATCCTCAATTCTTGAGGAAAACAACACCAATTTGATTGTCAGGTGATCTAATTAGGTTCATTACTTAAGTAGAAATCACAAAGAGTGGGAATGGCTTAGCATTTAATGGTTTTATCAATATTATGCATTGAAGAAGTTATTTTCCCTTAAGCTCTTATCTTAATGGTTATATAGTAGATTTAGCTTAGCTTTTAGACTACTAGGTGTTATTCTATTTCAATTAGCTTTACAAGTTTATTATGTTCACATATTGAAAAGGTTGTAATAGATAAAAGGACATTAAAACCCTTTTCAAAAGACAACCACACATCAAAACCTATAGAAAAACCAAAATTCTTTAACAAAATAAAAATAGATGGTATAACTGATTCAAAACGTATCCAAGCAATTCAAATTGGTTGTCTTTTCAAACTCACTAAGGGACCTATTCAACCCATAATCAAACATCAAGTGTTCACTAAACTCTTTGTCCACAATCCTAGACACATTGAACATGGTCTAGTATCCTAACACAATACCCTATGGTGATGATGAAAGTAAATGGTCATGGTATAAAGACCATGAATAGTGTGAGTATCATCATGTCAAAGGTCACAAAATAGACAAATGCCTAAAATTGAAACACTTTATCCAGAATCTTATTGACAATGGATAAATTGAGGTTGATTCACCTGAACTTGACCAAGAACCTAATCAAACTTTAGGCATTTATAAAGAACATTTCCCTAAACATGAAAAATAGGGAGAGAAGAAGACGGATCAGGGTCAATCTTCCAAGAACTACAAAATCTACCAACTACATTTACGCCAAAACCAGTAATCCATTTGATTCACTTATTGGCTTTATTCTTTCCTCTCATGAGCATATAAAAATTATAAGAATCAATAACCATGATAGTGTTGTGGAAACATGATGCACTCTACTTGTTATTCAAGAACCTCCTCTGCCTACCTCTCAGGATGGCCGATATGATCTCTTAGAATATCTTGAGAAGACCACTGCTAAGATTTCAATCTTAGATCTTCTTAAGATATTAAATGTTCATAAATATATCCTCTATAAAACACTTCAGGGGTCTGGATTGTCAATATATATTGATCCTTCACACCTCAAAGAGGTGGTCATATATCTCTATCCTAGTGAGCAACTTACTTTTAGCCAAAATGAAGTTCCACACAATGATCATACACTCAACTTACCCCTATACATTGAAGTATTTTTTACTCACAAAGAGATAAAAAGGTGCTTCTGGACAACATGTCTGGTTTGAATATTTGTACTTTGAAGCTAGTTAAGTAACTGGGATGCACAGATAAAGACCTGAAGTCTCAAGTCATTACCATCACATCCTATGAAATTGTAAAATTAAATTCAACTGGTACTATAATATTTCTTATGGAATTTGGGCCTACATCTCACGATACCAATTTCCATGTTCTAAACTTGGAAACTCCCTATAACATGCTCTTGGGCCACCCATGGATCCATGCCATTTAGGTCGTACCATCAACCTTCCATCAATGAATCAATTTATACCATGAAGGAAAAATAATTACTATTCAAGGAGATTTGGAACCATTTGTACATTATAGAGCTTTGAATAGCTTCTCTCAAATAGCCTATGAATGTCCTTCTACTGATATTATTTTACCACTTCAGTCTAAAGCTCTCACTTCTCATTTTGATATAGACACACTAAGTCCTATGATAAATATTATTTCATGTCCATTTCTCCCTTTACTTCATGGGAGATGAAGTTCATTGATAATAAGACCTGCATGTTTCTAATATCACCTTATCACTCAAGACATGTGGTGGGCCAAGTTACCAATATAATCAGTCCCAAGAAAATTTTACTACTGAGAAATTTCTTCCTGGTGTCCTCCTAGTAGTCGAGAAAATTTTGGATTTTCCCACAACCTGGATCCCTGAAGACACAAAATCTTGCTTCTACCAAGCTCCAAAATATTCTATACTCAAAGAAATGATGTATGTCATGGGCTACAAAGGATATAGGTGTGGTATATATGAACAAGGTATAAGAGATCCCATTCCAACCCCACATAATAATATGGAAAGATCCGGAATCATTATTAGACCTTATGGATCTCACCCTCTAGAGATCAATGCTACCTCTTCTGAGCACGATGATAAATCTACTAATCCAGATCGAGACACAGATTCTAGTCATATCCAATATGAGGATCTTGCCTATATGAACATTTTCCTTGATACAGCCATCCTTAACTTATCACATTTCATTCCCAAATTAAAAAATTTCCATCCCACTCTTAATGATTGGGACTAACAACTTCATGTATCGATCTATCTCTTTGAAAACGATGAGGTAATTTCTAAAATCATGGGTATCCATGATAGCATTCCAATTGGTGATCACAAGAAAGGTTTCTCCATCGAATTGGACATATCTACGTATTTCAGGGAGGAGGATGAGATGTGTGATCATTAAAATTTAAAATAAATCAAGGGAAAAAGTTCTTCTAAAAATCCTCGGAAAAAATGAAGTTCCAAGATGCATATCGAAAAACTCTTCGAGGTGCTACTGGATAGATAAGTAAAAAAATTAATGGACATACAAATTGTCCACACCAAAAGTAAAAATATCATTGATATGCCCTTGGAATAATATCTCAATCTCCCCCTGATCATATGCACATGGAGGATACATCCAAGATGCTTGTGGAGGAGACCATTGATGTCAATATCAGAACAAAATACAACCCTAAAATGGTCAACTTGGGAGCTTTAATCTCAAAAAAGGAACATAAGACATTTATCATGCTTCTATGAGAATTATCAAACATATTTTCTTGGTCCTATATAGATATGTTAGGCTTGAATCCATTTGTGGTGATGCATAACCTTATTGTGCATGTAAACGCAAAGCCCTTCAAATAGAAGCTTAGAAAAACGCATCCACGTGTTGCCATCTTGGTTAGAGAAGAGCTAGAGAAGTTTTTGGTGGTAATTTTTATCATACCTATTGATTATTTAGAGTAGATATCCAACATAGTACCTTTGCAGAGAAATCTAATCGGTATCAAAATATGTACAGATTTCAAAGACATAAATCAGGCATGTCCAAAAATAAATTTCCTCTTCCTAATATCGACATGATTTTTGAGTGGACTATAGGCTACGAAATATTATCCCTCATGGATGGATTTTCTGGATACAACCAAATCAAAACTACAGAAGAGGATCAACACAAGACTTCCTTTATAACCCCTTGGGGGATTTTTTGTTACCAAGTTATGCCCTTCGATCTCAAAAACACCGGAGAAACTTATCAAAGAGTTATGACCATGATCTTCTACGATATGTTGACTTACATTATAGATGACTATGTTGACAAAATTCTAGGAAAGTATAGAATAAGATAAGAACACCTAGAAATATTGAGGTGCATATTTCAACACCTTTGAGATTACAAAATCAGGATAGATCTGAAGAAACGTGTCTTCATTGTATTGTCAGGAAAATTGTTAGGTTTCATTGTATCACCAAGGGGAATTAAAGTTGATCTGTCTAAATTTACAAATAACACTAAAATGCCTCCACCAAATAACCTCAAGTAGTTATGTAGCTTGCAAGGAAAAATTCAAGCTATCCATTGTTTCATTTCCCATCTTGCAGATAAGTGTCACCCATTTACCCAATGTCTTAAAAAATATAACTTTCATTGGGGTCCCAAATTCCAGCAAGCCTTTGACCTACTCAATAAATATCTTGTTAATCCACCTATCCTTATGCCGCCAACCCCAGGAAATTCATTATTTTTATATATATCTGTATCCAAATTTTCTATTTACAAACTCATATCTCAGTATGATCTCAATCAGAAATAGAAAGTAGTATATTATCTTAGCCACACATTGATCTCTTATGATCTCAATTATCCCTAGATCGAAAAATCTTGTCTATTTTTTGTCTTTTCCTTCCAAAAGCTTTTTCATTACTTGTTAAACAATAAACCAATCTTAGATCCACAGTTGACCCGCTAAAGTACCTCTTTTCTAAATGAACACTTACTGACAGGATGACTAATTAAATCATCCTATCAAGTGATTTTTATATCGAATATGTCAGTCAAAAATCCATAAAATGATAGGTGCTTGTAGACCAGCTAGATGAAGCTCCTCTACCTGGAATAGAACCTGTTAGAGTAGGTATTTACCTTAGCTCATGTTCACCTAGGTACTTTATTTACCTTTATTGTATTTATCCTCACCCACTTATGTGTGTGGATATTTCTTTTATCTTATTTAGATATAAGGAGATATTATCTAGCTGTTAGGTATAGTTCTTTCCTAGATACATGGTATTGACTAGATCCTTGATGTCTAGTTCTCTCCTAAATCTATGCTCTTAACTAGTTCTTTGATGACTAGTCATTTCCTTGATTTATGGTTTGATCTACAACCTTGACTGGTTCTTATATTTTTATTCCTTGCCTATTTAAGCTTATTGGTTTGCAGAGGTTTATGTAAAGTTATTCTACCGAAGTACTTTCATCTTATTGATCGTGTATTTTGATTAGCATCTATGTTCTTGGGTTGGTATGATCTGGTTATCATTCCTTTTAGAACCGTTGAGTCTGGATCTGCCAGATGCATCCATGATGTATATTGAAAAATCCATCACTTGGAAACTACACTTTGATGAATCATTCACTTTCCACAGTTCTAGATCTTATGTTGTGTTCATCACTACTTCATGGGACATCATTCCTCAAGCTTTTTGTCTGGGTTTAACATGTACAAATAACATAACATAGTATGATGCACTCATTACAGGGATGCAACTCACTATCAAATGGAATATTAGACAACTCAAATTCATTGGAGATTCACATTTAATCATAAAGTAAGTCAATAACAAATACAAGGTTAAATATGAAAATCTCATGCCATATAATAAAATGGTGGAAATTCTCAAAGAATACTTTGTGTGAATTAATTTTGAGAAAATCCCAAGAGCACAAAATCAGTCTGCAAATGCTATGGCTATAGTAGGTTCCTTGGTTAATATACCACAAGGGAAAAATGATATGTCATTCTTCATTGAAAATCTACAGATGCCTACACATGACATGCCATAATGATGTTCAATTTGTTAAGTTGTTAGTCCTTTTTTCCCATAGTATGAGCCCATTTTAAGTTACCTCCAAGGGGGTACATGTACGCACCCAAAATTACATTTGCTACATTATCAAAAAATGGTTACGAAATTCCCCAATAATGATTCAAGTCCTTTCAAGAAGGTTTTCAAGCTCCAAAACCCATTCTCAATGTATATTCGTAGCGTATACATATTTACTTAGCCTTCCCGCACCTTTTTCCAGTGTATATTAGTGACAAGACCACAGCCCTGCCTAGGCAGCAATTCTGAAACCATTTCCCAGGCAGGGTGGTGGTCCTGACTAATTTTTCTAGCTTCTGCCATGCATGTTTTTAAAATGTGACTATTCACTTAACTTCACTTTTAGCATGCATCCGTGGGCCGAATTGTCTAAAACTAGTTTTGATTGTTTGGTTCTCCTTCCCTCTTCTATTTTTTCATGTGCTTTAGTTAGTTGAAATTTCCGCTTCTTGCCTTGTGCATGAAGGCACATCCCAGCCCCAATTCTTATATATTCCATAGTTTTATTCAAGAAAAATGCCTGAGAATTTTTGTGTATCTTGCATTGTATTGTTGCCACAATATTTCTAGGAATTTCATAGCCAAGATCAGATCTCTTGTGTTATCTCTCTTTTACTTGCATTACAACCAGACTGCCTTCAAGTTACCATTACTCAAGAACCATCCTCATTCTTTTATTCTTGCATTCCCAATCCCTTGGACTCGTATGAACACTCAGAGAAATAAAGGAGAAAACTGAGGGGATGGATACAGATACAACCATATTTTCCAAAGATCTTGTTTATCCAGGTTAGAATTGTGTGTTTGTTTGCTTTATTTGTTAAATTGTCAATTTCAAATCACTAGTTTCAATTTCATATCAAATAGAGTAGTAAAATTTTTCATTTCAATAGGTTAGGAAATTACAAGTAGATCAAATCATTAGAAATTTTTCTCTTTAACATTACCAGGGAAGTTGTGGGGAACAATAACTCTTTCAGGGTCATGATTGGATTAGGTTATTTGTTTTATATTAGATTCACATATTTGCATAAGTAACTAGCTACATCCGGCTGATTACTTGTCTTTAGTTTATTTGTTAGATTAGAACACATTGCTTAAAAACTAGAAAAGATCAAAAATATTTCCTTTGATAGATTAGTTTGCTTCTTATTGTTTTGTTCTAATATATTGTGACAACTCCAAAAACATATATTAGATTTCCTTTAGTAGTTACATTGCTTATTAAAATCATTTCATTTCATTCTATATGACCATCAACGGTCCACAACAAGAAAATACGTACAATTTTGATCCCTTGGTCCCACAACCCAACGGGCTAGAATTGATAATTGGCATTGATACAATTTTACGTTTGAAATTATTAGGCACACCCGTAACTTTTGCTAAGAAAATATAAAAACTAAATATGCTTAACATCACTACTAATCAAGCCTATGATTATTGGAATGCTCCTTGCAACAGGGTTTGATTACGCACATGACCATATAAGGACCACATCCTCCACGAGTTTTTGGTTGTGATCCTCATGTCCCACAACCCAACAGACCTACTGACCAGTTAGACATTGAAACTAGTTTGCATACATTAGTATTTAGATCATCACCACTTCCACCAGACATTATTACACAACTTTCCTTACTGAACATAGCAGCTACTCAGGCTAAGACTTTCTAGACTAGACTAGAAAATTACTTGTAGTCCCTATGGCTCCACTACGTCTCTCATTTTCACTTCTATGACCTTGTCTGGAAATATATAAGAGCCACCCATAGGTCACTTTCCACATGTTTAACAACCAATAAAAATAATATTGATAGAGATTGATATTGATTAGAGTCTCTAAGTTGCTATTATATCAGACCGAGCCATCACATCACTTCAAGTTAGGAGAGAATTATTTTCCTTAGACTCACAAATCTTGATATTGCATGTTGAAGACATAAGATTTCCCAATTAGCTTGATCCCCATCGCCAAACTTACATTCACAATCATTCTATAACATTTTTGTAGACACAACCTTGAAAGGTCGGGTGTGAAGAAGGTCACGTGTTGATTTTCTATCATACAAATTTGTGAACCTGACTGAAGAGCTAGTCTTTAAACATTTCTACTTTCTTCATCCATCCTTTATTTTATGAGTACTCTTATACCCCCCAAATATGTCAGGATACAATGAATACGGTCAGTCCATTCCGGGTTTCTACATGTACAACTACCAGATAGGTATACCCCCATTATCACCTTCAATCTCAACGTGGATAGATAACCGCTCAACTGCTCAAAACCCTCTTTTTTAGGGAACCAATGTTGGTTCCTCTATACGTGTTGAGGAACTTTACCAAATCACATAAAATTATCCTCATGAACAATGAAGTTCAAATAACATGAATTTCACTAGGGAAGCAAGTTCATCTCCTCAGGTATTGTTTCAACATTCCATTCACATGCATTTAGACCAACCTCCTCATCTAACTGAGGAATACTTAGCACAATATGCTAGGATTGAACAACACTTACAAAATTTGAATTGAGATTTTGATAGGTTTCAAGGACAAGATGATTTTATGATCTAAAACAATAACCTTAACCCTCCACCAACCAATAATACGGCTAATGAGGGGTGCAAGCATAATGAACAATTCATAGCAAGACACCATACTCCTCAACAACCTCCGAGGGTTCAACAAAAAACACCTAATAAAAGCACCACCCCATCAATGGGTGATGTTATCTCGGAATTGGTCAAAAAATTAAGGAACTATAACTTTCCCAAAGTGCTCAAAATTCATACGCAGGGCAAGAAATAACTTCTCCCTATCCGCAGAATTATGGAAAATTACCTAATACAAATAATCCTCTAGTTTATACGGTACTCCAAACCCTGGAGATCTACTTATGGGGTTGAGAACCTTTGGTATGCCCTCTCATGCCACATATGGATATCTACAATAGTAAATTGCTGGAAGTGTGTTCTCAAATGCCATACCCACCAGAAATACAACATTCCCTTGCTTCATGCCTTCGATTCCATATCAATTTAATCAATCCCCCTACATACACATATATTATAAATATTTGTAGGGGATAGGTACACTTACCTAGGTCCATATGGACAACCGCAAGGGAAGCCATATGCCCCAACAAATGTTTATATTGTCAAATTTCAGCAACTGATGCAACCTCCACCTCCCTAACAAGGATCTTTAATGGTATAAACATACACAATGGGGACCCATTTTGAATATCTTAAGGAGCTTCTAGACTTCTCCTTTCAGATATTCATGCTCCCGAGACCCTTTCCTAATATTCCAAAATTCAAAGGGGAGGGGGATCCTAATGCCTATTTCAAAGCTTACACAACGGCCATTCAAGAGTTTCTCCCATGGGATGTAATTATTTCAAATATTTTCCCTAAGATGCTAGAAGGTATTGCTCTCGATTGGTACTATAGGATAACGTTGGATTCAATACACTCCTTCAAGCAACTCGTATCATAATTTATTAAGGATTTTGATATGAACAAGCTTTTGAGAACATGAATCAAGGAATTCCTTCATATCAAGCAAGATCACAACGAGTCTGTGGCCCACTTCATTTAGAGGTGGTGACAAGTTCTCTACTTCTCTACAAGTGCTAAAAATATGGATCAGATAGAGCTTTGTGATTTGTTCCTCCACTCTCTCAATAGGGAGATAAAGGAATAAGTTTAAAAGTTCCTGCTAATGATCTATGAAGAGGTACTAGAGGGTGATCTTCGAATTGACCAAGAATCCATTAACAGTGGTCGTAAGACTTATGGAGCTAATGGAAACTTGGTCACCCCTAATCAAAATAACCTCGATTACTTAAAAAACATGAATAACAATCAAGGACCAAAAATCCATAATAAGAATCGTGGATTCAAGATGGATGGGGTGATGGACCAACCTAATAAATCTAACATTGTTAATGCTCCCCATACATGCACTTCAAACAATAACAATAACAATGGTAACAATAAATTATCACCCTCAGTCAACGTTGTAGAATTTAATCATAAAAAACAATAGCAACAACAACAATAACAACCTCAACAATCAAGATAAATGCAGACCCAAGGACCTAACCAGTACCCAGATAGGTATCCAAACCAATTTCAAAACTAAGGGAAAGGGTTCCAAAATTTTGGCAATAGTAATCAACTACAAAGTAATAATGGTAGTTTCAGACCGTAAAAGGGTACAAACCATAGGCCTTGAGATTATGATCCTAATCTATATTGTATTTCCCATAGGGTTCATGGGCATGACACAACAACATTCCGACTATAACAATTTTTACAATGTTTTTGGAAAATGTGACAGTGCCCACTCAAAATAGCTACACAGGACCAGTATCTCCATAGAAAACACCACTCAAAATATTTAATGATCCTCTCCCCATGCATCCAAAGTACAGTAGAATAGATCCCAATGATTCAAACAAAGGTATTATAATAGGAACCCATGATCACAAAGCCTCAACTTCATCAAACCCACAAGTGGTACCTCCTTTGGATGGTCGCCAACAAATAAAAAATTATGGGGTTGGTGGAATTAGACATTGAACCTCAAATTAATGATGCCACTAGAGCCAAGGATTATTCTTCGTAGTCAATCCTGATCTACCCAACTTTATCGTAAGATATTAACAATATGCAAGGCAAGCCAGTAGGAACTTATGACTTGATCAGTGACTTAACCAAGACTTTCTCTCACATTTCCTTCCTAGATTTGTTAAAAAATTCCCCTACTCATAGATTTTATCTACTAGAATCATTGGGTCTTGGTCATTTCAATATTGTCACCCCTCCTCCAGAAGCACAAATAAACCATGTGGACTTTGATGTCTATCCTCCAGGGAATCCTGAGAGAGATGTTGGATTTGTATTTGACATCAGTAAGATGCCCACAGATGCTGAAATAGCTTGTAGAGGTGATCTTCCATTGTTTTTACTAGTATGGATCTACAAAAACTATGTAAATCATGTGATGATTGATGACGAGGAAGTGGTAAACATATTCCCCTTCTCTTTCTTTCAAAATCTAGGGTACGGAGAGACCAATTTCTCTTCAACAAGAAACACGCTGAGAGGATATGAAAGCCTCAAGGTAATGCCAATCAGAACTACAGTTTTTTCAGTAACCCTTGGACCTAAGATGGTACTAACCAAGTTTTATAATATAGATAGGGAAACCAACTATAATATGATCCTTGGTTGTCCTTGGATTCATTACATAAAGATGATTCCCTCCACTTTGTTTCAGAAAGTCAGATTCCTACATTTAGGGAATGTCTTTATAGCACATGTTGATCTAATACCTTTTGACATACACCTAGCTAACTTGAAGAAGATGCCAAGAATCCACTCTAAGTTTAAGATTCCTAAAAATTAGTTAAATAAACATGCAAGCTCAATACCAGAGAAAAATTTGGTTCCTACAATGGAATTAGAAGTCACGGGTTTGATTGAAGGCATTCCAATATTCAAATATGAAACTTTCATCATAGAGACAGTATCGTTAGGAACCAAGACAAATATTATCAAGCTATTGAAGAAGTATTTACCCATTCTCCTTCTTTTCGATTCTTTGGGAATGTGACATACCCTGGGACTTGGTTCTCTTCCAGCGAATGAGGTTTGTATGGTTGAGGTAACTGAGGTAAAAGAGAAAGATTTAAAAGATGATCCAACATCCATTTTTCCAAGTAACTGATGGAATATCCATTTTGATGGAGATAAATTTCATTTTGGCACTAGGGCAGGTGTGATTCTTACCTCTCCTGAGGGAATGATTCTACCTTTTTCCTTTAAATTAAACTTCAAGTGCATAATTAATGGGGCTAAATACGAAGACCTTCTACTTGGTCTCATCGTAGCTAAAGGAATGGGTGTTCTTTATATTAGGGTGCTGGGTGATTCACAACTTATTGAAAATCATGTATCTAAAGTATATGAGACTAGAGCTGAGCATTTAAAACTCTACAAAATATCCGTGTTGAATCTAACAAAGAGATTTGACTTCATATCAATCGAAGCAATTCCATGAGAGAAGAATGTCCTGGCATACTCGATAGTTACTTCTGCATATTGATTTACTCCAAGAAGTGATTTGGAGGATTCAAACTTCACGGTCTCGATTCATGTAGAACCTTTGGTTCGTAAGACACCGATAACTCCAATGTTGACATACATAGAGACTGAGAGTGACTATGTCATTACAGATCACGTTGACATTGAAAAATAAACTCTAGGATATCTAAACACTCTAGAAAAATTACATCTTAGTCATCACGAGGTTAACCTTTCATTAATTCCACACTCTTCCTCCTATTTTGGAAATCTCATGATAGAATATCCCTTGGGAAGGAACTCGAAATTTGTGAGGTAAGAGAAGAGGGGGATTTAGAGTTTCCTCTAGCCCTGCCTGAGTTTGAGGAAGGAAATGCCTCCTTAATTGAGGGAATAATCAATATAACTATTAGGACTGAGGAAGAACCAAAGATATTGAAACTAGGGTCCTCTTTAACTCCTGAGGAAGTGTAAATACATACCCATATTCTTAAATAACATCAAAAATCATTCGCGTTTAGCTATAAAGAAATGACGGGAATTGCATCACACATTGTAGTGCACAATCTCATCACCAAGCCAAATGCTAAGCCAATTAATTAAAATTCAAGGCCCATGAATCCAAAGGTGGCCCTCATGGTGAAGGAAGAAGTGATGAAACTCCTCCAAGTAGGGTTCATCAAACCGGTTGACTACTCACAATGGGTGTCTAACATAGTCCCCATTCTCAAGAAGAATGGAAAGAGTTGCATTTACATAGAATTTTAGGATATAAATAAGGTGTGTCCCAAAGATGATTTCCCATTACCATCCATCAATGTTATTGTTGATTTAATAGCTAGTTTTGAGTTGTTCTCTCTCATGGATGGTTTCTCTGGGTACAATTAGATCAAAATCTCTAAAGAAGAACACACCAAAACTATATTCATAACTCCTTGGGGAACCTACTATTATGTTGTTATGTCATTCAGGCTTAAGAACGTTGGTACTACATACCAATGGGTGATGACTTATATATTTCATGATCTTATACATAATATTGTGGAATCCTATGTGGATGACCTTTTGGCTAAGACCAGAAATCACTTCGATCACCCAAATGTGCTTCCTATCATCCTTTCTCACTTAATTAAATACGACGTCACATTGATTCTAGAAAAACGTGTATTTGGTGTAACAGGAAGCAATATTTTGGGGTACATCATATCTTTACAAGGAATTGATGTGGACCCAACCAAAATCTGAGCTGTATTGGAAGTGATTCCACCGACGGATGAGTCTGGCATCAGATCTTTTCCTGGAAAGCTTGGGGAAATCTAAAGGTTTATCCTTGACTTGACCTTTTTTATTCACCCAATCAACAATTTTTTTAAAAAGGATCACTTCATTGATTGGACAGATGAATGTGATGAGGCATTTGAGTCAGTTAAACGATTCTTATTATCCCCTCCCATGCTCATGCCACCTAGATTAGATCACCCTTTGATCTTTTATTCATGAGCTACGGATGTTTTAGTAGCCTATATGTTGGCTCAAGAAGATGATGATAAATGATAGCATGTATTCTATTTTATTATTTGAATTTTGCTTGATTATGAAACATGTTACACTCAGGTAGAAAAATAATTCCTTGTCATAGTCTTTGCAACAAATATTTTGAGACATTATATGTTGAATCAATAAATGAGGTTTATTATTTAGTCAGATCATTTATGAACACTCCTCACACAAGGATCCTTATCTAAGAAATCCATACGCTTCATAACTCTGATGGGTGAATTTGAGTTAATATTTATAAATCAAAAATTCATCAAAGGAAAAATCATTGCAGAATGGTTGGTTGATAATCCATTGGATGGAGGTGATCTGGTAGATCTAAACTTCCCTGATGAGTGTGTATACTTTTTTGAGACTAGACCCCCCATTTCTGTGTGTCCATGGTATACTAACATCATTAATTTTATAGTGGACCATATGTATCTAGAAGGGGAAATATCGTAACAAAGAAGGAAGTTATGTGTCATTGCCGCTAAGTACATTATTTTGGAACAAGTTCTCTATCATAGATCCTTCGATAGAATGTTTTTAAGATTTTTTGACGTAAAATAATCTAAAAAAATTATTTATGAATCACATAGCGGAGTATGTGGGGGCCACTTCAGTGGTCACGCCACTACTCGAAAAATACATCAGATGGGCTATTTCTGGCCCACTCTAGAGTATGACGTAATAGAATTTTTGCAGAGATGCCACAAATTTTAAGAGTTCTCCCATTAAATCCACACACCGGCATAAGCTCTTTAAGTAATTGTGACCCCATGGCCCTTTTCCACGTGGGGTCTAGATTTGATAGGGAAATTCTCCCCCTCATCAACAAATGGCCATTACTTCATAATCATGGCCACAAATTTCTTTACTAAGTGCATAGAATTTATGCCTCTTACTATTGTACCTGGGTCTTTGGTCGCTAAGTTCACTTCAACCAAATCATTTTTAGGTATGGGCTCCCACAGGTCATTATCTTAGATAATGACACATCTTTCAAAAATGATGAAGTACGTGAATTGTGTGGAAAGTTCAAGATAGGTCATCACATTAATTCTCTTTATTATCCTTAGGAAAATGGACATGCTGAGGCTACGAATAAGACATTAAATTCCATCCTCAAGACAGTTAAGGAAAACAAGTTAGAATGGCATTTAAAGCTTTTTCCGGCCTTTTGGTCCTATCGGACATCAGTTAGAACACCAACAGGGACAAATCCTTTTTCCTTGGTATTTGATGCGGAAGCATTTTTACCACTCAAGGTTGAAATACTGAGTCTACATATTTTGTTGTAAGGAATCTTGGGATAAGAAAGCTATTAAGAAGCACGACTCTCTCAGTTATAAAGTCTTGATGAGGCTAAAGTCAATGTTGAAGCACAACATAGAGCTTATGCTGACCAGATGTGCTGGAAATACAACAAGAATGTCTATGAGCATGAAATATATGAGGGATATTTTGTCTTAAGACTTGACAGCTAGATAGACAAAAAGACCAAAAAAGGAAGAAAATTTAGACTCGAGTGGTTGGGTCCATATCGAGTAGTAGAAGACTACAAAAATGGGGCATTTCACCTGTGTACACTAGAGGGTGAGGAGTTTAATGAATCTATGAACTCTCTTCATCTGAAGAGGTGTTACGCATGGTCCATTAGCAATATTCATATGTACATTACTACATCTGCATTGCACTTTCATTTTCCAGTTCATTCTATAAAATTTGTGATCAAGGGACTTATTCTTATAGCAACTACTAAAAACTTCTGAAAATAATGGAAAAACATTCAAATTGTATCTCTTCAAATTTTCATGGTATCATCAATTTTTTCCAAATCATTTCATCAATTCAAATAGGATAAGACAAATTTTTGACCGTAGCCATACCAAGGCCTACATACTTGGTTCTGCTTATAGTATCTTTCTATATTAGGTGTCTTTGCCTATATTATTTTCTAGAAGCTTCATGGTGTCACATCTATCCCAAAAATATCTCTTTGGAAATAATAACATACTAAAAAAAATTCCTAAATGAGTAGATCAAATGCAAATCCATAGAATATTTTTATTTTACACATTTATTTTCCCTACCAACCTTCGGTGTTGAGCTTGCATCTCTTACTGGTGATGTAGGGTTAGGAAAGGAGAGAAATGCCCTTACTCACATGTTCCTTTTCCATATTTATGAGCCCATTCTTCCTACTATTAGCATGGGGAAAGGTATATAGGTTATCTTTGATAACTTGAAAGTTAGAAACAATCCATTCAAATATTGTGAAGTCATAAGTCAAAAAAAAGTGAGTTAGGTGTCCAAAATTCCAAAATAGTTTAAAGCCTCAAAACTAAATTTTATCAACCAAGTGGCCATCTATGGATCTAAGTCTAGATAAATAGGAAAAAAAATAAAATTCTAAACTATGAAGTAGCTTGAGTAGCGTGAGGTTGTAGTGTCTCAAATTGGTTCTCTCAAGCCATTGTCTTTCCCTCATCATTAACATTCAACAAAATTTCATAACTTACACCCTTTCTAACTCTTGGTTTTGAGCCCTCGCATCCAACTAGTTGTGTGAAGTTGGTAGTGGGGCAAGTACATTTACTTATCATATCATTGTATCACCATGTTTTACCAAGACAATATGAAGTATTAAATATTGCTTGAAGAAACTAAAGTTCAACATCACATTGTGTTCGCATTATCATTTATCAACATTATAAAATACAAAAAGAAATCATTCTATTATCATTTCACATCCACTACATGCATTCTGAAAAGCATAGAAAAATGGAAATTCTAAACATCTAGAGTGTACATGAGAAATAAGCCAAAAGAAAGTCAACTCAAACACAATGGATTACCAAACCAAAAATAAAATTTTGTATATATCATGGTGAGTCAAGTTTGTATACAATGTCACGTGGTAAAAATGCTCGCAATCAACCTGAGATATACAAAAAAAATCATATAGTTCCCGAGAAATGATAAAAAAGCAATAAAACGGACCAATGGCCTGTCAATCCTTGTGGGATCCCTCAGATGGTGCACAGCCATGTCCAGGACTCCTAGTACAGTTACGACAATGCTGGGAATGAACTGAATGGTGTGTGTGCTCATGGTAGTGGTCGTTGGCTATGGTCTCACATTAAGAATGGCTCCACCTCATCACACACTTGGAGGTATCATATCTATCCACCTAGGTATGGAGGGATGTCATAAACACATCAGTATGTCTATCACCTGCTAGTGGTTGACTTGAATCTGCAATCATCTCGGCTCGGATCTTCCCTAAGGGAATCAACAGAGTGTCCACGTACACCCATTAGATAAGCTCTCACCACTCATGTGAATTTGTTGCAAGTGAGTAAAGAAGAAGAAATAGGTAATTTAGAAAACCAAAAAATGCAAATAAAAAGAGAGTACCAAACTAACGCTTTCAAGTAAAAAAGACGAGAAAATATTATTAAACATGCTCAGATCTCCTAGCATCTAGGTAGGGTCAGTGGTTGCTGATGTTGATGTTGTTAGTGGCTACATGGCCTCCACACATCCAGAGGCCAAAAAATTTCCCATAACGGACTCATCATCCCCTTCCCCACCTCGAGGATGTGTCTCCTCTGAGACTAATGTATTTCTCTTTATGCTCGCCTCCTCATACGTTGCTCTCAACATGTCCTGACTATCATGCCACTCAAGGTCACTCTCCTCCTCCTCCATATGGGTTACCTTGCCAGCCTCAACACCAACCACCTCATCCTCTGTCACATCCCCAACCAAATCCTCCTTAGTCTCGTCCCCAGTGTACTCATCAGAATTGGAGTCTACATCAATGGTCTCATCCTCCTCTCCACTATGAGCACGATCATTTGCAATCTGAAGCAAAGGCACTCGAGGGGCACTAGTTTTCCATTGATAATGGACCACATGCCTAACTATAATAGGCACCCCTAGGATAACTACTTTCTATTCAGGATATCCTCTAGGGCCCTTTGGAGTCTCCTGAATAGTATTGTAGACCGGTTCCACTTGGGGAAGTATGTCAACATATGGGATGCCAAACTACTGAGGAACCCGATCAAATGGATGAGTCTCGACTCTCTCAGCCCTATCAACTAACTATTTGGTGGTAGAAAAAGCTACCATCGTGGTCACCTCCTATCCCCATAACCCAGCCATGTCCTGATAAGGAGTTAGAAACCATGTCTATCATGGTCAAAGAAGCCATTGGTTGATGAGGTGTCCTAAGAAGTGACATAGTTTTCCACCTCCCTTCCTAGACAACCCCTAGATCTAGTACATGTACTCCACTCCTATAGGGGTGATACGATCATAAACCCATCTCAAAAATAGAGTGGGGTGACTCAGTGACTACCCTTGTAATCATACTACCATGTATAAGTCGTGGTAGGTGGTCCCTAGGATGTATTCTCCTCATGCGTATGTATAGCCATGTGCATTAATCTATGCAATGATAGGAGCCTAGCAATATAGAAGTGTGTTACCTCCCTTGTCCCTGATCAGTCAGGAGGACAAGATGCCCATGATGGTTGTACGGATGATAGGAATATGAATAGTGGCAATGGATTGGACCCTAATTCCCTTCTTTGAACCAAATGAAACATCAGCGTCTCCCATATATGTGGCCTACTAAGTCATCTTAGCCCTGGATCCTGTTGTCTTTAGATTCAGTCTCCTCCCAAGTATCGGGAGCCTAAGAATGTGGTATACATCCTCCAAGGTGATGGTCCACTCCCCTCTAGCACCTGACAACTAGAAAAAAATTTGTTCTACATCCCATTAAGAAAATAAGTCACACAATATGTGACTAGTAGGGAAAACATGGAGCACGTGTGTAATCCTTCAGATTCCTACTCTCTAGAGAGTGTCCCTCTTGGCCTGAGTCAGCTGATCCAAGATCCTAGGGATCTAATCACACTCCCTCTGTTGACTCCAACGTATGTACTCCTGTATTCACCAAAACATGGAAAAAAGAGAAAGTTAGTAACATATACAAGAAGATAAGCTCACCAAAAACATGAAAAAACATCAAAAATCCAAAAAAAATCAACTTAAAGCATGTTTTGATCATTCTGTTTAGAACCAATGCCTAGTTCAGGGCAGCAGTTCTAGGACCGCTATCATGGTAGGGCAACGGTCCCATGACTGCCACCCTACTTTGGGTGGCAGTCCTGAGCAGATTTTTGAAATATGCCCTTAACCCTAAAAAAATTCCCAAAAACATAAAAAATGACCATTTTTGGCAAAATAAAATATTGCCCTATGGGCGCCCCCCCCCCCCCCCCCCACCTTAGAGACTCATTTAAGACAAGAAATTTTTAAAATAGTCCCCCTAGTTAAACTTTTCAAACATTTTACATTTTAGGCATGAAAAAGTAAAAGTGAAACAAACCATCCTTAGACCATGTTGGTCGATTTCCCTCTCATGGAGGCATGATCACGATATCATAATGGTCATTTCGGCTATACTCTTGTTGAAAATGGTCACCGTGGGCCTAAAGCTCCAAATTCACCAAATCAAATATGTGTAAATGAATTTAAAAATGAGTTATTTAGATATATATGATGTTGTGACCTCGTTTTGAGTGTATGTGTTTACAGGGTTGGAGTGTTGGTGCATGTATAACTCTATATCCCCATACAAATTGTAAGTCCTTTTTTCATTTTGGTTTAGTGCTTTTTTTTGATATATTGTCTATTTGCACTTGATTCTTCCTTCTCTTGTAGGTAGTGGGAGTTTGGATGGCAATGTTTCGACACACAGACATGTCATGTATAGATTCTTACTCCCCATTTTGGGAATGCCATACTCAAACTCTACATTTTATGCCTTTTCATGGCTAAGATGCTTCTCTGAGGGGGAAATACGTACGTACAAAAAATTACATGTGCTACATTGTCAAAAAATGGTTACAAAATTTCCCAATGATGGTTCAAGTCCTTTCAAGAAGGTGTTAAAGCTCCAAAACTCATTTGCAGTGTATATTTGTAGCCTATACATCTTTACTTAGCCTTCCTACACGTTTTAATAGCTTTCTACTTCTTTTTGCACATGTTTTGTTGTTTAGTGTTAGGACTGCCGCCCTACCCTGGATGACGGTCCTGACCGATTTTTCCAAATTCCGTCATGCATGTCTTTAACATGCAATGATTCATTTAACTTTACTTTTAGCATGCATCTGTGGGCCAAATTTTCTAAAAATAGTTATGAGTGTTTGGTTCTTTCTCTCTTCTATTTTTGCATGTGCTTTAGTTAGTTGAAATTGCCTCTTCTTACCTTGTGCATGAAGGAACATCCCAGCCCCAATTCTTATATATTCCATGCTTGTATTAAAGAAAAAGACCTGATAATTTTTGTGTATTTTTCATTGTATTTCTACCACAATCTTGCTAGGAATTGCATAGCCAAGATCATATCTCTTATGTTATCTCTCTTCTACTTGCATTGTATCCAAACTACATTCAAGATACCATTGCTCAAATGGAATCCTCATTATGTTGTTCTTGCATTCCCAATCTCTTAGACTCATATGAACACTCAGAGAAAGAAAGGAAAAAACTGAGGGGACAGATAAAAATATAACTAGATTTTCCAAAGCTCTTGCTTATCCAGGTTAGAATTGTGTGTTTTGTTTGCTTTATTTGTTAAATTGTCAAATTCAAATCACTAGTTTCAAATGCATATCAATTAGAGTAGTAAAATTGTTCATTTCAATAGGTTAGGCAATTACAAGTAGATCAAATCATTAGAAAGTTTTCTCTTTAACATTACCAGAGAAGTTATGGGGAACAATAGCTCTTTCAGGGTCATGATTTGTTCTTCACCTCTGAGGTAGGGTTTTAAGGGTTTTGATTGGATTAGGTTTTTTTTTTTAGATTAGATTCACATATTCAGACAAGTAACTAGCTACATCTAGCTGATTACTTGTATTTAGTTTATTTATTAGATAAGAACACGTTGCTTAAAAACTAGAAAAGATCAAAAAGATTTCCTTTGATAGATTAGTTTGTTTCTTATTATTTTGTTCTGATATATTGTGAAAATTCCAAAAACATAGATTAGATTTCATTAATTAGTTATTTTTCTTATTAAAATCATTTCATTTTATTCTGTATGACCATCAACAGTCCACAGTAAGAAAAGACATATGGTTGTGATCCCTTAGTCCCACAACCCAATGGGCAAGAATTGATAATTGACATTGGTACAAGTTTACGTTTGACATTCTTATGCACACCCATAAATTTTTCTGAGAAAATAGGACAACTAAATAGGCTGAACATTGTTGTTAATCAATCCTACGATTATTGGACTACTCCTAGCAACAGGTTTTGATTACGCACATGACCATACAAGGCCTTAGCCTTCATGAGTCTTTGGTTGTGATCCTCAGGTCCCAAAACCTAGCAAGCCTGCTGACCAGTTAGACATTGAAACTAGTTTGCGTACATTAGTATTTAGATCTTCAGCACTTCCACAAGACATTATTACACAACTTTACTTACTCAACATAGCAGCTGATCAAGCTAAGACTTTCTAGACTAAACCATAAAATCACCCGTAGTCCCTGTGGTGCCACTACGTCTCTCATTTTCACTTCCATGACCTTTTCTAGAAATCCATAGGAGGCACCCGTAGGTCACTTTCCACGTGTTCAACAACCAATAAAAATAATCTTTGCATAGTTCGATATTGATTGGAGTCTCTAAGCCACTATTATATCAGACCAAGCCATCACACCACTTCAAGTTAGGAGAGCATTCTTTGCATTAGACTCAAAGATCCCAATATTGCATGTTGATGACATAATATTTCCCAATTATCTTGATCCCCATCGCCAAACTCACATTCACATTCATTCTACACTGGTTGTCTCAGCATGACCTCAAGAGGTCATGTGTGAATAAGGTCACGTGTTGATTTTATTGCATATAGTACCTTTCCTACTAATATTTCCCATCCTGAAAAAAGGAACATAATCCAAAAAATATCTCATTATACCCTCCATGGAGATACCCTCTATCATTGTGGCTATGACGGGAACTTATTATGTTGTCTTAATTTAGTTGATTCCATCCAAACAATCAAAAAGGTGCACGAAGGTGTCTGTGGAGCTCATACAAGTGGAATGGTGATAGAAAATAAATTTTTAAGATTAGGTTACTATTAGCCTACCATGGAACCATACTGTTGCAAATATGTTAAAAAAAATTCATTGCATCAAAATAATGGAAATATCATCCATGCACCGGTGCAATCCTTACATCTAATCACAACATCATGGCCATTCTCCAAATGGGGATTAGATCTCATAGGGAAGCTCACTCTAACTTCTTATGATGGCCACACCCACATCATTAGTGCCACCAAATATTTTACTAGATTGGTAGAATTTGTACCTCTTACATATGTTACCGGTGCCCGAATCTCCAAGTTCATCATGAATCATCTCATCTATTGTTATAACATCCCTTCTGCCATTGTAGCTGACAATGGTATTCCTTTAAGAACAAGATCGTGAAATCATTATGCCAACACTTTCAGATAGCCCTAATTTTTTCTACTCCCTATTACCCCCAAGGTAATGGAAAGTAGAGGCCTCCAATAAAACCCTTGTTTGCATCATGGAGAAAATGGTAAGAAAAATTGGTCATAACTAGCATCTGCAAATACATCTCACCCTCTGGGCTTACAAGAGCTCCATTCACACCCCCACTGGTGTTACGCCTTATTCCCTTGTAGTTGGCATTGAGTCCATCACCCCATTGGAAATTTATCTTTCTTCCATGAGAATATCTCTCAAAGATTATCTAAACAAAGATGAAGACTGTCATGTGGCCAGATTGGCAAAGCTAGAGCTATAAAATGAAAGATGCCTTTGTGCACTCAACCACCTAAAAGTGTATCAGAATTGAGTATATCAGGGATATAAAAATCATATGATACCTAAAAAAATTTAGGTAGGGGATCTCATTCTTAAAGAAACCCAGTTCAATACAGTCAAAGAAAGAGAAAAGAAGGGTAAGTTCAAACCAAACTGGTTGGGACCAGTTGGGACCCTATGTCGTGGTAGAAAAATATGGATCAAGAGCTTATAAACTTGCCCATCCTATTAGAGATCAGCTGTATGAACCTATGAGTTCCATATATCTTAAGCATTTCTATGATTAAGCATGGGCCATTAAAACACAAAATCAAAAAAACATACACAAAAGATCAAAATACAAAAAAATCAAAAAAATCAAGAAAAAAGAAACAGAAACTAGTTCATCTAAGTTTGAAAACCATGCAATTGTGGTACTTTGGACAGGTCCTTTGGTGAAAACCAATTTCTGATGCTTTGGGAGGATTTTTTGTTCACAAGCATCTCATATCTCAGGTGTACATTTACTTTATCCAGGGCTAGTTTTCACCTACATCTGAGATTCCTTTTGAGACTATCCTTTCGAAGCCTTTATCTAGTTGATCCTCCTCTTGTAAATACGTGAAGGTTTTTCCTTTGTATATTACCATCTAATGCTAGGGGAATCTTCACATCTTCTCTATCTTGTACATACACGTGGTTTTTGTCCTTTTACATTCCCATCTAACGTTGGGGGCATCCACGTTTCTCTATTTTCCTATACACATCTTCTGAAAACTTTTCAAAAAATTCTAAAAAAATTCAAATATGTTAGAAATTTCTAAAAACATTCAAATATCTTAGAAATTTCCAAAAACATTCAAATATGGTTAGAAAATCCCAAAACATTAGAAAACTATCTCGTAGGAAACTCAAAAACAATATAACATGGTCTATAAAAACTCCTAAAACAACACAAAATGTCTCGAAACTATCCCACAAAAACATAGTAGTGCTTTTCTTACTTGTCTATTTGTTTGTTTTTTTGTTTTTTTACTTGTTTATACATTCTTTAGAGTGTTTTTTTTATTCTCTCCTTGATTAGATTCATTCTAACTTGTTTATATTTAGTTTTTGTTTCATGCTTGTATATATTTATACATAGTTGTGTTCTCAAGTTCTTTAGTGTGTACATTTTTTAGATTTGTTAACTTTTGTTGTACTTGTTTGTTACTTGTACATTTTTTGTTATCACATCATCATCTATTTCATTACATGTAACATCACATATATCATATATCACCAATAACGGCTAAGGTACATCATCATGAAAGTAAACATCCAATATATATGCTAAGCTATCATCCTACCATATCACCAATGGGGAAATAAGAATAATATTTTATCCCCCCTCACCAATATCAATAATTAAAAACATGGACAACCATAAGTATCTCATCAAAAATAATGTCATAAATCAAACACCTGTGATACAATCATAAATCATAATAAAGTCCATCATCATGTAAATATGTCAAATATATTTATGTCCATATATAATGTGTCTTGGTACATAGTCATCAGATACAACATATACCATCATGGGCATGGGTAAATAATATGACTTCATATCAAGGTATAACCAAAAACAATACATTTACATCTGTAGACACCTATGATTATGCCCAAGCAATTTAAATACTTAAATTGTGCTAATTATACCCTTTCTCGTAAATCAACGACATATCGTCAAAAGCACTCATTTTCCCTCATATCATCATTAATTAATTACACTAAGCTAATTAATTAAGTTTCCTATCCAACAAATACCCTAATTAACGACCTTCCGTTAATAAATCACCCCTTCTACCTAGACTAATTAATTATTATTAATTAATTAGCTTTCCCTTTCATTTAACCAATAAATCAATATTTAATTGATTTAATCCCCTTATAATAGCCTAAATCGCACTAATATTCCTCTAATTGGCTTCTATAAGCTTACACTTACCTATTAATTAATCACCTTTGATTAATTAAAATACCCCCAACTCCCATGACTTGCTAAACATGTATTAAACCCTTCTAAAGTAAGGTTACCTTTAATAAAGCAATCTTATCCATTCCTAATCATGTTTTACCTTTATCCCACATTCATGAGAATGTGTTGAATCCTTTATCCTTTGGGCTATATAAAGAGCCCTCCACCTACCTTTTTACTTACACCTAAACTCCTTAGAGAGCAAATGTAAAGCATATAGCAAAGAGACTAAGAGCTTGCACCTTGCCCTTTTGGGAGTTCATAATCTTGAAGAGTTAAGCCTCTTTCTTAAAGTGCTTGGGTCATATGGGAGGTGTCAAAAGGGTCTTGTAGCCCAACTTTGATTAGCCCCCATTCCTAGGTTCTTGGAACATTAAGGACAACTATTTTGATAGCCATGGAGCTTACTTAGGTCCATTCATTTATTTGTTGTTAGAGAATAGAGGAGTTTAGATATTTAGCATTGTTAGTTTCAAAGTTTGTATTGATGAATGCTAGCATCTAACCCTTGTTTAATTCTTATCATGATGGTGTTTATGCTTTGTTTTAGCTAAATTGTAGAACTATTTTAGGTGGTAGTTCTTGTTTCATTTGATTTAGCATTAAGCAAAGTATACATGCACACAACATCATCTCAAAAATGTGCCTTCATATCGAGGCGTACATCAAAAATAGGTACATCTATAAATATGTCATCATAAAAAATAGAGTCAACCGTGAATCTCTCCTTCCTCTGGACTACCTGGCCTAGATCGAGGTGGTGGCATCTGTTATGGGCCCTATGGTGGTCGCATTTACATTTTTGAAGCTCCCTAGTGAACTAATGACTGTTATATTGATCTCGTCAACCGAGATGGCCCATATGACCTTAATCTTGAGTGTCTATCAGCTCACTTTCTTTAATCCATGACCCTCTAACCCTCTGGAATGGCCCCTTGGTATAACATCATGTAATAAGTGACCTCATGAGTGACTCTGGCATGATAAAAATACTAAATTCTAGACTCCGACTGCTTCCCCTACCTGCTTGAGTGCATCGAGCTCTACTCTTATGCTCACCAACTCAACCTATAATTTATCCCTCTTGGTGACAATCCACTCCCTCAATGGTGACATGTTGTAATTGTTGCCTCAAGGAAACTAGATCTCTTATGCCTTCGTCAATCTATCTAGGGGTGAACTGTAGGATAGTCTCCATCCCCCACCTACTGGACTATATGGTGGGGACCCCCATCCATCTCCTCTATCTCCTCCATCCCATCCATATCCTCCATCATGTGGAAGAATCACTACATGAGGTGGTGATGGTGGTGTTTTTATCACCATCTATTGAACTACCTACTACTATATCAGTTGTTGTGGTTATGGTGATTGTGTGGGGTGTTGTAGGAGAAGACCCTACAGTGGTACATGTGCCTATGGAAGACCCTGTTGTGGCACTTATATATGTACACCTAGTGTACCTAGGACCTATGCCCAAGGATCTGCCTATGCTTATGCTCTAAGATCCCTTCCCTATAATCCATGTGATGCTGTTGTAATCCCTGCAAGTATGGCTTCCTATAGTATAGTGATCTTACATGGTAACATTGTCACATACCAATCTCCATAATATCTAGTCTCCCTGAGATCCACTATCTGGGGCTGCATAGCCCAAGGTTGTTGGACCACCTATCGAAAGCTATCTTGAGCTCATCATGGTCTAATCCATTAGCCAATATAAAAATTCTCTTGGGCCCAACGTTTGTACCATATCTCATCTCTAGGAATACCTTGGACATGGCCTAGTTGTCTCTGTACTCTATCAACTCTGTACCACTCAATAATATAACACCTTCTACCAATAATGAAATGATCTACTTTTTAAGTACTCAGTGTTACGGCATCTTGTGGCCACTGATATAATCTATATGGGTTTCATGTAACCATGCCGAGTTGTATATCATCAAGCACCCTCCTGTAATATACTTTATCCCTAGTATGTCTGTAAATGTAATCACCAACTGTCACCAAACCCATAATAGATGGCTCGTCAGGAGCCCTAACTTGCAACACTCCTAGTGGGTGCCCTATAGTAATGTGATCCCATGCCCATATTTGTAAAAATGTAGTTGGGCCCACGGTCTTCTAACCATGGTATGCTATCAAATGAAGGTCTGAGTACAAGTGGGCTAATAAGTAATGGCCCCAAGACAAGACCTCTCCACTCATGAGACCATGTATCACCTCGATCAAACCCAAAGAAAATAATGCAAAAATCTTGTCAAGAAGCAATATGTCACTGACAAGAGCTATCAATTACACTGATATCCATGAGAGTCGGCAATCAGCGAAACATCTATACAATTCAATTAGCATGCCCTAGTGAGGTCTGTCAGGTAAGTCAAACATCTCCATAATGCACTGCAGAATACAACCATGGTCACCATCATATATAATCAATCATCCCTGGATAGGCACTCTCAGTATGAACCAAACATCCTCTAATGTGATACTCATCTCGTTAGTCACAAATCTACAAGTATGGCTCTCACTCTGCCATCTTTGTGCTAAGGTCATGAGGAGGATTTGATCCAATGTAATCTGTGGCATGTGAGCCACATACGAAAGACTCATGACATCCAGATTCATCTCCAAGAAGATACGCTTGTGATGTGTAAAAGTAGCCTCATAGGCTTCCAGCCAACCACATCACTCACGTGTCTCCAATCTGGGTAATTTGATCTGCAAGATCAATAAAACCACTTATTAACATCATTTCTTCTAGAACACATCATCTAATTTCCTCTGTTCATCACTAACTTCTTCTAAAAATCTCCTAAATTATTATAAATTCATACAAAACTAACCATTCATGCTAGCACTTTCCTTTTAGCTCTAGCGAGACCATTTTAGCATTAGCACGCCCTAACACAAACGCCCCCATTTTCACAATAGACCTTATACTTTCAAACTTGTGCACCCCCCCACTAATTTTAAGCCCTAGATTTAATGAATATTACTATATTTTTATGTTCATGGTGCCCCCCTCCACACTCACGTTCCCCTTACCATGTTTGCATGCCCCAAGGGTCATGCTATCATTTTCACACATTTTTCTATGAGCAATAAATGGCATTAAATGAGCTTAAAATCAAAAAAATATATTTGCGTACCTATAGGCCATCCCCAAAAGCCTCATGTAGTCTCAAACTTTGTCTACATAGTGTTTAAAATCCTAATTTTTTTCCGTTTCTCTATCATGTCAAAGTAAACTCCTCTCAAATAATCAAAAAGGGTAGGGTAACAATAACTCGTCGTGATGAATTGTTACCCTCTCACCTTGTCATTTATAGTCATTTTGACCTAATTCATTGTGTATCTCATCCCCAAAGCACTACAGGACCTCTATGATTCTTCTACATTCTTCTAGCACTCGCCGCGATGATTATTTTTAATAAATAGACATTTTTCACCTATTTTTGCTACACGGGGGCATGTTTTTGCTTCTCGGTAACCCCCCTTTCTGCTACTTGGGGCATATTTTTGTTCCCCAACATTTTTTGGCAATAACCACATATATTTTCATTCTTCTAACTAAATTTCTTCCTAAAATTTTCAAAAATCTAAAAACAAATTAGTAAAATTTCAAAAAATCTAAAAAATTCACAAATTGTTAAAAATCCAAAAAAAGTTGTAAAATTCAAAAATTGGTAACAAGCATGCACGCTACTGAAGCCTTGTGTCAAATTCATCATACTCAAACATCAAAAAATTTCCTACAAAACATCTTTATTTGATTCTCGTCTTGTTCTTATGGGCAACTTGCGAATCATTTGGATCTACCCTCCATCAACAAAAGTTGGTTTACTTATTATATTTGTCTTCCCTTGCATGAACACCTTGTTTGGTGCAGTTTCATAGTGCACAATTACTTTTTCATGGGAATTCTACGTCCTTCATTTATTCACCTCGCATTATATCCTTGCTTGGGGTGTCATTCTTTACCCTTTTTTTTAATTTGCACCTATGTCGAAATTGAAGTTTGATAACAAAAACATTTGTGTAACCATCTTGAACGTTGTTTGTTTGAGTATGTGTGTTTGTACTTGTTTTCCTATTAGGTTAGCTTGTGTACTTTCTTGTATTACATTACATTATGTATGTTGCATTGATTTAGTGTTTTAGCAATGAACAAATGTTATTATTATAGCTTTTCATGTTATTATACACTTTTGTTGTATGTGTATATATAATCAAGGACCGATGATATAGATCACATAAGCAACATGATGAAATAAATTTGTTTTTACATCAGCTGGATGAAAGCTATTTCCATTCCCTTCATCTTCATTTCTTCTTCCTTATCATTTTCTTCTATTAACATTATTCTTCCAAATCACTTGGAGCAATAGGGATCACCTTTTATCCCCCCTCCCCCCTCACATTTCTTTCTATCCATTTCCTTCTTCTTTTTCGATCGTCAATCGACCTCTTCCATTACCCCATCGAAACTCGAGGGGGCATCCTTCATTCTACTAAATTTTTCTTCTATCCCTTCAAAATTTATTTGTCTACTATATTTGAAATGGCATCCCTTACGCCACCCCAAAGAGGGGAAAATGTAGACACCTAGAATCTACTTACGTAATTTTAATACTTAAATTGCACTAACTATCTTCTTTCGCATCATTTGGACAATTGATGATACTTTATCAAATAAAAAACCCTTCTCCTCTCAGTGGGTCAATTAACGAAACTTCGCTAATTAACCATGATCTTCACTCTCTTTTTTTCAATTGATAATACTTCTTCAATAAACCACCATTTTCCCTCTATTCTTGATAATTAATTACATTTTACTAATTAATTAGCCTTCCTATCACTCAAGATGTTGATTAACGACCTTTCATTAATTAATTTATACTTCTACTTGGGTTAATTAATTATTATTAATTATTCTCACTACTCTAAATCAATAAATCATTGATTATTGGATCAAATTCCTCTCTTATATCCCCCAAATCATACTAATTTTCCTCTAATTAGCTTCTATAAGATTACATCTACCTATTAATTAATCACGCCTAATTAATTAAAATATCCCCCAACTCCTAAGAGTTACTAATGACAGATTAAACTCTTCTAAATCAAACTTACCTTTTCCAAAGCATGTTTATCAACTTTTAATCTTTCTTTACCCTTATCCCACATGCACTAAGATGTAAAGCTCTCTCAAACAGGAAGATTATATAAAGAACCCTCCTCCTTCCCTTTCTTCTTACACCTCATTTGCATTAGTGAAAACTATATGCATTTTGATTTGATCCATTATCCATTGTTGGAAATATATTCTCCATCTTGCATCCATTCTCTCAAATTGAAGAGCATGGGAAGATCCAAAAAGTGCCTTTTAACCATTTCTTGGTGAGATCTCATCTTCAATTCTTGAGGAAACAACACCAATTTGATTTCTAGGTGATCTAATTAGGTTCGTTCATTAGGTAGCAATCTAAAAGAGTAGGGATAGCTTGACATTTAATGGATTTTTCATTTTTATGCATTATAGAAGTTGTTTTCCCTTACACTCTTATCTTATGGTTCTATAGTAGATTTAGCTTTACTATGAAACTACTAGGTGTTAGTTTCTTTCAATTAGAATTGAAATTTTACCATGCTCACAGACACCGTCAATAGAAATGACCTGATTGTTGTGAATAAATTTAAGTCGCAAATGATTCATAGAAATGATAGATTAAGAGTGAAAAATCCAATTGATACCAAGAATCATGTCGTATCCGTCAATTATGTTTCCAATGAGGAAAGGAACTAACATAGTAAGAGGACAAACTATAACATGTAGCTTAACAATACAAAAGGGTTTGTTGAAAGGGTACTCAATTTGTGATTGAGGATAGTCAATAGCCTTGAGAAGTGAAATAGAGCATGTACTAATGGGTCATGATGGATCGACCTTAGTGTTGTTAATAGAGGTTAAACCAATAGATGGATTGATATGTAAATGATTGGAATTAAAATTCACATGATAATCGTGATCAGAGAAGAAAATTATTGGTGACGAAGTGTCGATTCTTACAACTAAGAAATCCAGAGCTCCTGATCCATCAGGAGGTACTGCATGATATGTATCATTAGAAAAAGAGTCGGATGCCTTCTTGTCACATTGTGGAGATTCATATTAAAAAGCTTGATTTTACCCTTATCATTGGTCAGGGCAGAGTTAGTAGACTCTGGAAACTCTAATTTGTTGTCATCAATTAGATATTGGATGATTGTATGGCGTTTTAAAAAGCTTTTTATAGAATGTCCCACACATCGATGATAATCATAGTGGAACTTATCATTGCAGTTCCTACCTTTTTGTCAAGATGGGTATAACTCGAGAGGTGGGGGAAGGGTAATAATATTTCTCTCAAGAATTTGTTTGAATGTGAGATGTGGATCTATTAGAAAGTTACTAAATGTGCGTTGAGGTTGTTGTGACTGAACCTCTTTAGTAGGAGTGACTGTGTTGATGGTGATTTTAGCATTTTTTTATTAGTGGTAAATGGTTTTAATGGTGTATTGTTAAGAAAAAGAGTAGAGGATGAATCATGTTCCCAATACTTAATCTTACCTATGGATAGGAGTTTGGTCTCATGAAGCTTAAGAGTATGAAAATTTTGATCAAACGAAAGAGAGGTTTCAAAGAGAACACTATTTTGGAGAGGTGGTAAAAGGATCTGAATGAACAATTCCTGAAGCTCAAATTATGCAAGAATATTTTTCATCTTAGCTAAATTATTCTTATACCTCAAAACGTAGTTATAAATTTGTTCATTTTATCCCAATTTAAGTTGTACTCATTGAGCGTAAGAGATATTAGAACTGATATTCATGGAGAAATGAGTAAGAAAAGCATCATCTAGATGTGTGAATGAAGTTACCGAGTGAACAGATAGGTCATAAAACCAACACATCGCATAATTATGGAGACTACAAGGAAATATTTTAGCTAAAATAATATGATCATAAGTGAAATCAAGACAAGCAACATGAAATTCTCTAAGATGTTCCTGTAGATCACCATGCCTATTAAAAATGGGAAGCTTAGGGGTGAAAAAGCTAGGAGGAATTAGATAAGTAGAGATTGTAGGTATGAATGGAGTATGCAATAATAAGCTATAATCTAAATAAGGTGGTGTGTGTGAAGAGGTTTATTGTAACTTAAAATTTTGAGCTTGAAGGTTGTGATAACGAGAAGTTAAGTCTTGATTACCAATGGATGAAACTTGTTGTATATGAGAAACTAAGGGCGATGTAAAATGATTGGTAGGGGTATTAATTGAAACAGGAATAGTAGAGATAGGTGGAAGAGTGGAAGCAACAGAGGTTGGTATAGTCTTGGAAGTGTTGAGTTCTATAAAATTTGTAGCTTCCTCACGAGCCACATGTAAAAGTAAGTGTAAATCTTGAGGGTTCTCGTAAATATGATCATTAATGGCCTTAAGATATTCTTTAGTAAAATTAGCATGAGAGTGATCCATGGAAAAAGGATAATAAACTCTATAATGATAAGGTATGAATGAAGATCCTATAAGCGTGAATGATCAAGTTGGGTTCACCATAATGATTAACTAAATATGTGGGATAATAGTATTTAATCTAATCCAGAACAACATGTAAATACAGTAAATAAATGTAGTAAATGACTATGGAAAAGGACCCAAACAACTAATCTAATGAAAGTAGAAAACCTAATATGCAAGAGAAGTATGGAAGTGACTTAGTTGATTTGATGAACTTGCAGGATTGTGTCGTAGAAGTGGCTAGACTAACAAGAATCGGAAATGACTTTGTAGAGGCCCCAAAAAGGAGAAACAAGAAGCAGAAATGACTCTGTAGAGGCCCCAAAAAGGATGGATCTAAGCTATCTAGCTTGACTGGAGCACCTGGAGAGGGACTAGGGAACTTGTGGGAACTCTGGTCTGCAGAATGGGCACTCTGGTCTATGCTAAAGTTCTGGAACTAAGTTTCACATGTTCTATAAGTGATCTAAAACCTTCCTTGTCTATTGCATCAGGTTTTCTTCACCACATAAAATGTCACTAATAAATCCGATATGAATATAAGACCTGCAAAAGACCAGAAGAAGTATCAAAACCCTAAAAAAAAAAGAATGCATATGAATAGGTAGGAAAAACCTAATATGCAACAATAATGGGCTTACTAACTTAGTGATGCACTATAATTTAGACCTAAATGTAGTTCTGGTGTGTGTGTGTGAATCATGTGCCCTAGGTTCTCTTGTGTCAGTCCCACTTTGTGAAGTAGTGAGTAATAACTAGATGTAAAAATATAGTAGAATGGGGGATGGAATAAAATAGATCCCCTCATATGCTTGTGTGATGCTGATTAACTAGCCTTATCCTTTGTGATGGAGATAAATGAATGAAAATGATCTCCAAATTCCTTTGATAGAAGCAACCCTAGGTGGATGATAATAGTGACTAGTGTATGGTCCCTCATTATAGTTTCCTAACTTTATATTTATATGGTTCTCTTGTTCTAATTTTGTAATTAACCCCAAAAAGGCTGACCACAAGAAAGATAAAGTGTTCAAATGGCTAGAAAGTGCCCAAAAAGTGGAGGGAAAGTGGGAAAAGGATCATGACATCCTAAATGGGACCAGGGTGCCTGTCGGCACCCCAGTATTATCCCAAGTGCCCCAGGTATGGCTAAAATGATAGGAAATGATTAAAAAAGACTGGGAAAGTATGTGCTGAAGGTTAGCAATGATCGACAAAAAGAAAAGTAAAATGACCAAAATATAGGGATTAATTAGTACTTTCTTCACTCAAAAACCATATGAATAGTAGTACAAGATCGGGACGAAATAATGTCTAAAGTGTGTTATGTTGTGACTACATTCGTCCCCACTTTATGTTGATGAGCGGAAATCTTGGTAACATAAAGTAGATAGAGATGCGTACTTGATGTCCATGAAGAATTTTAGAAAATGCACCGAAGGACTAGACAAAGTGTGGAATGATAAAACTATGATGTAGCGTGGAACTAAATATGTAAAAGCATAAAAAATGATGAGAGTGAACATAGGGAGGAAAAACATGTGTAGTTTTTGATGTGTACGATGTACCTGCATGGTTAGTATGGTTTGTGTTGCCACAAAATGTTGTTGTTGTTTACTCCACTTTTGTATTTATTGTTGTTGTTGACTACGTGTTTCTCATATGGTCGAACATATAAGGAGAAGATGATCAAGACGTCAAATATGCATGTATATATGTCAAAAATGCATGTATATGTAATGAAAAAACTGAAAATAAAGTATGAAAAGTGTAACAAAAACATGTGTACCTGATCCATGATGATAGAAAGGGTGTAGAAAGAGTATATCCTATAATATCGAGGTTTTTTGGGTGATACGATGCCATTGGCTGAAGAATTATATGGAGGAATTTCATTGTATCCTCCAACCTTTAACTACTTCCCTGAACATGTGTGAAGAGATCTCTATACGTCATAATGTTTTGGGTGATCCAATGCCACTGGCCGAAGAAGTATAGGTAGGAATTCTGTTGTATCCTCCAAATTTTAACTGTTTCCCAGAATGCTAAGGACTGTGATTTCCTCTAAAAAAAATTACGTACGAGGTTCGTAGACTAGTTTGAACCCACTCATTATATGTAACCCACAATGCTAAGGGTAGAAATTACATTGAACTAAACTGGTGTAAATTTTTTATGTAGTATGTAAAACCCCAAATGATTCCCCTCTCTTTGGGGGCGCATGCGACATCGCTAATAGGAGAATATGGCCCCAAAAGCATACCAACCGCATGAACTCTGAAATTCTACCCTATAGGGGGAAGGGAATGTGCTTGAAAGAAACCAAGGTACACCCAAACAAGAAGGCTAGCCAATGATAAGAGTTAGTACAAACAAGCATGCATGTAGAAAGCAATGTGTAATCTATGCAAACAATGTATAAGTTGTCAAGAAATTTAGTAATGTAAACACGCAAGAAGAAAAATAAGCCACACAAAGTGGGCTAAAAACATGGGACATCACTCACAATGTCACAAGAAATGCAAGGCCATCATGGCCACAAGCAACAAACAAGTGTGCACACCAAACATACGGCAATGCCCACAAACAAGAGAAAACAATATACAAACAATATAACAAACAAGGATGGAAGTAAATATCCCTTCATAACTAATGTTGCACATGAATCACCCGTTATCATGTTAGAAATATAACCAGTATGTCAAAAGTGTGTATATATAAGTAATGTAAAGTGTTAAATACAAAATGAAACAATAAAACCTATGAGAGACGAATTTGGATGCCCCCAACAACCATTGTAGGAAGGGTAGAAGGAGATAATCCATAATGACTATAAGAGACATGTATCTACGATCACAGCTATAAAAATACTTAAACACGTATTTTTGGATGATATAGATAAATGACATACAAGTAATCTAACTAGCATGTGTAATAAATCAATCATAAACAAGAAAATGTAAGCAAGATTAAAAACAACCATAATATACAGTATGTTTTAAATGGATGGAATGGAATGGAATGCAATATGGATGGTAGGAGCTGAGTGCCGCCTGAGTGAATGGAAATGTATGAAATGATGTTCATTTGGTTTTCCCCCTCTACAATCAAGAATGAACCATAAATGAGAATATGTCATTGGGAAATGGTTGGATAGTGTGTGTTGTGCCTAGCTCATTGTGATTATTATGTATGCATAGTGATGATCATATGAAACATATAGAAGAGATGTGTCTGAACCTTATAGCCTAAGCATATATCATGACAAAATGAATGTATGATTGATGATTTACCCCTAAATTGTGTATCACTACAAGATGATAGATGAAGTGACGATGTTGTTGGAACATGATGATTAAGTGGTCTAGCCAACCCTTAATTTATATGGGTCCATCACTAATATATAGGTTAATATTTGATAATATGAAATATTTATATTTCTATTATTAAATATGCTAACCTAGGAATATACTTTAGGTTAAATATTTAATATCATGAAATGATTATATTTCTAATTCTAAATATTATAAACCTAGGTGTATGTGTCAACCATTTTAGGTTGAAAAGGTGGGTTGGGAGACATACCTAATTACCTTATATAAAAAGAACTTTAGGTTCCCATTTGATATATTCGAGAAATATATCAAAGGTGTGTAAATCAAATGATTTGGTTTTACCCTTGGTAAATACAGTTTTAAAGTAGGAGGTGATCTTACTGGATGTAAAATAAGTTCTCTGAAATAAAAGGTTATTTTGAAAGTGGTTTTTAACCTATTGGGGTTTTCCACTAGAAATACTGGGTCACATGTGTTATTTATTTCATGTAACTATTTCTTTATTTACTTATGTTATGATGTAATGTTTATTTTAATATTTATTTTAATATTATATAATATGTAAGTTGATTAAATCTATATTTATTAGAATCCTCAAATTCTAACATGGTAACAGAGCGAGGTAAATTAAATAAATTAAGATCAAATGTTTTGTATTTTATTTATTTAATTTTTGCGGGTTTTTTCAACCAACTCAGAAGGTATTCAAATTGATCAGGCCCCCTTCTTTCCATTTTTTTGTCCAAACTAAAATTGTGTGTGTTTTGTGAAGAATTGGTATTTTCATGAAAATTGTGGTGGATCCCCCGTCTTCGAAACCCTTGGTGAAAGTGGCTCTAGAATAAGTTCTCTTTACCTGGACATGAATATCATATGTAAAGGTTAAAATGTTTAAGAATTTTTTTTATTAATTATTGTATAGTTTGTAATATATGTGCGGCCGGGTAAACATGTAAAAGTTCAAATCACAAGGTCTCCCATTTGGAGACAATATTCCTCAAGAATAGGAAAATTAAAATTTTCCTATTTTCTTGGGGTTAAAGACCCATATAATGGGGTAAAATAATGCACTGGCTCTAATATCCTGGTTTGAATTTTTTCTTAGATATTTTTATTAAGGAGTCATCTATAGTTATGAGGCTTCCTTTAAATAGGGTGCTTGCTATTTCTTTAATAAATTCATGTAAATATTATAGTCTTAAAACTATAGTAATATTTTATAATTTATAATATAAATAAATAAATGTGTGTGTGTGTGTGTGTTAAAAAATAACTATAATTTTATTGTTTTTAAAACTAAGTATTCAAACTTAAACCTAACATGTGTCCCTAACTGTTTTATAGTATCCATGTAAGGGGATGGTCCCATTCATTTATATCTTATAGTTTATAAAAACTATATAAATAAACCTATTTGAAGGTTTTCTTTTATATAAGAGTGGGAGTGGAGAATAAAATGAGATAATATCTCAGGTATAAATGTGGAATTCTCAGGTATAAGTGGAGAATTAAAAAAAATCTAGTTTATTGATGGCCCATGTGAAGTGTGGTAAATATTTATTAAATATTAGTAGTTATAGCCACATAAAAGCTTTAAAGTTTTTAGCTTGCAGGAATTATATAAAATGTTTTGCAATCTTTCCATAGTTTTAAATGTGTGCAGGGTAAAATCAAGAGTAAATGAAGGGAGGAGACAAGGTTCATGAAAATAGGGATTTCAATTTATTTCAATGGTTGGGTGAAATTACTTGTCCCCTCTATAAAATATGCAAGTTAATCTATACTCTCATAAATCTACTTGCACCTAGTAAAATTCTTTTAACCTAGTTTATGTCCTTTAAACCCCTTTAATAAGGGTTATGTGTTTTTTATAATTTTTATAATATATATATACTATAGTTTATAATTTGTATGAACTATATGTTGTTTTTTATTTACATTTTATAAACTATATACCTTTTTAAACAAATTGCATATATTTTAACATTATAAATTATAATAGCTTATTATGATGTATTAAAATATAACCTCCCTAATATTTTACAGAAGAAGAAATTCTGGAAATACAAAGCAATTTTTGGCTTCATTAAATTTGACAGTCAAATGACCGTCACAGTAGACTAAACATAAGACAGTATGATGGTCATTTAGATGTCAAATTTAATCTCATAGGTTCCAAGAAACTTTCACTGTGTTAAAATTGACGGTCAAATGACTGTCACAATAGACCAAAAAATGATCCATTATGACGGTCATTTAGACGTCAAATTTAAGTTCATCGGATCTTTGTCTACATTATTTTTTCATAAATTTAAAGTTGTTATGCATTCTTAGGGGTCTCTTCTTCACTTCTATATGGTCATAAATATTTTTTATTTAAATATGGGGTATAATGCATAGCCTTTATATTGCAGGTTATTATTTTTATCATGGGAGCTTAATTGGTATGCATTGTAATGAGAGAATTAGTTATGATCAAATAGTTTCTTTAGATCTATATAATTTAGATCTGACTCTATTAAAAGTTTTTTTTTCGATATGTATCTAACTCTGTGGTACATTGTATATTATAATGGGGTGTGTGCTACAGGTTCAAGAAAACAATAACATCCAACTATTTCTATCTTGACAAAACTCATATTTTGAATGGAACTAACAACAACATTTGGGTAAAAATAGAATTTATGGAGAGGAAACTCTGGACAATTGTTTTTGGATCTGAGGTTTCTCATACCGGTCTTCAAGAAACTATAGATAACATGAATGTATTCGTGCAATAGATGCAGGAGGCTCTTTCCATGATTCTATACTATGTGAACGATGAGTACCTTCTACACATTGGTAATATCGAACATCCGAAAGAGGTATGGACACAACTAAAATCCATGCATAAAGGATACTTGGTATATCAAGGATAGTAATGAGAGTATAATGGTTGAATGAATTCAAAGAAAATACTTGTATAGTTTTGATGATTTCTTTTATACATCTTGTTTAATATCTCAAAGTTTGAATAATTTAAACTATGGCATGAAAGGTTAGGACATGTTTACATGTGTTGTATTATTCTCTTGAAGTTACTTCATTAATGTTTCTAAATGATGGTTCTGATTTTAATTTTGTAAGTGGTCATGATGATGTTTTGATGCTATAGATGTTTATGAAACTCCTATATTCCTAGCTAAGAAATTAAACTGGGCTCAATATATGTTAGAAATTTCAAATCCTATTAATCTTAGGAAAATGACCAGAAGCCATAATATGTACCATACATTAATTACCTTGTATGAACCTAAGTTGTGAAGTGTTATAGGGTCTAAATGGTTATACAAAGTAAAATATAATGTTGATGGTAGTATTGATAAACATAAAGATAGACTTGTTGTTATACGTTTCACTTAAAAAATAGGTATTAATTATGTTGAGACATTTTCTCTTATATCTAAGATGCGTTATTTTAGGGCCTTATCTGCAATTGCCACTCAATTTGGGTGGGAAATTCACCAAATGGATAAGAAAAATACTTTTTTGAATTGCGATTTAAAATAAGAACTTTACATGTTTCAACCTAAACGATTTAAAGAAAATAGTAAAGAAAAGTATGTTTATAAGTTGATAAATATTTGTACGGTTTAAAATAAGCTCTTAGAGCTTGGTATGCAAAAATTGTTTCATTCTTTAAACTGTTAGGTTTTGTTAATTGTTCTTGAAACAATGTTATATTCATCAAGCAATAAGGCTCACATATTATCATTATATGTATATATTTTGATGATTTACTTATGACTGGTGACAATTTTGATTTAATTCATATGATTAAAGATAAATTGAAGTAGTACTTTGAAATGAATGAGTTAGGTCTCTCACATCATGTTCTTTGTATGACTATATTTCATTCTATTGTTATTTTTTAAAACACAATATGTAACCATTGTATTGAAAAAGTTTCTTATGATTGATTGTAAACCATTTTCTACTCCAATGGAAGTTGGAATAATACTACCAGAAAGAGGTTACAGAAACCCCAATGATGATTCGTATCTCTTCACAAGGTGTTTAGAATCCAGAAAGCTCGCCAAGTATACATTTACATCCTAGAATTCCTTATCCAACCTTTACATGCTTCATTCTAAATCATTATCCCCATTTTCCTTTCATTTCTGTCATTAGTTTTAGGACCACCACCCTTCAAGAAAGCGGCAACGGTCCTGAAACCACTGCCTTACGTAGGGCAGATGGTCATGTGCTATGTTTTCCAAAACTTTCTCGATGCTTTTATCAACGTAAAAAAATCAAGTGGCGCTCACATTTCTCAACCACTCTTGCTTGCATTTATGTTTTAGTCACCCAGTAAATAGTAATTTCTCTTTGTTTATAATAGAAGAGTTCAATTCAAACTTACCCTCGGGTAAATCCAAATGCTATAAATACCAAGTCTTGTTTACAAGCAAATGGCCCCTCACCTTCTATGAATTATTCTTCAATGTGTTTTAAAAGTTCTTCAATAAGTTTCAATAGATTTATATTTCTCATGAAGCTTCTCAGCCTCTCAGTTCAAGGCTCTTTTCTCATTTCTTATTTAGAGATTGCTTGGTCTTCATATTTTCACTTTGCTCCATTGTTATCCTCAGCACAGTCAGCTTAACATAAGATAGTTTCAGTTCTAGCTTAGATTTCATTTGATAATCTTAGAGTTGTAGGTTGTCATTTCATCACAGGAAGTATAAGATCTTATAGTTTTCGGTATGCTTGTATTATATCCCTGTAACAATATCCTGCTAGGAATTGACATAGTCAAGCTCTATTCTCTTGCACTATCCCTCTCTTACTCACATTCTGTTTGGCTTACGTCCAAGCTGCCACTGTTTGAGCATCTTCTCCTACTGCCACTATCACATTCCCACTTTTCTGGATTCATGATAACATGAAGGAACAGAAGAGATCACGCTGAGGGGACAAGTCACAACACAACTAGATTTTTCGTTCTTCTGTAAACTCCAGGTTTGAATTGTCGAAGTTGTAGTTACAATATATCAAATAGGATAACAAATCATTTTATTTCAGTTAAGATTGCTTTCAGTATTACTAGGGAAGCTATGGGGAATGATAGCTTCTAAGAAGCTGTGATTTATTCCTCACTTCTAAGGTAATATTGAAGGTCTTTCAGTTAAATTAATTAAGTTATTTAATATTTAGGATAAATTCACAAGTGCACAGGCAAAATAGGTACATCAGGCTAACTTGCTTGTTTTAATTCTATTACTAGATTAATTTTTCATTATCTGAATATATTAGAATTAGCTGCTCTTTTAATTTTGTTCAAATTCACATCCTTGAAAATACAAAAAAAAAGAATATAAGCATAGTGTAGATTTATTTTCATAATTAGTTTACTTATTTAAGTTAAAGTCTGATTATCTCTTGCATGACAATTATGGGACCCAGAGAGCCCAGGGATTACGTATTCAAACCTAGTAGTACCTCAGCCAAATATCTTCATAACATTAATGGATATAGATCAAGGTCTTAGAATTCACATCTTTCAAATGACAATAAACCCACAAGCAGTTAGTGAATAATTGAGAGAATTGAATATTGAAGACGACAAATCATGCGCATTTTGGTCAAGTCAACCCAAGTACAGATTACCTTGATAGGATATACACATGACCATACAAGAACCCGAAAGAGAGCAAATATTTGGTTGTGATCCATTAGTTTCGCAGCCAAATGCACATGAGACCCTCTCAGTGACATAGACGCAATTTTACGTATAAAAGTTGTCAGAACACCCGTAAGGTATTCTGAGAAGATTGCACAACTCCTAGTATTAAACATAGAAGCTGAAAAATATTATGACTATTAGATAATCAGAAGAAGAGATTGACTCTTCACATGACCATAATAGGTCCACAACAACCACAAACTCATGGTTGTGATCCCCAGGTCCCATAACCCAATGGGCCTGCTAATCATTTAAACATTGACACCAGTTTACGTACGCTGGTATTTAGATCCTCGCCACTCCCGCCGGATATCATAACACAATTTTCCGCATTAAAAACAAAATCCAATCAAGCTAGTATTTTCTGGGTTAGACCAGAAAACCGCCCATAGTTTCCTATGAATCCACTACCATTTTCATGACCTTGTCGTGGAAATATATAGGAAGCACCCTACAAGTCACTTTCCACACATCCAAAAACCAATAGATAAGATCTCGGCATAGGTATCGACATTGATTGGAGCCTCCAAGAAGCTATTATATTTGAACGATCCATTATAACGATTCAGGTTATGAGAGCTTTCTTTGCCTTAGACTCGTACAGATCCCATTTTTGCATGTTGAGGATATAAGATTTCCCAACTAGTTTTTCCATACCCACATATATTTCATTTCCACTGGCTGTCTTGGCACGACCTCGGGAGGTCAGGTATGAAGAATGGCTACTTATAGATTCTCATGCTCGCATGTCACTTTTCTATCGTACAAAATTGGTGAACTCGACGTGAAACACAATAACTGCTCCCTTTTCATTTTCATTTCTTTCATCCATCTTCGCTCCTTCCCATTATTCTGTGGGTATTTATATACCCCCCGAATATGTCGGGATATGATGCATATGGTCAGACCTCTCTCAGGTCTCGAAGCATATTATGGTCAAACAAATAGACAACCATCACCCTCACTTTCTGCATGGGATGACAACTATTCAAGCAACTACTTGTCATCACAAACTCCTCCTCAAAGAACTATCTCTAGTTCTTCATTCCAAAATTGAGGAGTTGGATCATCTCACACAAACACAACAACTAGAGCCCTTAGGCTCTAACAATATGATGTTTACTGGAGAATCCATTTCATCTCTCAGGTTTTATTCAGACCACAAATCAGTAGGCAACTCAGATCCACTCCAATTTTTGGATGAGGAGTACTTAGTGTGCTACGCTAGAAGCGAACAATGCTTCCAAAACATGTACCCACCTATAGGAAGTTTGCAAACACAACCTGATACCCTGCTCCAAGAAAACACCCCCATTCCTCCACCTATGGAAAATACTCTCGGTGAAGCTTGGCAGGGTAATGATCAATTCATAGTAGGGTACCATACCCCTTTACAACCTCAAGGTATACAACAACTTCCATTAAGGAAAAACATTGTGTCTTCACCAATTGAGGTCATCTCAGCCTTATTTGAGAAGGTTAGAGGACTAGAACTTGCTCAAGCAAATCAAAATTCACATTTTAGGCAAGAAGGAACTTCCAACCCTTCGCATCATCCCAGCCAAATTGACCTCCTCAAAGGAACATGTACATTAGGCATGCCTCCTCAACATTTGTATAGCTACCCACAACAAACACCAGCTAGAAACGCATTTTCAAACATGCTGCTCCAGTTGAAAGTATGATACCTCCCGGTTTAGCACCAAACAACCCATATCAGAATAATGCTCCTCCCTACTTAAAACATTTATTCAAAATCACCATAGGGAGACATGTTCTCCTCTCCCAGGATGTTTGCTCAACCACAGGGGTTTCCTTATGTCCCTATAAATACATATGCGATATGCCATATCAACAACCCATTCCACCTCCACCCCCCAGCAGACACCATCGATGGTCGAAACCTATGCGGTAGGGACTTACTCAGAATATTTGAAAGAACCTCTAGATTTCACCATACGAAACATCATGCTTCCAATACCTCTTCCCGATTTTCCTAAATACAAAGGGGAGGGAGATCCAAATGCACATATCAAGGCCTATGCCATGGCCATTCAAGAATTTCTCCCTTGGGATGTGGTTGTTGCTAAGATATTCCCTAAAACCTTTAGAGGGTATTGCCCTTGATTGGTATTATAGAATACCTGAGGCCTCAATACACTCATTCAAACAACTTGTGTCAAAATTTATCAAAGCTTTTGATATGAAAAAATTGTTAAGAACAGGGATCAAGGAATTCTTACATATTAAACAAGAACACAATGAATCTGCTTCCCATTTTATTCAAAGATGGCGTACAGTCCTCTACTCATCAGCAAGTGCTCCAAACATGGATCAGATGGAACTATGTGACTTATTCCTTCATTCTCTCAATAGAGAGATAAAGGAAGAAGTCCAAAAGTTCCCACTAAGGACTTATGATGAAGTACTCGAAGAGTGCCCTCTGAATCGATCAAGTGGCAATAGATAGTGGTCGTAAGACATATGGAACAAATGGGAAATTAATCACTCCCAATCAAAACACTATGACTTATCCTAATGTCAAGAATACCAATCAAGGACCCAAGATCCTTAACAAAAACCATGGGGTTACAACAGATAGGGTCATAGACTAGGTTAAAAGGGAAAACATCGTGAACATTTCACCACCCATTAACAATCAGGGAAATAATAACTTCGCTCCAACAATCAACGCGGTGGATTTTAATTGTCCATCATGAAAATAAAAACAACAACAACAGAAAATCTAGACACAAGGTCCAATCCGAAACCCAACTGGATATCAGAATCAAAACCAAAGGCAACAACCTCAAAATTTTAACTCTAACAACCAACAACCTAATCAGAGTTTTGGACCACAACAAGTTTCAAACCAACAACCTCGAAACTATAATCCCAACTTGTATTGTGGTTTCCACAAAATTCAAGGCCATGATACTAGGACTTACCGCAACTATAATAAATTCATGCAACATTTTCCAGAAGACCAAAGACAACTCTTTATAGATATGTTTTTAGCAAATTCTGCATTACCCACGCCAAACACTTATACGGGAGCAGTTTCCCCTCAAAATGCACCCCTCAAGATTTTTAATGATCCTCTCCCAAATCACTCTAACAATAACATGTTAGATCCAAATGGGATGAATAAGGGTGTTATGACAGGAAATAATGATCATGAAGCCTCAACTTCATTAAATCCACCGGTTGCACCCCAATTAGGAACTCGACCACAAACCAAGATAGTTGGTCTGGTAGAGTTAGATATCAAGCTACATGTAGAAACCATAACAAGAACATGAGATTATTCTTCTCAACTAGTTCCAACCTACCCATTAGAACCAGACAACATTCAACAAACACTGGTAAAACCCATAGGCACTTACGATCTAATTAATGACCTAACAAAAACCTTCTCTCACATTTCCTTCTTGGATTTGTTAAAGAACTCTCCCACCCACAGGGATTCTCTCTTAGAAGAATTAGGTCTTGGTCATCTAATTAACATCACTCCTCCTCCTGAAACACAAGTAAACCATGTAGACTTTGATGTCTATCCTCCAGGGCAGCCAGATAGGGATACTGAGTTTATATTTGATATAAGAAAAATGCCAACAGATGCTGAGATTACATGTAGAGGTGACCCAACCTTGCATTTACAAGTATGGGTTTATAATAATTATGTTAATGTGAAATGATTGATGATGGGGTAGTAGTTAACATAGTCCCCTTCACTTTTCTTCAAAAGCTAGGATATGGAGAAACAAATTGTTCCACAACGCAAAATACGCTAAGAGGTTATGATAGCCTCAAGGCCACTTCAATTGGGACTATAGTGTTACTAGTCACCTTAGGACCCAAGACAGTCCTCACCAAAATTTTATATTATAGATAAGGAAACCAACTATAATATGATTCTCGGTCGACCATGGATACATCGTATGAAGGCAATCCCTTCCACATTATTCCAGGAAATAAGATTTTTACACCTGGGAAAATATTTGTGGCACAAGGTGACCCAAAACCATTTGATATACACCTAGTAGATTTGAAGAAAATACCAGGCATTCACTCTGAGTTTGAACTCCCAACGAATCAACTTAACAAACCAATCAATTCAAAACTAGAAGTAAAGTTGATACCTACAACAAAATTAGAAATCACGAATCTAGTCAAAGGCATTCCAGCACTCAAAAATGAGACTAACATCATAGAGACGGTGTCATTAGGAACTACCACAAAAATTGTAGAGTTACTAGAGAAATATCTACCTATTCTCCTACCATTTGATTCCATGGGTATGGGATACACCCTAGGAATTGGCTCCCTTCCAGCAGATGAAGTTTGTATGGTAGAAGTAACCGAGGCAAAAAAAGTAGACATGAAGAATGTCCCAACATCCATTTTTCTGAGAAAATATTGGACTCTCCACTTCGATGGAGCTAGATGTCATTTTAGAGCTGGGGCAGGTGTGATCTTTACTTCTCCTAAGGGAAAGATCCTACCTTTTTCCTTTAAATTAAACTTCGAATGTACGAACAATGGGGCTGAATACGAAGCCCTTCTCCTTGGCCTTATCATAGCTAAAAGGATGGGTGTTGATAACATTAGAGTGCTAGGAGACTCACAGTTAGTTGCAAACCAAGTATCTGAGGTATATGAAACTAGAGCTGAACACTTACAACTCTATAAAATGACGGTGTTAGATCTAACCAAGGGATTCGACTTCATATCAATCAAAGCAATCCCACGAGAACAAAACCTTCTCGTTGATTCAATAGAAACCTCAGCTTCTGTTTCACTCCAAGCAGTGAGTTGGAAAATACAAGTTTCATGGTATCACTTCGTACTAAACCATTGGTACGAAAAATACCAACAACCCTGATCTTGACACATATAGAAGCTGAGAATGATTTTTCTATCCTAGATCACTTTGACAGTGATAGGGTCACTCTTGGATATCTAAATGCCTATGTGGAATTACATCTTGCTCATCACATAATAGATTTTTCCCTAATCCCACATTCCTCTTCCTATTTTTGAAATCCCATGATAGAATCTCCCCCGTAAAAGAATCTCGATATCTATGAGGTAGAGAATGGAGAAGGTTTGGAACTACCTCTAGCCCCACCTGAATTTGAAGAAGGCAACGCTTCCTTAATCGAAGGAATGATTGACATAAATATTGGAATGGAGGAAGAACCTAAGATCTTGAAGTTGGGATCCTCGTTAACTCCAAAGGAGGTAGAAATACACACCTAGATCCTCAAGGAACATCAAAAGGCTTTCACATTTAATTACAAAGAAATGACGGGAATTACACCACATATCACAGTACACAATCTTGTCACCAAACTAGATGCAAAGCCAATTAAGAAAAAGTCGAGACCAATGAAACCAAAAGTGGCTCTCATGGTGAAAGAAGAAGTAATGAAGCTTCTCCAAGTGGGATTCATCAAACTAGTCAACTATTCACAATGGGTATCTAATATCGTCCCTGTTCTAAAAAAGAATGGGAAGATACGCATTTGCATAGACTTCTAGGACATTAATAAAGCTTTCCCCAAAGATGACTTCCCATTACCATCCATCGACGTCATTATTGGCGCAATAGCTGTATTTGATCTTTTGTCTCTCATGGATGGGTTCTCGGGATATAATCAAATCAAAAATATCTGAACAGGATCAAGCCAAGACTACATTTATAACTCCTTGAGGGAACTTATTGTTACATTGTCATGTCATTCGGTCTTAAAAATGATGGTGCTACATACCAATGGGCAATGACATACATATTCCATGACCTTATTCATAAGATTGTGGAATCCTACGTAGATGACTTGTTGGCCAAGGCCAAGAAGCGTTGTGATCACCCAGAAGTACTCTGTATCATTCTCTCACGATTGATCGAATATGGCGTCACATTGAATCCAGAGAAATGTGTATTTGGCATGACAAGAGGCAAGCTTCTGGGCTACATTATATCATCATGAGGGATTGATGTCGATCCAGCCAAAATCTGGGTTGTTCTTGAAATGATTCCACCATCAGACGAGTCTGGTATCAGATCATTTCTTGGGAAACTTGGTGCAATTTGAAGGTTCATCCCAGACTTAAGTTTTATTATTCATCCAATCAAAAATTTATTAAAGAAGGATTATAGCATTGATTAGATGGAAGAATGTAACGAGGCCTTTCGAAGCAGTTAAATGCTTCTTGTTGTCTCCTCCCATGCTAATGCCTCCTAGACTAGATCATCCTTTGATCCTGTATTCACAAGCTACTAATGTCTCGCTATCCTGCATGTTGGCTCAGGAAGATAATGATAAATGGAAATGTGTAGTTTATTTCATTAGCTAGACGTTGCTCAATTATGAAACACGTTACACATAGGCAGAAAGAGAATGCCTTGCCATAGTCTTTGCAACAAAACATTTAAGACATTACATGTTGAATCAAGAAACAAGGGTCATTATAAAGATAGATCACTTACAGACATTCCTCACACAAGGGTCTTTATCTAAAAAGGCTGGACATTTCATAACCTTAATGGGTGAGTTTGAACTAACATTTGTAAACCAAAAGTCCATTAAGGGACAAATCATTGCAGACTGGTTAGCCGAAAATCCATTAGATGGAGGTGATCTAGTAGATCTAGACTTTCCCGATGAGTGCATATATTTTGTCAAAACCAAGCCCCCCATCTCTATATGTCCTTGGTACACTGACATCATCAATTTCATCATGGACCACACATGTACCCAGAAGGGGCCACATCACAACAAAGAAGGTGGTTACGCATTATTGCTGCTAAATAATTTATTTTAGAACAGTGCTCTATCGTAAAGCCTTCGACGGAATGCTTTTAAGATGTGTTGACATAGAAGAATCTGAAAATATTCTTTACAAATCCCACAGTGGAATATGTGGAGGCCACTTCAGTGGCCACACCACTCTGCAAAATACATCGGATGGGCTATTTTTGGCCCACTCTGGAACATGACGTAGTAGAGTTTGTGTGTAAGTGTCATAAATGTCAAGAGTTCTCCCATGAGATTCACATGCTAGCACAGGCTCTACAACCAATCACAACCCCATGGCCCTTTTCCATGTGGGGCCTAGATTTGATAGGGAAATTCTCTCCCTCGTCAACAGATGGCCACAACTTTATAATCACAGCCACAGAATATTTTACTAAATGGGTAGAGGCCATGCCTCTCACCACCATACCAGGTTCTGTAATCGCTAAGTTCATCCTGAATCAAATCATTTGTAGGTACGGTGTCCCGTAAGTCATTATCTCAAAGAATGGCACATCCTTCAAAAATGATGAGGTCTATGAGTTATGCAGAAAATTCAAGATAAACCATCACACGACCTCTCTTTATTACCCCCAAGCCAATGGATAAGGCTGAGGCAACAAACAAAACGTTAAAATCCATTCTCCTCAAAATAGTTAAGGAGAACAAACGGGATTGGCATTTAAAATTATACCTGGCCTTGTGGGCCCATCGAACCTCAATAAGAACACCAACAAGGGGCAACCCTTTCTCATTAGTATTTGGGGTAGAAGTAGTTCTCCCACTTGAGGTCGAAATACCCAGTCTTCACATCTCATTACAAGGGATTTTGGGAGAAGAAGCCTATAGAGAGGCACGCCTCTATCAACTAGAAAGCCTTGATGAGGCTAGGCTAAATGCCAAACAATGACGCACAGAGCCTATGCTGATCTAGATGTGTCCGGAAATATAAAAAAAAGGTCTACGAATGAGAAATATACGAGGGAGATCTAGTTCTAAGACTAGACAGCTGGATTGATAAGAAAACTGGCGAAGGAAGGAAATTCTAGCCCAAGTGGTTGGGCCCATACCGAGTCATGAAAGACTATGGAAATGGTGCGTATCTCTTGTGTACACTAGAAGGTGAGGAATTCAATGAAACTATCAATTCCTTGCATCTTAAATGGTTTTATGCATAATTCATCAACACCACCATTTGTATATTATATCTACGTACATTGCATTAGTCACTCAGTTGTTTCATTTTGTTCACTCATTTCATAAATTTTGTGGTCAAGGAACTTATTCTTAAGCAAGTTATTACAAGCTTCTGAAAATATTGGCAAAAGCATTCAAATCATATCTCTTCAATTTTCATAATATCATCAAAATGGTTTCAAAATCATCTCATCAATCCTAAAGATAAAATCTTGACAAAAACCATACCAAGGCCTGTATACTTGGTCACACTCATTTCTTCTACTAGGTTAAGTTGTTCTTACCTACAGTCTATTCTAGAAGCTTCTTGGTGTCACATCTATCCCTCTTACATCTCTTTGAAACAAGGATACTCCAAAATCACAAATCAAAAATGTCAAAACCAAATAGAATCAAAAATACTAAACAAAATAGAATATTTTATTTTACACACTTATTTTGCCCCACCAACCTTCAATGATAAGCCCGCATCTCTTACTAGTGGTGCAAGGTTGAGAAAGGAAAGAAGTGCCCTTACTTGCCTATGTCCTGCCTTCGGTGTCACAAGCCCATACTTCTTACTAGTAGCATGGGGCAAGGTGTAGGGGGTCCATTCACGCAAATTAATGAATCTTATTATTTTAAAAATGCAAAGCAAAGTGTATTAAGTGAAATTAAGTATCCAAATTCCAAAGAGATCAAATCCTCAAAACCATATTTTGTCAACCAAATTGCCATCCATGGATCTAAGTCTAGATAAATTGGAAAGTAAGTTGCATTCTGAACTATGTAGTAGTTTCGAGTAAGAGTAAGTACACAGGTCTAAATTTGATTTCTGTCAATACCTTGTCTTTCTCTCATCATTTCCATTCAGTCAAACTCATACAATTTGTGCCCTTCCCAACTCTTGGTGTTGAGCCCTCGCATCTTACTAGTTGCGTGGAGTTAGGAATGGGGCAAGTTCATCTCATTATCACTACATATTCATCACATTTTTCCAAAACAAAAAGAAGCAACAAACATTTCCCAAAGAAGCCAAAAGTTCAGTACTACAATATGTTTGCATCATCACATATCAACATTACAAAAACAAATAAAAGAGAAACATTCTATTCAACACTTGTTATCACTTGTCATCCATTGCATACATTCTGAAAAGCATATAAAAACAAAGATTCTAAAAACATCTAGTGTACACATGGGAAACAAACCACAAAAACTCTAGATACAAAGAAGATCTAGATCCAAAAATATATATATATATATATATATATATATATATAAGAAAGAATCGTCTTTTACATACAATGCCATCATGCACTAGGCATGGTCAAAACACTCAATGAGCCCAAAAAATACAAAAACAACTCATATAAACATCTAGCAAAATCACTACAAAAAGACCAAATGGCCTCTCAATCCCTGTGGGATCCCTCAGAGGGTGCACGATCATCATCTAGGACTCCTACTATGATGACACTCTGAATGAACTAAGTGCTCATGATCATGGCCATTGGCTGTGGTCTCACTATGAGAATGACTCTACCTCATCAGATGCTCAGCAGTCCTATATCCAGCTACCTCAGCATGAAGGGAGGTCACTAACTTTGTCACCTTCCAGACAGGGGAAAACACATCAGTATGTCTGCCAACTACTGAAGGCTCTCCAACATCCTCAGTAAGCTTAGCCTGAGTACTCTCTGAGGGGAGAAATAGGGTGTCTGCACACACTCGGTGAATCAAGTCTCGCCATCCCTCAGTAGTCACTATAAATAAAAAGAGAAATAACAAGTTAGAAAATCACCAAAAACAAAGTCAAAAACAAGTGAAGCAACAAAAAGGAAATATTAACTAAAACATTTCTAGCTAACAAGGTCAAGAAAAGAGTAGTAACTCACTTAGATCTCCAAGCATCTAGGTAGGGTCTCTAGGATCTGCGCCTACTACTGACATTGCTGCCGACTGCGGAACCTCCCCCAAATCAGGAAAGAAATGACATCCTGCCACGGACTCATCATCTCCCCCAATGTCCTGAGAAGGCAACTCCTCTGAAATCAAGGTCACCTTCTCTGCACTCACCTCCTCCCTCTCGACCCTCAAGATGTCCTGAGTATCATGCCACTCAGAATCACTGTCATCCTCCTCAGTCATCCCACCGGTCTCGCCTCCCATCATCTCCTCCTCTATCTCCCCTCCTGTGAACTCCTCGGAGTCTAAGTCCACATCAACAGGCTCATCCTACCCCCACTGAAAGTAGGAGCAGGCTCTGATCTGAAGTAAAGGTGCTCGAGGAGCACTGACTACCCCTCGGGCCCAAACCACCTGCCTAACCGCAATAGGAACTCCAAGAGTAACCGTGGTCCAACCCCGATCTCCTCTAGGGCCTCCCCAAGACTCACGAATAGTCCTATATACTGGCCCCACTGGAGGAAGCATATCAATGCATAAGGGAGGCCAAACTGCTGAGGGACTCGATCAAATGGGTGGACCTCCACCCTCTCTATCTTATCTACCAACTGACCTGTGGTAGAGCAGGTAATCAATGTAAGTGTCTCCTCTCCCCATACTCCCGCCATGGCCTCATAAGGAGTGGCCTCCATATCTGCAGTAGTCAATGAAGCCACTAGCTGATGTGGCACCCTGAGTACTGTCATCCCCATCCACCTCGCTACTCTAATAGCCCCTGGATCCTCTACTAGTACACCCCTTCCATAGGGGACGATGCGCTCATACACCCAACTCATAACTAGAGTGGGATGACTCAAGGACTGCCCCTGTAACCTAACCACCATGTATAAGTCATGGTATGTGGTCCCAAGAATGTCTGCTCCCCAAGCATAAGTATGGCCATGGGCCTCAATCTGTGCAATAATAGGAGCCCAACAGTATAAGAGAGTATCTCCTCCCTTATCCCCAATCAACCGTGAGGCCAAGATACCCATAATAGCCTTACGGATGATAGGGATAGAAGAAGCAACAATGGATCGAACCTTCACCCCCTTCTTCGAGCCAAAGGAGACAACAACATCTCCCATATAGGTGGCCCACTGAACCATCTGAGACCTGGATCCTGTTGTCTTAAGAGACAACCACCTCCTAAGAATCGGAACCCCCAGTATGTGATAGACGTCCTCCAGGGTGATAGTCCACTCACCCCTAACACCTGGAAACTGGAAAGTATTTTGGTCCACATCCCAGTATGAGAACAAGTCACACAATATGTGACTAGCAGGAGCAACATGAGGAACCTGTGAAATCCTCAAAATACCGGCCCTCTGTAAAGTGTCTCTCTCTACCTGGGTCAACGTGTCCAACACTACTAGGAGCCAATCACACTCCCTCTCTCTGCTCCATCTAATATACTCCTCCTTCTACATCCACCCAAAACATAGAAAAAGAGAAAGTTAGCAACATAGTCCAATAGATAAGCTCATCAAAAACATGGAAAAATGTCAAAAATGTAAAAATATTTAATTAAGGCATCTGTTTTCACTTTCTGTCTAGAACTGCCGCCCTGTGCAGAGTGGCGGTTCTGTGACTGCGGATGCTACAACCATACCATCACAGGGCGGCGGTCCCATGACCGCTGCTCTGTGCAGGGCGGCGGTCCTGTGCCGATTCGGCGTACGCCCATGAAGTCCTAAAAATGCCTAAAAATGGTAAAATACACCATTTTGACTGAAATAAAAGCCTACCCTATGGGTGCCCCCCCTAGAGACTCATTTAACACTAAGATTTTTGAAAATACCCCCCCCCCCAAGACAAAGATTTCAACATTTTTATATTTTAGGTTTAAAAAAAATGAATTGAGAAAAACTAACCTGAGACTTTGTAGGTCGATGTCCTGCTCTCAGAGGCATGATCACGATCTTGCAATGAACGTTTTGACTATACTCTCGTCAAAAATGGTTACCGTGGGTCCTAGAGCTCAAAAATTACCAAATCAACACGCGCAAATGAATAGGAAAATGAGCTCGTTATATATATATATATATATATATATATATATATATATATATAATATTCTAACCTTGTTTTGAATGTTCTCTCAGAGTTGGAGCACCGACGGAGGTAAGTTCTTATCCCCGTGCAAATGGTAAGTCCTCATTTCATTTTAATTTAGTATTTATTTTTTGATTTCTTTATCTATTTACACTTGAGTCCTCTTTTCATTTTACAGATAGCGGGAATCTGGATGGTGACATTGCGACACATGGGTATGTCAGGTATAGCTTCTAACTCCCCATTTCGGGACCACCATACTCAGACCCACCGTTTTATGCCCCTTCATGGCTAAAATGCTTCTCCAAGGGGGCAATATGTATGTACCCAAAATTGTAGGTATTGTACTACCAGAAAGAGGTTACAGAAACCCCAATGATGATTCAGATCTCTTCACAAGGTGTTTCAAATCTAGAAATCTCACCAAGTATACATTTGCATCCTAAAATACCTTATCTGACCTTTGCATGCTTCATTCTAAACCATGTCCCCTTTTCCTTGCATTTCTGCCATTAGTTTCAGGACCACCACCCCTGGGTGGTGGTGTGTCCTGAAACGGCGGTCCTGAAACCACCCTGCGCAAGGGCGGTGGTCCTGTGCACATTTTCCAGAACTTTCCGATGCTTTCGCCAATGTAAAAAAATCAAGTGGTGCTCACATTTCTCAACCACTCTTGCTTGCATTTATGTTTTAGCCGCCTGGTAAATAGTAATTTCTCTTTGTTTATAATAGAAGAGTTCAATTCAAACTTACCCTCTAGTAAATCCAAATGCTATAAATACCAAGCTTGTTTACAAGCAAATGGCCCCTCACCTTCTATGGTTTATTATTCAGTGTGTTTTAAAGTTCTTCCATAAGTTTCAATAGGTTTAGATTTTGCATGAATTCTCAGCCCTCAGTTCAAGGCTCCTTTCTTCTTTTCTAATTTAGAGGATCTTCATACTTTCTTTGCTCCTTATCCTCAGCACAGTCAGCTTAGCATAAGATAGTTTCAGTTCTAGATTAAAGTTCATTTGATAATCTTAGAGTTGTAGGTTGTCATTTTGTCACAAGAAATAGATCCTAGAATTCTCGGTATATTTACATTGTATCCCTGCGATAAATCCTGCTAGGAATTACATAGTCAAGCTCTGTTCACTTGCATTATCCCTCTCTTACTTGCATTCTATTTGGTTTACATCCAAGTTGCCACTGTTCAAGTATCTCCTTCTGCTACCACTATCACATTCCCACTTTTCTGGATTCATGAGAATAAGAAGGAATGAAGAGATCACACTGAGGGGACAAGTCACGACACAACTGGATTTAACATTGTTCTGTAAACTCCATGTTTGAATTTTCGAATTTGTAGTTATAATATATCAAATAGAATAGAAAATCATTTTATTTAAGTTAATTTTGCTTTCAGTATTACCAGGGAAGCTGTGGGGAATGATAGCTTCTGAGAAGCTGTGATTTATTCCTCACTTCTGAGGTAAGATTGAAGGTCTTTTAGTTAAATTAGTTAGTTATTTAATATTTAGGATAAATTCACAAGTGCACAGGTAAATAGCTATATCAGGCTAACTTGCTTGTTTTAATTCTGTTATTAGATTAATTGTTCATCATCTAAATATATTAGAATAGCTGCTCTTTAAATTTCGTTCAAATTCACATCCTTGAAAATACAAAAAAAAAAGAATATAAGCATAGTGTAGATTTATTTTAATAATTAGTTTACTTATTTAAGTTAAAGTCTGATTATCTCTTGCATGACAATTACGGGACCCAGAGAGCCCAGGGATTACGTATTCGAACATGTAGTACCTCAGCCAAATATCTTCACAACATTAACAGATATAGATCAAGGTCTTAGAATTCACGTCTTTCAAACGACAATAAACCCACAAACAGTTAGTGAACAATTGAGAGAATTGAATATTGAAGATGACAAAGCATACACATTCTGGTCAAGTCAACCCAACTATAGATTACCTTGATAGGGCATTCACATGACCATACAAGAACCCGAAAGAGAACAAATATTTGGTTGTGATCCATTAGTTCCATAGCCAAATGCAGGATACCTTCTCATTGACATAGACACAGGTTTACGTATACAAGTTTCCAGAACACCCGTAAGGTATTCTGAGAAGATTACACAACTCCTAGTATTAAACATAGAAGCTGAAAAAGCTTATGACTATTGGATAGTCGGAAGAAGAGATTGATTCTTCACATGACCATAACAGGTCCACAACAACCACAGAACTCATGGTTGTGATCCCCAGGTCCCACAACCCAACAGGCCTACTAATCAATTAAACATTGACACCAGTTTATGTACACTGGTATTTAGATCCTCGCCACTCCCGCCAGATATCATAGTACAATTTTCCACATTAAACACAGAAGCCAATCAAGCTAATATTTTCTGGGTTAGACCAGAAAACCTACCCATAGTTTCCTATAAATCCATTACCATTTTCATGACCTTGTCTGGAAACATACACTAAGCACATACAGTTCACTTTCCACGTATCCAATAGCCAATAGATAGGATCTCGGTAAGCTATCGACATTGATTGGAGCCTCTGAGAAGCTATTATATTTGAACAATCCACATTACACCAATTCAGGTTAGGAGAGCTTTCTTTTCCTTAGACTCTTAGATCCCATTATTACGTGTTGAGGATGTAAGAGTGCCCAATTAGTTTTTCCATACCCATATATATTTCATTTCCATCAGTTGTCTCAGCATGACCTCGAGACGTTGGGTACGAAGAAGGGCTACTTGTAGATTCTCATGCTCGCATGTCGATTTTTAATCTTACAATTGCATTATACTAAGAATGAAAATGTTATCTTATATAGATTTTGTGATTCTAACCATACTAATGTTGTGTTATAAAATATATTGGATATGTGTTCAAGTTTTTTGGTATAGGAACCATTACTTAGAACAACAAATGTAATCAACAGTATCCATTTCTTCTGCTAAGGTAGAGAATTACAATGGAATAAGTAAAGAAGCCATGAGGCTGCAGCAGCTATTTATAGAGATACACATGGAAGCTAAAGGAAGTATTCATCTTCTATGTGGTGGTCAGAGTTGTATTACTCTTGATTATTAATCCTAGTTCAAGATCAGAGGACGAAGCACATTGAGATACATATATGCTTCACCCGTGAGAAGGTTCTAAGTGATGAGATAAATCTCAAGTTCATGTTGACTAAAGAGCAGGTTGCTGACATCTTCACAAATTCCCTGAGTGGTAAAAAATTTTGTCACTTTCGTGAAAATCTTGGATTATCAGAGTTTCCATTGAGGGGGAGTGTGCATGAAATTTTCACCTCCTAATGGAACTTGGTTTTTGTAAAAATACCTTTGCGTAAGTGTAAAAAATACCTTTGGGAAAGTGTAAAAAGACCTTCGGCATGTATACCTCGGATTTTTTTTTAAATAAGTTTATAAAGATCTTAAATGTGTTCTTTAGTAAACTATTTAGTGTTATTGAATTTACTAGTAAACATCCAGTACAAGCATATTGTTTAGGAGGTCCTTGGTTGTAAGAGGCTCCTATATTCTTGGGTTCAATAACCTTTAATGAGAATCTATGAGAACATGTAAAACTCACAAATCATACTTAGCCACTTATCATGGGATGATCTTTGGGATTCCAAATCCTTTTATACCAAAAGGTAAATTGAGTATAATAAAGGTGTTATAGTTCCTTCAGCCAATATGCTAGCCTAAAACCTTTATGGTTTAAGGATTGTAAATCTTGTAGTATACCACAGGCAAGTAATCTATTGGTATATGTTATGTTATCCCACTTAACATTAAGGGGGAGTGTTGGAACATAATGATTAAGTGGTCTTACCAACCCTTAATGTATATGGGTCCATCACTAATATATAGGTTAATACTTAATAATATTAAATATTTCTATTTATATTATTAAATATGCTAACCTAGGTACATACTTTAGGTTAAATATTTAATATCATGAAATGATTATATTTCTAATATTAAATTTTTTTATAAGATACGGTAAAAATAGGGATCGGCTCCCAGGGGCCATTACAAGATGAGGAACAGAAAACAACAAGCAAGAAGGAAACATAAAAGTCCAAGAAAGGAGTTAAACATGCTTAACTCTTAAAATTAAGAACCAAACTTTGTATTAAGGTGGGAAAACCAGAGAGAAGGAGAAACAGTATCCAAAATAAAAAAACAATAGAAGTTCACCAAAATTCTGCCAACAGTCCAAAACCATAAGGTGTATGTGTCAACCAATTTAGGTTGAAAAGGTGGGTCGGGAGACATACCTGATCACCTTATATAAAAATGAATTTGGGTCCTCATTTGATATATTCAAGAAATATATCAAAGGTGTGTAAATAAAGTGATTTGGTTTTACCCTTGGTAAATAGAGTTTTAAAGGAGGAGGTGATCTTACTAAATGTAAAATAAGTTCTCTAAGGTAAAAGTTATTTTCAAAGTGGTTTTTACCCTATTGGGGTTTTCCACTATAAATATTATGTCACATGTGTTATTTATTTATTGTAAGTATTTATTTATTTATTTACTTACTTATGTTATAATGTAATGTTTATTTAAATATTCATGGTAATATTATATAATACGTAAGTTGATTAAATACGTATTTATTAGAATCCTCAAATTCTAACAGATGTATCCTATAGTGTGTGTCACTACAAGATAAATAGTAGGGAGTGGTGATGTAGCCTAAAGTGTATACCACTATAAGATGGTAAATTAAGTGAAAAATTATCCTATAGCATGTGTCACTATCTTATAAATGTCTCATGATGAAATTTAAAATGATAAACACCTGATGAATGTAAGGTCCATTGGATTTGTAAACCCTTGACAGTTGAGTATGGACCGAGGAACTAAAGTGTGTCATAGAGTAGTGAGTGCAGCACATAGAAGATGATGTAATATATGTAATGAAGATGAAAAATTACCATGTGATGTGTATGTAGTGTATAATATTGAATGTAATATGTATAGTGTGCCTAAGATCATATAGTATTTAGGATGCAATGCTAGATGAGTATGTTGAAGACTAGTATGATGTGTGATGTATAGATATGAAAATATTGAAATGATATGAAATAAATGTAGAATGTATGATGCAAGATGTGAAACATGATGTGTGGTTTCTATATTATAGTGTGTGGGGTTCATGTGTAGTAAGCCCTCAAAATTCAAGCGTGAATCAAAGCACATGAGTGTGTCATCGGGTAACGATGATGCTAAAGTATAAATGAATATGCGTATGCTAGGAAATTAATGTATTAGAACGTAAAGACGATAGATGTGTAAATGTGGTGATATGTGGGGGAGATGTATTAGATGATATTCCCCTTAAGTGTACATGAATGAATGAGCTAACTAATAACCGTGAAGGATGATGGTCCTCCCACTGATGCATGGGATGATGAAAACATATGATCATGCTCTAAGAGTGGTGCTATAGTAGATAGATGATGTGTTGAGTAAGGAATTCTATGCACATGTGATGGATGAATGTATGATGAAGTTCATGGCATCACAAAATGCATCGATGATGGATATCTATATGATGCCAAGTGTGAAGGTGATGAAGACCCGTATGGAATAAATCAAGGTGGTGATCAATGTAGAGAGGCAGTGACTATCTTAGGAATGGGCATATACCTATGTGTAGGACTAGCGGAGTGGTTTGGTTGTGTGGACCATGTGCGAGTAGGGTAACTAGGTGTAGACTATGCTTTAAGCAACATAGAATGTGATGTGCTAGAGGAATTAGATGATGTACTAGCTACTGTGCGCAGTGATGGAAAACATGGAGCAGATGAAGGGAAATCATCAATAGAAATGACCTTATTGTTGTGAATAAATTTAAGTCACAAATGATTCACATAAATAATATATTGAGAGCGAGAAATCCAATTGAGACCAAGAAGCATGTTGCATCCTTCAACTGATTTTCCAATGAGGAAAGGCACCAATAGAGTAAGATGACCATCTGTAACATGTAGCTTAACAATGCCAAATGGTTTGTTGAAAGGGTACTCAATTTGTGATTGAGGATAGTTGATAGCCTTAAGAAGTGAAATATAGCATGCACTAACGGGCCATGATGGGTCAACATTAGTGTTGTTAATAGAGGTTGATCTAATTGATGCACTAATATGTAAATGATTGGAAGTAAAATTTACATGATAATCATGATCTGAGAAGAAAATTATTGGTGGTGAAGAATCAGTACTTGCAACTAAGAAACCCAGAGCTCCTGGTCCAGGAGAAGGTACTGCATGATATGTATGATTGGCATAAGATTCGCATGTATTCTTGCCACTTTGTTAAGATTCGTTGTTAAAGAGATTGAGTTTACCCTTGTCATTGGTTGGGGAAGAGTTAGTAGAATTTGGAAACTCTAGTTTGTTTTCATCAATTATATCTTAGATGAGTGTATTTATTTTGAAACATCTATTTTTAGAATGTCCCACACATCGATGATAATCACAATAGAAGTTCTCATTATAGTTCCTACCTTTTGGTCGTGATGGGTCTAACTCGAGTGGTGGGGGAGGGTAATAAGATTTCTCTCGATATGTTATTTCAATATGATAGTTGGATCCATTGGAAAGTTACTAAGCATGCATTGAGGTTTTTGTGATTAAGCCTCTTTAGTAGGAAGGACTACGTTGATGGTGATTTTAGCGTCGGTTGGCTTAGTGGCACATGGTTTAAATGGCATCTTGTTTGGAAAATGAGTGGAGGAAGAATCATTTTTTTGATACTTAAGTTTGCTTATGGATAGGATTTTGGTCTCACAAAGCTTAAGAGTATGAAAAATTTGATCGAACGAAGGAGAGGTTTCAAAGAGAAGACTCTCTTGGAGAGGTGATAAAAGGCTCTGAATGAACAAGTCTTGAAGCTCAGAGTCTACAAGCACATTTTTCATCTTAGCTAGATTGTTCTTATACCTAAAAATGTAGTTAGCAAGGTGTTCATTTAATCCCTTTTTAAGTTTTTCTAGATGAGCGTAAGACATCTTAGAGCCGATATTGATGGAGAAATGAGTAAGAAAGGCATCAGCTAGATGCATGAGTTTTTGGCATGTGGTCCTAATAGGTGTTGTAATTGATGCAAAACCACATTAATGACAAAGTGAATGTTGTGATAGGGTGATATGATGTAGTACTTGATGATAACATACTATTTCATATGTATATCAGCTGGTACAATGAGATTCAGTGAGATGTGCTTGCTCTTACAAGCCTATATAGGTTCCTAAGTGATGCAACATAATAGTATGAGCATCTTGTATGCTTGGGAAACATGTTGGCATGATTGATATTAGATTTTGAGGGTTCTTGGGAACTCACAGTAGTGGTATGGTGTAGGTACAGGTGGTTCATTGTGTTACAGGTGCTTATTGGGAGCAGGTATGGTAGCTTGGAGGTATGAAAGAGTGGTTTAAAGCTATATGAGATCATAGAAGCATACATTCAAGTCTATCATGGCATATCAAGTATGTTTTAGTAATTTGCAGAGGTTTTATGATCAGTTATTGTATTCTTTCAGTTGACCCTAGCTTCTACAGTGAGGATCAGGCTTGTAAGCATATGTAAGTCTTAGTGACTAGAGATATTGAGGTATGACATTGTCATTCTGATGATTTTAGATGTTATAGATTTTATTCATAGTTCTTTGAGAAAAATCACAAGTTCACATGATGTGTATTTTGCAAGATATGACTATCTATGTGGGACAAGGTGAAAATAAAGTGAAATTCCATCTCGAGTTATTACTTTTGATGCTCATTGTGAATTTTGTTCTTTGAATAGGACCTTGTGGATTTTAAGGATTTTTCTATGGTGAGTTTATAAGTTTTCACAAAAATAATTATAATTTGTTATTGTTATGTTTTTATGAACGAAGGTTAAGAAAAGAAAGTGTTTTACAACCCTAGCTAGGATCAGTTTGTAAAAGAAGAGGTATAATGAGACACTTTTAATTGTTTATCAAAAATTTATAATTTTATGTTGTATTTCCATAAATGTAGGATAGTGTTTTTGACAGTATGTGGGCCCCACCTAAAAAATGAACGTTTCTACAGAGTTTCAGTTTAAGGAAAAGTTCTCCAAATAAGGTAATGGCTAAATCAGTATTGTGTAATTTATTTGAATTTTACTTGATTGACATGGAGGTTTTAGGAAATTTGCATTCATGTACATGGGCATTTGAGGTCCATTCAGGTTTACTAGTCAAAGGGAAAATTTGGGGTCTCAAATAGTAGTCTTTAGTAAAATGGACATAACTTGAGCTACAGGTGGATTTTGAAGATGATTAAAGTTGTGTTGTAAATATGATTCAAACATATTTCCATTTATATGATTTTATTTTTATGATGAGGTAATTTGATAGGATTTATATGGCATTATTTGGATAGGAATTTTTTTGGTAGTTCAAGATAGGATGTGTTCTGATGAAATTTGGATGTTGATTGAAGCATGATATGGTTTTGGTGATTCTTCCTATAACCTAGATAGTTGATAGGTAGTAATGTTTCATCCAATGAAGCCATTTTTAGGTCTTGAATATATGTATAAATGTTTTTATGAGATAACCTTTGTAAATAGTTTTTTTGGCACGTTGATCTCATGAAAGAAAAAGTAGTTGTTATTTGAAGAGATTGGTGTTTCATGTCTTATAACTTTCTTAAAATTGTTCTACAGGTTATTGAATTTCCATCAACTATTTACATGGCATATTTTTCTCATGGTGGAGTGATTTTTTGGCCTTATGAAGTTTCCAGTGTGATGAAGGGTGAAGGTAACAACGGTTTTGAGAAATACAAAGAGCACTATGCCAAGTAAATGAAATAATTTGATTGGATGAGATAAATTATGACCATATATGATTTTTAAATTTTATTTTAAACATTTGTGATGATTTTTAGAGCTTTAAAAAATATATTTTTTGGATTAGGAGATTTTTGTCATCCCAATGCAATGGTTTTTTGGGATTTTTAGTACGTGGCTGAAGTGTTTTTTCTAGGCCGACCTATATGGGTCAATTGTGAATGTTTTATTGATTTTTATGGGATGTTTTTGGGATGGTATGGTCATTCAAGTGGAGGGAAACTAATCTCCTTTGAATTTGAATCAAGGAAAGGCTATAAAATGTAGTTTTTGGGTACAATAGTACTATCCTTTTGAAACCCTTTTTATCTTCTTTTAAATAACCCTTTTTCTACAAAGAAAAAATATTTGGGATTATCCCAAAACACCTATAATTCCATTCTAGGACAGCAACTGGTTGATTTTTCATGAGGATAATTTGAGCAAGAGGAAAGTTGGTGTTGTTTCTTTGAGAGTGAGTTAGAGAAAGAGGGAAAATTTGGATATTTTTGTTTATATGTTATCTTCATATCATATTGATATAATTTTCAGGTTTCTAAGGTGTCTTAAGATCTGATATTGAGCTCTAATCACTCTTAGAATAATTATATCTTCTTTTATATTCATTTGACTACATTTTTCATCTTGATACATTTGCATTGCACCACGTTGATTTTTGTTGAAGTACTCTTGTGATCTGATCTAAATATTTATATAAGTGTGTGGATCTATTTTCATTATCAATATAATTGGTTTGATATTTTTATCATTGTGATTCTTACATTGTGCATCTTTCATTGAGAATATTATATGATTTGATGTGTTGTATATGAGCACGTGTGGTTAGGGTTTGAAGAAAATTTGTGTAAAAGGTTTTATTGGGGACTAATTCACCACCCTCTCAGTCCTTGTCACCTCTAACAATTGGTATCAATGAAGGACCTTGGGAGTATCCTAACAAGGTAGAGGGAGATCTTTGGTGACAAGATTAATTATCCAAAACCTCCATCATAGGAAACAATTCAATATAATACTCAAAGGAAAATGCAATGGGTAGTTGAGGATGGTGATCATATCTACAAAATGTCTAGATTTCATGATGATATTGTTGGTGTGTGTTATTTTCCTCATCATTAGGTGAGTCATCTCACTTAGGTGAGATCGTAGGTCCATGTCATTTAGGGGTCATTATGAGATTCCCTTATGCGTCAGTGCGTCAGCGCGTCAGTGCGTCAGCACATCAGTGTGTCAGTGTGTCATATGCATCATTGGGAGTTACACTTCTATTCTGGGAATATAACTCCCCTCTCTACTCGAGTTGTCATGATTGCAGCACTGGGGGTTACTCAGCACCTCCTATATGTACACCCCATTTGATCTATGAGATAGAGGAGAGTTTTATGGCTTAACCAGGTTCTACCCGTTTGTCGAATCTTTGCATGCAAATTCGGTTGATGCTCGCTCCTCCCGAGATCTCTTCACGCTGTCGTTCACACGTCCATTGATGTGCACGTCATCACTCGTGATCCTCGCTTGCAGGTTTTCAAACCCTCTTTCATGGTATCAGAGTGGATCTTGTGTATCTGTGTACTCCTCGGTGTTTCTGTGTGTGTTTTCCAGCTTCTGGCGTGTTATTCAGATTCTCATGCGTGTGTCATAATGGAAATTCTGACCGTGCTCTACTTGCACTGATTTCGGGGCATTTATACCTCTCCTTGGGTTGTTCATGTGTTTGAGGTGTTCGTGTTCAAGTTTCTGTTGTTTTTCGAGTTTAGTGTCTTTGACCACTTGATTCTCTAGCTTTGCATGCGTGTTCCGAAAGCATTTTTGTAGGATTGGGCTTTTTCAACTCGACTCGAGTTTACTTCTGCCGTGATTTTACATGAACATGTTTGTTTGAACTCGATGGATCTAGTTTTTCTCACCTGGATTTTTAACTTGCCACGGCTCTGCATTGGTTTTCTATCCCAAGCTCGTGGTGTTCGTTGATCTCTGCTCGTGGTTCCTTATTGGCTGTTATCTGCTCGTGGTTCCTTGTTGGCTGTTCTCTACTCGTCGTGTTTTTTGTTCCATGCTCATGGTTCTCTAATTGTGGTTCCTTGACCACTCCAGCTCAAACCTGCAGCATCCCCAATGCACAGCCCCAACTCCTTCGACCTGTTGTTTTTCCTGTGACTCTATTGTTATACCTCCTCTGCGCATTGCGTTTGGAATCCATCTTCCAACAGTTACACGGCTTGGTCAAACGGCTTGGTTGTTGCACCCTTGACACGTGTGCCATCTCACTCCAGCTCCAGCATCTCCCTCCAACTCCTCCACGTGGCCTTGGGCGGTTTCAACCATCCAAACCTGCCTTGTTTTTGCATTGAAAAGCATTTTTTGAATTATGCATTGAAAATTTTTTTGCATTATGCCGTTTGAAAATGTTTTTGGTTGCTGAGTTTAACCCAGATCCATTACATTCACATGTGGCTTAATTGGAGATCTACACAGCCATTTTTTGGCATTTTTGTTGTTTTTGGCCGTTTTGGGTCTTCAGTCAAATTTGCACGCACCTCCAAGTGGACACCTCCCTCCAACACAGCATGTGGGCCCCCTCCTTTCCACCTCTTTTTGATGTTTAAAGGTGTTAAAAATTAAAAAATTCAGTTTGGCATTGGTATTTTTATTTATTGGGTTGTATTTTGCTTGTAATTTGGCCTTCCTACGCTTGTCGAAGATGGAGGGTGAGGTCCGAGGTTGGCAGGAGGCTAACCCCCCCTCACAGTCAAAACAAACCCCTATTAAAATTTCGTGTTGTTTCCAACGAGTAGTCACATGACACCCTTTGCACCCATTTTAGGCTTTTTTTAATGTGTTTCCAGTGTATAGTGCATTTTTCATCAATTGTGGGAATCGTAATAATGCCATAACTTTTGACTCGTTGCTTGTTTCTAAGCACTTCCTTAGTCAAAGTTGCATGATTTTTCACACTCTACATGATGGCATTGCCAATTTTGTAAATTCACTACTTTTATAAAGTGCCGCATTCTGGGGGGGTTGCTTGTACTCTTGGGCCTACACACACAGACGCATTATCGGCCGAGTCCGACGTCTTGCACCTTGCATCTTGCATTTTTAATCATGGAGAGTGCTATTTACAGATGTGAGTGCCATATGATCACCTTACAGCCTCCGCCACTTCTCACCAGGAGAGACCTATTCAGCCTGGCGTGCTTCCATGGAACGTTACTTTGCCCACGAGGGTCTTTTACCCTTCTTGCTTGGGCCAGTTCCTGCACCTGCTAATCATCTTCATCTAGAGGACTTCCTTGACACTTGTGACCATATATTTGGTCACATGATGATGCATGTCTCTCGTTCTCTCTAGTTTCATGTGGCAGACTCAGATCCACCTCACCGTGTCTAGAGCATTCTTCAGTCCTTGTATGGAGACCCTTCACATACTACCACCGTTATTGCTGCTGTTGATTCAGTTGTCTCCTCCATTTCTTCATGTGATGATAGTTCCACTGACACAGGCTCACTTGGTTCTACTTCTGATGACGAGGATTGTGCATCCAGTTCTAATGTCGAGAGTACTATAGAGGACTCTTCTCCTCTTTCTCTCACTATTCCAGACAGTGTTGTCACCCCCCACATCTCATCATATATCGAGCAGTCCCCTTCTCAGTCTCATACATTCATCACACCTACCCCTTTTCCACCTTCAGTGTGTGAGGCCCTTTTCACTCCTCTACCTTCATTGGATGACTCATACCTATCTGACATCACTCTTCTGTTTGTTGAGCCCCCTCATTGGGACGAGTATCTGCCTGACCTTAGTCGTCTTTTCGCAGAGTCTACTTGTGATGATCTACAGGTCCCTCATCCATCTACAGGTGTTTTAGAGGATTTCATCATCTCTGTTGTTGGGAGTTCCCCTTCTGGGACTCTTACCACTTCCACTTTTCTGGAGACCTTCATTGATCCACCCTCAGTTGTGGATCCCTTTTCTATTGTGGAGGATGTTTTGTTCCGTTCACATCACTTGGACATCCTCTCTACAGATGTTCCTCTTCACTCTGACAGTTCTACGCACATGGCATTACCTTTGGTTCCTTGGCATTCACTTGTTAGACCTATGTCACACTTCTGTGCACCACTCTCAGAGTTCTTCATGTTGCTGCCTTCAGTTTCCTTTTTGGAGTGGGTAGACTTCCAGCACATCATTTATGTCCTTCCTAAGGGTAGGCACACAGTTCATTGTGGATGCCTCTTCTTTCAGTCCAGAGGCAGAGGATATCATCATCGACATTTTTCTGGGAGACCTCCTAGAGCTGCAGAGTTCAGATCCGTCCATGGCATCTTCTGCATTCCTCTCGTCTCCCTCTTCTTCTCTCTTCTTCTTCTTTCCGAGAGATTGCCTCTTTGTACATGGGTACCCTTTCAGGCTTGTCTATGGTCGGGACCCATATTTGGCATATTTCTTAGATTAGAGAGTGTTTTGTTCTCTTGTGGTGGGTGTTTTTCCCATTGGGTTTTCCTTCACTGCTTGGGACTTCTTTTTGTACATGGGTGCCTCATCGGGCTTTGTGCTGGGACCCATTTCTCATTTCTGACTTACCGCCTCATCCTAAGTTATGATGAAGGGGGGGGTGGTTGTGTGTGTTATTTTCCACATCATTAGGTGATTCATCTCACTTAGGTGAGATCATAGGTCCATGTCATTTAGGGGTCATTATGAGATTCCCTTACGCGTCAGTGTGTCGGCACGTCAATGCGTCATCACGTCAGTGTGTCAGCACATTAGTGCATCAGCACGTTAGTGTGTCAGTGCGTCATATGCATCATTGGGAGTTACACTTCTATTCTAGGAATATAACTCCCTCTCTCTACTCGAGTTGTCATGATTGCAGCAGTGGGGGTTACTCAGCACCTCCTATATGTACACCCCCATTTGATCTATGAGATAGAGGAGAGTTTTATGGCTTAACCAGGTTCTTCCCATTTGTCGAATCTTTGCATGCACATTCATTTGATGCTCACTCCTCTCGAGATCTGTTCATGCTGTCGTTTGCACATCCATTGATGTGCATGTCATTCCTCGTGATCCTCACTTTCTGGTTTTCAAACCCTCTTTCAGATATTTCAAATTCTTAAAGACTCAATTTGAGGATTCCTAAGCTGAGTTGAATATCAAGAGAGAAGAGTGTCTCAAACATGAGGCTGAAAAAAAAATAGTCAAGGTTTTAACGAATCAACTTGAGGAGACACAAGATGAGCTAAAGATCAAGAGGGAAGAAATAAAGGATTTGAAGAAATATCTAGGCACTATGACAAGAAAAATACTATCTTTTCAAGGAATTTCAGAAAGTCTAATTAATATGTTGGAAAATCAAAATGCATATGGTGATAGGATAGGCCTAAGATTCAATGAGGATTCATCTAAGAAGAATGAAGAAGAATCAATTCAAGGATCAAATAAAAGCAAGAAGCCATGAAAGGAAAAGAGATCAAGGCTTCCACCTCATTGGATATCATCTATCATGCATTGAAATGCATATAGGTATGGTGCTGTTCATGGTAATTTTTATAAGTGTGGTGCTTATGGACATAGAGCTAGCTTTTTTCGTCCCAAGGTTGAAAATAAGAATGATGGAAAAGAAAAGGAACATTGTGAAGGAAAGAAGGAAGAGGAATGTCCAGACAAGAAGGAGAAAAATAAAGGTCAAAGATATGGAGTTAAATGTTATCATTATCATGAGAGAGGACATCTTGCAAAGTATTGCAAAAATGGGCCATAAAACACTAGAATGTATTTAAGAAAATTCAATGGGTATGCCTATGCTTGCAATGGATATGGACATAGGGATTTTGAGTGTAAAGGGAGACAAGTGGAATGCTTTAGGTTCCACAAGGTAGGGCATATTACAAGGTTATTTTATATAGGTCAGTTGAATAAAGAGTCTCAAAGACCTAAGCCACAAGATCAAGCATACAAAAATAAGGATGAGGCTAGTCAAAGTGCTAAAGAGGATTCCAAGAATATGACTTAGAAAAAGGAGGGATCTACTATGAAAAAATTTTAATAAAAAAATGAGTAATCAATCAAGGTGCAAGAAGAGGGTGTGAGACCTTCTTATGTTCTCATCAAGCTCCTCCATGGTGACATATGCCCCTTTCAAGATTCATAGAGGTATATAGGTTAAAATGAAGCATTGGTGTGAGGGGGAGTTGTCTTAGTCATCTGTGTGTAGTCTACATGATGTTAAGGTATCTCATTTTGAGTCTTTAAGTGTGATTTCAAGGTTCATTGGTTGTTCTTGAGTTTGAAACATCATGATCTCTTTCATGTAGCAATATGGTGTGTGTGTGTGTGTATGAGTCATCTCATTTTGTGCCTTGTATTATTATGTCATATTATTTGTATGATATGTTGTAAGGTGTTCTTGAGTCTTATCATCATGTCATAAGAAGAAAAAAGTGTTCTTGAACTCATGAAGAGTATCTCAGAGTCTTTGATTCAAAAGTTTGGTAGTGTTGAGTTTGTATGAGTGCTATGAAGATCATAGTGTCTTTTATGTGTCTCACTGATGTATTAATTTCATTCATGAGTAGTTATGACAAGTATCAAGAATCTCCATGGGTTCTTAGTGTACTTGAAGCCATAAAACTATCTCTGAAGTAGCTAAAGGTCATCTTAGGTCATAGCATACTTATTCTTCTTACATAGTACAATATTATTAGTATGAGTAGTCCATGTACTTGTCTTGGGTCTAAAAGTCATTGAAATATGTGTCACAAGTTTCTAATTTTATAAATGATTCTATGAATGTGGTTGAAGATGAACTTGTTTCATCAAGACTATGTCTCAGTCAAAAAAATTTAAGGAAATAACCTATGCAGTGTTGCTTGAAGGCTAGAAAAGGAAAAGTCAAGAAGGTTTCAGGTATTACCTTGGGTATACATGCTTCTTAAGCATTGATTTCAATTCCCAGCATGTTAAGGTGGATATCTATAGTGTATGTGATCAATTTTGATATCTTGCGTGAAAATGTTGAGAAACTAGAGTGTTCTCTGCTATTGAGTGTGTTTTCACAGTATCGCTAATTATAGGTGTTGATGAAAACTAGGTTTTGGATAACAAAATGGGGGTCATTTTGGAACAAGAATTTGTGTACATATTATCTTGAGATGATTGATCTATAGGATTTAAGTGCACATGTGGGAAAAATCTTAGGAAGGTAAAAGCATTCAGGCATATGAGTCTAATGGTGATAGAAGATTTAACTGTGTAATGTCAAAAGGCATATTTTTTAGACTGAGTCAATAGTGTACAAACGTAAGGATGGGTGCTTATTAGGGGAAGGATTCAAGGGTTGGGTTAGAATCCTTCTATATATTTTTGGTTTTTTTTTTGTTCCAAGATGGGTACTTGACAACATGTTTTATGTTTCTCAACCCGTCTCTATGCTTTAGCATTAACATCTTCTCTTAATGTTTTATGACCTATAAATATCCACACATAAATTGGAATGTTCTAAGAAAAGTCAAATAGATATGCTGGGTCTCTATGGAAGATTTTTTTCCTATTAGCTTGTTTCAGATTAAATGTATGATTGCTATTTTCAATTGAATTTTCTATAATGAGGCAAATGTGTGAATTGTTATAACTTTGAGGTAGCATCCAGGTGCATTATCCTAACTCAATCTATGTACATATTCTTCATAAATTTGATGTAAGTATTCAAGTGACCAAGGCAGTATCCAAGAAAATTCAATGAGGTTGTTCAAGGTGCATAATGTGGGTTAGTGAGTTTTACTATAATTTTAATATCAGTTACCATCTACTTAGTATTGGATATGGTATTGTAGATATTGAATAAAGTGGTTTTTATACTAACCTATGTCTAGGATATTTTAGAGCTAGATGTTAATTACTAATAAACATAAAATTAAACTTAATTAGCTAGGAGGGACTGTAATTGGCTCTAATCTTGAGGTTTTACATGTCATTTCTCACGTCTATCATGTTTTATCAGTACACTCTGAACCATTCATATCATTCTTGTAGGATTTGAACTTATAAATCATGCGGGCATTGACTTTCAACATGTTAAGGCCAGAGCTTCTATGGGTCCCCTTAATCCTTTAAATATGGCTCCACCTACTGCAATATTTGTTTTATAACGTGAGAAAAAATGGCTCCCAAATGTAACAATGAATTTTCAATTCCAAGGTCTACAACAAGGTTATGAGTCTAAATTTTACTAAATCAATGTAATTCAGTTAATGCTTTACTTGAATTCTATCATGTAGCATATTAAGTGGTATGACAAATGTATTGCATTTATAACCTGTATCATGTTAGGAAAGTATTCCCATGCGCATCGGCCTAAAATTCTCTATAGAACTAGAAAAACTCCATTATGAACCTAATGAAATCCATGTCTTAAGTATTATGAACCTTACCAAAGGATTTTTTTGTTCTCCTTCAATAAACCCTTAGAAGTTTAAGAAATCATTGCTAATTTAAGCATCTAGTTCTTGCAGTCATTCCAGATGGTGTACTTAACAGATTATCTAACTTATATCATAACAGAAAGAAGTATACAAACATCCATACTTAACATAAACATAAATGAAAGAAGACCAATGAGCAAGATGTATTCATCAGAACCCATTATATTCGTATATATAACTAGTAACCTCATTACATTCATGGATCCATTACAGAGTGTCATAGAGAAGCAAACCATAGTCATGCATTACAACTGGACTAATGTAACTATGCTACCAAAAAGAAAAATTACAATCCCCTTGCCTCATACATCCTTTCCCCAATATAATTACCCACTAGCAGATTTCTTGCAGTATTTTTGCAGAGCTTTGCCCACTCTCTAAGTATATATGTTTACTCTGTAGGCACTTGTATTTATAGCTTTTCTAGGCTGCCAACTCATCCTCAAGCGCCCTCAGATCCGATGCCAAGTTTCTTAATGTGGTCCTCCATGCGAGCATGCTCCTCCAGGCCTGAGCCTTCCACTTTATACCATGATGTGATTCTAAAAGCTTCTACCGTAGGCATGCTCCTTCCTGGGCCAACCTATTGCCAGGCTGGCACCTTATCCATGTGTAACCAGGTCATGATTTTCATGTGTTCTGACCTAAATGTCCAATTTGACTAAGTCTCAAACCCTTGGTTTTGTCCGTACGTGTTGCGCGTGCCACGGGCTTCCTTAAACCCTTTTCTTAAACCCTGCCTTGCGCGCTTTGTCTTTGCATGCCTTTCCTTAACTGGGATCTTATGCACCTACGTGCCTTTTGTACTTATTCAATATTTTAGGGGCCGAACATCACCCCACACTATGTCTATTCTTTGATCGTGGGAACACTTCTCTTACTGAGAGAAAGAATACAATAGGCTTACACCTAGGAAAAATAATAAGGGGATCAAAGAATGTGGAAATAAGAAAGAATGGGAGAGTGAAAGAATCACTACAACAGACTAAGAAAATCCTTTTGCAATTCAGCCACCAATTTATTCCAAGCATCGACTTTGTCCTGCACTCTCTGACATAGGTCGCCAGCCTGGGTGCTCACCTCCCCAAAATTCAGTCCATCTCCTTACGCATTTATAGTATCTATGATCTTCTCCAATTCCTTGCATATATCCTCCAGCACATCCATTCTTCATGTGATACGTAGATATAGCTCCTTCAACTGGTTTTTGATTGAAACCCTTAAGGTTTCAATGGCCTCTAATTTCTTCTTGACCTCGGCAAGGATTTAATCTCTTTCCACCCTATTCCCCTTGTTTTTCTCTTGGAACTCCTTTAGTTTCACTTCATGAGTTGTGACCAAGGCACCTGCCACTTTGTCTCTATCCACGAAATTGTTATACGTGGCCTTTGCGGTCTGGGAAGTGGCCCTTACATTAGAAAGCACTTTGTTGTACTCTACGACGAGCACTACAATATTGAACTTGTCTTCCTTCTCTACACACACGGCCACTTCCTCTGCAGACTCCAAGGCTAGCGGCTATATTTTTATGGTGATGACCCTTGTTAAATCCTCTAGGCATCCCAAGGCAGATCCATACTTCTACACGGGAAATGCTAGGTCTGGATGCTTTAATAGTATGGCCCCGTTGATGGATTCTACTTTCTTGTACACAACGCTCACCTTGGGCTTTTCATACTTCAATTCCTACTGCCACTGGGTACTGATTAAATTTTCCTAGCTCAGTTCCTTGGTCAAAGTAGCTAGCTCTTCCTCTTTCTCCTTTAGCTCCCCTTCCAGATCTCTGATCCTATCATTTTTCCTAATGATTCTAGCCTCTAACTCAATGGAGACTTTGTTAAGTGTGTTTCACGATTGTTCATCCGAGAGCTACTGGGTATCCACCAGTGGGTTATATTCTCCTAGTCCTAGCAATGTTACTATTTCCCTGTGGCTTACCTCAAACTCTGGCTCATCAAGGTGGGACTCAATTTCCCAAAACATCATCTTCCTTGTCCGCGGGTAGGCAGCCTCCTTGTCAAAAGATGACATGCATATAATATCCTCTGTTGGAATTATACTCTTGAATCACATGTGAAACACCTTCTTGGGGTCATCAATATAACCCATCTCTAGCTTCCCCCTCTCTATGTACCTTCCTCCCGTGCACGTACCCTTGGGTATATTTACAGTTAAAACCGAGCCTCTAGTTCTGCCGCATTCTTCTTCCGTGCTCTCCTTCTCTTTTCTCAACACTGGCTCAGCGTCGTGTTTCACTTTGTCCTCCGTCAGGGTCTCAATGTCCCTTGTCTCCTCTTCTTCTACCACCTTGGTCATCTACTCTTGTGCCAAGCTTGGAACATCTTACTTCTGTGTGCTACCCTATTCATCTTTTTATATGTCCTGGGCACTTCCTCCTAACTGGTTATTCTTGCGCCACACAAAAAGGAACCCTTGTTCTTCTTCTCTTCCTTCCTCCTTTGAATCATGTATATTGAAAACAAGTGGCCCTTGATCTTTCCTAGGGTCCTCTTCCCTACTTACTTCTTAGTACCTATCAGCTCAAAGTCCATCTCTGGTATGCACTTGTTCAAAGCTACAATCTTCTTGTAAGGTGGTTTCCTCATGGGAGAATCTACTTCACCCTTGAGTCAGATATATTGCAGTGTAGGTGATTCTATGTTCTGATTCTGGTAGGACATCCTAATGGTGGTGAGAACAAGTCTGACTCTTGAATACTTCTCTTTTACTATAGGCTATTTCTTGCGCACGTACAACTTGGTTCTAGCACTTATCCCGGGGGAACCTATTATCTGTGTAATATACCATCAGCTTGGGATTTTATTTTCAGGTACTATCATCCTCCCATTTGGGCATGGAGATATTGTCTTCAAAATCAGTAATGGATTCATCGGGGATTCAAAAATACCTTATTCCTTTTACATTCATGATCTTCTTCACAACACAAGAAAGTCTTATGTGAATGAATCACATGTGCACATTTTATCTCATACATCCATGTATCGAGGTAGAGACATCGAGCCTCATCCATTTGGTACCTCATGTCATCATCTTACCACTTTGTGTATGCACGTTTGAGAAGAATAAATTGACTCTTTACACTATCTTACATGTGGTCATGGTCCAAAGTACAATATTTCAAGACTGAGTTGATGGTCTTCAATTGAACTTATGTACCTCCTCAAGATGTCTTATACATTATTGTTCTACTCAAGGAACTGGGGACCATATCCACTCATGGGCTCCATGTCCCATCTGGAAGAATCTTTACATCTGTGCCTCAATAGAGATGTTGTTACACAACATATTCCACTTCTACACTAGTAGCTGCTGGTAATTGTATCTGAAGACCTCTTCACTCTTCTTCTCAAATCATTTCTTCTCAGGCACAAGTACTCACCTTCTTGCAAGAATGAGCTTATGCACTTGGTTTTCGATATTTTCTAACAAGGAGAATAGATCTCATGCTACTTTTAGGAAGCGAGCACTCCTTTGAGCTCAAGGTACTCCCATACGAACTTATCTGATTCTTATGGTACCTGGAAATAAGAGAACCATGTAGGGGTCAGCAGCACATTTCCAAGGGGGATCATTCAACTCTATCTTGATCATGTAATTGATAATTTCATCCATGATGAATGCGGACAAATTATAGATGGTGCCCTCCGAAATATTTTTGCAAACATTCAACCATGGCTTATTGACTTGGGTCCATCTCTCCTGGCCATTTAGCTTTGACACCAGGTGTACGACCACCTTCATCATTGGATCGTTGATGTCTGTAACATCATAATACCTTGACCCCTTTTTGCATGTGAAATCAGCGATAGTTTCCTTAATCACTTCTTTTTTAGTCAAGTCATCCTCCAACCCATCTCCTTCACAGATGACACCTACGAAGTGTGAAATTATCTAAGGAGTTATGTGCATCTTGCACCCCCGGGAAGTGGAAATAGTCCTCATGCACACGTGACATCAGCCGCTGATACAGTCATTCAGGTTTCCCAAAGTAGGGCAACTTAAAGAGTTGTAATAACCTTGCCTTCTCTAACTTGACCTTCACATCATCATTATAAATGGGAAAACCCTCTGGTGTCCTCTTATTTTTTGGGCACACTAACTCCAGCACCAACTATTTTTCGATTGTGCTTGTCTAATGATTATAATCATTTACGAACATGTCCCTAAGATGGGATTCCAACTCCTTCCCCAACAACACTCCATCTAGGTACTGTATTTCTGTATACCACTCTTTATTTGTGCTTTCTTCAATTTCTTGTTTCTTGCCCTTGCCCTTGCCCTTGTTGGGTGTACTAATTGGTTTCTTGGGTGCCATTTTCTAGGTCTTCTTCCCAATTCAATCACTCCATCTTACTTTGTTCTTCCACTCTCTCCAACCTTAGATCTCAAACTTGTGAAGAAAATTTCTTAAACCTGTTCCCTAGTTCTTCAAACCCTAACTGGGATACTCCCTTCACAAGATTAGTGTCTTCTCACAACTTCTCATATGCCTGTGAAATCCCTTCCTCCTGGTTCGCAAATCTGAACTAGTAACCCACGCTTCAATCTCTCCAATTTTTTCTTCACACGGATCATCTTTTTTTGAAGCCCTAGTTTGAAAAGGTGTAAAAAGTGCTTCATTCTCCTTATACACAAAGTGAAAAATGAAGTTCCTCGACCCCCTTTATTTATACCCTTTTTCCCTTTTTGAGCATTACGTGCTAATTCACCTACCACCATACCTTTTTCATTTAATGTGGATTTTTCAAAAAAAGTCCCATCTTCAACACTTTTAATCATGCGCCCAACCTACGCGGATAACCCTCCAACCTTCTAGCACTCAACCAATCCAACATGATAAGATACTCTTGCACATGTGTAACCAGTGCCAAAGCCAATTCTTCTATCCTGATTTTTTTACTCTCACCTACCTCATGTTTCTTAATGCAATTTCACCTCCTTTGTACGTGGGATCTACAAGTAGCTTTATCTTGACACCAACCATATTTTTTCAATATTTTCTCTCCATACACCTCTTTCACCCAGGCTATTCAACTAGGCTTTTTAACACAAACTTCCTTGGCACTTTAACCATGAGCTCCTTCACATTACTCCACCTCACACTAAAATCGATGTGTGGTCCTCTGCACACTCACAGATTCTAAAAATTTACATAATGTTCTCTATTCTAAATAAAGCATTATTTAGAACACACATTCCATGCCAATTAATCTCAAACAAATAACCATATGCATCTGTAAATGACTCAATGATCCACTAATCTATTCATTTCATAACTCGGTGATCTACCGATCTATTTATGTTAACTTTAAGTATTGAATACTTATCATATACTTCATATACTTGGTTTTCCTACCCTAAACTGGGTACTGAGTGATCTGTTTAAAGAACATATCTAAATATTTGTTACCAATATTCATCTAATATCACGTTGCTTTAAACTAGGTGACATAGGATAACGTAACTAGTAGCTTGTGATACTTTGGCCAAATATTTTCAACATACTGTTTATGTCACTATTCCTAGATGACATACTCATCATTTCGGAATGCGTCCTTCACCTCACCCCTCTGTTATCAAGAATGGTCTTTACTGACTACCGTCAGTCCACTTGTCTAAGGTTTAACCCTAGCCCTAGTTAGAAACATAATTTATTATAGGAAGATGCTCATAATGAATTAGGGTATATGAGCATATTCAGTTGACCTAATTCAGCCGAATGTGCCAAGGTACCTTAAGTCATTGAAAGCTACTGCCTATCCTAAACATGCCACTAAGTTGACCTAAAGAGAAACAAAGTTCAAGTCCTTATTTGTGTGTAGATCAAGATGATCAATGTAGAAGAGTGTTGCCACATGTCAACTGCAACGCTGTATCCTTGAGAAAATCCATGTTTTCTCAAAGGTACAGTCCTGCAGTTGGCGTGTGCCAACATCATATAAAAACTACCTCATCAAAATGTACATACCCCAAGGAGGTTATTAATATATTGTTAATTTGGATTAGTACTCGATTACAGAAACCCTACTAAACCCTAATCCAACACTCCATAAGTTCTTTTCTAAATTTGATTCATTTAGTCATTAAAGAACTCCCTTAACTTATGATTGCTTTCTAGGTTCGTTTTACTTGGCTTAACAAGCAGTTAACCAAAACAGGACATCAATATCATAAGTTCCATTAAATGTAATTTAATAATTCAAAGAAGGTGTAGTAACCAAATAGGTTCAACTAGTAGTACACTTTATAAGAAAAGAAGTCTAACTATTAATGATCATATCATCATTCTTTGGATTACATTTCCTCTACATGATTAAGTGTTAGGGTTTTTCATACCCTTCTTATCTTTCAGAATTTCTATAGTTTTACTGCATATTCATTACACATTCAATTACTATGTTAGAAATGTTTAGATAAGATTGATATCTTATGCAACTTAACAGACTACATCTTAATAAGGGAATCCAATTATTTCCCTTTTAACCAACGGATCAAGTTTATCCGAATTAAGCATAACACATATATGAAAAATATCATCAAGATAGGTTTCCCATCTTCTTCATAATACAAGATAACTTACACAACCAATACAAGTAAATATCAACTTTCAATTCATCATTATAAAACTATACATTACAAGACTATGTATTTCAGGAATGCTGTACAAAAAACAACCTCTATCCAAAAATAATACAACTTTTCTTTTTCAATACAATTCAAGAATGAATAAAAAATCTTTACATAAGGTCCATAATTAAATAATCCCAATATAACATCAAATTTCTTATCTTCTTTTATCACTTACGGTGTCCATCTGCAAAATTGGTAGCATGGGCCAGTTTAAAGAACTGAGCATGATAAGCACTAAGCATTAAAGTAAAGTGCATTCCACTAATTGTTTCATAAAACAAATCTACTTTTATGAAACAATTAATAGACATCATACAAATAGTCATAAATAATAACATCAAGAAATAAGAACAATTAAGAGAGTTTGAATTCATTATCAAGAAAAGAGCATAATATAATCTGCAACATAAGAATTATATCAAAAGACTTAATTGATCCTATCAATCAGCTTTAACATAACTCAAATTAGTATGCTTCATCTTTCCATATAATCAAAGAAGAGAATCAATACATATCTAATTCTCAGAAACATTTCCTTTGAAGGAAAGAATAAATTTTAGAACACAAATCACTTCCTCAGTCCAAAGATGAAAAAATAAGGAGTCCTTAAATAAAGACGAAAAAACCAAACAAGAATCCCAATTCAATCCAAGCAGATTAAAACAGTCTAACTAACAGTTTTACTAACTTTAGTATATTAGTAGTTTATAATTCAAAAAGGTCTATAGGCAATCTTTCCAAAAATCCAAGCTATACTCGAATGAAATAAATCTCTTAACCAATCCACAAGAAAATTTCCATCTCAGAAGAGAATCAATAAAAGAGTAGTTCAGTCAATTAAGTTATACAGTACATATAAAGGATCTCAAACCACAAAGGACCCAATCCATATTTCATTTCATTTATACTATGAAATGAAATCCATTATCTAATAAAAACTTAGAAATTCTCTAGTTAGTTCCCTAAAGAGAACACAATACTGAATGCCCAGTTAAAGATATGCACACTACATCTTTCCAATCAAAACTAGCAAGTTGGTTATTCTATTTCCATTCACCAAGCACAAGTACAAATTCAAATCTCATAAATAAATACACAATACATACCCTAATTGTATACTGTCCCCAAGAGAACATAATTCTTTCTCTATAAATCTTGGAGGTTTAAACTACCATGCAATAAAGGAGTAGAATTCATCCAATCATAAAATATTACAATATCAAAGTGACTCACGACTCAAAGACTGCATTCCCATTACAAAGAATTAATCAAAAAAATGCAAATGAGAAGGTAGTTCGTAATCCCAAATAAGAGAAACATTGCGAAACATCTAGTTTAGTGAACCTGTATCCTTTCGAACCACATATAGTATAATAGTTTTAAATTCAACATTCTTCTAAACCCACGAATCAAATGAAAGATCTGAAGAGAGTAAGAAACTAAGCAATTCATTTAAGACAAGCACTGTCCCAAACTTCTTCTAACTGAACAGATTCGTCACCAGCCTCTTTGAGTCCCAGCTAAAATATTATGACAAGTAAGAATTTGTTTCATCATCAAAGACAAAAAAGGAAGTAAATAATAAATTCCAAAAACCTCTTCCATCGATACGACTGTCCCAAAACAGGTCATAATTCCAATCCGTTTATTTAAAAAATAAAATAGTCAAGTTTGAGAGCACAGTGCAGTCTTAAAGGAAAAATCCATATAACCATTCTTTCTCAAAATCAAAATAAATAAGACCTCAAAAGAAGTTACACTGTCCACCTCTGACAAAACAAAACTCATAGGACCCCCCTTTAGCAGATAGTATAAAAATTGAGGCTGAAGCTCTACAATTCTTAATACCCCCTAAAATCCTACTCATAATACTTGAACAAAGTTAAACACATCGATTCCAATACAAGATCAAAATAACCAGCAATGGATACCTGTACTGAGTCAAATACGAGCTTCAAACACAAGCTTTAACAATGCGAGCTCAAATACAAGTTTATAACAAAACCCATGGCCCTAATAAAAGCTCATAATAAACACCAACACTATATTACGGGTTCAAGCATTTCTATTTCCCTAAGGAAGAATAAAATTTCAGTTCAGAGCTCAAGCACAGGATGCAATGCAACAACTTAACAAAAAGTTTCGTATTCACAGGAACTATATACCAGTACAGTTGTTGAATATGAAGATTCAACCAACGGTTCAAAACTACACATAGTTCCTACATAGTCCAAAACAAACACAAGGTCCCAATATAACTTATAACGAATCTCAAAGCTTCAATACAAGACTAAACAGAGATTCAGAACCCAACAAGCAGCTAACCAGTTCATTCCACATTAGTCTTAAATACTAGAAACAAAGCTTTGAATACAAGCTATAGATTTCAATAGAGGTTCAAGTACAAGTTACAGAGTTTCAATACAAATTCACATGCAAACCTCTAACAACTAGTTCAGAGAAAGTTACCAAGAACTATCATTAACAACCAAGAATTTTTATTCCAAAATCCACATAGATTTCATGAAAGCATGTAAGTAAATAACCAGACATATTATGTAAAAAAATATCTCCAATGAGCAGAGTTGTTTTAATGAATCATTTAGAAGAAAGCAAGAGATATTAATGTGTAGAGCCTATCATGCATGATAGTGCCTTTACCAATTCAAAGAAGACTTCCAACTGAGTTTCTAACACCCCTTCTTCTCCAAGCAAGATCAAACAACAATAATATTTTTCCACAATGCCTCGTATACATTCCTCAAACTAAAAGTAGGTCAGAGAATTCAAAAATAGCCACAAAGTGTAGATCAAACTGCTAGTTCGAAAAACCAGAAAGCTCCATGCAGAGACAAAATCTTGAAGCATGTAAAGTAAAATAACCCCCAAAAAATCTGCCAACATGCCTTCCAAGATGGTTTTCTCGCCAGAACCGATGAAAATTAATGACATTTAATTACATATTCCCACCTATCTCTCCTTTCCACCGCCATCCAAAGTTGGTGAGACCACATTGAAATTTCACATGCATTTATAAACTTAGTGATCCTTCCATGTAGGTTCCTCCAAATTTCACTAGCCCATGCCAAACTGGTAGTACAACCATGCCTTAATGCCAAATCAATCAAAACCCCATCACATTAAAAGCTTAGGAACTACTGCTTAGCTCCCACTTGCCAATCGACCCATAGGTTCCCTCTCATACACATTAGTTTAGGATAGATGTAATTGGCTTAGGTTAGATGTTAGGTTAAATTTAAAACTATAACCTTAGGATATAACCCATAATTAAATAAATTTCCACCCTAGGTTAGGTCTTAGCTTACCCAAATGGTATAGGCAATTGATTAGAAATAACTTTACATCCCTTAGATTATTTCCTTCATACTAACATAGTGTTAACAACTTAGGTTAGGATGGTATCCCACGTAAAGTGGTGTAGAAAGAGTTAGGTAAATTACCTGAGTCTCGAATCTCTTTAGGATAGAATTTATAGATATAGGACACATTATTCTCAGTTTCTTTAGAATCCTAAAGCAGGTTTCCCCTAATGCCATTAAGAGCCTTGCAAGGGTCAATCAAGAAGAGTCAAGCACAACACAAAACATAATGTAGGCACGGTCTTTCGAAATAGTAAAGAATTTGCAACAAAAACAAGTTCAATCTGTTAAGTCTCTTAATCAATGAATGTCATTTTTTCATTCAGTTTAGATAAGAAGATTTAAAGCATACCTTGGATAAATGGAATTGATCCAAGGATGAGTTCATCTGCAAAGGATAAGTTTGCAACCGTTCTGACCATATTACAACTTACTCATAAGAAGTGAAATAGATTATTACAAGCAACAACATACCATCCCTAAAATCAAAGAGTAGAAACGATTTATCCATAACAAGCATGATTTTTCAACATCCATGAAACATACATTTGTCCTGAAAATCACATGTCAACACTTGCAATGAATTCCTCAAAATCACAGTTTTACAAGGTGTTACATACTTCCCTCCTAAAAAGAATCTTTGTCCTGATGATTACCTCATTTTAATCATTGCATTCAAGGTAATCAAATTTTATTCACTTTCTTAACATATGTTTGCAACAATATCTGAATTTAAAGTTTCAAAAATCAGCATTCACATAGTTTTTTATTCAAAACAATAGTTTTCTGTCCATAACCGGTAGAATTATTGACATATAAAGATAAAATCACAAATTTGTATTAGTCAACAGAATCAATTTTGTTCAAATAGATATGGAAAAGAAGTTTTCATATCGTCCACGTTTTCCTAGGTTACACTTTCTTCATTCAAATGTAACTGGTGAGTTTCAAGCACTCATATGGGTTTAACCATGATTATTCCCAGGTCTTAGACCTGCAAGGAATTCCAATTTAACACATGTGATAAATCTAAAATGTATTTCTTAAGCAAAGAAATATGGAAAACATCATACATTCATGATAAAGAAGGAGGTAATGCTAAGTGGTAATTACAGAGTTGATTACTTAAACTATCTCAAAAGGTCCCACATAACGAGGTGATAACTTGGCAACCTTGCCAAAAGTTATAGAGCTCTTTTTCGGTTTGACTTGAAGAAAGACTTTCTCACCAAGTTCAAATTTCTTGTCTACCCGCTTTAAATCAACATAACTCTTTTGTCTATCTGTTTCTTCTTTCAAGTGTTGATGAATCAATTTAAATTATTGTTCCATTTTAGTAAGAATTTTAGGTCCAATTGCCTCTCTTTCCTCCATGTTGTCCCAACTAACATGGGTTTCACATTTTCTTCTATATAATTCTTCAAAAGGTGCCATCTTAAGAGAGGCATGATATGTATTATTATATGCAAACTCAACTAGTGGAAGGTACTCTTCCCACTTATACTGCTGATCCATACAATACATTAGTAACATATACTCTAAAACTTGACTAACTCTTTCAGTCTATCCATCCATTTCTTGATGATACGCAAAACTAAAATTCAGCTTAGTTTCTAGAGCTGCATTAAGCATTTTCCAAACTCTTAACGTCATTCTAGGATCTCTATCAGATATAATTAATTTAGGTACTCCATGTAATCTAAATTTTTTTGTACGAACCTTTTAGCTAACATAGGAGAATCATCCTTCAGATTACCATCAATAAAATGTGTTACCTTTGTTAGTTTATCCACAACTACTAAAATAACATCATGTTTATTTCTTGACATAGGTAACCCTTGTACAAATTCCATGCTTATCACTTGCCATTTGTACTACGGTATGCTATGAGGATACAATAAACCGGCTGGGTGCATATGTTTCACTTTAACATGTTGACATTCAAGGAAATGTGTCACAAAGTCTATAACATCCTTTTTTATTCCCTTCTAGAAATATTGTTGTTTTATATCAGCAAGCATTTTTGTAATACTAGGGTGTCCATAAAAAGGTGAATTGTGAAATTCTACTAACAATTTCTTTCTCAAATCATTTAGCGAAGATACATATACTATGTTTTCAAATCGTAAGATTCCTTCATTATCGAAGTGAAAACCTTTATACCTCAGATCACTAGGATCTGCAGGAAGCACTGTTTTTACTTGCTGAAAATAAGAATCAGATTCCATAACACTTTTTACCTCATCCTTAAATTGATTTCTCAATCTTATAAGAGTAGAAATGTGCTTCCTATGACTTAAAGCATCAACCACTCTATTTTCTTTACCCTTAATATAACTGATGTCAAAATCATATTGAGACAAAAACTCTAACCATCTTCATTGTCTTGCATTAAGATTTGGCTGAGTGAAGATATACTTCAACCCAAGATGATCAGTTTTAAATTCAAAAGGTTTACCAAGTAGGTAATGCCTCCAAATTTGCAGTGCATGAACAATGACAACAAGCTCTAAATCATGTGGAGCATAATTCAACTCATGTAACTTTAGTTTTCTACTTTCGTAAACTATGACATGATAATTTTGTAACAAAATACCTCCTTGACCTTCACAAGATGCATCAGTTACCACCATAAAATCTCCATTAGGATTTGGTACTACTAGAATAGGTGCTAAAGTTAACTATTCCTTCAAATTTTTGAATGCAATTTCAAATTTCTCGTTCCAAAAAAAAAATTTATCCTTCTTCTGTAAATAAATTATTGGTGCATCCACCTCAGAGAAATATTTTACAAATTTTATATAGTAGCCAACAAGTCCCATAAATCTTCTAACTTCATGTGACATTCTTTGGTGCAGGCCACTCAGTTATAGCTACAATTTTTGAAGGATCTACAGCAATTCCATTCTTACTTATTACATGTCCCAAATAGTGTACTTTTGTGTCATAGAAAGAACATTTAGACAACTTACCAAATAATCGTCTCTTTCTTAATATTTTCTAAAACTATCTTCAAATGCTCATGGTGTTCCTCTAAACTTTTAGAATATATGAGAATGTCATCCAAGAATACGAGCAAAAAAAATTCCAAGTATTCTTGAAAGATATTATTTACTAAATTCATAAATGTTGCAGGTGAATTTGTTAATCCAAAAGGTAAAACTGTGAACTCATAATGTCCATACCTTGTTCTGAAAGTTTGTTAATGAATGTCTTCATCCTTAATCTGTAATTGATGATATCTAGATCAAAGATCTATCTTAGAATATACCAATGCTCCATGCATCTAATCAAATAAATCATCAATCCTATGGAGTGGGTATCTATTCTTGATTGTTGCTTTGTTTAAAATTATGTAATCAATGAACAATTTAAGTGTTCCATCCTTCTTTTTCACCAAAATTATAGGTGATCCCCAAGGTGAAACACTTGGTCTAATCAAACCTTTAGACAAAAGTTCTTGCAGCTGAGCCTTAAGCTCTACTAATTCTTTAGTAGTCATTTGATATGGTGCTTTAGAAATAGGTTTAGTTCCAAGCTTGATCTCAATCATGAAATCAAACTCCCTTTTGGGTGGAATACCTGGCAATTATTCTAGAAATACGTCAATGAAGTCTCGTAACAGTGGATATCGTTCCATAACATCATTTTTCTCTTCAGTTGTTTCAGCAATTTTCACTGCATATAAGGTACAACCTTTATTTTTGGCCTTTTTAAGTTGTATAGTCGACAGTTTTCTGATAGAAATCTCATGTTTCATACCCTGAATCTTTGTTGTTTTCTTCAGGTCATCTAAGCAACTAATGTGTTTCTCAAAACAATCCACTTTTTCCTTATGTTCTGCTAACCAATTAACACCTATGATTACATCATAAGACCCCAAAGGTGCAACATAAAGATCAACTTTAGTGAAAAAGTTAAGTAAATCAAGGATTGCTCCAAAAAGACACATACTAACTGTATGAACAACATTGTTTCCATACTATACAGTCCATGTTTTATCCATTTTTCCATCTTTTCTTTTTAGTTTGATGCTAATTTACTAGAAATAAAACATTCAGTAGCTCCGGTATGGAAAAGAATAATTATAGGTAAACCAAATAACTTACCTGAAACTTCTATAGGCGTGGCATGTTTCTCAGACTACTTGTCAGCTACTGTAGTGTGTATCTTGTGCTGCTGATTATGATCATCCTTTTTAAAAGGGAATTGATTTGTGTGATGATCTTTGCCACAGTTATAACAGATCCTACAGGTCCCTTCCTAGGCTCAGGTTTATTTCCAGCCTTAGAGTTATCATTCTAACCCCCATAGGACTTATGTCTATTATTATTGTTCTTAGAAAAGTTGTTCCATGCATTACCAGCAAACTTGTTTGTTGCTGATTTCTTATTAGTATCAAATGAAAACTTACTTTTCATTCCAAATTTCTTCCATGGTGTAACACCCTCGACAATTGTTATATTCCTCCTTTGCATTTCAAGTGTTGACATGTGATTTTCTTCTAAAGATGTGTTCTTTTGATTTTCGGATATCATGCTAGATATGGATAAATATTTTCTATTGTTAAGATCATTAGACTAGAATGGAATGGCTTACTTGAATCCATTTTTCACTTCTTGTAGGTGAGTTGCAATCTGGTTTGAGAGTTACAAACTTATCTCTTTATCTGACTCATCCTTGGATCAATTTCAGTGATCCAAGGAATTTTTTTAAACCTTCTCAGTTGAATGAATGGTAAATTGACATTCCATAATTTGAGGGACATAGTGGACTGAAATTTGTTATTACAAGTTCTTTAATCTTGTGTGAACGTGTTCCCATTCAGTTGTATGTTGTGCTTAGGTCCTTGGAGATCGATCTTGGCAGTACATTATTGACGTAAATGAAATACAACCTATTCATGACATAGGAAGGATTCAAAATCCTAAAACTAAAGGATTATCGTACGGAATTCTAAGCTAGGTAAGAATATTTACTACCTAGCTATGTTACTTAATTGAATTTTTATTCTAACCTAAGCTTCCTATTCTACTTTTTTGGATTGGAAACTGAACCTAATCCTTGTGCTAAGGGAATATGGAAAGGTTGCTAGGCTATCTAAATTAACCTAAGACCTAATGCTATAAGGTTATGAGATGATCTGACCTATTGCCTAAAACTAAAAGGTTGTGAATTAATCTAACCTAATGTTAGAATTACCTAAGGTAATGTGTTAAGGCCTAAGGTAATTATTCCTAAACTAACCTAAGTTTTAAGGGATCTATACTAAGCTATTTAAATGGGAACCTAAAGGGGTCAGATGCCTCTATGGCGACGGTTTCCAATGGCATTGAATTTGTTGATAAGGTTTTTAAGGCATTTAAGTAAATCCGGTTTTGGTAGGAGCTAGTTGACTTGGTGGAGGCTTATGTGGAAGCTCCACTAAAGATGGAATTGCATGTTAAATGGGAATTGGAATTTTCCATATTTGGGAGGCAGTGGCAAGGATAGATAAGTGGGAAAATTGGAATTAATGAAATTAATTGGCCTCATATTTTGTTCACAAAACATCTTGGAAACTTGGAAGGCGGGTTTGTGGGAGGTTGTTGGTATTTACATGATTTTCATATTTTTCTCTACATGGAGCAAACTGGTTCTTCAAACCAGCGGTTTGACTTTCACTTCATTGTTATTTTTAACTCACTTGGTCTATTTTCGATCATGGGAAGGTAAATGAGACATTCTGAGGAAATTTATTGGTTGGTTGATCTTTCGTGGAGGAGAATAGGGGTTGGAAGCTTGGCTAGAAGTCTCCTTTGATTTGGAAGAAGTGCTATCAGGCATGATAGGATCTAACCATTAAGATCTCTTGCTTTCTTCTAAATGTTTCATTAAAATGACTCTGCTCTTATGAGATTCTTGGTTTGCATGTTTTATCTGGTTACTTTCTTGCTAGATTTTATAAATCTCTACAAATTTGGGTATGAATCCATGGTAAATTAATGATAAGTATTGGAAAATTTCTTGGTATGTGTTAATTAATGAGACATGCATGAGAAACTTTTTACTATAGCTCTACTTGTCATTTCTTGAACTGGTATTCGAAGAGTTGTGTTTTTAACTGACCTCTGTTGATGTTTATTTGGTTCTGAGTTTTTGGGAACCTTGAGTCCCATCTGATCTTACATTGGAGCTCGTGTTTTGTTTGAGCTTGAGCTTGTATTGAGCTCTTGTTTTGTTTGAGCCTGAGCTTGTATTTGAGATCATGTTTCGTTTGAGCTTGTTTTCGAGTTCGTGTTTAGTTTGAGATTGATTCGAGATTAGTATTTTGATAATAATTTGTGTTGGAGGTTCTTGTTACCCTGAAATCATGTTTTGAATCTCAGGTAAACTTGGATTTTTGTTTGAAGTTTGTATGTACCTCTGTACTCATGTTTATTCTTGTGTTATTCTAGACTGTTAATGGAAGTTCATAATGTACACAACACTCGTATTTTATTTCGTGTATGGTTCTAAACTCTGGTTAGAAGCTCGTGTTTCGTTTTGAGCTGGTATGATTTTTCGTTGTTTAAAATACAAACTGGAATGGGAACTTTTGGTTGCCCTGAATCTGTGAATATCTACTTGAATCATTCTGAACTCTTCTGTGAGAAACTTGTGTTTCATTTTGAGTTGGAAATAGGGTTTCTTGTTTATGTTATAAACTGGTTAAGGTTGTTCGTATTATATTCTATCTTGTATCATGATATTTGTATATATTTGTGCTCATGTTTGAGACTTTGTGATTCGACACTGTACATGTAATTTGGTACTTAGTGTTTGGAATTTATAACTTAAATGATGTGATGGTTTTGTTCTAGTATTTGTGAGTTGGTTTTAAATTACATTCAAGTTGAAATCTTGTAACTCTTTTTAATTCAAACTTCTTACTCAAAGTAAATTTGGGGAAGTAGTATGACTGAGTTGTTTGAATATCTCTTAGAGATTTAATTGCAAATGCTTTCATTTGATAGTGGATTTGGAACTTCTTTCAAAGATGAGTTCTATACCAGTGTTTATAAATTGTGGTGGAAGGATTACTTAACTCTGTTCATTTTGATTTTGTTTTATAGTTCTAAAAATAATTATGAACCACTTACTCTTAAGTGCAATGTTGTGGAGGAATTTTTAAGGAACTTCAATTTTGAGTCTGAGGATACTCCTAAACTACTTTAGTTTAAGGTTTCGGGTTTTCTATACTTGTTGGGATCAATAAGTGAATACTTGAGTCTTTTAAAAGAAAAAGGAAATTGAGAATCCTTAGGGATGGTATGCTTTTTTTAGAACTTTACTATTTATGTTGATCTAAACTGAAATTGGAACTCATGCTTTTAAATTGTAAGGATTGTAAGGGAGACTTACAATACGTTTTCTTTACAATGAGTTGGTTTTGTTCTCTCTTCTGGGAACTATGTTTGATCTTATTGTTTGGATTAGAAAAGGGAATTTGTTGTTATTGTTGTTAAGTGTAGAGAAATGATTAAGGATTGAATCAAATTCTGATAAGATTCCTTTTCTAACCTATTGGGATTAGTTCATTTGATTGAACCCTTATGTTATTAGTTCTCTTTTGAAATGGAGATTTATTATAATTGTTTAGTCTTGCTTGTTCATATCATTTGTTGAAGTGATGTAGGAAGAGATTTTATGTTTTAGTTTTGTTGAATATAAAATATAATCTTGTTGGCAGACTGTTTAAATTCTATATTACTTCTTAGATTGATATGGGATTTTGTTCTGATGAAAATCTTAAATTTTGAATTTAAAGGTAGTTGTCCTTTAAACGAAATAGTTAAATTCATGTTATGAACTTGTTTCTATTTTCAGATGTTTTTGTGTTGGGCATAGTTTGGAATGGCTATTCTTCTTCCTTGCTTAGGAGCTAGATGAATCATCCTAATCAGAACTATGTTGTAAACCCTTTCTTTGTCTTATAGTAAAGTTAAATGTTGTATTCCATTATGACAGAATTGGGAACAATAGGATGTTATGATCTGTTGTTTGTTTAAAGGTAATTAATAGGATCAATTAAACTTTAATTTGGTAAGGTAGACATTGTGGATTATATTTTTTTCTTCTCTTAGAAGTAAATTCAAATTGGTTAATGTACTTCTTTTCTAATTGTTATTACTTACAGATATGTATGATATATTAAATGTTTCATTAAAGTAGAGATGTTTTAATGGAACAATTAGTGGAATGCACTTTGTTTTAAGGCTTAGTGCTTATCATGCTCAGTTCATTTAACTGACCCGTGCTAGCAATTTTTGTAGATGGACTTCGTAAGTGATAAAAGAAGGCAAAACTTATATGATGCATTGGCTGATTTAAGTCGAATTCTTAGTGAAGAATTTTGATTCATTCTTGAGTTGTATTGAAAAAGAAAAGTGGTATTCTTTTTAGAATGAAGGTTGTTGTGATGCATTATTCCTAAAATGCATAAGTCTTGTAAATGTATAAGTTCAAAGATGAATTGAAAGGTGGGAATTTACTTGTATTGGTTGTGTAAATTATCATGTACTTTTATGAAAGAGATGGAATTCTATCTTGTTGATATTCTTCATATTATTTATATGATTAATTGGTTACCTTTTAATAAGTTGGATAAAGGGATTTAGTTCTATTTCCCTAATTAAGATCCAGCTTGTTAAGTAGTAGAATATGATGTTCTTTATCTAAACAATTAACGTAGTAATGTAATGAGTGTTGAACATGCCGTAAAACTATAGAAATTGTAAAAGATAAGGAGGGTATGATAAACCCTAACACTAATTCATGAAGAGGAAGAATCTTCCTCTAAAAAAAGAATGTAAACAAAAAGGAAAGGTAATGTGATTGTTAATCATTAGACTTCATATTCAATGAAGTCTACCTAGTTAAACGTATGTGGTTGCTACACCTCCTTGATTGGTTAATTTACATTATAATGGAACTTATGATGTTGTTGTCCTATTTTTGGTTAATTGTTTGTTAAGCCAGATAAGCTAACTTAAAAGAAATCTTAAGTTAAGGAAGTTCTTTAATGATTAATTGAATATGATATGGAAAAATAACTTAAGGAGTGTTGGATTAGGGTTTAGCAAGGCTGTTGTAATCTCTTTTAATAATCCAAATTAATTATATTAATAACCTTCTAGGGGTATGTACATCTCGATGAGGATGTTTCTATAGGATGTTGGCACACGCCAATTACAGGGCTGTACCTTCAGGAAGATTAGGATCTTCTTGAGGATACAACGATGTAGTTGACATGCGACAACACCGTTCTGCATTGATCATCTAGATCTACACACATCTAGAATTGAACTTAGTTTCTCCCTATGTCCAGTTAGTAGCATGTTTAGGATAGGGAGCAGCCCCCTAAGACTCAGGGTACCTTGGCACATGGGGTTGACTTAGGCTGACCAATATGCCCATTCACCCTAAGTCTTTGTGAGCCTATTCCTATCATAAATTATGTTGTTAACCTAAACTAGGGTTAAAACCTGGGCAAGTGGGATGACAGAAGTCAGTAAAGGACATTCTAGATAACAATAAAGTGGGTTGAAGGATGTATTCTGGATTGATGAGTATGTTGTCAAGGAATAACAACATGAACAGTATGTTAGAAATCTTTGGCCAAAGTATCACAAGTTGTTGGTTGTGTTGTCCTACGTCACCTAGTGTAAGGATCCTGATGCAAATGAATATTGGTAACAGATATTCAGATAGGTTCCTTAGACAGATCACTCAATACCCAGACCAGGGTAAGAAAACCAAGTATACATAGTATACAAATAGTATTCAATACTTAATGTTAATCATGAATAGATCGGTGGTTCATCGAGTTATGAAATGAATAGATCGGTATCTCACTGAGTCATTACAGCTGCATATGGTTATCTGTTATAAGAATGGTGGTTATGAAATGTGTGTTCTACATTATGTATTTAGAACAGAGAACATTATTAAAAAAAATTCTCTTGTTTCTAAAGTCTTAAAATGGGAATGTTACACATGGTCCTTTCTTAGGTACAAGAGATGATGAAGAGGAGCTAGGGACTTTCTTCCTTACTTCCTCCTTATGAGCAAAAATTGCCTTTAATTTCTATTCCTACCTTATGGCCTTTTCAACAACCCCTTCCATTGTGGTTGGGCTATGAATATCCACCTCTCCTCTTATAATGAGATTCAATCCCATGATGAATTTTTGTTTCCTGTACTTCTCATCAATTTGATATTGAGGTACATACTTATGAAGTTTTGTAAACCGCTCCTAGTACTCATTTACAGTTAGCTTTCCTTGTATCTAAGTTCTGAAATTCAGTCATTTTCTGATCATAGTAAAGTTACGGCAACCAACATTGCCTAAAGTAACCTTTAAATTGATCCCATGTGATATTAGTTTCATCAATATTTAACTCATCCTTACAGATGTCCCACCATGAAGATGCTTCGTGAGAAAGCTGATATGCTCCCCATATCACCTTTGTTTCTTCTGAGAAATTCCTTATTTTAAAGTATTTCTTCATTTCACTGAGCCAGTTCTTATCCCCATCTTCTAATGTGGTGCCATCAAACTTGGGTGGACTTATCCTTTTTATATCATTAGTGAGTTCAGCTGCCAGCCTAGCCTTTTTGTTCTCAAGATGAACAGGTATATTTACATTGTTATTATCAACACCTACATTGGCGTTATCCCTAGGAGGTGGCTAATTGTTATTATCAGCATCATCTTCCTCCTCATTTCCTATTACTTGTTGTTTAATTACAGCTAAATGATCTCTTGTGTCCAACAGGGCAGCAAGGATCTCATCTAGTTTTTGGGCAGTTGTTGCTCCTTCCTCAGGCGGAGGGTTATTTTCAACATTTCCTCTTGTTTGAACCATTTCCTGTTACAAGAAAATTTAAGTTTCATCATATTATGGACACAATAGGTCAAAGAGTTGCAACCTTCAGCTCTGATACCAAGATGTAACATTCCCATTTTAAGACTTTAGAAACAAGGGGAAAATTTTTTTTACATAATGTTCTCTATTCTAAATAAAGCATTATTTAGAACACACATTCCATGCCAATCAATCTTAAACAGATAACCATATGCAGCTATAAATGACTCAGTGATCCACTAATCTATTCATTTCATAGCTCGGTGATCTACCGATCTATTTATTTCATAACTCGATATTCTACCGATCTATTTATGTTAACTTTAAGCATTGAATACTTATCGTATACTTTGTATGCTTGGTTTTCCTACCCTAAACGGGGTATTGAGTGATATGTTTAAAGAAAATATCTAAATATTTGTTACCAATATTTATCTAATATCATGTTGCTTTAAACTAGGTGACATAGGGCAACGCAACTAGCAACTTGTGATACTTTGGCCAAAGATTTTCAACATAATATTTATATCACTATTCCTAGACGGAATACTCGTCATTTCAGAATACATCCTTCACCTCACTCCTCTATTATCAAGAATGGTGTTTGCTAACTACCGTTAGTCCACTTGTCCAAGGTTTAACCCTAGCCCTAGTTAGAAACATAATTTATTATAGGAAGACGCTCACAATGACTTAGGGTATATGGGCATACTCAGTTGACCTAAGTCAACCGGATGTGCCAAGGTACCCTGAACCATTAAAAGGTACTACCTATCCTAAACATGCCACTAACTTGGCCTAGAGATAAATGAAGTTCAAGTCCTTATTTGTGTGTAGATCTAGATGATCAATGCAGAAGCGTGTTACCACATGTTAACTACAACATTGTATTCTTGAGAAAACACTTGCCTTCTCAAAGGTACAGTCCTGCAGTTGGCATGTGCCAACATCCTAAAGAAACTACCTCATCAAGATGTACATGCCCCAAGGAGGTTGTTAATACATTGTTAATTTGGATTATTACTCGATTAAAGCAACCCTGTTAAACCCTAATCCAACACTCCATAATTTCTTTTCTAAATTTGATTCATTTAGTCATTAAATAACTTCCTTAACTTATGATTGCTTTCTAGGTTCATTTTACTTGGCTTAACAAATAGATAGCCAAAGGAACAGGACAACAACATCATAAGTTCCATTAAATGTAATTAAATAATTCAAAGAAGGTGTAGCAAACAAATAGGTTCAACTAGTAGTAGACTTTATAAGAAATGAAGTCTAACAATTAACGATCATATCACCATTCTTTGGATTAAATTTATTTTAGCGAGGAAGAATCTTCCTCTACATGATTAAGTGTTAGGGTTTGTCATACCCTTCTTATCTTTCACAATTTCTATAGTTTTACTGCATATTCTTTACACTTTCCATTACTATGTTAGAATTGTTTAGATAAGATTATTATCTTATGCAACTTAACAAGCTACATCTTAATAAGGGAATCCAATTATTTCCCTTTAACCAAATGATCAAGTTTATCTGAATTAAGCATATAACAGATATGAAAAATATCATCAAGATAGTTTTCCCATCCACTTCATATATACAAGATAATTTACACAACCAATACAAGTAAATCTCAACTTTCAATTCATCATTATAAAACTATACATTTACAATATTATGCATATCAAGCATATTGTATAACAAACAACCTCTATCCCAAAAGAATACAACTTTTATTTTTTAATACAATTAAAGAATGAATCGAAACTCTTTACATAAGGTCCATAATTAAATAAGCCCAATACTACATGAATGTTCTAGTCTTCTTTAATCACTTACGATGTCCATCTGTAAAATTGCTAGCACAGGTTAGTTCAATGAACTGAGCATGATAAACACTAAACATTAAAGTAAAGTGCATCCCACTAATTGTTTTATTAAACAACTCTACTTTAATGAAACAATTAATAAACATCATACAAATAATCATAAGTAATAACATCTAGAAAGAAGTACAATTAAGAAAATATGAATTTACTTTTAAGAAAAGAACATATTATAATCTACAACATCAAAATTATATCACAAGACTCAATTGATCCTATCAATCACTTAAAATAGTCAACAAGTCTTTTCATTCAATTATTTCATAAACCCATAGAAATAGAAATACACTTTTATCTTTTCCAAGGAGCAAAGAAATTAGTTACAGCATAACTCATATTAGTATGCTTCATCTTTCCATATAATCAAAGAAGAGAATCAATACATAACTAATTCTTAGACACAATTCCTCTGAAGGAAAGAATCAGGTTTAGAACACACATCACTGCCTCAGTCAAAAGATGACAAAATAAGGAGTCCTTAAATAAAGAGGCAACAACCAAACAAGAATCCCAATTCAATCCAAGCAGATTAAAACAGTCTAACTGAAAGTTTTACTAACTCTAGTGTATTAGTATTTTATAATTCAAAAAGATCAATAGCTAATCTTTCCAAAAATCCAAGCTATACTCGAATAAAATAAATCTCTTAACTAATCCACAAGAAAATTCCCATCTTAGAAGAGAATCAATAAAAGAGAAGTTAGGTCAATGAACTTATATAGTACATATAAAGGATCTCAAACCACAAAGGACCCAATCTATATTTCATTTCATTTATACTATGAAATGAAATCCATTATTTAATACAAACTTAGAAATTCTCTAGTTAGTTCCCTAAAGACAACACAAAACCGAATGCCCAGTGCATCTTTCTAATCAAAACTAGCAAGCTTGTATCCTATTTCCATTCACCAAGCACAAGTACAAATTCAAATCTTAGAAAGAAATACATAGTACGGTCCCTAACTATATATTGTCCCAAAGAGAACATAATTCTTTCTCTATAAAACTTGGAGGTTCAAACAACCATGCAATAGAGGAGTAGAAGTCCTCCAATCGTAAAAGACTACAATATCAAAGCAACTCATGACTCGAAGACCGCATTCCCATTACAAAGCATTAATCGACAAAATGCAAATGAGAAGGTATTTTATAATCCCAAATAAAAGAAACATTACCAAAAATCCAGTTTAGTTAAATTGTATCCTTTCGAACCACATATAGTATAATAGTTTTAAATTCAGCATTCTACTAAACCCACGAATCAGATGAAAGATCAAAAGAGATTAAGAAACTAAGCAATTCGTTTAAGACAAGCACTATCCCAAACTTCTTCCAACTAAACAGATTCATCACCAGCCTCTTTGAGTCCCAGCTAAAAGATTATGACAGGTAAGAATTTGTTTCATCATCAAAGACAAAAAAAGGAAGTAAATAATAAATTCCAAAAACCTCTTCCATCGATACGACTGTCCCAAAATAGGTCGTAATTCCAATCCCTTTTTTTCAAAAATAAAACAGTCAAATTCAAGAACACAGTGTGGTCTTAAAGGTAAAAGCCATACAACCATTCTTTCTCAAAATTAAAACAAAGGAGACCTCAAAATAAGTTACACATTCCACCTCCGACCAAACAAAACTCACAAGACCCCTATTCAGCAGACATTATAAAAATTGAGGCTGAAGCTCTACAATCCTTAATACCCACTAAAGTCTTACTCAGAATACCTTAACAAAGTTAAACATGTCGATTCTAATACAAGATCAAAACAACCAACAATGGATACATGTACTGAGTCAAATACGAGCTTCGAACACAAGTTCTAACCATGCAACCTCAAATACGAGTTTATAAAAAAACCCATGGCCCTAATAAAATCTCAGAATAAACACCAACACTATATTACAAGTTCAAGCATTTCCATTTCCCTAAGGAAGAATAAAACTCCAATTCAAAGCTCAAGTACAGTACACAATGCAACAACTTAACAGCAAGTTTGGTATTCATAAGAACTATATACCAATACAGTTGCTGAATACGAAGATTCAACCAATCGGTTCAGAACTATACATAGTTCCTACATAGTCCAAAAAAACACAAGGTCCCAATAAACTCATAACAAATCTTGAAACTTCAATACAAGACTAAACAGAGATTCAGAACCCAACAAGAAACTAGCCAGTTCATTCCACATTAGTCTCAAATGCTAGAAACAAAGCTTGAAATACAAGCTACAGAGTTTCAATAGAGCTTCAAGTACAAGTTACAGAGTTTCAATACAAATTTGCATGCAAACCTCTAACAACTAGTTTAGAGAAATTTCCCAAGAACTACCTTTAACAGCCAAGAATTTTTGTTCCAAAACCCACATATATTTCATAAATACATGCAAGTAAATAACCAGACACATTATGAAAAAATACATTTCCATTGAGTAGAATTGTTTCAATGAATCATTTAGAAGAAAGCAATAAATCTTAATGGGAAGAGCCTATCATGCCTGATATTTCCTCTACCAATTCAAAGAAGACTTCCATCTGAGTTTCCAACACCCCTTCTTCTCCAAGCAAGATCAAACAACAATAATATTTTTCCACAGTGCCTCTTATACATTCCTCGAACCGAAAATAGGTCAAAGAATTCAAAAATAGCCACTAAGTGTAGATCCATCTACTAGTTTGAAAAACCAGATAGCTCCATGCAGAGTAAAAATCACGATGCATGCAAAACAAAACAACCCCAAACAAATCTGCCAGCATGCCTTCCAATATGGTTTTCTCACTAGAACTGAGGTGAATTAATGACATTTAATTACATATTTCTACCTATCTCTCCTTGCCACCACCATCCAAAGTTGGTGAGACCACATTGAACTTCCACATGCATTTCTAAACTTAGTGATGCTTCCACGTAGGTTGCTCCAAATTTCACTACCCCATTCCAAACTTGTATTATAGCCATGCCTTAATGCCAAATCAATCAAAATCCCATCGCATTAAAAGCTTAGGAATCGTCACTTAGCTCCCACTTCCCAATCAACCCATAGGTTCCCTCTCATACCCATTAGTTTAGGATAGATAGAATTTCTTAGGTTAGATCTTAGGTTAGTTTAAAATATATAACCTTAGGATATAACCCCCAAAAAATAAATTTCCACCTTAGGTTAGGATGTAGATTAACCAAAACAATAGGTTAGAAATAACTTAGCATCCCTTAGGTTATTTCCCCTTTTCATATTAACTTCGCGTTAACAACTTAGGTTAGGATGTCATCTCGCATAGAATGGTGTAGAAAGAGTTAGCTAAATTATCTGAGTCCCGAATCTGTTTAGGATAGACCTTATAGATACAGGGCACATTTTTCTCTCTTTCTTCAAAATCCTGAAGAAGGTTTCCCCTAACACCATTAGGTGCCCTGTAAGGGTCAATCAAGAAGAGTCAAGAAAAACACAAAATAGAATGTAGGCACGATCTTTTGATATAGTAAATAATTTGCAACAAACACAAGTTTAGTCCATTAAGTCTCTTAATCAATGAATGTCAGTTTTTCATTCAGTTTAGATAAGAATATTTAAAACATACCTTGGATCAATGGAGTTGATCTAAGGATGAGTCCAATTACAAAGGATAAGTTTGCAACAATTATGACCAGATTACAACTTACTCATAAGAAGTGAAATAGATTATTGTAAGCACAGCATATCATCCCTATAATCAAAGAGCAGAAATGATTTATCCACGGAAAGCATGATTTTTAAACATACATTTGTCCAGAAAATCACATGTCAATGCCTATAATGCAAAAGAGGAATATATTAGTTTTACAAGGTGTTACATTACGTGGCAATCATGCCAAGCCTTCTACTTTGATTTCTCTACTATTTGGCTCCACCTTTCGAGTGATCGTCTCTCATCCAAATTTATTAACTCATCAATTCTTTCTTCTAGCACTTTCTCATCAGCTAACCCTCATGTGTGCACTATTCACAGAGAAGGTAACATGAATTCAACCGAAAGAACAACTTTTGTGCCAAACACCAACTGAAACAGTGTGGATTTGTTCAACCTTTTATATGTTGTCCTCTAAGCCCATAATACTGCCGATACTTTGTCATCCCAATCTTGTCTTCTGACATCAAAAATTTTGGTTAGGGATTGACTCAATATTTTATTGAATGCTTCCATGGTTCCATTTTCTTGTGGGTCATAGGTCATAGTCTTGTGATGAGCCACCATGAACTCTGCTAACAGGATCCTCACAATCTCATTTAAGAAATATGTACCCCTATTGCTGGTTAAACTCAAAGGACATCCATACCTTATGATAATATTCTCCCATAAGAATCTTTCTGTTGTGGCTGTTGTGCAATCTTTAGTTAGGGCTGCCTCCGCCCACCTTGTCAGATAATCTGTATAAGTGATGACATAGTGTGACCTAGTCCTACGTGTCGTTGGTGTAATAGGGCCTACAAAGTCTATTGCTCACTTTTCAAAAGGCTATGCACTAGTGATAGGGCATAAAGGCATTTCATCTCTTTTTCCCAGCTTGTCAATGCGCTAATAATGGTCACATACTTTACAATAGTCTTTACAATATTTGTACATGGTTTCCCACCACAATCCTACAATTAATATCTTACGCATGGTGCCATCACCATCATAATGTACACCCACACTTCCTCCGTGATCTTCCTCCATGATGGCAAGGTACTCATGCTCTAATACACACCTGCACAAAACTTCATCATATCCCAACTTGTATAAGTCTCCACTGATCAACATCTAGGGTGTGGCACATATGGCTAGTTATTTCTTCTCTAATGCCTTCATTCCTTCCAACACCACACCTTCCTTTAAAAATACTACAATCTCCTCCAAATATGATGGCACACGTCGTAACCTAAATAGTTACACATCTAGCATTGTCTCCTCAATACTCTGCACATCCTCCCCTAAATCAATTCTTGACAGATGATCAGGTTCACAATTTCTCTTCCAAGGATTCACTACTATGGTGAACTCAAACTCTTGAAATAACAATACCCACCGATATATGCACCCTCATAGGACAGGATTGTTCACCAAATACTTCAATGCCATGTGGTCAGTGTAAAATACGAAGGGTGTTGCCAATAGATACTATCTAAACTTGAAAAGCACGTACATCATTGACAATGCATCACACTCAGTTGTGGTGTAATTCTCCTCTGCATGTGTCAGCTTCCTACTTACAAAACACAGAGGATGATCAACAATTACTTCACCTGGCTATACAAGTACTACTCCAATAGTAGTTCCTGAGGCATCTACATGGACATGGATGGGCTTGTCCTAAGAGGGAAAACATAATATAGGCACGGCAACAAGCCTATCCTTTAATGTATCAAATGCCCTCTACTGCGCCTCTCCCCAATGGAAGGAACTTTTATGTCTGAGTAGTTCCTCTAAAGGCACAGTGATCTTGGCATACCCCTTGATGAATTTCCATTAATAACCCATATGCCCAAGGAATCCATGCACTATGCTCTAGCTAGTAGGCTCCCCTAACCCTACAATAACTGCAACATTAGCGGAATCTACCAGAAAACCCTCCTTACATATGATATGCCCCAATAACGTGCTAAAGGGTGTAGAAAATATGCATTTCTTAATATTGAGGGATATCCTCAACTTCCTACACCTCTCAAACATCAACCTCAAATTGTCACAATGGTCTTTGACTAGACCATACACTGTCCAATCATCCAAATAGACCTGAAGAAACTTATGGATGAAGTCCTGGAAATCTTACACCATGATGCACAAAAAAATGGTAGGCATATTCTTCAACCCAAAGGGCATGACCGTATATGAAAAACTTCCCCACTCAGTGGAAAAAGTTGTCTTCTCCTGGTCCTCCTTTGCAATCTGCACTTGGTGGTACCCCAAAAATTCATCCATAAAGGAATAGATTTCACACCCAATGACTCCTTCCAAAATTTATTTAGTGAAGGGGGTTCAAAAAGGATCGATGACACAAACTACGTTTATCTCCCTATAATCCACATAGATCCTAATCCACCCATCCTTCTTGATGTTGATTACCATTAGACTTATCCATTCTCATTCTTCCACTACTTCAATGATCCCAGAAGCTATCATTTTGTCTATGTCCTCCTTAACCTTCACGCATAAATTGCGATTCATCTGGTAGGGCCTCTTCCTAACTGGATGCACACCGTCCTTCAATTTTATCTTCATCTCCCATAAGGAATGGTGAACACCTTTGAGCTCATGGTACCCGTGCAAAAATAAATCCTCAAATTCACGCAACAGATCAATGATCTTAGAGACTTCCTTCTCCGACTAGTAATCTCTAATAATATCTTCCTTAGGTTCTTCTCCTGAATTGATGTTAACCTTCTTTGTTTTTAAGGGATCATGGTAGGTGCATGCGCAAGTATCAGCGCTATCCACTACCTCGGGCATTCCTATAGAATGGCTAACATCCAATCTTTCTACTTCCTCTCCATTGATTAGATACACCAACTTTCCTTTCTCCTTTTCCAAACACGGGCGCTCAAGCTATAATTATTATATTTCATCTACTTCTTCAAAGTGTGCCTCCAAACCTGTTCCACCTAGTAACTCCAACAGCCTATCTTCTGCCATGGCACTATCCCCCATGGTAAGGTGCTTGATACCCTGCAAGGCCTTATCAACTGATGGCTTGGTACTCCAATACTCAAAGGTTTGAATGAGGTCGGCCACTAGATCTTGCCAATTCCCTATCTGGCAACATGTCTCTGAATGAATGTACCATATGTGCGTGACCCTACAATGTAGAGTACAACTTATGCACCTAGAGGGATGGTGGAAAAGCTTCTGTGTCTTCTCTCTAGATCCTTTCACACACCTAGATATGGAAAGAGGCGGGCTCCATCCCATGGTATTCCTTGATGGTGGTGGGCACGTTGCTCCTAGAGAATCTGACAGAGATCAATTCTTACCTCATGCCATTCCAAAAGGCTCTCTTGATGTGTAGCCCACCACCATATAGCTATGCCAAGTAGGACATTACTTAACATCCTCCTTCGTTCCTTCTCATTCTTCCATTGAGCTTCCATTTCCTTCAAAAATATCTCAGGGAACACTCCTTCTGAATACTTAGGCAACTCCTTTCCTCATAGGCACCAGACTGTGCACACCTTTGTCACCTTGGTCACCGACCCTCTCAACTACCATCCCATCAATTCATAAGTTCCATGCACCCAATTTTCACATGTTAGACTAGTGGTATTACTTACTAACTGAGAATCCTCAAACTGGATAACTCTGTTAGTAGGATGTATTATCTCTGGGTCCTTTATTGAGTGCACATATATCCTATCCAGAACTTCTTCCCCCAAAGGTTCAATATAGGGTGTCGACTTCCCATCAGCCAGGGGTATGATGACCCATTCCTTCTTATTTTCAAATCTGATGTACCCTTTGTTGAACCGAAGGTCCGCGTTGTTCTTGTAACACCATGGGTGCCCAAGTAGTGTTTGGAAATTATCTACCTCAGTGAGCACCAAGACTTTGAAGTCCCCAGTAAACTTAGCTCCTTGGATAATGATAGATGCATCCTTCAGGACACCGATGGGCATTGCCTTAGTCTTGTTTGCCATATACAACACATTCGAATATAGCTGTAATGCAGGTCTTCCCATCTAATGCCATGCATCCAAAGTTAGAACATTAACCTTTGTGCCTGTGTTAATGAGGATATTACTAAGGATCCATCCATCTACAACTGCAATCAATGTGATCTCTTTGGCATATTCAAGACTATGAGGGGGAAGGTTTACGTGTAAGACTTGCCTCTCACACTCTCCTCTAGTGCGTGGTACCTTCTCTCTCAACCATGATCCTAGCAAGGGAATGATATTCTCTTGCCTTAGCATTTTACACACCTCCTTGACCTCATTCAGGTCATCCTTTAGCGCCTCAAGTCTCCTCCCTTGTTCCTCCCTCCTGGATTGCTCCTTTAGACACTGGATTTCCCCTTGTAAACTCTGAATGACATCCATGGTGTCCTGATATACCTCCTTTTGTGCATGGGGTCTGGGTACTTTCCGTGAACTACTTCCTCCCTTGAAACCAGGTTCTTCAGTCTTGGTATCTCTCATACACGCATGGATTTTGCCCTTGTTTTACCAAGACAGGCTCTAAACCTACATCCCGTGTTACCTGAGGCATCCACTTTATGTCTACCTTCTTAATGTTGACCGTTGCAGTGCCCTTGTCTTTCTGATGTTGTTGATTCATTTTCTCAAACAAATCTGAGCAATCCTCATACTTATGCTTCCTTCCACACTATGAGCACTGCAACAGGTTCAGGCACTCTCGTTTGTAATGCTCTGTAGATCCACAATTGAAATAGGCTCCACACGGGAACTCACTCCTTCTTCCTCCGTGGTTACCACAACCATGAAATCCTCCTCAAAAACCTCTTCCACGCGCGCCTCCATCTGCACGCTCCTCATAACTGCAATCATCACCCTTGGAGCTACTAGCAACGCTGGTTTGGCGCACCCCATGATTAAAGGCCTCATGGATCTGATCAATTATCCTACATTCCTTAGTATCATGGGTTGAAGAGGTGTAAATATTGTAGTAACAAGACACGTTCTTCTGGATTACACATTGTAGTAAGGGGCATCTACTTGCACCATGGTCCCCATGAAAAATTTCACTATCTACTGCCATGGCATGTACTATCCTCCAAGGGTAAATATCCTTAACGTGCCCCTCTACTTTCACAATGTGTGCACCACAAACAACTGCAAGTCTCATGGGCTGAGTTTACAGATAATTTTTCCAGCTTCTTGGCCATAGTAGTAATCTGAGCCTCCATGAATGGGCTAACGCTAGTATTGACACTACCAATAGCCTCGATGTGTAGAGAAGCTTCAAATGCCTCAAGTGGGTCTGTAAAATTTTTATGAGATAAGGCCCTTCTGAAAGGGATGATCAATCCTCCAACAAATCACTGAGCATGCTGCAAAGGGTGAATATCATATGATAATTTAGACAAGATATTTTTAAAGCATGCATCATACTCCTGCACACTCTTTGTCATTCCTTGTTGAATCTCCTTTAAAGCGTTGATGCTCTTCTACTCAAACTCAAGAATTTGGAATTCTGCCAAGAATGCATTCTTTAAAGTAGTATAGTCCACCACTGTTTGATGAGGGTCATATTTCCTATACCAGCTATATGTGCGCCCTTGCAACATGGTTACAAACTGACTCACCTTCCATTATTGGGTTGTGATACCCTTTGCGTGCCATAGCAGTTCACACTTGTGAACATGTTCCATAGCATCCTCAATACCTCTATAATCAGGAAAATCTAGAGACATTTCAAAAAAAACTTGTGGGGGTGGTTGGGGACCAAATCCTCCTGAGCTAAAGCCCTTGTTTCCGTTTGTGTTTCCTCTTTCACCTAATCCACCAGGTCCACCAGGTCCTGAACCACCACCAATCCACTAGACCCACCAACTCCTATTCCTCTTGAACCACTAGATCCACTAGACCCACCAAGTCCACCACATCCTAAAGTGGTCATGCCAAGGGTCCCCACAGTTCCACTGAGCTACGCGCCTATGGTCTGCGATAATTCCCTACTACTAATAGTATACCCCATGCCACTCCTAGATGCGAGACCAAAATCTTGTGTGTCTATACCTTTCCTAAAAAGTCCTAACATTGGGTTGGTGTTTACAGCCATAAAAGGCCCAAACGAGAAATTATACCTCCTGGGTGTAGACCGATCACCTCCAATGTAACTAATTAGACTAGCAATATTTTCCCCCTGATCTAGAAAACCAAGTGCCAGGGTCCGGTCACTAGGTGGGCTCAGATGTGCACCAACGGTTCTTCTTTCTCGATGTGATGAACTCTCATCAGAATTTGAAGGGGTATCTCTTACGCACTTTCCAAGATGGGGTCACACAGACTGCTCAGGTTCCACATCCTCTACATGAACCTCAAATCCTTCCCATAATGTCTACTGAAATACATCCATCACACCTGTAACCTCGCGTTATCTAGCAATCTCCCTTTCACACCGCTTCACCATACTTGAGTCATCTCTCCTCCCTTTATTTCTCCATTGCAACATATATCATCTTCCTCTACCCTAGCTTCCTCGCCTCGCGCTTAGAATGGTTTAGCTGGCCATTGGGAATGCCTCTAAACTCATGGTAACCATCAATATTTTTATATCTAGAGGGACAACACGTAGAAATGATCCTCTAGGATCCCACAGAAACTCAAACTTAGCAACCTTCAGACAATAATATGTGGAAATGGCATACTCCAGAGTGTAGCTAGCCAATACTCCTTTCCACCAATGATCCACAGCACGAGTCCATATCAGATCTGCATCTTACAGCCTTTGGTATTCTTCTTGGGTCCACACATGTGATCCATAATGCCAACTTGATCTGGATGCATAGGCTAAGAGCCATTTATACAGTTCCATTGGGAAGCAACATAAAAAAATTTCATACAGATCATGGTAGAGGTTCTCTTCTACCCATCTACATGCATCAAACTCAGGTCCAGTGCTGAATATCTGAGAAAATTCATCCTCTGTGCTCTTGAACCAAGATTCAACACTTTCCAATGTTAACCACTCTGTCATTACTCATTACACAGATCATGATGAATGTTATTTCCCACTACAACTTTGAAAATAGGTCCTAGAAATGGAACCAAGATGTATTCATTTTTACCCCTATCACAAAAGAAAGGAACCCCATGCGCATCAGCCTATCACCCAGCAGAAGTTGGGCACTCACCCGAGGCACACATGTGGGTACTGAGTCTCTATTTTATGTGAGTTTAGTGGGAAACATCATATATGATTTGTGTAAGAGATTTCAAAAGGATTTAAGACATACAAGAACCATAGAGCTCAGAACGGCCTCTAGATCCTTGCAGTCATTATAGATGGTGTACTTAATAGATTATATAACTTGTATCATAACAGAAAGAAGTATACAAACATCCATACTTAACATAAACATAAATTAAAGAAGACCTATGAGAAATATGTATTCATCATAACCATTGATATTTATATATATATATATATATATACCTGATAACTTCATTACATTCATGGAGCCATTACAGAGTGTCACATAGAAGCAGACCACAATCATGCATTACAATTGGACTAATGTAACTATGCTACCAAAAAGAAAAATTACAATCCCCTTGCCACATACATCCTTTCCCCAATACAATTACCCACTAGCAGAGTTCTTTCAGTATTTTTGCAGAGCTCCGCCCACTCTCTAAGTATATATGTTTACTCTATAAGTGCTTTTATTTATAACTTTTATGGGTTGTCGAATCATCCTCCAGCACCCTCAGATCTGATGCCAAGTGTCTACATGTGGTCCTCCATGTGAGCATGCTCCTCTATGCCTGAGCCTTCCACTTTATACCATGATGTGCTTCTAAAAGCTTCTACTACATGCATGCTCCTTCCTGGGCCAACCTGTCACTAGGCTGGCACCTTATCCACGCGTAAGCAGGTCATTTTTTTCACATGTTCTACCCCCGAATGTCCAATTTGAATAAGTCATGAACCCTTGGTTCTGTCCACATGCGTCGCACACCACGGGCTTCCTTAAACCCTACCTTACGCGCTTTGTCCTTATGTGCATTTCTTAACTGGGACCTTCCATGCCTACTTGCCTTTTTTACTTAGTCAATATTCTAGGGGCCCAACAACACAAGATATTAATATCGCTTAATTTATTTTACATTAATTAGAATACACTATTTGAAGCATCAGCTGATTTATAATAGCATTAATTAAAGTTTAGAATCTAATTGGATAACCTATGACAACCAGGTGCAATTGTGAGATCATACAGATCCTACTTGATCCCCCTCAAACACTCTTTATGAGCCAATACACCTAGTGTATCATTTGGTTAAGCATTATTAAAGGCTGAGAGAACTTGTGATGTCTTTTAGTGTCCTTCGGAAAGCTGAATATGTAGCCATCATCTGAATCCCATCACTGTAACAAAAGACTTGGTGAACATAAAATGCATCTAGTTACTGTTGTTGCAAATCAACAGCACCCCTGGATGCAAATCAAGGTTCTAAGTTGATGTTTAGGGCATCCAGTGTGATTGCACAACATGGAAACCTCTCTCCAAGTGTGGGACTTATGAAAAAGAGAGAGGAATCTCCAGATTAGAGGCTTGTTCCTCAAACTCCTCTGATTAGATCTAGTATTTGCACAACTGCAGAGGTTCAGATCCTAATTTTACCCTAATTTGCAAGTAGACAGGGATAAGAAATGTAGAAAATGAAACTAACCTAATGATGGTGATGCACCAAAGGAGTGGTGAACATTTTTTCTCATACAAATAGGCACAAATCCATGAAATGCAACATGAAAAACATACACAAGCTGATAAGATGCAATAAGAGATCTAAAAATGAAGTAAAAACAATACAAACAGAGGACTGAAAGCATTCACAGAGTTTACACTGTCATTTCCATGTAAAAATCACTTGCATTACACCATCAAAGAGGTATAAACCTGTTACAATCCTTGAAAAAGGCCTGATACTTACAAAATTCACTTGTTTTCAAGTGAAAGAAGAAGTCTAATGTTCAAAAAATTGTTCAACCCTCAAAAAATGAGCCGAATCTGGCTTTTTTAGTCCATGGGTCAAGCCCAGGAGAGAGAAAACATGCAAAACACATGGGAGCCATCCCTCATTGAATGAAACTACATTAAAACAACATGGAGGTCCTTACAAACCCATGCTCTGACATTTTTGACCATGCTGGAGAGAAAAGCGACCCATTTTGCATTAAAATTGGTTGTTGAAACGTCATTTCTGGCCATGGACACGTACCAGAAGTGTTTTTGATTTTTCTCTCTCTAAACTGAACCAAAATTCAAAATTGACCATGGAATCATGTAGATAATTTCATAATATTTCCATTGATATAAAGAATGTTCAAATCCGAGATCTGGATCGAAAGTTATGGAGGTCTGAAGTTTTAGGGCAAAAACGGCCCGAAAAAACGGATCGGCGGGCAAAAATTTGAAATTTTGACCCTTTTGCATTTGGAAAAATTTTCAAAAAAAAACCCGTGCTCTACCACTTGGGTGCCACATGGCATGATTTAATTGGGCGTGGGCCCTTCCTGACTACTTTCCCTTTGTTTTTTCCTTTGGAAATTTTTTGCAAAAACCTCCGCCGGGCCCGCGACTTGGACACGTGTCACTCTCTGGTTGGTCGGCTGACTCCTCCCTCCTTCTTCCTTCACGGGGTGCTTGATGTTTTTGTGCCACTTGGACACGTGGCAGCATGCAATTGGTCAGTGAAAACAGGGCGGGCCGATCCCTTAGAATTTTTCTTTATTTTTTCATTGGGAAAATTTCCCATTTTTCCCCTGCGCCTCGCCACTTTGGGACACGTGGCATGATTTGGTTGGACGATAGGGGTGCAGGCTCATCCTTTGCCTTTGAATTTTTTAGCCAAAAACTTTGCCAAATTTTCCATTTTCCACCCGAGCTCCGAACTCTCCAGGACCATAGGACACGTGTCCTATTTCCATTCGCCGCGGGCCTCCTGCTCCAAATTTTCACTTTGAAAATTTCACCGAACACTTAGCAACTTTTTCCTTTCTCCCCCCGTGCCACGAACTCCCTGGCCACCTCTTCCACTTGTCATGTTTCTATTGGCTCGGGCCAATCCTCCAAAATTTTCCTTTGAAAAACACGGCAAAAACACTTAGCCAATTTTTTACTGCTCCTCCCCTTGTGACACGTGTCACACTGTGATTCACCCGGCGGGCCCGTGGGAAAAAATTTTCCTTTTGCGTTTCTGACCAAAACTTGGAAAATTTTCCAAGTTCTCCTCCAAACCCCACCGGCTCCTAGACACGTGGCAGCTTCCTAATGGCTGCAGGCTTCCAAAGGGAAAATTTCCCACAAAAACTCCGCCGAGCCATAACTTGAAAAATATGAGGAGTTAGGAGGAAAACTTTACCTTTCTGGAAAGCTGAGAGAGAGCTCTATCTGATGGTGCCATTTCCAGAAAGATTTGAGTTCCTAAAAATCAAAAAATGAATACTGAGGCACAAGAGGGGTTGGAACACAAGGAGTTAGCCACAAAAATGAGCAGGGGGCACATTTTGGATAACAGTTACATGTGTTTATATGGCCATAAATATTGTGTTGCACTAGCAAGCCAAATCCCAAGACTGCACATGTGTCTTAGTGAACTTGTCTTCCCTTCACCTCACGACTTGTTCCATTTATGGCTATCAGGATTCATTTCAGTTATTTAGCTAATTAGTTTAGATTGTTATTCTTAAGTATGCATGAGCTGATTAATTCATTCACTGTAGCCAAAGTAAACAAATCTCGACATGCTTTGGGAACCATATAGGGAAAGATGCATCCCTGTAATTATCTTCATCATTACTTATCTGCCTCTTTACCTATAGCCAACCTGATCCAATGTAGGTATGATGTGCATGGTCCAAATTTTGTGGCGTGTTTCCTATATTCGATTATTTAGTCATTATAAGAAAGACTCATTTAGTTAATTATCCTTCCTTTGCTAATGTTTGGATAACAATTGTGATATATCACAATTAATGGCTATCTCCTTCACAATAGTGTAGCAGTAGGACATTGAAAACTTCCAAGTTATTAAAAAATTATTTATTCATTAGTCAGTGCTCTTTATATTCTTAAGACTTGGTTTATTGTGTTAATTAACATGGTGTCATAATGTAATTCCTTGGGATTGTAAGTATTTTTGCCATAAGCATTTAATTGATTTAAAACAATTTAATCAAAAGGTTGAGTTATGTTAACCTAATCATCCAAAAGAATAGGTAAAGATCATTATATGCAATTATTTCATTAGCATACCTCCTTACATTCTCACCTTTTTTCTATTAAGGTGGATTATTATATGTTGGATCTAAACTTAATCATAATCTGGAAGGTTGATTCTTAAACCCCTAGTATGTTTCATTTTTTAGTATTAAGAAGAAGAGTTCACTGGTATCTTTCTTAACAACATCACATTAATTATACTTAAATATCTTAAGTATGTTTTCATGGTATTTTAGGATTCATAGATCCCAATACCTTTTCCATTAGCTCTAAGGTGATGCATTATTCATTATATATATGTGTAATTAGTTTACATTTATCCTTTTTACAAAATTTATATGTGTCCATAGATCTAATAATTTACAATGTATCTTTACAGTGTTGGTTACATAGTTCAATAGGAAAATGCTTTACAATATTTTTAATATTTTTTCATTTACATCTTTAACATATAGTTGCAATAAAATCCAATGATAGTAATCATCAATTTATATCTATGCATTTAGCCATATTTTTCCACTATAACATTTTATAACAACACTAGGTATTTTATGACAAAATATCTTATATTCATCAAAGGGTGGGGGTTAAACCTCATTACAGTACATTTTGATGATCTCATTCACTTAATTACAATAGACTCTTGAAAATATACAATCCTTTTTCAAGTAATCATTACACCCAAACACAACTTCAACTATTACAACATTAGTCAAGCAATGAGCCATCACTAATTCTCATCTTCCTTTTTAATCAACCTATTATTATACCAAACCTACAGGATAACATGCAACATTTTACATGGTCAGTTACATGATAATTGACATGGATCACTTCCCTACAACTGGTAAAATCATTTTGACATAAAAGATAACCTAAATTTTGTCTAATGATAAGAAAACTCTTTTCCGTTATTGAAACAATCATGATTTCATTAGTCAAGTATATATACATTTAAACCACTCTCATACCATCTATACTTGTTAATCACAAGATAAATATCATAATTTGATTTCACACCTTGGAATCAAATTTCATTGACACCCCTCTAATAATTCTAACACAACAAACATCTGCCTTTCTCATAGCCCATTATTATACTATTTACATAATTTAATTCAAGAATACGAAAAAGAACCAGCTGAATCATCAATTCATAATTCAACTTAAATCATCACAAAGTATATTTTTCCCTAAACATTGTTCCACTTAAATATTAATATGCAATGAAACAGCTACCACCCAACTCATTTACCCTTTTTCTTTCATATTTTTTCAAATAGAAGAGTACATGATTGAACACCCTTTTCATATCACGGTTCCAATTTATCTTATTTCCCAACAACATTCTCTTTTTTATTTTTTAAAAATTATTTTATCACAACAAGCAATATAACTACCCAACTTATAGTAGCATGGGGGAAAACAATTCAAGTAGAGAGAGATATGATGCAAACAAAGGATTCAGTTGTTATAAAATCCCTTTTTGAATTACAAATCTATCTTAGTTAGATGAGAGTTTTATATATATTCCCTAAGCAAGAATTCATTTAACCCAAATTTCCCTGATAAGTGGATGGATGTCATGTCTCTAAGGATAAAGAGGTGATTATAAATTTACACATTCGCAGTCATCCAACTGAATCAAGCTAGTAAACTCTTTTAAAAACAAGGTCTGGAACCTACTGGTTCATAAAACGGACAAGAACAAGATCGTACCCCTTTACACAAGATAAAGAATGAGTAAATGTCACACAACCATGTTATATCTTTACACAAGCCAAAGACCATGTATATAACCATCCCCATATGGAGATAACAGTTTAGACATTTATATTGATAATAATTTTTAGATAAATAGACCTCATGTAAATTCGTTCAACAAAATATATTACAAGCTTACGTCGCTTATATCATTCTTTATCGAATAACCCACGGGAAGGTTTTTTGTTGTTACCCAACATCAGGAGAATTTTCTACAGCTTATTACAGACAGATAATCATCCAAAAATAAGTTTAATGAGCACCCCCACTTAGAATAAACCATATTTATACAATATTTTTATATTTTAAAATGATATTCCCCATAAAAATAGAGTTAATATCTTCAGCTAACCACACTCATATTTTTAAGGAATGATTTTTGAAAGAGATTTTGCAAATCGTAAACTCAAGGTTATTGTTCCATATTATTTCTCTCATAATGTTCCATAGTGAGGTACATTCAACACACACACAAGAAGACAATTTCCAAAATGGAGAAAACAGATCATTCTAGAATCATTACCTAATTTTAAATACACACAGGAGAACAATTTTTCGTAATGGAAATATGAAAAATCATAATGGATTTATTGCATAGTTAGATTTACAGGAGGAGGACAATTTTCAATAATGGAAAACAACAAATTATCACAGATTGATTCCATACTTCGATTCACACACAGAAGAACAATTTTTTAATAATGGAAACACAAAAAATCATCACAGATGCAATCCATAGATGTTAAAATATGTAGAAATTAAAATACGAGGGTTAGGGAAGTAATCCATGCCTGTAACCAGTGAGAAATTTGAGACCTTCAATGGATTCCTTGACCTTTGACCAATCAAAACCATCTATGTTGCTCTGAGCTTTTACTAAAACCCTTCAAACCCTTTTATGAACACAACTTGATTTATATTTTTCTCTCTTGTTTGAGATATAAATATAAGCTTACATGCAACCACAATATTGAGAAAACACAAAAAATAGCAAAGACGCCATGCATTGTTTTGACCAAATATTCTACCACAAACATGCATAGTTCAGCATAATCTAACTAGAGAAGGAGAAGCACATAACAATGTATTTTAAGCACTCAACTACACTTAGCTTACTACCTCTTACATGGATCAATCCAAGATCCATTAAAAACAAAATAAAAATGGAAATGATCTTATTCCCCTAGCTTCTCCAAGAAGCTTTGGGTTCCCCGAAAAATTGTAGTCTTCATTTACTAACAATAAATTTTCTTAGTGCCATGTAGTTTCCTTGGAACCTTTGGCACCTACATTCTCTTAACCCCTGTAAAACTTAGTGGTGGTTTACCAAATCTTAGAAAAATAATAATAATTGATCTCATCTCTTTTGACTTGCGTGTCAATTCAGTCAACTAAAATATTTCAACAAGTTTAATAATATCCCTTTTGTGGTTATAATCATTAACCGACTTAGTGGTTGAGTCAAATTAATCATAAGAATAGTGGGAGTGCTTAGTCCCACATATTATCATTCACTAATATGCCATGAGGTCATTATAAGACCTATCACTTAATGTTTGAAATCCTTAGCAATAGACAATAACTAAAATACTTTTCCAAGATACTAACCATCTACAACATTCATATGCCATATAATCTTTGAGATCAATCCTTCCAACTTAGGATTTAATTTTATCCTTCACACAAAACTTGGCATAGTATTTTCACTTTTAAAAAATGGCAATATTCATCAATGAGCATCATGATGATTGCACAGAATGAAGGACAACCAATCGATCACTTTATAAAGTGCTCGTATAAGAAAGTAATTGTATAACAAACAACTGATCATCATAATCTACCCAAAATAAGGTAATGCTTACCTACACCCCTAGCAAGAAAATTGAATTATAACATTAAGGAGTTTGAGACTTCATGAAAATGGAGATGTTACAATGTCCTACATTCAATTGTGCACGAGAACACATACCCTTTCATCTAGGTGTACATGTGCACAATAGTATACGGAACAACGTAGCGGTACCAACTTCCATGTAGTTGCAAAGTGTTTAATGTTGCAATTCAATTTAAAAAATCACCATATGAAAATTTTTGGAATGTGACATACTTTCCCCCTTAATGAATCATCATCTTGATTATTTTTTTTACCATATTAATCGAAATCAGAACAATAAAACACATATTTTATCCAATAACTTGGGAGGACAGTCATTATTTTCCAAAAAAAAACTTGAAATTTTCAGATATGAAAATCAAATTTATCAATTGTAATAGCCTTTTATTCTATTATTCAAATTCAAATAGACTATAATATGACAATTTTATTATCATTTTAGTATCAAATAATTGAAATAATAACAAGTATGTTAAATATTTTAAAGATAAAATATATATTTATTCAAAAATAATGTTGTTAGTAATCAAAAAATCAAGAAAAATCACTAATTTTAATTTCCTTCAGACTAGTCCAGTAGTCTAAACGGCCTTATCATGACAGTTTGCAAATCCCAAGCCTTTAGTTTCATTTTTTTTCTTCTTGTTTAGCCTTTTGGTTTGCTATTGCAGCCCAAATCCTTTGTTTTGGATTTTTCTCCTTATTTACTAAGGGACAATCTCTAGTGTAATGATCACTATCACCACATTTGAAGAAAATAGTGAAAGGCATTTTCCTTTCAAACCTGTCATTCCTACCAGTAATTTTTTCTTGTTCATTCTTTTTAAAGCTTACAACAATATTATTTCCACCATTATGATATTTATTTTCATTCGTCTTCTCCCATGTCTTTCCAGGTGACAATGGTGAAGGTGTGTTACTCAGTTTACACTTCTCATCTTTGTGAGCAATAATGGTTTGGATCTTATACTCCTACCTAATGGACTTATCAAGTACTACTTCCATTATTGATGGCTCATGCACATCAACTTCACCACCTATTACAGGGTTCAAACACATAATAAATTTCCTTATACATCGTTTCTTGTTAGTTTGGTACTAAGGAATGTACTTAAGAATTTTGGTAAAGCTTTCCCAGTACTCAGTTACAATCATCTTACCCTATGTTAGGGTCTGAAATTATGACATCTTTTGGTCTTAGTATAATTGTGGTAACCAACGTTGCCTAAAATAGACTTTGAACTAATTCCAAGTTATGTTAACATCATTTAATCCCAATTCTACTTTCTGGTTGTCCCACCATGAAGATGCCTCGTTGGAGAGCTAATACGCTCCCCAAACTGCCTTAGTCTCTTCAGAAAAGTTCATGATGGAGAAATATTTCTCCATTTCACTGAGCCAGTTCTCGACTCCATCCCCTAAGGTTGTACCATCAAACTTAGGTGGATTGATTCTTTTTATGTATTTAGAAAATTCATCCACCAAACGAGCTCTTGCATTCGGTGGCTAATTCATAGAATTATTGACAGTTGTGTTATTATTTTTAGCATTCAATTTATTGTTTCTAGCATTAAAATTATTTTAAGTGGCATTAGGTTGCCCCTCAGGATTTCCTATACGATCACTATCATTGTTGTTGTCATTACCAACTACCTGTTGTTCAAGTATATCCAAACAATTGTGTGTATTCTATAGACCAACAAGTATTTTGTCTAGTTTTTATGCTATGGCTGCTTCACCACTGACAGGTTGGTTATTAGTCACCTAACCCGTTGTTCTAATCATTTTATCTATTTAGGAAAAAATTAAGTTTAGTTAATGGAATGGACATAATAGGTCCAAGAGCTATAACCTTCAGCTCTGGTACCAAAATGTAAAAACCATTTTTCACTTCATCAAACTAGGGAAATTTTTTTGCTAACTCAATTAATGTAGTTAATGTTTTATTAAATTAAACATGCAACATACCAAGATGCACACAAAATATTACTATCTCTTAATTTCTTTTATGCTGGTCAAAATACATTAATTACAGCATCATCTGATTTATAACAGCATTAATTAAATTTTAGAATCCAATTGGATAGCCTATGACAACCATGTGCGATTGTGAGAGCATACATATCCTACTCAATCCCCCTCAAACACTCTTTACGAGCCAATACACCCAATGTATCATTTGGTTAAGCCTTATTAAAGGATGAGAGAACTTGTGATGTCTTTTAGTGTCATTTGGAAAGCTAACAATGTAGCCATCGTCTGAATCCCAGCACTGTAACAAAATAATTGGTCAACATACAAAGCATCTAGTTACATGCATTACTATGACCATAGGTATTTAGCACTACACTAGAATGACAGATCCTAAGACTACACATGTGTCTTAGGGAACCTATCTTCCCTTCATCTCACAACCCATTCCAATCATGACAATCAAGATTTATTTCATTTATTTAGCTAATTATTTCAAATTGTTATTCTTAAGTATTCATTAATTGAAAAATTCAGTCACCAAAGCTACAGTGAACACATCTTGGCATGCTTCAGGAACCCTACAGGGAAATATGCATCCATGTAATTATCTTGATCATTACTTTTATGCCTCTCTGCCTATAGCCAACCTGTACCAATGTAGGTATGATGTGCATGATCCAAATTTCATGGTGTGTTTCCTATATTCAATTATTTAGTCATTATAAGAAAGGATCATTTAATCAATTATATGTCATTTTCTAATGTTTGGATAGCAAATGTGATATATCACAATTAATGGCTATATCCTTCACAATAGTGCAGCAGTAGGGCATTGAGAAATTCCACATTATTAATCAATTATCAATCGATTAGTCAGTGTTATTTATATTATTAAGACTTAGTTTATTGTGTTAATTAACATGGTCTCATAACTTAATTCCCTGGGAATATAAGTATTTATTCCATTAATAATCATTTAATTGATTTAAAACATTTTAATCAAAAGGTTGAGTTATGTCAACATAATCATCCAAAAGAATAGGTAAAGGTCATTATATGCAATTATTTCATTAGCATACCTCCTTGCATTCTCACCTTGTTTTTATTATGTTGTATTATTATATGCCTAATTTCAACTTAATCATACTTAAGAAGGTTGAGTCTTAAACCCCTAGTATGTTTCAGTTATGAATAATAAGAAGAAGAGTTCACCGATATCTTTCTGAACAACAACACATTAATTATACTTAAATATCTTATTTTTGTTTTCATGGTATTTTAGGATCTAGAGATCCTAATATATTTTCTATTAGCTCTAAGGTGATGCATTATTCGTTATATATATATATATATATATATATATATATATATATATATATATATATGTTTAATTAGTTTACATATATCCTTTTGAAAAAAGGTATATGTGTCCACAGATCTAATAATTTGCAATGTATCTTTACAATGTTGGTTATGTAGTTCAATAGGAAAATGCTTTACAATATTTTTGATTTTTTTTTTTTACATATTTAACATATAGTTGCAAAAAAATCCAATCATAGTAATCATCAATTAATATATATGCATTCAGCCATATTTTGACACTATAACATTTTATAACAACACTAGGTTTTTTATGACAAAATATCTTATATTCATCAAAGGGTGGGGGTTAAACCTCATTACAGTACATTGTGATGATCTCATTCACTTAATTACAATAGACTCTTGGAAATCCGTAATCCTTTTTCAAGTAATCATTACACCCAAACACAACTTCAACTATTACAACATTAGTCAATAAATGAGCCAAACAATAATTCTCATCTTCCTTTTTAATCAACATGTTATTATACCAAACCTATAGGATAACATGCAACATAGTACATGGTCAGTTCCATGAGAACTTAAATGGATTACTTCCCTACAACTAGTTAAATCATTTTGACATAAAAGATCATCTAAAGATTGTCTAATGATAAGAAAACTCATTTCCTTTATTGAAACAATCATGATTTCATTCGTCATGTATATATACATTTAAACCACTCTCATACCATTCATACTTGTTAATCACAAGATAACTATCATAATTTGATTTCACATGTTAGAATAAAATTTCATTGACACTCATCTAATAATTCTAACATAACAATCATCTACCTTGCCCACAGCCCATTAGTATACTATTTACAAAAATTTAATTCAAGAATATGAAAAAGAACCAGCTCAATCATCAATTCGTAATTCAACTTAAATCATCACAAAGTAGACCATTCCCTAAACATTGTTCCACTTAAAGATTAAGAATTATTGAAACAACTACTAGCCAACTCATTTACCATTTTTCTTTCATTGTTTCGCAAATATAAGAGCACATGATTGAACACCATTTTCAGATCAAAGTTTTGATTGATCTTAATTCCCAACAACATTCTCTTCTTGATTTTTAAATAATTATTCTATCATAGCAAAAAATATAACTACCCAACTTATAGTCGCATAAGGGAAAACAAATTCAAGAAAAGAGAGTTGTGATGCAAAGAGAGGAGTCAGTTGTTATAAAATCCCTTTTTAAAGTAAAAATCTATCTTAGTTAGATGAGGGTTTTATATATATTCCCTAATCCATATTTTTTTCAGCCCAATTTTCCATTATAAGTGGTTGGATGTCATGTCTCTAAGGATAAAGAGGTGATTATAAATTTACACATTCACAGTTATCCAGCTGAATCGAGCTAGTAGGCTCTTTTAAAAACAAGGTCTGGAACCTACAGGTTCATAAAACGGACAAGAACAAGATCATACCCCTTTTCACAAGATAAAGAATGAGTAAATGGCACACAACCCTACTACAGCTTTACACAATCCAAATACCATGTATATAACCAGCCCCATATGTCGATAACAGTTTAGACATTTATATTGATAATAATTTTTTGATAAAAAGACCTTGTGTAAAGTCATTCAACAGAATATATTACAGGATTAGGTCTCTTATATCATTCTTTATTGAATAACCCATGGGTAGGTTCGTTGTTGTAACCTAACATCAGGATAAGTATATAAAGATTATTACAGATAGAGAATCATCTAATAACAAGTTTAATTAGCACCCCCACTCATAATAAATGAGATTTATACAGCATTCATGTATTCTAAAATGGTATTCCCCATAAAAATAGAGTTATTATCTTTAGCTAACTGCACTCATATTTTTAAGTCATGATTTTTGAAATATCTTTCGCAAACCATAAACTCAAGGTTACTATTTTGTATTCTTTCTCTCCTAATGTTCCATAGTGAAGTACATTCAACACACACACAAGAAGAAAATTTCCAAAATGGAGAAAATAGATCATTCCAAAATCATTACCTAACTCGAAATTACAGGAGAACAAATTTCTATAATGGAAGCACAAAAAATCATCATGGATTCATTCCATAATTTTATTTACAATAGGAGGATGATTTTCAATAATGGAAAACAACAAATTATCACCGATTTATTCCATACTTAGATTCACACACAAGAGAACAATTTTTTTAATAATGGAAACACAAAAAAACATCACAGATTAAATCCATAGATGTTTAAATATGTAGAAATAAAAATACCAGGGTTAGGGAAGTAAGCCATGCCTGCAACCAATGAGAAATTTTAGACCTTCACTGGATTCCTTGAAATTTTCCAATCAAAACCCTCTCTGTTGCTCCGAGCTTTTACTAAAATCTTTCAAACCCTTTTACGAACACAACTTGATTTATATTTTTTCCTCTTTCCCTCAAAAATCCCTCTTGTTCAAGATATAATTTAAGTTTACATACAACCATATTATTGAGAAAACACAAAAAAAACATAGCAAAGACACCATGCATTTTTTTGACCGAATATTCTTCCACAAACATGCAAAGTTGAACAGATTCTAACTAGAGAAGGAGAAGCACATAATAGTGTATTTTTAGCACTTAAATGTACTTATCTCACTAATTCTTGCATGGCTTGATCCGAGCTCCATTGACAAATTAATAAAAATGGAAATGAGCTTATTCCCTTAGCTTCTTCAAGAAGCTTTGAGTTCCTCGAGAAACTCTAGTCTTCATTTACTAACAATAAATTTTCCCAGTACCATGTAGTGGCCTCGAAACCTTCACCACCACCATTCTCTAAACCCCTGTTGAACTTAGTGGTGCTTTACCAAATCTCAAAAAAAGAATAATAATCAATATTATCCCTTTTGAATTTCATGCTAATTCAGTCAACTAAAAGATTTCAACAAGTTTAATAATATCCCTTTTGTGGGCATAATCATTAACCGACTTAGTGGTTAATTCAACTTAATCATAAGAATAGTGGGAGTGCTTATTCCCACATATTATCATTCACTAATATGCTATGATTTCATTATAATACCTATCACTCAATGTTTAAAATCCTTGGCAATACACAATAACTAAAAATACTTTTCCAATATAGTAACCATCTACAACATTCATATGTCATATAATCATTCAGATCAAACCTTCCAAGTAAGGAGTTAATTCTAGCCTTCACAAAAAAATTGGCATAGTATTTTCATTTAAATATAATGGCAATATCCATCAGTAAGAATCATGATGATTACAAAGAATGAAGGACGACCAATCAATCAATTTATAAAGTGTTTGTATAAGAAAGTAACCATATAACAAGCAACCAATCATCATAATCTACTGAAAACAAGGTAATGCTCACCTACACCCCTAGAAAACAGATTGAATTATAACATTAAGCATTTTAGGACTTCATGACAATGGAGTTGTTACGATGTCCCACATATAAGTTTGCACGAGTACACATATCCTTTCGGCTTGTCGTTCGTGTGCACAACATTATGCGAAACAACATAGGAGTTCAAACTATCACATAGTTATAGATTGTTTAATGCTACAATTCAATTTAAAACATCACCATATGAAAAATTTTGGAACGTGACAACAAAGTTCTTAAAGGCTCAAAAAAATTTCAATCAAGAGAAAATGAAAGGCTGCAAGTTTAAATATTTCAAATGAATCTATGCATGGTCTATGAGGAACCAAAAGCCCCTAAAGATCTGTTGAAACTTTATATGTGGTCTCCATTATTTAGAGTTGATATATTTGCACTCATAGTATGAAGACCCGCTTTGATTCAAATGGTATATTATGGATTGTATCAGGGTCTTAGGTCAATGAGTAATATTGCACTATGAATTTAGTGTTCAAGAAAGTAAACTATCTGAGAATGAATATCTTACATTGAATGAATGTCTCAGTTAATGAGTTTGAGAATGATTTTTGAAACCTATGGATGGTGGAGTACTAAAGAGCAAAGGAAAAGTATCATTCAAAGAGGTGTTTCAGTCAAGAGTGATGTTTTTGTAAGTATCAAGAAGATGATGAACTCCAAGGTGTAGTCTATAGGTTCTATGATGTGTATAGTGGATTCAGAAGTCTAGCATGAAGTATTACATGTAAAGTGATATATTTGACTTGCTGATATCTTGAAAAATGACTATTTTATGGTATGTTTACTTGGAGATAGTGATAAACCAGCTTCCATAGGTTTGAGAAGTTATTTAGAGTCAAAGGGAGTCATTTCATCACCCATCCAAGTGTCTTGAGTACTTGATCTAATGAATTTTGTTAAAATAGAGTAGTTGAGTATCACAATAACATGCAAAAATGCTCTTACAATTGTATATATTTTTTAATGTGTGCAAAATCTAATCATGTGCATTGACTTCTAGTAAGTAAAATTGATGTCCTCAAGGCTATAAAGGTATGTTTCTTTCAATTTTTTCTTATCAAGACTTAATGTTTCCATATTTCAATCAAATAGGATTTTCTTTGACTAAAAACAATGTTTGGAACCTAGCAAAAGAAGTCAAGATGGTTTCTATCCAAGTAATCAAAGTTAGTAGCTTGCATTTGTACTTGTGGGCTTGAGATAGTTTCTTAAAGTCCAGGGGGAGTGTTGATTTGACTAGTCAAGATATGAATGGCATATTCTAGAGTGAGAAAAATGCTTATATTAGGCATAGAAAAGATGGTTTGTGGCCAAGGTGACATGATGATGTATCTTCCTTGTTCTAATATTTTTTTCATGTTTAATATGTGGATGACTTAGATCTCAGGCTACTACAGAGGTACAAAGAAGGTAAAAACAAGGATGATAGTGAAAATTGCTTGTTTTTCGAGCCTGGGAGGTGAAATAAGGTGTTGTATCCCCAAATAAGCTAATATTATGCTTATTTCATGATTGACTGATGATGTTCAAATGTTTTAAGTGTTTTTCTCAGGGGGAGCATAGTGTTTGTATGTGTAAAATGAAGACAAGAATCGATTTTTTTTGAGCAAAAATCAATAAATAAAGCTTATTTGAGTCCTTTGGTTGATGTTTCCAACCAAATCATGATGATAATGATCTGATGTAGGTGAAGAAGGTGAGCTATAGGTATTCATTTTTCATTAATGTAAAAAGGGGGAGAAGTTAAAGGTGTTTTCCATCAATGACAAAGGGGGAGATTGTTGGCATATGGTCTTAATAGGTGTTATCATTGATGAAAAACCACATTAATGAAAAATTGAATGTTTTAATAGGGTCATATGATTTTTTACTTGATGCTAACATACTATTTCAGATGTGTATCAACTTGTATAGTGAGATTTAATGAGGTGTGTTTTCTCTTGCAAGCCTATACAGGTGCCTAAGTGATACAGCATGACAGTGTGAGATTATTGGATTATTTGAAAGAATTTTGGAATGATGGATAGAAGGTTTTGAGTTTGTTTTTTCAATCATAGTAATGGCATGGTGTAGGTACCTGTGGTTCACTATGTTACAGGTGCTCATTGAGAGCGGGTATGGCAGCTTGGAGGTGTGACAGAGTGGTTTGGAGCTATATGAGCTCATGGAAGAATTAATTCAGGTTTATTATGGCATATCAAGTATGTTTGGGTAATGTTTATAAGTTTTATGATCATTTATTACATTCTTTCAGTTGACCCTAGCTTTTATAGTGAGGATCAGGCTTGCAAGCAAAGGTAAGTCTTAGTGACTGGAGAGATTGATGTGTGACATTTTAATTATGATGATTTTATATGTTATAGGGATGAGTCATAGTTATTTGAGAAAAATATCAGGTTCCCATGATGTGTATTTTACAAGATGTGATTGTTTATGTGAGATAAGGTGAAAATCAAGTGAAATTCCAGCTCGAGTTGGTACTTCTGATGCTCATTGTGAATTTTGTGATTTTCATGGGACCTTGTTGATTTAAAGGATGTTTCTATAGTGATTTTATAAGGTTTCACAAAAAATAATTAAAAATTTTGATCATCAGGTTTTGATAAATGAAGGTTAAGAAGACAAAGTGGTTAAAACCCCTAGCTAAACCTAAGTTAGGACCAATTTGCAAAATAAGAGTTATATTGAGAAATTTTTTATTTTTTATGAAAAATTAATGATTGGATATTGTATATTACTCTTCAAGATTTCAATAAATGTAGGATAGAGCTTGTGACAGTATGTGGGTCCCGTCTAAAAATGGTAGTTTCTGAAGACTTTCAGTTGAAGGTAAAGTTATCCAAAGAAGGTAATGGCTAAATTGGCAATGTGTGATGTATGTGAATTTTTTGTGATGTCCATGGAATTTTTAGGACATGTACATGGTCAGTTGAGGTCCATTCAAGATGACTAGTCAAAGTGTAGTTTTGGGGTCTCAAATAGAAGTCTTCATTAAAATGGCCATAACTTGAGCTACAAGTGGAGTTTGAAGATGATTCAAGTTTTTTTGGAAATATTATTTATAGATATTTTCAGTTATATGATTTTTCCTCATGATGAGGTAATTTTATAGGGTTTCTAAGGCATTCTTTTGATAGGAAAATGTTTGGTAGTTCAAGATAGGATGTATTCTGATGAAAGTCTGATGTTGTGTGAGGAATGATTCATCATGCTTTAATCCTTTGTGTGGCCAAAAATCAACCCTACTTTTCCTATTTTTAGCCTTTATGGAAAAATTGGCTAAGTCCTCTTTCCTTTGTATCCATGTGCATAGCCTCGCATGTTGACCCATGGTACCTCTTTCCACGCCCCTATTCTCCTACATGCATGCATTCCTACACATAATCCTCTTTGCTTCTTATAAACTTAGTCAATTTCTCTTATCAATATTACCCCACACTAGGGATATTGTTTGTCCTCAGCAATAACAAATCAAATAATACTTCTCAAGAATCGAACAAAGAATGTGCAAAATAAAAGAATAATGTGTATCTACCCAACGAATGAAAGAATGTCTAGGAGCATGCTTGTCTCTACTCCTGAGATGGCTCCAATATTTTAGGTAACTCTACATTGAGGATGCTCTCCATATTCTATAATTTTGTTAACTCCTTAACAACTACGTCTAGCACTACCCCGGCAACCTTCAGAACCTACGCAGGTTCCATGTCCTCAACATTCTCCTTTAACTGTTGGACGATCCCTACAAGGCTTGATACCAATTTTTCAAAGGTTTCCATCCTTTGCACAACTAATTATCTAAGTTCTTTAAGCCTTGTGTCAAATCCTTCTCTAATAGTTTTAAACACCTCCCGCTTCTTTGCAATCTTGACCATTATCTCCTCTCGCCCAATCTTGTCATCTTTCTTGACCTCCTATGCTTGTTTCACCTCGTTCTCCTATTTAACAATATATGCCTTAACGACGGGGTTAGGGTCTTAATAATTGTTGAATTCCCAACCTTCCTTTTTGAGTTCTTCCTTCAAGGTGGTGGCTAGCACCTCATATTTTACCATTTTATGTGCTATAAAAGTCTTATTTTTCTTTTGTAATGTAGCTAGTTCTTCTTCAAAAGGCATTTGAGCATACTTCTTCTCCTGTAGTAGCATTCCTAATAGACATTCCAAATAATGTAGTTCTATTGGATATTCATCTTGGGCCGTATCTCTCTAGTCTAGGTGCATTATAGTAATGAATTTTGTCATATGTTCGGCCTTGATGAATGTATACTTCACGTTATTTTCTACTTTATCCCATGCCTCGGTAAGTTGATACACTTCTTGTTATTTTTCTTATTATCTTCAATCAATACCCTGATGGTGTCTCCTTTATCCATATTCCTCCAAGCCACTTCTGTAGCCATTTTTTTCAAGGCATTCATATCCTTCTCATCTATCAACTTAGTGGGCCTTATGGTCACATGGGTTGCATTTGGCACTTTCTTCATTCTCCACCTTACACATGCTTCATCACTAATGTAAAATTATGTCTCCTCTATGTGATTTTGCATTCTCCATGATAGCATCTTCCTGGTGTGCATGGTCACACCCTTGGGACTAATCATCTCCCAGCCATATATTTTCTTGATTGTTACCATGCTCTGAAATCTTACGCGCAACACCTTAGATTTATCATCAACATAGCTTACTTGTGGTGTGTGTAATATCTCTTCTTTCTTCCCTCTTTTGTCAGTGCGCTTACCTATTGGCACCTATTTATTTGTACTTTCATGTGCACTACTTCCATCACCACTTGAAACTCCTTCACCTTTCATTGGTCACCATCACTCTTGCCTTCCTCTTCTCCCTCAGATTCTCTTCTATCTACCTCATGCTCTTCTGCATCATGATGGGCATCCTCATCCTTAGGCTCTTCTTATTCCTCCTCCACATCATGGATGGTTGGAATTTCCCCATTGTGTGCACCCTTTTCCCCAAAATCCTCTTCATCACTGTCCTCATGGGTCACAAAATTTCACCATCTCCTCACTGGATGGGTCTACTTCTCTATACTTGGTTTGGGTGGAGTGACCCTTGGTGTATTCCTCCCAGGTTCTGAGGTCCATGCACCACTGTCTTGTCCTTTACACATTCTCTTCAACTTTCTTTTGTGGCCCTAACCAAATGCAACGCCATCCTCTTTCTCTTCCTCCTCCTCTCCTCATTATTATTCTTTTCTTCTTATTATTATTATTCTTACCTTAGAGGAGTAACCTCAAGTTTCCTTTTTCTACCCACAGTCATCTTACCTTTAGGTGGTGGTGGTGGTAGAAATTTCTCTCCATCCACATACTTTCCATTAACTATTATGTGATTCAAGTAGATATATACCCTTACTACTTCCTTTTTGCCCATAACCATAGTTTGAGGTGTTATATCTATATCATCGAAATCCATTATTTTCACATATTTTTTCTTACCTAGATACACATACTTCTTTTGAAATGTGTGGTATTCCAAATCTACCATGTTTTCATCAAATTTAAACTTCCATGCATCATATATCCTATTTACTAAAGCCTAGAATTATCTTGATGTAAATGCGAACAGAAGTTTACACCAGAGGCTGTTATCCCTAGACTTCATCAAAATCTTCCCAACAAGAAATGTTGATACATTGTAAATTTAGCTTTACCTTCTAGTATTGAAGGCAATTCCCTTAGCACTCTCCATTTTTGCTCAAATGCCTCATGCATCTTCATGTACCATCTATCCACCCTAATTTTGTAGGCATTAGTAATTCCATCACATGTATATTTTGTGAACCTCTTTGCGGGAGAATTTTCCAATGGGGGATACTTCCATATATAGTCATTTGGTCCATCTGGTACTCCAATTTCTAAAAATACAATTGTGAGGAGGATGGTGCCCCAAGTTATCTTCTCACATATGTGTGCTTCCTCAATAATTATTTTAGCAATGAAGGAGACAATGTTGTATGTAGTCTTACCTACCATATTTTACATGACATGGAGCCATATCTTGTTTACTTGGGTCCACCTCTCTAATGTGCCCAACTTACAACTCAACATGAATTCAACAACTCTCACAGTTGGGTTAGAAATTTTAACAATATCCATCGCATTGCCTCCCCACTGGTAGTTGAATACAATTGCAATGGCTTCTACTCCTACATCATCCTCAAAATCTGATTTTATCTCCAGGCCTGAGCTACATAGGCCTTTAATTTTCCTGATCAAATTTGTGGTGATGAACATCCTTCTACTTGCAAAATAAAATTAATCTTCATAGATGTACGATAACAACCACTAATATAATAACTCAACATTTCCGAAGTAGGGAAACTCATATAGCTGAAGGACTCCTAAAATTTTCATGTCCTTTTGTACCTAGTTGTCATAGATCAATTTTCCATCTAGGGTCTTTTCACCCATTTTCCTTATCACTTCATTCTTTATCTCGTGCTCATTTTCCTCAGAGCAATGGTTAAATTCAATAACCTTTCACTTAGTCAAGTGTGATTTCCATGCTTACCCAATGATCACCTCTCTTATATATTGCATTTAAGAGAACCATTCTTCTGGTGCTTCTTCTATTATGGGTTTATTTTTGTTTCTCTTATTTTTAGGTGATGTGGTGGTTACTTGTTTGGGTGTCATTGTTCTAATTACAACTTCAAGATTCAAATTTCAAACCATGCATTCTTATCGCATGCTTTAGGTGATTAGATCTTCTTAACCATATTTCATTCTTCTTCATCGAGTGTTCTCACACTTCCTCTAAAGAAGCTCCACCCCAAGCTATGAAAAGTCTTCTCTGGTCCATCTAACTTCTTTTTGCACAATCTCTTCGCAATGGTTCACACTTAAGTCCTCTTCAATCACTCAAAAACTTCAACATGTTTGAGGTGAAAATGAACTTGCGTGTGACCTATTTTATATTTTTCCAAGATTTTCCCTCATTAATTTATCCTCACCTACCACCATACTGCAAATTTAAATACACTTTTTTATTTTTTCATGCTTTACTCTAATTTCTTCCACACTTTACTCTTCTTTCTTCTGCGCATAGCAGTCATAACCTTTTGGCACGCTGCTACTTCCTAGGCTACAAACATCCTTCCATGCACTTCCATGTGATGTAACATATCTTCCTTTACATCATATACCTCATAGCTTATCCTACTATTTCCTACCTCGCATTACATTGCCTACCTTGCATTACACTGTGCGGATACTTCCTCGCGTGGTCTTCAATCTAAGTAATTATTTTTAAGCACCTTTTTCTTTTGCTTGCACATTCCTTTATTCCATATCCTTACTTTTATATCATCTCGTACACATCTGTACCAACTTTACCATAATCCCCAATATCATATGACCTCTTTTTCACACCCTTACACCTAGTTCACCCCAAACTATAAGTATGTGCGGTCTTCTACGCATCATCTCAATAAATAGTAATAACCTCCTGTGTGCAAAAATGTGTATTACAACAAAACAAGAAGATCAAAAAAATGAAAGGGAAATCTAATCTAAATGGAAATACTACCTTATTAAAACACATAGAAGCATTTATAGTAGGGCTTTAGCCTACTCCCATTGAAGTAAATAGGAAACATGGTGTCATCCAATGCCTACAATTGACATGCACCTGATTTGAGTATCTTGGTTACTATAGAGGGTCCCAACCAATGGACCTTAAAATTCCCTTGGTGGTGCACAAACTTGTTAGGAATTAGTATTTACATTTTGAAAGATAATAATTACGTTGGTAATTATTATTATATATTTTAATATGTTATTAATATATTATTGTTATATAAACAATAATATTATTGGTGTTGAGTTGTGTATTGTTACGGGAGTAACAATCACAACTAAAAAGTGTTAATTGTTATAACACCTCCCTATTTTGTTGGAGGTTGTTTTGGCTATGTATATGGCTATGTATATGGCTATATAATAGCCACATGTATCTGATCATCATATAGAAAATTATATATCGATTGTATTTGTGTGTTCAACCTATGTATTCTCTTCATTTGCTATCAGAGTGGGATGATAATTTGATGGATCTGTGATTTTTTTATAGGGGCAGTTAGATTGTTTGGCATTGCTCCAATCGATGTCATTTCTCCTCTTTGAATTATGTGTAGTATAGATTGAAAGACTGCATTTTTTTTTAGGATCTTCTTGTGAATACAAAATGTTTTCACTCATTTATCTTTGACAATCGTTGGGCTTAATGCATGATTAGATCAATATTTTGTGCAGTCAAATCATTGTTTTTTGACAAGGAGACTCGTGAGGGCATGTTTTTTGTGAAGAACACATTTTCAGACTGTTTTGTGCATTTCATTTCCAATGAATACTCTACATTGGATTAAAAATTTCAAAAATGCAGTTGTATTTTATTTGGAATAGTTGTTTCATTCTGCATTGTGTCAGATTTCTTCTGCCAGATCAGAATCATCGTTGCATGCATGGTATTGGGCATTTTGTATACTCCAGATAGCACATCCCTCACATTTGGAGAAATCACATCTATTTACATCAAATTTAAAGGTCTGATCTGATATCTATTCCTCAACGGCTGGAAGACTTCACCTTTAATTCCTTCTTGGCAAATTGTCTGTGAATACATAGGCAAGGTTCAAGTTCATGTAACTGATGGAAATCCGGCATTGATTTTTACGGCCTCGCATTTGATGTTGCCTAAAATGGTGGAAACACATTTCCAACTGCTACATTATTGCATTGTAAAACAAAGAAACTGAATCATGCCAAGTATTCTCAATTGGCAGTCGTGAGGTCTATTTTTTGAAACTTACCTTTAGTCAAGAGCAAAGTATGATGTTAATTGTTATTAGGTTCTATTATCTATGTGGTGTAGTTTCTAGGTAGATTTGTCTCATGTATTTATAGTTTCTTAGTAGTCCATTCTATACATATCACGGCCATTTATAGTTTTTATTTTATGTTTGTCAAAAATCCTCTTCTTTCTAAAAAATTCGTTAAAAGAATCAAAGTCATGTAAAAAAGTCATTTTTAAAAAGTAATCTCATTTTATTACTTTTTTTAAAATTTTAGTTGTGTCCTCTTGTCGTAGTCGTAAAGTTAAATAGGTCATTTTAGGATATTTATTTTTTGTCATTTTTTTTTTACCGTCGTCAAAAATTTGTGTCATTGTATTCATTCTGAAAAGTTAAAAAAAATTTCCCGCATTTCAATTTTGGACACATTTTCACTTGTACGCGACGTCCAAATTATTGAAGGTATTTTGAGCTTCATGATCACATCTGACTGAACTAGCAACATGATACTGGAGGTAGGAGGAAATGGAGGATGGAGGCTACTCAGTGCCTCTCGTCAGTCGCCAAAGACGAGGTCGTATTTTGTGGTGGTGACATATTTATTTCTAGTTGAGTGTGTGGATGCTTTTCTACCATGTAAACACTAAGGGGGGGAATGTTAGGAATTAGTATTTACATTGTGTAAGATAATAATTACATTGGTAATTATTATTATATATTTTAATATGTTATTAATATATTATTGTTATATAAACAATAATATTATTGGTGTTGAGTTGTGTATTGTTATGGGAGTAACAATCACAACTAAAAAGTGTTAATTGTTATAACACCTCCCTATTTTGTTGGAGGTTGTTTTGGATATGTATATAGCTATATAATAGCCACATGTATCTTATCATCATATAGAAAATTATATATCGATTATATTTGTGTGTTCAACCTATGTATTCTCTTCAAAACTTTGAGTCATAAAGAAGGACCATCTTCCCAACTAAAAAATACTTGCTCCTGATGTGCCTATCATGTAAAGCCTTATCTCGTACCTTCTTCGTATTTTGGATCCAATGTGTAATGAAGCATCACTCATCTAATTACATCAATTTCTCAATGAACTCTTTCATAGCCTATTCATATGATAACCCACATGTACAGGAAATATGCAAGGAAGGTAATAAAAAATCCACAGGTAATATATCCTCCATCCCAAAAACCAACTGAAAGGGTGTGGCCTAGCTCTACTGTTTATAGGTTTTTATGTATGCCCAAACAAGAACTCATACCTTATCATCCCAATCCTTTCTTCTAACATCACATATATTTGTAAGTGTTTGTCCCAAGATCTTTTTGAAAGCTTATATATTGTCATTAGCTTGAGGGTGAAAAGGGGTCCACCATAAACTCTGCTAACAAAATTTTGATTTTCTCATTCAAGAAATGAGTTCCTCTATCACTTCTCAAGCTCAAAGGGAAGCTATACCTATTGTTAATATTCTCCCAAAATAACCTCTTCTATACCTATCGTATAATCCTTTGTAGGTGTAGTATCTTCCCACCTTGTCAAATAGTCTATGCATTTGATTATGTAGCACACCCTAGTCATGTGTGTGTATGGTGCAATAGGTCCCAAAAATTCAACAACCCACTTCTCAAAAGGTTTTGTGCTCGTTATAGGTTGCAAAGACATTTCATATCAACTTTCAGGTTTACCAAGGCACTGAGAATGATCACATGCTTTGACATAAGCCTTGGTATCCTTATACAATGTTTCCCATAATAGGCTAGCTTGAAGTATCTTGTGTGCCATCACATCTCCAGCATAAGTTCCTCCTGCAATACCTCCATGAGCTTCCTCCATAATAGCCTCACACTCATGCTCCAAAACACACCTATATAACACCTAGTCATGGCCCATCTTATAAAATTCACATGTAACACCTTGATTTTTGTAAGTTATCATGGTGATTACTTTTCATAATGTTGTAACTACAGAAATGAAGATAAACATGTTAAGATATATCTTTGATCTTAAAGGAATGTGTTGTTAATCTAGACCCTTGTTTGTTGTAATTTGTTACTTGGGATAGAAGTTATTATTGCTTGTATGATTGCTGATGTGAAAATAGATTTTTCGTATGCTTGATGAACTCTATTCACTGATTGACAACACACCTTGAATCAATTCCAATGATCCAAGGTATGCTATGACCTTCTTGTGATCGCTTTGTAGATTTACTTTTAAACCAGACTGAAGGTTGATATAAATGTTGCAGCACCTGATTTCAGGTATAAATATCTGGTACGTAGATGCCAATGAAAAAGGTTCGATTCTCGAACCGCACACCGTTGTAACGCTAGACCACGTAAGGCGATAAAGGCCTGGATGCGGGTGGCTCAAGTATGAGGAACATGGGACGAAAATTTCTGCATAGTGTTGAATATGAATGTCAGTCGGAAGGACTTGATTGGAAACTAATTAATTAAATAATAGGAGATTAAACCCTAACCTACCCCTAAGTTTTATCTAATATCCTAACTACTATCCTATATGGATTTTAGATTTTATAAGGGTGAAAATAGATGTAAATCCTACTAACCTATGAACTAGGTGAATGACCTAGATATGGACTATTAAAATCCTAAACTAATCCTAACCTAAGGAAGGGGATGCATAGACCCATGTGGATGGAAAGGATAAGGAGGGAAGGTTGGAAATTAATTAGGATAATGAATGGCATCCTTACTGGTTGCAGCGCCAAGTTTGGCGGGAACATAGGGAAAGTTGGAGGCGTCCTAGCTAGTTGTGAAACTAAACCATGATTGCATGCAAAAATTTGAAATTAGTAACTCACCAACTTGAGTCGGCGGTTGCGTGAGGAAAAAGGAAAAAGGAATGCATTCAATGCATTAATTGTCTTGGTCTTAGTGACAAGCTCACCTTGGAAAGAGGATTGTGAGGGAAGTTTGTTTGTTGCTGTGCGCATTTGGATTTTAGTTGCTCTACATTTTGTTCCTCCATGGTTCTATCGAACCTGTTGTAATTTTTGGTTATTGATTCTATCTTGGGAGAAGCCGAGGGCTATTTTTAAGCCTGTGGAAGTAGGTGACTATTTGGAAAGCTTTACTACTATCGCCGTGGAGAAGAATAGCTCCTGTGGGCGTGGTTTTCTTTGAGCTTCAAGAAAAATTATAGGCATTTTGAGCCCTTCTCCTTAAACTGTTTTCTTTTGCTTAATCATCTCATTAAAACAACCCTGCTCTTATGAACGGGGGGGTTTTTGGTTATTCAATTTTGCTGTTATGTTGAAGTGATTTTGGGTTGAGTCGTTTTCTTTGTTGTATGTGACTTGAATATTTCTTTGAAAAATGGGTAAATGAAATGAATCTGTTCTTGTTGTATGAGTTGCATTGATAGTATTGTGTAATCGTTTCTATTACCCATTATGGATTCGAGTTGGTGAATGTACCAACGATGTGAGTATTGTTTTCTGAGTTCTATGCATTCTTGTAAAAATGGAAGGATAAAAGGATTCGATATGACCTCTGGTTTGAGATGTCATTATAAAACGAACTCGACTTGGGTATTCTTGTGTATTTTGAAGAAAATGAGTGTTTCTTTACTAAAATTTTTAAGGAAACGAGTTTTCTCTTTCTGCTGTTTTAAATTCTGAAAGTAATGGTAATTGGGTTTCATTGTGCATTATGGGTTCAGTTTGATGGAAGTGATAGTGATATGTAGATTATTTTCTGAGTTCTGTGCGTGAATGGTTTTTAAAAATAACACGTGAGAATGCTTGATGGAACTGTGCGTGAGTTATTTTCTCTGGTTGTATTACACCGCATAGAATACAAATTCTTTGGGACAGTGGGCTTGTTTCATCATTTTACTCTTACGCAATTTAAAATGATTAAATGCCTCCATATTTGGTTTGAAATCAGTGAAAGAATTTGTTTTAGGAACTATTTACCTAATTCTAGAACTAAGTATCTGGGTATCTGCTGGATGGAATAGAGTTTACTATTTCAGTCTCTTTTCGACTCGATGATGAAATTATATGTATATATATGTGTGTATATATTCAAACTGCATTCTAGACTTCTTGTTGTTTCATCAAGACCGAATTGAAGTGGGATTCTTACCTTGAATGTTTGAAAATGAATCTTTTTACCAATATGGTGAAACTCATGATTTCGTAGCTAGTTGTACATTCTTGTTGTTCAGGTCTAGCTGAAATGCTTGTTTTTGATGAAACGTTGCTGATAAAACTAGTTCTACATTCTTGCTTGTTTATACCTAGATGTGAATGTTTGTAGAGTGAAATATTTAAAAGGAAATGACTGTGCTTAGAGGTTTTTGGGATACTGAAGTATACTAATCAGAATGAATCATACTATTGGATTATGTCTGTTCTAAATAGTGGATATTTGGTTAGACGGTGAGAAGAAGTAATATGATTCTTCTTTCTATTATTCGATTATTGATTTTATTTACATCTCTTTGGACTGTTATCATTGATTGATATCACGTTGGATTAAATTCTCAGTACATTCATGAGGAAAGGAAAGGGAGTGTGGATGGATAATTTCAATTAATGTTCATTTCTTCTCTCATACAGTTGGAAATCTGTAATCGTTATGGAACGAATTTTGTATTGCTTTGGTTTAAGCATCTGCATTTTATTGCTGTTTACTTTTCTCATCAGTGTTTGATTGCTTGAAATCAAATGGGTCGCATGAATGGAAAGGAAAGTAATTCGGTTTATATTTTCAGTCAATTTTATCTTTTGAAATTATAACTAATGTAAGGGAATGGAATTGATAGCATTTATGTTAGAACAACAGTATGCATAATTGTGTTATTAGTTCTTACAGATGTTTGTAATCTAGAATTGTTTGATGGAAATTACTTCTTGTAGTAATTATTGGGAAAGAGGGCAGTAATCCTATCTTTTCTGATTGGGAGGGTAATTAGATGATTGAGTTGTTATGTTGGTCATCCTTTTTGATACTTAATTCTTGAATGATGTTCATATTAACGTTTCATAAAAGCATGGTTCTTTTATTGAGACAGTTAATTAAAAGCACTTCATTTTAATGACAAGTGCTTAATATGCTCAGTTCAATGAACTGACCCGTGCAAGTAATTTTGTAGATGGAACTTGAGTATAAATGAAGACATGGTTGTTTTTTGATACTTCTTTTGATTGACTGAAGATGGATTGTAATTGATAACTATTACTCCTCTATGAGGAAATGAGAAAAGAAGAAATTACATTCTTCTAACTTATGAGTTGTAATGTTGTTTAATATAAACAAAGTCCAGTCATTTGGACTGGCAAATGTATAGATTTTAAAGCCGATGGATGAATACAAGTACGAGTGTGATATTTTTAATGACTGTATCAGTTTGATATTGTTGAATAAGTTTGAGGATATAACATTATTCCTTGATTTGGAATTATTCAAATGTTAATGGATGGATTTAAAAGGGAATAACATCTATTCTTTACCTAAATGCAACTTTTACGTTGAAATGTGCAATTATTTAATAATTGGGTTAAGATGAATTTTAAATTGACATCAAAAAGGATTTAGGTAAACATGATCTCCTAATTGAAAGGTATTCAGGATTAGCTTGAAATCTAAGGAATATCAAATAACTTAGGAGCAGCCGAACCTTATATTCGGAATCCGTTAATAGCCTCGAATGTTTAAAATTCAGAAAATAAGGATATGGGAAAACATATCTATTATTAACAGACCTTAACTATGTAAGGTTAAGGAGGATAAATGAATAAATTCATTTAAAATTAGACCTCATTTAAATGACGTCTAATAAGATGGAATTCTGAATTTGTTTACAGTTGCGGAAAAATTGGTTAAGTTTAATAGGTTAAACTTATTAAGTTTATCGATAATGGGTTGATTAGTCCAAGATTAAGAAAGGAACCAGGAAGAGAAAATGCAACCCTTCGGTATGAAGGAGGAGATACATAGTAAGATAGAAGACGGATTAAGTCTCTCTTAGCTACATACAACTGTAACAAGAACGAGAATAAAGGATTAACATGGCTGCTGAAAGTTGATCTTAAATATTAAGATCATAACCAAATCACACTTGAGCTGGATGTGTACTCTCGATGGGAGGATTCTGTAGGACATTGACATACGCCAGCTACAATATGGTGTCTTCATGAAGGCGGGGCCTTCATGATGACACAATGTTATAGTTGACATATTACAATGCCCTCCCAAATTAAATCATCAAGTTTACATAAGCTGGATACTAAGTTATTGGCTAGGGGATAGGAATGTGATCACATATACGGAGTGACTCTAGAGGACTAAAGGTAACTAGACACATAGAGTCGTTAGGGGATGACACCGTATGTCTTCGTATCTTTAGTTAATATGAGTAACTTCCTATACTCGTTCATATTGCTAGTTGGGGTTAGAGCTTGACCTTAAATGGAAGGACTGGTAGAGGTTAGGAAAGACCATTCTAGATAACAGACGAAGTGAGGTGAAGGAAGTATTCCATTGGAGTGTATCACATCCAATAATATGATCATGCAAAGCATGTGAAAATCTTTGGCCAAAGTATCGCAAGTGCTGGTTGCGTTGTCCTAATCACCTAGTTTAAGATGCAGGATGTCAGATGAATATCAGTAACAGATATTCAGATAGGCTTCTTAAATATATCACTTCGATAACCGGAAACGGTAAGAGAACCTTGTATATTTATTATACTATGCATGAATTAACATGAAGTATTGGTAAGTCACTGATTCATGAAATGAGAGATCGCTGAAACTCTGAGCCATAAAATGGGAGATCGGTAGTTCTGCGAGTCATTTACAGCAGCATATGGTATCTGTTATATTATTGAATGGCACTGAATGTGTGTTCCATATTGCAAATATGTGAACAGAGAACATTAGTTTTAAAAGGATATTGTGTGATCCAAACTGCATCAATTGGATAGAGAACAATTATTAAAACTTGAACGTGTGTTTGAATTATATAATTCATAACAGGGAACGTTGTATAAAAAAAAATTCCCTTGTTCTAGTATCTTAAAATGGGGATGTTACATCACCTCCAATGAGATGATATGGAACAACTCGAATAGCAAGCTAATTTTTCTCCAATGTCTTCATCCCTTCTGGTGAAATTCCAGTGCGTAAGAATATTGTGATGTCCTCCAAATCAGCTGGCGCACAATTTAACTTAAACAACTATGCATCAAGAATAGTATCCTCAATACTCTATGCATCCTCTCCAGATTTAATTTTTGATAAGTGATCAGGTCCCAGATTACTCTTTCTTAGCTTTATAACAACTATAAAATCAAATTCTTGACATGGGAGTATCCACCGATAGATGTGGCCTTGCAAAATAGGTTTATTAACCAATTATTTTAATGACATATGATCTATATAAAATATGAATGGGGTAGCCAACAAATACTGTCAAAAATTGTAAAGCAAGTAGATCATGGACAATTCCTCGTGCTCTATGGTAGCATAATCCTGCTCTGCGGGTGTCAATTTTATACTTGCAAAATAGACAATATGATCCATATTACCCTCACTTGGTTACATTAAGATTGTGCCAATCACCATTCCAGAGGCATCAACATGTACATGAAAGTTTTTATTCTAGAAAGGAAAACGCATAATAGAGGTAGTGGTCAATCTCTCATTCAAGTTTTCAAATGCATTCTGATGTACATCACCCATATAAAATTTTCCTTTAGCCTTAAGCAATTCTTCCAGGGGCACAACAATCTTTACATATCCCTTTATGAATTTTTTGTAGTAACCAATATTCCCCAAAAATCCACGCACTTTGGTTGGTAGGTCTATATAATCCCAAAGTCATTTTTATCTTAGTTGGATCTACCAACAATCCTTCCTTGCAAATGATGTGCCCAAGAAAAGTTTGAAAAGTTGTAGCAAACAGACATTTCTTAATGTTAAGAGGGGTGCTTAACTACCTATACCTCTCAAACATGAGCCTCAGATTATCACAATGATCCTTGACAAAACCATAGATATTCCATTCATTCAAGTAAAATTGTAAGAACTTATGAATAAAGTCATGAAATTCCTACACAACTATGCGCTAGAATATAGCTGGCACATTCTTCAATCCAAAAGGCATAACCGTATAATAGAAACTTCCCCATTTAGTGGTGAAATTGGTCTTTACCTAGTCCTTACACGCGTGTGCACTTGATGGTAACCTAAGAACCCATCTGTGAAAGAATATATCTCATGCCTTGCAGCTCCCTTATAGTCTCTTATTTCCACTTAACTTTTATGGGTGCTAGCACGTCATTCAGACAGGTCTGAACGCTCACCCAAAGCATGCGAAGCTACTAGGTTCCACCTTTGTGATGTTTTCCAAGATGTTAGTATATAGATGCATGATGATAGATTAAAACAAAATCATTCAATCACACTAAACCATTGCATATATTCAATTGGAAACACATGTAATAAGGAAACATATAGATCATATAACAATTAATATCAAATGCACCATGTAATCACCATATTCAGAAACATCAATGATTATAATCTATCCTCCATGATTCATTAATAACAAAGTATTATATAACAGAAGTTGAATTCCCACCTTCAGATAGTAAACCTAGAGTCTTGTGCGCCACTATGACAGAACAACATAACCCTAATACATCACAGACCTATTTTCACACACACAGTACCCAAAACAAAGACATACAATAGATATATATAGGGGTGGGGACTTTCCCTTCACTTCCTATACACCCTTAAAATAGAATGAATGATCAAAATATCCATGCATATATTACATGCATGCTTTACAAGACAACTAATAATAAACATTCCTATAAATAAGACTTTATTTCATCCAATTAATATCTCGATCCATGCATGACCCTTCATCTTCGTACTATAAGTGCTTTATCCAAAAATAGCCCTTGTTTGGCTGCTAAGTCTACTTTCTTTTCTCCTTTTCTTTAGCTTCATTCCAACTTGCTTTTCTATTTTTAACCCGTAACAACAAAATCAGATAAGTCCTTGAATCTTTCCTTCTAAGCATGATCCTTCCACACACAACTTTACTGACCCTTGTGTGTGTATACATGCTCTACTTGTGTGCCATATTTCTCTATATGCTCTTCATACTTATCCATTTTTTCATTCCGACATTACCCCACACTAATTATATTTCCATTTTCGGTAATGGGGTTTCCCAACTCATCTCTCCAAGGCTCAATGAATAAAGAATGAAAATAATAAGGAATGGATATACAAGAACAAGGCACAATGAATTAATAAGTCTTCAGGGAGCATCAGTCTCCTCCAAAATCAAAAACAAAATCTCATGGTACTCTTTGTTAATCGTGCTCTCTATCTCATTCCATTCCACCAACCCCTTTTACACTATATATGGGACTGTCCCAACTATCCCTTCCATCTCTTCTAGAGTCATATCTTCCCCTTTATGTTTGAGTTCCCTTGTCACTCCAGCCAGGCCCCAAAATCATTCCCTCCATAAAGTCCATATTCACACCATCAGTGACCCAAACTCCTTTATTCTTTCATCATGTGGCTCCCTTGCCACCTTAAGCACATCGCCTTTTTTCACAATCACAGTTATCTTCTCTTCTCTTCCAAGAACTACATCCTTCTTAGCTGCGAGCACTTTGTTTTTGTCCTAGACTTTGTATGCCTTAAGGATTTTTTTCTAGATCTTGCAAGTTATTTAGTTCCCAACCTACCTTCTTCAGTTCATCCTTCAATGTTTGTAGCATGGTGTAATACTCTACAATCCTGCGCACTATTATCTTATTATTATTCTCCTTTTCTGTCATGGTGTCTACTTGAGTTCCCCCTTGCATAGTCGGCTTATCCTTAAGTATAAGGTGAACCAAATCTTGAAAAATATGCAAGGCCGATGGATATGTCTTCTGTGTGTGCTCATCAAATTCTAGTTGTGCCTCCAAAACTTCATTTACAATGTCGGTAGTAAACTCTATAATATCCTTTTTACATCTCTCATTCTTGTCAAACACTTAAGTCAATTATTGTATTTTATTTTCCTTATTATTATTATCTTCCAAAAATGTTCTGAGCATGGACCCCTTGTCTAAACTTCGAGCTAGTTTTTTTCCATATTTTTCAAAACATTACTTATTTGCACATCTATAAACTTTGTGGGATTTATCGTTATATGATTCACTTGAGGCACCTTCTTCATTTTGTGCCTTATACATGCTTCCTCGCTGACATAAAATTTAGGTTCATCCATGTTTGTTCTGTATTGTCTAGCTTAGCATCTTCCTTATGCACATGTTTTTTCCCTTGGGTTCTATCATCTCCCACCCATTATATTGTTCGTTAGCAAGTGTAATCTGAAACCTTGTGTGAATGATCTTATAAGGGTGATCAACATACCCAAGGTATTTTTTGCACATGGATTCTTCTCCCCTTCGAATAATAGTTCTCCTGTTTGTAGGCATTTGCGTCTCTGCACCAGAGAACATACCTTCTCCCTTTTCTCTAGAATATTCTCCATGCACCCCAAATGGCTCACCTATACTCCTCTCCTTATATTCATCTCCCCCAGTGGGGCCTTCTTCCTCACTCTCAGTGAGAACTTCTTCATCTCAGTTTGTATCTTCTTCCCTAGGTTCCTCCCCACCTATATTGACATTTGGAGATGGCTCTGTGTTATGCGCAGCCTTGTTCGATGCCTCCTCTTCCTCACTGTCATCATGTTCCATGAGCTGGCACCTTATCTTAGTCTTCTTTTTCTCTGGGCTCGAATTCACAGGTTTTGTTCTCAGAAACTTCATCACTGCCTCATAGGGTCTTATGCCACTACTCTGCATTTTGGGCTTTCTCCTCAACTTCTTCCTATATCCCTAGTCCAATGCACCACTTTGTTCCTTCTCTGACTCCTCATCTTCAAGATCAATTATGACCCTTTCTTCTTCCTACCTTAGAGTAATATCTTCGTGCTTCTTTTTTGTGTTTGTAGTTAGTTTTATTCTAGTCCCATGATCGATCACGTTGTTATCCTCCATTTATTTTTCTTCATCCTTAGGATATTCTTCCTCCCTTATCCTAAGAGGGGTGACACCACACGATGATCTAGTCCTAATTTTCTATTTTCCTTTAGCTAAATCTAGGATTCTGAACTCATGCTCAATGTATCTTCCCTTAACCAATTTAGGATTAAGGTATATGTATACCTTAGAGGTATCTATCTTCTCATTTTTTAAGGTCATGGAATTAATGATGATATCATTTGATATCATAGTCTTAATGTAAGCTGACTTAACAGGATGCATGTAAGTATTTCAAAGCGTGTGGTAGTCACAGTCTACCTTGTCTACATCGAACTTCAACTTCTGCGTGTCTAAAAACATGTTTAATTAGTCTTGGAAGTAGTGCACTGTGAATGCAGATGGTAATTTACACTAAGGACTCTTCTTTCCATTCTTCATGAAGAACCTATAAATAAAGTAATGTTGGTATGTTGCAAATTCTTCTTTCACGTCCAACACCGTATCCAATTTTCTCAGTATGTGCCACTCATGCTCAAATTTCTTGTTTATTCTCATGTACCACATATCCAATCTGAGCTTATAAGCACCCGACATACCATCACACATGTAGTCCTTGAACCTTTTGGCCAATGAATTATTATCTAGTGGATACTATCATATCTTGTCCTTAGGGCCATCTGGTACCCCCAATTTTTGTAAACAAAATAGATAGGAGGATCACGCCCCATGTAACATTTTTTCCTACGCATGCTTACTTGATAATGCCTTCTGCGATGAAAGCAGAAAGATTGTATATTTTCCCCTCCACCATTTTCTTTGCAATGAGGGGCCATTTATTGTTTACTTTCCCCAATCTCTATTGGTTATTAAACTTGGTTAAAAGATGTGCGGTAATTTTAATAACATGGTAAATTACCTTTGAGATATTCATCGTGTGCCCTCTTTTCTAATAGGACATCTCAACCACAATGGAAAAATCCACACCTACTTCATCATCTATGTCAACTACAATTTACTTCGCAACCCTGTAAGTCTCCCAATCAGTGGCGCGTTGATTCGCACTCACCTACCTGTGAAGTAAAAGAATTCCTCATGGACTCTTGGCATGATACATTACTAAATTCACTCTATTTTTCTAAAATACAACAAATCATAGATTTTCAAAACTCTGAATTTCTCCAAGGTTTTGTGTCCTTTGTCATCATAAATTGGTTTATCATCCTCAGTTCATAGATTGGTCTTATTTATCAACTCCTTCTCTATTTAATATTTGTTTGCACTAGTGCAATGATTATAATCGCTCACTTTACTTCTTCAAACATGGGATTCCAAAACATTCCCCATAATCACACCCTTGGGATACTACATTTCAAATAATCTATTTTCGGGTGCTTCTTCTACTTCCACTTATGGTTCCTTCTACTTTTTGCTCCTTGTGGCTGTTGTAGGTGCTCTTCTTAGTGTCATATCTAACTTTCATAACTTATCCTTGCCTACCTTTGCCTCTATCTCCCCAAACTCCATGTGCCCAAGATTTGATTTCTTCTTTCCAAACCCTAGCTCCTTGAGCCATACTATTTTATCACCTTTACTCACTCTCACACTTTTCTCAAAGGAGCTCCACTTTGGTCACAACCAAAATTCTCTACAGGATCAATATATTTTCCTCTGTACTCGCGTTATGCACTCATTCATAATTTTCTCACTCTTAGAGGTTAGAATACTCAAACATGCAAGGTAAGAATGAATTCACTTGTACTCATTTTATAAATTTTTCAAAATTTCTTGTATTAATTGCTCCTCACCTACCACCATACTTAGCTTTAATTACATTTTTTCATTGATTTCTTCTACGCTTTATTCCTAACCTTCTGACATGTTGCACTACTTTCTAGGCCATAGACCTCCTGACGCATGCCTCTATGCACCAAAGTACAGTGTTAGTGCAGAATCACATCACCCTTGAATGTCTGCAACCAGATGGGTTGAGACTCTCAATGTGATTTCACAACATGGAGCATCTCTCAAGGTGTGGGACTTTGTGATTTGAGAGAGATCTTTGGATTGAGGCCGGTTCCTATCCCTCTATTCAGATGTATACAAAAAAATTACAAAGGATCTATTGTAAGTCTATTCTATCTACCAAGGAGACATGGTTAGAGAGATGCAAGAAAATAAACCTAAGTTAACAAGGTGATACACCAAAGGAATATTAGAAACTCATTCTACAGTTTAGCATAGACCATAGGAATGTAATACAAACAACATGCACAGATGACCAAATAGGCAATAAGAGATCAGAGAGACAATAAAAAATACATGAGAGGGTTGTGAAATACCCACTGACATATATTATTTTTACGTTTAGTCGATATTTTCAAGTAATATTACAGTATTCAAGAGGAAATGAATATGGATTGCAACCTATAATCAGTAGGTTGATAAAATCTCCAAAAATCAATCTATGAATCTGAAACAATGATTTTTGAGGGCTTCGATCAAAAATATGTCTAACCTTTTGAGTAAATTGTAGCCCTTACCTTACAGTTTGAATTCAGATCCTAACATGGAGAGAATTTTAATCAGATTTTTGAGAAGTCGGGAAAATCCTTTTAAGTTGATTAAAATTGAACCACTACCTTTGAATGCCTCCTATTAAAAGTTTTAGTTTCAAGCATGTCATGCTTTCATATCAATTACTTGAATGTCACCTCGAAGGATTGTACAGTGGTTCTGATTCCACCATCTTCGATCATGGTTGTTGGAGAAAATAGATCTTGTATCACCTGGTTCCAAATATCTTTCCTCAGTTATCTCCCCACCTAACTTGGTCAAAAGATGTACAAACATTTTAGATCTACATGGTCAGTAGACCTTTCAAATATCCATCGCATGCCCTCCTTTCTGATATGTCAGATCTTGAGCACTGAGTCACTAGACCTCTACATTTTAAATTTGAATCAGGTCTATATCAATGGAAATTTCGAGCACCTGAGCTACCATAACGGGCCCCCTTTTGAAATCTTCCAGATCACATGGCATGGTGATTCACACTCACCTGTCCTACAAAGTAAAAGAATTCCTCATGGAATCTTTACTTTTGGAGCCATGCTGGGTAAAGTCACATTTGGCTTCTTCCAAAATATGGAAAATCATAGATTTCTCAAAACTCTTCATGTTTCTGGCCAAGGTCTTGTATGCTCTTCGTCATCATATATCTGGTTGGGGTCATGCTTCAGTCCACGCAATTGGTCTTGGATTTATCGGTTGCATCTCTATCTAATCCTTTTCTCTTAAACTAGTGTGATGATTGTAACTTGCTGACTTTACATCTACGGACGTGGGATATCCCAAATGTGCCCCATAATTTACAACCCTCAGGACCCTGTGCATTTATGAGAACTAGACTCTTCGGAGTTCTTCTTCTACTTCTACCTCAGGTTCCTTCTCAGGATTTTTCTCCTTGAAGGAACTTCTACAAATGACTCTTTTCAGCCTGCCATAGACTAAATTTAATAATTTATTCTTGCCTAGATGCTCCTACCTATATCAGGCCATGAACTCACATGCCCTTGTTGGCAATCGTTCTCCATACTTAGTCCAAAACATAGCTCCACTCAAACCCTATTATTTTCAAGCCTTTAGGCTACATGGCGAGATCTCACTTCATCTTGAAGGAGCTCCACTTCAGCCATTGACCAAATTGGGGATCTGCCAAGCTCGGTACGATTGCGGCTTCCGCTACTCACTTCTATGTACTCAGTATTTCACTTGAGATCACTCTTCAAGGCTCAAATTATCAGAACATGAAGAAGTCAAGAGTGAAATCACTTGCACTTCTTATCCTATGAGCCTATGGTTTAAAAACTTCTTGACATTAATCTACTCCTAAGCTGACCACTGTTACTCCAGATTCTAATTGTGCTTTTTCATTTGTTTCCTTTGGTTTTGAGCGTTGTTTTCACTCGACACAGCCATTTCTTGAATTTGCTTTCTTCCATAGGTTCATTTGTTGCTTTTGCATGCCCCACCACTCCATTGAAGTTTCTTTCTGTAACCTGTGCTTACAAGATTTGTAACATGATTTCTGACATGCTCCCCTACTGTGCGGGGTCATGGCTGATCTAATCTCCTTGGGGTGCACCTCTCTATGGCCAACAGTACATAATCCTCTACACCATATACCAAGTAGTTTACCCGATTTCAATTCCTACCTTGTGTTACAATGCATGACACTTTTTTTCATGTGTGGTCTTCATCCTGATCAATTTCTCTTATGAGACGCCATCATCCTTAGCACTTGTAGCAAACCTTTTTCACATAGCATCCTTACATCACACCTGTACTTGTGTCATCCTTCCTCAATGCACTAACCTGTATATAACTCCCCACTACCAGTAGATTTATTTTCGCATGCACTTGCACATCTGGTTCACCCCACACTAAAAGTATGGGCAGTCCTCTATGCATATGAACTCAATAGATAGTAATCAGCTTCCGACGCGCAAGCCCGCTTATATACAAAAAAATAGAGAAATACAAAAACAAATCATAACAACATCTACTGAAAGAAACACATGAAAGGGAAATCTAATCTAAATGGAAATAATACCTTATTACAAACACCAAGAATCTTTATTTATAGTAGGGATTCAACCTACTCCCATTGAAGTAACTAGGAAACATGGTGCCATCCAGTACCTGTAACTGACATGAGCCTGATTCAAGTATCTTGGTTACTACAAAAGGTCCCAACCAATGCACCTTTAACTTTCTTAGGTGGCACGCAAACTTGGTTTATCATAAATAAGGACCCTATGTTTCCAACCTTCAAATCTTCTTATTCTTAATGGTGCACCTATCATGTCATGCCTTCAATTGTCTCAGCTTGTGATCTTCTAGCTCCAACGTGTAATGGCATACCTCTCATCTAACTACAATAGTCAATACGACTCTTCAAGATAGCATTTCTCATCATCAAGTCCTCTTACGCACAAAATACGTAAGGATGGTAACATTAATTCAAATAGTAGTAATGCTTCCACGTTGAACACCAACTAAAAAGGTGTGGCCTTTATTTAACCTTTTATAAGTGGTCATGTATGCCCAAAGTACAACTAGACACTTTATCAGTCCAAATATTTTCTTCCAACATCAATTTTTTTTATCAATTTGTGTTGCCCAAGATCTTGTTGAAATCTTCTGTAATGCCATTAGCTTGAGGGTGATAAGGGTTAGTTTTAAGGTGTGTCACCATAAACTCTTCCAATCATATTCTTATTAGTCTCATTCAAGAAATGAGTTCCTCTATCACTTTTCAAGCTTAAAGGGTAATCATACCTGTTAATAATATTTTCCCATAAAAATATTGATTATTGTAACTACAGTACATCCTTTGTAGGCATAACCTCATCCCACCTGTGTAAGATAGTTTATACAAGTTATAATATAACAAACATCAGTCTTAATAGTGGGTGGTGAAATAGGACCTACAAATTCAATATCACACTTTCTCAAAAGGTTTTGCGCTTGCAATAGGTTGCAATGGCATTTCATCTCTATGTCTAGGTTTTCCAAGGTGTTGATAATGATCACATGCCTTCACATATTCCTTAGTATCCTTGTATAAAGTATCCCACAAAAGTCCAACCATGAGGATCTTGCATGTCAGTAGCATCACCAGTGTAATGCCCTCCTGCTATTCCACCATGAGCCTCCTATATAATAGCATCGTACTCATGTTCCAGAACACAATGGTGAAAAACCACATCTCTACCCAATTTGTATAAATTTCCACCAATCAACTAATAAGGTGTCGCGTGTATTGTAAGTTTCTTCTTCTCTAATCCCTTCATTCCTTCTGGCACCATGTCTAGTACAAAAAAATTACAATATATTCCAAATATGTGGGCGAGTGGTTCAATCTAAACAACTATGCATCAAGCATGGTATCATACAATGCTCTATGTTGCCTCACTAGAATTAATCCTTGATAAATGGTCAGGACTTGAATCGACTCTTACCTAGTTTGACAACAACTGTGAATTCAAATTATTGAAATAGAAGTATCCACTTACATATGCGCCCTTGCAAAATAGGTTTGTTGACTAGGTACTTGAGTTCCATATGATCTGTATAGAAAATAAACGGGGTAGCCAATAAGTATTATCTGAACTTATGCATCGCATAGATCATAGACAAAGCTTCGCACTCAGTATTTGTGTAATTCTACTCCTTGGGTGTCAAGTTCCTACTTGCAAAATAAATAGGATGGTCCACAATTCCTTCTCCTAGTTGTGCCAACACGGTGCCAACTATCTCCATGCTAGAGTACATCAACGTGAACATGTAAGTTCTTATCCCATGAAGGAAAGTGACAAAATAGGTGCATAGTAGCTCAACCTCTCCTTCAAATGTATCAAACGTTTTAGTTGCACGTCACCCCCAATAAAATTTTCCTTTAGCCTTCAATAATTCTTCCAAGGGTGCATAAATCTTTGCATATCCTTTTATAAATTTCTTGTAATAACCTATGTGTCCCAAAAATCCATGCACCTCACTTTTATTGGTAGGTTCTTCTAAACCCAAGATCACCACTATCTTGGCTTGGGTCTACCAACAATCCTTCTTTGCAAATGATGTGCCCAAGTAAATGTTCCAAAGGGTGTAGCAAAGATGCACTTCTTAATGTTGAGAGAGATGCTCAGTTATTTGCACCTCTCAAACATAAGCCTCATATTATCATAATGATCCTTGACTAAGCCATAATATTGTCCAGTCATCCAAATACACTTGTAAGAACTTATGAATAAAATCCTGAAATGCATGTACAATAATGCGTGAGAATATTTTTGGTGCATTTTTCAATCCAAAGGGACATGAACTGTATAGGAAAAACTTCCCCACTCAGTAGTGAAAGTGGTCTTCTCTTGATATTCCTTTCATGATGCACACCTGGTGATAACCTAAAAATCCATCTGTAAAATAATATATCTCATGCCCAAGCAAATCCTTCCAAGGATTTCCTCAGTAAAAGGGGTGGGGAAGGGATCTATGACACATGAAGTGTTCAAGCTCCCTCTATAGTCCACACAAATCCTAATCCTTCCATCCTTCTTGATACTTATAACCATGGGGCTGACCCATTTAGATTCCTCAATAGGCTCAATAATTCCATACTTAAGCATCTTATCAATTTATTCTTTCACCTTCACGCAAGATTAGGATTCATCCTATAAGGCCTCTTCCTAACTGGGCACACCTTCTTTCAACTTTATCTTCATCTCACCTAAAGAAGGATGCACACCTTTCAACTTCATGATAACCTCATGGAAAGAGATCCTAAAAGTAGTGCAAGAGCTCAATAATCTTTGCTACTTGATTTCTCTGACCACTAATCACCAATAATGGCCTCCTTGGGTTTGTGCTCCATACCAATGTTAACCTTCTTTGTCTTCATAGGAGCATGGTATGTGTGTGCCTTCTCATCTATAGAATCCATCACCTCACATGTACCTTCAGTGTGGCATTAACATCCAAATTGTAAACTTCCTCATCATCAATCATATAGACTAATTTACCCTTCTCATTTTCCTTCCAGGCGCGACCCATCTATGTACTTCTTTTATTTCCTCAAGATCAAGGTGCGCCTCAAGATCAAGTTCTCTAAAAATCTTCTGACATGAGTCTATTCTATGCCTTCACACTATCCCCCAATGTGATGCACTTCATTAGCTGCAATGCTTCATAGACTGGAGGCTTAGTAGAAAAGTAATCAAAATTTTAAATCATACTTGTAGTCATCTCTTTCTAATTTGCAGTCTCCCTTTTTAGCTCAACATGAACATACCAAGAGCATGTGCATCCACACAATGTGGAGTAGAACTTATGTACCCATAGGGATGGTGGTAAAGCTTCCTATCCTTGCGCCCATAGTCTCTCACAATTATGGATGTGATGAGAGGACATATTCTTACCATGGAATTCACAAATGTGACTAGGTACATTACTCTGAGTGAACCTAGTGGAAAATGTGATTCCCACTTCTCACCACTCCAAGAGTTTATCTCTGTGTGTTTCCCACCAACGTACTTTTGTCTCATATAAGGTATAGAATAGCATGTTTCTTTTATCTCCTTCATTCATCCAATGAGTCTCCATAGCGCAAGAATGTATCGATATTTCCTTCACCAGTATATCTTGGTATCTGAGCTAAGCCTAAGTGCCTCACCATGCGTGGCGTGATTGTCCTCATAAATCACCCCTTGAATTCATGCCCAACCATTTCATACATTTTATGATCCCAGTTATTACAAGCAACACTAGTAGTGTCACTTATTGAATACATGTCTTCCCACTGAAGAACACCTTCTTTTGATGGTTCTAGATTATCTAGATTGTGCACTATCAGATCATAGATTCTATTAATCTCTTCTTCACTCAAAGGATCAACATAAGGATCTACCTTCTTTTCAAATAGAGGTATAATCATGCACTCATACTTTTTCTTAAAACTGATGTATCTCATGTTAAATCTCATATCACCATTGTTTACATAGCACCAGGGTTGTCTAAGTAAATACTGGAAAGTTTTCTACTTCAAAAAGCTCCAACACCTCAAAGTCTCTAGTAATATTTCCCCCCTGAATGATAATAGATGCATTCTTTAGTACCCCAATAGGAATAGACTTAGTTTTGTTTTCCATATAAAACACATTCAAAGATAGCTGCAATGTAGGTCTTCCCATATAATTCCATGCTTCAAGAGTTAACACATTTACTCTAGCACCTGTATCTATCAAAATATTTCTTACTAACCAACCATCAATAACAAGGTCAAGTATGATCTCCTTGTCAAATTCATGGTCCTGAGGTGGTAGATTTGCATGAAGTATCTTCCATTTGCACTAAAATCAAGTTAACGGTACCTTTTATCAAATCCATTCCCCTATTAATGGAATGATATTCTCCTAGTGTAGTATATTACACACCTCCTTTAGGTCATCCACATCCTTCTGTGGGATCTCGTCATTCCTTGCATGCTCTCTTGAATGTGCCTACTCTTTTAAGCATTGTATTTAACCATACAAATCCCTAATTACTCCCATATTCTCTTGATAGACTTCCTTCTAATGCACCACATATGGATACTTATCATGTATCACTTCCTCCCTCATTATAAGTAGCTTGGAATTTAGAGACTTGCACGCGCATGCTGCCTCGACATGCATTGTAACCAACATGGGTTGTAATTGTGGATCATTCATCTTCTTAAGCATACATTGATCAACATTCACGCATTGCACCTTCATCATCCCCACACCCTTTTCATTATTATTTTTCTTACTCATGTGCTCATATAAATCCAGGAAATCCTCCAACTTGTGTGGATTCCCACCCCATGAGAAAGTTTTATTCTGAGGGAAATCTCGTTGGTAATGACTAGGGGATCCACAAGTATAAAAATTTCCTTTAGAAAACCTACCTCTACCACCACCATGACCTCACCCACAATATCCTCCCCAGAATCCTCCATTCCTATTATCTCCATGGTTTTTCCCTTCATTATGTTGTCCTTCCTACTCCTTGGATCCACTCGCCACACTAGTCTAGTGCACTCCCATCTTAATATCTTTGTGAATGTGATCAATCAATCTGCAGTCAGTGGTTTCATGGGTATGGGAATTTTAAATAGTACAGTACATAGACACCTTCTTCTAGATTGCACACTACAAAAGAGGGAATCCCAAACATCATGGTTCAAATGTAAAACTTCACAATCTAGTAATAAATGTGTGCACTGACTTACGTGGATAATTATATTTAGTATGCCCCTCCACTTCACAATTTTTGCACAATATTCCAATATGTGTCTCATGTGTTGAGGTTGCAGAAAGCTTCTCCAATTATTTCTTCATGGCTATAATTTGTGCCTATAAGAATCAGCTTACTCTAGTATCAACAATCCAAACCATGTCAACGTACAAGGATGTTTCAAATGCCTCATGCATATCAGTATATGTCTTCTGAGATAGACCTCTATGGAAAAAAATCAACAGTCCTCCAACAAACCATTATGCATGTTGACTTTGATAAATGTCATAAGATAACTTTGACAATAGAGTCTTGAAGCATGCATCATACTCCCTCATGCTTTCAAATAAGACCTTCTTGATATCATTGAGCACGTTTATGCTCTGCCGCTCAAAATCTGGGATGTGAAAATCATCCAGAAATGTCGTGTGTAAAGAATTGTAGTCCACCATAGTCTGGTGTGGATCATACTTCATGTACGACTTATGCGCACGCCCTTGCAATGTAGTCATAAACTAACTTTCCTTCCTATTTGAGATAGTAATTCCATTAGCATGGCATAATAGTTCAAACTTATGCACATGCTCTACTACATATTCAATACCCTTGTATTCTAATAGGTTGAGAGGCATATCATAGTAAACTTGAGGTATCGGTTGCACTGGTTATTGATGTGGTGGTTGATTTAGTGAGGGTTCTGGTACTTGCCCACTAGATTCAAAAATAGAATCTCCTCCTCCATATGGTGGATGACCTAATCCATCTAATTCTTCCACGCCCCCTGTTGTGGGATGCGGTCCAGTTGATGTAATTCTTATTTCCTAGTTGTGGTACTAGATTGGAAACCTATTATCTACATGGTTACAGCTCCTAATATATTACTTCTAATAGATTATGGGCCAAAAATCATTCTAGATGACTCGTCTGAAGATAATCCTACATAGGTACTCCCAAACAATGGTGTTGACTATGATTTCATGGGCACACTACTAACCTAATCACCTGAATTCAACACAAAATGATATCTACCCATCTCTTCTTGCTTACTTGCACTAGCCTATTTCCCAATGAATACCTCTGGATCTAGAACACCAAGCACAAGGGCTAGTTGGCTAGGTGGGATCAGATGCATGCCTACGGTCCTCATTCTCTCTTCTAAAATGATCTCATCTGAAGCCAAAGTGGATTCTCTATTTTTCTTTCCCAAAGTTGGGAGATCCTGATGATGTGGCTTCTCATCCTCTACGAGAGCTTCAAAACCTTCGTGATCCATCCTCCTCAACTCGAGTGCCTCCTCAACTCTAGTGCATCCTCAATCTCCTGATTATGTGCCATGTCCCTCTCTCACACTTCATTAAACTTGATCCATCTTTCCTCTCTCTTCCTTTTTTCTGCCAGGTATGCCATCTTTCTCCACACTTGCTCCTACCCCTGCACACAGTGGGGGTTTAGCTAGCCATGGGTAAGCCCTCTAAATCCAATTCTATTATCAAAATATTGATCAATAATGGTATAACATGCAAGTATGATCTTGTTATCCAAATAACTCTCCTAGTGATTTGGGTAAATTGCATACATATTCTAGTTTTGAGCTCCTTATTGAAGGTTGTGCAAGCTCAAGTTAACTTGGCACATTTCCTTGCTTGCAGATTTCCTATGCGCCCCCTTCCTTTTTCATCATTCGTGCTTGCGCACCTTCCTTTCTCTACTTTCATTCCACCATCTATGCATTTGCTTTCTTCCTAAGCAACTTCTTCACCCTGTGCACCTGTATCACACTTGCTTCAATCAGTTAAGTCATAGGCTCTCTCATGCACTGTGCCCATTACTTTTTAATAGTTACACCTTGACCATACGTTCTTTGCTGACTATTTTGCCTCATTTCCCTACATGTGTCATGTGTATGTTCCTCTACGCCTTCCTATGTTTTCTTCCACGTGCCCTTCTCTCACTCCCTCCTTTACACCCTTTTGTATCAGGTCATCTTCTGTCATACATGAGTCTACCAAATACAGCCTATTAAAGCATGCATTCAGGGTTCCAAATACTTATATAAAATCAATGACTGACATGTAGAAAAAAATGACAAATATTTACATAGTTTGCCATCATTTCATCCAATCCACGCATGCCACATGTTTTGCATGTACCGATGACTCTGACATTTTATGACATCCATATATTTTTCTACAGATCTCCGATCGGTGTGCACCTTGATTTTTCAGAGAGTTGCTGACATTAGCTACAGTGCTAGACATTCAAATTCAAATTCTTGGCAGATCTGGTAGGTGAGAAATGGGAAAACATATCTCTAAGCATTGATGAGAAGATCTAATTACTCCAACCACCCTATTTAATTTGATTTTCACTTCTTCCCTCTTCAACATGCCAAACAGACCTAGAGAAGTGCATTCAATAGATCCTTAGGCAGATTTTCAGGCATTGAATGCTTTTTGTTGGTGGTTGTATTTCAAATTCAAGTTTTCCACCCTCTTCTCCTTCTACATATTCATCTATAAATGTAAGATCTTGTCTCATTATTAATTTTGGACACTCTGGATCCTTACGCATTCTACTAAGGACTTCATATTTTATGTATTTTGAGTTACAGACCTCTAAATCTGGCTCTTGCATATGTATAGTGGCCTCCTTCACCATTGTAACAGCTTTGTGCATTTTCGAAAGTAATAGAAACATCATTTTGTGAGTATTCTCTATCCTAATGTGTTTTCATTCCTTATTCTTTCCTTTTCTTTTGCGTTGTGTGTTGGTTGTGTCATTTCACATCCCTTGTAGTTCCTTATTTAGTTGTGTTCCATGAGAATGATCAGGTAAATATATGATTAGCTATTTAACTCATTCCTAGCCTCCTTTCACACATTTCCTTTCATTCCCGCTTATAACAGATAGTGTTCATCCCTCTTTTCTAGTGTTATTGCCTTCTGCTGTAGGTTTCCTTTCATGTTATCCTTCTATCCCTGGTCCCTTGGAATTTTTAGCTTATTTTCCTCTTCTAGCACTAGGAGTAATAGTAGCAGTAGAAATAGATATAGGAACCGGCCTTCTCCAGAGATCCATCCCAAGCACACAAGGTCCCACAACTTGGGGATGGTTCAATTATTGTCTCAAATATCTTGGTCCTTCCAAGATCCAAGATGCAGGTGCATGTTTGAATGACCAATAGTTTCTGGCATGCCTAGTGGGAATAACATTGGAAGCTTAAATTTGATATCTCTAAGTTCTGGTGTGTGGACTTAGTATTTCAGCCTTTAGAGGCTCATTTCAACACATCTGGCGACTTCTAACGCATATCTTTGTTTTAGCAGCCCTGAGTGCCTTTCATGAGAAGAGTGCACACAAGAAAAAGTGCAGTAGCTGAAGATTCATTTGAGTACATCCAGCTACCCCCAAGAATATTTCATTCCACAAATCCCACGCATGCATCTCCATCTCCAACACATCATGCCCATTCAAATCCTCCTCAAAATAGGTAACCTGTGCACCCTACAATGGCCCATCAACCACCTCCTCTACTTAGGAACTTTAAAAACTTTACTAGAGGAAGTCTCTTAGTTCTAGTTGTGCAACATAATATGCCAAATGGCACGCTCAAGAGTATTCCATACTTTACTAGAGAGAATCAAGTCACCCCTTAGGAACATATTAAGGATATAGAAAATGTGTGTTCAATCTATTTTATCACACATGATGATGTAGCAGTCAGGCTACTTGCAACCTCTTTCAAGGGTAAAGTGCTTCAATGGTACTGATGCCTGAGACTTGGATCTATCACCACCTGGGATGAGTTGAGAACAACTCTTTGTAATTACTTTAAAGATAATTAATATCACCTATCTCTAGTGGTGCAATTGACAACAACAAGGAGGGCGCTCAATGAGCAGATGACTGATTTCAACATTAGATTTTAAAAGACTTGGGACATAATCCCTCTTGTGGTAAGACCTACATCCCAACAAACTTTTCTGTACTATCTGAAGGCACTCAATAGCAATATCTCATTCATGATCCAATCCATGGGAGGTAGGACTTTGCTAGTTGCTTATAGTATTGCAGTAAGGGCAAAAAATTGTCTTATTCAGGTGGGAAAGATAGCTCCTAGACTGCCTATGCCCTTATTCCTAGAAATGTCACAAGCACCCCAGCTTTCTATGGCCCACATCCCTGTTCCTAAGTAAAGTGTGTAAAAATTTGCCTCAACATCCTACTTTCCAGTGTAGCAAAAGGAAGATGAAAAGTTGAAGGCCTTGATTAGAAACTTGCCAAAAAAGGACATATCATTAGAGAAACAACAAGTAGAAGCCTATAGAGGTAGTTCTAATCAGGTGCATGGCCAAAGAAATCAGCCTTGGTAGAATCAATATGGAAATAAAAGGTACACGCTTAACCAGCAGAATGATAGATGGCATCCCAATGCACATCTTCCCTTACAAGTTATTCCTCCCGCTCCTTCTCTTCCCGAACCCAGTGTAAGTCGGGCACTTGTTCCAGTTCAGAACAATTTGGTGTAAGATTCAGAATGGTGCTTCCCTTGCAACATGCCTCATAGTCAATATCATTTTTCCAATGTTGCGTGTGCCCAAGATTTCATGATCTAGAATGCTTCTGTCTGTGAGCCTTCAACAAGTGTCCCTGAAGTAGATAACTAAGAATGACCAGAAGATCCTCCAAAGACAAATTTGATGTTCTTTGGTGTTGAGGACTTCTATGCAATCAACCAAGCTGTAGAAGGTACAAATAGACCACGTGCCCAAGTTACAAACAATACAAGATATAAGAAGAGAATGTTAGAATCAGGCGCATAGGTCACAATCCCAGTGACACAAGAAAATCCTCAGTAGCAGAAAGATGCACCCAAGGAATCCAGTAGTAAAATCACCCAATTCCCTACACAAGAGATCTCATGCAAATCTTGTTCTGAAGTAGTGTGTGCCCCTCCTTTGGTAGGTCAAGCCTCTATTATAGCTAAAGTTTGGGATTTTGTACATGAACAATCAAGAAGGGATGTTCCCCAAATTCACAAGACATGGGGCCTTCCATTTAGCATTGTAGACCACATGAAGATAAAATACAAAAATTTCACAATGTGGGATACCCTGACCATTCCATCTCAATGGGATTTGTTACATGAAGTTTTGGCGCAACTCCAACACGTTGATCTAGTTGTGCAGAAGCCATGCAATTTTTTCAATATCTTCCAATAAGGATAAGAGAAGAAATTAAGCAAAGCTATTAAAACCCCACCATTTTATAGGTTTTTTTATCATAGGAAAACACCTAGTGCATAATTACATGATTAACTTGGGCGCTAGTACCTCGGTTATGCCCAAGAAGATAGTCGATGTCCTACATCTTAGGTATAGCCCCTTGTCTAAAGGAGTCTTACAACTTGATGGTTCAACTGTCACTACCTTAAGAGTCATTAATGATCTTGAGTTAACCCTTTATGCATGTAAAAGCCTAACAATAACTCTGGATGTGTCAATTATTGACCTACCTCCTTTGTTTGCCATATGTTTGTCAAGAGATTTTACCGCTAAAGTGGGTTGTTAATTATCTTATGATTGGTCTCATATGTTACTCAAGACAAGGTAAGATACCCGGTTTACCATTCAAGTTGAGCCTATATTTTCCTATCATGTAGATTCATATGTCCCATCCCCTCTCCAAGCTAATAGTTTAATCCAAGAAAAACAAGCTTTAGTTCCTGAAGAGAAGTCTCTTCCACTCTCTGTTCCTGACCTAGTGCTTGATGAATGGGCAGAGAGGCACCATAAATTTGATCCATATGCTAAATAATTAGAAGCTTATGAAATTGGGCTTGGTACTTACTGCATTCTTGAAGAAGAAGCTATGTTGTCATGCACACCCAAGAAAGACAAAGATAAACTAGGTATGTGGAAGTTGTACTTTGATGGATCCAGAAGTAGAAATGGTGTGGGGGTAAGAGTAGTTCTCATTTCTCCTAAAGATGAGAAATTATTCTTCACATATATGTTGCAGTTCACATGTTCTAAGAATGTGGTAGAGTATAAAGCGCTAGTGCATGGCTTGCTCATTGTTGAGAAGAAGAAAATTAAGACGCTGTAGATATTTGGGGACATAGAATTGGTTATCCACCAGGTTAAAAACAAATGCCAGAAAAATAAAAATATTCTCAAAGCTTATAAGCATAGAGTTTGGGACCTCCTTAAGATCTTTGATGCTCTAAATTTGTAGGTGGTGCCATGCAAAATGAACAAGGAAGTTGATCAAATGGTCGTACTTGGTTCACAATTCTCTCCTATTGAGGAATTTGTCAAAGGAAACACTCAGCACATTAAGATGGTGATTAGAACATCCATTCCATACAACAACACTAGCTGGTAAGTGTTTGAAAATGATGGGCAGATCATCCAATTTATCCAGAATTAAGTTGAATTTTCATCAAGTATGCAAGTTGACTTGCATGATAGCTATGGTGACCAATTGATTCAACTAAAGACAAATAATTTTCCTAATGTTATATTTGTGGAGCCTATTTTCATGTTAGAGTGTGGTACACCTTCTATGTGTTACACTCGGGTATTTTTACGGTAGTCCCGCTTGCCAGTGAGTGGGTCAGGGGGGTTCGGGGGGGTGAAGCCCCCCCCCCCCCCCCCCATTGAAGGGGGTTTGCGGGCAAAGCCCCCGAAGTAAATTTTCATGGGTGGTTTATTAACCCATGGGTAATGGGTAACCGTTATGGGCTGTTTTTGGGCCCATGGTTTTTTCGGTACCCATTGTTTTGATACCCATGATTTTTTTTTTTGCCCATGGTTTTGTATCAAACTTCTTAAGAAATTGTCTATTTATATGGTCTTATGCATATGATAGATAGACAAGAAAATGTATTGCAGATCTGCTTTGAATTTGGGTGTGAATTCTATAGAGTTTGTTGAACAGAGCTCTAAATGGATCTGGGTATTGTATTGAGAGAGTGGAGGCTTGTAATAAAATCTGAGCAAGTGATTCTTAGCGGACGTAGCCCATATTGGGTGAACCATGTTAAATATTGTCTCTCTGTGTTGTGTTATTTATTCTGTACTTTTATTTGAGATCTGTAATATTTATTGCATATTAGTTTCTACCATTGCGATTCTGTAGAGATTATTCCGCATATTTTATCTCTTATTTCCTAACAATTGGTATCAGAGCCTGGTTTGGTTTTCTAAAGTGTTGAATCGTAGGGAAAGTTTTTAGCTTGAGTGGGAACTATGGCAGATGATGGAAGATCTAGGTTTGATAAATTCAACGGGCAGAATTTTAGTCTTTGGAAGATGCAGATGGAAGATTACCTTTATCAGAAGGATCTTTATACTTCAATGTCTAAGAAGGTGAACAAACCCTCAAGTATGACAGATGCGGAATGGAATTTATTGGATCGGAAGGCACTTGGAACGATCCGGCTGTTTCTTTCATCTTCAGTATTATTTAATGTTTCAAAGGAAAAGACGACAAAAGATCTAATGGATGCATTAGGGAAGTTGTATGAAAAACCCTCTACCTCTAACAAGATATTTTTAATGAAATTTTTTTTTAATATGAAGATGTCTGAGAATAGTTCAGTAGCAGATCATTTAAATGATTTCAATAAGGTTGTGAATATGCTAGCTTCGGTTACAATAGAATTTGATGAAGAAGTTAGGGCTTTATTAATTTTGTGCTCTTTACCTGAAAGTTGGAATAGCCTGGTAATGGCGGTAAGAAACTCAGTTCTAGCTAACTCGAAGTTGAAGTTTGAGAATGTTGTAGGGGTGATTCTAAGTGAGGAAATGCGAAGAAAAATCTCTAGGGAATATTCTACTTTAGGGAATGCTTTGACAATGGAAACTAGAGGGAGACAGAAGAATAGAGGAAACCGTGGAAAATCGAAAGATCGGGCAAGGTCAAAATCCAAGAGCAATATTGTATGTTGGAACTATGGAAAGTCTGGGCATGCAAAGAAGGACTGTTGGGAGCTTCGAGACAAGAAGAAACAATAGGAAGAAAACAAGGAGGCAAATGTGGCATCAGGTAATGTATGTCAGGATGCTTTGATTCTTTCTTTGCATAATATTACTGAATCTTGGGTTTTAGATTCAGGGGCTTCTTTTCACGCTACTCCACATAGGCATTATTTTGTTGATTATGTTCAAGGGGATTTTGGGCATGTTTTTCTTGGTGATTATGAGCCTTGTAGTATAGTTGGAAAAGGTTTTGTTCAGGTTAAGATGCAGAATGGGAATACATGGCTATTGAAGGATGTCATACATGTGCCTACATTAAGGAGAAATTTGATATCGGCGGGGCAATTGGGAAGTGATGGATGTACTGTGATATTTACAGTTGACTCTTGGAAGGTTACCAAAGGTGCTCTTGTGGTGGCAAGAGGTAAGAAGGTTGGAACCTTGTATTTATCCACTAATAGTACTAATGATTGTAATCTTGTGGCTTCAGATGTAGATACAACATTATGGCACTATAGGCTTAGTCATATGAGCCATAAGGGCATGGACATCATAAAGAAGAATTTTCCTAGATATACAGAAACAGGTTTAGATTTTTGTGAGAACTGCATATATGGGAAACAGAAGCGAGTAAGGTTTCTCAAGTTTAGACCTATGAAGAAAGAGAGTAAGTTAGAGTTGGTACATTCTGATATGTGGGGGCCAGCTCAGGTATCATCTCTTGGGGTTTCAAGTTATTATGTTACTTTTATTGATGATGCAAAAAGGAAAGTTTAGGTTTATTGTATTAGAAACAAATCTGATGTATTTGATACTTTTGTTAAATGAAAAGCCTTGGTAGAGAATGAAACAGATCTTAAGTTAAAATTTCTCAGGTTAGATAATGGAGGGGAGTATTGCAGTAATGAATTTGATGATTATTGTTCTAAGAATGGAATCCGCAGGCAAAATATGGTTCCAAGAACTCCACAGAAAAATGGGGTATCAGAAAGGATGAACAGAACAATAATGGAACATGCTAGGAGCATGAGGATACATGTAGGACTACCTCTTTCTTTTTGGGCAGAAGCGGTGAGCACAGCTGTGTACTTGATAAACAGAGGACCCTCAAGTGCCTTGGATGGAGGAATACTTGAGGAGGCTTGGTATGGTGAGAAATTTGATTATTCATTTCTTAGAGTCTTTGGATGTGAGGGGTTTGTTCATATAGACAAGGATAATAGGACCAAGCTAGACGCTAAATCAGAAAAATGTAATTTCATTGGTTATGGTGGTGATGACTTTGGATATAAATGTTGGAGTATTAAGGACAAGAAAATCATTCGATCTACGGATTTGGTATTTAATGAGAAATTCATGTATAAGCAGAAGTTGTAGGAAAATAGGGAAGAATCCAAGAAAGAATATGCAGCAGAAGAGGATCTTCCGGATGGGAAAGTGACACATGAATCAGTTCAGGAACCCCCTCAATAAGAACCCCAAACTCCTATATTGAGGAGGTCTTATAGGGTAAGAAGAGAACCTGAACATTTTTCTCCTTCTCTTTATTATTTATTACTCACTGATAGTGGAGAGCCAGAGAGCTTTGATGAAGAAATGCATGTAGATGCTAGGAAGAAGTGGGAGCAAGCCATGGATGAGGAGCATAAGTCTCTCATGGAGAACCAGACTTAGGATTTGGTGAAGCTACCAGAAGGCAAAAGAGCATTGAAAAACAAGTGGGGTGTACAGAGTTAAAGACGAAGGAGGAAAGAAAATATATAAGGGCCGGTTGGTGGTCAAGGGGTTTGCACAGAAACAAGGTATAGATTTTGATGATATTTTTTCTCCTGTAGTAAAAAATGACTTCTATCAAAACTGTTCTTGGAATAGTGGCAGTAGAAGACTTGCACTTAGAATAGTTAGATGTAAAGACTACATTTCTCCATGGTGATTTGGAGGAGGATCTATATATGCAACAGACAGAAGGATATGAAGTCAAAGGTAAAGAGGAGATGGTGTACAAACTGAAGAAGAGCTTGTATGGCCTGAAACAAGCTCCACGTTAATGGTATAAGAATTTTGATAGCTTCATGATGGAGAAAGGTTATATTAGATATCATTCTGACCATTGCGTGTATACAAAGAAATTTGAGGATGGAATTTATATTATCATGTGTTTGTATGTTGATGACATGTTGGTTGCAGGTAAAAACATGCAGGAAATAAAAGCACTCAAGAAACAGCTAAGTGAATCCTTTGATATGAAGGATTTGGGGGTAGCCAGAAAAATCCTTGGTATGAGGATAACTCGGGATAGGAAGGAATGGAAGCTAACTTTATCTTAGGAAGATTATATTAAGAAGGTATTGGATAGGTTTAACATGCAGGATGCTAAATTGGTTGGGACTCCTTTGGCAGGCCATTTTAAGTTATCAAAGGAGTAGTGTCCCAAGACAGAGCAGGAAAGAAACTAGATGTCCATGGTACCTTACTCATCAGCGGTTGGCAGTTTGATGTATGTTATGGTGTGCACTAGGCCTGATATTTCCCATGCAGTGGGAGCTGTGATTAGATTTATGAGTGATCCAGGTAAAGAGCATTGGCAAGCAGTAAAGTGGATCCTTTGGTATTTGAGAGGGACCATGGGGACAGTTTTGTGCTACAGTGGATCAGACACCACTTTACGTGGTTATGTAGATTTAGACATGGCTGGAGATGTTGACAGCAGGAGGAGCACGACAGGTTATATTTACATTGTAGGTGGGACAGCAATGAGCTAGATTTCACGACTACAGAAGCTTATGGCTTTATCAACCACAGAGGCTAAGTATGTTTCTGCCACTGAGGCATGTAAAGAGATGATTTGGTTACAACAATTGTTTGAGGAGTTAGGGCATAAGTAGAAGGAATGTAAGTTATATACTGATAGTCATAGTGCTATACACCTAGCTAAGAACTCTACTTTCCACTCTAGGATGAAGCATATATAGTTGAGATATCACTTCATCAGGACAACTTTGGAAGAAGATAAGTTGAAGTTGGAGAAGATTCATACCAGTTAGAATCCTGTAGACATGATGACCAAGGTGGTCACAAGGGATAAACTAAAGCTATGTTCAGCTTTGGTTGGCCTTCGTGGATGATAGTGAAGGGTTAAGAATTTTTCTCAGTGGAAATCAGTCTCTAAGTGGGAGATTGTTATATTTGTGGAGCATGTTTTCATGTTAGAGTGTGGTACACCTTCTATGTGTTACACTCGGGTATTTTTACGGTGGTCCTGATCACCGGTGAGTAGGTCAGGGGGTTCGGGGGCAAATCCCCTAAAGCAAATTTTCATGGGTGGTTTATTAACCCATGGGTAATGGGTAACCATTATGGGTTGTTTTTGGGCCCATGGTTTTTTCGGTACCCATTGTTTTGATACCCACGTTTTTTGCCCATGGTTTTGATACCCACGGTTTTATATCAAACTGCTTAAGCAATTGTCTATTTATATGGTCTTATGTATATGATAGATAGACAAGCAAATGTATTACAGATGTGCTTTGAATTCAAGTGTGAATTCTGTAGAGTTTGTTGAGCATAGCTCAAAACAGATCTGGGTATTGTATTGAGAGAGTGGAGGCTTGTAATAAAATCTGAACAAGTGATTCTTGGTGGACGTAGCTCATATTGGGTGAACCATGTTAAATATTGTCTCTCTATGTTGTGTTATTTATTCTACACTTTTATTTGAGATCTGTAATATTTTCTGCATATTAGTTTCTACTGTTGCAATTCTGTAAGGGATTATTCTACATATTTTATCTCTTATTTCATAACACCTAAAGGGTTGGTCACCTTAGAGAAAATGTTTATCCCTGATGATGAGTTCAAGGGGGAATAAAAATACATGTGTGTCACATAAGAAGACTGCTCCCCAGTTACTATTGCATGCAAAAAATATTTTCTTCAGTAAAGCTTACACGCATGATGAAAAGAAGGCCTTCATCTCTCTCTGTCAAAAATACAGTGATATCTTCTCATGGGATTATGAAGACCTCAAAGGTTTTGATCCAAGTTTTTCTCAACACTCGATCGACCTTGATCCTAGTATCAAGCTTGTCATACATAAGCAGTGGTCAATCAATCCAAAGATAGAGCCCCTCATGACAAAGGATTTATCTAAACTCATTGAGGAAAGAATTATTTTTCCCATCAAATACTCTACCTGGGTTGCAAATTTAGTTCTAGTGCACAAAAAGAATAGTGAAATCAGACTCTGTGTTGATTTCAGATATTTGAATAAGGCATCTCTAAAGGATCATTATCATTTTCCTTCAATGGAGAAAAGTTTGCAGACTGTGGCCGACACACAGAGGTTCTCAATGTTAGATGGGTATTCAGGTTTCAATCAGATCCTGGTCAAGGAAGAGGATCAATTCAAAACAACGTTTACAACCAAGTGGGGAACATATGCATATTAGAAGATTCCCTTTGTTTTTTCAAACGCGGATGCCACATTTCAGCACGACATGGATATTTGCTTCAAAGGTTACATCAATGAGTTCATCTTGGTTTACCTTGATGACATAAAAGTCTTCTCAAAGTAGATCACAGATCATATGGTGCACTTGGATAAAGTCTTTTAGAGATGTAAAAAGTATGGGGTGTCTCTTAACCCCAAGAAGTGCAATTTTACAGTGGCACAGGGCAAGCTCTTGGGCCATGTGGTTTCAAAGGATGGTATCAAAATTGATCATGAGCACATTTTGGCCATCCTATTTCTTTCCTTTCTAGTGCACAAAAAGGCCTTGTAGTCATTCCTTGGTAAGATCAACTTTGTTAGGTGTTTTATCCCTAACTTTACAGGACCGGTTTGGTCCATCACCTTAATGCTCAAGAAGGACATAACCTTCATATGGACAACAGAAGGAAGAGAAAGCTTCAACAAAATCAAGCAAGAAATTATTTTTTCTCCAATACTCATCAACCCATACTATTCCAAGGATTTCATTCTTTATGCTTATGGTGCTGATTATGAGTATTGATGTTGTCCTAAAACAAGAAAATGAATAAGGGATGTAACAACCAATGGCTTTCTTCAGCCAGATGATGAAGGATTATGAAATAAAGTACATTCACACAAAGAAACAAGTCTTTTCGATCATGTGAGCGCTCAAGAAATTCAAAAGTATTCTCACCAAAAATCATATTAAGGTGTTAGTCTCCCACTCTTTTGTCAAAGACTTCACCATGGGGGCAAAGATTAGTGAAAAAAGAACACGATGAATGACCAAAATCATGGAGTATGATGTGACTATCAAAGCCACAAAAATGGTAAGAGGTAGGATGCTCTATAGGAAGATTATTGAGGATGTGTGCAACGAACCTGAGGCTTCATTATTTCTAGATGAGGATCTCCGGCATGTAGAATTTGAATAGAATATAGACCCTGGTACGTGTGACTAGATGAAGGACATGATCACATTCATTTCCAAGTGCACATACCCTCCTAGTCTAAACAAAGCAAAGAGAAGACATTGAGGTTACAATCTATCCCTTATGTTTTGATTGATGGACTTATCTTCAAGAAAAATCTTGATGGCATGTTATTAAGATGTATCAACAGCACACAGACTAAAAAAGTGTTAGAAGAATTTCACGATGGATTCTCTGGTGGACACTTTTTTGCCAAAACTAGAGCAATAAAAATCATAATGGAAGGTACCTTCTAGCCTACCCTGTTTTTCAAATGCACACAAGTGGGTCACAAAATGTAGAGAGTGTGCTTTCTTTGCAGGAAGGAAAAAATTGGCAACACTTCCTCTACAACTAATCCAAGCAGATCAACATTTTACGCAATGGGGTCTTGACTTTATAGCTATGATCAATCCACCTTCAACTACTAGACACAAGTGGGTGCTAACAGCTACAAATTATTACACCATATGGACAGAAGCTATCGTGCTCAAGGAATCAACCGAGTAAATCATCCTTGATTTCTTGAAGGCATAGTCACAAGGTTTGGTGTTCCTCAAATCATTATCTCTGATAATGTGAAAGCCTTCCTTGGTACTAAAATCATTGATTGGGCACTAAATTTGAACATATACCTGAAGACTTATTCCAACTATTACCCTTAGGGAAATGGTTTGGCAGAGTAAAAAATAAGAACCTGATCAAAATCATGAAGCGCACAATGAACATCAACCAAAGATAGTGGTTTACAATGGTCTTGTGCGCGCTCTTGGAAGATAGAATCACAGTCAAAAGGTAATAGGAAATTCACCTTACAAGCTTGTCTATGACAAGGAGTATACCCTTATTTTGACGCTAGAGTTGAATTCATTAGCGCTTCCCCCGCAACTAGAATTTGAAGGCACAAACTAAAGAGAAATCAGAATGGAAGAGCTGGTTAATCTTGAAGAATCAAGGAACTCTGCCCTGATCAAGCTAGAACAACATAAGTAAGCAAAAAATAAATGGTTCAACAGAAATCCTAGGCCTCAAGATTTCAAGGTTAGGGACTTGGTTTTAAAATGGGATGTTGACATAGCTAAACTAGGGCACCATTCAAAGTTTGATGTACTTTGGAGCAGCCCATACATCATCAGTTCATGCAAAGAGGATAACTCTTTTGAGTTAACTCATCTTGATGGAAGCACATTGTAGATCCCAGTAAATGGGATCTATCTCAAACCCTTCCATTAAGTTTTTGCATCATTATGTATATGTTATAGTAGTTTCAATTCCTCTAAGTGTGCTACATATGCATTATCTTTTTGTACATAGTTCTTTCTTCTCGCATGCTTCTTATGTGCATTCTTCTATTGCTTCCAGGGTATAGGTCTTCTTTCGACGGTTGCAAGATTCAGAATAAGAGCCAAGATATGATCTTCAAGTGACTATGGGGGAAACTTTATGATTACATAGAAGAATACATGCCCAATGGATGCTCAAGGATACTGATCTCCTTCATCTAGCAGGTAGATAGCCCCAAAAGTCACCAAAAATATTATCCAAATAACTCTCCTAGTGATTTGGGTAGCTTGCATACATATTCTGGCTTTGAGATCCTTATTGAAGGTTATGCACACTCAAGTTCACTTGGCCCATTTACTTGCTTATATATTTCCTCTACCCCCGCCTTCCTTTTTTCCTCACAGGTGCTTGCGCACCTTCCTTTCTATCCTTCCTTTCTATTTTTTCCATTTCCACCTTCTGTGCATTCACTTTCTTCATAAGCAGCTTCTTCACCATGTGCGTGCATCTCACACTTGCTTTAAATAGCTAAGTCCCCTACCCCTCTCGCACGCCTCAGCGCCCATTACTTTGTAATAGTTATACCTTGACCATGGATTCACTGCTCACTAGTTTTTCCTCATTTCCCCACACGCATCGTGTGCACGTTCCTCTGTGATTTTCCTCTATTTTTCTTCCATGTGCCCCTCCTTTGCACCCTTCTATGTCAGGTCATCTTTTGACATACTTGAGTCTACCACACCTAGGCCTATCAAAGCACACCTTCATGATGCCAAAATCCTTGCAAAAAAATTAATGACTAACATGTGGCAGAAATGACATATATTTTGCACACTTGGCCATCATTTCAGCCAATCCACACGCACCAAGTGTTTTGTGTGCACTGATGAATCTGAAATCTTTCTAAAAGCTACATATTTTTTCTATAGGGACTATGATTGGGTGCGTGCCTGGAATTTTCAGAGAGCTACTGACATCAACTATAGTGCTGGACATTCAAATTTTAAATTCTTGGCAGATCTGATAGAGTGAGAAATGGGGAAAAACGTCTCTCTGAGAATTGATGAGTAGATATGATTGCTCCAACCACCTGATTTAATCTGATTCACCCTTCTTCCCTCTTCAACACACCCAAACATGCCTAGGGAAGTGCATTCAAAAGATTCTTAGGTGGATTTATAGGCATTAGAATGCTTCTTATTGGTGGTTGTATATTTCAAATTTTGATTTTTCCCTCCTTTTCTCCCTTCTACAGATTCATCTATAAATGTAAGAGCTAGGCTCATTTATTAATGTTAAACACTTTTTGATCCTTATGCATTCTGTTAAGGACTTCATATTCTCTGTATTTTGAGTTACAAACCTCTAGATTTAGCTCTTGCATGTGGATATCGGCCTCCTTCACCATTATAACAGCTCTGTGCATTTTTGGAAGTAATAGAAACATCGTTTAGTGACTATTCTCTATCTTAACGTGTTAGCATTCCTTCTTCTTGCCTTTTATTTTTGCGTTGTTGTGTGTTGGTTGTTCCATTTTCACGTCCCTTATAGTTCCTTATTTAGTTTATGTTCCATGAGAACAATCAAGTAAAATACATGATTATCTATGTAACTCGTTCCTAGCCTCCTTTCACGCATTTCCTTTCATTACCTCTTAGAACAGATAGTTGTTCATCCCTCTTTTCTGGTGCTATCATCTTCTAGTGTAGGTTTCATTTCATGTTATCCCTTCTATCCCTGGTCCCCTTGGCATTGTTTAGCTTAGTTTCCCCTTCCCAACACTAGGAAGTAGCAGTAGAAATTGAAATAGATAGAGGAACCGGCCTTCTCCCGCAGATCTCATCTGAAGTGCGCAAAGGTCCCCACAACTTGGGGGACGGTTCCATTTTTTTTCTCAAACTAATCGGGTCCTTCCAAGATCTAAGATGTGGGTGTACATTTTAATGACCAAAAAAATCCTTATGGGCTCACGCAAGAATCTAAAACTCAACTTTCTCTTGAAACAAATAATTAAAAATAGTGTACTCTAATGTATAATTATGCAAACACTCTAGCCCAACAATGATCTACACCTCTAGTCCACTCCACATCATCATCAACAAGAGTCTAGTAATCCTTTTGCATTCAAAGTCTTCGCCTATATCCCTGACACTTTCCTAATGCATAGGATATCATCCACTCATACAATTCTACTGGAAAGAAGTTGAAGAATATTTCATAGAGCTCATGATAAATCTTATCTTCTACCTAACGACGTGCATTCAAATATGGTCCAGTGTTATATCTATGTGCAAACTAATCCTGATTTTTCTCTACCCAACTTTCAATGCTCTCCAGAGTCAATCAATACGCAATATGTATGCAACACCGTGGCAGACAATTTGAAAATAGGTACATACAATGGAACCAAATGTAGTCTCTTATTTCCACTTAACTACTATGCACGCTGGCACCTCATTCAGAAAAGTTTGAATGCTCATCCAAATCACGTGAAGCTACCAGGTCCCTCCTTTTTGATGTTTGGAAAGATGTTAACATACAGATGCATGGTGATAGATTAACCAAGTATTCATTCAATCAAACTAAACCATTGCATATATTAAATTGGAAACACGCGTAATAAGGAAACATATAGATCAGATAACAATTAATATCAAATGCACCATTTAATCACCATATTCAGACATGTCAATAATCATAGTCCATGCTCCATGATCCATTAATAACAAATTCTTACATAACAGAATTTGAATACCTAACTTCAGATAGTATACCTAGAGTCGTGCACACCAGTATGATAGAACAACATAACCCTAATACATCACATATTTATTCTCACACACACGATACCCAAAAGTAAGACATACAATAGATATATATAGGGGTGGGGAATTTCCCTTCACCACCTATGCACCCTCAAAATAGATTGCATGCTCAAAATAGTCATGCGTACATTACATGTGTGCTTTACAAGACAACTAGTAATAGACATTCCTATAAATAAGACTCACTTTCATCCTATTAATAGCTTGATCCCTGTATGACCCTTCATATTCATACTACATGTGCTTTATCCAAAAATATCCCTTTCTTGGACACCAATTATCCTTGCTTTTCTCCTTTTCTTGAGTCGTACTGCAGATTTCTATTCTTTTTTTAACCTATAACCATAAAATCGGCTAAGTCCTGGAATCTTTCCTTCTAGGTGCAAGCCTTTCATGTGCCACTTTATGCACTCCACTTGCACATGTACACGCGCTCCACTTGTGGGTGTACATGCGCTCCACTTATGCACCATATTTCTATGCACGCTCTTTATACTTAGCCATTTTTTTAGTCCAACGTCCCTCAAGTATTTCCTCTATGAATGGTGTGGGAAAAGGATCTACGAAACATGAGGCATTAAGTTCCCTATAATCTACACAGATCCTTATCCACCCATCCTTATTGATGTTAATAGCCATAGGGATAACCCACACAAACTCTTCAATTGGTTCAATGATTCCAGACGTAAGAATTTTATCAATTTTCTCTTTCACCTTCACGCGTAGGTTTAGATTCATCCTATAAGGCATCTTCCAAACTGGACGTGTGCCTTCTTTCAGCTTATTCTTCATATCTCCTAATTAGGGGTGCACTCCTTTCAACTCATGATAGTCCCTTGGAAATAGATCTTGAAAGTCACACAAAATCTCAATGATCTTTGTTACCTCCTATTCTAACCAATAGTCTCCAATGATGGCTTCCTTAGGCTCACCCTCAGTACTAATGTTAACAACTTTATTCTTCATGGGGGAAAGGTATGCATGTGCCTTTTCATCCATAGATTCTATTACCTCACGTGCACCCTCTGTGTGGCTAACATCAAAATTCTCCACCTCATCATCATCAATCAAGTATACTAGCTTCCCTTTTTCTTTTTCCTTCCATGTGCAGCCCATTTACATTTCTTCATGTGCCTCGAGATCACGTTCCCCAAGTAACTGAAGCATGATCTCTTCTACTTTTGTAGTATCCCCTAGTGTGATGCACCTCATTATCTGCAAAACCTCATGTATATGTGGATTATTAAAAAAAAAAATCAAAGGTATGAACAATACATGCAATCATCTCATGCCACCTTGCAGTCTCCCTTTGTAATTTAGCATGGACATACCACGTGCACGTACATCCATGAAGAGTGGAATAAAACTTATGCACCCAAAGATATGGTGGTAATGCCTCCTATCCTTGCACCCATTGTCTCTCATATTTATGGACATGTACCAAAGTAGGATTCTTCCCATCATACTCATATATAAGTGTAGATACATTGTCTCGAGTAAACCTTGTTAAAAAGGTGATTCTTACTTCTCACCAACCCAGCAGGTTATCTTTATGTTTCACCCACCAACGTGTTTTTATCCCACAAAAATTTTAGACTAGCATATTCCTTCAATTACCTTTATTTTGCCATTGGTTCTCCATAGATTGTAAGAACGTATCAGGATTTCCCTCACTAGTATACCTCAGTAACTTTGTTGCACCCATGTACCTAACCATGCGTGGCCTGATCATCCTGGTGACTCTCCCCTTAACTTCTTGCCCAACCATTTCATGTGTCCATGGAACTAGTTTATCACAAGAAACACTAGTAGTGTCATTGATAGAGTGCATATCTTCCCGCTAAAGTACACCTTCTTTAGATGGTTCCACATTTTTTAGGGTCACGCACTATCTACACATAAATTTAAATGAATCTCTTCCTCACTCGGAGGCTCAATGTATGGTGCATCCTTTGCCTCATCCAGGGGTATGATCATGCATTCATCCTTATTCTCAAAACTGATATATCTCTTATTGAATCGTATATCAACATTGTTCACATAACACCAAGGATGTCTAAGTAATGCTGGAAATTTATCTGCCTTAACAAGCTCCAACACTTACAAAATCCCTAGTAAACTTGGCTCCTTGAATGGTAATTGAATAATCCTTCAGCACCCCAATAGGTATGGCCCTTGTCTTATTCGCCATATACAACACATTCAAATATGACTACAATGGTGGTCTCCCCCATCTGGTTCCATGCATCTAAAGTTAGGACATTCACCCTCAGAGCCTATGTAAAATTAGAATGTTGTGCACCAACCAACCATCAATCACTGCATCTAGTGGTGATTTCCCTTGTAATAATCATGGTTTTTGTTGTGGAAATTTTTCATGGAGTATCTATCACTTGCACTCAACTCCAGCACACGGGTACCTTCTCGCGTAGCCATTCTCCTAAATAGTAGGATGATATTCTCTTGTATTAAAAATCTTACATAACCTCTTTCAGATCATCTACATCTTTTTGTGGGGAACTCAATATTCGTCATGCATTCCATCTCACATGCATGTTACTTCAAGAAATGAATTTCTCCTTGCATATCTCTAATCAACCCCATTATCTATTGATATACTTCCTTCTGATAAGTATCATCTGGATATTTGACATGCATGACCTCTTCCCTCCTAATGAGTGTTTTGGATTTTAAGAGGCTCATGCGCACATGTTGCTTCTTACTTGAGTAGTTACCAACATGGACTATAAATCTAGATCAGGTGTCTTCTTTGGCATCCATTGATCATGTAATGCCCATCCTCGGGAAACCAGAATACAACATAAAAAGTTGAAATTTTTTTTTTCTAAAGTGTGAACTAATGTTTTGCCTAACCGTTCTCATTAAGTAATTAAATTCTTTATGATATAGTTTTTTTTAACCAATTTGCTAAAGCATTTGTTTTTATTTAATTATATTTATTTAGCTTCTAATAATTTTCACTCATTTAAAATTAATATATCACATTGAAATATAATTTATTCATCTTTAAATGAGTTCCTCCCCCATTACAAATATTTACCCATATTTCCCCCTTCTTAAATTAAATTTACCACTCCCAACAAAATCCTCTTAACTTAAAATGAGGTATGGGTTTTTATTTAAGCCCTAAGATTAAATCAAACTCAGCCTTTGATCTCTTTTTCTTTTTTTTCCTTAAAGAAAGACCTAACTTTATCTTATGCTATTTTCTTTCTCTATTCATCTCTTCTCATTTGTTTTGTTTGTGTCTTTGTTATATTACAGGTTGGAGAAAAACTATGGAGCCTTTTATAAAAATCAAACAAAGGTATGAGTTTTTGAAATTACTTATAAAACAAAAATGGATTCACCTCTTTTTTTATTAATGCACATACTATTATTATTTTTGTTTGCTGTGAAGGGGAGGGGGCAGATTTTTTGAAAGAATGACTGACTGTGTGTGCGGTGGGGACAGCGGGAAAAAAATGCAGCCGCAGTGGTAGAGGGGTTCGTGGTGGGGACCCAGGGAGGTGGAGTGTGGAAAAGGGAAGCAGAAGGGGGGGTGTCGAGGCGGATGGGGCGCCCGAAGGAGGGGCTGGCGGAAGCGTGTGGCAGGCATGGGTGCTGCGGGTGGGACAAGGTTGTGTGTGGGCCAGTAAGGCCGTGGTTGAGTGGGGAGGGCAGTGCCCATTGGAGCACCGTAGCGGTTAGGGAGGGGGGCAGTGTCCCCTCGGGGGACAGTGTAGGGGTGGGGGGGGTTCGGTCCCCCCCACCGGGTTTCCTTATTGCTAAACAATGTTTTTTGTTTTAAAACCTTTCTTTTACGCATTGAATCAAATAACATATGTTATATTATATATATATATACGATATATATATATATATTATAGTATAGTATTATTAGCTCATTTTCATTTATAATATATATATATATATATATTATAATATATATATACATTTCATTTTTTAAATTATCATATATATATATATATATATTTTATATTTATATTTTATAAAATAATTAAATATATATATTGTTATAATGTTTTTATTTTTAAACAAAGGGAAAAGTATTATTATATTCTTTATTTTTTTTTGTACACATGGGTAACAAAAAAAAAACTACTTTCACATCATTTAATAATGTTGCCAAAAGAAATACAAGAGAAGGGAGGTATATATGCTCAAAGAAGATAGTTTCATTTTTATTGTCCCATGTGAATACAATATCCCATATTTTTTTTTAAAATCATGGAAATCTACAAGGAGATGTACATCTCAAAAAATTCGTAATAGTTTTTCTTCCAATATTAACTAGTAAACTAGCAACATAGAAAAATTTCATTTCAAATAACAAACCCTTTTTGCCAAATAAAAATTCCAAGAACAATGCATGTTAAAGAGATGTAGAAAAATACTTCTATTAGATATATTTTAAAGAAATACCATATTTTACAATTCTTCTTTTGCACAACCCCTCAATAAACTCAATACTTCAATATTTCAAATTATGTATAAATACATAGAGGGGATAAAACTATCAACTCCTTTCCATGATTTCAAATTATGTATAAATACATAGAGGGATAAACTATCAACTCCTTTTCCATGATTTGAAGTTCCATATATACAAAACATACGTCAATACCATAACTACTCAAGTTTATTACAAGACTTCTTACAAGCTTGGAGATAGAGAGTTTGCTCAAGAATAACTTACACTCATTTAGAAGAAAATTTACAAACACAAAAAGCAGGTTTTACAACAATGAAAATTCCACTAATCCATTCTTTGCAAGAGACAAGAGGTAATGTCCCTAAAGAGAGAGAAGAATCCAAATAGGAGACTCCAACAAACACCAACCATCAACTTGAACTCTAACCTTCATGCCTTGAAGAAAAACCATCAAGGAGAAAGAGCTTGTTTGCCACCCAACCATAGGCATCATTACATGCCTCTCCAAAAGGTTAGGATGTATGCTAGCCTCCTCCAAGCCCATGGGAAAGAGGAAAACTAACCACAACTTGCACAAGATGGAGGGGTAAAACTAACAATGATACAAACACACAAAAATAGGACAAACACAAGACAAGACTCCAAAATTTACAAGGAAGGAAGAAAGAGAAGAACCCAAGTTCTAACTCTAAAAACAACATGGGAAAGAGAGGAGAAATGTTCTCCAATAATTTATAATCCAATAATAGTTGCATAAGACCAAATACTCCATAGCCTCCTTATTTCTCCATTTACATACAATTCCTCCTTATTCCTCCACCCTTTCTTCAAGTCCTTCTTGGAAGGATTTTCAAACCCCAAAGGGGTTTCCTTACCAAGAATGGGGAAGGAGATTCAAGCCAAATAAATCAACTTCCCCACCTCAACCTTTTGAGGGGAAAAACTATAAGACCCTACAAGGCTTGTCCATCAAGCCTTGTGGATTGAGAGGGGGAAAATCCCTCTCTCTTCCCCCACAAACTTCAAAACTCCATCATGCCATATGATGGAGGGAGTAAAAAAAAACAAACAACAACTAAAAATCCACATGCAAAAATAACAAATTCAACTAGCCCATCTAACAACTAAGATGAAAAAAAACAACACATGCAATAAGACATAAGAGCCTACCTCAAGGAAAACTCTCCAAAAAGCTTTCCAACTTCAAATTTCTCCACTCCTTGTCTCAAGCAAAGTCTCAAACTCCAAATTCCACAAGCATCCCAAGCAAGAAGTTCCAAAAAAAAGTCCCTCTCTTTTCCCATGAAGGGAAATTTGAAGAGGAGCAAGCAAGAATCCTCACAAATGAGGGGGTGACATGTGTCACCCCTCTCCTCCTTCAAGGTCAAAGATACCAAAACAAAAGAGAGAAAGGGTAAAAATTTCTTTTTGCCCTCTTCTCCCAAATTCCCCTAAAAGTTAACAAGACAAAACTAGTGCAACTTTTGACAAGCACTCCAATCCACACTTCTTACATGGATGTGACCAAACAAGAGGCAAAAAAACGGAGGGGAAAACTCCCTCTAGCCTTGGAAAATAAGCCCCCCCTACCCCATTAGGTAGGGTCCAAGGGCTCATTTTTGTGTTAAGGGGAACTCCCAAACAAAAAAAGGGGTCCCTAAAAATGCCCAAAATAACCCAATTTCGGGTTTTGCATTTTTGGCACAAGGGTAGAGGGTGTGGGGACCACCCAAGGGTTTCACATATGACCCTTAACCCTTGTGCTTAAGTGACTCATTAAACAAAATCAAAATTTTAATGAAAGTGGGATTATTAACTCCCAAAAACAAGTTTACAACATAACTAATTACCCTAAACAAATTTAATAATTCAAGGTACAATTACATTACAAAAATTGGGGTCACTCATGGTGCCCAAAATAAAAATCTCCAACACTAAGGTTTCACACAATGAACATGGCTAGGACTCAGCCCGTGGGATGCTTGTGCAAGATTGTGTAGCTGGCCTGAATCCCACGTTCTCCTGTAAACTTTTTCACCTTCACACTCATTGCACACATTAACCGTACCTGTCTGATAAAATGTAAAACAACGACTCAGTAATTTATCAATGAGTTCTAAACTAGCCTAACATCCTACAGAAATCAAAATACGACAACGTGCACAATTATACTCAATTCTCCAAAGTTAGACAAGATGATAAGGTGACATATAACCATGGAATCCCAACATGCAACAACTAAGTATCCATCAATATAATTATGTTCCAAAAATAGCATCATATCTATTAGTATCCATGACATCATAAGGAAATGCAACAACATAGAAATTAAGCTAAATTGAAGCAATACGCCTAAATTTCCACACATGTCTAATAAGATCCAATCTCTAATATAATGTCCAAGATATAACAAATCTCTATCAAAACATGTCTATGAGTAAATAAAATGACCAGTAACTGGGCTATAAAAAGTGTGGTCACTACATCCCCCTCTACTAAAATTAGACTTCCGCCTGGAAGTCACTAAAAGAGATAGGGATATCTCACCCACAAAGGTGTCACATCCTCCCAGGTAGTTGTTGTCTCATCATATCGGTCCCACTGAACTCTAACTTGGTCCAAGTCTCGACCTCGAAGGGCCAACCTCCGGTGCTCCTAGTATGCGTACGGGCTCCAGTCTCCACTGTCCTCTATCCTCTACCTATAATGCCAACCAATCCAAAACATGAGAAGCATCAAGTACATATCTACGTAGTACAGAAACATGAAAAACATCGTGGGCCTGTGAAAGGCATGGTGGCAAAGCTAGGCGATAGGCAACAGGACCGATGTCCTCTAAAATATCAAAAGGCCCCACAAAACGAGGCGATAGTTTAGAACCCTTTCCATAACAGATCGTAATCTTATGTGAATGAACCCTCAAGAAGACCTTGTCGCCCACTGAGAAGTGATGATCAATCCTCTTAGTGTCTTTATATGCCTTCTGGAGTGATCTGGCCCTGCTTAAGATGTTGTCTAATCAAAACAACCTGCTACTCTAAATCCTAAAGGTAGGTCGGGGTCCCAGAATAATCTTTGTCATCTAGTCTATCTTAACTCAAAGGTGTCCTGCAAGGTCGTCCATACAAATCTTGGTAAGGAGCCATACCAATGGAACTATAAAAGTTGTTGTTGTAGGTGAACTCAACTAAATGCAAATAATCTTCCCATTTCTTCTGTTGGTCCATCACATACATCCTCAACATGTCCTCTAACACCTAGTTAACCCTCTTTGTCTATCCATCTGTCTCAGGATGATAAGCTGAACTGAAATTAATCTGAGTACCCATAGCTGGTTTGAAAAGAAGTCCAGAAAACATAAGAGTAGATGGTATCCCTGTCATTGATGATGGTCTTCAGAATCCCATGCAACCTAACAATGTCCTCCATAAATATTTTGGCAATGGCCTGTGCATTATAGGTGACCTTGGTTGGCGAAAAGTGTGCAACCTTGGTCAACTTATCCACGGTAACCATAATGGCATCATGATGATAAGAAGACATAGGAAGTCCTGACTATGAAATCCATGAAAAATCACATCCCATTTCCACTCAGGAATATAATGAGGATATAAAAAGTCCTGCGGGATGAGAATGCTCTGCCTTGACTCTCTAACACTCAAGGCATCGTGCAACAAAATCTACTATGTCCCGTCGAAGACCTGGCCAATAATATAACTCTCTCAGATCGGCATGCATATTCTTCACTCTTGGATGTGCCGCATATAGGGCTCGATGAGCCTCTATGAGGATGAAGTTATGTAGATCACCTGACTTAGGCACGTAGATGCACCTATGGAACCAAAGAAAACCATCTGTCTCTCTAAAACACACCTAGAATATCTGCCCTCTAATGAACGCTGTGACTCTACAACATCTGTCTCGCTCCCTCATAAAATCTATCCTCTGGAAGGTGCTCAAGAATCCTACCTCTCAAATTTGACTAAAGAGTGTCAAAGAAGCAAGCACATGTCGTCGTCTACTAAGTGCATCTGTAACAACATTTTCCTTTCCTTTGATATAATGCACCTCCATGTCGTACTCACATAGGAACTCCATCCAACACCTTTGACGAGCGTTGAGGTTCGGCTATGAGAAGATATGCTACAAACTATGATGATTTGTCCTCAAAATGAAAGGTCTACCCAAAAGGAAATGTCACCAATGCACTAGAGCAATGAACAACTGCTGCAAGCTCCAAGTCATGAGTAGGATAATTAAGCTTGTAGTCCTTGAGCTTACGAGACTCAAAGGCAATAACCCAGCACTACTGCATAAGAACTATTCCCAAACCCTCTAGTGATGCATCAGTACAAACAAAAAAATCCTCTGTCGAGTCTAGAGAACTGCTAAAATGGGCGTCGTGGTTAACCTTTCCTTAAGCATCTGAAAAGGCCTGCTCACATTTTTCTGATCCAATCAAACTTCTTCCCTTTCCTCTGAAGAGAAGTGATAGGGTGAGCAATCCTAGAAAAGTCATGTACGAACCTGCGGTAATACCCTGCTAAACCCATGAAACTCCTCACCTCAGTAACTGATGTGGGTGTTGGCCAGTCCCAAGATAGACCTTTATCTTAGAGGGATCTACGGAGATACCCTCGCCTGATATGATATGACCCAAGTACTAAATCTTTGTCTGAAAGAAACTACATTTTTCCAAGTTTCCATACAACTTCTCCTCTCTCTCAAAACCTAAAGTACCTGCCTCAAATGCTCCTCGTGTTCCTCCTCGGAATGAGAATAAATCAATATTTCATCAAGTAACACTAAAACAAAGTGATCCAAAAATTGTCCTGAATACTCCATTCATGAGGCTCATAAAGACAACTGGGACATTGGTCAGACCAAATGGAACAATTTGTGAACTCATAATGCCCATAACGTGTGTGAAACGTTGTCTTATGAATGTCTACATCTGATATGCGCAACTGATGATACCCTAACTTGAGATCAATTTTGGAGAATACTCTTGCTCCCCGCATCTGATCAAACAAGTCATCAATCCTAGGGAGTGGATAATGGTTATTTATTAATGACCTTATTGAGTTGTCTGAAGTCTACTCAAAGCCTGAGAGAACCATCCTTCTTCTTCACAACTATGACTGGCACTCCCCAAGGAGATACACTAGGGAAAATGAGACCCTTATCTAACAACTCCTCTAACTGAATCTTAAGCTCATGAAGCTCTGGAGTCATCATCCGATAAGGTGCCCTAGAAACTGGTGCAGATCCAGGTACTAAATCAATGGTGAAATCTACCTCTCTGCGGGGTGGTAACCTTGGAAGCTCGCCAAGAAACACATCTATATACTCCCTCAAAACTGCATGATCATCTAAGGGTGAGTGGCTCTGGAGTGCTCTCTGAATCAGTCACTGATGGTGATAGTAAATAACTGACAACCCTTACGCATGCTCCGCTTGAGTTTCTTAGCCGATATCATGCATAAGGAGATAGGCCTCTACATCCCTGATATCACAACTGCACTGCCAAGATCATCCTGACACTCAATGACCTTATTTCTGCAATCCACCTTAGCTCGATGAGCCTCGAGCCAATCCATACCCAACACTACCTGATAGGATCCTAAAGGGATAACTCGGAGGTCAAGAGTAGTGGAGAAAGCTCCTAAATCGAGTGTGTAACTCTCCACATACAAGTCCACAGGTGAGTTTGGCCCCAGAGGCCAACTCAACCTGCCAACTTTCTGGTTGCCTAGCCACCACTAGCACACACTGGTCCACTATAGAAGGTGATACAAAATAATTTGAAGCACCTGAATCAAAAAGTACTGAGACAGAAATAACCATGATAGTACCTATCATCTCAATGACTATGGCCTGATGCTTGGCCTGACATTTTTTCAACCACTGCATATACACGATGAGCACATCCTACATCACCCACCATCTACTCAGATCTTGTAGCTCTCTGTGCATCCATGGTATTGGGTTTGTGCGGGTACATGTGCACATAGTGATCAGGAGATCCACAAAAAAAAACAACCTCCTGTACCCCTCTAAGATGGGGTCCCTCCTATACTCTGGTGTATTGATCCTATCGGTCCAACCCTAGCAGAATATTGCATACGAGCTTGTTTTGTGCCTGTTGAGTACCCTTCCTCCTATCCCTGGCTCCACCCAAAACCACCTCTAGAAACACCTCTCTGAAATCCCTGTGTTTGTATAGCCCCCTACTGCGGGGTGGCCCTGCTACTGTGTCTGTCGCTGTGGGTTTGGTGGAGACCTCGTGGCTGCTAGCGGAGGCTAAAATCATCCTCTAGGGGGTGGTGCAGTACCCCATGACCTCTGACTCTTAAAGGCCTATATCCTCTCCTGAAACTTGCTCTTGTTTCTATCACGGTGCTCCTGTGCCTTTGTCCTGTTATCCTCAGCCAAATAGGCCTTCTCAAGTGTGGGAGGAGATAACATACTAACTGCTCCTACTATATCTAACTTAAGGCCTCGAATAAACCTATTAACCTATAATTTCTCATCTTGCAGGTAGTCCACATACTGTAGGAGATCTAGGAACCTGCTCTCATACTGCAATACTATGCCAGATCCCTGTCGTAAGTCATGAAACTCATCGATCCTCTTCTGCACAAAATGCTCTGACATATAGTGAGCCATGAATCACTCCTCAAACATCTCCCAAGCACTGTCTCTCGAGTTAGATGGAGCTTACACTCCTCATTCCTCCACCAAATGCCTACTACATCTTAGAGGAGGTGTATAGCAAACCTTTCCTTGACGTTGCTATCATAAGAGTGTAAGCCAAAGTAACTATTCAAACTAAGGACCCATGACTCAGCCCCAAAGCCATCTGTAGAGCTAGTGTAGGTGGGTGGTTGCAAGTGAAGAAGATCCCTGATCACACTGCCTGTATCTCGATCCTGGCGATGTAGTCCAACAGGCGAAGGGGGGTCGCCTATCCTCAAATGGTCCCTCGAGGCTGTGTGAGCGGCTACGACGGAACAAGGCTACCCTCTCATGATGAACGGAAGGGCTACGTGACCTCTCTTGCCTCGATGTCTCGTGCTCTGGTGGCTCTGAATGTGCATCCTCAATTATCGGCTCCTCATCTCCCAATGGTATCTCCTCCCTCGCCTCCTGCGGTGGTGGTAAACACTGCTCCACAACGCCTATCATCTGGTGCAAGGCCTCTAATATCTGAGGCCCCGATTTAGGTACTAGCGGCTCTTGCGTAGGTGCACTATGCCGAAAACCTCTAGCTGATCGTCCTCTCTTGGGTGCCATCCTATGCACGGGGGTGAGCGAATAAGTTATTAAATGGTGCAGATAGTGTTTAATTATTTTTTATCCATTTATTAAATTTAATGTCATTAACATTACCATTAACTATCTTAATTAACTACCCAGAGTGTTCGTGTGTGTGAACCTCGCTCTGATACCAAATGTAATGCCCATCCTCAGGACACCAGAATACAACTTAAAAAGTTGAATTTTTTTTTTTTGAAGTGTGAACTAATGTTTCGCCTAACCGTTCTCATTAAGTAATTAAATTCTTAACGATATAGTTTTTTTTTAACCAATTTTCTAAAACATTTGTTTTTATTTAATTTTATTTATTTAGCTTATAATAATTTTCACTCATTTAAAATTAATATATCACATTGAAATATAATTATTCATCTTTAAATGAGTTCCTCCCCCATTACAAATATTTACCCATATTTCCCCTTCTTAAATTAAATTACCACTCCCACCAAAATCCTCTTAACTTAAAATGAGGTGGGTTTTATTTGAGCCCTAAGATTAAATCAAACTCAACCTTTGATCTCTTTTTTTTTGTTGCCCTAAAGAAAGACCTAATTTTCCTTATGTTCTTCCTTCTTTCTATTCATCTCTTCTCATTTTTGTTTGTGTTTGTTATATACAGGTTGGAGAAAAACTATGGATTTTTATCAAACCAAACATGGTATGAGTTTTGAAATTACTTATAAAACAAAAATGGATTTTCCTCTTTTTTTTTTTGAATCCACATACTATTATTATTTTTGTTTGTTGTGAAGGGGAGGGGTGGATTTGTGAAGAATGTATGACTGTGTGTGTGGGGGACATGGGGAAAAACGCAGCCGCAGTGGTAGAGGGGTTCATGGTGGGGACGTAGGGAGGTGGAGTGGGGAAAGGGAAGCAGAAGGGGGGTGCTGAGGTGGATGGGGAGCTAAAGGAGGGGCTGGTGGAATCGTGTGGAAGGCATGGTGTTGCAGGCGGAGTAGGGTTACGCAGGCCAGTAAGGTCATGGGTGAGTGGGGAGGGCAGCACCCATTCAAGAAGTGTAGAGGTTAGGGGGGGCAGTGCCCCCCTGGGGACAGTGCAGGGGTGGGGGTGGTTCGGCCCCCCCACCGGTTTCCTTATTGCTAAACAATGTTTTTTGTTTAAAACCTTTCTTTTACGCATTGACTCAATAACATATGTATGTATGTATGTATGTATGTATGTATGTATGGTATGTATGTTATATATATATGATAAAATAATTTTAAAAAATATGGTTATAATGTTTTTTTTTAACAAAAGGAAAAAGTATTATATATATATATGTTTTTATTTTGTACACGTGGATAACAAAATAAAAAACTACTTTCACATCATTTAATAATGTTGCCAAAGAAATACAATAGAAGGAGGTATAATGCTCAAAGAAGATAGTTTAATTTTTATTGTCCCATGTGATCAGTTTAATTTTTATTGTCCCATGTGAATACATATCCCAGATTTTTTTTAAAATCATGGCAATCTACAAGGAGATGTACATCTCAAAAAATTCATAATAGTTTTCTTCCAATATTAACTAGTAAACTAGCAACATAGATTTCATTTCAAATAACAAACCCTTTTTGCCAAATAAAATTCCAAGAACAATGCATGTTAAAGAGATGTAAAAAAAAATACTTCTATTAGATGTATTTTAAAGAAATACCATATTTTACAATTCTTCTTTTGCACAACCCCTCAATAACTCAATACGTCATATTTCAAATTATGTCTAAATATATAGAGGGATAAACTATCAACTCCTTTCCATGATTTGAAGTTCCATATACAAAACATACGTCAATACCATAACTACTCAAGTTTATTACAAGACTTCTTACAATCTTGGAGAGAGAGAGAGTTTGCTCAAGAATAATTACAAACACAAAAGGAGGTTTACAACAATGAAGATTCCACTAATCCATTCTTTGCAAGAGACAAGAGGTAATGTCCCCAAAGAGAGAGTAGAAGCCAAATAGGACTCCAATAAACACCAACCATCAACTTGAGTTCCAACCTTCATGCCTCCAAGAAAACCATCAAGGAGAAAGAGCTTGTTTTCCACCCAACCATAGGCATCATTACATGCCTCTCCAAAGGTTGGGATGTATGCTAGCCTCCTCCAAGCCCATGGGAAAGAGGACAACTAACCACAACTCGCACAAGATGGAGGGTAAACTAACAATGATACAAACACACAAAAATAGGACAAAAACAAGACAAGACTCCAAAATTTACAAGGACGGAAGAAGAGAAGAACCCAAGTTCTAACTCTAAAACAACATGGGAAAGAGAGGAGAAATGTTCTCCAATAATTATAATCCAATAATAGTTGCATAAGACCAAATACTCCATAGCCTCCTTATTTCTCCATTTACATACAATTCCTCCTTATTCCTCCACCCTTTCTTCAAGTCCTTCTTGGAAGGATTTTCAAACCCCAAAGGGGTTTCCTTACCAAGAATGGGGAAGGAGATTCAAGCCAAATAAATCAACTTCCCCACCTCAACCCTTTGAGGGGAAAAACTATAAGACCCTACAAGGCTTGTCCATCAAGCCTTGTGGATTGAGGGGGAAAAGCCCTCTCTCTTCCCCCACAAACTTCAAAACTCCATCATGCCATATGATGGAGGAAGTAAAAAAAACAAACAACAACCAAAAATCCACATGTAAAAATAACAAATTCAATTAGCCCATCTAACAACTAAGATGAAAACAACACATGCAATAAGACATAAGAGCCTACCTCAAGGAAAACTCTCCAAAAATATTTTCAACTTCAAATTTCTCCACTCCTTGTCTCAAGAAAGTCTCAAACTCCAAATCCCACAAGCATCAAGTTCCAAAAAAAAGTCCCTCTCTTTTCCCATGAAGGGAAATTTGAAGAGGAGCAAGCAAGAATCCTCACAAATTAGGGGGTGACATGTGTCACCCCTCTTCTCCTTCAAGGTCAAAGATACCAAAACAAAAGAGAGAAAGGGTAAAAATGTCTTTTTGCCCTCTTCTCCCAAATTCCCCTAAAAGTTAACAAGACAAAACTAGTGCAACTTTTAACAAGCACTCCAATCCACACTTCTTACATGGATGTGACCAAACAAGAGGCAAAAAAACGGAGGGAAAACTCCCTCTAGCCTTGGAAATAAGCCCCCCTACCCATTAGGTAGGGTCCAAGGGCTCATTTTTGTGTTAAGGGAACTCCCAAACAAAAAAGGGGTCCCTAAAAATGCCCAAAATAACCCAATTTCGGGTTTTGCATTTTTTGGCACAAGGGTAGAGGGTGTGGGGACCACCCAAGGGTTTCACATGTGACCCTAAACCCTTGTGCTTAAGTGACTCATTAAACAAAATCAAAATTTTAATGAAAGTGGGATTATTAACTCCCAAAAACAAGTTTACAACATAACTAATTACCCTAAACAAAATTAATAATTCAAGGTATAGTTACATTACAAAAATTGGGGTCACTCATGGTGCCCAAAATAAAAATCTCCAACACTAAGGTTTCACACAATGAACATGGCTAGGACTCAGCCCGTGGGCTGCTTGTGCAAGATTGTGTAGCTGGCCTGAATCCCACGTTATCCTGTAAACTATGTCACCTTCACACTCATTGCACACATTAACCGTACATGTCTGATAAAATGTAAAACAATGACTCAATAATTTATCAATGAGTTCTAAACTAGCCTAACATCCTACAGAAATCAAAATGTGACAATGTGCACAATTATACTCAATTCTCCAAAAGTTAGACAAGATGATAAGGTGACATATAACCATGGAATCCCAACATGCAACAACTAAGTATCCATCAATATAATTATGTTCCAAAAATAGCATCATATCCATTAGTATCCATGACATCATAAGAAAATGCAACAACATAGAAATTAAGCTAAATTGGCGCTATACGCCTGAATTTCCACACATGTCTAATAAGATCCAATATCTAATATAATGTCCAAGATATAAAAAATCTCTATAAAAACATGTCTATGAGTAAAGAAATGACCAGTAACTGAGCTATAAAAAGTGTGGTCACTACATCCCCCTCTACTAAAATTAGACTTCCGCCTGGAAGTCACTGAAAGAGATAGGGATATCTCGCCCACAAAGGTGTCACATCTTCCCAGGTAGTTGTTGTCTCATTGTATCAGTCCCACTAAACTGTAACCTGGTCTAAGTCTCGACCTTGAAGGGCCAACCTCCGGTGGTCCAGTATGCATGCGGGCTCCAGTCTCCACTCATCCTCTATCCTCTACCTATAATGCCAACCAATCCAAAACATGAGAAGCATTAGGTACATATCTACATAGTACAGAAACATAAAAAACATCATGGGCCCGTGTAAGGCATGGTGGCAAAGCTAGGCGATAGGCAACTGGACTGATGACCTCTAAAATATCAAAAGGCCCCACAAAATGAGGTGATAGTTTTAGAACCCTTTCCATAACAGATCGGACTCTTATGCGAACGAACCCTCAAGAAGACCTTGTCGCCCACTGAGAAGTGACGAAATAATCCTCTTAGTGTCTGTATACGCATTTCTAGTGTGCTCTAGCACTGCTCAAGATTTTGTCTAATTAAAACAACCTGCTACTCTAAATCCTTAAGGTAGGTCGGTCCCAGAATAATCCTGTCATCTAGTCTATCCTAACTCAAAGGTGTCCTACAAGGTCGACCATACAAATCCTAATAAGGATCCATACCAATGGAACTATGAAACCTGTTGTTGTAGGTGAACTCAACTAAATGTAAATAATCTTCCCATTTCTTCTGTTGGTCCATCACATACATCCTCAACATGTCCTCTAACACCTAGTTAACCCTCTTTGTCTGTCCAATCTGTCTCAGAATGATAAGCTGAACTGAAATTAATCTGAGTACCCAGAGTGATTTTAAAAGAAGTCTAGAAAAAATAAGTGTAGATGGTCATCCCTGTCATTGATGATGGTCTTCAGAATCCCATGCAACCTAACAATGTCCTCCATAAATATTTTGGTAATGGCCTGTGCATTATAGGTGGACCTTGGTTGGTGAGAAGTGTGTAACCTTGGTCAACTTATCCATGGTAACCATAATGGCATCATGATGATAAGAAGACATAGGAAGTCCGACTATGAAATCCATGGAAATCACATCCCATTTCCACTCGGCAATATCATGAGGATGCAAAAAGTCCTGTGGGATGAGAATGCTCTACCTTGACTCTCTGACACTCAAGGCATCGTGCAACAAAATCTACTATGTCCCATCAAAGACCTGGCCAATAATATAACTCTCTCATATCGGCATGCATCTTCTTCACTCCTAGATGTGCCACATATAGGGCTCGATGAGCCTCTATGAGGATGAAGTTATGTAGATCACCTGACTCAGGCACATAGATGCACCTATGGAACCGAAGAAAACCATTTGTCTCTAAAACACACCCAGAATATCTGCCCTCTAATGAACCCTGTGACTCCAACATTTGTCTAGCTCCCTCATAAAATTTGTCCTCTAGAAGGTGCTCAAGAATCCTGCCTCTCAAATTTGACTGAAGTGTCAAAGAAGCAAGCACATGTCGTCGTCTACTAAGTGCATCTGCAACAACATTTTCCTTTCCTTTGATATACTACACCTCCATGTCGTACTCACATAGGAACTCCATCCAACACCTTTGACGAGTGTTGAGGTTCGGCTATGAGAAGATATGCTGCAAACTATGATGATCTGTCCTCAAAATGAAAGGTCTACCCAAAAGGAAATGTCACCAATGCACTAGAGCATGAACAACTGCTGCAAGCTCCAAGTCATGAGTAGGATAATTAAGCTTGTAGTCCTTGAGCTTAGGAGACTCAAAGGCAATAACCCAGCGCTCTTGCATAAGAACTACTCCCAAACCCTCTAGTGATGCATCAGTACAAACAAAAAAATCCTCTGTCGAGTCTGGAACTGCTAAAATGGGCGTCGTGGTTAACCTTTCCTTAAGCAACTGAAAGGCCTGCTCAATTTTTCTGTCCAATCAAACTTCTTCCCTTTCCTCTGAAGAGAAGTGATAGAGTGAGCAATTCTAGAAAAGTCTTGTACGAACCTGTGGTAATACCCTACTAAACCCATGAAAATCCTCACCTCAGTAACTGATGTGGGTGCTGACCAGTCCAAGATAGCCTGTATCTTAGAGGGATCTACGGAGATACCCTCGCCTGATATGATATGACCCAAGTATTGAATCTATGTTTGAAAGAAACTACATTTTTCCAAGTTTCCATACAACTTCTCCTCTCTCAAAACCTAAAGTACCTGCCTCAAATGATCCTCGTGTTCCTCCTCGGAATGAGAATAAATCAATATGTCATCAAGGAACACTAAAACAAAGTGATCCAAAAATGTCCTGAATACTCCATTCATGAGGCTCATGAAGACAACTGGAGCATTGGTCAGACCAAATGGAACAACTGTGAACTCATAATGCCCATAACGTGTGCGAAACGTTGTCTTATGAATGTCTGCATCTGATATGCACAACTGATGATACCCTAACTTGAGATCGATTTTGGAGAATACTCTCGCTCCCCGCATCTGATCAAACAAGTCATCAATCCTAGGGAGTGGATAATGGTTATTTATTATGACCTTATTGAGTTTTCTGAAGTCTACACAAAGCCTGAGAGAACCGTCCTTCTTCTTCACAAATATGACTGGCGCTCCCCAAGTAGATACACTAGGGCAAATGAGACCCTTATCTAACAACTCCTCTAACTGAATATTAAGCTCATGAAGCTCTGGAGTCGTCATCTTATAAGGTGCCCATAGAAATTGGAGCAGATCTAGGTACTAAATCAATGGTAAAATATACCTCTCTGCGGGGTGGTAACCCTGGAAGCTCGCCTGGAAACACATCTGTATACTCCCTCAAAACTGCATGATCATCTAAGGGTGAGTGCTCTGGAGTGCTCTCTGATCAGTCATTGATGGTGATAGCAAATAATTGACAACCCTTACGCATGCTCTGCTTGAGTTTCTTAGCCGATATCATGCACAAGGAGATAGGCCTCTACATCCCTGATATCACAACTGCACTCCCAAGATCATCCTAACACTCAATGACCTTATTTCTGCAATCCACCTTAGCTCGATGAGCCTCGAGCCAATCCATACCCAAAACTACCTAATAGGATCCTAAAGGGATAACTCGGAGGTCAAGAGTAGTGGAGAAGGCTCCTAAATCGAGTGTACAACCCTCCACATACAAGTCCACGGCGAGTTTGGCTCTAGAGGCCAACTCAACTTGCCAACTGTTTGGTTGCCTAGCCACCACTAGCCCACACTGGTCCACTATAGAAGGTGATACAAAAGAATTTGAAGCACCTGAATCAAAAAGTACTAAGATAGAAATACCCTTGATAGTACCTATCGTCTCAATGACTATGGCCTGATGCTCGGCCTGACGTTTTTCAACTGCTGCATATACACGATGAGCATGTCCTACATCACCCACCGTCTACTCAGATCTAGTAGCTCTTTGTGCATCCATGGTATTGGGTTTGTGTGGGCACATGTGTACATAGTGATCAGGAGATCCACAAATAAAACAACCTCTTGTACCCCTCTGAGATGGAGTCCCTCCTGTACTCTGGTGTACTGATCCTATCTATCCAACCCTAGCAGACTACTGCGTACAAGCTAGTTGTGCCTACTGAGTACCCTGCCTCCTATCCCTGGCTCCACCAAAACCACCTCTAGAAACACCCTCTCTGAAATCCCTGTGTTTGTATAGCCCCCTGCTACGGGTGGCCCTGCTGCTATGTCTGTCATTGTGGGTGTGGTGGAGACTTCGTGGCTACTGGCGGAGGCCAAAATCCTCCTCTAGGGGGTGGTGCAGTACCCCGTGACCTCTAACTCTAAAAGTCCTATAGCCTCTCCTGAAACTTGCTCTTGTTTCTATCATGGTGCTCCTGTGCCTTGGTCCTATTCTCCTCCGCCAAGTAGGCCTTCTCAATGGCCTTCTCAAGTGTGGGAGGAGATAACATCCTAACTGCTCCTGCTATATCTACATTAAGGCCTTGAATAAACTTGTTAACCTGAAATTTATCATCTTGCAGGTAGTCCACATACTGTAGGAGATCTAGGAACCTACTCTCATACTGCACTATTGTGCCAGATCCCTATCGTAAGTCATGAAACTCATCGATCCTCTTCTGTACAAAATGCTCTAACATATAACGAGCCCTGAATCACTCCTCGAACATCTCCCAAGTCATTGTCTCTCAAGTCAGATGGAGCTTACACTCCTCATTCCTCCACCAAATGCCTGTTGCGTCTCGGAGGAGGTGTATAGAAAACCTTTCCTTGACGTTTCTCTCGTAAGATTGCAAGCCAAAGGAACTATCCAAACTAAGGAGCCATGACTCAGCCCTGAAGCCATCTGTAGAGCCAGTGTAGGTGGGTCGCTGCAAGTGAAGAAGATCCCTGATCACACTGCCTGTATCTCGATCCTGGCGATGTAGTCCAACAGGCGAAGGGGGTCGCCTATCCTCAAATGGTCCCTCGAGGCTGTGTGAGCGGCTACGACGGAACAAGGCTACCCGATGAATCGAAGGGGTACGTGACCCTCTCCTACCTCGATGTATCATGCTCTGGTGGCTCTGAATGCACATCCTCACTTATCGGCTCCTCATCTCCCAACGGTATCTCCTCCCTCGCCTCCTGCAGTGGTGGTAGATGTTGCTCGACAACGCCTATCATCTGGTGCAAGGCCTCTAATATCTGAGGCCCTAATTCAGGTACTGGAGGCTCTCACGTAGGTGCACTATGCCCAAAACCTCTAGCTGATCGTCCTCGCTTGGGTGCCATCCTATGCACGGGGTGAGCGAAGAAGTTATTAAATAGTTGTGGATAGTGTTTAACTATTTTTTATCCATTTATTAAATTTAATGTTATTAACATTACCATTAACTATCTTAATTAACTACCCAGAGTGTCCGCGTGTGCGAACCTCGCTCTGATACCAAATGTAATGCCCATCCTCGGGATACCAGAATACAACTTAAAAAGTTGAATTTTTTTTTTTGAAGTGTGAACTAATGTTTCGCCTAACCGTTCTCATTAAGTAATTAAATTCTTAACGATATAGTTTTTTTTTTAACCAATTTGCTAAAACATTTGTTTTTATTTAATTTTATTTATTTAGCTTCTAATAATTTTCACTCATTTAAAATTAATATATCACATTGAAATATAATTATTCATATTTAAATGAGTTCCTCCCCCATTACAAATATTTACCCATATTTCCCCTTCTTAAATTAAATTACCACTCCCACCAAAATCCTCTTAACTTAAAATGAGGTGGGTTTTATTTGAGCCCTAAGATTAAACCAAACTCAACCTTTGATCTCCTTTTTTTGTTGCCCTAAAGAAAGACCTAAATTTTCTTATGTTCTTCCTTCTTTTTATTCATCTCTTCTCATTTTTGTTTGTGTTTGTTATATACAGGTCGGAGAAAAACTATGGATTTTTATCAAACCAAACATGGTATGAGTTTTGAAATTACTTATAAAACAAAAATGGATTTGTCTCTTTTTTTTTTGAATGCACATACTATTATTATTTTTGTTTGTTGTGAAGGGGAGGGGCGGATTTGTGAAGAATGTCTGACTGTGCGTGTGGGGGATAGGGGAAAAACACGGCCGCAGTGGTAGAGGGGTTCATGGTGGGGACACAGGGAGGTGGAGTGGGAAAAGGGAAGCAGAAGGGGGGTGCTGAGGCAGATGGGGAGCCAAAGGAGGGGCTGGAGGAATCGTGTGGAAGGCATGGTGTTGCGGGCGGGGCAGGGTTACATAGGCCAGTAAGGCCATGGGTGAGTGGGGAGGGCAGCGCCCATTGGAGAAGCGTAGAGGTTAGGGGGGGCAGCACCCCCCTGGGGACAGTGCAGGGGTGGGGGTGGTTCGGCCCCCCCACCGGTTTCCTTATTGTTGAACAATGTTTTTTTTTTAAACCTTTCTTTTACGCATTGACTCAATAACATATATATATATATATATACAATATTTATTTTGGTAAATTATAATATATATATATATATATATACAACATTTATTTTGGTAAATTATAATATGTATATATATATATATGTATGTATGTATGTATGTATGTATGTATGTATGTATGTATGTATGTATGTATGTATGTATGTATGTATGTGATAAAATAATTTTAAAAATATGGTTATAATGTTTTTTTTTTTTTAACAAAAGGAAAAGTATTATTATATTATTTTATTTTTTTTGTACACATGGATAACAAAATAAAAACTACTTTCACATCATTTAATAATGTTGCCAAAGAAATACAAGAGAAGGAGGTATAATGCTCAAAGAAGATAGTTTCATTTTTATTGTCCCATGTGAATACATATCCCAGATTTTTTTTTAAATCATGGCAATCTACAAGGAGATGTACATCTCAAAAAATTCATACTAGTTTTCTTCCAATATTAACTAGTAAACTACCAACATAGATTTCATTTCAAATAACAAACCCTTTTTGCCAAATAAAATTCCAAGAACAATGCATGTTAAAGAGATGTAAAAAAAAATACTTCTATTAGATGTATTTTAAAGAAATACCATATTTTACAATTCTTCTTTTGCACAACCCCTCAATAACTCAATACTTCATATTTCAAATTATGTATAAATACATAGAGGGATAAACTATCAACTCCTTTCCATGATTTGAAGTTCCATATACAAAACATACGTCAATACCATAACTACTCAAGTTTATTACAAGACTTCTTACAAGCTTGGAGAGAAAGAGTTTGCTCAAGAATAACTTACACTTGTTTAGAAGAAAATTTACAAACACAAAAGGAGGTTTACAACAATGATGATTCCACTAATCCATTATTTGAAAGAGACAAAAGGTAATGTCCCCAAAAAGAGAGAAGAAACCAAATAGGACTCCAACAAACACCAACCATCAACTTGAGCTCCAACCTTCATGCCTCGAAGAAAACCATCAAGGAGAAAGAGCTTGTTTGCCACCCAACTATAGGCATCATTACATGCCTCTCCCAAGGTTGGGATGCATGCTATCCTCCCCTAAGCCCATGGGAAAGAGGACAACTAACCACAACTTGCACAAGATGGAGGATAAACTAACAATGATACAAACACACAAAAATAGGACAAAAACAAGACAAGACTCCAAAATTTACAAGGAAGGAAGAAGATAAGAACCCAAGTTCTAACTCTAAAACAACATGGGGAAGAGAGGAGAGACGTTCTCCAATAATTATAATCCAATAATAGTTGCATAAGACCAAATACTCCATACCCTCCTTATTTCTCCATTTACATACGATTCCTTCTTATTCCTCCACCCTTTCTCAAAGTCCTTCTTGGAAGGATTTTCAAACCCCAAAGGGGTTTCCTTACCAAGAATGGGGAAGGATATTCAAGCCAAATAAATCAACTTCCCCACCTCAACCCTTTGAGGGGAAAAACTATAAGACCCTACAAGGCTTGTCCATCAAGCCTTGTGGATTGAGAGGGGAAAATCCCTCTCTCTTCCCCCACAAACTCCAAAACTCCATCATGTCATATGATGGAGGGAGTAAAACAAACAAACAACAACCAAAATCCACATGCAAAAATAACAAATTCAATTAGCCCATCTAACAACTAAGATGAAAACAACACATGCAATAAGACATAAGAGCCTACCTCAAGGAAAACTCTCCAAAAAGCTTTTCAACTTCAAATTTCTCCACTCTTTGTCTCAAGAAAGTCTCAAACTCCAAATCCCACAAGCATCAAGTTCCAAAAAAAAGTCCCTCTCTTTTCCCATGAAGGGAAATTTGAAGAGGAGCAAGCAAGAATCCTCATAAATTAGGGTGTGACATGTGTCACCCCTCTTCTCCTTCAAGGTCAAAGATACCAAAACAAAAGAGAGAAAGGGTAAAAATTTCTTTTTGCCCTCTTCTCTCAAATTCCCCTAAAAGTTAACAAGACAAAACTAGTGCAACTTTTGACAAGCACTCCAATCCACACTTCTTACATGGATGTGACCAAACAAGAGGCAAAAAAACGGAGGGAAAACTCCCTCTAGCCTTGGAAATAAGCCCCCCTACCCATTAGGTAGGGTCCAAGGGCTCATTTTTGCGTTAAGGGAACTCCCAAACAAAAAAGGGGTCCCTAAAAATGCCCAAAATAACCTAATTTCGGGTTTTGCATTTTTGGCACAAGGGTAGAGGGTGTGGGGACCACCCAAGGGTTTCACATGTGACCCTAAACCCTTGTGCTTAAGTGACTCACTAAACAAAATCAAAATTTTAATGAAAGTGGGATTATTAACTCCCAAAAACAAGTTTACAACATAACTAATTACCCTAAACAAAATTAATAATTCAAGGTATATTTACATTACAAAAATTGGGGTCACTCATGGTGCCCAAAATAAAAATCTCCAACACTAAGGTTTCACACAATGAACATGGCTAGGACTCAGCCCGTGGGCTGCTTGTGCAAGATTGTGTAGCTGGCATGAATCCCACGTTATACTGTAAACCTGTCACCTTCACACTCATTGCACACATTAACTTTACATGTCTGATAAAATGTAAAACAATGACTCAGTAATTTATCAGTGAGTTCTAAACTAGCCTAACATCCTACATAAATCAAAATGTGACAACATGCACAATTATACTTGTTAGTGCAAAATCACAGCACCCCTGGATGCAGATCAGGCTTCTAGGTTGATCACTCAGGCATCCAGTGTGATTGCACATGGAAACCTCTCTCCAAGCGTGGGACTTGTGAAACTGAGAGAGGAATCTCCAGAGAAGGCTGGTTCCTGCTCCTAAACTACCTGCCACAAGCTATTCCAGTGTAGGAAAGCTAATCTAATCCTAATCTAACCATGCCAAGGAGACAGAGAGAGAGAGAGAAGGGAAAAACATCAAAAGCCTACACTAAAATGGTGATACACTAGAGAAGGAGAATGTTGGACATCTATCAAAACTGCCATGGGACAAAGAGAGGTGAGCAATGGGAAGGATGGACAGATGCATCACAGACCCAAGGATAGATTTCACACAGAAAATGTCCCAAAACTCCATGAACACAGCTCCAAACCTGCAATGAACATTCAAACATGCACAGATACCTGCAATGAAGAGAGGCAAGAAGAGAACAAGCAAAAACGAGAAAGGATGGACAGATGCATCACAAAACATGTTTTGTTGCTCCAGAAGTTTGCACAGAACATCATTCCATTAATAAGAGGCAAAAAACGCCATTACAGAGCAAGGAGGAGGTTTGAACTCCATTTTCAACCCTTAGAGAAGAAAAGAAGGGAGGGCCGAGCAGAAAGATGAACAACTCTTTCTTTTTAGCCAAATCTGGCTTATTACATTGCATGGGTCGAGCCCAGGGGACAGAAACATGGAAAGACGTGCAAGCCCATTCCTCATTGAATGCCAGTGCATTAAAACGGCATGGGATACCTTACCAACCCATACCCTGCAATCTTTGACCGATTTGGAGGAGAATGCGACCCATTCTGCATTAATTTGGCCGCTGAAATGTCACTTCTGGCCGTTACCACACGTCAGAGCCATTTCTCAATTTTTCTCTCTCCAGAATACACCAAAATGGAATATTGACCCCGGAATCGTGCAGAGAATTTCACCAGCTTTCCGTTGATATAAAGAACGTGCAAATCCGAGCTTTGGATTGAAAGTTATGGCGATCTGAAGATTTAGGGCACAAAACAGGTGAAAACTTGTTTTGAAATCTTTTCCCGCGCTTCGCCATCTGGACGACACGTGGCAGGCTCTGATTGGATACGTAATTCTCTCTCCTCTACCTTTCGGCGGGCTTTCTTTTGAAATTTCCTTGTGGGCCCTAGCTGGGACACGTGGCACTATCCCATTGGTTCGAGCCAGTGCTCGAAACTTTGCCCTTTGACTTTTTGACTTTTTCTCATTATGACACGTGTCGTGACCTGGTTGGTTCTCGGCCCTTTCGGCTCCTTCGCGCCCTTCACGTCTTTATGTCCTGGATGTCCCAAACCATTTGGGACATAAACCTCCGATCCGCCCGAAATGGGCTTCCTTGTCCCTCATTCGGCCGATGACACGTGGCGCTGCTTGATTGGCTTTCGGCTCCCTCAGTGATCCGCGTCCCGCGCGTCCCTTTGTCCCATTTGGCACAGTGCTCCTTGTGCTGATTTCGGCCGAACCAGCCGGTTCATGTCCATTTGTCCCAAATGTCTCTGTGCTTCGCGGGACAAATTCTTCCGGTTCACCCGATTCGGCCGGTTCGCGTCTTTTTGTCCCACTTGTCCCACTTTGTTTCGGACTGCCTTGACCTTTTTCACCCGGTTCGGCCGGTTCGCGTACTCGCGGCCCAAATGTCCCATTTTCTTTCGGACCATTTGTTCCCATTTCAGCCGAACCGGCCGGTTCGGGTCCTTCATGTACTCTTGTCCCGAACTGTCCCTCTCAGCAGTTAGTCGATTTTCTTTTCCGGTCAAACTGGCATTCCGTGCCCGCCGCGTACTTCTGTCCCAGATGTCCCATTTCTGTCTGGGCCGCCTGGAGGCTTTTCGGCCGATCCGCGCCTTCTGCGTACATTCGTTCCAATTGTCCCAAAGGCGACCTTGAGCAGGACTTAGCCAATTTTCACGATTTTTCCTGGATCAAACTACTTGCCTAGAACTGCAAAACTCTGATGCATGTTATCGAAATTTACCCTGGGGGGGGAATTTTGATAACAATACTCAATTCTCCAAAGTTAGACAAGATGATAAGGTGACATATAACCATGGAATCCCAACATGCAACAACTAAGTATCCATCAATATAATTATGTTCCAAAAACATCATCATATCCATTAGTATCCATGACATCATAAGAAAATGTGATAACATAGAAATTAAGCTAAATTGGCGCTATACGCCTGAATGTCCACACATGTATAATAAGATCCAATCTCTAATATAATGTCCAAGATATAACAAATATCTATCAAAACATGTCTATGAGCAAAGAAACGACTAGTAACTAAGCTATAAAAGTGTCGGCACTACAGATCATTCTTTGTGTGTTGCATCTTGATTATTCCCACGCCTTTTTCCTTCTTCTTGTTCTTACAGATATGCTCATAAAGATTAGGGCAGTGCTCAACCTTATGTTGTTTTTTGTAATACGCACATACCAAGTTCTAGTGACACTCACGCTAGTAATTATCTAGAGACCCACATGTGTATCATGTCTCACATGTGAATCTTCCTCTTCCACCATGTCCTTTTCTCTTATACACCACTCAGAAACCACCACCTCCATTATTGCATTCTTTAGTAGGTTGAGATTCTTTTACCTGAGAGCTACTTGCTCTAGTGGTTTTTCGTAATTCAATCTCACAAACCTCGTGAATATGATCTATTAACCAGAAATATTTGGTATCATGGGTGTGCACGTCGTAAATTTTGCAATACATGGAAACATTCTTCATAGTTGCATGTTGTAAGAGAGGAAAATTCTAGACATCTTGATTCTTGTGATAGATCTCACAAGATTGTAACAACGCGTGCATAGTTCTACATAGAAAGCTATCCTTCGTATGTCCCTCAACATCACAATCATTTCACCATAATCCACTGCGCATCTCATGTGCTAAATTTACAAAGAGCTTCTCCATCTACTTAGCAATGGCTACTATCTGTGCCTCCAAAATGAGCTTATTCTAGTGTTAGCACTTCTAACTACCTCTGCACGAAAAGTTACTTCTAAGGCCTCGCATGGATCTGCATAAGTCTTGTGTGATAAGGCCCTTCTAAACGGGATCAACAATCCTCAAATAACCATTGTGCATGTTGGCTCTGATGAATATCATAAGATAGTTTGGAAAAAAGTTTTTTTAAATGCACATCGTACTCCCTCACGCTTTCAGATAAATTTTGCTTGATGATACTCTATTGCTCAAACACTAGAATATTAAACTCAGAAAAAAACAATGTATGCAAAGCATCATAATCCACCACAATCTTATGGGGATCATAATTTATGTACCATGTGCCCGCCCTTGAAGTGTGGCAGAAAATTGAATTGCCTTTATATTATGGACTGTAATGCCCTTTTCTCTCCATAGCAATTCACACTTTTGCACATGCTTAACTGCATCCTCCACACCATGATACTCGGGAAAGTAAAGAGACGTCTCAAAGTAAACATGAGGTGTATGTTTTTTTTTTTTTTGAGGAGATGTTTGATGAGGCTGATGCAGTGGTGGTTATGGGCCCTATTTCGGGTTAGGACTAGACCCAAATCCAGAACATCCACCAAGGTTTCCTCTGGGTGGTGGCTGACCTGAACCTTTTGAGACTCCTGCGCCACCTCCCGCAACTTGAGGTCCTGTAGATGAACCTCATTTTATCCTAGTTGTGGTAATGAACTAGAGACATACTGTCTGCACTGTCACAGAACCTAGAGGATTACTTCCAACATTTTACGCGCCAACACTCTATTCAGATGACGTGCCAGCAAAAATTCTTCCAAAATTACTCCCAAACACCAACACCTATTGTGTTGTCATGTGTGCATTCTTAGTATGTTTCCCTTCCTGGACCAAAATTTAATTAGTTCTACTTGTATCTCTTTCCCTACGTGGAGATGTTGTCTTCTTTCTTTCACTACACTTCCCTTCAACAACTACATCTAGAACACCTTGCACAAGGGCTAGGTAGTCATGTTGGATCAAATGCGTGTATATGGTTCTCATTCTTTCCTCTAAAAATATCTCATCAGAATCTAATGGGGTATCTCTACTGTGCTTTCCCAACGTCATGAGAACATGATACTACAACTCCTTGTCTTCCATGATGGTATTAAAACCTTTTCTATTCATCATCCTTCTCGACAACAGCATTGCATCAACACCCCTCTGTCGCACTTCGTTATACATGAGCCATATTTACTCTATCTACGTGTCTTCTATCATGGTCACCCACATCCTTCTCCACACCTATTCCTGCCCCTACGTGTGGTGGGGGTTTAGCTAGCAATAAGTAATCTTTCCAATCATGATTCTATCATTAAGATCTTGATAGCTAAGGGTATCGCGCACAAGTAGGACCCTCTAGGCTCGGGTAATTACTTGAAATTTTCTTCCTCTGGATGAAAATACATGGAAACTGAATAATCCAAAGTATAGTTACGTAACACGCCTTCCCACCTGTAGGGTCCCAGAATATTGGATAAGTACAAGAAGGTGTGTGGGTGCATGGGACCCATTTGAAGAAGGGTGCACGGGTTGAAGGCGCATAGAGTAGGGTTCTAGTAGCATTTAGCATAACACATGGTGTGCGCATGTAAGACAATATGGGTTTTAGGACTTAGTAATATTCAGATTTCCAAATAGCACATGAGGAAAGTGTAACCCGTCTAGCATGTAGAGTGGATAAGGTGCTAGCCTAGAAGTTGTAGGATCAAGAATGGAATATTCCATGCATGTGATGGAAGGATCTAGAAGGACATCATTACAAAGAGTGGAGAGCTCAGATCAAATGAGGCATGCTCCATTAGAGGACCACTTGGACACTTGGAAAATGATCTGTTACCTCAGAAGGCATGGCAGTGAAAGTAAAAAGCTATATATAGATATGTGTGGGTGGTAGAAGGTAACAGTAGAAGAGTAGCTAGGAGGTGGAAGAGGGGTGAAGCTTTGTAGAAATATCATGGAAGATTCTATGGGTTGGGATTAGAGAAAGTATAGGAGTGATGGCATAGTTAGAGGGATGGGTATGTTTTTTTCCTTGTAATATGAAGGACATGGTTAGTTCTGATGTATGATATTGCTTTGCATTATTATATGGGTATGTTATGGCCTCAATGAATTTAATGTGGTTATTGAACTCTTGAACAGAAATACAAGGTCATGTTCTAATACATATATGTGTTCATGAGCATAAGTCCTAGTGCATTTCCTTTGTGTATGAATCAGTTCTATATGTTGTTTGATACTTCTCTTTTATGGATACACCGATATGATAACTCATCCTAATATTTTAGAATGAATGCATGGTTTTTTCCCATTATTTTACACTTAAGTATCGGACATAGATGATGAATTCTCACAAGACTCACATAAAAGAGGGGCTCGGCACTCACGTGTGCCTCAGGTGAGTGCCCAACACCCGCTAGGTGGTAAGCTAGCACGCATTGGATTAGACTATTGTTCCAAGGGTATAAAAATGACTACACCACCAATGATCCAATCCATAGTCCATGTATTTGTTGAATCAAAGAGAGTTTGATAGTCTTCCTATGTCTAAGCTTTCGTTCGTAGGTAGAAATTATATTTGATGTGTAAGATGCCAACCAGTGATACAATTATACTAGAAAGATGTTAAAGAACATATCATACAGGAAGTCATAAAGATTATCCTCCACCCACTTTCATGTATTAAAGTCAGGTCCAATGCTATATCTTATTGCAAATGATTCATGACTATCTTCTACCCATATTTCAATACTCTCCAAAGATATTCGATACACCATCTACATGCAACATCCTAGTAGAAAAATTGAAAAGAGGTCCCATCAACATAACCAAAATGTAGCCTTTTTTTTACTCACTTAATAGTTATGTGCACTAACACCTCATTCATATAGATCTAAATGCTCACCCAAAGCACTCGCAGCCACCAAGTCCCTCTTTTTAATTCTTACCAAGGTGTTAGCATGTATGTTCACCATATTTATGACCAAAGCATTCATTCAAGCATAAGAATTAACATAGCAATATAGAAACACAAATAATAAAGAAGATAACCAATCTAAACAATAACTAAGATTAACTGCATCATTATAGCACCATCTTCATACATATCAATTATCACTATCTAGCCATAAGTATCCATCATAAACCAATAATTCATTGCATCACAAGATCTGAATACATATGATAGTCATTACAATAGTGTGTAGGTCCATGCGCGTAAACATGAAACCCCTAACTTTGTAACATCATAACTCTACTCATACACACATAGTCGACACTCTCTAGATATCTATCTCTCTCAAGAAATTCATACATCAGACATATATAGGGTTGGGGATTTTCCCTTCATCGCCTATCCAGTCTCCTAATAATAAGTGTGCTCATAAAAATAGCTTGCATGATTTCTTTCCTAAAATATCCATGCATACAAAACTTGTATGCTTTTACAAAGGTAGCTAATAATATACTATCCTAAATATATTCCATACTTTAATCATATTATTATCTCTCTCCATGTGTGTGCCTTATCTTGATTTGCATGTGCTTTTTCCAAATATATCTCTTTTCTCACCCGCCAAGTCATCATGCTTTAATCCTTTATGTGGCTAGCACTCAAACCTGCTTTTCCTATTTGTATCCTTTCTGGGAAAATTGGCTAAGTCCTTTTTCCTTTTTATCCATATGTGCAACCCCGTACGCTGACCCATGGTACCTCTATGTGCCCCTTTCATGCAACCTTGTTCTCCTAAGAGTGTGCATTCCTTTGCGTAAGCCTCTATGGTTTTTGGTCACTTAGTCAATTTATCCGACCAAAAAATGCACTTCTGGATAGGTATTATTTTTGGGATCTAGTCCAATATCATGTGGAATTAAGAAACAAAACTTTGTTTCTCGATCTTCCACAAAAACTAAATATTTCACTACAAGAGGAGCTACATGCGAAGTGGTATGACTATGTTACATGCTTGCGGGACTATGACTACTACAGGAGAAATATACCATCTTAAATGTTGACAATGAAGGTGACGTAAAACTTGTTCACAATCCAATTTTAATGAAAGGATGAAGCACATTAAGGTACATGTACATTGACATTTCATATGCAAACATGTTCTACATCACAAAATTCAACGTTTTTTTTTTCTCAACATATGAAAAACACACACATGGCTTCACAAAGTCACTTGCACGTAACAAATTTGAGGCATTTACACAATTTCTCTCCTATTGATTTGAGATCATGTAGGGGTGGAATGTTAGGTGAAACATCTAGGTAACTAGTTAATTCTGCATTGTAAAAATGTAATGTATTTTTATTTTTATTTTACATTTAATTTGTTAAGTTATGTTATTGGGTAGTTGTTTATTTTTATTGTTATTTTGTTGGGGATGGAAATTAATGTGTTTTGTAATATTGTGTGTATGTGGGTTAGTTAAACCCGTATAACAAGTTTGTTAAACTTGCTATGGACGAACAATGCATATATATATATATATATATATATATATATATTGTAACATTCCCATTTTAAAATACCAGAACAAGGGAAAAAAAAGAATTATATAACGTTCTCTGTTATGAATTATAAAATTCAAACACACGTTCAAGTTTTAACAATTGTTCTCTGCCCAAACACCACAGTTTGGATCACACAATTTCTTTTTAAAACGAATGTTCCATGTTCACATATTTACAATATGGAACACACATTCAATGCCATTCAATCTTATAACAGATTCTATATGCTGCTGTAAATGACTCGAGGAACTGCCGATCTTCCATTTTCATGGCTCGGAGTTTCAACGATCCTTCATTTCATGACTCGGCAACAACCGATCCTTCATGTTCATGACTCGGCAACAACCGATCCTTCATGTTCGTTTATGCATGGTATATTATATATACCTGTTCTCATAACTGTTTCCCGGTTATCGAAGTGATCCATTTAAGAAGCCTATCTGAATATCTGTTACTGATATTCATCTGACATCCTGCATCTTAAATTAAGTGATAAGGACAACGCAACCAGCAATTGCGATACTTTGGCCAAAGATTTTCACATGCTTTGCATGATCATATTCCTGGATGTGATACACATCTACGGAATACGTCCTTCACCTCACTTCACCTGTTATCTAGAATGGTCTTTCCTGGCTCCTACCAGTCCTCTTCATTTAAGGTCAGTTTTAAACTTCCAATTCCAACTAGTAATATGAACGGGTATAGGAAGGCACTCCTGGTAACTAAAGATACGCAGACATACGGTGTCGTTCCCCACGACTCCGTGTGTCTAGTTATCCTTAGTATTCCGGAGTCACTCCGTATACCAGATCATATTCCTATCCCCTACTACGAGTTTCACATTCAGCCTATGTATTCTTGATGTTTTAATTCGGGAGGGCATTGCAATATGTCAGCTGCAACATTGTGTCGTCATGAAGACCCCGTCTTCATGGAGACACATTGCTGTAGCTGGCGTATGCCAATGTCCTACAGAATTCTCCCATCGAGAATGCACATCCTGCTCAAGTGATTTGGATACGATTTAATAATTAAAATCAACCTTCAGCATCCACGCTGATCCCTTGATCCTCGTTTCCGTTACAGTTGTACAGAGCTAAGAGGGACTAAATCCGTCCATTAACTTGCTATGCATCTTCTCCTTCGTGTCGAAGGGCTACATTTCCCTACTTGGTTCACTTCTTAATCAATGGATTAAGCAGTCCGTACCGACGGACGTGATAAGTTTAACCTATTAAACTTAGCCAAGATTTTCTCAACTGCAACTAAATTCAGAATATTAACTTATTAGACGTCATTCATACGAGGTCTAAATTTCGAGAAATGTATTCATTTGTTCTCCTTAACGTCATATAGTTAAGGTCCATTAGTTGTGGATATACTTATCCTATATCCTTTATTCTGAATTTAGCACACGAGATCATTAATGGAATTCGAAAGCGAAGTTCGATTACTCCGAAGTTAATTGATATTCCTTAGCTCCTAAGCTAATCCTGAATACCTTCCGATTATGGAATCATATTCTTCTTAATCCTTTTTAATGTCAATTAAAAATTCATCTTTACCCAAGTATGAATTAATTGCATTTTTCAACTTAAAAGTTGCATTTAGGTAAGAATAGATATCAGTTTCCATTTAGCATCCATCCAAGGACAATAAACAAATCCAAATCAAGAAATAACATTATATTTCCAATTTAGACAACAAAATCAAACTGATATAATTATTAAAATATCACACATGTAATTGTATTCAATATTTCATGTCATAATCCGTACATTTGCCAATCCAGCTGATTGGGCATAGTTTACATAAAACATCAATACAACTCATAGACAGAAGAATATATTTTCTTCTTTTCACAATTCCTCGAAGAGAAATCAAAGTAACAATTACAATTCATTTTACAGCTAATCAAGAAGCATCAGAAAACAGCCAAGTCTTCATTCTAATCAAATTTCATCTGCAAAATGAATTGCACGGGTCAGTTCAATGAACTGAGCATATTAAGCACTTATCCTTAAAATAAGGTGCTTCAACTAACTGTCTCAATAAAAGAACCCTGCTTTTATGAAACGACAGTTAAACATCAATCACGAAATAGGCACAAAAGAAAGATCAGCATAACAACTGAACTATCAAAATATCATCACAATCAGCCAAAGAACTGCTGTCCCGTTTCCACATACAAGTCATCCAATATTTGTAAAGTTAGGAATACAAGTAGCTTTGCTGATTATCATTATCCTTTCACGCCTTTCATTAATAATAAATGCAAAGGATGAAACTAACTGAAATGTAAACTCATTACTTTCCTTTCAGTTCGTGTATCAAATTAGATTCCAAGCAATCAAGTACAGACAAGAAAGCGAACAGCAATGCATATAGTTGCTCCCATCTAAGCACTACAAAATTCATTATTCACGAATTACAGATTTCCAACTGAATGAAAGAAGAAGAGATCATTTTTCCAAGTTATTCATCCATATCTCTATTTCTTTCCACATGACTGTCCGAACAATGGAATCCAAACGAGAGACAAATCAAGATAACAGTTCAGAGTGAAACTTACAAAATCCATTCGGAATTCACTTTCCGGCAGCAAGAATGATTTCATTTATAATCAGCTTTAAATGAAAACAGGGAAGAATTCATCATCCATATCCATACTTCATTTGAATCAGACTCATATAAAGATCCGAAACAGGTTAGTACAACATTATGTTCATCCAAGATCAAACAATATAAGGTTGCGTACCATATATTTACCATACTAAAAGAAACCATATTTCTTTCACCGTATGCTAAACAGACAAACAGTATTTCAATCATGCAGTCAATTAATCACATGATTTCCTAATCCTATGAGCATATCCCGTTCAAAATAACATTTTATTCATTGCTGTTACCTACAGCAAATTCAATTATAAAGCACAGTAAGCCCCTAATGCTATCTCCAGAATTCAAAAGCAACAGAGAACATTTCCTGTCCTTGACCCTCACTAAGAAAACAATCATCTTCTTCGAACTCTTCAAGAATTGTTCAGCTGATTTCAATTCTACCAAATGACAGTACCAAACTCGGAATACCACACGAAATATTTAAATATTTCATTTGCACAGAAGGTACAACATTTAGAAAATAATTTAATTACTATCTCTTTCGAAATCAATCAGCAGAAGAGGGAGAGCTAATTTCCATAATATCAGTAAGAACAATCATTTGTTCAGAAGAAAAGAAAACACCCAAATCATGCTTACTGCCAACAAGCATTCTGCCCGAATCCCCCTTTTGGTTGAGTTCAAAATAATATGCAAGACTTCGGAATGCAATATTCAGTTATCAATAACTCTTTCTGAAGTAAACCCGTATATAGGGTGTTAAATACGTAAGTCAGATACAGTTAAGACAACCCAAACAACAAGATAGAGTTTCCATGCGTCACTACTTCGCACAACAATTCAAAGTCAAGTTCGCATTCACGAACAGTTCAAAACAGAAGATCAAACCACAACTACATGGCGCAATGGAATCATCTTTCCATCACAGCAAGAAGAAAATATATAATCGTTCCTTGCACAGAATACAAAACCAATTTATAATTGTGTCTACAGTCCGAACAAGAAGACCGAGAAGCAACAATGAACACAATAAAACCATCTTATCCACACCGTAAAGAGAAACACAATTCATTAATAAGTTCAGAAGGAAAAACAATTAACTTTTCCTACTTCACGAATACCCAATACGTATTCGTTTATTTCCAATTCAAGGAAAGGCACAGAAATGAAAATATTGCTATTACTTTATTCGAATCGAGTTCGAATACCCATAGAAACCCCAAATGCCATTTCCATTAAAATCCCAAAACCGGAGAAGGAAGAGGATCTATTTCCTTGAAAATTTCAATAAGAAACAACTTCAAACAACTATTGCTTCTTTCATTTTAGTTCATCAGCAAAAGAACTTATAGTTTCAATAGTGAAAACAACTCAAGTAACCTGTACAGACCCGTGATACATATGACAATTTCCCCAATACTGTTAAACAACCAGCACGACAGGAAAGCATTTCATTCAAGAAATACAAGGACAGTTGAACTCAGCGACCAATAACAGTGTTTCATATTATTTCCAAAATGACAGCAAGAGTCAACGGAACCCAAATCACAGCAATATACACGACTGTATTTCCATTTCCTCTTTACTTGCAAAGGCAGTTCCAAGCACAACAGTAAAGAAACGATTACACTAAATGGAAAACAATTACACTATAAGGAACGATTACACAGCCTGTTCCACTTTCAAACAACACGAACAGTGAAAGAAAAATATCTATTTCAAACCACCATACTGTCAACAACCAATACAGTAATTCATTTTCCAACTCGATTCGAGCAAAAACGCATCAAGGCCGAGCAACCAGAAGCAATTCTTCTTATCATTTCCCAAAGAAAAGAAAGCAAGAACCAACAAAATCCAAGTCAAATCGACTCGACAACAATCACACAATCCAAACCCAAGAGCAGGGTTGTTTTAATGAGACACTTAAACAAAGCAAGAATTTTTAAAGAGAAGGGCTTAACATGCCTGTAATCTCTTTTCCAGAACTCGAAGAAAACTTCGTTTGCCGCGTTTTTCCTTCCACAGCGACAGCACAAACTCCCCAACACTTCTTTCTTCTTCAGGCTTAGCAACAACCTCGAAATCTCCAAGAAAATGTCAAATTCCAAGAGCTGGTTCGACTGAACCAGGCCAGAAAAACCAAATGCAGAGCAACTTTGCAAAAGCCAAACCGAAACAATGAAAAAATCAAATTCCCTCATACACTTTCCAAGGCGAACTGGTCGCGAGGACCAAGAATAATCAATGCATTAAAGGCTCTGCCTTTTCCTTACTTTCCACGCCACCGCCACTTGGGTTGGCGAACTCAATCTTTCAAAATTTCCCATGCAAAACTGAATTTGGCTCTATCTCCAAATAGATGCCTCTATTTCCTACCTGCCCCGCCAAAACTGGCGCTGTCCACGTATGGACTGTTTTATTAAATGCCAATGAATGCCTTCTTCCCATCCTTATCCCTTTCCTTCCAAGGGTCTGCGCGCCCTTTTAGATTAGGATTAGTTTAGGTTGCATAAAGTGTTCAACCTAGGTCTTAGTTTAGCCTTAGGTTTTATTTTCCCTTTTTTTTTTTGTAATTTAAAAATCCACTTAGGATAATAGTGTAGGATGCATGTTAGGACTTAGGATTAGTTTAGGTTTTTAATTCATACTAACCACTAACACTAAACAACTTCCATCCAGCCCTCCTACTAACATTCACGTTAATGCAGAGCAGGACGTTCCGTCCTTTGGATCACGTGCCAAGGCCACCCGTGTCCAGGCGTTTCTTGCCTCACGAGGTCCCAAGTTCGACAGTACAGGGTTCAAGAATCGAATCCCTGTCGTTGGCATTTACGTGCCAGCTGTTCATACCTGCAATCAGGCACTGCATGTTCATAACAATCTCGGGTTCGGTTCAAGTGTGAATCGACACAGAATTCACAAGAGGACCTCAGCATACTTTGGATCAATGGAATTGATTCAAGGTGTGCTGTCAATCAGCAACAAGAGTTTAGCAAGTATACGACAATTTGTCGTCACATTAGCAAACACGCAAGTACAGTAATTGCTGTCCTATACAATAAATCACAGCATGCAAGAATCCAAGTTAGCAACACATTCCTTAAGATCAGAGTTTATCTTAACATGTTTGCCTTCATTCCAGCAGTTATAACAACATGTAAAACATTCACCAAGATAATTTGTAAAATCAGAGTGTTACATTCTTCCCTCCTTAAAGAATCATCGTCCCGATGATCAGATTAAACAAATCAAGGAGTTCCTAGGACAAAGTTCAGTTATTGTCCTTTCATTCATAAGTTCATACCAAAAACAGATTCACTCTTAAAAACAACGTTTTAAGACAACTGTACAATAGACTAATAATTGTCTAAATTTGGTAGAATTATCAGTTCTTTGAATTTCAAATTCAATTAAACAGGTGTGGAAAAGTAGATCTCATTTCTTCGAGATTCTCCCAAGTTGCACTTTCTTCGCTGAACTGGTCCCACTGGACCTTACATTGGTTCACTTCGCGATTTCTCAAGTACAACTGGCGAGTTCCCAACACTCGAATGGGCTTAACCACGATTATTCCTGGGTCTTGGACCTGCAAGGAATTCCAATTTAGCACATGTGATAAATCTGTCACGTATTTCTTAAGCAAAGAAATATGAAAAACATCATGCATTTGAGACAAAGCAGGAGGTAATGCTAGACGATAAGCTACAGGGTTGATTATTTCAACAATTTCAAAAGGTCCCACGTAACGTGGCGACAACTTGGCAGCCTTGCCAAAAGTTATTGAGCTCTTTTTCGGCTTCACCCGAAGAAAGACCTTCTCTCCCAGTTTATAATGCCTGTCAACCCGCTTCAAGTCTGCATAACTCTTTTGCCTATTGGCAGCCTCCTTTAGATGTTCCCGAATCATTTTGATTTGCTGTTCCATTTCCATAAGGATTTCTGGCCCAATTACCTCTCTGTCCTCAACGCTGTCCCAGCTGACAGGGGTTCTGCATTTTCTTCCATACAATGCTTCAAAGGGCGCCATTTTTAAAGAGGCATGATAGGTGTTATTGTAAGAAAATTCTACCAGCGGAAGGTATTCCTCCCATTTATACTGCTGGTCCATGCAATACATCCTTAACATGTCCTCTAAAACCTGATTAACTCTCTCAGTCTGTCCATCCGTTTCTGGATGATATGCAGAACTGAAGTTTAATTTAGTCCCCAAGGCCGCATTAAGCGTTTGCCAAAACCTTGATGTCATCCTCGGATCTCTGTCCGATATGATTAATTCCGGTATTCCATGCAATCTGAAGATTTCATGTACAAATCTTCTTGCTAGCACTGGTGCATCGTCCTTCAAATTACCAGCAATGAAGTGTGCCACTTTGGTCAATTTGTCGACTACTACCAGGATAATGTCATGCTTATTTCTTGACATAGGCAATCCTTGAACGAAATCCATCGTAATCACTTGCCATTTATACTGCGGAATACTGTGGGGATACAATAATCCAGCGGGGTGCATATGTTCCGCCTTAACACGCTGACATTCCAAGCAGTGTGTTACAAATTCTACCACATCCTTTTTCATTCCCTTCCAGAAATATTGCTGTTTAAGATCAGCGAGCATTTTTGTAATGCCAGGGTGTCCAGAAAAAGGTGAATTATGGAATTCAGTTAACAATTTCCCTCTTAAGTCATTTGCCACAGGTATATACACCCTGTTTTCGAACCTTAGAATTCCTTCATTATCAAAACGGAATCCCTTATACCTGATGTCCTGCGGGTCTGCAGCAAGTGCTGATTTGACTTGCTGGAAATAAGGATCTGATTCCAAGGCATCTTTCACCTCATCTTTAAACTGAGTCCTTAACGTTATAAGAGCAGAGATATGCTTCCTTCGACTCAAAGCATCTGCTACCCGATTTTCCTTGCCCTTAATGTAGCTTATATCGAAGTCATACTGAGACAGAAATTCTAACCATCTTCGCTGCCTTGCATTCAGATTTGGCTGAGTAAAAATATACTTCAGCCCCAGATGGTCTGTTTTTAACTCAAAGGGCTTGCCTAAAAGGTAATGCCTCCATATTTGAAGTGCATGAACAATGGCAGCGAGCTCAAGATCGTGTGGAGCATAGTTCTGTTCATGTAACTTAAGCTTTCTGCTTTCATAAGCGATGACATGGTTATTCTGTAACAGAATACCTCCAAGGCCTTCTCCTGAGGCGTCCGTTACAACCATAAAATCTCCATTTGGATCAGGTACAGTCAAAATAGGTGCTGTAGTTAACTGTTCCTTTAACTTTTTAAAGGCAGATTCACATTTGTCTGTCCAGACAAATTTCTTTTCTTTCTTTTGCAGCGAAGTGATTGGGGCAGCAATTTTTGAAAAGTCCTTAACGAACTTTCGATAATATCCAGCCAAGCCCATGAAACTCCTCACTTCGTGCACATTCTTAGGCGCAGGCCACTCAGTTATAGCTGTGATCTTTGAAGGGTCAACAGCTATCCCATTTTTGCTTATAACGTGTCCCAAATAATGCACTTCTGCATCATAAAAGGAACATTTGGACAGTTTTCCATACAACTTCCTCTTTCTTAAGATTTCCAGCACTATCCTGAGATGTTCTTGGTGCTCTTCGACATTTTTAGAGTATATAAGAATGTCATCTAAGAATACAAGCACAAACTTGTCTAAGTATTCTTGAAAAATATTGTTCATTAGATTCATGAAGGCGGCAGGTGCATTAGTCAGCCCAAAAGGCAACACCGTGAACTCATAATGCCCGTACCTCGTTCTAAAAGTTGTTTTATGAATATCTTCTTCCTTTATTCTCAGCTGATGGTACCCTGATCGAAGATCTATTTTTGAATAAACTGATGCTCCTCGCATCTGATCAAACAGATCATCAATCCTAGGAAGTGGGTATCGATTTTTGATAGTTGCTTTGTTCAGCATTCTGTAATCAATGCACAGCCTCAAAGTGCCATCCTTTTTCTTTACGAAAATTACCGGCGCTCCCCAAGGTGAGACGCTCGGTCTGATCAGCCCCTTAGTCAGAAGTTCTTGTAACTGAGCCTTCAGCTCTACCAACTCAATGGTAGTCATTCTATAAGGTGCCTTAGATATGGGTTCCGTTCCTGGTTTGATTTCTATTGCGAAATCAAACTCACGTTTGGGCGGAAGACCTGGCAATTCCTCCGGAAACACATCACGGAAATCCCTCAACAATGGATATCTTTCCATGAAATCATTATCTTCTTCTGCATTTTCTGTCATTTTTACTGCATACAAAGTGCAGCCTCTGTTTTTAGCCCTCTTTAGTTGCATAGCCGTCAGTTTCCTAACTGCAACTTCCCGTTTTACACCTTGAATGACTGCTGCTTTCTGCAGGTCATCAAGGCAACAGATTTGTTTTTCATAACAGTCAACCTTTGCCTTATGTTCAGCCAACCAGTTAACTCCAATAATGATATCATATGATCCTAGAGGAGTGACATACAAGTCAACTTCGGTGGAGAAACCAGGCAGATCAAGAATTGCCCCAAAAAGGCACATTTCGACTGTATGGACAACATTATTCCCATAATGTACTGTCCATGTTTTATCCATTCTTGCAGCCTTTCTTTTTAATTTCATAGCAAGTTTAGCAGAAATAAAACATTCTGTAGCTCCAGTATCAAAAAGTATAACTACAGGTGTACCGAATAACTTACCCGTAACTTCTATGGGCGTCACTTGCTTTTCAGCTTGTCTGTTAGCCACTGCAGCATGTATCCTATGCTGCTGTCCGCGATCATCCTTCTTCAGAGGACAGTGATTCGCATAGTGGTCCTTTCCACAGTTGAAGCATCCTCCAGCTGGCCCTTTTCTAGGCTCAAATTTGTTACCAGCCTTGAAGTTATCATTCTGGCTTCCATAGGACTTCTGTCCAATGCCATTAACTTTTGTGAAGCTGTTCCGCACACTATTTACAGGTCTGTTCATCACAGGTTTCTTGTTGTTATCTACAACAATTTTGTTTTTCACACCAAACCTTTTCCAAGGTCCTCTTTTTGGTGCAAGAGACGAAGAAGGATTGGGAATCTTCTTCCTTATCTCTTCCCTGTGAGCAGATATTGCTCTCAATTTCTGTTCCTGTCTGATTGCCTTTTCGACAACTCCATCCATGGTGGTTGGGCCGTGGACATCCACTTCGCCACCAATGATGGGATTCAGTCCCATTATGAATTTCCGTATTCTGAACTTCTCGTCAGTTTGGTACTGCGGTACATACTTAAGGAGTTTAGTAAACCCTTCCCAGTATTCCGTCACCGACAGCCTTCCTTGCGACCAGTTCTGAAATTCAGTCATTTTCCTATCAAAATAGAGTTGAGGCAGCCATCGTTGCCTAAAATAACCCTTAAATTGATCCCAAGTTATGTCTGATTCGACAATATTCAGCTCAACCTTACGGTTGTCCCACCATGATGATGCTTCATGAGAAAGCTGATATGCTCCCCATATCGCTTTAGTCTCTTCGGAGAAGTTTCTTATTGCAAAGTATTTCTCCATTTCACTGAGCCAGTTCTCAGCTCCGTCCCCAAGAGTTGTTCCATCAAACTTTGGAGGACTTATTCTCTTTATATCATTTGTAAGTTCAGCTGCTAATCTTGCCCTTTTATTTTCAGGGGGATTAGGAGCAATTACATTATTATCATCAACACCCGGATTCCCTCCGTTGATGTTGTCCACAGGAGGCAGCTGATCATTTATTTCAGCTTCATTCTCCTCCTCTTCATTGCCCATTGACTGCTGTTCCAGTACAGTCAAACGATCCCTCGTATCAAGTAGGGCAGCAAGGATTTCATCCAGCTTTTGGGCAGTTGCTGCTTCTCCACCCTGTAACGGGTTATTCGCAGCATTCCCTCTTGTCCTGACCATTTTCTGTTCAATAAGAAAATGTAAACCTTATTAATATCGTGGACTCATTAGGTCCAAGAGCTGCAACCTTCAGCTCTGATACCAAGATGTAACATCCCCATTTTAAAATACCAGAACAAGGGAATTTTTTTTTTTTTTATATATATAACGTTCTCTGTTATGAATTATAAAATTCAAACACACGTTCAAGTTTTAATAATTGTTCTCTGCCCAAACAACACAGTTTGGATCACACAATTTCTTTTTAAAACGAATGTTCCCTGTTCGCATATTTACAATATGGAACACACATTCAATGCCATTCAATCTTATAACAGATTCTATATGCTGCTGTAAATGACTCGAGGAACTGCCGATCTTCCATTTTCATGGCTCGGAGTTTCAACGATCCTTCATTTCATGACTCGGCAACAACCGATCCTTCATGTTCATGACTCGGCAACAACCGATCCTTCATGTTCGTTTATGCATGGTATATTATATATACCTGTTCTCATAACCGTTTCCTGGTTATTGAAGTGATCCATTTAAGAAGCCTATCTGAATATCTGTTACTGATATTCATCTGACATCCTGCATCTTAAATTAAGTGATAAGGACAACGCAACCAGCAATTGCGATACTTTGGCCAAAGATTTTCACATGCTTTGCATGATCATATTCCTGGATGTGATACACATCTACGGAATACGTCCTTCACCTCACTTCACCTGTTATCTAGAATGGTCTTTCCTGGTTCCTACCAGTCCTCTTCGTTTAAGGTCAGTTTTAAACTTCCAATTCCAACTAGTAATATGAACGGGTATAGGAAGGCACTCCTGGTAACTAAAGATACGCAGACATACGGTGTCGTTCCCCACGACTCCGTGTGTCTAGTTATCCTTAGTATTCCGGAGTCACTCCGTATATCAGATCATATCCTATCCCCTACTAAGAGTTACACATTCAGCCTATGTATTCTTGATGTTTTAATTCGGGAGGGCATTGCAATATGTCAGCTGCAACATTGTGTCGTCATGAAGACCCCGTCTTCATGGAGACACCTTGCTGTAGCTGGCGTATGCCAATGTCCTACAGAATTCACCCATCGAGAATGCACATCCTGCTCAAGTGACTTAGATACGATTTAATAATTAAAATCAACTTTCAGCATCCACGCTGATCCCTTGATCCTCGTTTCCGTTACAGTTGTATATAGCTAAGAGGGACTAAATCCGTCCATTAACTTGCTATGCATCTTCTCCTTCGTGTCGAAGGGCTGCATTTCCCTACTTGGTTCACTTCTTAATCATTGGATTAAGCAGTCCGTACCGACGGACGTGATAAGTTTAACCTATTAAACTTAGCCAAGATTTTCTCAACTGCAACTAAATTCAGAATATTAACTTATTAGACGTCATTCATACGAGGTCTAAATTTCGAGAAATGTATTCATTTGTTCTCCTTAACGTTCATATAGTTAAGGTCCATTAGTTGTGGATATACTTATCCTATATCCTTTATTCTGAATTTAGCACACGAGATCATTAATGGAGCTCGAAAATGAAGTTCGATTACTCCAAAGTTTAATTGGTATTCCTTAGCTCCTAAGCTAATCCTGAATACCTTCCAATTATGGAATCATATTCTTCTTAATCCTTTTAATGTCAATTAAAAATTCATCTTTACCCAAGTATGAATTAATTGCATTTTTCAACTTAAAAGTTGCATTTAGGTAAGAATAGATATCAGTTTCCATTTAACATCCATCCAAGGACAATAAACAAATCCAAATCAAGAAATAACATTATATTTCCAATTTAGACAACAAAATCAAACTGATATAATTATTAAAATAATACACATGTAATTGGATTCAATATTTCATGTCATAATCTGTACATTTGCCAATCCAGCTGATTGGGCATAGTTTATATAAAACATCAATACAACTCATGGACAGAAGAATATATTTTCTTCTTTTCACAATTCCTCGAAGAGAAATCAAAGTAACAATTACAATTCATTTTACAGCTAATCAAGAAGCATCAGAAAACAGCCATGTCTTCATTCTAATCAAATTTCATCTGCAAAATGAATTGCACGGGTCAGTTCAATGAACTGAGCATATTAAGCACTTATCCTTAAAATAAGGTGCTTCAACTAACTGTCTCAATAAAAGAACCCTGCTTTTATGAAACGACAGTAAAACATCAATCACGAAATAGGCACAAAAGAAAGATCAGCATAACAACTGAACTATCAAAATATCATCACAATCAGCCAGAGGACTGCTGTCCCGTTTCCACCACATATCACATAATATTTGAAAAGTTAGGAATACAAGTAACTTACTGCAGATATAACACACTGTTATCCTTTCCACGCCTTTCATTAATAATAAATGCAAAGGATGAAACTAACTGAAATGTAAACTCCATTACTTTCCTTTCAGTTCATGCATCATATTAGATTCCAAGCAATCAAGTACAGACAAGAAAGCGAACAGCAATGCATATAGTTGCTCCCATCTAAGCACTACAAAATTCATTATTCACGAATTACAGATTTCCAACTGAATGAAAGAAGAAAAGATCATTTTTCCAAGTTATTCATCCATATCTCTATTTCTTTCCACATGACTGTCCGAACAATGGAATCCAAACGAGAGACAAATCAAGATAACAGTTCAGAGTGAAACTTACAAAATCCATTCGGAATTCACTTTCCGGCAGCAAGAATGATTTCATTTATAATCAGCTTTAAATGAAAACAGGGAAGAATTCATCATCCATATCCATACTTCATTTGAATCAGACTCATATAAAGATCCGAAACAGGTTAGTACAACATTATGTTCATCCAAGATCAAACAATATAAGGTTGCGTACCATATATTTACCATACTAAAAGAAACCATATTTCTTTCACCGTATGCTAAACAGACAAACAGTATTTCAATCATGCAGTCAATTAATCACATGATTTCCTAATCCTATGAGCATATCCCATTCAAAATAACATTTTATTCATTGCTGTTACCTACAGCAAATTCAATTATAAAGCACAGTAAGCCCCTAATGCTATCTCCAGAATTCAAAAGCAACAGAGAACATTTCCTGTCCTTGACCCTCACTAAGAAAACAATCATCTTCTTCGAACTCTTCAAGAATTGTTCAGCTGATTTCAATTCTACCAAATGACAGTACCAAAATCGGAATACCACACGAAATATTTAAATATTTCATTTGCACAGAAGGTACAACATTTAGAAAATAATTTAATTACTATCTCTTTCGAAATCAATCAGCAGAAGAGGGAGAGCTAATTTCCATGATATCAGTAAGAACAATCATTTGTTCAGAAGAAAATAAAACACCCAAATCGTGCTTACTGCCAACAAGCATTCTGCCCGAATCCCCCTTTTGGTTGAGTTCAAAATAATATGCAAGACTTCGGAATGCAATATTCAGTTATCAATAACTCTTTCTGAAGTAAACCCGTATAGGGTGTTAAATACGTAAGTCAGATACAGTTAAGACAACCCAAACAACAAGACAGAGTTTCCATGCGTCACTACTTCGCACAGCAATTCAAAGTCAAGTTCGCATTCACGAACAGTTCAAAACAGAAGATCAAACCACAACTACATGGCGCAATGGAATCATCTTTCCATCACAGCAAGAAGAAAATATATAATCGTTCCTTGCACAGAATACAAAACCAATTTATAATTGTGTCTACAGTCCGAACAGGAAGACCGAACAGTATCAAGAAAACACAATAAAACCATCTTATCCACACCGTAAAGAGAAACACAATTCATTAATAAGTTTAAGAAGGAAAAACAATTAACTTTTCCTACTTCACGAATACCCAATACGTATTCGTTTATTTCCTATTCAAGGAAAGGCACAAAATGAAAATATTGCTATTACTTTATTCGAATCGAGTTCGAATACCCATAGAAACCCCAAATGCCATTTTCATTAAAATCCATAACAGTTGAAGGAAGAGGATCTGTTTCCTTAAAAATTTCAATAAGAAACAACTTCAAACAACTATTGCTTCTTTCATTTTAGTTCATCAGCAAAAGAACTTATAGTTTCAATAGTGAAAACAACTCAAGTAACCTGTACAGACTCATGATACATATGACAATTTCCCCATTACTGTCAAACAACCAGCACGATATGGAGGTATTTCATTCAAGAAATACAAGGACAGTCGAACTCAGCGACCAAAAACAATGATTCATATTATTTCCAAAATGACAGCAAATATAACACGACTGTAATTCCATTTCCTCTTTACATGCCAAAGGCAGTTCCAAGCACAACAGTCAGATTACACAAGGAAAACAATTACACTATAAGGAAATGATTAAACATCCTGTTCCACTTCATACAACACGAACAGTGAAAGAAAAATATCTATTTCAAACCACCATACTGTCAACAACCAATACAGTAATTCATTTTCCAACTCGATTCGAGCAAAAACGCATCAAGGCCGAGCAACCAAAGCAATTCTTCTTATCATTTCCCAAAGAAAAGAAAGCAAGAACCAACAAAATCCAAGTCAAATCGACTCGACAGCAATCACACAATCCAAACCCAAGAGCAGGGTTGTTTTAATGAGACACTTAAACAAAGCAAGAATTTTTAAAGAGAAGGGCTTAACATGCCTGTAATCTCTTTTCCAGAACTCGAAGAAAACTTCGTTTGCCACGTTTTTCCTTCCACAGCGACAGCACAAACTCCCCAACACTTCTTTCTTCTTCAGGCTTAGCAACAGCCTCGAAATCTCCAAGAAAATGTCAAATTCCAAGAGTTGGTTCGACTGAACCAAGCCAAAAAAACCAAATGCAGAGCAACTTTGCAAAAGCCAAACCGAAACAATGAAAAAATCAAATTCCCTCATACACTTTCCACGGCGAACTGGTCGCGAGGACCAAGAAAAATCAATGCAATTAAGGCTCTGCCTTTTCCTTACTTCCCACGCCACCGCCACTTGAGTTGGCGAACTCAATTTTTTTAAATTTCCCATGTAAAACTGAATTTGGCTCTATCTCCAAATAGATGCCTCTATTTCCTACCTGCCCCGCCAAAACTGGCGCTGTCCATGTATGGACTGTTTTATTAAATGCCAATGAATGCCTCTTCCCATCCTTATCCTTTCCTTCCAAGGGTCTGCGCGCCCTTTTAGATTAGGATTAGTTTAGGTTGCATAAAGTGTTCAACCTAGGTCTTAGTTTAGCCTTAGGTTTTAGGGCTTAGGTTTATTTTTTTGTAATTTAAAAATCCACTTAGGATAATAGTGTAGGATGCATGTTAGGACTTAGGATTAGTTTAGGTTTTTAATTTATACTAACCACTAACACCAAACAACTTCCATCCAGCCTTCCTACTAGACATTCACGTTAATGCAGAGCAGGACGTTCCGTCCTTTGGATCACGTGCCAAGGCCACCTGTGTCCAGGCGGTTCTTGCCTCACGAGGTCCCAAGTTCGACAGTACAGGGTTCAAGAATCGAATCCCTGTCGTTGGTATTTACGTGCCAGCTGTTCATACCTGCAATCAGGCGCTGCACGTTCATAACAATCTCGGGTTCGGTTCAAGTGTGAATCGACACAAGAAATCACAAGAGGACCTCAGCATACTTGGATCAATGGAATTGATTCAAGGTATGCTGTCAATCAGCAACGAGAGTTTAGCAAGTATACGACAATTTGTCGTCACATTAGCAAACACGCAAGTACAATAAATGCTGTCCTATACAATAAATCACAGCATGCAAGAATCCAAGTTAGCAACACATTCCTTTAAGATCAGAGTTTATCTTAACATGTTTGCCTTCATTCCAGTAGTTATAACAGCATGAAAAACATTCATCAAGATAATTTACAAAATCAGAGTGTTAATATATATATATATATATATGCATTGCTCGTCCATAGTAAGTTTAACAAAATGTTTATACGGGTTTGTTTAACAATATTGCATCCTTCATTATTGATTGTAACTAGCGTTTTACTTTAATAAAATACACCACAAGGCTAGTTCAATTTCATAATATCTATATAATAATTTGCAAAATATATGATTTAAAATATGTGATACATATAGTAAAGCATGAGAAATTATGTGAGCTTAGCTATTTAGATGAATTTGAAGCTGGTCTAGTTGTGATATAGTGATGAACATAATAGAAATGTCCTACAAATACTTCATCTCAATTGTTGTAGGTACAAACTACACTAGGACCAAACTGTCAAATATAAACCAAACCATTCAACTTTGTTTTGCACTTCCATCCATAGATGGCAATTTCATCTAGGAAGATGTTGATGTTGTAATTTTTTTTACCCTTGTGACTAATTGAGATATTCCTCATTGTAAGAAATTAGGTCATGTAAATGTGTGAAACCCTTTAAAATCAAATTAAAAGACCCCAAACCCTAACCATGATTAAAACCCATGTAAAAAAGTTAACGTTTGGGTTTATCTGCAATCCATACACTACCTACATTAGCACTACTCCAAAGAGGCCTCAAAAATCATGTAGTTCTCCAAGTAGAGACGTGTTATATGTATGGATGCAACTATATTACATAACTAGATCACCTGATAATCCATGTATGTGGCTTGTTAGCTTAGTTCTTGAGTTGGATTTGATGGTCTTTGGCTTGAGAAACTTGACCCTGGAACATAGCTTGGAGTGCTTAAAAATTGTGTAGGTGTTACTCCTAATGTGTACTATTATTTTAGGGAAATTTAGGAGATATTAGATTGCCTTTTGAGAGATGTATTCTTATAACTGCCAAGGTGATTGTCATGAGTACATGTGTGTGTTTGAATTTTTTATACATGGTTCCATAGGTATAATTTATCATTAAGGATGACCAATGAAGGAAGAAACAAATCAAATATATAAAATTATTGTTGGAGAAGATGAGATGAAACTGCTAGTTTTGGACTAAGTCATTTGGCGATTTGGTCCAGGAAGAGTGTGAAAGGCTAGAAAGCTCTGTGCAATATAATTGTGATTAATATGCTACTTTTGAATGATGTAAGGTGTTTTGTAAGTGACTAAGCAATGCAATGGAGAGATAAAACCTTGCGATATGACTAAGGATATATCAATTAGGCTCATAATAGGCACATAAATCATGATTTAGGGATTAAGTCATTATTGGCATTATCAAGTGATTAATTTCCAAACTTACGTGTCTGTAGTGGTAAAGCTATTATTATATAAAAATGATCTTATATTTATTGCAAATACAATTAATAGTTTGAGTAAGCACTTGAATAGTTTGAGTGAATACGATTAAAATCAAAGTCATGATATTCTTATTACAACGGAAAAATAATCAAACTAACTTCCTCTTTGAAGGCATCTTGTTAGAGGTATGATCCAAAAATCAAGAGGTTTTAAGGATTAAAGGATGGAATAACAATTGTGCCAGATGTAAATAGAAAAAATATCTATGAGAAGAGATGTATATTTCTCAAATTTCCTCTGAAAAGAGATGTATATTGCTCAAAAGATTGTGATTACAATAGCTATTTGACATGGAGATGTCTATCTTTCCCTTGCGGGTTACACCTACTTATTATAATAATTTTAGAAATATGAAGAGACATATAGAATAATGTGGAAGGTCAATAATATTGAGGGAGACAAGATGATTTGTCTTCCATGAGTTACATATGTGAAAATTTTGTGAATTTACTATTTTTAGAAATTAATATTTTTAGAAAGCACTACGAAATTTACAATTTGAGGCATTTAGAAGTGGTTTTCGGGGGCCAAACTTTACTAAACAAATTTCAACACCCTTTTACCATATTCTACATGTTATAAGATTTATGACACATTTTGAATGGCGTTGATCAGAGCTACGTTGAAAAAGTTATGCTTTCCAAAAGTTGCCCCAATAAAATTGCCACTTGGGTCATCGTCTGGATCAAGGTAGTTGAAGAATAAAGTACCTCATGCTTTATTTTACAAACAAGATTGGTTGGGAGTATTGTAGACCAAAAAATACAAGGGTTAGAATGATTTATACTTGCTAGAAAATAAGAATAAGAATGCAAAATTGTGGGATCGGGATACCAAAAGATCATTATTTGGCTTATTTTTCACACTAATGTTCTTATACAGATGTGATGTTAGGAAATAAGGGATAAAATATGTGGAATAATCCCTCACAAAATCGCAACAGTAGAAACTAATATGTAGAAAATATTACAGATCTCAATATAAAAGTGCAGAATAAAATAACACAACACAAAGAGACAATATTTAACGTGGTTCACCCAATTTGGGCTACGTCCACCAAGAATCACTTGCTCAGATTTTATTACAAGCCACCACTCTCTCAATACAATACCCAGATCTGTTTGAAGCTATGCTCAACAAACTCTACAGAATTCACACCCGAATTCAAAACACATCTGCAATATTACATAATCCTACCATATGCATAAAACCATATAAGTAGACAACTGCTTAAGCAATTTTACTAAACCGTGGGTATCAAAACCATAGAAAAAAACCGTCCCATAAACCTATGGGTCAAAATCCCACCCATATAAGAAAATCACATTTCCTGGTATATCGGGCACGTTTTAAGGCCCAAAAAAATTTTCTCAGGGGCTGCACCCTTCAAGCCCGGCGAGACAATCATGGAAAGTGTACAATACTCTTAGTGTACAATCTTCAACACTTTCACACATGAAAATAGGCTCCACAACCTAACATGTGAAGCTTGGGACAATAACACATCATACAAAAATTGGAGGTTGATATAGAGAATTAAAAAATATCTAATCACAAGTAACTTCAAAATCAAAACTTTAGTTCTATATGAAATTCTCTTAGTTGAAACATGTACTTTCCCATTGGCGGCAACAATGATGACTCAAATGTTGAGTTACTTAAAGAAGACACAAAATGTGGAATCTAATTGATGGCCCAAAATGGTGGTAGAGGAAGAACTAAACAAGAAGAAGAACACACCTATGAAATAGAACAATAAATGGATGAGAAAATGAGGTATTAACATACGAGAATGCCTAAATAATGATGAGGAAATAAAGAAGCGTGTGAGATAGAAATTTGTGATAACAAAGTGGATTGAAATATTTGGATAGAAAAAATAATACTATATCAAAGAGTTTAATCACACATGGGACCATGACCAAAAGGCCTACAAATATTCAAACATCAAATGGAAGGTAAAAATGTTAATAGCTCAATTTAGAACTAGCTCACATCATCTTAAGTAAACCGCTAGGTAGACAATGCTTAGAGAAGAATGGGAAAAACATGCATATTTTGTAATTAGTGAGTGGTGGAGATATAATGATACTACATCATGGAGTGCACAACTTATAGTGATACCAAAATCAATTATATATAGAACCTATACGTTAACAACCTAATCACCTTATTTAAAGTAAGGAGGCTTGCCGAAACATCGAATTTCTTGATAAAAATCCACAATAAAAAATCTTTAATCCCAAAAAAATAAAAAGGAAAAAAAGAGAACACAAAACTCCCTCGCTACTCCTCGTACTCCCATAGATTACTCTCATTCAATCAAGAGTGTCTAATTAAAAATGGAATCATCGCAATGGAATTAAAGTTCCCAAAAATAAAAAACAAGTTGTCTTCTAATAACATCTGTATATAATTACATGGTTAAGTATCATCATCAAATGATCAAATTACAACGGGATGGAATGAAGTATAAAGGCACTTTGAGATCACTTGAATAGGGTACATATGTACTTATCTGTCTTAGTAGACTAAATCAACCTAGTAACTAATAATGGACATTGGTGATTACGCAAGTTGATGAAAATTTAACTATGAACTTAATAAATTAAGAATGGAAAAGAATCCCGATACTATGAATGAGACGATTGTGCAGTGAATGTAGAGACAAGTTTCATGTGGCTTATGTGCAGTCACGAAACCATGCTAGCTAACGTGATGCCCTACACTATGGCCATTGTATTGCAAATGACTGATTGTATTTTCCATCACCATTTCTTCTTTTAAACGGTGTTATGCTGGGGAGGCTACACTAAGAAGATAAACAAAGTTCTTTATACCTTTAAAAAAATTTCCCCAATGATAAACTGGGTATATTGGCTCGTGTAGAGCATTAAAAGGGGATTGAGTAGGATTTGAACCCTTGCAGTTGCACATGGTTATCATAGATTATCTGGTTGGATTCTAAACATTAATTAATGTTGGATTAATTTGTTGTTGCAATTAATCATTGAAGGCATTAAGATAATTAAATGGTTCAGAGTAAGATAACTTAAGGAAATTTACAAACCTTTGTATGTTGGGATTTAATTATTGCGAATTAAATTCATCGAAGGCATTAACTGTATTTAATAAGAAAAAATATTCCCTAGTTGAGAAGTGTAATAAAGTGGTGTTACAATATTCTTTTTAGGACCTGGTCCAATATCATGTAGAAGCAAGAAAAAAAACTTTGTTTCTTGATCTCCCGCAAAAGCTGAATATTGCACTACAAAAGGAGTTGTTTGTGTAGTGATATGGCTATGTCACATACTTGAGGGACTATGACTACTACAGGAGAAATCTACCATCCTAAATGTTGAAAATGAAGGTGTTTTAAAACTTACAGTTCACAATCAAATCTTTCATGAATAGACGAAGCACATTGAGGTACATGTGCATTTCATATGCAAACATGTTCTACAACACAACATTCAATTGTTGTTTTGCTCGATGCATGAACACCATGTGAATTTCTTCACAAATTCACTTGCATGTTATAAATTTGAGGCATTCAGAGAATTTCACTCCTATTTGCTTGAGACCATTGCAAAATTAAGGGGGGAATGTTAGGTAAAACATCTAGGTAACTAGTTAATTCTACATTGTAATAATGTAACGTAATATTTATTTACATTGTATTTAATTTGTTAAGTTATGTTGTTGGGTAGTTATTTATTTGTTATTTTTTATTTTGTTGGGGATAGACGTTCCTGTGTTTTGTAATTTTGTGTGCAGGTGGGTTTGTTAAACCTGTATAACAAGTTTGTTAATCTCATTATGGTTGTGCAATATATATATATACGGCCTTGTGGTGTATTGTATTAATATAAAACTATAGTTACAATCAATAATGAAGGATATATATAGTTACAATCAATATATATCCTTCATTATTGATTGTAACTATAGTTTTATATTAATACAATACACCACAAGGTCGGTTCTAGTTTCACAATACCTATATAGCAATTTGCAAGATATATCAATTATAATATGTAATAAATATAGTAAAAGATGAGAAGAGTAAGTGAGCTTAACTATGTAGACGATTTCAAAGATGGTCTAGGTGTGATATAGTGATGAACATAATAGAAATGTCTTGTAAATACTTCATCTCAGTTGTTGTAGGTACAGACTACACTAGGACAAAATTGTCAAATACAAACCAAACCATTCAACTCTATTTTGCACTTCCATCCATAAACGGTGATTTCATCTAGGAAGATGTTGGTGTTCTAATTTTTTTACCCTTGTGACTAACAAAGATATGCCTCGTTGTAAGAAATTAGGTCATGTAAATGTGTGAAACCCTTTAAAATCAAATTAAAAGACCCCAAACCCTAACCATGATTGAAACCCCTTGAAAAAAATTAACATTTGGGTTGGTGTGCAATTCGTACACCACATACACTAGCACTACTCCAAAGAAGCCTCAAATATCATATAGTTCCCTAATTAGAGATGTGATATATGTATCGGATGCAACTATATTCAATAATTAGATCACTTGATAACACATGTATGTGGCTTGCTTCTTTAGTGTTTGACTTGGATTTGATGGTCTTTGGCTTGGGAAACTCGACCTTGGAACCTGGTTTGGAGTGCTTCAAACACTATGTAGGGGTTGTTCCTAATATTGTGTTGTTATTTTAGGGAAATTTATGAGATATTAGTGTGCCTTTTGAGAGATGTGTTCTTATAAGTGTGAAGTTGCATGAGTACATGAGTACATGTGTGTGTTTGAATTTTTTATATAGGGTTCCTTAGGTATAATTTTTCATTAAGGCTAACCATTGAAGGAAGAAACAAATCAAATATAGAAAATGCCTTTTGGAGAAGATGGGATGAAAGTGCTAGTTTTGTACTAAACCATTTGGCGTTTTTATCCATGATTTGTAGTTTGGTCTAGGAAGAGTGTGAACCGCTGAAAAACTCTATGCAATATAATTGTGACTAATAGACTACTTTTGAATGATGTAAGTTGTTTTGTAAGTAACTAAGTAGTGCAATGGAGAGAGAAATCCTTGCAATACGACTAAGGATATAGCAATTAGGCTCATAATATGCAAATACATCATGATTTATGGATTAAGCCAATATTGACATTATCAAGTGATTAATTTTCAAATTTATGTGTCTATAGTGGTAAAGCTACTATTATATGCAAATGATCTTATCTTTATTGCAAATACAATGAATAGTTTGAGAGAGCACCTGAAGTCCCTATAGCTCTTTTTCTAAGAGGTCGGAGTGCAAGGGAATACCATCGAAATCAGAGTCATGATATTCTTATTACAATAGACAAATAATCAAACTAACTTCCTCTTCGAAGACATCTTGCTGGAGGTAGTTGAAGAATAGAAGTACCTCATGCTTGATTTTCACTACAAGCTTGGTTGGGAGTCTTGTAGAGCAAAAAATACAAGGGTTGGAAGGCTTTATACGCAATGGAAAATAGGAATAAGTGTAACGCTCTGATTTTGTATGTTATCTTGGTGAATGTTTTACATACTGTTATAACTGCTGGAATGAAGGCAAACATGTTAAGATAAACTCTGATCTTAAAAGAATGCGTTGTTGACTTGGATTCTTGCATGCTGTGATCTATTGTATAGGACAACAGTTATTGTACTTGTGTGTTTGTTAATGTGACGACAATTGTCGTATACTTGCTATACTCTCATTACTAATTGACATCACACCTTGAATCAATTTCATTGATCCAAGTATGCTGAGGGCTTTTGGTGATTTCTGTATTGATTTACTCTTAAACCGAACCCGAGGTTGTCATGAACGTGCAACGCCTGATCGCAGGTATGAGCAGCTGGCACGTAAATGCCAATGACAGGGGTTCGATTCTTGAACCCTGTACTATCGAACTTGGAACCTCATGAGGCAAGAAATGCCTGGACACGGGTGGCCTTGATACGTGATCCAGAGGACGAAACGTCCTGCTCTGCATTAACGTGAATGTCTGTAGGAAGGCAGGATGGAGGTTGGGTTAGGAGTTGATTAGTGTTAGTGGTTAGTATGAATTAAAAACCTAAACTAATCCTAAGTCCTAACATGCATCCTTACACTTCCATCCATAAACGGTGATTCCATCTGGAAGAGTTGGTGTTCTAATTTTTTTACCCTTGTGCTAACGAAAGATATGCCTCGCTTGTAGAAATTATGTCATGTAAATGTGTGAAACCTTAAAATCAAATCAAAAGCCCAAACCCTACCATGATTGAAACCCCCCTTGAAAAAAAAATTAACATTTGGGTTGGTGTGGCAATATTCCGTACAACACATACACTAGCACTACTACTCCAAAGAAGCCCTCAAATATCAATATAGTTTTCCCTAATTAGAGATGTGATTATATGTATGGAGGCAACTATATTCAATAATTAGATCATTGATAACACATGTATGTGGCTTGCTTGTTTAGTGTTTGACTTGGATTTGATGGTCTTTTGGGCTTGGGAAACTCGACCTTGGAACCTGGTTTGGAGTGCTTCCAACCTATGTAGGGGTTGTTCCTAATATGTGTTGTTATTTTTAGGGAAATTTATGAGATATTAGAGTGCCTTTTTAGAGATGTGTTCTTATAATTGTGAAGGTGATTGTCATGAGTACATGTGTGTGTTTGAATTTTTTTATATAGGGTTCCTTAGGTATAATTTTTCATTAAGGCTAAACCATTGAAGGAAGAAACCAAATCAAAACTATAGAACAATGCTTTGGAGAAGATTGGGCTGAAAGTGCTAGTTTTGTACTAAAACCATTTGGCGTTTTTATCCATGATTTGTAGTTGCGTCTAGGAAGAGTGTGAACCGCTGAAAAACTCTAGCAATATACGTGTGGACTATAGCCTACTTTTGAATGATGTAAGTTGTTTGTAAGTACCTAAGAGTGCAATGGAGAGCGAACTCCTGCAATACGACTAGGATATGCAATTAGGCTCATAAATTGCAAATACACTCATGATTTATGATTAAGAGCCCATATGACATTATCAAGTGATTAATTTCAAATAATTATGTGTCTATCGTGGTAAAGCTCTAATTATATGCAAATGATCTAGCTTTATTGCAAATACAATGATAGTTTTACGAGAGGCACCTGAAGTCCCTATAGCTCTTTTTCTAAGAGGTCGGAGTGCAAGGGAATACCATCGAAATCAGAGTCATGATATTCTTATTACAATAGACAAATAATCAAACTAACTTCCTCTTCGAAGACATCTTGCTGGAGGTAGTTGAAGAATAGAAGTACCTCATGCTTGATTTTCACTACAAGCTTGGTTGGGAGTCTTGTAGAGCAAAAAATACAAGGGTTGGAAGGCTTTATACGCAATGGAAAATAGGAATAAGTGTAACGCTCTGATTTTGTATGTTATCTTGGTGAATGTTTTACATACTGTTATAACTGCTGGAATGAAGGCAAACATGTTAAGATAAACTCTGATCTTAAAAGAATGTGTTGCTAACTTGGATTCTTACATGCTGTGGTTTATTGTATAGGACAGCAATTATTGTACTTGCGTGTTTGCTAATGTGACGACAAATTGTCGTATACTTGCTAAACTCTCGTTGCTGATTGACAGCACACCTTGAATCAATTTTCATTGATCCAAGTATGCTGAGGGCTTTTGGTGATTTCTGTATTGATTTACTCTTGAACTGAACCCGAGGTTGTCATGAACGTGCAGCGCCTGATTGCAGGTATGAGCAGCTGGCACGTAAATGCCAACGACAGGGGTTCAATTCTTGAACCCTGTACTGTCGAACTTGGAACCTCGTGAGGCAAGAAATGCCTGGACACGGGTGGCCTTGATACGTGATCCAGAGGACGGAACGTCCTACTCTGCATTAACGTGAATGTCTGTAGGATGGCAGAATGGAGGTTGGCTTAGGAGTTGATTAGTGTTAGTGGTTAGTATGAATTAAAAAAAAACTAAACTAATCCTAAGTCCTAACATGCATCCTACACTACTATCCTAAGTGGATTTTTAAATTCAAAAAAAAAAAAGGGGAAAAATAAACCTAAGTTCTAATAACCTAAGGCTAAACTAAGACCTAGGTTGAACACTATATGCAACCTAAACTAATCCTAATCTAAAAGGGCACGCAGACCCTTGGAAGGAGAGGATAAGGATGAAGGAAGGAGCATTCATTAGCATTTATTGGTAAGGTCCATACGTGGACAACGCCAGTTTTGGCGGGGCAGGTAGGAAATAGAGGCATCTATTTGGAGATAGAGCCAAATTCAGTTTTGCATGGGAAATTTGAAAATTAGAATTCGCCAACTCAAGTTGGCAGTGGCGTGGAAAGTTAGGAAAAAGGCAGAGCCTTTAATTGCATTGATTTTTCTCGGTCCTCACGACCAGTTCGCCTTGGAAAGTGTATGAGGGAATTTTGATTTTCATTTGGTCGATTCGAGCCTTTGCAAAGTTGCTCTGCATTTGGTTTTTCTGGCCTGGTTCAGTCGAACCAGCTCTTAGAATTTGACACTGTTCTTGGAGATTTTTAAGGTTGTTGCTAAGCCTGAAGAAGAAAGGAGTGCTGGGAAGTTTGTGCTGTCGCCGTGGAAGGAAATAACGCGGCAAACAAAGCTTTCTTCGAGTTCTGGAAAAGAGATTACATGCATGTTAAGCCCTTCTCTTTAAAAGTTCTTGCTTTGTTTAAGTGTCTCATTAAAACAACCTTGCTCTTGGGTTTGGACTCTGTGATTGTTGTCAGGTCTGATTTGATTGTTGGATTTTGTTGATAGGGTCGAAAGTGTTTGATTTGGATTTCATCGATTCTTGCTTCTTCTTTTTTGGAAAATGATATGAAGAATCATTTCTGGTTGCTCAGCTTTGATTTGTTTTTGCACGAATCAAGTTGGAAATAGATATTCTCTTTCTTTGTTCGTGTTGTGTGGAATTGGAACAAGCTGTGTAATTGTTTTCTTTATTGTGTAATCTTTTCCTTGCTGTTGTGTATGGAATTGTCCTTGCATTTAAAAAAAAAAAGGAAGTGGAAATGCAGTCCGTGTATATGCTGCTATGATTTGGATTTCGTTGAATCTTGCTGTCATGTTGGAAATAATAAGAAACATTGTCTTTGGCTGCTGAGTTTAACTGTCCTTGTATTTCTCGAATGAAATACCTTCCTGTTGTACTGGTTCGTTTGACAGTAACGGGAAATTTGTCCTACGTATCTTGAGACTATATACGTAATATGAGTTGTTTTCACTATTGAAACTATCGTTCATTTGCTAACGAACTGGAAGAAAGGAAATAATAGTTGTTGAAGTAGTTCTTATTGAAATTTTCTTTAAGGAAATAGATCCTTTCCCTTGTACTGTTTCGGATTTTGATGGAAGTGGCATTCGGGTTTTCTATGGGTAATTGAACTCGATTTGAATGAAGTAATAGCAATATTTCCTTTGCTGTGCCTGTTCTTGTATAGGAAATGAACGAATACGTACTGGGTATTCGTGAAAGTAGGAAAAAGTTAACTGTTTTTCCTTCTGAAGTTATTAATGAGTTGTGTTTCTCCTTGCTGTGAGGATAGGATGATTTTATTGTGTTTTATTGATGCTGTTTGGTCTTCCTGTTCGGATTGTAGACACGATTACAAATTGGTTTGTATTCTGTGCAATAAATTATCATACTTTCTTCTTGTTGTGATGAAAGGTTGATTCCATTGCGTCTTGTAGTTGTGGTTTGACCTTCTGAATTGAACTGTCTTGTGAATGCGAACTTGACGTGGATTTCTGTATAAATAAATGGAAAATATGGGAATTAGCTTGTTTTCTGAGTCTGTCCTAACTGTACCAAGCTTACGCAATTAACACCCTATGCGGGTTTGCCTTTATTAAGGTATTGATATATGAATATTATATTTTGAGTTCTGTACTTCATTAAGAAAATGGAGAATGTTGTTTTTGGAATTAACGGTTGATCGAGATAGAACTCGAATTGGATATCCATTATTTGAGGTATATTGGATTGAAACTGTACATGCTATGTGAGTTTGCTTTTCAATGAGAACGATTGTTCTGTTATCTTTATAAGTTGAGCTGTCATGCTAAGATGAACACGATTTGGGTGTTTGATTTCATTTTGAACAAAATGATTGTTTCTTAATGAAATTATAGGGAAATGAATTCTTCCCTTTTTGCTATTTTTGACTCTGAAAATAACATTGGAGCTTTACTGCATAAGAATTTGGTTTTGCTGTAGGTAACAGCAATGTGTAACTTGTTATTATGAACTATATGCATCTTGATCTTGCTTGTTCCATGATGAATGTGATGTCTTACTAACCTGTTTCGATATTCGTATGAACCGGAATTAAAGGAAGTATTGGTAAGGGCGATAAGTTCGTCCTTGTTTTCGTTTAAAACGGATTATAAATGAAATTATTCTTGTTGCCGGAAAGTGAATTCCGAATGGATTTTGTAAGTTTCACTCTGAACTGTTATCTTGATTTGTCTTTCGTTTGGATTCCATTGTTAGGACAGTCATGTGGAAAGAAATAGAGATATGGATGAATGACTTGGAAAAATAACCTTTTCTTCTTTCATTCAATTGGAAAGCTGTAATTCGTGATTAATGAATTTTGTAGTGCTTAGATAGGATGCATGAACTGAAAGGAAAGTAATGAATTTACATTTCAGTTAGTTTCATCCTTTGCATTTATTGTTATTGAAAGGCGTGGAAAAGATAACAGTGTGTTATATCAGCAGTAAGCTATTTATATTTTTAACTGTGCAAATATCGTGAATTAAGATTTGTAACAGTTATGTGGAAACGGGACAGCAGTCCTTTGGCTGATTGTGATGATATTTTGATAGTTCAGTTGTTATGCTGATCTTTCTTTTGTACCTTTTTCGTGATTGATGTCTTACTGTCGTTTCATAAAAGCAGGGTTCTTTTATTGAGACAGTTAGTTGAAGCACCTTATTTTAAGGATAAGTGCTTAATATGCTCAGTTCATTGAACTGACCCGTGCAAATCATTTTGCAGATGGAATTTGATTAGAATGAAGACATGGCTGTTTTATGATGCTTCTTGATTAGTTGAAGATAAATTGTAATTGTTGCTTTTAATCCTCCTCGAGGAATTGTGGGAAGAAGAAAGTATATTCTTCTGTCTATGAGTTGTATTGATGCTTTATTGTAAACCATGCCCATCTAGTTGGATTGGCAAATGTACAGATTATGACATGAATTGTTGAATACAATTACAAGTGTGATATTTTAATAATTATATCAGTTTGGTATTGTTGAATAAATTGGAAATATAATGTTATTTCTTAATGTGGATTTGTTTCATTGTCCTTGGATGGATGTTAAATGGAAACTGATCTCTATTCTTACCTAAATGCAACTTTTAAGTTGAAAATGCAATTAGTTCATACTTGGGAAAGGATGAATTTTAAATTGACATTAAACAGGATTAGGAAGAATACGATACCATAATCGAAAGGTATTCAGGATTAGCTTAGGAGCTAAGGAATATCAATTAATTTTGGAATAATCGAACTTCGCTTTCAAACTCCATTAATGATCTTGTATGCTAAATTCAGAATAAAGGATATAGGATAAGTATATCCATAACTAATGGACCTTAACTATATAACGTTAAGGAGAACAAATGAATACATTTCTCAGAATTTAGACCTCGTATGAATGACGTCTAATAAGCTAGAATTCTGAATTTAGTTGCAGTTGGGAAAATCTTGGCTAAGTTTAATAGGTTAAACTTATCACGTCCGTCGGTACGGACTGCTTAATCCAATGATTAAGAAGAGAACCAAGTAGGGAAATTTAGCCCTTCGACACGAAGGAGAAGATGCATTGCAAGATAATGGACGGATTTAGTCCCTCTTAGCCCTATACAACTGTAACGGAAACGAGGATCAAGGGATCAGCGTGGATGCTGAAAGTTGATTTTAATTATTAAATAGTATCCTAAGCACTTGAGCAGGATGTGTATTCTCGATGGGAGAATTCTGTAGGACATTGGCATACGCTAGCTACAGCAAGGTGTCTCCATGAAGACGGGGTCTTCATGACGACACACTGTTGCAGCTGACATATTGCAATGCCCTCCCGAATTAAAACATCAAGAATACATAGGCTGAATGTGTAACTGTTGGCAGGGGATAGGAGTATGATCTGGTATACGGAGTGACTCCAGAATACTAAAGATAACTAGACACACGGGGTCGTGGGGAAACAACACCGTATGTCTGCGTATCTTTAGTTACCAGGAGTGCCTTCCTATATTTGTTCATATTACTAGTTGGAAATTGGAAGTTTAAAACTGACCTTAAACAAAGAGGACTGGTAGGAACCAGGAAAGACCATTCTAGATAACAGGTGAAGTGAGGTGAAGGACGTATTCCGTTGATGTGTATCACATCCAGGAATATGATCATGCAAAACATGTGAAAATATTTGGCCAAAGTATCGCAATTGCTGGTTGCGTTGTCCTTATCACTTAATTTAAGATGCAGGATGTCAGATGAATATCAGTAACAGATATTCATATAGGCTTCTTAAATGGATCACTTCGATAACCGGAAACAGTTATGAGAACATGTATATATAATATACTATGCATAAACGAACATGAAGGATCGGTTGTTGCCGAGTCATGAAATGAAGGATCGTTGAAACTCCGAGCCATGAAAATGGAAGATCGGCAGTTCCTCGAGTCATTTACAGCAGCATATAGAATCTGTTATAAGATTGAATGGCATTGAATGTGTGTTCCATATGGTAAATATGCGAGCAGGGAACATTCGTTTTAAAAAGAAATTGTGCGATCCAAACTGTGTTGTTTGGGCAGAGAACAATTATTAAAACTTGAACGTGTGTTTGAATTTTATAATTCATAACAGAGAACGTTATCAAAAAAAAAAAAAAAAAAAAAAATTTCCCTTGTTCTGGTATCTTAAAATGGGGATGTTACAATAAGAATGCAAAATTGTGGGATCGTGAAACCAAAAGATCATTTTTTAGCTTGCTTGTCACACCAATGTTCTTATACGGATGTGAAGCTTGGGGCAACGACACATCATACACAAAATGGAGATGGATATAGAGAATTAAAAAATATCTAATCACAAGTAACCTCAAAATTAAAACTTTAGTTCTATATGAAATTCTCTTAGTTGAAACATGTACTTTCCCGTTGGGGGCAACAATGATGACTCAGATGTTGAGTTACTTAAAGAAGACACAAAATGTGGAATCTAATTGATGGCCCAAAATGATGGTAGAGGAAGAACTGAACAACAAGAAGAACACGCCTATGAAATAGAACAACGAATGTATGAGAAAATGGGGTATTAACATGCGAGAATGCCCAAACAATGACGAGGAAATAAAGAAGTGCATGAGATAGAAATTCACGATAACAAAGTGGAGTAAAACAATTGGATGGAAAAAATGATACTACATCAAAAAGTTTAATCGCACATGGGACCATGACCAAAAGGCCAATAAATGTGCAAGCATCAAATGGAAGGTAAAAAATGTTAATAGCTCAATTTAGAACTAGCTCGCATCGTCTTAACTAAACCGATAGGTAGACAATGCTTAGAGAAATATGAAAAAAAAACATGCATATTTTGTAATATGTGGATGGTGGAGATATAATGACACTACATCATGAAATACACAACTTATAATAATATCAAAATCAATTATGTTAACAACCTAATCACCTCATTTGAAATGAGGAGACTTGACCAAACATCAAATTTCTTGATCTTGAAGCCCAAAAAATAAAAATAAAAAAATTACACAAAACTCCCTCGCTACTCCTCTTATTCCCATAGATTACTCTCATTCAATCAAGAGTGTCTTAAAACTGGAAGCATCCTAATGGAATTGAAGTTCCCAACAGTGAGCATCCCGGCTGGAACCACTGCTAATTTACAATATAGCACACGGTACACTGTTTTTTTATCAAACCATTCACGAGACGGTTTTCAAAACAATCTTGTGATTCGGACACCCAATTAAAAGTAGTGGTATGAGTAAGAAGATCGATGCGTGGTCAAAGCTCGAGGAATTTTGTCCCAGCTTTGGCGGGATCATATGAGGGTCTCAGGAGTCAGCCGGGAAATCGGCCCGAGAGCGTGCAAATAAATGTTCCAAAAACATGTTTGTTTTGTCAGAAAACAGTCAGTCCGTCACACCGAGGAGACCCAACATCATTATACCGGCTGACCCTACCTTGACTCTGCTGCTCCTTCAATGTGACCCACTACGGACATGGGATTCCTCCGAGACTCGGAGCTTAGTAATCCAGCACCCATTTGCGCAAAATCTCATTTTGAATCGACGGAACATTTGGATTTTCGTCGTTTCTCAAAGATAAAGTCTAAAACCCCTCAAAAAGTTCTGTCGTAGAGGTTACTTTCAAGGCTCATTGGAGCTCAGGAAGATAGAAATAGACCCATTTGCTGAATATCTCATTTGGAATCGGTGAAGCCACTGAAAACTTCTGATCTTCCTGTAATGGATCCTCCAAGCTCAACATGGTGCTGTGTGATGTTGTTCTTCCTTTTCTTTGCAGCATGCGACGTTGCTTCTCAGAAAGATGAGACGACAATGGTGGATTTTAGGCGTCAGCTTCAGGGCTCCAGGTGGAACACAAGCGACGCTGACTTCTGTAAATGGTATGGAGTCATCTGCAACTCTAGCAAATCAGTAGAAAGGCTTGAGCTTTCTCGGTTGAGTTTGGGTGGCAACATTTCTGTTTTGATTGGTTTGCAAGATCTTAAATGGCTAGACCTCTCATTTAATGTCTTCTCCGGCCAAATACCTTCAGTTATAGGTCGAATGTATTCGTTGCAGTTTCTAGATTTGAGTGCAAACCGTTTCAGTGGAAAAATACCTTCTGAGATTGGAAATATGCAGAATCTTCTCTTTTTGAACTTGTCCAATAATGAGCTAAGTGACAGGATCCCACCTGCGCTTTTATTGATCAAAGGGCTTAAGTCACTGAATCTTAATATGAATGGCTTGACTGGCTCGATTCCAGAGGAGCTCAGAAGTCTCCATGATTTAGAGGAGCTTCAGCTTTCTGGAAACCGCATTGATGGCCCTATTCCTCTATGGATTGGCAACTTCACCAGCCTCCGAATCTTCACAGCTTACGAGAATAAGCTTAACGGCCCAATACCGCAAAATCTTGGCCTGAATACTAACCTAGCTGTGCTGAATCTCCATTCAAATAAGCTAGAAGGAAACATTCCTGAGAGCATTTTTGCATCTGGGCAGCTTCAAATTCTTGTTTTGACTATGAATAGCTTAGATGGTGGCCTTCCTCGGTCTGTAGGGAAATGCAGAGGTTTGTCTAATATTCGCATCGGAAGCAACAAGCTTACTGGAATCATTCCTCCTGAAATTGGTAATGTTAGCAGCCTCACATACTTTGAAGCTAACGAGAATTCTATCTTTGGAACTCTTGTTCCGGAGTTTGCACGCTGCACTAATCTCACCCTTCTTAACCTGGCCTCAAATGGGCTCAGAGGAAGCATCCCTTCTGAGTTTGGTGCACTCCTCAATCTACAAGAGTTAATTGTCTCAGGTAATAGTCTGAGTGGAGATATACCAATCTCTCTTTCAAAGTGCAAAAACCTTAGCAAACTTGACCTTAGTGGTAACAGGTTCAATGGAAGCATACCAGAGGTTCTTTGCAACATACCACATCTACAGTATTTGCTTTTGAAGGAAAATTCTATGAAAGGAGAGATACCAGCAGAGATCGGTAACTGTAACAGACTGCTTGAGCTTCAGCTAGGGAGTAATTATTTGAGTGGGAAAATTCCTGCCGAGATTGGTGGGATGAGTAACCTGCAAATAGCGTTAAATCTGAGCTTCAATCACCTTCAAGGACCAATCCCTGCAGCGTTGGGGAAACTGGACAAGCTGGTTTCTTTGGATGTGTCAGACAACAGATTATCTGGAAGCATTCCTTCTGATCTTAAAGGCATGGTGAGCTTAATTGAAGTTGATTTCTCCAATAATCTGCTTTCAGGAATAGTGCCCACCTTTAGGCCGTTTCAAAACAGTCCTAGTTCATGCTTCAAGGGAAATAGAGAGCTTTGTGGGGAACCTTTAAAAACATGTGGAAATGTATCTCTAGCAGGACACTCAATGAGGCATAAATCATTTGTAAAGGTTTTAGCAGTTGTTTTAGGATCCGGACTTATGGTGTTTCTGACAGTCACAAATTGTTGTCGTTTTGTACGTTATCAAAGAGAAGCAGCAATTTCCTGATACACTGGATCCTCCTCCATCCATTGTCACTGGCACTGTCTTTGAAGAAAGTCTGAAACAGGCCATTAATTTTGAGAGTGCCGTTGATGCAACATTGAAGGATTCAAACAAGCTGAGCAGTGGCACTTTCAGCACCGTCTACAAGGCCATTATGCCTTCTGGACTGGTTTTGGATGCAAGGAAGCTTAAATCAATAGACAGAACTGTGAATCTTCATCAAAATAAGATGATCCGGGAGCTAGAGAAACTGACAAAGCTTGATCATGACAATGTGATGAGGCCTGTTGGTTTTGTCATTTATGATGATGCAGTTTTGGTGCTACATTACCACTTACCCAATGGAACCCTTGCCCAGCTTCTGCATGGGGAAGGTGAAGCTTCCGAGTTTGAACCAGACTGGCCTCGGCGTTTGTCCATAGTGTTGGGGGGTAGCAGATGGATTGACTTATCTACACAATTGCCACACACCCATCATCCATCTTGATATTGCATCAGTCAATATTTTTCTGGATGCCAACTCTAATGCGCTCATTGGTGAGGTAGAGGTTTCAAAGCTCTTGGACCCCTCTAAAGGCACTGCTAGTATCACTGCTGTTGCTGGTTCCTTCGGTTACATACCACCAGGTAATCCACTTGGCTGATTAAATTAGAATACTTCATAGCCTTTGCAGACACATAAGTTGTATGAGTTTTAAAAATAATCAAAATTCCTACAAACCAATGAGTATTTTGCTCTGGAAAAGAATGTTTTATAGCAAGGTTATGTTTCTATTTGCTGAGGAGAGTCTTTACAAGTCTTGATTCCCATAGCATAGTTTATAGGAGGCTCTGTTTTGCTGTAAATTTGCTCAGATTGTTCTTGAGTTACTGTAAATAAAAGGTCATATCTCAACCCCCTACAGAAAATAACCAATGAATATTAGCTTTTTAATATTTCAGGGGTTCACACCACTCTGTGCAAGCCTTGATGGTTGAAAGTGAAACCCTGTGAAAAAGAGCTTGAAATCCATAGAGATGTTAATATGTTGTTCCAAAAGGATTGTTTCTGCTGAAAATGTTTTGTGATCTTGCAGAGTATGCATATACCATGCAAGTGACAGCAGCTGGTAATGTGTATAGCTTTGGAGTGATCTTGCTTGAGACTCTTACCAGTCGGTTTCCAGTAGACGAAGCGTTTGGCGAGGGAATAGATTTGGTGAAATGGGTTCACAATGCATCATCCAGGAAAGAGACACCTGAGCAAATTCTGGATGCCAGGTTGAGCACAGTGTCCTTTGCTTGGAGACAACAGATGCTAGCAGTGCTTAAGGTAGCCTTACTTTGCACTGACACCACCCCAGCCAAAAGACCCAAAATGAAAAGGGTGGTGGAAATGCTTCAAGAAGTGAATCAAGGTGCATGATCCTTCAGTTTCTCACAATTTTGCCCCAATATCTATCTTCCTTATTCAGGAACTTGTGCTGCTTTTTAGGAACCTGTTATCTTATACATGTTTGATATGGAAGCAAAGTGTACTAGTTTGAAACAAAGGCCATAGAGAGAGGAGCACTGACTCCCTTTTGTTGCATCTAACTCTTATGGGTTATGGTTTATCTCCGAAATTATGCAATTTAGTTGTTTACTGTACATGAACAAAAATTATATTTATGATTCCGTTTTCTTAGCTTTGTCTGCCACTTCTCCAACTGGTACTGTAAAGGACTGTCGGCTTCTCTTTCTCTCTCTTGGATATATCACATTATAAAAAATAATAGGCTACATTTTAGTGAAATATATTATTCTCCTGTAGGCATCCACCTTTGAAGTTGTCTTTGTAGGAAAGTGTTACAGTGCGGCAAAATTTTCTGAGCATATTTTTTCCACAACATTATTTTCTCCTATGCCAAAATAAATATATAAATATTTAGATTCTCTCCGGCATAATTTACAACTCCTGTGCAATTGCTGGTATTTAGTAAATTTTTTATAACTATTCTTCTAAATTTTGATTACGTGTTGGATTAATAGGTTAAGGATTCCACCAATAAGCAGGGTGACCAGATGATTTTACTCAAAATAAATAAGTGTGTGGAGTTCCTATTTATATTTTGGATTAGAGTTAGAAATATGATGTATATTTGGATTATTAATTTAAGCATTTAAATTAGAATATGCATATATAACACTATGCAATATAGATCAATAAGAACATGTGCTAATTGTAGTAAAGTGTGAGAAGGTGAGTATACTTAGCTATTTGGTTGATCTGAAAGCTGATCTTGGTGTGACAGAGTGATGAGTAGATTGGAAATGTCTAGCAGATGTTTAATCTTTAATTGTGGAAGTGTACTTTGAGTAAAGACAAAATCGCTATTTACAAATGAAATTGTTCAGCGGTTACGTACCTATTTGGCAGCTCTGTCGAAAGCGATGGTGGAGCTCTGCAACTTTATGTGCTCTTGTGACTAATTATAATGTATTTCACTGTAAGATAGTAGGTCTTGCGAATGTGTGAAACCCTCTATAATTAATTGAAATGACATGAAACCCTAACCATGGGTAAAATCCTTGCAAATAGGTTTGTGTTTGGGTTGAAGCGAAATTTGTACCCCACGTACATTGGCACTACTGTGAAGAGGCTTCAAACCGTACATAATTCTCCTAGAGATGTGATTTATGTGTGGATGCAACTATAATTGATAATTCGATTACTTGATAATATTTGCAATGCTTTGCTTTCTTAGTGCTTGACTTGGCTTTATGGTCTTTGGCTTGCGAAGCTTGACTCTAGAACCTGGTTTGGGGTGTGTACAACCTGTATAGGGGCTGCTTGTAATGTGTGCTAGTGCTTTAGGGGAATGTAGAAGAGCTTGGAGTGCCTTTTGAGATATATTTGCTTGAGGAGTGCTTAAAAGTGTCATGTGAGTAAATGAGTGCATTTGAATTGTTTATATAGGGTTAGTTTTACATGAAGGCCAATCCATGAGGAAATGAACAACTCATAAAAGATATCAAATTGAAAAACTGACCATTGGAAGGCTTTGGACGAAACATCTAGTTTTGAACCAAATCATTTAGCAGTTTTGTCCACGAGGGAGATGGGGGTACTATGAAGTTCTATGTATGATAATTGCTAGTAATTTATTGCTTTGGGATGACGGTAGTTTTTCTATGAACAACTGAGAAAAGTAACAAGGAGAGTAAGTCTTGTAATATGATTAAGGATATAACAATTAGTCTTGCAATTGGTACACAAGTTATGATTTAGGGATTAAGTCCATATTGATTATTAAGTGATTAATTTCCAAATTTAGGTGTCTACATTTGCCTCCGTTTAATTTAGGAAATAAAAATTTCTTGCTTAGAGAAGAAAATTCTTGAATGTGTAAACACACTTTGTTTTTGCTTCGATTGTTCTCTTGATTTCTTGGTATGCTTGAGATGGTCGCAAGATCCCAATGTGAAATCTTGCAAACATAGAGTATAGTCAATGTCCATATAGAGAGTAGAAATTTAACGCCATGTTGAAATTGAATTTGAAAATTGAAAATTGAAAGATTAAAAAGCATAGAAGGAATACAATTGTTTGCCTTGTCAAAGGAGGAGCTTCCCATTTAAAGCACTTGGAAAGATGGATTGGAATTATGCTACTGGAGGATTGGGGGGTGATCATTCCCCAATTTGGAGAATTAACAGGGATCATGAATGCAACTCAGTGTCTCAACACACCCAAGAAGGGAATTGGGTGCCTCGACACACCAAAGAAAGGGTCCACAAGGCATTTGGCTACCCTTGAAAGCCTTCCACGAGAGAGAGAGAGAGAGAGAGAGAGAGAGAGAGAGAGAGAGAGAGAGAGAGTCTAGCTACCCCTTAACCACATAACCACACCATTGTAGATGAATTTAGGTCCCAAATGTGTAAAGTAGAGCAAAGTCGCAAATGAATGAAATACTCATGCCCCCATCGTGCATTGTACCAAGTATTGATGTACCAAATGTGCATAGCTAAACATGAATGAAGCATGCTTATGCCCCCATACAATGCATTATAGAAGTGCTTATGATTGTAAGATGTGCATAGCTAAACATGAATGAAGCATGCTTATGCCCCCATACAATGCATTATAGAAGTGCTTATGATTGTAAGATGTGCAAATCCAGAAGGGAATGAAGTATTCGTGCCCCCCAATTTCTATACTGAAATGTAGTAACCTCTTCTTTGAATTGTGTAATTTGTCCTTGAACATGTATCAAAAATATATAGAATCCTCGTACATTATAGAAAATTTCGAATTCACTTCCAAAAACTTACCTAGGGACAATATTGTCTATTTTGACAAGTAACGTTTGATGGTTCCATCCTTATTGGATGGTTTTTGTCCCTGTGAAAGTTCTATAAATAATCTCTATATGTTCTTGTTCATGTATCCATGTACTTTGTTCTGTTGTGTTATGTTTTATGTAATCTCCATGTGTGCCTGAATTACATTGATTTTTGTGTGATAACCCCACTCGATTGATGTAGGAGCATAATGTAAATAAGCAATTTTGGTTTTCATAGGTGTTTAGAAGGTTTCCTATGAGTCCATTTACGTTGGTCATAGCTTATTCAAGGCCATTTGGACTTCTATGAGGAAAAATAAGGAGTTTTTCCTCCATTTTATTGTAAATTTGAATATTTGAATAGTTTAGTCCTAGAGTGTGTTAGCATTAGGTGTTAATCCAAGAGTCATAAATGTTGCAATGATGGTTGTAGAATTCATCCAATCCACATTTTTCATGTCTTTCATCAGTTTATCTAGCATTTAACTCATCATGAGTTAGCATTAATCAAAGTAGGGGTTAGTTATGTGGAATCCCTAACTACCTTATTCTTTCTCATTTGTAAAAGGAAATCATCATGTATTCAAATTAGAGAGAGAGAGAGAGAGTGAAGAGAGAGAGAGAGAGAGAGAGAGAGAGAGAGAGAGAGAGAGAGAGAGAGAGAGAGAGAGAGAGAGAGAGAGGGTGGTAAGAAGTGTGTGGAGGAGAGGACCTCTTTGAGTGATCCCTAATGGCTCTTAAAGTTGTGAAAGTATTGATAACTTATCAATAAATATTCTTAAATTTTACAAAACTATGTAATGAAAGTTGTGGTTCAATTGAATGTGATTGTATTTAGATGAATGTTATTGATATGTTATGTATATATGAATGAGCATTTAGGAGGAGAAGGTCTATACAAATTATTGAAGGGCATCAAGGAGTGAATAAGTTGTGGATCATCCAAGAAACTACATATATGTAAGAAACAATGAATAGTATGGTGCAAAGGTAAGAAAAATATTTTAGATCCATGGTATTTATGAATCTATTTCATGAAGGAATCAAGATTTGTCAAGAAGTTAGATAGGATAACAAGTGGTTTATAGTTGTTATAAAGGAAACAAATAGCCGCTCAAGAGATGAGATACTCTGTAGAGCTTGCATAAAACCAATAATCTAGAACAAATTGTGTCCTATAGTTATTAAAAAGGATCTTAAGTTTCAGTGTTTAACAGATGCATAATAGTTGTGATTGGGAACATAGTAACTGCGTGTCAATAACTCAAGATGGTTGAATAGAGTTTGAAAGAGGAAGTCTTGAATTATCAAGGATCACTCTGCAATAATCAAGAATTGGAGAATTAGGAAACAACTAAACCTAACTTCTTTGGGTAGAGATCCCTTGTTCTACAGTTTTGTAACCAAGATAATTTTTACTGATAAGACTCAATATAGGAAGTTTGAGCAATGTGGCTTTTAGTGGATTAATTAATGAGTATACATATTGTACCAGGAGGTTGAGAGGTGTAGGTGATAGCCTTTGAGGAACATGATGTAAGGATATCTAACTTCTGAAAGAAATGGGTATTCTCAGATATGACTGTGTTGATACATAGTTTGAGGGTCTAACATTGAGAAAATCATTCTAGAAAAAAGCATTAAATACCATGACCTTGAAGAATTGTGCAGTGGTCTGAGTTTAGTTGGTAAGGAGTCTAATAAAAGTACAAGAAGTACCATGCTTCCACCCATTTAGCAACTCAGTTTTATGAGGTAAGGATGGTAAGAAAACAAACCCAGTGTCATGATAACTATGACAATCTAGAGTTTCAGGATTGGAAAACGAAGACATCGAGTTTGAAGGGGGAAAGACTTCAAGTTTTGTATGATCTGTAGAGTTTTGGAAGTTGGATAAAGATACCAAAGGCAATAAATGGTACATTGTGGAGGTCAAGTAATGAACCTATAGTCAACTGAATGTAAGAAAAGTGTACAATCCTTGGTAGAAGACCTGTGACAGTCTAGTGGTCAAACCCATGGCAATGTCTTGTAGATCTCACACATCCCTAAAAGGTAGGTAAAGTGTTTGTAGTCCTTAGACAATGTGGGTGAAATATATTCGATAGGAGAAAGAACATGAAAGGGTAAACCATCAGGCAAGGAAGAACTTCAATAAATTCCCTGCCATAACTATGTTAAGGGTGTCTTGAAGGACCAAGAAGAAAATAAGCAATAATAAGTTTAGACAAGTTTTGAAGAGGAGAGTGGACTGTTTGACAAAGATAACAAGAAGTGATCAGATGCTAAGGAGAAACAAGTACTCAAGAATCATTGAAGGAGTTAGTTGGGTAGAGATACAGAGCATCAGGGACTTAATTCAAGCCTAAGATGGCCTGAGTGAACCTTAAGAAGGATTAATAATTACAGAGGTGTTGTCATAGTAATGGCTGAAAATTTATGAAAACCTTAGGAAAAGGGTCAATGAGAAGTGCAATATTAAAGTTGAAAAGGTGTAGATACCCATGGTTGAGCAAGACCAAGAAGGCATAAAAACTTAAGGAAGCTATGAGTACCCTAAGCTAACCTAGTGAGAGAGCCAAGTGACAGGATGCTTGGTAAAAGATTGACCACAAGCGTGTTAGAAGAGTGTTTGAAGGTGTACTAATAACATGAATGAGAGTGGAATAGGTGTAAACTCAGTGGTCTTAACCCTGGTAGATAGCTGAGGAGAAAACCCTAGAAATTTGCTGGAAACCTTAATTAGAGACCTAACTAAAAGAATAAAATTGATGTTGAAGATGAGTTGTGGAATAATGTGCTTGGAGTTAGATCTTGAAATTTTGCATGAAGTGGGAGGAGAATAAATGGGTATCCATATCACTAAGAGTTATTTTTTCTTGAAAGTTGACAGATTCATTTCAACCACATAGAGGCTTGTACATGCAAATAGGGCTGGTTGGGAAGACCTAGTCAGAAAAGCGGTAAAATGGGGAATAAAAGAAAATTGGAATGGAATTTTAAAGAATGAAAATTTGCAAACACCTAGAAGGGGATAATGGGTGTCATAGAATATAGCTTACCTATGAAGAAAGGTTCCTGTTTATTTTGTGATATTATGTTAGAATTTGTGCATTTACGAAGGGCTACATGAAGGAGAAATTGAGGTCTACAAAGGAAATAGTGAAAAATGATGATACGAAACTTTATTGAATGGTATCCTAACATGTTTGTATTGACCATGGATATACATAGTTTGAAGAAGAGGTTTTAGCTCTATGGTTCAGTCACTTTTATGAAATTTGGTGGTTATGAGGGCAATTCAGGCTATTTGGGAACAATGTTAAAAAGTTGCTAATTTTGATGATTTTGATAAATGATTGAGATACACTATTGATGATTGGTTGAATGTTTTTTGATATATCTCTGTATCATTTGGTATCATAGCAGGGGTTTTTTAGTCTTGAAAAGAAGAAGGTATAAGTTGGAATAAGAAGAAAGGACAATGAAAGTTGACAGAAGAATCCATAACCTTGTGAAGGCTTGAAAAGAGATGATTAGAGAAAGGCAAAGGTTCCTCCAAGATTGTAAAAGAATTTTTGGAGGGATGAGAATATGGAAGAAGAAATTTAAAGTCCAGTTAGGATTGCTTGGTGGGGTACTGAGAAGAAACAAAGTGGCAGTGATTCCTTGATAGAAGAGAAAAAGAAAGAGGAAAGACAGAAGAAGATAAATAAGTTAGCAAGAGATTAGAGAGAGAGAGAGAGAGAGAGACCTAGAGTGAGTCTATGCATCCAAGAAGTGATAAAAGACGTGTTGGAGAGAGATAAAATGGAAGAAGAGTAAATAGAGATGATGGAAAGGGGTTGATAGATGTAATGTACCACAAGAAGAAAGAGAGTGAGGAAAAAGAGGGGAAGAGGAAAGAAGAAAGAATGAAGAAGTTAGCCAATAGAGAAAGTTAAGTGAAGAACAAGACAAATGAGTGAAGTGGAGCAACAGAGAGAGATGATAAGGAATGAAGAGAGAAAGCTAAAGAAAGTAGAGAAGAGGATGAGAAAACTAGAGGAAGAAGTTGGTCAATAAAGTTAGTATATGAAGAAACTCAGAATTTTAGATGAAGAAGAGGTGATTACAAGATTCTTATCTTGCCTTAAAGAAGAACAAGAAAACGATGAAGTGAAAAAACATGTTGAAGAAGAAGAAGAACTCACAGATGGAGTATCTAATGAGACTTTATGGCCTCCTATAATTTTATTTTAATCTTTCCTGTTGAATTTGTGAATGCAGGTCTTAGAAGATGAAAAGCCAGAGATGAAGAAAGATTACCAAGTATAGAAGATGAAGAAACTGAAAATGCAAGAAGAAATGAGAGTGATGAAGACTTGACAACTGATGAAGAGATCATATGGAAACAAATCATGAATGAACCTAAGATATTCAGATCCTGATTTGAGGATGATGAAGACTATAAGAGAGAAAAGGAAGAAACATTTAAAGATACTTATATGGATGAAGAAGAAGACAAAAGTCTATGAAGAAACAAGATGAATAAAATTTACACAAGCAACCATGGGATGATGACGATTAAGAGGAACCTGATTTCATGAGGAAACTGAGAGTTGAAGAAGCGAAAGAGAAGGAAAAGTGAAAATCAAGACAAAGAAAATGAAGACAAATCAAGTAAAGGAAGATTGAAGAATACAAATCAAAGAGAGAGAAAATTCAAGATAAAAAGAACCCAACAAAGAAGGACGAAAATCATATCAATAAAACAAAGAAATTGGAAATCAAGGAAGAAGAAAAATAAAATTGAGCTCAAATTTCTTCCCCTTGGGAGTATGATGCAGTAACATCATTTAAATAAGCAATTTTTGTTTTCATAGGTGTCTTAGAGCTTTTCTAGGGTCCATTTGAGTTGGTCATAGTTTATTCAAGACCATTTGGACTCCTATAGAGCAAGAATAAGAAGTTTTCCCTCCATTTTTATAAATTTGAATATTTGAATAGTGTAGTCCTAGAATGTTATAATGTTAAATGTTAATGCTAAGAGTTATAAATGATTATAATGAGGGCTATAAGTCATCCAATCCACCTTTGTCATGACTTTCACCACTTACCTATCCTTTAACTCATCATGAGTTAGCTTAATCAAAGTAGGGGTTATTTGTGTGGAAGCCCTAACTACCTTGTTATTTCTCATTTTTCAAATGAAATCATCATGTATTTGAATTAGAGTAGAGAGTGAAGGAGTGTGGTAAGAAGTGTGTGGAGGAGAGGACCTCTGTGACTAAGCCCTAAGGGCTCTTGAAGCTATGCAAACATTGTAACTTATCAATGAAGCTTCTTAATTTTACAAAACTGTGTAATGAAAGTTGTGGTTCAATTGAATTTGGTTGTCTTTAGATTAATCTTATTGATATGTTATGTATATATGAATGAGCATGCAGGAGGATAAGGTCTATACAAAGTCTTGAAGGGCATAAGGGAGTGAATAAGCTATGGATATCCAAGAAACTACACATATGTAAGAAACTGTGACTGTAGGGTGCAGAAGTAAGAAAACCGAGCTATGGTATTTAGAATCCATTTCATGAAAGACTGAGATTTGTCAAGAAGTTGGAAAGGATAACAAGTGGTTTGTATGGTTTTGGAGTGTCTCTCAAGAGTTGGGATATCTATAGGCTTGCATAAAACCAACAATTAGGAAAAACTATGTACAAGTTGACAGAGCTCTTAAGAGAGTGTTCAAAGATGCATAATACTTATCCTCGAAGTAGTAACTGAGTGTCAATAACTCAAGATGGTTTTGTGGAGTTTGAGAGAGGTGTTTTGAGTTATGAAGGAACTCTAAAATAATCAAGAAATGGAGAATTAGGAAAGAAAACCCTAACTAATTTGTACCATGTTTCTAAGGGTCATTAGCAAGAGAAACGTGAGTGATAAGACCCAAATGGAAGCTTGAGCACTGTTTTAAGTTGATGAAAAGATAGATTTTTTATAATTAGAGATGTAGGTGAAGTATTTAGAAGGTTCTTAAGTGAAGAAAGTACTAATTAATCCCACCTTTTGGCCATCTTGTTTTATCTTTTATTTCGTCATTCCCACACATTTTTATATACATGCCCAGCTATTTCGGCACTTTCCCATCATTTTAGCCTAAACCGGGGCACCCAGGCCTATACTGGGGTGCCTCCGTCCCACCTGAGGTGCCTATTTCCTTGTTTTACTTTCCCGCCTCTTTTTGGGCTCTTTCTAGTCATTTTTCATCCTTATCTTTTTCCTAGTCGGCCATGTTGGGATTAATTATGAAATTAGAGAAAGAGAACCCTATAAATATAAAGTTATGAGACCATAATGAGGGTCCTAACATCACTTACTACTATCACTCCATCTAGAGTTGCATCCATTACATCACTTGCATCCACATAGTTCCATGCATCAAGGCTAGGAGATCTACATCAACACACACTTCATAGGGGGAGGGATTCTATTCTATTCCATGCACACATACTATTACATTTTCTACATTGGTTATTGCTCGCTACTTCACAAAGTGTGACTGGCACAAGAGCACCTAGGGCACGACATGCACACACACACCAGAACTACATTTGGGTTTGAAATGTAGTGCAACGCTCAGTTTAGTAAGCCCACTATTGTGGTAGCTGAGGTCAATCTGACCCATTCATTTACATCTTTTATTTTTTAGGGTTTTGATACTTCTTTTGTCTTTTGCAGGTCTTCAACATCATCTTACTATATTCGGCACATTCGGTGTAGTTCAGCGAATCCAGTGTGACAGAAAGGAAGGTTACAGAGCATCTTCCGACCCAGAAAGAGTCAACTTCTGAGCTTTTTCAGAGACCAGGGCACCTATTCTGCCATACCAGGGTGATGTCCCAGTACCCTCTTAGGTGCTCCAGTCTACTCAAATCTTCCAGATCCACTCTTTTTGGGACCTCTGTGCAGATGTTCTAGCTTCTATATTTTCCTATCAGACCTGCGACACTCTGTGACAGTCATCCATAATTATCTGAGTTCATTCCTTACCTTCCTCTTGCATATTAGGGTTTTATTTTTATTAGTTCAATCATTTTAGTCACTTCATATTACTTTAGTGCATTTATTTACAACGTTTATGTCCTCCTAGATTAGATTAACTATTATTACATTTCCCCATGTTTATTAATTTTAGTTAATCATTTTGGTGAACCTGACCATTACGCTTCTAGACTCCTCTTTCTTATTTACCCTAGGGTTTCTTTTTTTCCTTTCCATGGCTCAATCTCATGAGGAATTTACTGAAGCTCATCTTAAATCATCAATGATCACCTTGTTTGCACCCTCAGGATCTAGACTTACTTCTACATGTGGCTATATGAGGAAGCTACTAATTTGGTGGAACTCAATCCTTTTGATTTGGCTATACCTTGTTGTAGCCACTCAACTTCCACATGTCTGCTTCTACTCTTCCACTTGTGATATCTCTATTGTTCCAATTTCTTATCCCCACTCCTACCAATCATTTTACACCTCCTTTAGTTTCTCATGAAAGGCAAGTCTCCTCCATTGGCAATCAAGATTTAACCTCTTTGTATCATGATCTTCAGGCTCAAATTCGTAAGTTACAACAAGCTACTTTGACTACATCTCCATCTTTAGATTCTACCTTGTTATTGCATACTCCATTTACACCTAGCCATCTCTGCTTATCCGCTTCCTCCTAGTTTTTTTACCCCTAAGCTTCCCATTTTCAATGGGCATGGTGACCACAAGAGCATCTTCCACGCCTTTCATGTTGCTTGTCTAGATTTCACCGATGATCATATTCTCTTAGCTAAAATATTTCCTCGTAGTCTCCATGACTATGCCATGCGTTGGTTCTATGACTTACCCATCCACTCAGTTACTTCATTCACATATCTAGCTGATGCCTTCCTTACACATTTCTCCATCAACATAGGCTCTAAGATTTCTTATGCTCAACTAGCACAACTTAAACAGGGATCCAATGAACAATTCGCTAACTATGTTTTACGGTATAAGAATAATCTCGCTAAAATGACAAATGTACTTTCCGAATCTGAGCTCCAAGACTTATTTATCTAATTCTTTTACCACCTCTCCAAGAAAGTGTTCTCTTTGAGAGGCCTCTCCTTCATTTGATCAACTTTTCCATACTCTTAAGCTTTCGTGAATCTAAAATTTTATCCATCGGAAAGCTTAAGTATCAAGAACAAACTCCATCCTCCACTCATTTTCAAAATAAGGCACCATTCAAGCCATCTACATCCAAGCCAATGGACATGCTAAAATCAGTGTTAATGTAATTACTCCCTCTAAAGAAGTTCTAGTCACAACAACCTAGGTGCATGTTTAGCAACCTTCCAATGGCTCCACATCTTATATTAAAGAAACTCCTCGACAACAACCTTATTACCCTTCCTCCACCACTCGAGTTAGACCCATCACGACCCAAAGGTAGGAACTACAATGAAAAATTTCTTATTGTGATTATCATCGTTGTGTGGGACATTCTAAAATAGATGTTTAAAACTTACGAAATAATTATTTAAGACTTACTTGACAATGATAAGCTTGAATTCCAGAATCTACTAGCTCTGCTCCCACTAATGAAAAGGGTAAACTCAATATCTTTAATAATGACTCCCACAACATGACAAAAACAACGGATTCTTCCGCTAATCATACATATCATGTGGTATCACCTCCAGAATCAAGGAGCTCTTGATTTCTTAGTTGCTAACACTGAAGTTACACCACCAGTCATTTCCTTTTCCAACATGGATTATCACGCTACATTTACATCTAATCATTTACACATCCACGCATCTATTGGCTCGACCTCTATCAACAATACTAAGGTTGATCCATCATGGCCCATTAGTGCCTATTCTATGTCGCTCCTTTGGGCTATTGGTTACCCTCCATCACAAATTGACTATCCATTTCACAAACCCTTTGGATGTTGTTAAGCTACATGTCACAGTCAACCTCTTACCATGCTTGTCCCTTTCCTTGTTGAAACACAGTTGAGGGATGTGACTGATTTTAGGCCTTAATTGGATTCATCACTCTCAATCTATCATATCTATGAATCACTTGCGACTTAAATTCATTCAATAATTCCCAAGTTATTTCTATTAATGGTGTCCCTCCATCTCCTCCACTATCATCATCTCCTCATACATTTGTGTCATCCACCTCTTCTAACACGTCTCATTCTATGTTATTAAAACACAGTCTACTCCTAGTTCACCTACTCGAGTCATCTACACGACCAACTCATTCACTAGTCCTACACATCAACATAGGCCTATTCCTAGGATATTTACTGCTTCTCGACATCGATCACTACCTCTATTTATTCCATGCGGATCTTCATCACCTTTGCACATGACATCGCCGAGATCTCCATCACCAACGCATTTTACTACACCACGATATTCATCTTATACTCATCCCTCACATGCATATAGACTTCATTCACCAACACAAAGTTTATCTTACATGCCACCACTTTTAGATCATGGTCCTACACTTTCATCCTCACAGCCATCGGCTGAAGGACCTTCGGCCTTCACTCTCATTGGTTAGTTTTTCCATTTATATGTGCTTGGGGGGCAAAACATCCTATACCCCCCACTCACTTGTGCATATATCACCTTTTCATTCTTACATAGGCATACCATATCACACATCATATCACCGTCATTACCCGATGACGCACTCTTGTGCTTGGTTCACACTTGACTATTGAGGGATTACCATTACAATGAACCCCACACACCACACCTTAGGCATTACACATTTCATTTCATCATACATTGCACATCATACACCATTCATTCTACACTTATTCTACATTATACTAGTCCTCATCTACACATTACATCATTATTAGGGTATCCACACACTATTAGTCACATCATACACTACGTGCATTTCTACATATATTCTACATACTACGCTAGGTTACATTACATATGAGTCTAGCTTTACATTTTATTATTACATATTACATTTCTATCTACACCTATTATCACATTTTACACATTACATAACATACATCCTACACACCCTACACATACTATTGCATTGCCCACACCATGCATTTAAATCCTACTCATCATATGGTCACCTATTTCATCATACATACTATATCATTTTCTATGTGTTGCACTCACCACCCTATGATGCACTTTAGTTCCTCGGTCCATACTCAACTGCCGAGGGTTTACCAATCAAATGGACTTATACACTCACCATGTGACATTTCATCATGCGACATTTCCAACCTAGTGACATACGCTTTAGGCTAAATCGTCACCTAATCTATCATTTTTTAGTGGTATACACCTTAGGTTACATCACCACCCTCCCTCTTTCATCTTGTAGTGACATACACTTTAGGCTAAATTGTCACCTATCTCTCATTATGTATGATATACACTTAGTGCTAAATATCACCTTATATTGATATATGCTTAGGCATAAATCATCCTTCATCCTTTCATCGTATAGTGATATACGCTTAGGGATAAATCATCACCCATCCTTTCATCTTATAGTGATATACGCTTAGGGATAAATCATCACTCATCCTTTCATCTTATAGTGATATATGCTTAGTGCTAAATCATCACATCATCCTTTCATCATATAGTGATATACACTTAGGATAAATCATCACTCATCCATTCAACAAGTCATGATATATGCTTTGGCTATAGGGTTCACACACATCTCTCCATATGTCACATCTCATCACCACTACATATACACATCATCATAGTGCGCTAGACACACAAACACTACTCGACCATTTCCCGATGACGCACTCTCGTTTATGGTTCATTCTTGACTGCTGAGGGGGAAAACAAAATGAACCTCATTGCATACACTTCCATACACTCGAGGGGCATGCATTGCTCCTATCATTCCATCTTGCATTCCATTCCATCCATCCACAACATATTGCATTGTCTTGGGGGCATTTACTCTTATTTACTAGTTTTTGCATGATCACTTTACTACACATGTTAGATTGATTTCTTATATGTCATTATCTATATCATACACACATGTGCATTCACACCTTTGTTTAGTGTGATAATAGATACATGACTCCTACACGGCATGGATGCTCACCTTCTACCCTTCCTATACTGGTCGTTGGGGGCATCCACATTCGTCTCATCCAAGTGCTATTGTTTCATTTTGTACTTAGCATCTTACATTACTTGATCATACATGCTTTGACATATTGGTTATTTCTCTAACATGCTAATGGGTGTTCCATGTGTAGCACTTGTTTTGCAGGATTACATGTTTCCATGACTACTTGTTTGTTTGTTTCTACTTGTTTGCTATTGTTTTCCATTGTATGTGGGATTTTCCCTATGTTTGTGTGCACACTTGTTTTTTGTTTTATGCCATGATGGCCTTGCATGTCTTGCAACATCGTGAGTGATGTCCCATGTTTGCAACCCACTTTGTGTGGCTTACTTGTTTCTTATGTGTTTACACTATTGTGCTAGGTAGTTTCTACATTGTCTCCATATTTTACACTTGTCTTATTGCATGCATGTGTTTTTAGACTAACACTTGTTTTGGCTAGCCATCCTTGTTTGTGCATGCACCTTGGTTTCTACCAAGTGCACCCCCTTTCCCCCTGCAAGGTAGAGTTACAGAGTTCAAAGTGTGGTAGGTCCTCTTTTGGGGCCGCATTCTCCTATCAACGACATCGCATGCCCCCAAAGAGGGGGGCATCATTGAGGGTTTATATACTAACACATTGTATTTACACCAATTCAGTACAATGCACTTTCTTCCCTTGGCATTGTGGGTTTACATATAACGAGTGGGTTCAGACCAGTCTACGAACCCCATACACAATGAAGCTTTTATAGGACATGGTGTCCTTAGCATTTCTGGGAAGCAGTTATAGGCTTGGAGGTTACAGTGGGTGTGCCTCTCTACACTACTTTGGCCAGTGGTGTCGGATCACCCAAAAAACTAGGACAGTACAGAGATCTCTTCACACACATTTCAGCAGAAGTGGTCAAAGGTTGGAGGACACAAAGCATTTCCTCCCTACACTTCTTCAGCCAAGGTGGCGTGAGATCACCCAAAAAACTCACAACAGTACAGGATATCCTTCTACACCCTTTTTCTCGACATGGATCAGGTGCACATGTTCCATTTACACTTTCCTTTTCGTATTTTACATTTACGTATTTTACACATTTCTATACACATGTGTATTTTACATAACATTTTTACATACATACATATTTGACTACTTGATCATTTTCTCCTTGCAGGTCCAACCGTATGAGAAACAAGCAGTCAAATTGGGGGCAACAACAACAATGAATAACAATAACATGAACACATAATACACATCCGCCTTACTAACCATGCAAGTACACTACACACTGCAACAACTACACACACATTTTTCACCCTAGGTTCACTCTCATCACTTTTTCTATGTACATTTTTCATCTATAGTTTCCATACTCCTCCATCTTTTTATCATTCCACGCTTTTGTCTAGTCCTTCTATATGTTTTCTACTACACTCTACATGGACATCAGGTACGCATCTCTATCTACTTTATGTTACCAAGCTTTCCACTCACCAACATAAAGTGGGGGCAAAATGTAGTCACAAAATCATGCACTTTAGGCATTATTTAACCCCGGTCTCATACTACTATTTAGAAGGTTCTTAAGTGAAGAAAGTACTAATTAATCCCACCTTTTGGCCATCTTGTTTTACCTTTTATTTCATCATTTTCCGCACATTTTTATATACATGCCCAACTATTTCAGCACTTTCCCATCATTTTAGCCTAAATAGGGTGCCTAGGCCTGTACCGGGGCCCCAAGGCACCCTGGTCCCACCCGGGGTACCCTAATCCTTGTTTTACTTTCCCGCCTCTTTTTGGGCTCTTTCTAGCCATTTTTCATCCTTATCTTTTTCCTAGTCAGCCATGTCAGGATTAATTACAAAATTAGAGCAAGAGAACCCTATAAATATAAAGTTATGAGACCATAATGAGGGTCCTAGCGTCACTTACTACTATCACTCCATCTAGAGTTGCATCCATTGCATCACTTGCATCCACATACTTCCATGCATCAAGGCTAGAGATCTGCATTAACACACACTTCATAGGGGAGGGATTCTATTCTATTCCATGCACACATACTATTACATTTTCTACATTTAGTTATTGCTCGCTACTTCACAAAGTGTGACTGACACAAGAGCACCTAGGGCATGACATGCACACACACACCAAAACTACATTTGGGTCTGAAATATAGTGCAACACTCTCAATTTAGTAAGCCCACTATTGTGGTAGCTGAGGTCAGTCTAACCCATTCATTTGCATCTTTTATTTTTTTAGGGTTTTGATACTTCTTTTATCTCTTGCAGGTCATTCCAATATCATCTTGTTATATTTGGCACATTTTGCGTAGTTCAAGAATCTAGTGCGACAAACAACGAAGGTTATAGAGCATCTTCTTGACCTAGAAAGAATCAAGGTTCTGAGCTTTTTCAGAGACCAGGGTGCCTATTCTACCATACCAGGGCACCCTAGTACCCTCATGGGCACTCTAGTTATGCTCAGATCTTCTGGATCCACTCTTTTCGGGACCTCTGTGTAGTCGTTCCAACTTCTGTATTTTCCTGTCAGACCTGTGACACCCTGCGACAGTCATCCATAATTAGTTGAGTTCATTCCTTACCTTCCTCTTGCATATTAGGGTTTTATTTCTATTAGTTCAATCATTTTAATCATTTTAGTCACTTCATATTACTTTAGTGCATTTATTTACAATGTTTATGTCCTCCTAGATTAGATTAACTATTATTACATTTCCCCCATTTTAAGTTAATTTTATTTAATCAAAAGGTAATACAAGGTACATGTATCAATTAATAACCCATGTCAACTGAATGTAAGAAAAGCTACAATCCTTGGTATAAGAATGTGTCTGTCTAGTGGACAGAGGCATGAAAGTGAATTTAGATCTCAAACATCTATTAAAGGTAGGTAAACTTTTTGGATTCTCTAGAAATGTGGGTTAAGTATTGAGAAGGAGAAAGGAATGAGGGTAAACCATCAAACAAGTAAGAACTATGACTTCCCTGCCACAACTATGTGAAGGCAGACTTGAAGAAGCAAGAAGAAAAAACTATAAGTGGAGGCATTTTGAAGAGGAGAGTGGATTGTTTGATGAAAATAAAGGAAGTGTGAGAACAGAGGAGAAAAGAGTGGTAAGAAGTCTTGAAGAGATAGAAGTGTAAAATAGAGCTTCAAGGACTTAATTAAGCCTAAAGGCCAAAGGAACCTTAAGAAGGCAAAACTAACAAGATAGTAAAGTAATTGTTGAGGAGTGATGAAAACCTTAGGGAAAGAAATAAAAAAGTGAATAGGAGTGGGGAAAATGTGTGAAAATGGTTAGAAATAGTGATAACTCATAAAACCTTAAGTAAACAATGAAAACCCTAAGCTAACCTACTAGAAGACAAGTATTCAAGCTTTGAGAATTTGACCAAAAAATAGTGATAGAGGAGTGTTTGAAGGTTATCAATAACATGAATGAGAGTGGAATAGGTGGAATAAAGTGATCCTAAGCTCAAAAAGAGTGAAAAAGGATAAAACCATAGAAATTTGTTGGAAACCCTAGTTAGAACCTAAAGAAGCCTAATTTGAGGAGGAAGATGAGTTGGGAATAATGTGCTTGGAGTTAGACCATAAAATTTGGCATGAAACAAGAAGAGGTAAATGGGTATGTAGAACAAGAGTTAGTTTTGCTTTAACGTTTGTAGATTCATCCAACCACAACAGTTTACATGAAAACAAGGCTAATTGGAAGACCTAGAGAAAAAGGGTAAAGAGGAATAAAAGAAAATTGGAATGCAATTTGAGCATGAAACTTGTCAAGCATCTAAAAGGTGATAATGGGTTTCTAAAAAAATTACTAGTGAAGAAATATTCTATGTATTTTGAATTTTATGTCAGAAAAAGGCATTTAGGAGGGTTATAAGGAGAAATTGATGTTTACAAAGGAAATAGTGAAAAATGATGATACAAAAGTTGATTAGGTATTCTAGCATTGTGTATTGGTGATGTATAGTAGGTTCTGTGAGATTATAGCCATTGGTTGATTGATTTGTTGCATTTTAGCCTTTTGAGCATAGTTCATGATACTTTGAAACAAGGTCAAAGTTTCTAGTTTTGATTAATTTTATAAATGATTGTCTTAACTAATGATATTTTTTTTATTAGTGGTAAAAATTAGGGTTGAGGGGACCCTACCCCATTACAAAGAGTTGCAACAACCTTACATATTGGCCAATGGATTTACCTTTAAAGGCCATTCATGTTCCAAAAGTTTAAAAAACAAAGACTACAGTTAAAGATATCCATAAGATAGGAATTACAATATATAACAGTCCAAAGGTTTATACTAACAACATAGGGATAAACTAACAACAAATTAAAAACCTAACATTATTCTCTAACCAGATCTTCCACCATCTCCATACAGTTGTTCCATTCATTGACCAGTGTAGCTATTGTCTCCTTCCAGTACTTGTAATTTGGTTCTTGAATCACCACCTTCGGCCCTGTACCTTCCTTTTCCTTTTCTTTTGCCAACTCCATGGAATGGATCATTTCGGCCAGCAATTTAAGATGGTGAATAATAATTTTCACATTTAGGATATGTGCATCCTTGATTTGCATAATAATACCTTTCATTTTCAACAATTCGCTTTCCATTTGCATAATAATACCTTAACTAATGATATTGGTTGAATGTGTTGAATGTATTTACATCATCAATGCCCCATTTTTTGAGGTGCGTGAGATACCTTATAGATTTATTTCTTCAAAATTATTGAAGCATGTTCATATTTGATGTAGCATATGTATGAAGGGAAAAAGATAGATTCCTAGCATGATTTTTAAATGCAAAGATCAAATCTAAGTCTGAAAACGTGTTGTAGATACAAAGGTGCTCAATGAGCACTAGTGTTGTAATTCTAAAGGATAGTGAGCCTAACCCTAAGATAGCTATAGGTTTCTAATCCATATATCTTAGATAATAATAGGTACCTTGCTATGATTCATAATAAAAGTAACCAAGGGGTGGATAAAGCCAAGGGGAATAGTATAATAAAAACATGCAATAAATCAAGTAAACATACACATACTATCTTACAACATACATGTTCAAGATAAAATATTAAGAAGGGTTATCCGTACTTACTTGTAGTGTGCATGTGACCTCTAATGCATAATCCTGCCAAGATAAGAACACCAGGAGAGAATTGTTATGGGTGGACATTAGTGATATTTTATGTCACTTTAGTTATTTTATTGATTTAAATGACCTAGCCCATGAAAGTGGAAGAAAATTACCTAGCCATGGAGAGATCACCTATCACATATTGACAGGGTGATTTTTCTCTGCATTTGAGAGGTGTAACTACCTCGTATGATGTGAGTGTGTTTTGGGGTTTGGATACTTTTAACCAGAAAGCACCAGAACGGGCGGGAAAAGAGAAGAATGGAGAAAATAGAGAGGGGAGAAGATGGAAGGGAAGAGTCCACAACATGCTAAACACAAAGGGATGTTGGAACAACTCAAGAATAATCATAAAATAGAGGAAACCCTCTTTCTCACATGAGGAAAAGAGCATGGGAATCAATTGCAGAGAGAACAAGAAACACCTGAAAGCACAAAGTATTCATCATTCATGGATTACTAATGTATGCCACAAAGTACACCTACACAGATATGAATAAAAAGACTATAAATATTAACATCACTTGTAATACAAATGAACAGAAAGGTGGAAAACATCCAACCAAAAATAGCTAAGCATGATTTCATGATTGGAAAACATCCACACTATAATATGCTTTCATGATTGGAAAACAAGTTGTTTAGGGTGTTTTTTGGTTGAGTGCTATAAATGTTGAAAGTACCAAAAACTCAAATATGACATGGTTTACTAATACCTGAGCCAAAAATTGTAGTTTCAAGATGATTAGGTTCACAAGAAAGGAAAGAGGCTCGTCCTTTCACCAAGTGAGAAGACCTGTATGAAAATACAACTAAACAAAGAGATATTAGATAAAGAGGATAACACGTTGCTTAATGAATGCTGATCCCAAGAATCCGAAGGACTTCCTCAAAGGGTGTCAACTTGTTCGTTACAATTAAGTGATTTGATAATGATAAGATAAATGATAATAATGATTTAAAATTCAAGGGGGTGGAAAGATCTTGTCCATCATTGTAAGTGGCCTAGGCTAGGGTAGTAGAAAGCTCAAAATCCAATAAATAATTGAACTAGGATTGTTCAGCTGTGTCTTGTATCTCTTGTATGATTTCTAGCTAATCTTCAATGTCTTCGATCTCTGGTGTGAGTGCAATAGAACACTGACCGAGCTCATGTGAGATGAAAAATTGTTTCCACACAAAAGGCTATTGGATGATCGAGGGATTGTATATGTTGGTGATGGGGTGTAAAGGACATGGAAAAGTTATCTACAGAACATGCATCTTGCAAAAAACTGATTATATCAAAACATATAGCTGAAAATGAGATAGATGCTAGGAATGATTAAAAAAATTAGGGATCAACGACAATTGAGAATAAATGGTGATCAGGTAAAAAATGCTAATTTTGACAAAAGAATAATAAAATAGACAATAATTGATGCTAGGAAAAAAGTAAAAATGGTGAGGTAAACTAGAGGGACTCTAGAAGTCTGTGAGATTTGGAAAACAAAGATTTAGATATATTAAGGAGGATACAAAGGAAAAAAGAGGTCAAGGGACTGATCAACGATGATAAGGGATCGACGAAAATCATTTTGGAAATTATTGGTATTGTAAAAGTTGGACTAAATGACTATCTGAGAGATATAACTTGAAGGGACTATGCAAGATGGAGTAGACGAATGATCAAATATTATAATGAGTACAAAAACAAACTTGATAAAGGTAAAAAATGTCATACTAACCTTGATAACTATGCTAAAGGTGATAGAGCTCCCAAAATGGTTGACTGGTTATCTGGTAATACTCTTTAAGACTTATGAAGAAGGGTGCTGATGATTCAAAGTGTTATGACGCTGTTTGTAGGTACAAATTTTTTTCCTCAAATGTAGATTCAGACTAACTAGGAAATGGAGGAAGAGGTTGGCTAAATAAAATTGACAATGTTCACAACGATGGCCATTGATTTGTCCAGAGAAGTTACAAATCAATAAATGAAATATGGAAAATGGTTGAAACCACTTGCCATAAAAGGTTTCAGGTTTTTTGGAAAATGGTGGGAAGTTAGGGATATAAGTAGGAAGAGGTTAGGGGGTTAGGATGGGTAGGGTAAATTAGGCTAGGTTGGTTTTAAGTGGTTAGGGTAGGGTAAGTGGGATTTAAATAGGTAAATTAGGATTTACAATGCTAGTTTTAAATTGTACCTAGGATAGGGATAATAATGATAACTATGATAATGTGATTAATGTGTGTTGGGTCACCTAGGGGTCAAAAAACAGTGTTTACATTTTCCCCTATTTGTTGAGTTGTTTGTAGGCATATGTTGTGAGACAAAAATAACGCGAGGATGCCCTATTTTTGTGATAAGGATATTATTCCCCCCTCAAGCCAACGAATGACTATGTTGATCATTAGATTGAAGAGAGTTAGATTGTTTGGATATGTTTTCTTTAAGATGATCCATGATTTGATTATAGTCTGAAATGACCATGCTAGAGGGATTTGTAGAGATGGTAGTAATATGTGAAACACTTGGTAGGGGACATTATACGGCCTCAGGAGGGCAACGATAATGAGGAAATCCTATATATGTGTGATTCAGGAAGATTGCTATATGGAGAGGATCTAATGGGAGAGCTTTCATGAGGATGTGTGAAGCCGTGGGACTAAAGTGTCAAAGGAAACATCTGTAGGATATGAAAAACTTGGTGTATGGTCAAACAAATAGTTTTGAAAATTTGTTGAGCATTAAAGAAAATACATGTAAGATTTTGATGGTATCATGGTGTGATAAAAGAGGTCTAGGTGACGAAATAGATAAGGTGTGTAAAAAGGGTTGAAATCAATGACGATTATGGATTGTTGATGTTTGGGGATAAAGTCGACAATGATTTTGGATCGTTGACAATTATGAAAATGATAAATGTATAAGCCAAGCCAATGTGCAAATGGCTCATTTTCTACATGTCCTTGTGTGATTTGAGAGCTCTGATTAGTCATTTTTAGAGATGGAGGTGAGCGACAATGACAAGAAGAGACAACGGATAGGAGAGGGGTAAGTAAGTTTGATTTTGTTGTTTATTTTTGATTTTGTGTTTTATTTTATTTTTTGTAATTTTTGGGCAAGAACGTCTGATCAACGTCGATTGTATGATCGATGATGATCAGGTGGATCGTCGTTGATTGGTTTACTGCAAACGTCATCGATTAGCAATCGACGATGACTGGTTTGATTTTTGATGAAGTTGCTAATTGATGTATATTTTTGTTGTGTGTTTTGCAGGAAAGGGACACCATCTATCTATTGGGGTGATGATAATGTCAAGTGGGATCAGCCATTGCAATATGCCCCAACATTAAATTTAAAATTTTGTTATGAAAACTTTATTGTGAAGGTATTTCACATTAAATAGAGAAACGACTCGACCGATTCACCCACCCACATTGATTTGGGTGATCCCTCTTGGGATTGGTAGTCTCCAACATATACATGTTGTACAGAATGACTTAAAGACTGGGATATTATTATAAGATACAGTTAATGATCATTGTATGATATGATCAAGAAAATAGCTTAGTAGACATTGTGAATGACTGCGAACTAGAAGTGGAAGTGTCGGGTTGAACTTGTGTAATTCTTAATATAGACAGTGCTTTACTAGTGGAGTTTTTTCCTTCAGGTTTCTCCACTTAAATATGGTGTTATCTATATCTGCTCTTGTTTTTATTTACTTTCAAGATCTAGCTCGTTAAGCGTTGTTATCCACTTTCTATTTCAAGCTATGTTTGTGTCTAAATCGATTGCATTTCATAATCTATAATCTTTGTATTTAATGGTGGATTTGTGATATGTGGATTACATTTCCCCTGCTAAATATAAGATGGTATCAGAGCTTAGTGATTGTGCATGTGCAAGATCGATCTAGAAGTGTTTAAGTTGAAGAAGTGAAGAAGCTTGAAGTGTATTTATAGATCTTTGAGACCCTTACAAGTTCTGCAGTTGTCTTCAAGCAAATCAGGTTTAAAATTTCAATTCCTACTCAAATACTGTTTAAAATATTGGTGAAATATGGGCTAAATTACTATTTAGATCATGGTTGAAGATTTTGTATGCTTAGATATTTGCTTCTACATCTAGTTTTAGTAGTTTACGGTTCAAATCCATCAACTATGAGCTTATTTTAAGTTCTTGCGCCGTTTTTAGTCGTTAGAGTTATTTTTGACTTTGGATCTGAAAGATTTATTTAGATCCAGTTTGTTCAAGGATTTTAAGTCCATTCTAGCGGTAAAAATATCTATTTTTCACTAGTTTTTCTTTTGAGAAGCATGATATAATCATTTTAGGCCACATGTCTTTGCATTTTCAGTCTTTCTTTTGATCCTTTTAGTTTTGTGAAGTTTAGACCAATAGAATTGCTAAAAATAGCTTCGTTATCTTTTTTTTTCATGTTTGCGAAGCAATAACCACTCTTAGAGTGCCAAGTGGTTCAATCTGACATCCTTATGTCTTTGCAAAGCTTGGGTCATCTGGCTTCGCCCTAGTAGCTTATTTGACTTCTTTCGTTTCTCTATATTATTTTGACTGCCAAAATTGTGCTCCAACATCTCAGTTTTTGCTTCGCCCTGTCAGTAATAGTTTCTTATTTGACGTGAGCCAATAAGGGCTTTACACGTGTTTCATTGTCAGACTTGGATTATATCCTCTTATTTGTGAAATATGGACCAATAGAATTGTTCCATATTTCCATTATTTGTCCCTTATTATCTATTTCTAACATTTGTGAAATTGAGCCAATAGGAGCTCCATAGTTCTTTTTGTCATATGTCCTTTGCTAGAGCCAATAATATTGCTCCAAGTGGCTCCGTATTTCACTTTGTCATTAACTTGCCTTTGACATATGTTGAAAAACCAATAAAATTTCGAAGTATCTTTTATTTGATTTGTCATATTTGTGAAATCTGAGCCAATGAGCCAATCACATTGTTTAATCTCTGACAGTTGCTTTCCACATCAGTCTTGTGAAAAATGAGCCTTCCACGTGTCCTCAGTTTGCTTTTGTCAGTTGCACTGTGAAGTGTGAACCAATTATTTCTAAATCTCTTTTTCACATTTTTTGTCATTTGCGAAATGCGAGCCATTTAAAAATCCACGTGTCCTTAGTTTGCCAATAGTACAAACCAATAGTATTTTACATACATCTCTTTTTTCATATTCAGTCTATGTCATTTGCGAAGTGTGGCCATTTATGCTCCACTATCTTTTCTCTGTCATTTGTGAAATCAATTGTTTTTTGACATGTATTTTAATTGTGTCAGCCTTCGTAAGTGTCAAGGTGTCAATATTTTCTTTGACTTAGCCAATTAAATTGTTACACTTGTCTTTCTTTTTTGGACCTGAAATTTTCGATTTTGGTTTATTTCAGGAAATTTAAGCCCGCTCAAAGCTATCTATTTAAAGTTTGGCGGAAAGCTACCAAGTGTCTTTTCTTTAGCCATTAAAATTTCAACATCATTTGACTGACTTTGATTTCACATTGTGTTAGAGTGCAAAAAGAAATCTAATTAATTTAAGACACGTGTATATGGTTCTATTTTTTAATTTATTGTATTCTATCTTATTGCTGCATTACGAAATCCGAGCTAATTAAAAAGTGACACATATTTTTCTTTTTTTCACTTGTTGTTCCTTGAAAAGGTATTAAATTTAATCTTTAAAGATTTCACATTTGTTTTAAAGCCAACGTGCCTCTCTTGGTATTGCTTTTGCCACATGTCCCCCCTACCTTGGTTATTTTTTCATTTTTGAGCTCACCCCACCAATTTGTTAAATAACTCATTGAGATACTCTAGGCCGACTCAGTCCAAGATCGGTTAGCTCACCTGTAAACTCAATCCTGACTAAGCTCTGTCAAATTGATCTTAATTTCAACCAAATAAAGCTAATTTTTTATTAATTTCAAGTTGTTTGCACTCATACAACAAATTAAAAGATTTGTAGCTTGTTCTTTGTCTTTGTTTGGCGTCCTTGATTTGTATTTGAGCTAATTTTTGTCTCCATGTATGAGCATTAAAAATGGCTATTTTTGTCAGTTTTTTGATGGATAAATCTTATTAAAGAACAAATTATAACATTTTGCGCTGTTTTATGGATAGAAAGCTTTGGGATCTTTGTATAGAAAAACATCCCAAAAGCTACCCCTGAAAACCTCAGGCTCTCATAGATCCGAGTAAGCTCTATCCATCCTATTGCAAAGCATTAGAGATGAATTCTTAATGCATATAGGTCATATGGACTCTTTGCATTAAAGAAATTAAAAGCCATACATTAGGTTGTCTAAGATAATTAAACTGGTTAGAGCTGCAATGAAAGGGGATGAGAAAATTGTCAAATAGCTAAAATTAAGAACATCAGCTCAATTAGATGGTTGTAACTGTGAATTGTTTCAAGATAAGATGCTTTATTTTATTATCTATGAAAAATTCAGACATTACATCTCATTCCTAATCCAAATATCAAAATGAGAATGACTACCTGATTGGACACTTTGTCTTCTTTGTTGATTCAAAAATAAAGAGTCATGGAGTAATGCTTCTCAAGCATTATTCTCTCAAAATTATAAGTCTTCTCATAATAGGATTAATGTTAATCCAAATCAGATATCCAATTCATATCTGATTTAAATCAAATCCTAAGACTAATTTTGCTAAGATTAAAAACTTTAAAGTCAAATGTAATGGAACTAGTAATAAGTGTGGAAAATTTGGGCAGAAAGAGTCTGATTGTAGAGTAAATATTAACAAATCAGTCAAGAATGCTAAAAAAAAAAGCCTAATAATCTTAAGAAAAATCAAAAGCAAAATCATGCAAATATGGCTGAAAAGTCCATTTCCTGCTATACTTCCCTTTCAGCTTCGAATGAAAATGAATGGATTCTTGATAGTGGTGCCTCTAGAAACATGACTTGTACTCCTTGACATCCTCTCAGATGTAGTTAAATATGAAGAGAACATCTATCTAGGAGATAACTCTATCATTAGATCTAAAGGTTATGGCAATGTTAAGCATTGAAATGGTGTAATTAGGAATGTCTTGTATGTTACCTCAATTAAAAAAGAATACTTTTGTCTTGCTCTTAGCTAACCAAAGAAAAATATAAAGTTATTTTTGCTGCAAAATAAGTAGTATATAAAAGATAAATTCAATAATGTTATTGCTTCTAGAATTTAGAAAAATGGATTATATATCTTTGATGGTTTTGTGTCATGGGTCTTGATTTTCTTCCTCTTCTAGGAATGATATTCAAATTTTGGAATGAAATGACTTGGTCATGTAAATTTCAAAATCTTGTATGATATGTATAGACTAAATCTTGTTGTTGGTATTCCTAAGATAAATTCAGATCATGAAACTTGTGAAAGTTGCCTACGTGGTAAACAACATGCTCAACCATTTCACAAACATAATGATCCAAATTCTTCTAAGTTATTAGAACTGATTCATAGTGATGTGAGAGGTCCACTTTAGGTTCCTTCTCTCAGTGGTGCTTTGTATGTTGTTTGCTTTATTGATGATTACTCTAGAATGACTTGGTCTTATTTCATTAAGAAAAAGTCTGATAACTTATTTAAATTTTAGGAATTTAAAGCTCTAGTTGAAATGCTTCTAATCTGAAAATTAAGAGAACTAGAACTGATAATGAAGGTGAATATGCTAGAAATAAATTTGATGAGTTTTGTGTATCATGTAGGATTCAAAGAGAGTTGACTACTCCCTATTCCCCTCAGCAAAATGGCATTGATGAAAGAACAAATATGAATGTCTTAGAAATGGCTAGGACTATGATTCATGCATGTAATGTGCCTAGGTTCTTATGGGCTGAAGATATGAACATTGTTTTCTGTATCCTTAATAGAGTAACCACTAAATCCCTTCGCCAAACTACTCCTCATGAGGTATGGACTAAGAAAAAACTAGATATTTCTCACTTAAGAATATTTGGTACTCCTGCTTCTATCTTCATTCCAAAAGAAAAAAGGAAGAAAATTGATCCAACCTATTTCTCTTGTATTTTTGTTTGCTATGGATGTAGAACTAAAGGATTGAGATTTTATGATCCATTCAAGCATGACATTGTTGAAAACAGAAATGTTCATGTCTTAGAGAAAACCTTCTCTAATGTATCTCATGAACCCTCCTCTAGTGCTCTGGAAATAGATCCTGATAATCCTCCTACTGGACATTATGGAAATAGAAGTTCAAGAGGTTGATTATCTTGATCTAGATATGATGGAGATTGAGGGGGAGTCATACCAAAATGTCTTGCAACCTAATATTCCTAAACGGGCTTAAAATCTTGTTCAAAAATCTCAGCCTGATAATATTAGAAAACTAAATAGAAGTCAACATACTTATCATGCCTTGATGACCCTCTATGCGGTATAACCACAATCCTTTGAAGAAGCATCTCATGATGATAGATGGTTTCAGGTCTATGAAGGATGAAGACAATGCTTTAATAAAAAACAACACTTGGTAATTAGTCCCTCATTCTTTTAAGATAAGCATTGTAGGTTCTAGGTGGCTGTTCAAAATCAAATATAAATCTCTAGAGAGAAATTGAAAATTTCAAGGCAAGGCATGGTAGCTCGTGGTTTCACTTAAAAACTAGGAGTTGAATATGTTGAGACTTTTTCTCCTGTTGCTAAAATGAGCACTGTTAGAATTCTTCTTAGCATTGGCTACCCAATATGGTTAGGAGATTCATCAAATGGATGTTGAAAATGCTTTCTTAAATGGTGAATTAAAAGAAGAAATCTATATGATTAAACCTAAAGGATTTGAAGTACCTAGCAAATATTTTTTTGTATGTAAGATTAAAAAGTTTTTATATGGTCTTAAACAAGCTCCTAGAGCTTTAGTATGCTAAAATTAACATTTTCTTTCAAGATCTTAGTTTTTCTAACTGTTGTTCTGATAATGATTTATTTTCTAAAGTTGAAAACAATCATATTATCATTATTGTCTTGTATGTTGAAGATCATTTTGATTACTAGCATTGATAGAAATTTAATTGTTAGAATAAAAGAAAGGTTAAAACAACGTTTTGAAATAACTGATTTAGGTTTATTAAATCATTTTCTTTGCATGGTTATATTTCAAAATCATAAGTATATTGCATTTCATATCAATATCCAGTATGCTATGAATTTTCATAGAATATTTAACATGATTGATACTATAAAGTTTACTGCCAATTCCATATTGAAGTTGGTGTTAAGTTAGATCCTAAACTAGCTTGTGCTAAATTTGATCCTACTCTGTATAGGCAGCTAGTTGGTAGTGCTAATTTACTTGACTATTACTAGACATTGATATTTCTAATGTAGTAGGAAGTAGTTTCAAGATTTATGTAAGAACCTTATGAAGATCATTGGAAAATGGCAACAATGAATTTTGAGATATATTAAAGGAATAGTCAATTACGGTATTTATTATTCTTCTTGTAATGATGTAAAATTATTTCGGTTATTGCGACTCTGATGATGTTGGTGATGTTGCAGATAGGAAGTCTACTTCTGGATATATTTTCAAGTTGGGTGCATGTGCCATCACTTGGAGTAGCAAGAAGCAAACAAACAATGTATATATCTTCTACTGAGGCATAATATAGAAGTGATATGGAAGCTGCCAAAGAAGCTATGTGGCTGAAAAGACTATTGGATGAGATGCACATGGGCATCAAAGGGAGTACTACTCTTCTATGTGACAGTCAAATCTGTATTCTCTTGCAAAGAATCCAATTTAGCACTAAAGGACCAAACATATTGAAGTCCATATGCACTTCATTAGAGAGAAAGTATTGAATGGTGATATTGATCTCAAGTTATGTTTAATTGAATATCAAGTTACATATATCTTCACAAAACCATTGTGTTCTGTCAAGTTTTGAATTTTTTTTACTTTATTGGGCCTATCAGAGTTTCCCTTGAGGGGGAGTGTGCATGACAATGCCACCTCTTAACGGATATTGAAAACTTCCAATACTTCCTTGTATTTATAATAAGTAAATGTGTCACATTTTGTGAAGTTACTTGTGAGTCCCAACTGGGTATGCCTTAATTTATAAAATGGTTCATAGTATGATGTAATCATACAAAAAACTATGCCAAGGATGAGGCTATGCTTTGGTGCGTCATTATGTGTAAAGACATGGGTTTTAAAACCATCATTATTGAAGGTGACTCAATGTGTGTGATTAACACTCTTAAGGATCAAAGAAAATGTGGATGGACAGCTTAATAACTTAATCATGGAGGTTCGTGGCGTCTTAACATCATTCAATCAAGTGGACTTCCTTCACACTTACCGTGTTGTAAATAAGCCAGTGGATGTGTTAGCTAATAAAGGTACTAACATGGTGGATTTTGTGACGTGGCCAAGGAAACATATCCCCTAGGGCCATATCAATAATCTGATTAATGAAGACACAAATTAGGAGGATGAGTAATGAAGAAACCCATAATTCCCACACTTGGTTTTTTGAAAGGACTTTTATTTTTATGAAAAAAAGGCCCAATACATCTCATTTGGTATTTACTTAAGTTTTTTGAGTTTGGTTTTGGTGTCGAAGTATTCAAAGAAGGAAATACTGAAGGAACCATGGGAGGTGATAGGGTTCGCACTGAACCTACCACTTTTCTACATCTTAAAAATCAAAATGCATTATGGAAGCTGCTGCACAAAGGTAGATTTACCAGGTACATTCATCGACTAAAATGTAATGATCCTGCACTTTCCGTGGATTTTTGTAATGCTTGTAATGATGGGGGTTTAAATTTTAGTGGGGTTCAAATAAGGGTTTATGAGGAAGATATTGCTGAGATCACGGGATTGAAAACTTATGGGATTAAAATTTACAAGGATAAAACCTGTAAAAACTTGAAATTGCTACTTTCTTTGAAGCTAGGGAGAACATTGTGGCTTATGATGATGGTATGGCCTGAACTTTCCTTCTTGATAGATGGGTTGATGTTTTTCTAGTGGTCATGAAATATCTTACCTTAGATGGGAAGTTCCGAAAGATATTTTCACACCATCTCTATCCTGAATTTCTTTCGTAGAGACCAGAATATGAGCTTGCCATTATTCCTCTATAGGTCATTGTTTTCTACTATTGAGGATTTCAAAAACAATAAGGTAGAAATCCCTCTCCATCAATTCTCAATTCTTCTTCTTGTTCAAATAAGTAATCCCACCATTCCTGCTCAGCTTGGTCATGACAATGAACTAGACTCGGATCAGGAAACCCTAACATCTCGCCTCAACTGCATGAGGAAAGGAAATAAAATATCCCTCTTTGGGGATTGTGGATGCCTTGTGTAATTTTAAGAAGGGGATTCATAATTTGGGAGAAATTTCTAGTAAAAGGGATCATGATTTTGCTGATTGGGAGGCTAGACTGATGAGATTTGAATCAACTACTGACACTATCCTTACTATTAACAAGAATCTCATACAAGATTTGAAATATTTCCATCACAAGATTGAATTTCAAACAAGACTATTAGGGGTATTCAAGTGGATCATGTTATATAGGAACAAAGGATCTCCATATTTCAGGATCAAGTTCCCAGGGAGGAGAGAAAATCCAACATGAAGCTCATGCTTAGTACTTATGATGTTGATTCTTCTGATAATGGTGAGAGTTTTGACATGGAATTGACCAACACCCAAGTCAAAGACAAGGAGGAAGCCAACATGGAGGACCATACCTAGAAAAAGGAAGAAAAATGTCTAAAGTGTGTCATCATAAAAGTGGCTGACAAGAAATATGGTGGACCGAGAATTAGATCTTACAACAAAGCCATGGAGAACTAATTGCTGGCCTTTGGCTGCCCTTGTTTTTTTATTTTTGTTGGTTTCTCCTTTGTGGTGTTTTGGCAAAAACTGTATTGTTTAATATGCAAACTCTTATGGAGTTTGGCTCTGTTTTGTGGTAGTTTGTCATCAAGTCTTTTTGACTTAGCCTCCATGGCTCTTTGATGGTTTTTATTTTAAAATGGATTCTCTTTGTTCATTTTTTTTTGTCTCTAGTTTAAAATCAAACTCTTTTATCTTATCTAAAAAAAGGCTTGGAGATATCTTTGAGGAAATTACGGTTGAGCTAATATCCTAGAATGTAGGAGACATCCTACTATATATGTAATATGTTTGCATGGAAAATGATATAGAGAACATTATTATTATGTTTTGATCTAAGTAAACTATACCAAATTCATTATTTGGTATTAGAGAAAGGTTAATCTATGATAGAAGTATAATCTATTTTGAAGGGGAAAAATTCTATGGATTTCCCTCTATTATGAGATAATGAATATTGGAAAAATGATGTAGTTAGATTAAAATTTTTCATTGTTGATTTCCTCTAACATTTTGTTTCATGTTCTCAAGGTAACCTCTAAACAAGTGCAATTACAAATCTATTTGCACTTCTTAGATTTTGTAATTCTGTGAAGATTACAATAGACTACTGATCAATATTTTTCATGGCTATTTGCATATATATTTGATTCCTTGAAGTCGAAATATAGGAAATTGTATCAAATCCAGAAGTAATCTAATTTCAAATATCAATCCGTTAATTATTTGATCTGTGAATTGATTTGATCTTCTCATCATCCACATCGATCACTGGCACTATCTGATGCTCCAAAACTTATTTTTACATCTAATGTATTTGTGCATCCAACAGACCACTGAAATATTTTCTCCTCTATCTTGGGAGTTGCATAGTTTTGTTTGAATTTATTTGATTGGCATAATTATTTTTCCTTGTGATAGCTGTGTAAACTTTGGAATTCGTATTGGACTTTGGAAAGTGCTTTCTTTTTACCATGACTCATTGCCATATTGCCTACTCATTATTCTTCTATGTAACCGCATGTGGTTTCAACTCTAAGGTTTGGGTTTAATTTCAAATACTACATTATTTGGAAATTATTTTCCATTTAGTGTATGTTAATGCTTGCAGATATTAACATCTCATTTTGTGGCTATTTTTCTAGATTAATTTCACTAGTTTGAGAGTCTAGGAAAACCAGTAGAATTTTTGGTCGAAACATTTTTTGTACCCAAATCAATATAAAAAAACTATGGTGGTGTTTAGCTATAGAGATTGTTATTGTGATTAGCAGAGTTGGTAATGTGTTGTATTAATTATTATAATTGTAAAAATTAAAGTTTAGTGTTATTTTGCATATATTTATGTTGTATTGAGTTATGGAGATGAAGCCCCATATATTAGATATACAAAAAAGGGAATTTCATTTTGAGACTTACTATGATGCAGAGGTGTCAGGTAATTAGTTGATATCAGTGATGATGTTAGCTATCTTATGCTATGCACTACCAAATTCATGGGGTGGTAGATTTCCTTAGACACTTACGAGTGCTGTGGCTGAGATTATGGAACACCAACTAATATATGCTTGGGGTTGTGCACTATTGGCTTAGGTATATCATGAGTTATAGATGGTTGTGACCAAGAGGAGGTATGGATTGGATGTGGTGTTCTTATTGCATTGTTGGCCGTATGGGCATATTATTGTTGTGAGGCCATCATGCCTACTCTGGAAGGCAAGAGACCTAATGGAGTATGTGGTAGGATTTATGAGGTGGAGATTCGATTAGATGAGCGATGATGGAGTGGAGAGGTACCAAACTTACTATACTAATCAAATATGAAGTTTACCCTTAGATGTCATAGTTAAGAGGTCATACATGAGATTCCCTACATGACATGGGGTAGATGTGGAGTTGGAAAGATCGAGGAGGGTATGGTGGCTTCGGGGGAGGATGGTGGAGATGATAGAGGTGGTAATATTTCCTCGGGTGAAGAGGTAGTTTGGGTTTCCGCAGAAGATTCCTGGTGAGCCAATTATCTATCGACGGGATGATTTAGAGAGAGAGACATTCGTATGCCAATAGGATATGAGGTGGGGTAGGACGAGGACGTAGGTGAACTAGAGATGATAGATGTAGATGATGTTGGGGTTTTGGAGGGATTTAGTGAGTGGTGGGCAAAACAGTGGGCTGCTCATAGAGATAGTGTGGGGAGGAGGAAGAGGGGTGGGTCTGTGTAGGAGGAGGGTGATAGTAGGGAGGAACTAGCCCAGTTGAAGGCATATTTTTATGCCTTATAATTGGAGAGTGATATAATGATGCTAGAGGTGGAAACCACTCACCAAGAGTGAGACACACTGTAACAAGAGAGGGATCATACACACTTAGAGTGTAATACATATCAACAACAACAAGATAGATTATGAGGCTAGACATATGCTCATTAAATGTACAATAAATTATCTCATCTCACTCTCCTTTTTATTAAGTTTGATTGAATTTTGTGACTTTTATTTGATCTGATATGAGTTAGAATGTAATTGTCCATCTTTTGATTAATTGTGATTCTAACATTTAAAATCTCTAAAATTCCTAATGAAGTGTGTTGGAAATTCAGTTTTGTAATAAAGCATGTCCAATCAGTCAAAGAAATGAAGTATGTATTGTTCAACATGTTTTCAGTAGCATTTTTTCCAATACAGCTTAGTTTCGGAACTTCCAAGCTAGTTCCGAAACTCCATTACACATTCATCATCTAGTTCCAGAACTTTCAGACTTAGTTCTGGAAATCCAATATTTAGTTCTGGAATTTATGGACTTAGTTCAGGAACTCCTGGGTATAGCTTAAGAACTCTCATGGTTTTGATCTTTAATGATTTCCTATGGTTATGGAACTTCTCTGAAGTTTTAGAACCAATGGAAGTTTATCTGTTCTAACTACATCCGGTGATTTAGCATCAATGACCCTTTCAATCAGAAAAGGATGAGAAGATTTCTGATCGTAGATCGAGGGATAGTTATCTTACATCTATCTGATCAACCATAATCCGAGTCAACATCTATTCTGGGCACGATTTGATTTCATCAGGATCGTAGAGACAACTATGATTGTAAATGTATATATAAGCAAACCTACAGTAGATACATAAAAAAAAGAGAAGATAGATATAGATATAGAATAAGTAATACAAATCAAAGTACACAGATCCAGTATGTTTTGTAACACTGAATGTTTTATCAATAAATATCCATTCTTGTTTGAGAGAATTCTAAGTTGTTAAATCCTGATTCAAGGAGGAGCAAGGGCCCACTCCCCCAAGGACCAGGATATTCGTCTATTTGGTATTTATATTTCCTAAGAAAATAGTTTAGATCTGTTAATTCTATATCACTTTTAATTCTTCTAGTTAAATTCTATTGTATACTCATTTCTACAGGTGTCTAGATAGATTCTTATTCTTCTTACAACCATTTTTAAGCACTTTAAGTTGTGTGTTTATTTCCAAAAGTAAGTGTGTTTATTTCTAGAAGAAAGTATGTTTATTTCCATTCTACAAAGTGTGTTTCCTTTCAAAAAAGTTTTCATAGTATGATTTAAATAAGGTTTTTACCAAGAATTCCTTAAGACATTGAAAATATCCCCTAGAAAATACAAAAATAACTACAGTCAACTAATTGATCGATATGATTATTCTTGTTGCATATAGCTTTAGACACACCCCTGGTTTGAATATGACATCAACAGGAAGTTATTTAAATGAAGGGAATAAAAAACCCATCATTTTTGGTGTCGTTTCTGGGGATACACTAGTTGGGATTTTCTAATTAGGTGTTAGCAAGAGAAACAATCATACATCTAGTAGTTGAAGGATCTTCCCTACTATATCATAAAATTTATGAGTAGACCAAGAGACTCAAAGGATAGATTCCTCCCGAAAACATCTTCACAAGAATTCATAACATCCTCTAGTCCAAATAATGAAGTTGACCAAGAATTGGAGGCACCATCATCCCCTGTTATACAAGAAACAGAATTTCCACCTTTGGAATTCTTATATCAGTCACCTAAAGGAAGTATAACTTTTAGGAGAAGGATTATTTCTCAAGATCCATTTAGGGTGAGTTTTGATTCTCAATTGAGTAGTCAACCTCCTACTCCTGATTTTTCACCTTCCCCAAGGCATACCACATACCACATTGATTGGGAGAAAAATTCAAAAAATATTTTAAAAATGGCAAGCTGAAAGAGAACCTAATATGACCTTTAATTATCTAATCCAATTAGATGATGATGATACACCAATGAAAAATATCTCACCTGCACATTTACCCACATTTAGAGGGATGTCATCTGAAGACCCTAACCAATTTCTGTTTGATTTCAAGGTACTATGTTAGACCTATGACTATAAAATAGATAATCAAAAACTCAAGTTGTTTCCATCCACTTTGAAGGATGCAACAATGAGGTGGTTCATGGGATTAACATCCAACTCTATTACCACTTGGGCACAAATGGAGACTGCCTTCCTAGACAAATACCAAGATTATTGTAGACGGAGAAATAGGAAGGAAGAATTCTTCAAAATCAAGTAGGAGGAGGATGAAAATATAGAAGACTATTTAGACAGATTCCTCTTTATGAGCAAAAGGTGTGGATTTGTACTTCAAGAGGAGTTAAGTAAAACCATTTTTCTTAAGGGTTTGGATGAAAAATCTAGGGAAACCCTTAACCTGATAGGAGGTGGAGACATTGATCAATTAAGGATGAATGAAATTAAGGAGATTTGTAGAAGCTATTCCAGAACAAGGGGTGGACCTAGAAAAGGAAAATCGGTGAAAAGTTTGAATCCAGATATGAAAAAACTAATGGATGAGTTAGCAAACTTTAAAACAAACATTTTAGTTCAATTAACCTCTACTATGGATGGATTACAAACTAAAGAAAATGCCAAAACTGAACCATTGGCTATGTATTGTCCTAGATGTAGGAAAAAGCATGCAATAAGAGACTGTCCTTTGGATAAAATGGAAGTGTGTCTTATCTGTGAATCTAAAAACCATGATACTGATGTTTATTCTCTACTCCCAGTCATAAAGAATCAACTTAAATAAACCAATACATCATCCACAACAGAAGAATTGAATTTTGTTCATAGACAACCTCACCAAGGGTAGTTTATGCCAAGATCAGTTCATAATCCTTGGATGATGCCATGGGCTTGTCAGACAATACCACAAAATTGGGGACAACCACATTGGGTACCTCGACCAATATGAAACCCTCAAGATTGTGCAAGTCAAGCTTGGTATGCTCAGGGACATCAAAAACCATGGGCTGGTCAAGGAAGCCCTTATGCTTGGTCACAACCTAGATGGAACCCTAGTAATTATGCTCAAGGAAAAACATATCCAAATCAGAATCAACAGGCCATCATGGGATCCCCTACGCAGAATTCACAAACTAAGAATGTAGTCCAAATGTAAATACCAGCACAGCCAATAGAAAACCCAAGAAACAAACACACAACTCTTGTTTATGGAACAAAACTAGAAAAATTAGTTGATCTAAATTCCATGGATTGTAAGGATATCCAAACTAGATCTGGAAAAATAATTAGCAGTTCACTTGTTATAATCACTGAAATGAAAGAAGGAAATGAAACCCCTATTACTATTGTTCCAAAAGAGGATATAAAAAGAAAATAAAAGGAGCTAACTAGTGACACTACTGAGACTCCATTTCCAGAGAGACTTAAAGAAGCTATAGAAACCAAGGAGTCTAAATTGGTACAGTAACTAAGGAAATTGAATATTGAAATACCATTGTTACAAGCAATTAAGGAAATTCTAGAATTGAACAAATTAATCAAAATATCATGTTTGAAAAATCCTAGAAGGAAGAAACAATACCCCAAGACTATCAAAGTAGATGAGAAACTTGTTGATTTATTAGCAGGAAAACTTTTACTTCCCAAATATGGAGATCCTGGAAGTCCTGTTATTTCTGTCTCTATAGGGAATAAGGATATACATAATGTTTTGGTAGATTTGGGTGTGGTTATAAGTGTAATGATAGTGGACACTTTGAAAACATTACCATTAACGGGTATACAACCTACTAATACCATATTGCAAATGGAAGACCAATCTATAGCAAAACTAGAAGGGATTATTGAAGACATGACAGTTAGAGTCATGAGAATATCGAGTTGACTTCCTTATACTACAGCTAAAAGGTAAAACATTAGGTTATCCCATTATTTTGGGTAGACCATGGTTAGCTACAGTTGCTTCCTTAATTGATTGCAGGTCAGGTGATATGACTATCTCAAATGGTAAGAACTCTAAGAAAAGTTCCTTATATCCTTCGGCATGACCTTTTATTGACAATCAAGAACAATTGTGGGTTGATTCTCTTGATACTAATAAGCAAAAATTGTCTTCTTTGGCTATGATCACATTACAGGATCACGTAAGAGAAGTAGAAGAGATGATTAATCCACCATTGAATGAGCACCAGCTATCCTCAAAGTAATCAAGAAATAGTTATGGAACCTGTGACCATAGTTCTGGAACCTGCGAACTTTGTTCCGGAACCACCACATTTAGTTCTGGAACCACCATATTTAGTTCCGAAATCACAGAAACAACGGTTCTCTGTGATTGAAAATAATTTCACTCCAGAGGAATGAGATTTCTCATGGGGAGAGGAATAATCAGTAGCTTCAGTTTCAAATACATCAGGGAATGGTGAAGAATTTCTGGAAAGTAGCAATGACCAAGAGTTTGACCTACAAAGAGATAAGTATCATAATTCTCCTTACTGTCCTTTTTCCAGTATTTTGTCTCAAGGAACTTTTGGAGATATTGCTACCTATCATATGTTGTTACCACATGCATGTCCACTAAATAATTTAATGGAACCCTTTCAAAATATCAGTTCATCACACATCGGAACCAAGCATGTTGAGATTCAACTAGGTAAAATTTTGAACATTAACATCTGGTTGAAGGATGATGAAGAAGCTAAATTTTTTGATGTTCTAAAAAATCATACTAAAGATTTTGCTTGGGATTACAAAGACATGAAGGGAATTCACCCAAGTATTTGTACTCATCACATCTATATTGAAAAAATTAAACCAGTTAGGAAACCTCAGAGAAGGATTAACCCAACCTTAAGGGATATAGTCAAACAAGAAATTGAAAAACTATTACAAGTAGGTTTTATCTACCCTATCTCAGATAGTCAGTGGGTATCTCCTCTTGTAATTGTTCCTAAAAAGAATGGAAAATGGAGAATATGTGTTGACTATAGGGAACTGAACAAAGCCACACTGAGAGATTATTTTCCCTTACCATTCATAGATCAAGTCCTAGACAACCTTTCAGGTAAAAAATACTTTTCCTTCTTGGATGGCTTTAGTGGATACAATAAAATTAGAGTTGCTGCTGAAGATTAGGACAAAACTACATTTACATGTCCATGGGGTACCTTTTCCTATAGGGTGTTACCATTTGGCTTATGCAATGCTCCTGTAACTTTCCAGAGAGCTGTACTTGTAATATTTGTTGATCTAACAAATGATTGTGTTGAGGTATATATGGATGACTTCACTGTACACGGAGATACATTTGATGATGCTTTGAGAAATCTAGACAGAGTGTTAACAAGATGTGAACAACACAATTTGTCTCTTAGTCATGAAAAGTGTTTAATGATGGTTGATGAGGGGATTGTATTAGGACACCATATTTCAAAAAGAGGAATTCAGGTTGATCAAAACAAAATTAGGATCATTTCAGACTTACCTATTCCTCAGACCCCCACAGATATCAAGTCATTTTTAGGACATGCTGGGTACTATAGGCACTTTATCAAATATTTCAGTAAAATTGTTGCCCCCATGTTTAATTTGCTAACCAAGGACTGTGAATTTCTTTGGGATGAAAGGTGTCAACATGCTTTTGAAGAAATTAAAGAAAAATTAATCACTGCCCCAATATTAAGAGGACCTAATTGGGAAAATCCATTTCATATCCAAACAGATGCCTTAAATAATTCCATTGGTGCAGTTTTGGGACAGAAATATGAAGAAGGAAAAATGTATGCTATTTATTATCTTAGTAAAAATCTTACTCCCACTGAAAAGAATTACACCACCACTGAAAAATAATTTCTTGCTGTGATTTATGCAATCAATAAATTCAGACATTACATTACAGGGTACAAAATATTTGTACACACAGATCATTCAAAAATTAAATATTTAATGAACAAACCAGTGGTTGGAGGAAGAATAATTAGATGGTTATTACTTTTACAAGAATTTGATATTACTATTGTGGACAATCTAGGTAAATCTAATGTGGTAGCTGATTTTTTGTCAAGACTAACCACTACAGGGGAGCAAGATCAAGTCAAGGATAACTTTCCAGATGAACAATTGTTTGCTATTTTAGCAGTTACACCATGGTTTGCTGATATGGAAAATTATCTTGCAACAGGGAAGTTTCCTCCTTCTTTCACTAAGAAACAAATAAAGAAGTTAATCAAAACCAGTGCACAATTCAAATGGTTAAATGGAATGCTATTTAAATGTGGTCCTGATTTGGTTTTATGCAGGTGTGTAAGAGAAGATGAAATCTTTGACATCCTCAGAGCTAATGTCATGATGAACCAAGTGGAGGACACTATTCAGTGAAAAGAACAGCTCATAAGATACTTGGCACTGGTTATTATTGGCCATCTCTGTACAAGGATGTGAAGAGATATATCAAGTGGTGTGATCCTTGTCAAAGGATGGGACAACCAAATTTCACCAATGAAATGCCTCTTCAACCTCAAGTAGTGATTGAACCATTTGAGAGATGGGGATTGGATTTTTTTGGTCCCTTTAATCCTCCTTCACAAGGAAAGGAATATATTCTTGTGTGTACTGACTATGTGACAAAATGGGCAGAAGTGCAGGCATTGACAAATGCCACTGAAGAAGTAGTTGTTGATTTCCTTTGGCACAAAATTATGGTAAAGTTTGGAGCACCAAGGAGCATAGTTTCAGATCAGGGACCACAATTTATGTCTAATATGATCCAAGATTTCACAATGTATTACCAAATCAATCATAGGAAGTCATCTCCTTATCACCCACAATCAAATGGACAAGCTAAAGTAACAAACAGAGAATTGGAAAACATCCTTACCAAAACAGTTGAAACTGGGAGAAAAGATTGGGTAAAGAGACTACCTGAAGCTGTCTGGGCTTATAATACAACTTGGAAAACTACAACAGGTTTTCACCATATGAGTTAGTCTATGGGAAAAATCCCTTTTTGCCCATTGAGTTTGAACTACAGACATTGAGGACAATAGTTAAGGTGGGTATTGAGTTGGATGCAACTCAAAAGGAAAGAATCCTTCAACTCAATGAATTGGATGAATTGAGGATGGAAGCACTTCAGCAGACAGAGATAATCCAAGATCAAAGGAAGTAATGGCATGACACACATATCAAGAAAAGGCAATTCAAAGTAGGAGACTTGGGCATTGCTGTTTGATTCTAAGTACCAACAATTCAAGGGAAAATTGAGAACCAGATGGTTGGGACCCTATCAGATTGAGTAGATATTCGACAATGGTTCTATTCAGTTACTTCCCATTGATGGCAGTAGAAGAACACTCTTGGTCAATGGACATAGGCTAAAAATCTATAGGAAGCCTCCTACTAAGGATGAATTCTTGAGGAAGATTGAAGTAGACAAAGAATTTGATCATATGGAAGAACCCAGTTCTTCCAAAATGATCAAATAACCAGATGATAGATCCAGAATAAAAGGGAAGAAAATGAAAACCAGTAAATGGTGTTCTCTTCCCCAAAAAAAAAATAAATAAAAAAAATAAAAATAAAAATAAAAAAAATTCTCTCAGAGGTCAATTGAAAACCAGCAATGGCGGTTGATCTCCTCAAATGGCTAATTCAAATAAAAGGGAATTCTTTGGAATTCCAACTGTCTTTTCTAACCATTTTTTGTTCCACTTGTAGGAATGATGAGTCATCATAATGAAAGGATTACACCATCAAGGACGGTAATTATATCTTTTAACTTATTTAGGGTTAGATTAAAAGTTTGCATGTGTGATTAGACTTGATTTAAAAGTTAGTATGATGAGTCATCTATTTATACATTATGATTAAAAGTGAGTAATCATGAAGATGATTTGGATGGAATAAGTGGTGGCATAGTTATCATGAGTAATCATTAGTGTAAAAATCAAATGAAATAGTTGCAGAGAAATTTTGAGGGAGAAGTAACAAATTAGGTTTGTGTTCCGCAGCTAAGAACAGAGGTTCTGCAGCTAAAATCATCAGTTCCACAGCTAAGCAAGAAGCCCTGTAGCCAATTTGCATAGAATCAAAGGAAATCAAATTTGAGTCGATATGGGGATTAAAAAGAAATTAGAACCAGAGGATGATTCCTAGCTACTCGCGGATGAAGAAGTGACATCTATCTTTGAGTATGCAAGATGGCTAGAGTTCCTGAAAAAGTTTTCAAAGTATAACGATGAATTAGTAAGAGAATTTGTCATAAACCTAGAGCAATCTAGGAAAAAGGTTAGAAATATTTTTATTCCTTTTTCTGTGAATACAATAAGTAATGTGTCTGGGGTGCCAATTGTGCATGTCCCACATCCTGCCAAAGGGACCTTGAAAGAACTAGTTGAAACCCTGCTACAAGAAGGGGAAACTGAACCCAATACATTTACAACACAAAGAAAATCATAAAAGGGGTCAGAAGGGCCAGTTTTCTGAAACCCTTTGATAGGGTAGCATTTTGGATAGTGAAGTATTTAACCTGTGATGGTCAATTTGGGTCCGTAGGAAAAGAAGTCCTGAAGATGCTCATATATCTAAGATATGGAGCCACAAAACCAGAATACATAGTAAACCTTCCAGGGTTTCTTTTTTATTCTATCCAGACCATGGCCCAGAGGTATTCCTGGGGTGTTGGGACAATCAGACATCATGGGTTAGTTCATTTGGTATGCCAACACCATTTTCTGTCAAATAAAAATGGAGAAGAAATTTGGGAAAAGTTTCTTGGCAAGTTTAAGAAAAACCTTGATATTATTAGGAGGACAATACCAGCTCCATTTTCTCCTTCAACTAATTTGGAAATTGATGCCCCTGTAGAAGAACAGAAGGAAGTGGGAAGAGAGAATATACCAAAAAGAAGAAGATCTGTGAGAAAGATCAAAACAATAAAACCTTCTGTGCCTTTGAAGGAAATTCCTTCTTCTGCAATAGCTACAGGGGAGCTAATATCTATCTCTGACGGTGATAGTTCACCCGTGCAAGAACAAGAAACAAAAGTAAGAAGAATCTCTAGGAGGAAATCCACTGCTGGGCATGTTGAAATTCCCCAAAGAAGGAAAATTCATAAGAGGTCAAGGGAAATCCTAGAGGGAATGAGTGAATAGGAAAATATGGAAAAAGAAGCTGCTAATATTTTGGGCAGCATGGCCATGACTCCTCCTGAACCAAGCCAAGCTGAGATGGACAAAGGAGATGAGAGACTTGAGGAGTAGGATTTTCAAGAATTGGCTGAACCATCAGCATTATCACATGAAGAAGAAGAGTTGGCATCCTGGAGATGAAAAGGTAAATTTCCTTTGATAGAAGAAGAATGCTCAACTCCCCAAGAAATTTCAGAGGAAGAAGAAAAACATCAGGTTAAACAGGCTCTGTTCTTGTCTAGAGCAGAGCTCATTATCAGGGAAAAGGATGAGGAATTGGATTTCCTCAAACTCAAATTAGAACAGAGGGAAATGCTCATTGGAGAGCTAACAACTCAGCTTGCAGTTAGGACTGAGGAATTATCAGTAATTAAAAAATAGTTGATAGAGAAAGAGGAAGAATGTCAAACTTCCAGAAAATAGAATGTTGTGTCCACAGTCTCTGCACAGACTGAGTTAACTTATTTTCCACTCAAAAAACTATGGAATGACACTTGCAGGGAACTCAGAGAAGCTAAAACATCCAATGAAGATTTGAAGACCAAGATGGAAGAAGAAAAGAAGGCAAGAAAAGAGTGGGAAGAAAAGTTTTATAAGGAAGAAGGAGACAAATATAAATGTCTTGCAAAAATATAGATGGTCTGCATTATGAGTGAAAAATTTCTTTCCTACAGGAGGCCCTCTCCTGCATATAGTGTGTTTTTAGAAGAACAATTCATTCGCTGGTAGCTGTCAAGGATTGCATGTGGACTTCCACATGAACTAAAAGATGAATCTGAATTCATGACAACTTATTCTTTAGCCAGTCCTGAGAAGAAAAATCTTCTGTGTGAATTCTATCTTTGTAATCTGATGCTAGAAAAAAACACATGATTTATGATCAATTTGTATGTGGGGGAAAGTCAACTCAATGCATTTGTCTCTGTTCTACAAAATCAGATTGCATGGAAGGAAAGGGATTATGAGTTTTTATTGAAATCTAGCTCAATTGGTCTCTGCATGAGGGCTCACTATGGTAAACCTTCTACCTTCTTCATACATTTTAGAACTCATGCCTTTGATGAACGATTCAAGATACATTATTTTTCAGCTTACAAAAAAGTATTGATACCTTTACCTCCTATGAGGAGGAGAAGTTTGAAGATATTTATGAGGGATGCTTGAAAAGGTGGGAACTTCTTACGGTTTCCTTGAGAAGAAGGGAAGTAATATCCCCTACAAATCTGATCTGGAGTTTAGAAAGAGCAAAATCTTTATGCACAATAATTCCTCAGATCAATGAGACCTACGGAACATATGGATGGGAATGTGAACAAGGCCCCCTCTACTTCTCACCCCCATGTCTCCTTGGAAAAATAGAGAACCTCAAGATCCTACTCAATTTGAAGAGTGGAAGAGGAAAATAGAAGCAGGAGCAGGGTATAGTACCTCTAAGTTTAAGCATTGGGATATCCAGTTTCAGCCATTTGATCTGAGCAATCAAATGGAATGCAGAACACATAACCCCAATTTTGAAGAATAAAGTTTGTAAAGGGACTTACAAACAAGTAAGTACGGGGGAAATGATGAGGCCAAAATATGCCCGTTAAATGTACAATAAATGATCTCATCTTACTCTCCTTTTTATTAAGTTTGATTGCATTTTGTGACTTTTATTTGATCTGATATGAGTTAGGATGTAATTGTCCATCTTTTGATTGATTGTGATTCTAACGTTTAAAAGCTCTGAAATTCCTGACGAAGTGTGTTGGAAATTCAGTTTTGTAATAAAGCAGGTCCAATCGGTCGAAGAAATGAAGTATGTAGCATTCAACATGTTTTCGGTAGCATCTGTTCCAATACGGCTTAGTTCTGTAACTTCCAAGCTAGTTCTGGAACTCCATTACACATTCATCATCTAGTTCTAGAACTTTCGGACTTAGTTCCAGAAACTCCAGTATTTAGTTCCGGAATTTTCAGACTTAGTTCTGAAACTCTTGGGTATAGCTATGGAACTCTCACGGTTTTGATCTTTAACGATTTCCTATGGTTCTGGAACTTCTCTGAAGTTCCAGAACTGATGGAAGTTTATCTATTCTAACCACATTCGGTGATTTAGCATCAATGAACCCTTTCAATCAGGAAAGGATGAGAAGATTTTTGATCACAGATCCAGGGATAGTTATCTTACAGTTGTCCGATCAGCCACAATCTGAGTTAGCATCTATTCTGGGCATGATTTGATTTCATCAAAATCATAGAGACAACTATGATTGTAAATGTATATATAAGTAGACCTGTAGTAGATAAATAAGAAAAAGAGAAGATAGATATAGATATAGAATAAGTAATACAGATTGAAGTACACAGATCCTAAGTATGTTTTGTAATACCAAATGTTTTATCAATAAATAGCCATTCCTGTTTGAGAGAATTCTAAGTTGTTAAATCCTGATTCAAGGAGGAGCAAGGGCCCACTCCCCCAAGGACCAGGATATTCATCTATTTGGTATTTATATTTCCTAAGAAAATAGTTTAGATCTGTTAATTTTGTATCACTTTTAATTCTTCTAGTTAAACTCTGTTGTATACTCGTTCCTGCAGGTGTCTAGATAGATTCTTATTCTTCTTGCAACCATTTTTAAGCACTCTAAGTTGTGTGTTTATTTCCAAAATCAAGTGTGTTTATTTCCAAAAGCAAGTGTTGTTTATTTTCCAAGAAGCAAGTGTGTTTATTTCCATTCTGCAAAGTGTGTTTCCTTTCCAAAGCTTTCAGTGTGTTTCCTTTCAGCAAAGTTTTCATAGTATGATTTAAATAAGGTTTTTACCAAGAAGTCCTTAAGACATTGAAAATATCCCCCAGAAAATACAAAAATAACTACAGTCAACTACTAGATTGATAGGATTATTCTTGTTGCATATAGCTTTAGACACACCCCTGGTTTGAATATGACATCAACAGGAAGTTGATTAAATGAAGGGAATAATGACACCCTGGAGTGCTAGTAGTAGGAGGGTAGATGGGGCCACCTGATTTCGTGACTATTGAGTAGTATCAGGCACTAAGTGAGGAGATGAGGCACTATGAGTACTTAGTGACATAACACCTACCTAGTGTACTACACTATGTAGAGTTTCAAGCGAGTGAGCATAAGCCAGTTGGTCAGGATACCTTAGGGAGTACTCGAAGTGTCCCACATCCTCAGATAGATCTGAGGCCTGATGAAGGAGCCACATGAGGTCAAGGTGGTGAGTGAGTACTTGATTTTTATTTCACCACATAGTATGTTGGTTTTGTGTATGATGGGTATGCATATAATTTTTTATATGATCCATTTTGAGGCATTTTCTACAGACATTATTGATGATATATATATGATTCTGATTATGGATTCATGTATTATTTATTATCTCAATTTTGATGTTGTATATGAGTTTGTGATGAGATGTTGAGATATTGAATAGTTTAGATGTATTTGATATGATGTTAGATGTGTTGTTGACCTAGTGTTTAGATGTCAATATTATGTGACTCAAAGTGTAGTGATTTTGATATATAAGTCAAAATGTACTTTAATCATGTAAGACATTTTTACTTTGAACTGCATTTTATGCATATGTGATCTGATGGTAAATTACATGTGTATGATGGTGCACTTGAGGCCTTGTAATAGATGTTAACATATAACCAACAATGATTAGTCACATTTAGTATATTGGATATAGATGGAAATGAGATTATGTACCTTCTTACAATACGAGAATGATTGTTGTGTAGTTTGTACAGGGGAGTAGGTTCTTTATTTGGTGTCTTGTAAGCTTACGCCCCAATGATATTTTTACTGTGCAAACTGATTGATGTGAAATGTTTACTTTTGATGGGAAAGCTGATTGATATGGTAAAATTTCCTAATATTTAACTTTAATACAAAGCGTGATCAATGTAGGAGGTCTTTTGTAATGATATGGGGTAGCCATTCTTCGAGGGAGTGGTCAATGATTTTAATTTTGATTTTGAGAGATAACTATCCTTCATGGGATTGGTATATATTTTTATTGACAATTGTCCTTTGATGGATCAATATATGTTTTGATAGTATGATTAATAGTTTTCCTTCGAGGGATCAGTCTATATATATTTTATAATGTTCATCTATACATATATTTTTGAATTTATTTTTAAGCTTAGGGAAGGCCTAGTAGACCACTCAAGGAGGGGAAAAAGGTTTGTAAAAACTAAACATGTGACCCCTTAACATGTTTTCAATTGGTAGATAAGGGAAAGATGGGAAGTAATGACTGCGGGGGTCCTGCTAAGGAGAAACTCGTCCATGTGGAAAATAAGATGAACAGATCCGTAGTGTTCATATTTAAGGCCACAATTTAAAGATACTGACGTCATACCACATAAATCCAAATCGTTACAATGGTAAATGATAGGATTGTGGTGGAATGGGATCTTTGATGTGACTAATGTCATGAAAGTAGATGTGTCAACAATAGAAAGGCTACAAGTGTAAGGAATTTAGAGGTTACTTTTCATGGTTTACCATTGAGGGAGGCTAAGAGATAGGATCTTGAACCATATTTGTGAGTGAATGACATATGGACTGATCCATTAGTGACAAAATTTCCACTTTTAATCCTTTCCAGAGTAGTGAAATTTTTATTCTCTTTGAGGACAAGATCACCAATGTTGAAGTCACATTCTTTGACATATTTTTTGTATTCTTTTTCGATGCTTCTTGATAGACATGATGATGTTCGAGGGCTGTTAGGGAATCATTCATCTAATAATTTAAGTTATGCGAGGCGTTATTGACGATATTCCCTATTCGGAGATAAAATATATGAGGAACACGTGAAAGGATGGAAGTTTAACTTCAAGGGTATAACACCTTAGATTCATAGACTAAAGATAATGTGTTAACACATTTAGTATGTAGATGCTAGTTTGATAGACCCAAAGAGAAAACTAAAATTTAAGATGCCAATCTGGTTTCTTGGTGACGAATTTAAGGAGGAATTTGTTGAGTTTTTTGTTAGAAGGCTCGATTGACCCATGTTATTGTGGTAATAAGGAGATAAAATATCGTTTATGTTGAAGAAAGTGTCGAATAAGTTTATATGATAAAATAGTAATTCATCAAGATGATTTATATGGAATAAGTGGTGGCATATTATCATGAGTAATCATTAGGGCATGAAATAGTGCCGGAGAAATTTTGAGGGAGAAGAACAAATTAGGTTTGTGTTCCGCAGCCAAGAACAAAGGTTCTTTTTTATATGCCCAGCTAAAATAATTACAATTCACACTAAGCCAGAAGCCTGTAGACATTTCATAGAATCAAAGGAAATCAACTTTGAGGTCGATATGGGGATTAAAAGAAAATTATAACCAGAGGATGATCCTAGCTACTCGCGGATGAAGAAGGGACATCTATCTTTGGAGTATGCAAGATGGCTAGAGTCTTGAAATTGTTTCAAAGTATAACGAGAATAGTAAGCGAATTTGTAATAAACCTAGAGCAATCTAGGAAAAAGGTTAGAAATACGTTTTAATCCTTTTTTGTGAATACAATTAAGTAATGTGGTTGGGGTTGCCATTGTGCATGTCCAACATACTGACCAAGGGACCTTAAAAAGAACTCGTTGAAACATGCTACAAGGAAGGGGGAAACTGAACTCAAATACATTTACAAACCAAATAAAATATAAATGGGTCAGAAGGGCCAGTTTCTGAAACCCTTTGATAGGGTTTAGATTTGGGGATAGAAAGTATTTGACCTGTGATGGTAAATTTGGGGTCCGTAGGAAACAAGTCTTGAAGCTGCTTCATTATATCTAAGATAGGAGCCAAAAAAAACTAGAAATACATGTAAAACCTCAAGGGTTTATTTTTGATTTTATCTAGACCCTGGCCCAGAGGTATCTTGGGGTGTTGGGAAATTCAGACAGCATGGGTTTGTCATTTGGTATCCAACACCATTTTCTGTCAAATAAAAATGGATAAAGAAATTTGGGAAAATAGTTCTTGGAAAGTTTAAGAAAAAAACTTTGATATTATTAGAGGACAATAACCCAGCTCATTTTCTCCTTAAATAATTTGGAAAATGGATGACCATGCCAGAAGACAAAGGAATTGGGAAGGGAGACTATACCCAAAAAGAAGATATCTGAAAAATATCAAAACCAAAACAACCTTCTTGCTTTTGAAGGAAATCTTCCTTCTGCCGCAAGCTAAAAGGGAGGCTATATCTATCTCGACAGTGATAGTTCACCCGTGCCAAGAACAAGAAACAAAAGTAGAATAATCCTAGGAGGAAATTCACTGCTGGGCATGTTGAAATTTCCTCAAAGAAGGAAAATTCATAAGAGGTCAAGGGAAATCTTAGAGGGAATGAGTAAAGAGGAAATATGGAAAAGAAGTTGATAATATTTTGGGCAGCATGACCATGACTCTGGGAACCAAGGCCAGCTGAGATGGACAAAGAGATGAGAGACTGAGAGTAATATTTTCAAGAATTGGCTAAACCATCATCATATTACTGAGAAGAAGAGTTGGCATCCTGGAGACAAAAAAGGTAAATTTCCTTGATAGAAGAAGAATGCTCAACCCCCAAGAAAGGTCAGGGAAGAAGAAAAACATCAGGGTCAAACCGGCTCTGTTCTTGTCTAGAGCAAGAGCTCATTATCAGGGAAAAGGATGAGGAATTGGATTTCCTCAAACTCAAAATTAGAACAGAGGGAAATGACTCTTGGAGAGCTAAACAACTCCGTTTGCAGTTAGACTGAGGAATTATCAAGTAATAAAAAATAGCTTATAGAGGAAAGAGGGAAGAATGCAACTTCCAGAAAATAGAAGTTGGTCCACAGTCTGTGCATAGAATGATTTAACTTATTACCACTCAAAAACTATGGAATGACCGTGCAAGGAACTTAAGAAGCTTAACATCTAATGAAGTTTGAAGACCAAGATGGAGGAATAAAGAGGCAAGAAAAGAGGGGGAAGAAAGTTTTATAAGGAAGAAGGTGACATATAAAATGTATTGCAAAAATATAGATGGTCTGCATTATGAGTGAAATTTTTCTTCCTACAGAGGCCATCTCCTGCATATAGTGTGTTTTATAAGAACAATTCATCGCTGGCCCACGGTCAAGGATTGCTGTGGACTTCACATGAATAACGGATGAATATGAATCATGAAAACGTATTCTTTAGTCAATCTTGAGAAGAAAAAATATATGTGTGAATTATATCTTTGTAATCTGATGCTAGAAAAAAACACATGATTATGTTAATTGTATAGTGGGGAAAGGCAACTCAAGATTTGTCTATGTTCTACAAAATCAGATTGCATGGATGAAAGGATTATGAGTTTTTATGGAGAAGATAGCTCAATTGGTCTCTGCAGGAGGGCTCACTATGGTAAACCTTCGGCATTCTTTTTTTTTTTTGTGTTCAGGGACAATTTTTAGAACTCATGCCTTTGATGAACGATTTCAAGTAAATATTTTTCAGCTTACAAAAAGGATTGATACCTTTACTCTTATGAGGAGGAAGAAATTTGAAAATATTTATGAGGGATGCTTGAAAAGGGTGGGAAATTCTCTGTTTCCTTGAGGAAGAAGGGATGTAATATCCCCTCCAAATCTGATCCGGAGTTTAGAAAGAGCAAAAGGTTTATGAACAATATTTCCAAGGATCCAATGAGACCTACGAGAACATTTGGATGGGAATGCAAACAAGCCCCCTCTCATCGCACCCCTGTCTCCTTGGAAAAATAGAGAACCTCAAGATCCTAATCAATTTGAAGAGTGGAACGAGGAAAATAGAAGCAGGAGTAGGGTAATACCTCTAAGTTAAAATGGAGATATCCAGTTTAGCCATTGATCTGAGCAATCAAATGGAAGCCCAGACACTAACCCCCATTTTGAAGAATAAAGTTTGTAAAGGGACTTACAAACAAGTAAAGTACGGGGAAAATGATGAGGCAAAAAATGCCCGTTAAATGTACAATAAATGATCTCATCTTACTCTCCTTTTTATTAAGTTTGATTGTATTTTTGTGACTTTAATTGATCGGATATGAGTGAGATGTTAATTTTCCAATCTTTGATTGATTTGTGATTCTAACGTTTAAAAGCTCTGAAATTCTGACAAAGTATGTGGGAAATTCAATTTTGTAATAAAAGCAGGTCCAAATCGGTCGAAGAAATGAAGTATGTAGCATTCAACATGTTTGGTAGCATTGTCATATGGCCTTAATTTTGTAACTTCTAAGATAGTTCCGAACTACTTACACATTCATCATCTATTTCTAGAACTTTTGGACTTATGTTCCAAAAACACTCCAGTATTTAGGTTTTGGAATTTTAAGACTAGTTCTGAACTCTTGGTATAGCTAGGAATATCACGGTTTGATCTTAACGATTTACTATGTTATAGAACTTCGCTGAAGTTTCGGAATCATTGGAAGTTATCTATTCTAACCACATTCGGTGATTTAGCAATCATGAACCTTTCAATCAGGAAAGGAGAGAAGATTTCCAAGCGACAGCTCCAGGGATAGTTATCTTATAGTTTCCGATAAGCATATCTGATTAGCCAATCTATTCTGGGCACGATTTCGATTTCATGAGAATCATAGAGACAAACGATGATTGTAAATGTATTATAAGGAACAGACCTGTAGTCGATACATAAAAAAAGAGAAGATAGATATTAGATAAGAATAAGTAATACAGATTGAAGTACACGGATATATTGTTGGAATACAAGTTTTATAATAAAATAGACATTCCTGTTTGAGAGAATTATAAGTTGGTAAATCTGATTCACGGAGCAAGGGCACTCCCCAATGACCAGGATATTCATCTATTGGTATTACTATTTCTAATAAAATAGTTCGATCTGTTAATTTGTATTGCTTTTAATCTTCTAGTAACTATGTTGTATACTCGTTCTTTTTTCTATAGGTGTCTAGATAGATTCTTATTTTTATTGCAAATTTTAAGGCACTCTAAGTTGTGGGTTATTTCAAAAAGAAAGTGTGTTATTTCTAAAAAGCAAGTGTTTTTATTTCAAGAAGCAAGTGTGTGTATTTCCAGTCTGCAAAGTGTGTTTCCTTTCGGCAAGCTTTCAGTGTGTTTCTTTCAGCAATTTTTTCATAGTATGATGTAAATAGGTTTTATTGAGAAGTCCTAAAGACATTGTCGGAAAATACCCCAGAAAATTAAAAAAGAACTACAGTCAAACTAAATAGATTGATAGGATTATCGTGTTGATATAGATTAGACACATCCATGGTTTGAATATCGACATCAATAGGAAGTGATTAAAATGAAGGGAATAATGACACCATCATAGATATGGCCGAAAACAGGAAGGAACTATGGGAAATGTATGGGGAGGGGGGACATCTTCAGAGGTTTTCAGGGGACACACCCAGGGAGGTGGCCTTGTACAGGGAGGAGTAATACACTTTAGTGGATGCTAGTAGTAGGAGAGGAGATGGGCAACCTGATTTGTGAACTATGAGTAGTATCAGGCCTAAGTGAGGAGATGAGGCACTATGAGTCTTAGTGAAATAAACACCTACCAGTGTACACACATGTAGAGTTTCAAGCGGTGATCATAAGCCAGTTGGTCAGGTACCTTAGGGAGTACTCGAAGGTCCCACATCCTCAGAGAGATTGAGGCTGATGAAGGAGCCACATAGCGTCAAGGTGGTGAGTGAGTATTGATTTTTATTTCACCACATTAGTATGTGGTTTTTTATGATGGGTATGATATAATTTTTTATATGATCCATTTTGAAGCATTTTCTTACAGGGACATTATTGATGATAATAGATATGATTTGTTATGGATTTCATGTCTTATTGATATCTACAATTTTGATGTTGTATATGAGTTTGTGATGAGATGTTGAGATATGAATAGTTTAGATGTATTTGATATGTGTTAGATGTGTTGGTGACCTAGTGTTTAGATGTCAATATTATTGTGACCCAAAGTGTAGTGATTTTGATATATAAGTAAAAATGTACTTTAATAGGTAAGACATTTTTACTTTGAACTGCTTTTCGGCATAGTGATCTGATGGTAAATAAATGTGTAGAGGTGCCTGAGGCCTTGTAATAGGATGTAACATATACCAACAAATGATTAGTAACATTTAGTATATTGGATATAGATGGAATGAGATCTTGGACCTTCTTACAATCGAGAATGTTGTTGGTAGTTTGTACAGGGAGTAGTTCTTGATTTGGTGTCTTGTAGCTTACGCACCAATGATATTTTTACTGTGCAAACTGATTGATGTGAAATGTTTACTTTTGAGGGGCAAGCTGATTGATATGGTAAATTCCTAATATGTAACTTTAATACAAAGCGTGATCACTGTAGGAGGTCTTTGTAATGATATGGGTAAGCCATCTTCGAGGGATTGGTCAATGATTTTAATTTTGATTTTGAAAGATAACTAGCCTTCAGGGATGGTATATATTTTATTGACAATGGTATTGAGGGATCAATATAGGTTTTGATAGTATGATTAATGTTTTCATTCGAGGGATCAGTCTATATAATTTTAGAAGTTCAGCTAACATATATTTTTGAATTTATTTTTAAGCTTAGGAAGGCCTAGTAGACCCACTCAAGGAGGGGAAAAGGTTTGTAAAAACTAAACATGTGACCCCTAACATGTTTTAATTGGTAGGATAAGGGAAACGATGGGAGTAATGATGCGGGGTTCCAGCTAAGGAGAACTAGTCCATGTGGAAAATAAGATGAACAGAGCAGTCGTGTTCATATTAAGGCCAACAATTTAAGATACTGACGTCATTACCAATAAATCCAAATCGTACAATGGTAAATGATAGGAATTGGGTGGGAATGGAGCTTTGATGTTGACTCAGTCATGAAAGTAGATGTGTCAACAATAAAGGCTACACGTGGAAGGGGACTTTAGAGGTTACTTTCATGTTTAACATTGATGGAGCTAAGAGATAGGATCTTGAACCATATTGTGAGTGATGACAATGGATGATCCAATTAGTGACAAAATTTCCATTTTAATCCTTCCAAGAGTAGTGAAATTTTTATCTCTTTGAGGACAAGATCACCAAGGTGAAGTCACATTCTTTCCATATTTTTGTATTCTTTTTCGATGCATCTTGATAGACATGATGATGTACGAGGGCTGTAGGAATCATTCATCTAAATATTTAATTATGCGAGGCGTTATTGACGATATTCTATTCGGAGATAAAATATATGAGGAACCACGTGAAGAGATGGACGTTAAACTTCAGGGGTATAACACCTTGAGATTCAAGATAAAGATAAGTGGTGTAACAAATGTAGAGTGTAGATGCTAGTTTGATAGACCCAAAGAGAAAACTTAAACAATTTAAAGAGCCAATTCTTGGTTTTCTTGTTCGACGAATTTCATGAGGATTTTGTTGAGTGTTTTGTAGAAGCTTCTGATGACCATTTTCTTGTGGATAATAAGGAGATAAAAATATTAGCTTTATGTGAAAGTGCGAATAAGCGTCATAGTACACAATTAATATCCCATAACTCACACGATTCATTACTTAATATATGAACTTATGAAAGCACAAAAATTATGCTTATAATTCTCTATCTCCAATCACAATGCAAAAAATTAGAATACCACATAAATATTGGATTATAGATAGTCTTATTAATACTTTAATTTTAGAGGATTATAATACTAAGATCAATTAATTTGAATAAACTTGCGTACAAGTCACGGTTTGAATAAAATAGAAATTTATGATTAATTTCTTTTCAGAATAGATATAGAAAGGAAGGGCTAACATATCCTTTTAATCATAAATGAGAACAACATCATCAACAAATAGCGATAATACATGACCACAAATGATTAATGGCATAATCACATATTGCTTCAAGCATCATGCCTACTAAAATACAATTCTTTTCTTCTTTTCACTTCAGAACAAATTTATATAGATGTCATCAAGAAATAACAATGAGAAAAGGCTGTAAGACGTATTCATCATAATTAACCTGTCATGTTAATACCTGCATGGAAAAGATTCATTGTACATGGTCAGTTCCAACCGAATTGCATGATAAGGCATATCTTTTCATAAATTATTTTATGCCATATTATTTACATAATGAAATGTTGCATTACATTGATCATATAATTGACTTCAAAGACATAAAGCAATAATAGTAAAATAACAAAATTATTACATTGCTCTTCACTTACTATTAACTTCCTTTGAAAATTTATGTACTTAAGGATAAGCCACAAAAGTCATTTCAACTTCCATATTCCTGTGATTATCAACTAGATATAAGGTCGAAATTTATATTGTTTCATGTAGTTCAAAATATTTATATAGGTCTGAACAATTTTACTCACTCTTTCAATACTAAAACAATAATATTTAATCATCACATATAAGGAAAAATTAATCAATAATATATATACCCACTTGAAGTATTTACCCAAATTCAAGTTAGTTTATGTGAACTAGTTAATAGGTTATAGAAATATTTAATCATATTGTCCATAATAAGTAAATCCTCCATACTGTCACAAAATTAGATACAACTGGTAGAGTAAACAATTATTAGTTTCTAATAATATAATAATAATCTCATATAATAATATCAATAATTAGCAATCATATACAAGACCAGCTTCACATGGTGACAGTACACAGGTTCTAGTCAAGGATGATATTACAGTTGGGAGAGAATGTGTGTGAGTTTCACCATAAACCCTTGAGAACTCCATATACTTCTTAGTTAAGGAAAGCATAATAACCATTAATATCAAATAGATTAGATCCAATAAAAAACACAAGAGAATAATCGCTCAAGCGGTAAACACAGAGTAAACCTAACAATGCGAAGGTATCTCTACATAATATCAAAGTATTCCATAGAAAGAGGAACTAACTCAACGATCTGTTAAGGCAATAAAGTCTCAAACCACATGACATGATCACGAACAACAACCCACATATACCCATATTCGAAGCGAGGATTTGGTTTATCATATGTAGTATACAAAATTTCAACACTAGAAATAGAAAAAACATTAGCCCAAAAATCACCCTAATATTTTTCCAGGGTTTTCATTCTCCACTAACAAACAATAATACCCAGAACATAATTTGAATTCAAGGATTCGTTAAAGTATATTTTTCCAAATACACCAAGTTACTGGGTTTTATTTTACATTCTAGCCATGAAATAATAGGAGTATACCAAATACAATATTAATCACAGAACATAACAGATAACTTCAACCCATTTGAGTATACTAAAACTCTATGTATACCCAAAAACTATTCTTTTCTTGAAGTCAACAACCTCAAACAAAAAATAAAACAACAAAACAATGTTATACTGTGGATATAACGGGTTCTAACCTCACAGAATTCATATAGGAAATGGAATGATATCCATATTCATCTATTTGGTATTTATATTTCCTAAGAAAATAGTTTAGATCTGTTAATTCTGTATTGCTTTTAATTCTTCTAGTTAAACTCTGTTGTATACTCGTTCCTATAGGTGTCTAGATAGATTCTTATTTTCTTGCAACCATTTTTAAGCACTCTAAGTTGTGTTTATATTTCCAAAAGAAAGTGTGTTTATTTCTAAAAGCAAGTGTTTTTATTTCCAGAAGCAAGTGTGATATTGGCGACAACAGGAGGAACTATGGGAAATGTATGGGGAGGTGGGGACATCTTCAGAGGTTTTCAGGAGCATCACCCAGGGAGGTGGGCCTTGTACAGGGGATGTGTTCTCTAATACCTTTAGGTGGAGTGCTAGTAGTAGGAGGGTAGATGGGGCCACCTGATTTCGTGACTATTGAGTAGTATCAGGCACTAAGTGAGGAGATGAGGCACTATGAGTACTTAGTGACATAACACCTACCTAGTGTACTACACTATGTAGAGTTTCAAGCGAGTGAGCATAAGCCAGTTGGTCAGGATACCTTAGGGAGTACTCGAAGTGCCCACATCCTCAGATAGATCTGAGGCCTGATGAAGGAGCCACATGAGGTCAAGGTGGTGAGTGAGTACTTGATTTTTATTTCACCACATAGTATGTTGGTTTTGTGTATGATGGGTATGCATATAATTTTTTATATGATCCATTTTGAGGCATTTTCTACAGACATTATTGATGATATATATATGATTCTGATTATGGAGGATCATGTATTATTTATTATCTCAATTTTGATGTTGTATATGAGTTTGTGATGAGATGTTGAGATATTGAATAGTTTAGATGTATTTGATATGATGTTAGATGTGTTGTTGACCTAGTGTTTAGATGTCAATATTATGTGACTCAAAGTGTAGTGATTTTGATATATAAGTCAAAATGTACTTTAATCATGTAAGACATTTTTACTTTGAAACTGCATTTTATGCATATGTGATATGATGGTAAATTACATGTGTATGATGGTGCACTTGAGGCCTTGTAATAGATGTTAACATATAACCAACAATGATTAGTCACATTTAGTATATTGGATATAGATGGAAATGAGATTATGTACCTTCTTACAATACGAGAATGATTGTTGTGTAGTTTGTACAGGGGAGTAGGTTCTTTATTTGGTGTCTTGTAAGCTTACGCCCCAATGATATTTTTACTGTGCAAAAACTGTTGATGTGGAAATGTTTACTTTTGATGGGAAAGCTGATTGATATGGTAAAATTTCCTAATATTTAACTTTAATACAAAGCGTGATCAATGTAGGAGGTCTTTTGTAATGATATGGGTAGCCATTCTTCGAGGGAGTGGTCAATGATTTTAATTTTGATTTTGAGAGATAACTATCCTTCATGGGATTGGTATATATTTTTATTGACAATTGTCCTTTGATGGATCAATATATGTTTTGATAGTATGATTAATAGTTTTCCTTCGAGGGATCAGTCTATATATATTTTATAATGTTCATCTATACATATATTTTTGAATTTATTTTTAAGCTTAGGGAAGGCCTAGTAGACCACTCAAGGAGGGGAAAAAGGTTTGTAAAAACTAAACATGTGACCCCTTAACATGTTTTCAATTGGTAGATAAGGGAAAGATGGGAGTAATGACTGCGGGGTTCCTGCTAAGGAGAAACTCGTCCATGTGGAAAATAAGATGAACAGATCCGTAGTGTTCATATTTAAGGCCACAATTTAAAGATACTGACGTCATACCACATAAATCCAAATCGTTACAATGGTAAATGATAGGATTGTGGTGGAATGGGATCTTTGATGTGACTAATGTCATGAAAGTAGATGTGTCAACAATAGAAAGGCTACAAGTGTAAGGAATTTAGAGGTTACTTTTCATGTTTACCATTGAGGGAGGCTAAGAGATAGGATCTTGAACCATATTTGTGAGTGATGACATATGGACTGATCCAATTAGTGACAAAATTTCCACTTTTAATCCTTTCCAGAGTAGTGAAATTTTTATTCTCTTTGAGGACAAGATCACCAATGTTGAAGTCACATTCTTTGACATATTTTTTGTATTCTTTTTCGATGCATTCTTGATAGACATGATGATGTTCGAGGGCTGTTAGGAATCATTCATCTAATAATTTAAGTTATGCGAGGCGTTATTGACGATATTCCTATTCGGAGATAAAATATATGAGGAACACGTGAAGAGATGGAAGTTTAACTTCAAGGGGTATAACACCTTAGATTCATAGACTAAAGATAATGGTGTAACACATGTAGTAGTGTAGATGCTAGTTTGATAGACCCAAAGAGAAAACTAAAATTTAAGATGCCAATTCTTGGTTTCTTGGTTGACGAATTTCATGAGGATTTTGTTGAGTGTTTTGTTAGAAGCTTCTGATTGACCATTTTCTTGTGGATAATAAGGAGATAAAAATATTAGCTTTATGTTGAAAGTGTCGAATAAGTTCATATGATACACAATAATATCCCATAACTCACAGATTTCATTACTTAATATATGAACTTATGAAGCACAAAAATATGCTTATAATTCTCTATCTCCAATCACAATGCACATAAATTAGAATACCACATAAATATTGGATTATAGATAGTCTTATTAATCCTTTTAATTTTTAGAGGATTATAATCAAGATCAATTAATTTGCATAACTTTGAGATACAAGTCAAGGTTTGAATAAAAATAGAATATTTATGATTAATTTCCTTTTCAGAATAGATATAGAAAGGAAGGGCTAACATAGCCTTTTAATCATATAATGAGAACAACATCATCAACAAATAGCACTAATACATGACCACAAATGATTAATGGCATAATCACATATTGCTTCAAGCATCATGCCTTACTAAAATACAATTCTTTTCATCTTTTCACTTCAAGAACAAATTTATATAGATTTCATCAAGACATAACAATGAGAAAAGGTGTAAGACATGTATTTCATCATAATTAACCTGTAATGTTAATAACCTGCATGGAAAAGATTCCATTGTACATGGTCAGTTCCAACCGAACTTGCATGATAAGGCATATCTTTTCCTAAATATTTTATGCCATTTATTATTTACATAAATGAAATGTTGCATTACATTGATTCATATAATTGACTTCAAAGACATAAAGCCATAATAGTAACATAACAAAATAATTACATTGCTATCACCTTACTATTAACTTCCTTTGAAATTTATTTACTTAAGGATAAGCCACAAAATTCATTTCAACTTACATATTCCTTTGATTATCAACTTAGATCTTAAGGTCGAAATTTATATTGTTTCATGTAGTTCAAATATTTATATAGGTATGAACAATTTTTACTCACTCTTTCAAATACTAATAACAATAATATTTAATCATCACATATAAGAAAATTAATCAATAATATATATACCACTGAAGTATTTACCAAATTCAAGTAGTTTATGTGAACTTAGTTAAATAGAGTTATAGATAATATTTAATCATATTGTCCATAATAAGTAAATCCTCCATACTTCGTCACAAAATTAGATACAACTGGTAGAGTAACAATTATTAGTTCTAATAATATAATAATAATCTCATATAATAATATCAATAATTAGCATCATATCCAAGACCAGCTTCACATGGTGACAGTACACAGTCTCATAGTCAAGGATGATATTACAGTTGGGAAAGAATGTGTTTGAGTTTCCCCATAACCCTGAGAACTCCATATACTTTCTTAGTTAAGGAAATGCATAATAACCATTAATATCAAATATATTAGATCCCAATAAAAAACACAAGAGAATAATCTCTCAAAGCGGTACCCAGAGTAAACCTAACAATGCGAAGGTATCTCTACATAATATCAACTTATTCCATAGAAAGAGGAAACTAACTCAACGATCTGTTAATGCAATAAAAGTCTCAAACCACATGACATGACTCAAGAACAAAAACCCCCAATATACCCATATTCGAATCGAGGATTTGGTTTATCATATGTATATATACAAAAATTTCAACACCTAGAAAATAGAAAAACATTAGCCCAAAAATCACCTAATATTTTTCCAGGGGTTTCATTCTCCACTAACAAACAATAATACCCAGAACATACATTTGAATTCAAGGATTCGATTAAATGTATATTTTTCCAAATACACCCAAGTTACTGGGTTTTATTTTACATTCTAGCCATGAAATAATCAGAGTATACAAATACAATATTACATTCACAAGAACATAACAGATAACTTCAACCCATTTTGAGTTATACTAAAACTCTATGTTATACCCAAACTTATTATTTTCTTGAAGTCAACAACCTCAACCAAAAAATAAAACAACAACAACCATGTTATTCACTGTGGATTATAAAAGGGTTCTAACCATCACAGAATTCATATAAGAAATGGAATGATAATACCCAGGTTACTGGACATATATATATATATATATATTTACACTACTGAGTACCCATACCTTCTATGGTTTTCTTTAAGAAATAAAAGTCAAGAACTATATAAAGTTTAGTTGAAACCCAAAAGTTTTCACTCAAAAGGAATATCACCACGAAAGTCAAGAATCCCCAGGAAGATATCATTCATCACAGAATCCAACAATTACCAATAAAGATAATATAAACAAGGAGACATTCATAAAAGATTCACTCGAAAAAAATTACTATAAAAATGCAATATCTCATTTATCTAAATAATAATCCAAATAAGCTATTAAGAGAAAGGTAGGGCTTATCATGCCTTTTCCACAAGATCTTTGGAAAACCTCTCCATGAAGTCTCATTCCTTCCAAAGCCCAAGAAAATATTTAGTAACTCATCAAAAATCTTTTACACAAATTGGCAACTGTAACCTCCTCCAGAACCTATAATGCATATATATATATATATATATATATATATATATATATATATATATATATATATATATATTACACAAATTGGTGATTGTAACCTCCTCTAAAACCTATAATGCATATATATATATAATTCTAATCACAAATCTCAAGGATAATAAAACTTTCATGAACATATTTGACTGGAGTTTGATATTTTTTCACTATCAACACTCAGAGTTAGAAACCCCCATATAGAGCTCGAGTTACAAAATAAATACTAAAAATGAAACCTAATTTTTCATGTTATTCCTTCTTCGAGGAGCTTCCCTATTTTCCGGGCCACAAAATTGCATTGAATGCATTTATTTCTGCAGTGACACATCAATGCTTTTGAAAGGTTTTCAACCGCCTTTTCCATATTGCCATATATACATTATGTGGAGATAATTTAAAACCTTAATGCTAAAATTTACCATTTATGCCAACACTTTTTAAAGTTTTAAGTTTAAGGTGATCAACATTTATGTGAATTTAAATGTCAGTCATATACCCTGCCTTGTATATGGTCCATTGCATCGACCAATATAATAATAAATCTTTCAATTTCCAAAATTCAACTTGCACATAACCCATTTAGATAAAATAGATGATTTTAATGTGGTCGAGGACCAAGAATATTAATAATCCCTACTTTATAATTCTAGATCATAGGCTCATCCTCAGCCTGATAGGTTATCCCAAAACACATTTTATACATAGCTTAAGCAACCTTTCTACAATTAAGTCAATTTTTCAAATGCACTTGTAATTAAAATCTTCATACCTTACTTATAATCAGGAATCAAGATTAATAACAAAAAAATATCATGGTATAGATTCCTTAGATAATGGAAATAATACTATTCCAATATAATAAACATTGACTACATCCTTATGTCAAATAATCACAAGATAAACCTTAGTCTACCATGTTATCTCAACATATAATAACCTTTGTAATTTTATCCCAGGCATAACTCATGATAACCAGGATCATATTGTTATTGTGGCTAGTAAGTACAATTTTACACCTTAATTGTATAATGAAGGTTCAAGGTGAAAATCACACAACAAAAAGGGTTCCACGATATTTAACACAACCAGTTATATCCGCTCAAGGAGACATCTCAATGATGGATTTGATTTCTTAAGGTCCACTTCAATGCCCCCGATAGAAACAATGAACCATAGGATTCTACTGGTGAGAATAACGAATACATAATTAATAGGGTTAAGGTGGAGGAAGTATTGGATAAGATGAGAAAATATGATGTCAAGAATGGTGAGATGGTATCTAAGTTATTTATGTTTTCCTAAGAGGTCGTCAACGTAGTCTTGCAAAGTCTTATGAATAAGATCATGGAAGATGTATGTCATGGTGCATTGATAGGAGGCCTTTGCATTTTTAAGTCCAAAGGGAATGATGCAGTAACAAAATGTCCCCCAAGGAGTAATGAAGGATGATTTATATTGGTTGTTAGTCATGATAACATTTCATGGCCAATGGTGAGGTCAAAAAGTTGGTCAATGTTAGGAAGTGGGAAGTTGTCTTTAGGACATGCGAGATTAAGATCTTAGAAGTCTGTGCAAATACGTAACTTTCCAGAGACTTTAGTTACGGGTAAAATTTTGGAAACCCATTATGGATAGTCAATGGGTAGTATAAAGTTGGCAAAAAGAATATGTTGTAACTCTTATTTGATGAGGAGGGCTACGTGAGGGTACATCCTACATATTTTTTATTTGATGATCTTAGTGTTAGGGATTTTGATGATGTTGTGAATGATGATGTTAGGGTCAATTACCTGAAATTTCACTATATGACCATGTGAAGGCTTGACTGTGTTTTTAAAGGAACACAGTTAAGTATTTTAATTCCTTTAAATCTAAGGATTGGCCAACTTTAACTATGTGAGGGTCTTGTGAATTCTTGATGTTAATGTTGATAGTGGATTCATTAATAAGTGTAGATGTGTCAGGAAGTAGATTATTTTGAAGGTAACGATCCTCTACCCCCATATTGGATAAAATGGATTGGTCTTCGTGACATTGAAGAATATCAATGGTAGGAGAGTCTTCCTCTACCATTTCAGGTAGTATTAACATGATGTTCTTAGTGATGTCATTAGTCTAATAAGTGAGTGGTCATAAGGTAATCATATTTATTAAAAATAAGTTAGAGGGGATGGAAATGACATCATCTGTGTCGATAGAGTGGTCATGTGAATATGAAGAGGATGACTATGGTTCCATTATGGGTCCATATGCGGTGATCACAGAGGTTTTTAAGGAGGTCTTGTCGAAACCTAGTCCATATTTCTCATGAGGTTTTCGGGATTGGTCAAATACAAAGCCATGTATACCTTTCTCATAGCATCCTAAAATGAAACCCTTCCAGGAATAATGATGGAGATACATTTGTGTGAAGGATTCGTTGTATAGAAATGAAAGATAATGTCTAAACAATTTATCATGGTGTTTATATTATAGGCAAAAATGTGTCTAGATAACATGCATTCCTATCATCCGCTTAACTAGGATATCAAGGAAACAAGTAAGAGACACAAAAATACTAACACATAATGGATAGAATTCAAAGGGGGTATATGGAGCTCTAAGATCGCATACCTAAAGGGAAGTGACCCTTATACTAGGTAAACCTAGGGATTCGAAATCCCAAGGTTGAGAAAGATGAAGGAACCCTATTAGGGTATCAATAGTATGGGGGTGATTAGGGACAAAATAAACATGCAAGATATATGCTAACTGAATTAAAGTATGCAACATAATATAAAGAGTTGAATAATAGTATGCTAACATAACATGTGCATAAGATGCTAGGATAATATAAAGAGATAGAAAAACAGATATGAGACTACTCTATGTAAAATGAAAATTCAAATTAGAACACTTACCTACTGGGGGTAGTCGCTAATGTATCTATTTCCCAAAGGACAATATAAAAAGAGAGAATAGATTTTGGGTGGAGAAGGGGAAAAAAATCCTATCCTAACTCGCTATAGGTGACCCAAGAGTGCAAGAAAACTAGTCAAACAAGAAGAAGATCCAATCTAAGATTCAAGGTGTAAGAAATCCAAGAGATGAGAAAGCAGATGAAAGTTGATGCAAAAGAGAAGACCTAATGGTGAGTTCTTATATATATCTGTGTTCTATGTTGTATATATGATTTTATTTTTTGATCCTTTGTGATATTTTTTGTATTTATACAAATACGATCTCCCATAGGTGATTGTGTTGGCTAGGTATTTGAAAATGCACCGACATAATCACCTATGGGTGATGGTATTGGCTAGGTAGGGGAAAGGAAAAGTGATGTGTGAAATTTTTCATGAAGAAAAAATGTAATGCTAGGGAAAAAATATGGTCATGTGAAAGTAAGGTGTTAGAAGGGTACAAAGAAAAGTAAGAAGATAAGAGAAAAAGAGGTGCATAAATAGGACCAAAATCCATTCTCTCTCCATGTAGCATCCCTAACCCAATGGTTACGTGAATAACCAGACCCCTATAACGGAATGAGACCCTTAAGGAACCCGTTTCTAGAAATAGATGCATTAGTAAAATCTAACTTGGAAGAGAAATTTTTAGTAATATATATGAAAAGATAAAGTGTGAAAAATTAGGTGTATACATATGCCCCAACCGTTGATTACCACATGTTGCAATAACAAAACATGGGGTAGTTAGCGGAAAAAATGATACATAACACCAAAATCGAAGGCATATGTTGAAAGTAAATAAAGGACTAGCTGAAATGAAATATACCCACCAATGAGTACTTGATAGTGTCAGTCATTCTGCCACGTATGTGAACAATCTATGCTGCTAAGACCCTAGAGAAGAAAAATAGAAAGGAAACACTAGAGGATCATCAGAAAAATAAGACATAAATCACCTAGATAAAGGCCATGGGATGGATGTCATGTCATATGATCATAGAGGTTAGGTATTATAGTGTCAAAGACAAGCGATGGGTAACACCACTGAAAAGTACAAAAAACCGTATGGTAGAATATACAAAGAGGTACTGTCATAAAAACCAAAGGTTAAAATAAATAGAAAATGGATTATTAGCCCAAAGGGTAAATAACAACGCTGAAAAGATAAAAAAACCATGAGGTGGATGCTATAAGAAGAAGAGAGGTAAATATATCCAAACAAGACTATGAGCCTAAGAAAGGATGCACAAGACCATGGAAATCCCATAGGAAAGGCCACAACGAATCGAAGACAAGATGTTGATTGTGTTGTCATTGTTAAAGAGAAGGATAAGGTTAATGAAGTTGTGAAATTGAAAAGGAGAGGCAAGATATGATAACTTATTTACGAAAACTCTCAAGATCCTTTAAGCATGAAATGTTTTACGGAATTGATCATTTATTGGTTCTTTGACTATACATCCTTCATTGGTTTTAAGGTGATACTTATTATGACTGATGATATGTTTGATGAGGTAGGGACCACACCATATCTGAGTGTATTTTACTTCTTTATCATAGGTATAATCAAGCTTGAGGATAAGGTCACCTATGTCAAAAGTACGTAGATGAAAAAGTCTATTATGTTGCTTGGTCATGTAATGATTTTACTTCTGATTATGAGTATATGCATGATCATGTTTCTCTTCTAAGAGGTCAAATTCATGAATGTACACTTCATGGATGGCCTCATCTGAAATGATGCCACAGAGGGATATATAGAGAAAAGGGAGTTCCACCTCGAGTGGAAGGACAACCTTGGATCCATAAGTAAAAGAGAAATGTGTTTCCCCAATAGCGATACAAACAATGGTGCGATGTGCCCATAGTGTATGATATAACTTTGTATTACAGTCCATACGTGACTCAAGAATCCTCTATTAGAGGATATTATTGATGATTTTTTTCGTAGATTCTTCTTGTCTATTGCATTGGGGGATAATAAAGTGTTGAGATCAATGTTTGATCTTGAACTTAGTGAAGAGTTTCTTCATTTATTTATATTTGAAACTCTCGCCATTGTCAAAAATGATGGTGTGGGGAATTCTGGAAAATGATTTGGTTGAGGAAAAATTTAGAGGTAGTAAGTCCAGACATGTTGGTGAGGGGAATGGCTTCAACCCACTTGGTGAAATACTCTGTGGTAGTAAGGATGAAGACATGACCATATTGAGAGTGAACGATCTTTTTGATGAAATCCAATCCCCATATGCTGAAGGGCCAGAGAGTGGAAATGGGTTGCAACTTAGTCAGAGGGGAATGAATCAAATCATCGATATATTGGAAAAGTTTTGAAATTTTTGGAAAAGGCATGAGTGTTGGATTATAGTGTAGGCCAATAGTAGCCCATACATATGCATTTGCATGCAATAACATGTTCACTACAATGGCCACCGCAAGTACCCCCATGTGCTTCTTCTAAGATAAGGGGAACCTCATCCTTGTTAACGCATCAGAGTAGGGTACTTTCAAATTTTTGATTATATAATATGTTATCTTTGACTATGTATTTGAGATCCTTTTTTACGTATTCGTAATCATGATAGTGAGTTCGTACCATCCATGTAAATATGATATTGTATAAATTGGTGAATGCTTGCATACTAAGGATCATTTTCAGCGGTGTCTGATTTGATTTGGAAAATTTACCAGACACATTAACGATGTGAGGTAGTGGGGGTTTGATGAATTTTTAATAGGGGAATAATCTCACAAGAATCAGAATGTGGCTAGAACTATGTGGCAGCCATGACAAAAGAGTCAGTTAAGGAATTATGTTCATTCAGGATTGAATCAATGGTAAATGAAGTGAAGCATGGTATTAGCTTTGTAACTAGGTCATAATAGGATTTAAATTTTTAACTATGACATTGATATGTGTCGCTAACTTGTTAACACACCAACTAAGATTCCCCCATGACATGGATATAATCAATATTATTGGCAAGGGAAACTTACATGCCTAGGATAAGAGCTTCATATTTGGCCATGTTAATGGTGTCCTCAAATTCTAGTTGATAGGAAAGGGGGAAAATTTGGTTGGAAGGGTCAAAGAGTACACAACCTACTCTAACTCCTTGACGCAATTTTTCTCCATCAAAGTGTAACAACCATGTATGCTCGTGCAAATCAATGGTAATTTATTGTTTTGCAATCTTGGTATGTGGTTTAGACTTATGTGGGGGAGGTGCTTTGTTATTGGCATTAGAGGACTATGCCTTAAGACCGAATGTGAAGCTAAATAAATAGTCTTTTATAAAATAAGCATTTTCCATACCCTTAATGAGGAGGATGTTCTCATCAAGTAGTGCATCATGAATGGGTTGAGGAGTAGGGATGGGAACGGTTTCCAATTAGTCTTTGATAACATGGCCTTTTACCACTCGCTGCATGATGATACAGAGGTAAAATTCCATAAGAAGAGTCATACACTTACCAATTCGATCTATTTAAAGGAAAAAATTTGAAAAGAAGTGTTGTAAAGGATCCATGTGAATAATGATGTAGGTGGTTTAGTAAAGTATATAATTTTGTAGTTTCATAGCTGCATAGTAGATGGATAGGAAATCCCACTTGATGGAAGTGTATCAAATCTCATAATATAATATGGATTGACTAACATAGTAGATGATGTGCTCATTTACCTTTCATCTTCATATGCTAAAATTTCCCCTACAGACACTAGCATGGATGAGGTATATAATAATAAAGGTTGATCGAGAGAAGGAGGTTACAAAGTTGGTAGTGAAGATAGAGATTGTTTCATGTTATCGAAAGATTTCCAACAATCCTTGGTCCACTCAAGTTTGGTAGAATTTCGGAGTAGGCTATTTATGACATGTGCATGATAGGTTAATTTAGGGAAAATCATCAAATTTCCCCAAGCTTACTATGAAAAGTCCATATGTCAGCTATGGAAGATGGTCATGACATGTCGAGGATATCCTTAATAATTTCTAGATCTACATTGATGCTTCATTTTGATACTAAATAACCTAAAAATTTACCTCAAGTCACCATGCATATGCATTTTCTGGGTTTGAGAAAAACCTTCTATTTGTGAAGATTCCCTGGGGTGATGTATAGGTCATGAGCATGATCATCTGCATATCAATATTTGATGAGTAGATCATCCACATAAAATTTGACTATTTTTTGTATAAGGTCGTGAAAGATGTGATTCATAGCATGTTAATACGTTGCGTTGAAAATTCTGATCCCGAAGGGCTTTTTGACATAACAATAAGTACCCCATTCTGTTGTAAAAGTGGTGTTATGTTGATATTTGGGAGAAATTTGGATTTGGTTATATCCTAATAACCCGTCCATGAGAGATAACATTTTGTATCACACCATGGAGTCGAAAATAGCGTCGATGGATGGTAAAATAAAGTTATCCTTAGGAAAAACTAGGTTGAGATGAAATTGATGCAAATACAGATGGAAAGAGTAGCCTTTTTCCTAACTATGATAATATTGGATACCCATTGGGAATATTACACATTGTGGATGAATTTGGCATCTAAAAGTTTAATGATTTCTTTATGAAAAAAGATAATTGATTTTAAGAGGGAATTTTCGTATCTTCTGTTGAATAGGTGTAACATTAGGATAAATGATGATGTTATGAGAGACAATCTTAGGATCAATTCCCAACATGTCAAAATATCCCCATACGAATACTTCTTTGTGTTTTCTTAAGATCACAATGTGACACTCACGTAAATGGGGGAAACAATCTCTGAGTATGACTACATATGAGGGATCATCATCAAGTTGTGCAAAGATGGTTGATTTAGCTAACATAACATTTCCATCCTATAAATTGTATGGAGGTTTAGGAATTATCTACCTGCATCACGACAAGGATTGATAATAGCGATATAGTTGTCAAAGCACATGGGTGGCTTGGAGAAATTCCCAAATTTATGATGGATTCGAGGAAGTATATCCTTTCATGCATATAGAAGCTCTAGAATAGCCACATCATTATCTAAAGTGGGAGAGGGCCATACTATTCCACATCAATTTCTAGGTCCACATATCATTTTTCATCTCTGTGTTATCTAGAACTAGTTTTTCGTACGTCCAACACCCTAGAATCCAAGGTAACCTCTTAGGGCACACAATCCACAATTTCCATGCTAGTAGCAGAAGGACCATCACTAACTGCAGAGGTTGGCTGAAAAGCTAACGTGGGTATTGGAGTTATTGTAGGAGCTGAAGTTGCTTTAGGAGGGTAATGTGACACATAATCATGGAATTTATCCAATACCTAAGGAGTGTTCAAAAGTGGGGGATTAATAGGAGGAACATAAGGAAGAATTTCCTCTTCATCCTCACTATCACTAGTTTCGTAAATAGGAGGTCCATAATATGTTTCTATGGTGTTAGATTATACTCACAAGGATTGCATTTGGACCGAGGGATGTTGGTAGTGCAATACTTCCAAGTGTCTGGACCAATCTTACAAAATGAAATAGTCTTCATCATCAATGGGGAAAAGGTAATCTATCCTTTCTTGAGTTCAAGAACCTCTTCTTTAGCCACAAAAATTATCTTGATTAAAGGTCAAAGAGAGAGGGGAGGATGATTAGAAAATACTTACAAAAATCCTAATTCATTGCATTCTATGTGATTGGAAGTCAAGGTATGATGACTAGGCTCCTCTGGCTCATATTGCAGTGGATACCAGTCCTGAGGTAAGAGGGCTACTGGTAACCACTACACAATGTTTTCAGGTAATCTATTCTTTTTTACCTTGTTTTGAAGTTCATTAAGTTCATCGTCATTTTAATATTATAAATCTACCTAAATTTTAGGCCTAAGATCAAAGTATTCTAGATATGGAATGCATTAGATCTAAGGATTAATGGCCATTAGGAAGGGCTCATTAGAAAATGGTACTGGAATAACCCAAGGATTGCGATTGACATCATACCTAAAGCATTGGTTATTGTGAGTGGATTTATTACATTGTATCTAGATGATGTGACTGTGCATATGTGATGTGTCCAAGGGTGACCCAATAGGATATTATAAGAGAGAGGACGATCTAGAATCATAATCTTTGTGCAAACCATTTTAGGTCCAAATGTGATGGGAAACTAGATGCATCCTATGGATTTTTGTTTGGTTTTATCTAAGCCACTATAAGTTAAGCTAGTAGGTTTGATGTTATCAATGAAAAATATGAGGTTTTTAATTAGATAATAGGTAGCTAAGTTAATTCCTGACCCTTCATCCAAAAGGAAACTATGTAATTGTGCATCATGGATAATAATTCTAATGAGTAGGCATGGGTCATCTGCATGAAATAAGACTTCATCGGTAGTCATGTCATCCTCCAAAAATTATAAGGCTAAACAATCCAAACATGAAATTTGTGGAGGTTGTCCTATGCTCTCTATGTGATGAATTTCTGTGGTTGTAGATGTGGAGGGAGATTTGGGAGCCTTTCTAGGAGTATTCTAAAAAATTTGTAGTTGTTGAAGAAGTATTTTTATGATGCGAATTTAAATTATGCACAAGTTCCATAAACGGAATATTGCATACAAGAGAGTTTAACACATCTAAAAAGTTCTAGTGCAACTTTGAATAACTCTCGTAACGATACCATGGTGGTAGCGTGATAAAAGATGTGGCCAAGCCTAATGGAAACTTTGTGTTCAATGGAGATATCTTTTCAGAAAAAGGTGGAGTGGGATCCTTTCTTAGTAACACCATTGATACCATGGGTGAAGGCTCAACTATGGGAGTGGGCTCCATCATTGATGGATCTTAGGAAGTATCAAGAAAATATGGGTTATTGAAAGGTTTTTTTGGTTTAATAACATGATATTTATGGGTAGGATTACAACTATAGTTATTTTTGGTGGCATTGATATATTGGTAATTCAAGAAACTTTGATTGTAAAAGTGTTCTATGGTACCCACGAAATCATTCATGGGATTTTTATGGTGCTGATTTTGATGACTGGAGCGATATCTCTCTAATGATTGATATTTTTCATAATGTTCTTATATAATGACAAAGTAATCAAAAGAGGAACCAAGAAATTATTCAAGGTATTCCTTCCTAAGGTCTTTACAATCACTATCCAAGTTTCCTATGGTTTCATGTCGCCAACAAAAAAAATCACCCCTAAAATTTGGCAAATCTTGTTTTGAAGGAGGCATTATTCACATAGTGGGAAGCATTTGGAGAAGTTTGGTGTGAGATAAGGGGACATGGGTGAAAAAGTGAGAATGTTCTCGATTTTCTCCCATTTCACTTTCTCTTGGGAACTTCAAATATCTAATTACATGTGTTGTGATTTTAAGCTTGGACGACGAGTTAGAAGTGCTTCCAAACTTGCGCATAAAGTTATCTTGTCATTTAGCTTGCTCGTGGGATTTCTCTAACATGTTAGGAGAGAAATAATTGAAATTTTATATGATGTTTGGCATGAGTCATTAAGAAATATTTGAGATAATATTTTACTATCATGGTTATGGTTAGCTTGTATGGATAAAGCTTTCCATTTTTAAACAAATTCATGAGCTAATTCGTTTATTCCTTGTTTACAATTTATGAATTTTTGCAAGGTATTTTTGGGTAGATCATGTTGTTGGAATTTAGATATTCGGGCCTTGACTAAGCCTTCTAAGTCAAATATTAAGTTGGGAAGAATCTGATTATACCATTCTATTGCCTCACCCACTAAGGTTTTCACTAGAAGCTTAGTTGTTACACAAGTATTTGTTTGAACCCAATATTTATAGAGATTGATTTTTTTTTTGAGCAAGAGGGTTGGATCCATATAACCATTGTAAGAAATGGTAGGGATAGTCTCTCCTAAATCCATGGTTGTAATATATGGAGCTAAAGGTTCATTTTTGATAGTTTGCAACATCTTGTTTTAGATTGACAAAGGAGGAATAGGATTTCCATGTGCATCCACCAATGGAGGAGGTGTGAAAGAAGATACGTTGGGTACCACAATTTGAGATGCTATATATAAGATATAATTTTTTATTTGGATAATGCTAGCTATGGTAGCATCTTGGGATGAAGCCATATAGTATATAATATACTATATACAAAAATATAAATAGTTTAAATCATTTTAAATCCCAATTTTTTGTATGGTAAGTGGCTATGGGGAGGCCCCATTCCTCTCCACCCCTCGTCTTTAATTTTTTATGCTCAGAAACAAACATGAGACTCTTTTAAAATTGGGTAGTAATTTTTCATGTTTATGTGGGAGGCGGCCTCTTCCAAATTTCTCCCATCTCATTGACGAGACCTCCTCACTATACATTTACCCTTGCCTGCGGGCCTTGTTTTTTTATTATATTTATGGTGAGAGGGAGGTTTTATAAGAATTTGTGGTTTTGGCCCCGTAATTTATGTGTTAGCTCGTCGATTTGAGTTTTGTTTGGCTCGCCATGTGGTTACACTTGAATCGTCGAGTTGTACATAACATTGGAAAATATAAGCGGTGGGAATTTGAAACTCGTATATGACTTGGAACATTGAATGGTGGTGAGTTGGATTAATATAGTTTGTATATATTTGAAAGAAAACATATATATATATGAAGAGTTGCATATAATTCATCTTGAAGGCTAATTGATTCAGCTCGCCAAGTTACATAACCCAACTTGGCTGAGCAAAATATATATCATATCCATAGGAGCATTGCTCTACCAATTTTTTTTTTTTGTTTACTAAACCTTTTTTGTTTCATAATTTAAATTTAATTTAACTTATTCTTATTCTTTGTTATTATAAAAAAGGTGATAAAATTAGTTTAATTGGATAGATTATTTATTTTGAAATAGTATATTTCTTAATGATATAAAGACAAATTTGTCATCATCGTCATTTATATGTTAAATTAAAGAAATTTTCACTCAAATTTTGATTGAATATTATTATGGTCAAACTAATACATCGTGGTGTATTTTATATGTTTTACAGGACTGCATTTTTGACATAAATTTATCAAATTTTTATTATGAGGTTTAAACAACAACTGGGGGAGTGTCATAATAATAATACAATATTTTTTATTGAAATGTTGATTATAAAAGTTGTTATAATAATTATGTTTTTTTATCACAAAGAGTTGATTTTTTGTCAATTTCAAAGGAGGAGTAACTTATAAATTGTGCTTAGCGTCGAGGGGCACTACCCCTCGACCCCGCTGGGGGCTTTCACCCCTAGACCCATGCTCCCTGTTACCGTGTTCACTACCTTTTGTGAACAAAACTTCACCTTTGTGTATGCAATAATTATTCTTGCATGATTTAGTTATTTGTTCAAATATGGTATCTATCAAGTCTTATCTCTTTTTTAAAGGTTTAAGATAATGAATATATATATATATATATATATATATATATATATATATTTCTATATTTCTTAATATGTGATTACTAAAATATTATTATATGCATATCAAATGAAATTTGGGGATGCCTTTGTGTTTGTATTGGAGACGTCCAATACTGATTGCATCTAATAAATATTTTACAAGATTAATATGTTGATTTTTTCAACATATTGTAATATAACATGGTTAGTTGTTAAACTTATTTTTATGAAATTTTTTATATAACTTGTTGTTTAATCTATGAATGTAAGATTTATAGATGGTTAAAAGTGAAATCAATAAATGATTTATATTTATATGATTATTATGATTTCTATTTGTATACTGTGACTCTAACCATGTTGATGTTATGTTAGATATTAAATATACTGGATATGTGTTCAAGTTTTTTGGTGCAGGAATCATTACTTAGAACAAAAAGAGAAACCAATAGTATTCATTTCTTGTACTTAGGTAGAAAAGTACAATGGAAGGCCATGTGGTTGAACTGACTGTTGGAAGAGATACACATGGAAGATGAAGGAAGTATTCCTCTTCTATGTGGTGGTTAGAGTTGTATTACTCTTTCTAAAGAATCCAGTTTAACATAAGAGAATGAAGCGTATCGAAGTTCATATGCATGTTATCCGAGAGAAGGTTATCTACAGTGATAGAGATCTCTAGTTCTTCCAGACTGAATATTATATTGCAGATATGTTTATGAGCCATTGTGTGCTGTAAAATACTGGAAATGTCTGTAATTCTTGGATTTTCAAAGTTTCCATTGAGGGGAAGTGTGCATGGAAATGTTACCTCCTAATGGCCAACTGTTTGTTGATTCTTTCTCCTCTATACTTATTCTTTCTCCTCTATAAAAAGATCTTGTATGATCTCTATTTTTATTAGATAAGCTAAAAATAGGGATCGACTCCCAGGGGACTTACAAAGGAGGAACAACAAAAAGGAGAAAAAAATGATGAGAAGAAAGAGACAAAAAGTTCCACAAGGAGTTAAACAAGATTAACTCTTAAAGTGAAGGCCAAGACCATACATCAAGAAACTCAGAAGAACAAAAGAAACCAGCCATAACACTAGGTTGAAGAAGTTCACAATAATCTTTCCTACATTACGGAAGTAGAAAACTAAACTAACTTTTGGGTGATGATTCCCTGTTATCTACATGACTATCTTTGTTGAAACCTTCTTCTTTTCTCCTCACAGTCATATCTTCTTCCAATTCTTCCTCAGAACTGCTTATGAGAAAGTTAAACTTCCTCTTTTTTGAGCCCTCCTCCACCGCATCCATCCTATCACTTAGCTCTTTGACCTGTGAATTGATCTCCATTATCTTTTGTTTATACTTGACCTAGGTAGGATAAATTTGTTTAGAAGCTCGAATGACCTCCATCATGGTTTCTTGATGGCCAACATTGGTCTCCTCCATCACCTGAATAACCCTTTCCAGATAATGAACCTTGTTGATCCACTCCTCCAAGTCCTTATCATCACCAACAAAACCCCTCTTCCTGGATATGCCCACTTCACCTCGACCTTCCTCACTTTTCTCCAGTTTAACATCCTCCCCTGCATTCCTATACCCAGAAATTTTACCAACCCTCATCTTCGCGAGGTAAACCACCAAAGTTAGGTCCTCCTTCTCCACCTTATCTTTTAAGGGAGTATCCAGGATGGGTTTCCCATTATCATACATCAGGAGGATGAGCCCCTCATGAAAAGGAATCTATGCCTTGTCCTGCTAGAATGCCTTCAGAGAAAGAGTTAATGACATGAAAAGGAAGAATGGAATGCTCACCATAACTTTGTGTCTAAACATGTTAAGGATGGAAAGGTGATGGGTGTAAATTTTGTGGTATTTTCCTTCCAGAGTGATGTACTTCATCATTTGGGGGAACACATCTCTCCATATACCTGGAATATAGGACCTAGTAATGCCATCAGTGAAGTAGGAGCACTTTTCCTTACCCAAAAAAAAAAAAAACTTGATTTCGTGCTCCCTGCGGGTTGTATGACTATGTAAACTAATAGATTTTATAGAAAATACAGTCTAGTGGTTGCATTTATTTATAAAGGAGGTTCTTGTGTTATAAAAGGATCCTAGAGATGCGTTATAAGAAATTTTCCATGAAAAACAATGGGATTTAGTTTCACAAATACATATGCTAGCCTAAACCTTTAGAGTTTATGGATTTGTAAATCATGTTGTACAAACAAGTAATGTTGGCACATGGGTCCCCACTTAATATTAAGGGGGAGTGTTAGAACATAAAATTAAGTACATATAATGTTTAGTTTATAATTAAATAATTTAGAATATAGTTTATATTCTTTATTATTTGATATAAACTTTATATTATGTTTATTAGTTATTTAATAACTAATTATTTATTAAACTGGGGTACACACCCCTTCACTTAATATTCATAACCCTTGGGGTTATTTAAATATGGCCGTGGGCCATAATTGACTAAATTGTATTACACCAGGTTAAATAACTTGGAGCAAGAAGTGAGGGAGGGATTTTACTGGATTGGATGGTTAATCGTTTCTCATTAATGGAAAAAAATTTCATGTTTTTTAGCCCATTAGGGGTTTTCCACGTTATTTTTGGTGTCTCTATGTTTATTTTTATATTCAATGGTTTATTTTATTAATTTTTGGTGTAACACATTTATTAATACGGTTAATATAATTAACCCCTCGGATCTGATAGTAGATGCGTGTTGCAATAAGGGATGAGTGCTAGTAATGAAACTAGTATTAATGAGAGGTATAGATGTGGGTATGGTCATGACTAAATTTTGGATGGAGGACGTGGGTTGTTGTGAAGGGATAAGAGGGGTGATATTAGGAATAACAACTGAGCTTACATGAGGTGTTTGGGAGGTACTCGAGGATATGGGACTAGATGTGGAAGAAGATGTGTTAGTATTTTTTTGTGAAGATGATGATATTGAAAAAGGATATGATGATGATATTGAAAAAGGATATGATGATGATGATTGTTGTTGACTGAACATGTCTTGTGATGTGACAAAATTGAGTTCAAAACTAATGACTGAGACTGATGAAGCTGTTGGACAAGTGTCTTTATTCCTAATCAAATGCATGAACTAGCTACTAAAAGAAACTAACAAATCATTACATGGAGGGTTTACAGTACATCTAACATGATTTGATGGATGAATGAGCACTAAGTAATGATGGATCCTCATTGTAGATGATGACCTACAAATAAGATAAATCGAAATGGGATTAATTATATAGATTCATGTGGGGCTGCCTAAATAATGCTAGATCTAAGAAGAGATTAGCTTCCTTTCATGAATGTCAACCCCCGTTTGTTTAGAAAAAGTGAAATAAAGCAAGAACATTAGATAACATGTAGAGACAGAAAAATAATGAATATGAGAAATGATTAAAATTGATCTAGAAACTGATATGATTGAAATAATAGTACATTAAAGGTTACCTGGTCTATGTCGACGATAATCCAAACTGTACAGAGGTAGGTCGACGGAAACCTAGGAGACTAGATCTAAAATTTGAGCTAAACATACAAACCCTACAAGGTTGGGATGAAATCTAGAAGCTACAAAGGTCTGAAGATGCTGGAGTCAACCTGCAGAATGAATCTAAGGAGGAAGAAACTAGGAAAATGGTAGAAAATGGAAGCAAGGGAAAGTCGGGCCTGTGGACACTGAAAGATGACCTGCAAAATGATATCTTAGATAGAAAAAGCAGAGAAAAGGACAAAAAAAATGATTTGGATAGGTTATTGGATGAACAAGACCTTGGTCGACGATGACTAGGGGGATCGACAATGACTGTAGTAGACTGTGATGAGGCTAAGGATAAATGGATGGAAAAGGAAACCTATAAGAAAATAGCTGAAATAGAAGGTTGTTGAGTGATCCCTGGATTTTGTAGAATCTTATTTGAACCTGTAAAACATTAGATACAAATAATACAAATATAATTTGATGAATATCACATAAATAACATGAAGATGATAATAAATCTCACGAAGGATGATTGTGAGCAATGAAAAAACATTGAAATGATGTCTGGGAGATATGTAACTGTTGCAATAATTCTCAAGTATGATAAAGAGTTCACAGGTCATAAGGAAGCTCCAAAATTCACATCCATCTGATCATTATGGAAAGAAAAGACGTAGTTTTATAGGTTCGACGGTGGTTGAGTTGGTTCACAGCTTACTACGGGGAAAGTTTCCCCAATTGGGTGCTTTTGTGCTTTGATCGGGATTTCAGGTTTTTAAGGATAAGAAAAATGCCTTAAAGCTTGTAGGTGGGAGGAGAGTGGATTAGGATGTGTCATGGGTAGTTAGAGGATAAAGATAGGTGGGAAAAATCATAGAAAAGTGTAGGGATGCAAATTTAGAATAAAAGTATCCTAAATGGAAAGTTGATTAGGGCATGTGAGATATTAATTGATTAATTAATTAAAATTAATAAATTAATGTTTATTAATAAATATTAAAGGTGATTAAAAGGTGATGGGCATGGGTATTGATTAATTAATTAATGTTACTTAATAAATATTAATAATGTGATGGGATAATATGTGGGAATTTAATAAAATTAAGGGGGATGGATTTAATTAAAGGGGGCCTAGATAGGACCATAGTAAAATATGCGCATACGAGCAGAAAAAGGTATAGATACCGAATTTAGGTGTCTACAAAAGCAAAGACTAATGCCCCCAATCCACTAGCAATGGAGTAGGGATGAATTTGTTGGATGATTTGGCTCATGATTAGGGTCGAAAAGATGAGAAACATCAAAGGTTGAAATAGTGATGGAAGGTTGTTGTTCAAGTGTTGGTTTTTGGATAAATACACCTCGGGAAACAAGGTAGGCATTAAGGGCCACTAGGTTAGAATCCAAAATCTTCGTAAAGATTGGATCATCAACATTGAAGAAGCATGGGCTAGGTGCATCTGAGATTTATGATGTGGCTGATTTGATGCTAGGAGAATGTGAGGGTTGTTGATTAGATGCTAAAGGTGACTAGTGTTATTCAATTACGTTGCTAATTTTTTAAAGGAGGGTCTCAAGATTGTCCAGGGATTGTTGAAGATGGCTTGACATGTTATCGATGTTTTATAAATTAGATTCTTGTATGGTTAAAACCATGAGCTAAAAAAAAACATGGAAGGAAAATAAAAAGAAAAGGGGTTGATTATAATAACTGTAAACAAGTCACATACATTTTTTTACTTATCTTAATTAAATTAAGAAAGGCATGAAATGTGAAAAATGGATAAACAAAAACTAGGAGAAAGCTTTCTAAGGATGATTTCAAGTAAGTTAAAGGATGGATTCCTTGATATAACTAAAGGTACATGAGGCCCAAATATATGTTGGTGTCAATATGAGGTGTGGTATTGGGGCCTAACCCCTCACTTAATGGACCTAAAATGATAAAGATGTTAAGTTCTTAGATGATATACCGACCACCTGATTTTTTATAAACTTGCAGAACACCGAGTCGGCTTATCCTCTTGGTGATGAAATCCAAGTAGGTCCACCTAGGAAGGAGTGTTTAGATTAAGTTTTATGTGGTTTATTTGTGTGTGAAGGGATTTTTCACGAATGCAATTCCTTGAACTACTACTTAAGTTATGTGATTAAGCAAGTATGTATGTTCGTTTTAAGATCCAAAAGAAATGTTTAAGTTCAATAAGAAAAAAACACACAGGATGAAATACAAAAATAAAAATGAAGAAAGAAAGAAGAGAATACCTGTAATTTCTTTTCCTTTTTAGTTGTTGATTTTTTTAATTTTTTAGCGCACTTTGAAAATGGAAACAACAAAGCGCTCTAAGCTAAAAAATCAAGGAATATTACAATAGAAGAAATAAAATATATGAAATATAAATAAAAAAAATGAAAAAATAGGTCCCATTGGGTGTGCCAAGATGTTTATGGTGTTTTTTGATTAAGTGTTATAAATTTTGAAAGTACTATTAACTCAAATAAGGCAGGGTTTACTCATACCTGTGCCAAAAATCACAATGTCAGGATGACTAGGTTCACAAGAAAGGAAAGATTATCCTCCTTTCACCAAGTGAGAATACATGTATGAAAAGACAAATAAAAATATAGATATTAAATAAGGAGGATAATGAGTTGCTCTTGGTGAATTTTTATCCCAGGAATCCGAAGGACTTCATTGAAGGGTGTTAATTCATTTGATACAATTAATTGATTTGAGAATGATAAGATAAATGACAACAATGATTTAGAATTCAAGGGGATGGAAAGATCCTGTTAAACGTTGTAAGTGTCCAAGATTAGGGAATTAGCAAGCTCAAAATATAGGATATAATCATACCCGGATTGTTTGGATACGTTCTATATATTTTATATGATTTCCATATGATCTTCAATGTCTTAGATTTATGGTGTGAGTGTAATGGTGCACAGATAGAGCTCATGTGAGATGTCAAAATATTCCAAAAAAAATGTTATTGGATGATCAGGGGATCGTATATGTTGGTGATGTGGTGTGAAGGACCTAAAACATTTATCCACAGAACATGCATCTTGTAAACAACTGATTAGATCAAAACAGATAGATGAAAATTTGATAGTTTCTAGGAATGATTTAAAAATATAGGGATTGACGAAGATTAGGGGGAAAACTACTAATTTTGAAAAATACTGATAAAATAGACAATGATTGATGTCAAAAATAAAGTGAAAATGGTTAGGTAAACTAAAGGGACTCTAGAAGTATGTGAGACCTAGAAAAAAAAAGATTAATATATATTGAGGATGCTATAAAGGGAAAAATATGTCAAGGGATAGATCGACAGTGATCGAGGATTGATGGTGATGACTTTGGAAATCATAAGTGTTGTAAATTTTACACTAAATGACTAGACACGAGACAAAAATTGAAGGAAATATGTAAGATGGAGTAGACGAATGATCAAAGATTATAATGAGTAAAAAAATAATCTTGATAATGGTAAATAATGTTGTACTAACCTTGATAACTATTATGAAGGTGAGAAATCTCCCAAAAAGATTGATTTGTGATCTGGTGATGTTGTTCAAGACTTATGAAGCAGGGTGTTGATGATTTAAAGCGTGATAACGTTGTTTGTAGGTGTAGTAGTTCATCCTTGAATGCAAATTCTGACTAACTGGGAAATGGAGGAAGAGGTTGGATAAATAGAATCAATGAAATATGTACTGATCACCGCGATCACGAATCACCATTGATTTTTCCAGAGATGTTATAAACCAAAAAATGAAAGATGGAAAATGGTTGAAACCAATTTCCATATGATGTTTTAGGTTGTTTAGAAAATGGTGGGAGGTTAGGGATTTGGGTAGGAAGAGTTTTGGGGGTTAGGATGGGTAAGGTAAATTAGTCTAGGTTAGTTTAAAGTGGTTAGGGTAGGGTAAATGGGATTTACACGAGTAAATTAGAATTTACAACAATATTTTTAATGTGTACTTAGGATAGGGATAATAATGATAAATATGATAATGTGATTAATGTGTGTCGGGTCACCTAGGCGTGAAAAAGTAGTGTCTAGACAAATATATTCATAGCTAAGAGAGGAAAAAAAAAATCCTATTTATAATTGAGCTCAAGCCTTTTATAGGCATTTATAAATGACTCTTCACATTCTAGGTGACTTTTAAACTTAATGTAAAATCCCAATGAAGAAATAGAAAATATTAGTGACTTAAGTTACTTTTAAAAGGCAAGGAAATCAAGAAGATAAGCTATAGTTTCGATCAATCTAGTCACATATCAACACTAAGAATTCATTCCACTGAAGTATGATTTAACTCAATTTGATCTTTAACATATATTTTCCATGTTAGATCAACGTCTAGTACCAATCCTCCCTTTCAGCTTCTGGAAACTAGGTGACCACTATTTCCCTCATTAGTTGGGAGAAAAAGTTCATAACTTAGTTTTCCAAAAACTATCTTTAAAATATTTCCAAACCATACTAAAGATCCTTCCCTGATAATAAAGGTGTGGACTAACTTGTATGAAGGTCTGAGACTTGAAATTGAGTTATGCCTAAAACTTTTTTTTCTTCGTGCAAATGAAACAAAAATTTAAATATGGTTTCTCCAAAGGGTACAAAAGTAGTCTTGAAGCTCTGAAACCTTTAACATGATGAAATTGGAAAACTGACGCCGTATGTCGAATTTATGAGCCTGGTAACATTGGTGACTAGTCACCATTCCATGGTTGAATTTGAGAACACCCTCTCCAGAAAAGACAATTTACAAGGAGAGGAAGGTGAGAAATTTATTTCATTTATCAAAACAAGTAAGAATCATCTTTATCTCAATTATATCCTCTAGGTAATGATTTCGAGATAAAATGGGATAAATGTGTAGTAATTTTCAATCAGTGTCTCCCAGTGAAATTTGGTGGAAATCCTCTTTACCAAATGGAAGTTATGACATTTCCTTCTTTAGAGCATGTGTGGAAGCCATGAAAGTGTAGGATTATAGATTTCAAATTTTTTTTTTCCATTGGAAGCAAATAAGGAAGGAAAATCATGTTTGGTTCCTTTTTGTCAAGAAATTTGAATGAGGATGTTTGTGAGATGTAACTACACTTGAGAGAAGGAGCAAAATGAAAGTTTATTTTTGAAAATTTTCAATGGAGGTGGTAGATTATGATGAAATTTTTTTTCATCCATATATACAAAAATACTCCACCTCACTATGTAAGATATGGATAAAATGAAATGTGTTTTCAAGAAGAAGCTATGCTAAAAATATCAAGTCATTTGGTATGCTGAGTCACTGAGAAAAAGTAGAAGGATTTTGGGAAAGATAGAGCACCATTTGGTTTCCATGCATTGAAAATAATTTTGGTGATTAAAAATAAATCAATCAATGAAATCCCATGAGGTTTGGATCATCTTAAAGGCATTTTGGAGAGGATTACTTATGCAAATTTTTATGGGGTTTTTCCCATGGAATCAATGGGGGTGAGAAAAATGAGTTTTTGACAAACTAGAGCATAGAGCTCGTTTTCAAGGTGTTATTAGCATCTATTTGGCTTTTGTGAACAAAAAATGACTTTTTTTTATCAACGAAGGTTCTAAAATTGAGTTGGGATGCTTCAAATGATTTCAAAATCCCCCTTTGGAGGGAAAACAAGTTATAAGTCATGTCTTAAAGTTAAAATTACACTTTTGAGTAGGAGGGGAATGTTGGGGTGTAAAACCGTACTATCCTTTTGGAACCTTTTTGGAGGGAAAACAAGTTTCAAGTCATGAATTGAAGTTCAAGGTACACTTTTGAGTAGGAGGGGGAAGTTGGGGTACAAAAGTGCACTTTTGGCATATAGGAAGAGCAACTTAAGTTTGAAAGTGCACATGAAGGAGGTTCTAGGAACTAAAAGGTGCCAAAAGCATATTTTCACCTTCACTTTGGAACCAAAGCACACTCTTGGAGGTTATAAGGAACTAGCAAGTACAAAAGTGTAAGGTCAACATAAAAATAGAATATGAGGGGAAATGTGGGTTCTAAAAGTGCATTTTAAACATCACTTAAGCACCAAAGTGCACATATAATATCAAATTAAAACAAAGAAAGGTGTAAAATCACATTTTTAGTTGGTTCCAAGAACTATAAGTTTTAAAAGTGAATTCTTAGTCCTATGCAGGAACCTGGATAGTGAATATCTCTTTCCTATACCAAATGTGGGAATTTAGAGGTAGTCTAGTATATGAATTTTACTAGGAAACACTAAAAAATTCATTTAATACATTCCCAAGAGCTATAAGTGCTTGTATTTTTTATTTTTAGTAAAAAAAACGCAAAAATGACCAAGATGACCATGAGAAGGCTACGATAATTTTTTGGCTACCAAGAAATATTTACAGGACCAAAGTTCAAAAACAATGATGAGATCATGTGGGGGACTTAGATAGATTTTATTTTACTATTTGTAAGACCTTCAAATTAATCTGGAGCTTCCACAATTAGTTGATGAAGTTCACCTTCCTCTGAGGTCCAAAACAACTCATCTCACAAAAAGGGTTTGAAAGGTTTTTACTACCTAAACATAGAAAATGCTCCAATAATCTGAATTTGTATATACTAAGGAGAAGTAGATATGGATCAATTTCCAATTAATGTAGTTAGGATTCTTGAAACCACCCAGAACTCTCCCAAAACTACCCAAAAGTTGACATTTGCAAAAGGGAAAAATAGACAATTTTGACCAAATTTCTCATAGAAAATACAATCTTTTTAGGGTTTGTCAAGAAAAATGACTACTGACATTTTAAATTCCAAAATTGAAAAAGGAGAAAAATTAACAAGAGGATCTCTAGTCCTAAGTCACTATGGTGACCCTAATGCACAATAGGTAAGCTCCAAGAGTCCAAGTCCAACAAGTAGATGTAAAAATAATGTTAAAATATGTGAGCTATAAGTGCCTTCATGTATGATAAAAGTTATTTTTTGGTGGTGGTTTATAAAAAATATGGTGTGACATATATACCCATTGCCATATCCCATGCGCGATGGTGTTGGCTATGGAAAAGCTAAAACCGACACCATCACCCATGAGCGATGATGTCAACCATGGTGGGGAACCATAAGGTTAAAAGGAGAAAAACATGGGAGATGACATCCAAAAGGTAAATATAGAGGTAAATGGCGAAGGTCTAGGGTGACAAAAAGTATGGATGATAGTGTGTAACAAGTAAAAACAAGTAGACATAATGATATAATTAGACATAATGGGTATAATTTGTGAATAAAGGGAAGAAACAAGGTAAGAGTAGAGTAAATATGGCATAATAGAAAAATATATCAAATGTTTTGGTCTATCCCATGTGACCAAATACAATCCCACCCCCAATCTCAAAAATCCCATTAAGGAACCCACTCACAAGGAATAGGCATCAACAAACCCTACAAAAATGAGGTTAACAAGCATCGAAAATGAGGCATATACATGTACCCCAACCGAAGATAAATGTGTGCCACACTAATGAAACACAAGACATTCTTTGAAAAAATATCTATACAACATGTAAAATCGAAATTAGATGTTGAAAGTAAAGTAGTAATGAAAGTGTTGTAAAGAAATAATGAACTTCACCAAATGAAATACACCTACCTCATAATTACCCACCAGTGTTGCTTGGATTTCTCATGGTGGGCACAAAATCTACTTGGAACCCTAAATAAGCAAGACTAAAAAGAAACACTAGAAGATAATTAGTAAAATAAGACATAAAGCACCTAACTAGGAGGTCACGGAAAGGATGTAGTTGAGCATCAAAATGATGAAAAATGGGAGGTTTTAAATGAATTTGGTAGAGGTATGTGTAATAGGTAAAAATGAGTGTCTCGCTGCCATGAGCATAATGTAATTTATGGAATGAATTTAGGGTTTTATGTTCAAAAGATATGAAGGTTTGAATATTGGAAGGAAATTGCATTGAAACAATTATAAGAATTACTATAAACAGTATAGGGAGGAATTTTTTTTCACTTTAAGCTCTTAGACTACCCAAAATGAGAAATTTTAGTGATGATGGAAAGAGTGTGAGGCATAGGATGAGGTGGCTAGGATGGGGTACACGACGGTGTGAATCCTATGGTAGTTATTATTTTAAAATTAGGAATGAGTAACTAGGAGAAAAATGGAAAAATGTATGCTGTGAAAAATTTAGCTACCATAATGTGTCCCAAAGATAGTTGAAATGTAGATTTGGTCAAAGCATAGGTCGGTTTGGGAGAATTATTATTTTTAGTCTTGGAAATATTGTCATTGATGTCAAAGGAATGCTGAAAAATATATCTTAAGTTAGAAATATTGTCATTAATGCTTATAGATGTGTGCATCTTATGAAAAAGATGCTTTTGTTTGAATTCTGCATGTTGCGCACCAGAGAAAATGTTTTTGTAGTGTTCCGTAGGTGTTTTTAGTACTTCACATGTTGATAAGTGTTCCACAGTTATTTGTAATGTTTCATGGGTTGTGAAGTGTTCCACATGTCTTTGCAATGTTTTGTGGGATGTTATAGTGCACTAAAGTATGTTCGTTTGTATGAAATAATGTCGTGTAATGAAGAAAAATCTACAGAAGTCAATAAGTGATACAATATAGAGGTGGATTTCTACGTAACAAAGATAAGTTTTCAAGAATGTACTGATTTATCTGTGATGGTCATGTAATGCCACGGGACCAAGAGAAAATAGGGTATTTTCGCATGAGTCTTGAAAAAAATCAAATATTCATAATTTAAAGTATACTAAAGCCGACTCATTATGAATATGCAAAAAGGAATGTTGACTAATGAAAATTCATGTCTGTTCATGAAATGAATATGGTATATAAGTGGATTCAATTACGAATTCAAGTGTGTGATTATGGTATTATGATGCCATTCTAAAGAGACAAGGAAGAGTGATAAGAGAAGAGTAGTTAATGAAGACATATCAAGAGGATTAGAGAAGAAAAAAGAAGAGAAAATTCAAGTAGATAAAAAAATCAAGTTTTTGAAGAAGATTGAAGAGCGAAGAGTACATAAGAAAAGTATAAAGCACGAGTATACAAAAAAATATGAAGAAGTGAAGATTTATTTATATGCCATCACCAGGTTGAAGAATAAACTACACTGGGTGGATCTTTTGATTGCTAAGTTTGTGCTCAACATTGGGGATTAGTGTCTCTAGTGGGTTGGTGCTCACAAATCGTAGCTAAGTTGGTGTTCGACATTGGGGATTAGTGTCTCTAGTGGGTTGGTGTTCACAAATCATAGATGAGTTGGTTCTCAGCATTGGGTATTGGTGTCTCTAATAGGTTGGTGCCTAAAAATATTTGTAATATAACTATTTTTGTGACTGGATTTGGATAGCATCTCCTCGTAATATTTTCTCTATTGTTTTCTCCCAAAATGGTTTCCACATAAATCATGTGTTGTGAAAATTGTTATATCTCATGTGATTGCTGATATTAGCAATTTTAATGTTTAATAAGTAAAAATTATTAGTTTACTGGTTCACCCCCTCTCAGTATATATGTTTTCTACATTTTGTATCAGAGAGAGGTTCCTTTAGAACAATCTAACCACTTAAAGGAATATCTTAGAAGCACACATGACAAGTCAAGAAGGTTTTTTCTCAAACAAGGCTCCATTGTTTAATGGAACCAATTAGGCCTTTTGGAGTATAAGGATGTGCACCTACATAATGGCTCTTGGGTTTGATATATGGTAATTTTTTGTTAATGGCTATACAACTCGAGAAACTCCTCCAACAAATCAAGCTGATAAGAAGGAAAGTGAAAGTAATACAAAATATGTGAATGCTATATTGAGTGGATTGTGTGAAGTAGAAATTGTCAAAGTAATGTATTGTAGTTTAACAAAGGAAATTTGGGATAAGCTCATAAATGTCTTTGAAAGAGATGATAAAGTAAAGAAATCCAAACTCTGAATACACAAAGTTTAGTTTGAAAGTGTAAATATGAAGGATGAAGAAAACATTGTTTCTTAACTTCTCTATGTGGATGCAGTTGTCAATACTATTATAGGAATAGGTGAAGAAATTAAGGATGAAACTATTGTGCAAAAAGTGCTTAGATCTATTGCTCTGAGATTCGATGCCAAAATTTCTGCTATTGAATAGTTAAAAGACTTAACTATTCAAAAAATGGATGAAATGAATGGGATTTTCACTACATATGAAATGAGAATTGAAGGTGATAAAAAAACCAAATTTATGGAAAGGGAGTGGGAGAGGGAGAGGGAGGTTCTAGAAAGGGAAATTTTGAAAGTAGGAAATGAGTGAGAACTTCTGGTTGGGCAGACAGAGCAATAGGATGAGTGGGTTTAGAGCATGGTGAAGGATCACATGATTTTTGAGCCTAAGGACAACAAGGATAAGGATGGGGTGGCGACCACGTGGGAGGAACGTTTAGTCGGTAAAATTTTGGACACAGGGATTTTGGAGGGTCTGGAACCATCTAAATAGAAAGGTAATTTATCCCTTAAAATTCCTGAGATTTTTATGGCTAGAACTAAAGCCTCCATGGAAGGTGCTTTATTTATAAAGTTCTTGGGCTATAGACCAAATATTTATTATTTTAGAGGATGGATCAAGAGGAGATGGTCATCTAATGGTGCTATTGAGTTTTCAGCATATGAAAATGGTTTCTTCTTAGTCTCTCTACCTAGTAAAGACCATGTGGTGAGGATTTTGGCTGGAGGCCCATGGTTCATTGGAAAATATCATGTGTTTGTTCAAAAATGGGAACCAGCCTTTAACCTTTATGTGATGTCTATTTCTGAGTTCCCGATCTGGGTCAACCTTCCAGGATTACCCATGAAAATTTGGGAACTGTAAGTCCTTATTCACATTACAAAAATCTTGGGTAAGACGATTACTCTGGATCCAGTCACTAAGGCTAAATCTAGACTTACTCACGCTAGATTTTGTGTCAATATGAATCAAGAAGCTAATCTGGAAAGTAATAGCAAACTAATGACCTCTGAGGGAGTATGGGTGTAGATATTTGATTATGATCCATCTCCCTTTGCTTGTAGAAAATGTAAGCTGGTGGCTCATGATCATATAAATTGTCCTCTTCAAAAAAAGATTTTGATCCCATTGCCGATCCTCAAAGGAAAACTAATAAGAAGGCTAAGGAATGTAGGTTAGTTGGAAAAAATGGAAGATTTGTAGAATCTAAGCATCATATGATCATCCAAGAGGTTGTAAAATAAGTGGAACCCTTGGATCATCTTAATTCCCCTTGCAAGGAAATGGTTGGTTCTGGTTTTCAAGAAAATGTAAATTATTATGAAGATGAAAATGAAGATCTGGTTTTGGAAGAGGGGGTTCTAGAAACAGAGGAAGTGGCAAGCCATGACTCAGAAGGTAATAATTTTTCTCTGCAAGTGGCTTGTGGACCTTCAATGGATGAGGTTTCGTCTATTGGCTAGAGTTCCTTTGGCCAAAGAAAAGAAGAAGCCCTCCCCATGTCTAATGTCTTTGGGATTTTATCATATTATGTTGCTGATATGTATGAAATGGAAGCTTATCCTAAGACTCTAGTAAGTAAATCTAAACCTGTTACTCATAGTAATTCTAGAGCTTATTGAGGTAAAGATTCAACTCTTAAGGGCAGGAAGAGTAATAAGGAATTAAGGGAGACTAATTCTAGGAGGGAAGTGGATGTTGGTATTCAGAGTACACTGGGGAAATTATTTCCTTGCAATTATAAATGTTAATGATATTTTTATCTTGGAACATTAGGGAATTGAATAATCCCAGTAAACACATAATTGCCAAGGATCTTAGATTTACAAACAAACCATATATTTTCATGCTTCAAGAAACCAAAATGAATATGGATAGATTTAAAGAGATGGGTAGGTTTATTTGGAAAGAAATTTGATGGGAGGGGTGTAGCTCCTCAAGATCCTTGGGAGGTGTTGTTACTTTGTGGGATACTATAATTGTGCAAGGTGTTCTGATTCTCTCTTCCCCTGGTCATGTGGTCATGAGTTTCACATAATTTTTTTCTAAAAAATCTTGGTATGTTTCTAATATTTATGTTCCCAATAAATTCAGTGAAAGAAGGAAGTTTTGGAGGGATATTTTGAGTTTTAATCAACTATCTAAAGATAAAGATTAGATTATTGGAGGAGATTTCAATAGCCCCCTTTCCCTTGGTGAAAAAAGGGGGGCTTAATCTCTTATTTTGAGAGTATGGAGGATTTAGCTGAATTCCTTACCAGTAATGGTTTGTTTGATTTAGAATTGGAGTGGCCCAAGTTTACTTATGAAAACAGGAGGATGAGACTTGAGCTCATCTAGATCAGATTGGATAGGTTTTTGGTGAGTCATCAAGTTGTATGATTAATCAGCTATATTCTCTAAAATTTCTTCCCAGAATCGGATCAGATCATAACCCCCTTCTTCTTGATTTGGGGATGAATCAATCTAAAAAATCTAGACCCTTCATATTTGAAAAGATGTGGTTAGATCACCCTTATATTTTCAACATAATTCAAGAATGGTGGGACATTTAGGTTTTTGGAGTTGCTAGTTTCAGATTGTGTTTAAAACTAAAGCATATTAAAAGCAACCTCAAAAGATGGAATAAGGAGACTTTTGGAAATATTTTCCAGGAAAAAAGTAAAATTGTAGAGGATTTAAGAAATATCGAGGAACTTATGGAGAAAAATGGTCTTAATACAGTTCTCAAGGATCAAGAATAAAAACTCCTGACTAAGTACCATGAGATCCTGGCTACAGAAGAGGTTTATTGGAGACAAAAATATAGGGTGAAGTGGATTAATGAGGGTGATAGGAATACTAAATTTTTCCATTTCTCTACCACCTCTAGAGCTAATCTCCTTAAGATAAATGAAATAAGAAGTGAGAATGGTGAGATTTACTCGGAAAGTAAGGATATCAATATGACTATAATAAATTACTTCAAGGATATTTTTAAACAAGGGAAGAGGGTGGAGGAGTTGGCTCAAAATAAAGTTCTGGATCTCTTCCAGCATGTTATCAGCCCTTGAAAATAGAGATCTCTTAAGGAGTCCTTCATAGGAGGAAATCCATTTTGCGGTCTTTGATATGGAACCTAATAAATCTCTGGGCATGGATGGTTTCCCTGCCTTCTTCTTTCAAAAATTATGGGAGGTGATAAAGCAAGAGGTCATTGAAATGGTCCAAGAATTCTTCAACAACGGTCATATTATAAGGAAAAGGAATAACACCTTCTTGGTCCTTGTACCAAAATTGCGGGAGCTAAAGAATTTAAGGATTTCAGACCAATAAGCCTTTATGACACTAGTTATAAATTAGTGAATAAAATCATAGTTGGTAGGATAAGAACGGTTCTTTCAAATTTCATCTTAGGAAATCAAGGGGATTTTTTCCCAAGAAGGCAAATCACTGACAACATTATTTTAATTCAAGAAGCCATTCATTCCATTGAAATAATTGGTAGATCGACTATGTTTCTTCAGTTAGATACGCATAAAGCCTATGATAGGATTACATGGTCTTTACTCTGGGATATTTTGTTAAAGGTTGGTTTTATTAACATTATGGTAAATATGATAATGACATGTATCTCCACTACTAGTTATTTAGTCTTGGTGAATGGAAAACTGGAGGGTTTTTTACAAAAGGTAAATGTTACAGACAAGGTGATCCTCTTTCGCCTTTCATTTATGTTATAATGGCTGAATATTTGAGTATAATATATCAATATGCTATGCTCTATAAATTTATCCAAGGTATTAAAATATCTAATTGTATCCCCTCTATATGTCTAAATCAATTTGTGGATGATAATTTTATGATGGGTAAGGCCTCTGTCCAAGAAGCCTCAAATTTTAAGGTGGCTCTTAATGATTATGAATTGGTGTCGGGACATATGGTTAACTTCCATAAAAGTGTTGTTTTATTCATTAACGTGGAGAATCAGGTTCAAGTCAGATTATCTTGCATCTTGGGGTGTCAAATTAAGCATTTTATGGATTCTTATTTGGGTATGCCCTTGATCCAAAAGAAGCCTAACATTTCAGTTAGGAATGTTGTACTAGAAAGAGTAAATAACAAACTTTCATCTTGGAAAGGTCTCCTGCTTTCTCAGGCTAGTAAGATTCAATTACTTCAAAGCTCCCTTCAAGGTATTCCTATTTATGTGATGTCTCTCTTCAATCTCCCTGCTAAAATTTTTGGGTCCTTGGAGAAAATCTAGAAGAGATTCCTTTGTATGGGTGTTGAGTTGAAGTTTACATTTCCTCTTGTGGCTTGGAAAAAAGTCACTAAACCAAATTTTTGTGGGGGATTGGGATTAAAAAATATATCACTTATGAATGAGGCCTTGATTTCCAAATCTGGATGGAGGATTGCTATAAAGAAAGGTCTCTGGGTGGAAATCATAAAGAAGAAATATTTGCGGAATATAGGAGAAATGGAGTCCTTTTCCAATCAAGACAATTTTCCTAGAGGGTATTATTTCTGGAACTCTTTTTTGGCCTCTAAAGATATTTTAACCAAGGGAACTTTGTGGGAGATAGGTAAAGGTAATAGAATGTGTTTTTGGTATGATAGTTAGATTGAGGATTTTCCCTTAGCTAACCTAGAAATTTGGAAAATGGTTGCTCAGTTCTATAAGGAAAGGAAAAAATTATGGATAAGAGACTTATGGATTTAGGAGGAAACTGTCAAGTGTGAAACCATTGATCCTCCTCTAGAATTTGATGGAGATATCCAACCCTTTCAGGTTCTCAACAAGAAATTAAGGAATTTCCATATCCCCATTTTTCAGACCAAGGAGGACTCTATTAAATGGAAAGAGGAAGATTCAAGAAATTTCTCAGTAAAATTATCGTATATGTTAATTTTTAAGGATGGTTTTCAAAAAGACTATTAGGGTAGGCTTTGGGTGAAGGATATTATCTCTAAGGTTAATATCTTTTACTGGTTGGCTGTCCAAAATAGAATTATGACTATGGAAAATCTTAGGAAATGAGGAATGAAGCTACCCAATAGATGCTCTCTTTACAGGAAAGAGGAGGAAAATGTCAACCATCTTCTTCTTCACTACTCCTTGTCCCAAGAAGTTTTTGCTTCCATTTTAGATATGTTCAATATCCAATGGATTTTGCCTTTGACTATTAAGGATTTATATTTTCAATGGGAGAGTCCCTTCAACTTTCCCATCTTGGTCTAGGCTTGGAATATTTCCCTCCCTCACTTTTTTTGGGGATTATGGAAGGCTAGGAATGATTGTATCTTCTGGGACTAGAAATATCTTCTCTTGAGAGTTAAAAGAATTTTTTTGGTGGACATCAATGAAAATATCAAACTCTTTAAAGGTAAGGAAAAAAACCCTGTCCAAAAGAGGAGTAGAAAGTTCTTGATAAGTTCTCCCTTGGATCGGTGGAGTTAAACAAACCTAGAAAGAGCTCCATTTAGAACAGGCCTGAGAAAAATGTTGTTAAGTTAAATTTTGATGGGGTGTCTAAAGTGAATCTGGGTCAAGCTAGGGGAGGTGGAATTTTAAGAAAAAATGAAGGTGAATGGTTGTTTTTTTTTGTTGGGCTATTAGGGAGTCAAAAAAACAATATGGCAGAAGTTAGAGCTCTTCTTTGGAGGGTTTTCTTGGCCAAAGAAAAAGGTTTCAAGGACATCCAGATCAAGAGTGATTCCCTCATCATTATTAATTCTCTTAAAAATAAGGGATCCATTAATTGGCCCTTAAGAAATGTCATCAATGATGTTAAGGAAACTTTAAAAGGTCTTGTATAGGTTTCTATTAATCACACTTTGTGGCAAGGAAATAAGTATATGGATAAGATGGAAAATTACGGAGTTCATAGTCATGATTATAAGATCTAGTGTAAAGGATATGATTTCCCCCCAGACATTAATGAAGTCATTATTAGAGATAGAGGGCACTAAGTTTGATGATGTTGGCACAAGTGACCTCAGGTACTGTGACATCTTACATAAAAAGATCTATTTCTCAGGTTTTGTTAGCATGAAAGGGGGTCTGAATTTGAGAAGTGTTTGCAATCAGGGGAAGTTTGGTTTTGTGAAGATGGGTGGTGATAGAATTAGGGTAGAACCGGCTAGCCAGAATATTGAGGTTTTTAATCAACATTTGTGGAACAAGCTTAAGATTAGGGGTTTTAGTAATTTCATTACTAAATTGTGTGGTTCATGACCCTTTCCTATCAAAGGAATTTGATAGATCTTGGAAAGAGGAAAAGTTTAAGGTTAGAGGTATGGAAATTGAGGTTTCAGAGACCACCATCGCCCTTCTAACGGAGATGAAAATGGACGGGCTCAAAATTTTTAAGGATAGAACCCACAAAGAGCATAAAATTGAGCTGTTATTTATAGGAAAGGAAAGGTACTCTTTCTTTACTGATGGTATTTCTAGGTTATGTATTCTAGGAATATGGAGAGAAGTATGCCTTCAAATCATGAAGTATATCACTCTGGAAGGAAAATACCAAAAAATCTATACTTTTAAAGGGGGTTCTTTAGGTGATTAAGGAAACCAATATTGGTCGAAGGGAAACTATGTTGGATGTAATTAATGTTTCTAAGTAAATTGTCTTAGCCCAGGTGAAGTCTAAACATAAGATTCTGGAGCTAAAGCTTCAGGTTAAAAATTTGAGTGACATGATGGAAGGGGCTTAGGAAGGCACTAAAAGGAGGAGTTTCAATTTGCATATCATTAGTTCTGAGGATGAGCTGGAGGAAGAAATGAATGATAAGGGTACTTATTGATGGCGCTGTGAACAAAGAAAGTCTTGCGGGATGTAGTTAAGTTTTTCCTAAAAAAAGTTGGGTTTTTCTAGATAGTTAGCAGATTTTTGGCAAACTTCTACAAACTATTTATTTTAGGGCTGGTTTCTCTTCTTTGTTTTTCTCTCTGTCGTTTTTCGGTCTAATTCCTGTTCTTCTTTGTTTGAGTTAAGCATGTTTAAATTCTTTAGCGGAGTTTTCTGTATTTATCTTTCTCATTAGTACTTGTTCCTCTTTTTGTAAGGCCCCTGGGAGCTGATCCCTATTTTTACCTTATCTAATAAATGATTCAAGTTAGAAGTTGCATTCAATGCATCAAAGAAGATGAAAAGTAAGAAACCTTAACCACATGATTAATATATAAATGATTCAGATGAAGAAGAAGCTCACTTCGTCAGAAGGTTGAAAAAATGATCTGGAAAATATAATGGTAACTACCATTCAAATGCTTTGATTGTGGTGAAATAAAACATTATGAAAATAAATGACCATTTAAAAACAAGGATGATAAAGAAAAAAAACTTGAAGGAGAAAAACATGTATTATCAATCCAAGAATAATAATAATAAAATAAAATCTGAAATTAAGAAGAATTTCTACAAGCACAAGAAAAACCTTTACACTAAGAAGGAAAACAACTCATATGAAGATTGTAACACCCTTGACAACTCATATATTCCTCTTTTGCATTCAAGTGTTGACATGTGATTTTCTGGATAAAGATGTGTTCTTTTGATTGTTGAAGATCATGCTTGATAAGGATAAATCTTTTTTGTTCTTAAAAATCATTAGACTAAAATTATATGGTTATCAAGAATTCTTTTTCACTTTGGAAAGAGGAGCTGCAATCTGGTTTAAGAGTTGCAGACTTATTTCTTCTTCTGACTCATCCTTGGATCAATTTCAGTGATCCAAGGAATGTTTCAAATCTCCCTCATAGACTGAATGGTAAAAATTGACATTCAATAGTTTAAGGGACATAAAAGACTGAACTTTGTATGATACTAATTCTTAGTCTTATTTGAACGTGTTTTCATTCAACTGTATGTTTGTGCTCGGGTCTTTGGTGATTGATCTTGGTAGGACATTAAGGACTTAAGAAAAATTCAATTCTCTGAGGAAGAGTTCGAAGTCCTAAGAACCTACAGATTACCCTAATGATAGCCTAAGCTAGGTAAGAACACCTATGTTCTAGCTACGTTTACTTATCTGAATTTTGTCCTAACTTAAGCATTGCACTAAATGAATAAGGGAAGGGTTACTAAAAGTAATACTAGGCCATTTTAGCTATTACCTAATACTAAAGGGTTATGAATTGAACATAACCTAAGGTGGGAATTCTAATGGAAAATGTTTTAAGACCTATGTTGGTAATTGTTAAACTAACCTAAGTTCTATTTGAATCTATCCTAAACTATTAAGGGAACCCAAGGGGTCGCATGTCATAAGGGTGATAGTTCTAATGGTATTTAAATGAGGTGAAAGGGTTTAAATGAAGGAAGTACTACCAGATTTGGAAGGGGCTAGTAGAATTTGTAGAGGCTTACATGGAAGCTCCACTAAAAGATGGAATTGTATTTTTGTGTGGAATTGACATTCGCTAGATTTAGGAGGCAGTGGCAAGGAAAGATAAGAGGGAATTTTGGAATGAATGGAATTTATGGCATTTATGAGCCTAGGTCTTTATGTGTAAACCATCTTGGAAACTTAAAAGACGGGTTTGTAGGAGGTCATTTGGTTTTGCATGCATGGTGGTTTTTTCTCTGCATGGAGCTAACTAGTTCTTCAAACCAAAAGTTTGACCTTCAGTTCAAAGATATTTTTGGTTTCTTCAGTCTATTTTTGATCGAAGGAAAGTATTTGAGGTGTAGGAGGAAGAGATGTTTGATTGTTGATATTTCTTGGAGGAGAAAAATAGTTGGAAGCTCGGCTGGAAGTATCCTTTGATTTGGTGGAAGCGCTATTAGGCATGATAGGCTATAACTATTAAAATTATTTTCTTTCTTCTAAATTATTCATTAGAACAACTCTGCTCTCATGAGATTCTCATTTTCATGTCTGTCTAGTTATTTTCTTGCTGGGTTTAGTGAATCTTTGTGTTGTTTGGATTTGAATCCATGGAAAAAATAGTATTGATTTGGGAAATGTCTCTCTGTGCAAGTTTTATGAAAACATGTAAGTGATAATGGTATGTGAAACTTGTTTCTATATCTCTATTTTTTCACTCTTGATCTTGTATTCAAAGTTACTGAGCTTTAAACTGACTTTCATGAAAATATATAGATATGAAATTAGGGGAAACTTGAGTTTTGTTTTTATTTTGATTCTAGGTTACATTTTTTTTGGACATAGAACTGTGTTGGAGCTTCATTTTGTTTGGAACCATTGTTTGGAAGACTAATGCATTACTGAACTATTGCTTGGATTTCATATTTAGCACTGTACTCACATTATTTTGCTAGTGTAGTTCTGAACGTTTGTGTGTGAAGCTCGGGTTCATCACTATACTCCTATTTAACACTTGAGTGTTATGAGCTTGTATTTGGGTTGATTCATTAGATTATGTTATGGTATTTTTGTATTGGGTTATTCTTTTATTAAAATGACTAAGCTTTAAACTCTTTATTTGAGTGACTACTCACCAGGGAACTAAGTGAAAGTTTGTTGAGTTGTTTAAAATATCTTCGAGATTTAGAATTGGTAACATTGTGCTTAAGTAACGTATAAATTTAGTTCTATGATGAAATTGAGATGGTATGGGCATGGGAATTAGAGGAAGTGTTATTTCCAATTTTTTTGGGGAATCCCACATTCTAGGTTGATTGTATTGTTTGGTACCAAGACACCACTGTCGCAATTTCATGGTTGTGAAGTTTTGGTTTTGATATTCCATTCCTGTTGCTTTGGAATTAAGATTGAGACATCTTTCATATTAGATGTTTTGGGTTCTTGCTCTCCCTCTATTTTGTCTCTTTGAATAAATTTGGGTCTTAGTGGAGGATTTGGGTTATTACCCTAGACATTGAAATAATTAGGAAGGATACCTTCTCCGTTTAGTTGTATTGAGTTTGATTCTTTTGAATTACGAACTACTTACCTTTTGTATTTAGTGGTGAGGAAATTGTAAGTCTCAAGTATTGGGTTCTTAGGTAATTCTGAACTTTATTATTTATTGTTTTGGGATGTTATTCTCGTCTGATACAATGATTGAGTCTTTGAATAATTTTTGAGAAATAAAATATATATATACGTATTCTTTTGAGAGAAGTATATGGTTCAGGTCTGCAGTATGCTTTCATCCTGAATTGGTTTGAATTTGGAACTTTTTTTTCAGTTGAACGATACAATTTATCATTAGTTCTTTCCTTATTTGAGTTACCGTTCCTCTGTCTTTGGATAAGCTCATGGTTTGAAATTCTTTGTACTCGATTATCTTTGGAGATGGTGATTTATTATGACTTGTTGGTCTACCTTGTTCGAATCATTTCTGAAATAATGCAGAGAGCTAGTAGTAAAGAGGGTTCTACTGATAAGTAAATTGATACTTATGAGTTCAACTATTGTTGACTAGTCTTGCTTAGTTTATGTGGAAGGGAGTAGGTTTGTCTCTTGTACTCTTTATCTTTTGTGAAGAACTTGAGTAGAGATTAACTCCTCTTTGGGGCTACTTTGTTCGTGGACATTGATTTTTGATCTTTGATTGATAGCTTCTAACATGAAGAGTTGGAATTGGAATTGCAGTTGGTCTTTTATGATTTTCTTTATCTTCTGGTATTATTATGGAATTATGTTTTGATGTATATTCTAGTGTTGAATGTGTAATATTGTTACCTGGAAAGAAACATGTAATTCATGTATGAACCTAGTCTTTCTTTCAGATGTAATAAGTTGGGTATGGTACACATTGGTTCTTTTTATTCCTTACTTATAATTTAGATGAATCATCCTAGAATGAACCATGCTGTATTCATTTATTTTGTCTCTTAGAAAAGATAAATGTGATATTCTATTAGGATAAAATTATGAGACAATGGGATGGCAAGATATATTGCTGTTTATAAGCCAATGATAGGATTAATAGATATTTAAGATCTTAGGTAGATATTGTTTATTATATTATGCTCTTCGCTTTAAATTGGATCTAGATTTATTAATGTACTTCCTTTATGTTTTTTTATCACTTATGTTGATTGTATGATGTTTTTATTATCTCATTAAAGCAGTGTTGCTTTAATGAAACAATTAGTGGAATGCACTTTGTTTTAATGCTTGGTGCTTATCATGCTCAATTCATTGAACTGACCCGTGCTAGCTATTTTTGCAGATGGACGACTTAAGTGGTAAAAGAAGGCAGAAACTTATATGATGCATTGGATGATATATGTATAATTCTTAGTAAAGAATTTTGATTCATTCTTTTGTTGTATTGTAAAAAAATGTTGTATACTTTATAGAATGAGGGTTGTTGTTATGCAGTTGCCTAAAGTGCATAGTCTTGTAAATTTTATAAGTTGTAATGATGAATTGTGAGTTTTGATTTATTTGCATTGGTTGTGTAAATTAACTCGTACTTTTATAAAGAAGATGAAAGTTCCATCTTGTTGATATTCTTTATATTATGTTATTCTTATCTTGTTATCTTTGATAAGATGGATAATGGGAATTAGTTCAATTTCCCTTATAATGAAACAACTTGTTGAGTTTCATAATGCGATGTGTTTTATCTAAAGAATTTAACATAGTAATGTGTTGCGTAGTAAACATGAAGTAAGAACTATGGATATTGGGAATAATATACCATAATACTTAATCATTTAGAGGAAGACTCTTTCTTTATCTCAATTGAATATAAACCTAAAAGGGTTTGGAGATAGGATTACTAATTATTAGAATTCATTTTGTATGAAGCCTACTTTAATTGGATTTATGCGGTTGTTAAACCTTCCTGAAAGTTAAAGTACATTTTGATGAAACTTTTGATAGCGTTGTCTTGTTTTGGTTAACTGTTGATTACACCATGAAAATGAACATTAAAAACAACCATAAGTTTAACGAATTTATTTAATACGCGATTGATACAAATATACAATAAGAACTTATGGAGTGTTGGATTAGGGTTTAGAAGGATTGCTGTAATTAAGACATAATCCAAATTAACAATGTATTAACAATCTCCTTGGGGTATGAACATCTCGATGAGGTAGTTTCTATAGGATGTTGGCACATGCCAACTGCAGGAATGTAGTTTTGAGATGACTTGGGTCTTCTCAAGAATACAACATTGTAATTGGCATGTGGCATCACCCTTCTACATTGATCATCTAGATCTACACATAATAAGAACTTGGACTTGAACTTAGTTTCTCTCTAGGTCAGGTTAGTGGCATATTTAGGATAGGAAGTAGCTTCCAATGGCTCAGGGTACCTTCACACATTCAGTTGACTTAGGTTAACTGAGTATGCCCATTTACCCTAAGCCATTATGAGTGTCTTCCTATAATAAGTTATGTTTCTAACTAGGGCTAGGGTTAAACTTGGGACAAGTGGACTGATGGTAGTCAGTAAATACCAATCATGATAATGGAGGAGTTAGTTGAAGGACGTATTTCAATATGATGAGTATGTCATCTAGGAATAGTGGCATACACTGTATGTTGTAAAACTTTGGCCAAATTATCACAAATTGTTGGTTGCGTTGTCCTATGTCACCAAGTTTAACACAACGTGATTTCAGATGAATATTGGTAACAAATATTTAGATATGTTCTTTAAATATATCACTTAGTACCCTGTGTAGGGTAGGAAAACCAAGTATACAAAGTATACAGTATGTATTCAATACATAAGATAACATTAATAGATCGGTAGATTACCGAGTTATGAAATGAATAGATAAGTGGATCACCGAGTCATTTACAACTGCATATGGTTATCTATTTGAATTCGATTAGCATGGAATTTTGTTCTAAATAATGCTTTATTTATAACAGAGAACATTATATATATATATATATATATATATATATATATATATAATTTCCCTTGTTTCTAAAGTCTTAAATGGGAATGTTACATCTTGGTATCAGAGTTGAAGGTTGTAACTCTTGGACCTACTGTGTTAATCTGATTAAACTTTAATTTTCTTGTAAGAGAAAATGGTTAGAACAAGAGGAAATTTTGTAAATAATCCTCCGCCTGAGGAAGGGGCAACAACTGCCCAAAAACTAGATGAGATCTTTGCTGCCCTGTTGGACACAAGAGATCGTTTGGCTGTACTTAAACAACAAGTAATGGGCAATGAGGAGGAAGAAGAAGGTGATAAAAATAATCAACCACCTCCAAGGGACAATGCCAATGTGGGTGTTGATAATAATAATGTTAACATACCTGTTCATCCTGAGAACAAAAAGGCTAGGCTGACAGCTGAACTCACTAATGATATAAAAAGGATAAGTCCACCTAAGTTTGATGGCACCACATTAGGAGATGGAGCTGAGAACTGGCTCAGTGAAATGGAGAAATAATTTGTAATAAGGAATTTCTCAGAAGAAACAAAGGCGATATGGGGATCATATCAGATTTCACACGAAGCATCTTCATGGTGGGACAACTGTAAGGCTGAGTTGAATATTGATGAAGCTAATATCACATGGGACCAGTTTAAAGGTTAATTTAGGCAATGATGGCTACCACAACTCTACTATGATGAGAAAATGAATGAATTCTAGAACTTAGCCCAAGGAAAGCTAATTATAACTAAGTACTGGGAGCGATTTACAAAACTCCTTAAGTATGCATCTCAATACCAAATTGATGAGAAGTTAAGGATATGGAAATTCATCATGGGATTGAATCCCATTATAGGGGAAGAGGTGGATTTTCACAGCCCAACCACGATGGAAGGGGTTGTTGAAAAATCTATAAGGTAGGAACATAAATTAAAGGTAATTTCTGTGTGCATGTATACTTTTCTTAATGCTAAATCAAATGAAGCAAGAACTACCACCTAAAATAGTTCTACAATTTAGCTAAAACAAAGCATAAACACCATCATGATAAGAATTAAACAAGGGTTAGATACTAGCATTCATCAATACAAACTTTGAAACTAACAATGCTAAATATCTAAACTCCTCTATTCTCTAACAACAAATAAATGAATGGACCTAAGTAAGCTCCATGGCTATCAAAATAGTTGTCCTTAATGCTCCAAGAACCTAGGAATGGGGGCTAATCAAAGTTGGGCTACAAGACCCTTTTGACACCTCCCATATGACCCAAGCACTTTAAGAAAGAGGCTTAACTCTTCAAGATGATGAACTCTCAAAAGGGTAAGGTGCAAGCTCTTAGTCTCTTTGCTATATGCTTTGCATTTACTCTCTTAGAAAGTTTAGGTGTAAGTAAAAAGGTAGGTGGAGGGCTCTTTATATAGCCCAAAGGATAAAGGATTCAACACATTCTCATGAATGTGGGATAAAGGTAAAACATGATTAGGAATGGATAAGGTTGCTTTATTAAAGGTAACCTTACTTTAGAAGGGTTTAATACATGTTTAGCAGGTCATGGGAGTTGGGGGGTATTTTAATTAATCAAAGGTGATTAATTAATAGGTAGGTGTAAGCTTATAGAAGCCAATTAGAGGAATATTAGTGTGATTTAGGCTATTAGAAGGGGATTAAATCAATTAAATATTGATTTATTGGTTAAATGGACGGGAAAGCTAATTAATTAATAATAATTAATTAGTCTAGGTAGAAGGGGTGATTTATTAACGGAAGGTCGTTAATTAGGGTATTTGTTGGATAGGCAACTTAATTAATTAGCTTAGTGTAATTAATTAATGATGATATGAGGGAAAATGAGTGCCTTTGACGATATGTCGTTGATTTGTGAGAAAGGGGATAATTAGCACAATTTAAGTATTTAAATTGCTTAGGCATAATCATAGGTGTCTACATTTGCCCCTCTTTGGGGTGGCATAAGTGATGCCACTTCAAAGATAGTAGACAAAAGAGATTTTGAAGAGATGGAAGAAAAATTAGTAGGAGGGAGAGATGCCCCCTCGAGTGTCGATGGGGTGATAGAAGAACTCGATCGACGATCGAAAAAGGTGAGAAGTAGGCAGAAGAATGGGGACGAGGCAGGATGCCCCGAGGAGAGGGAGAATTAGGGGTGAAAGGGAAGTGGTGTAGAAGAAATATGGATGAGGGGAGAGAAGAGCTTAACCTCTAGCCGCTTATTTGTTTGGAACAAACTGGATGTCATCATATAGCCATAGGAACTACATCATCGGTCCTTATGAAAAATATAAGCATACGAAAAAGGTAGAATGACATGAAAAGCCATACTACGAACAATTGTCCATTGCTGAAAGTACCAACTCCATGCAACATACAATAATGCAATGCAATACGAGAAGGAAACAAGCTCATATAACAGGGAAAACAAGTACGAACGCACATATCTAACCCAACAATGGTCAAGACAGTTGTACAAATGGTTTGTTATCAGTGCTGAAGAGATCCACAAGTTCGTGATTGACGACAAGGGTTAAAAATGATGCCCCAAGCAAGGATACATGCAAGGGGAAATGAAAATGGACACGGGGTCCATGAAAAGCATTTGGTGCGCAACGAAACAGTACCAGGCAACCAAAAGTGCCCCAGAGTACAGACGAAGCAAGCAACTAGCTTTTGTGAATGGTTATGAATCCAGTGATCTGCGAGTCGTATTAATCGGGGAAGATGTGAGACAAACCAACAGGATATGGAGAAAATACCATGCGCAAGACACAAGTTTCAGCTGTAAGAAGCAAGTTACCATTTTGTAGGGTGTTTTACTTTTTAGAATTTTTTGAAAATTTTTGCCTTGTTTTAGATTTTTTGATATATATATATATTGTTTTTGTTGTTTTCTCGAAACAATGTTCTATTGTTTTTGTGTTTTTCTCGAAACAATGTTCTATTGTTTTTTTGTGTTTGGTGAAACAATTTTCTATTGTTTTATGTTTTTCTCAAACAATTTTCTAATTGTTTTTGTGTTTGGTGAAACAATTTTCTATTGTTTTTGTGTTTCTCAAAACAATGTTCTATTGTTTTTGTGTTTTGTGAAACAATTTTCTATTGTTTTGTGTTTTGTGAAATAATTTTCTATTGTTTTTGTGTTTTCAACAGTTTTCCAAAGCTATGTGCAGGTAACCAAGAAAGCATGGATGCCCCCAGCGTTAGGTGGGGAATATACAAGGGCAGAAGCCATGCGCTTATGAACAAGAAGGTGAATTCGGTGAGTTGCCCCCAGCGTAAGATGGGAAATAATGAAAAGACCACGTCCCTTACAGACGAATAGAAGAAGGGAAAGCCGGATCAAGGCTAGACTAGATGGTGTGCACAAGGAAACTCGAAGGTAGAACCAGGTCCAGGAAAAAGACAACTACCCTTTTGATATAGAATGCTTGTGAACAACGAATCCCTCCGAGGCACCGGAAAACCGGTTTTCACCCAAGGACTTGTCCGAAGTGCCACAATTGCGTGGTTTTCACTAGTGGATGACCTGTTTTCTCTCTCTTTTTTTTTTTTATGACTTTCCTGTGCCATGTTTAGGCATAAAACCTCTTAAGATGCATGGAATTCATGGGCTCCCGGAGCTCATCACCATTGGGGTGAGCCAACTTGTATGCCCCTGTGCCATACTTGGCAACTATGACATAGGGACCTAACCAGTGTGGTTCGAACTTCCCTTTCTTTTCTCGCTCTGCTTTGGTGTTGAACTAGTTCTCCTTCATAACTAAATCACCCACCTCAAACATGCGAGGGATGATTCTCTTGTTGTAGTTGCGGGAGATTCTGTGTGATATACTTTTCAGGTGATTAAGAGCGCGAATGCGCCTCTCATCCAGGAGCTCTAACTCAGCAATCTTGCCACTCGGTAATCTTCATCCTTATTACAAATAGTCCCGAAGAGAAATTCGCAGGGATGGGATTTCAATCTCTAAAGGGATAATAGATTCTGTCCCGAACACGAGGGAAATATGGCGTCGCACCCGTAGGAGTGCGAATTGATGTTCGGTAGGCCCAGAGGGCTGGGTGGATTTGTAGGTGCCAGTTTCAAACCAGTTTTGCTAACCATCTTCTCCATCATCCTTACCAAAGTCTGTTTGTTGCCTCAGCTTGTCCATTACCTGAGGGTAATTATGGCGTGGACCATTTCAATCTGATGTGGAACCGTTGGCAAAGACCTTTCATATTTAATGGTTTGAATTTTGAACTTTTTTTCAGTTTGAACGATAACAATTTATCATTAGTTTTTTTTCCTATTTGAGTTACGTTTTCCTCTGTCTTTTGGACGATAAGCTCATGGTTTTTGAAATTTCGTTGTACTCGATTATCTTTGGAGAGGTGATTTATTATGACTTGTTGTCCTACCTTGTTCGAATCATTTCTTGAAATAAGGCAGAAGCTAGCGTAAAGAGGGTTTCTCCTACTGATAAGTACGATTGATACTTAATGGAGTTTCACAACTATTTTTGACTAGTCTTCTTAGTTTTATGTGTAAGTGAGTAGGTTTTTGTCTTCTGTACTCTGTGTTATCTTGGTGTGAAGACTTAGTAATAATTAACTCCCTCTTTGGGGCTACTGTTTGTTCCGTGGACATTGATTTTTATCTTTGATTGATCGCTTCTAACATAAAATGGAATTGGAATTGCAGTTGGGCTTTTATGATTTTTCTTTATCTTCTGGTATTATTATGGATATTATTTTTTTTGATGTATATTCTAGTGTTTGAATGTGTAATATTGTTCACCTGACAAGAACATGGTAATTCAATGTTGAACCTATTCTTTCTTTCAGATGTAATAGTTGGGTTTATGTAACACATGGTCTTTTTTATTCCTTATAATTTAGATGAATCATCCTAGAATGAACATGCTGTATTCATTTATTGGTCTCTTAGAAAAGATAAATGTTATATGTCTTATTAGGATAAAATTATGATACAATTGGGATGGCAAGATATGTGCTTGTTTAGAAGCCAAGTAGTATTAGTAGATTTTAAGATCTTAGGTAGATCTTGTTTATTATATACTCTTCGCTTTAAATTGTATCTAGGTTTATTATGTACTGCCTTTATGTTTTTTATCACCTTATGTTTATTGTATGATGTTTTGTTTTTATTTCTCATTAAAATCTTGTTGCTGAAATGAACCATAGTGGAATGCACGTTGGTTTAAGTGCTGGTGCTTATCATGCTCAATTTCATTGACGACCGTGCTAGCTAGTTTTGCCGATGGACACTTAAGGGTAAAAGAAGGCAAGAAAACGTGATATGAATGCTTGGGATGAATTATTTATAATTCTTAGTAAAGATTTTTGATTCGATTCTTTTTGTTTATTGTAAAACAATGTTTGTATACTTTATAGAATGAGGTTGTTTGTGATCAGTTGCCTCATGCATAGTCCTTGTTAAAGTTTAGAAGTTTTAATGAATGAATTGTGAAGTTTTGATTTGTTTGGCATTGGTTGTGTAAATGAAACCTCTACTTTATAAAGAATATTAAGTTCCATCTTGTTGATATTCTTTATATTATGTTTATTCTTAGCTTGTTAGCTTTGATAAGATTGAGAATGGAATTAGTTCATTTCCCTATGGGAACAACTTGTTTGATTTCATAAGCGATGTGTTTTATCTAAAGAATTTAACTAGAAATTGTGGCGGAGAAACATAATAGAATATGGATATTGGGAATAATATACCATAATACTTAAGCCTTTAGAGGAAGGACTCTTTTCTTTATCTCAATTGAATATAAACCGCAAAGTTGGGAGAGAGGATTACTATATTAGAATTCTATTTTGTTACAATCTACTTTAATTGTTTTATGCGGTTTTAAACCTTCCTGAAAGTAAAGTACCTTTTAATGAACTCTTTGATAAGCGTTTGTCTGTGTTTTTGTTAACTTTGAATTACAACCATGAAAATGAACATTACAACAACCATATTTACGAATTTATTTAATACGTCGATTGTACAATATACAATAGAAACTAATTGGATTTTGTTGGATTAGGGTTTAGAAGGATTTCGTAATTAAACATAATTCCAATTAACAATGTATTAACAATCTCCTTGGGGTTCTAAAACTCTCGATGAGGTATTTTTTCTATATGATGTTTTGGCACAATGCCACTGCAGGAATGTAAGTTTTTGAGATGACTTGGTGGTCTTCTCAAAATCAACATTGTAATTGTCATGTGGCATCACCTTCTACATTGATCCTCTAGATCTACACTATAATAACTTGACTTGACCTTAGTTTCTCTCTAGGTCAGGTTAGTGGGCATATTTAGGATAGGAGTACTTTCCAATGGCCTCAGGTCCCTTCACACACATTCATTATACGACTATTACTAGGTTAACTGGAGATGCCCATTTACCCTAAGGCCATTATGATTGTCTTCCTATAATAATATATGTTGTCGAAACTACACACGAGACCTAGGGTTCAAACGTGGGACAAGTGGACTGATGGTTATAATAAATTACCAATCAGAGATGGGAGGAGTTATTTTGAAGGACGTATTTAAATAGGATATATCATCTAGTATATTGGCAACCTGTATGTTTTGTAAACTTTTGCCAAATTATCACAAATTGTTGGTTTGCTTGTCCTATGTCACCAGTTTAACATCAACGTGGATGTTCAGATGAATAATTGGTAACAAATATTTTAGATATGTTCTTTAAATATATCACTTAGTACCCCTTTGTAGGTAGGAAAAACCAGTATACAAAGTATACATATTAATGTCAATACATAAATAACAATGATAGATCGGTTAAGATGCCGAGTTTATGAAATTGAATAGATAAGTGGATTCACCGAGGTCTTTACAACTGCATATGGTTATCTATTTGAAAATTCGAATAGCATGGAATTTTGTTCTAAATATTTCTTTATTTATAACATAGAACATTCTATTTATATATATATAATTTCACTTGTTTTTCTAAAGTCCTTACATTGAAATGTTTACATCTTGGTAATCAGAGTGTGAATGTTTGTAACTCTGGGACCTACTGTGTTTTTATCTGATTACTTTATTTTCTTTTAGGCAGAAAATGTTAGACATGTGAGGAATTTTGTAAAGTAATCCTCCCCCTAGGAGGGGCAAACAACTGCCCCAAAACTAATGAGATCTTTGCTGCCTGTTGGACACAAGATACAACGTTGGCTGTACTTTAACACAACAAGTAATGTGCAATGATGAGGAGGAGACGGTGGAAAAAAATTAAAGAATCACCCACCTCCAAGGGACAATGGCCAATGTGGGTGTTGATATATAATGTTAATATCCTTTCAATCCTGAGAACAAAAAGGCTAGCCCTTGACACTGAACTCACTATGATTATAAAAAGGATAATCCACCTTAAGTTTTTTTTTTTGATGGCAACCACATTAGAGAGAGCTGAGAACTGGCTTAGTGAATGGAGACCTAATTTGTAATCATGAATTCTCAGAGAAAACAAAGCGATTATGGATCATATCAGATTTCACACAGAGGCTCTCATGGTGGGACACTTTAGGCCTGAGTTGAATAATTGATGAAGCTAATATCACAATCACATGGGACCAGTTTTAAGGTATTTTAGGCAATGATTGCTTACCACCACACCTCCTCTATTAAGAAAAATGAATGAATTCTAAACTTAGCCCAAGGAAAGCTATTATAAACCTAGTACTGGGAGCGATTTACAAAAAACTTCCCCTAAGTATGCATCTCACATACATTGGATGAGAATTTAAGGATATGGAAATGATCATGGGATTGATCCCATTTAATAGGGAGAGTGATTTCACAGCCCAACCACGATGGAAGGTGTGTTGAAAAATCTATAGGTAGAGAACATAAAAAATTTAAATGTAATTTCTGTTGTTCATTTATAAACTTTCTTAATGGCTAAATCGATTAAGCAGACCTACACCGACAAAATATTCCTACAATTTAGCTAAAAACAAAGCCTAACACCATCTGAAAGAATTAAACGGGTTAGATATAGCATTCATCATACAAACTTTTTGAAACTAACAATTCTAAATAGCTAACTCCTCTTTCTTCTCTACCAACACATAAATGACTGGACCTCTAAGTAACTCCATGGCTATCAGAAATTAGTCGTCTTGTGCTTCCAAGAACCTAGAATGGGGGCTAATCAAAGTTGGCTCACGACCCGTTTTGTACACCTCTTCCATTGTTAACCCAGCACTTAGAAAGATTGCTTAACTCTTTCAATATGATGAAACGCCTCAAAGGGCAAGGTGCAACTCTTAGTCGCGTCTATATGCTTGCATTTACTCTCTTAGAAAGTTTAGTGGTAAGTAAAAGTATGTGGAGGTCTCTTTATATCTCCCACAGATAAGGATTCACCACATTCTCTGAATGTGGGATAAGGTAAAAACATGATTTAGGAATGATAAGGTTTGGTGATTAAAGGTAACCTTTACGTTTAGATGGTTTTTAATACATGTTTACAAGTCAGTGGGAGTTTTGGGGTATTTTTACTTAGTCTCAAGGTGATTATTAATAGTAGTGTCTTATAGAAGCCCATATAATGACTCTAGTGTGGATTTTCGGCGATTAAAGGGGATTAATATTATAAATATTGATTTGTTGGTTAAATGGACGGAAAAGCTAATTAATTTACTAATACTTAATTAGTCTATAGGTAGCAGGGTGATTTATTAACCGGAAGGATCGTTATTAGGGTATTTGTTGTTGGATAGCAACTTATTAATTATCTTAGTTTAGTGATTTAATGATTATATGAGTGAAAATGATTGCCTTTGACGATATGTCGTTGATTTTTTTGTGAGAATAGGGGAATAATTGCACAATTTACGTATTTAAATTGCTTTAGGCATACTCATAGGTGTCTACTGGGCCCCTCTTTTGGGTGTGCATAAGTAGCCACTTCCAAGATCTAGACAAAACAATTTTTGAAGAGATGGGAAAAAAATTATAGGAATGGAGAGATTGCCCCCCCCTCGAGTGTCCCTATGGTGGATTAAGAAAACGCGATCGACGATCGCAAAGGTGAAATTAGCCATAAGAATGGGGAGGGGAAACGAGCAGGATGCCCCTAGATAGGGAGAATTAGTCGGTGAAAGGAAGTGGTGTAGAAAGAAATATGGGAATTATGGAGAGAAGAGCTTTAACCTTTAGCCGCTTATTTGTTTTGGAACAAACTGATGTCCATCATATAGCCATGGGAACTTCATCATCGTCCTATTATAATATAAGCATATCGCAAAAGGGAGAATGACATGAAAAGCCATCCTACGACAATTTCCATTGGCTGACAGTACCACCTCCATTCCACATACAATAATGCACGCAATGCAATCGAGAAGGAAACAAGCTCATATAACAGGGGAAAACAAGTACGAACGCACATATCTAACCCGTCACCATGTTAAATACCAGTTTTCAAATGGTTTTTGTTTATAGTGCTGAATAGATCCACAAGTGTTTTTTTTCGTGAATGACGACAGGGTTAAATGATGCCCCCAAGCAAGGATACAGGAAAGGGGAAATGGAAAAATGGACACGGGGTCCATGAAAAGCCTTTGTGCGCAAACGAACAGTACCAGGCAACCAAAAGTGCCCCAGAGTACAGACGAAGCAAAGCACTACTTTTTTTGGAATGGTTTATGATCCAGTGATCTGCGAGTCGGATTATATCTGGGACGAGGTTGAGCAACCAACTAGGATATGGGAAAATACCATGCGCAACAAGGAACACCAGTTTTTCAGCTGTAAGAAGCAAGTGTCCATTTTGTGGGTTTTTACTTTTATTAGAATTGTTTGAAAATTTGTTTGCCTTGTTTTAGATTTTTTTGATATATATATATAGTGTTTTTGTTGTTTTCTCGAAACAATGTTTCCTAATTGTTTTGTGTTTTTTCTCGAACAATGTTCTTTTATTGTTTTTTGGTGTTTGGTGGAAACATTTTCTATTGTTTTTTTATGTTTTTTCCTCAAACAATTTTATAATTTTTTTTGTGTTTTGGTGAAACAATTTTCTATTGTTTTTTTGTGTTTTTTCTCAAAACAATGTTTTCTATGCTTTTTGTGTTTGGTGAACAATTTCCGATTGTTTTTTGTGTTTTGTGAAATAATTTTCTATTGTTTTTTGTTTTTAATCAACGTTTTTCAAGCAGGTGCAGGTAACCAAGAAGCATGGATGCCCCCCAGCGTAGTGGGGAATATCAAGGGCAGAAGCCATGCGCTTCTTAACAGGAAGGTGAATTCGGTGAGTTGCCTCCCGCGTCGATGGGAAATAATGAACCACGTCCCTTACAAGACGAATAAGAAGGGAAGCCCGATCAGCTAGACTAGATGGTGTGTGCCCAATTAACCTCTAAGGTCATCACCAGGTTACCAGGAAAAGACAACTACCACTACCCTTTGATATAGAAATGCTTGTGAACAACGAATCCGCCCGAGCACCCGGAAACGGTTTTTCACCCAAGGACTGTCCGAGTTCCACATTGCGTGGTTTTCACTAGTGGATACCTGTTTTCTCTCTCTTTTTTTTTTATGACTTTTCCTGTGCCATGTTTGAGCATAAAACCTCTTAGATGCATGAAGTCATGGGCTCCCGAGCTCGTGCACATTGGGTGAAGCCACACTTGTATCCCCTGTGGCCATACTTGGCAACGAGTACATAGGGACTAACCAGTGTGTTCGAACTTCCCTTTCTTTTCTCCGCTCGCTTTGGTGTTTAACTAGTTTCTCCCTTCATACCTAAATCACCCCAACCTCAAAACATGCGAAGGGATGATTCTCTTGTGTAAGTTTGCGGAGGTTCTGTGTTTGATATACTTTCAGGTGATTAGATCGCGAAATGCGCCTCATCCTCCATGAGCTCCTTAACTCGCCAAAATCTTTGCTTGCCACTCGTAATCTTCATCCTTATTCAACATCGTCCCCCGAAGAGAATTCCGCAGGGATGGGAATTTCAATCTATAAAGGGAAATAGATTCTGTCCCGAACACGAGGGAATATGCCGTCGCGCCCGTAAGGAGGTGCGAATTGAGTTCGGTAGCCCCGAAGGGCTGGGTTGATTTGTAGGTGCCAAGGTTTCACCAACCAGTTTTTGCTACCATCTTCTCCATCAGCCCTTACCAAATGTCCCTTGTTTGTTTGCCTTCACAGCTTGTCCATTACCTTGAGGGTAATATTGCGTGGACCATTTCAATCTGAATTTGGAGGAACCGGGGCAAAGACCTTTCATAGTTTTGTTCTTAATTGATTCCCAGTATCTTATGACAATGCTTGCAGGGATACCATATCGTCAATAATTTTGATTCATGATGAATTTAGAAATCTTTGCTCCTGTGACATAGGTTTTCAAGGGACAGCCTCCACCCATTTTTGTGAAGTTATTTCGTAGCTGTGATGAGATGTGTAGGACCCATCGATGAGGTAAGATTAAGCTTCCCTATGAGATCAGTCCCCACTTGAGAATGCCACGGGGTGTGATTGTTGCAATGGTTTTTTTCGAGGAGCATGGAATGAAATTTCCATACTTTTTGGCATACAACCATTTTTCTAACATACTTCCAACAATGAGTTTCCATGGTGGGCCATAGTAACCTACTCCTTCACAGTTTCTTAGCCAAGACCATTCCTTTTGAGTGCCTTCGCGCATACTCCTCGTGACTTCCTTTCTTTAATGGCCAATGGAGTTGACTTCCGTGCACATTCCAGACACCAACGAATAGTTTCCCAGTCGTAGCCCCGAATAAAGTGTACCTCCCAATAGTGGTGTCATGGCCCTCATGGCGATTTAGGCCCCTCCTTGACTTTTTTCAGAGCCGTGAGAGTTTCGGAGGGCATGTACTTCCTTAATATAGAAATGGGTTCTACCAGGTGAATGGGGACCACAACCCACAAGCCCAGAGCAGATTTTTGGCATGTCATACGCGGGCTGGCAATAGATTTTATACGCATAATGGCATCTCATTTGTTCCCCTTCCCTGGCAGACTACGAAGCTGATCCCACCGTTTGCCATAGCATCTGCCGATCTATTCCTGCGCTCCCTTGGGCGTTGCTCAAAGGTAATTCGCACAAAATACTCCGTCAGAGTTGGCCACCCCTTCTTATAAGAATGAGCTTGTCATCCTAACTTTATACTCATCAATTAACCTGTTGATGATAGATGTGAATCCACCTACAACCTTCACCAACCTTCGCATGTTTGAATATTCCACTGATGCTAGCTTCAAAACCCTGCAAATGAGTGCTTCATATTCTGCAGTTTTTTGTTTTTGTGCAGGAAGGCCCAGGCGTAAATCCTGTGGTATCGGATTCCACCTGAAGAGTAATAGGGCCACTTCCAAGACCACTCCTGCCTGAACCATAAACGTAAACAGATCCTCAATTATCCTGCCGTACTATAGATTTCTTCAATGTAGAGCAAAAGATGCATCTGCAGATCCGACTCAAGGTTCTATTGCTTTTGCAAAGGGTGCTTTCCCGCTAGCTGGTCGCAAGTACTTTTCCTTTAATTGAGTTTTTGATGCACAAATTCTATTTCAACTCTGGAGTAGAATATCCAATTAAGCCATCTACCTTGAGGGCATTTTCATGGACAACAATTAACTTGAGTGGGTCCCGACCTTGGATAGGACTTGGTCTTGTATTAGCGGTACTGGCGAAGTTTTCTGAAAGGTAAAAACAACAGCACGCAAGCCCTTCTCAATCTGAGGATAATTTACATTCATAGGCGATGAGGGTGCACCTTCAGATGTACACTGCGTTTCCTCTTATGGCTAGGTCCATTGGGCGAGCCCTGCACCAATGCAATTTCTTAGCAGAAGTATAGACCCCAAGTGGTTCCTCCCGAGTTGGAGGCAATTAGGACTAGTGGATTATTAATCCCCCGGTAACTATTTTCAGCAAAGCAAAAGGCTGTTGTTTGCTTAGTCCAAATGAAGTGATGTCCTTCTTAAGCAAATGAGTGATGAGTACTTTTTAATCTGCAAGCGGGATATAAAAGTCGGCGAATGGCTTGAATTTTCCCATGCCATCGACCAGGTTTTTTGCTTATCATTCTCAGGTGTGAGGCATTTCCGGTGAATGGCATTCTTTAGCATGGTCTACCTCAATACCTCGTCTTTGACACAATTAAGCCTAATATTTCCCCAGATAGCACACCAAAGACACAACGTCTTCTTTGGATTAGGCCTACTTTTGTGTTCCACGTAGTTGTTAAAGATACGCCGCACATGATAGGATGTTCCTCTCTTGTTTTGGACTTTCCCAGGATGTCGTCTACATAGTCTTCCATGATGTCATGACCATATCGTGAAATATTACTGTCATGGCCCGCTGATTCAGTTGCTCCCGCATTCTTCAGGCCGAATGGCATCACCTGGATAACAGAAGGTGCCCCAAGGAGTTATGAAAACTGTTTTGTGTTGTCTTCCTCAGCGATCTTAATTGATTATAACCCGAAAAGCATCCATAAGTGATAGCATTTCATACCCTGCGGTTGAGTCAACAATCATGTCAATGTTGGGCAATGAAATTCATCTTTAGTGCAAGCTTTATTGATGTCCCTAAAATCTGTGCAAAATTGTGGATACCAATAGGTTTCTTTGGACAGGAACAATGTTTGATATCCATTCAGAATAATCAATGGCCTGAAAAATGAATCTGCTTGCAATCACCTTTCCAACTTTCTTTAACTAACAAGGCCACTCTCGGGTGCCTCTTTCGAAGCTTCTGTTGATAGGCTTAGCGTCTGCGTGCACAACCAAGTTATGCACGACCAAAGTTGGATCTAAGCCGGGCATGTCTTTGTAGACCATGCGAACACATCAATAAACTCTCGCAGTAGCATAGTGAACGTCTTTGTTCTCTGGCTGAGAGTGACGCTCCCAATTTTTACTATCTTGGGATCTTCTTCAGTACCAATATTGACATCAATGGGTTTCTTCAACTAACAATTTTGATAAATCCTCCATACGCGTGGGATCGGGAGGTAGGTTGAGATCTTCATCCAAGGATGTCTCTACGAGATTTTCATCCCTGGTGTGGTCACTATTGTTTGTCCTTTGATTTTCTTATTTGTTTTTCAGCCAATGCCTCAAAGAGGTTTTCACTGTGTGACTTGGACTTTGATTTTTTTCCGAGGCTTTTCTTTAGAACTCTTGCCCTCGCTTTTCTTTAAATTTTGCTGACCACAAAGTTCAGCCTCCTCGCCGAAGTAGGCGCAGGTGTCTAAGTCGATAAAGAAACCCTTCTTGTGAATCTCCATCGGAATTGTATCCCTATGCCCATGAACTCTGCAATAGCCTCGTCATTCTCAAATAAATCTAGTGGCACGTGACGTTGTTGGTCCCATTCACAAGGGAGGGGTATACAAGGTCAAGGGTTGGGTTCATTGGGGGTGATGGTTAGGACAGCATTATTCATGAAAAGGTTCGTTGAGGCCAGATCCTCATATTGGCTACAACAGAAATCCGTATCGCTGTCTAGATAATCGGAGCTATCCTCATGCTCAGAACAAGTCACATCTTGATCGTTGGGGTGTGCTCCATAAGGGCGAATCCCAATGCCATATCTTTCTGTTTTGAAATGTGGAAGAGGGACTGGTTCTCTTTGTCCTTGTTCATTCCTCCCACATCCTAGGCCTTTGTAGCCCATGGAGTACATTCATTCTGCTAGATTTTTCATATTCTGGGGTTTTGATAACAAGATGGCTGAGTGTCCTCAGGGACCCAAGTAGTAGGTGATCAAGTAATTTTCCTCAGCTAACAAGCCCTCCAGGTAGGAACGACCTAATATTATTTCCTCTCTAGGTCTCCTAAAGCAGTAGTTGGGTCGACCTCTAGTCTTGGGCGACAAGGAGAGGTCTGAAACCAAGAGCGCTTGTTGTACATTATACTCCCACAACCATAGTCCAGAATTTTCATCTCCCATGAATTAAATGGAGATGTTGAAGTAGATGCCCCATGAGTGCAAGAATGAAGAGAATTTGAATCTACTCGAGATTCCAATGGCCTCAGAATGAAGAGGGACAGCTATATCTGTGGAGGGACATGCATATGTACCCTTCGTGTAAAGCTATTAAGAGCTCTACAATGAGCAAGAGGGCTATGAGTCTCCTGTATTTGTTATTGTATGTCCCCTCATGCTTCAGCTTGATGCATTGATGAAATGTTGATGGCACTGCTTGCATGGCTGGATCCATGGTCGGCCTAGAAGCATATTATATGGAAGTTCCAAGTCTAAGATGTGAAACTTTGTCTGATGGCAAGTGGGGCCCACCTCCATTGGCAGTGTAATGGTGCCTGCTGACTCTCTTTCCGCGTTGTCGTATGCGGTGATCGTGATGATATGGGACTCAAGATCTACCTCTGTATGTCCCAATTGTTTGACCAACTTAAGCGTGCAAATATTCAATCCTGATCCATTATCCACAAGCACCCGTTTTTATTTTCCTGCGGGTGACAACTACCTCAATGTATAAGGGAAGATTATGTGTAGGATTCTCAGTAGGGACCTCCCTATGGTTGAAAGTGATTATGCTCACTGGGTGCAATATTGCCACCGCGGCTTGAAGGTATGCAGGATCAACTTCTAAAGGCACTCCCGACCCCTGAAGAGTTTGATACAAAATTTCCTTATGCACATTGGATATCTTGAGAAGATCTAAGATCGAGATCTTAGCAGGTGTCCTTCTCAAGTTGTTCTAAAAGGTTATATTTACCAGTTTGTGGGGTCAACAAAGAGAGGTGTTCTGGAATCACCGAGGCGGCACGGAAAAGCCTGTTACCGCAGCGCAGTCCTTTCCCTTGATCTGGATGGTATTGACACGGTCAGTAGGGGAGCGAATACATCCGATAAGTGAATTGTATGATTGTTTATCTCTCTTGGTATACAAGTTAATTCGTGGCTTTATAGGTTTGGGATACTCTCCCCGATCCGGTTTTTCCTTTTCCGACTTATCATGCTTGGGGAATGGTTCCTTATACATCCCCATTTTCTTGTTAGGTGTTTGCAATGTGGCTAGGGTTATCCACCTCTATCCTCCACGTTTCAATGAGGTCTTGAATATAGTGGCGAAGTCGCAAACATTTTTCTATTTTTATGACCTTTAACACGATGCATTTCGCAGGTATTCATTGCTCCTTATTACCATGAAGGTTTAGGAGTGTTGTCATCGAACGGTTTGTTGTAGGATAGGTCATCATGTGGGCCGCTCCAACTGTTTTAGTATGACAGACAACGGCTCATTGAGGGAGGTGAATGTTCTTCGCTTTGGTGGGTGGTTGAATTGGGCCCTTGGTCAGTTTAAAAGGTTGACTGGTTTGGACCGTTTGAACACGTTTGGAATCAGTGATTTCTGTCTCCCCCCACGTTTTTGTTTTGTTAAAGATCTTTGGCTTTTCAACGGGTTTGACACTTTGGTTGTCTTTAGATTGGGTTTTGAGGGTGCCTTTGGCAATGAGAGCCTTTTCTATTGAATCCCTTTCTCGATAACCTCCTCAAAGGTGCGGACACAATGCATTTGGAGGTGAAAGCTATATCTGGGTTGAGATTAGGGACGAAAATACTGACTAGCTGCTTCTCTAGGAAAGCGCAAGGGAAGCGACTAGCTATCCCTCTCCATCATTGAGGAAGCGGGCGAAGGTCTCATTTGGGGCGTTGTTTTGGTGCTGCACAAGTCTGCCATGGTGACGTCACGCTCTATGTTATATGAGAAATGACGCAGCGAATCTTTCTGCCAATTCTGGCCAGGTGAAAATTGATCCTCGTGGCAGCGCGTAAACCATTCTAATGCTTGACCTTCGGACTCTTAGGAAAAAGTCTGATGAGGTAATTATCACTATAAGACACCCTCTTGACATGCCATGTAGAAATCTTTAACATGATCCCTTGGGTCTCCCTTTCCTTTGTATTGTGTCGAACTTTGGCATATCAAATTTCTTTTGGAAAGGGTTTGAAGGGTCATTGTCTTGTCCAAAGGATAGGGGCAATAGTTCTTCGTATTGGTATTTCCAATACTCCTATATTGCTTTCTTGTATGCTCGCAAGCGTTGCTTTCATAGATTGTACTTCTTGTGCGAGCAAATTGTTCTTTAGTGGGAGAAACGGGGATGTGTACATGATGATACCCTGTGTCTTCTTCTCCTTGGTTTTCTCGATGGAGTTTCGTGGATCCTAAACTTAGGCTTTGACTTTTGAACATTCTTGTTTGTCCTCTTTCTGTACTTGGAAGGTAAGCAAAGCTAGTTTGTCGGCTTAAGTTACTAAGTTGTTGTTGGATTGTGACTTGTTTGTGTCTTCTTATTCTAAAGGTTCCTCCTCTTCGTATTGTGGAGGTTCTTCCCCTGTCCTCATGTTCTATCTTGTTTCTTCGTGGCACTTTGATGAGGGGTATTCTATGCCCTACCACTTTATCATTTTCTACATAAGAAGTGGAAGCATGTCCGCCTGTTAAAATATCTTCCATATTGATAAGGGGGGTGTTCCTCATTAGTAGTGTTCATTTGTTTGTAGTATTGGTTCCTTCTCAATGGGCAATTTGGCCCCTAATTCCATGACCCGTGCCAAAACTCTATCTTTGTTTCTAAGGAGAAACTCATCTAGTAGAGTGGGGTCAAAATCAAAGTTGTGCGTGTGGTGATTCTAATTCATTTCTACTATGATCGACCATCTCTTCTGTTTCCTTTTCTGCAGAAAATAGTGGTCCTAGATCATGTCCGATAAATGGGTTTGACCCTTGTCTGGTTAGAGGTTTCCCAAGCTTGCACCTGTTGTTCCTCATATGTTTGTTTCTTTAACCCTAGACGCGTATTAGGTGCCATGTTTGTCGTGATTAGTTTTCACTAAGGGTAAGTTGTAAGATTTGTTCAAAATTCAATGACTACCCCCTAAGTGAAACACAATATGTACGTGTTAAGAGTAAATTAACAGTGTGAGAATACCAATGTGAATAGAATGATAAAGTCACCAATGAAACAATCGTTTGGTATCAAAACTTAATCAAATGAAGTACCTCCTAGATTACGTTTTTTAAAAGTAATTTATGACCTAGAATGATTAACAAGATGTCTCCACTTATGCCAAGTTCAAGGAATGAACAAAAACGTAAGTAAATACATGAAGTTAATGCGGATCTCCCAATCAAGATATCGATGAGCAAGCTCAAGTCTGATTAAGACCTATATCTCAAAAAGTGTCAATTACGATTTGTGAATGACACAACAATATCACCAAGATATGTTAACCCACTTTGCAAGAAAGTGGAGTATTGATATCGAGGTGTTATTGATATAACACACGCACAAATGGTAGTTTCCTAACACCTTTTGAAATCGAGGTAATAATAAATTGAACAAAAAAAGCTCAAAGTATAGCTAGGAATAGTTAAGAATGTGTGCCAGTGTAACAGTACAATATAGGTATTTATGTCGAGTTTACAAGAAACAAGACGTAAATATCGAAATTTGTAATGATATGAGACAAACAAACTAACTCCTCTTATGGAAGTCCGCAGTGATGAACCACGCCTAACTACAATGACGATCTTGACGTGGGTATCAAGATCACAATGGCTTACCAAATGACGTGAAAATGCCTCCACATCCACTTTAGACGTTTAACTAACCCAGCCGCAAACATGGATGGGCGTAAACGGACATAAAAGTGAGAGAAACAGTCCGAATGGCAACACAAAGGTAATCACACCTCTTTTGATCACAAAGTGTCAAAAGAATATGAAGGAAATAAATCAAGAAAAATGACAAAAATGTTTGTCTTACTTTGGCAGAGTTTCGCCTCGCCCTAAGGCAAGTAAAAACTAGGCGAAAGTAATACGTCACACGTTTCTCAAAAAGAAGGGTTCACAACTCAACACGGTTTTAAAGTGGTCAAAGTGGGCTCCTGCCAAAGTATATTCTCCTAGGTGGTTCTCGTCGCCCTAGTGTTACAAAGTTGCCACGAGCGAGCGCGATTTACCCAAAAAGTCCGCACTGACTAGTTTGGGAGTATCTCGGGCTTTACTTTACCCCCCTTCAAGAACAGTAGGCAACTAGTGCGTCTACGTGGTACTATCACTGGGGTCGCCACAACGGACAACCTGTACTCTATCTCACAAAGGAATCACTAGTCAAGTAGGTAGTGCGGAGCACTTCCCGTTTCGTCCACAAGGTTCCCTCAGTGCGTGGCCTACTTTGGGGTTCCTGGAACCACCCCCATTGTTGTAGCTTAAGGCGTTATGCCAAAGGGGTTATGTTCCAGTTGAGCGGAGAGGGACGTACCCTTTCCGAAACCTGCAATACAGTGTTTTGAATATGTTGTTCTTTTTATCTTATTTAATTAAGTGTGGTTTGCTTGAACACCTTTTGGCAACCTGTATAACAACTGTATTAGTAGTTTTTGATTTTGTTTTGATTCCTCCTTTCTTTGACAAGCGTTTTTAGGTCCTGCACTCAAGCGTTAGTAGTTCTCCAAGAAAATCACATTATTTAAAGAGGATTAAAGTTGCTTTTGATTCTCAATATCATCCAAGGATGCAAGAGAAGAGCATACACAAAATAATCCAACTAAAAAGTAAATAACATCTTTTCAATCAATGAACCATACAAAATTTTTGATAAATGTTCATTCCCTTAAATCAACAGTGAAAGATGAAGTTTCCAATTTACCAAATGTTATAAAATGAAGACTAAAGTTTGGCTTTGATTCTCAAGATCACCCTAAGGTGCAAGAGAAGAGCATACACAAAACTTTAGCCCCAACTATATAGAAATGGAAAACTTCAAATCAAAGGACCGTTGAAAAATGCTTTGTAAAAGGTTCATTCCCTTAAGCAAAATGAATAATTAAATTTCCAAGTTTAATCCCAATGTTAAAAAGATATAGATCAAAGTTTTTTTGATTCTCAAGATCACCAAAAGGTGGCAAGAGAAGAGCATACACACCTTTGATCTAAATCGAGTAAGCATGGAAATACACATTCATCAAAACATTAGACATGTTAGAAAATGACCAGTTTTAAAATAACAGAAAAAACCTACAACTTCTGTAAGTGTAAATCCTGAATTTATGTTTTTATTACATAGTTAACTTCAATACCTTCCAACGTAAAAAAAAATGGAGTCATTTCGAGGTCGGGAGTAAAAGTTATGGCCTTCGGAAGATGGGTTTACGCATATGCTCTGATGCTCATGGGATGCACTTGACATGCACTTAAAAAATGTCAAAAAAAACGTCCCTTAATTGCCATGGGCCAAATTTTTCCAACCAGATTCAATTTTGACACAACCCATCACATTTATAGATGAATAGAAGACTCATGCTACACCCTTACATCATGCGAAAGAAAATTGAAAATTTTCAAGAAATGACAAAACTTCGCATGTAGAATGATGAAAAAGTAATGCCCTCCCTAAAATGAAAACATATGACATCTTGAAAATTTTTCTCACTCCAACATTAATTTTGACACAACCCACCCCACCTTTAAGATGTAAATAAAGACTCAGCACTTCAAACAACTAACCTACACTCAAGACATTGAAAATTTTTCAAGAAAATTTGACAAAACACTAGCATGTAAAATGTTGAAAAAAAAGTAAGCTCCTAAAAAAAATGAAAAACATTGAAAAAACAAATCTTGAAAATTTAAATTTTTTTTGCCCTTTTCTCCCACTCTTTCCCTTTTCTTTTCCTTTTTTTCTTAACTTCCCTTCTTCCGTTTTCTTTTTCTTCCCCCGGCCTGCGCCCAAATCTTGAAATTTTCCCTTTCCCCGCAATTCCCAATTTTAGACCAAAGGGACGGAGCTCCGCAATGAGCCGACGGAGTACGAGCTACCTTCACGCTCCTGTCATGCTTACATACCTCCCATTCGCGACCCCCACTCCTTCAGCCCACTCAACAACAGGCCGGTCAACCCAACACATGAATTTGTACCCAGAACCACACCAAACCCCGAAAGGCACCCGCGACCGTATTTTCCTCAGCCACAGCGTCCGGATTTTCACCAATTTTTCCCGAACCCCCCCATGTACCCCGGCACAAATACCCAACACGCCTCCCACCCAAAAGGGGGAAGGAAGGCGCACGGCCACCCTGCCTATGGGACTAGAGTTTTCCACGCACACGCAAAAACACTGGTGAGGGACTTTCACGCCGATAACATGAGGTTCCACCGCCCCTGTTGTTTAGCCGAGACATTGGTCCCCCCAAAGCTGATGACTTTTTCAAAAACTGGAAGACCCCCCGGAGGTGCAGACGGTCCGGGCCCGCACGAAAACACATCCGAACAAAACAACGGCCGCAACACCGGTCCGCCGTCCACAACCACAACCCACCCCCCACGACGACCCAACACAAGAAACATAAAAACACCCTTTTAACCGTTCACGATCACCCCACAACCCCCCCCGTGCCCGGTTTTTCCCCCCCCCCCCCCCCCCATGTTCCCCCCCCCCCCCCCCCCCCCCCCCCTTTTTCCCCCCCCCCCCCCCCTCCCCCCCCCCACACACCCTGTTCCCCCCAACCAGCCCCACACGACCAGACCCCCTGTTCCAACACCCCCCCCCAACCCCCCCTCCCCGTGTTATCGCCCCTCACCACAACACCCCCCTGTACTCCAGTTCTCATCAAACAAATCACCAATGTTTAAACAAAGGAGGGTTAGTACCCAAACACAAAATAAACTAACTACAAAACTTGAAATTAAGTGCAAAGGACAATGGAGTAAGTCCCACCGGGCATGCCAAATGTGTGCATGTATACTTTTCTTAATGCTAAATCAAATGAAGCAAGAACTACCACCTAAAATAGTTCTACAATTTAGCTAAAACAAAGCATAAACACCATCATGATAAGAATTAAACAAGGGTTAGATACTAGCATTCATCAATACAAACTTTGAAACTAACAATGCTAAATAACTAAACTCCTCTATTCTCTAACAACAAATAAATGAATGGACCTAAGTAAGCTCCATGGCTATCAAAATAGTTGTCCTTAATGCTCCAAGAACCTAGGAATGGGGGGCTAATCAAAGTTGGGCTACAAGACCCTTTTGACACCTCCCATATGACCCAAGCACTTTAAGAAAGAGGCTTAACTCTTCAAGATGATGAACTCTCAAAAGGGTAAGGTGCAAGCTCTTAGTCTCTTTGCTATATGCTTTGCATTTTACTCTCTTAGAAAGTTTAGGTGTAAGTAAAAAGGTAGGTGGAGGGCTCTTTATATAGCCCAAAGGATAAAGGATTCAACACATTCTCATGAATGTGGGATAAAGGTAAAACATGATAAGGAATGGATAAGGTTGCTTTATTAAAGGTAACCATTACTTTAGAAGGGTTTAATACATGTTTAGCAAGTCATGGGAGTTGGGGGGTATTTTAATTAATCAAAGGTGATTAATTAATAGGTAGGTGTAAGCTTATAGAAGCCAATTAGAGGAATATTAGTGTGATTTAGGGCTATTAGAAGGGGGGATTAAATCAATTAAATATTTATTTATTGGTTAAATGGACGGGAAAGCTAATTAATTAATAATAATTAATTAGTCTAGGTAGAAGGGGTGATTTATTAACGGAAGGTCGTTAATTAGGGTATTTGTTGGATAGGCAACTTAATTTAATTAGCTTAGTGTAATCAATTAATGATGATATGAGGGAGGAAATGAGTGCCTTTGACGATATGTCAGTTGATTTGCGAGAAAGGGGGATAATTAGCACAATTTAAGTATTTAAATTGCTTAGGCATATTTATAGGTGTCTACAATTTCTACTCAAAAGGAGGAAGTAAGGAAGAAAAATCCCAACTCCTCTTCATCATCTCTTGTATTGAAGAAAGGACCATGGAAGAAATTCGTAATGAAAAGTAAGTTTTCATCTAATACTAATAAGAAAGCAACAACAAACAAGTTTTCTAGTAATGTACATAAAAACTTTGATAAGAACAATAATAACTGACAGAAGTCCTATGGGGGTCATAACGACAACTCTAAGGTTGGAAATAAAACCAAGCCTAGGAAGGGACCTGTAGGAGGATGTTATAACTGTGGTAAAGATCATTACGTGAATCAATGCCCCTCTAAAAAAGGATGATCGTAATCAACAACACAAGATACACACTGCAGTAGCTGACAAGCAGGCCGAGAAATAGGCGATACCCATAGAAGTTCCGGGTAAGTTGTTTGGCTTACCTATAACTATTCTTTTTGATACCAGAGCTACTGAATGTTTTATTTATAGTAAATTAGTAGCAAGAATAAAAAGAAAAGCTGGAAACATGGATAAAACATGGACTGTACAGTATGGGAATAATGTTTTTCATATGTTTAGTATGTGTCTTTTTGGAGTAGTCCTTGATTTGCCTAAATTTTCCACTGAGGTTGATCTTTATGTTGCACCCTTGGGATCTTATGATGTAATCATAGGTGTTAATTGGTTATTAGAACATAAGGCTAAAGTGGAATGTTTCGAAAAACACATTAGTTATTTAGATGCCCTGTAGAAAATAACAAAGATTCAGGGTGTGAAAAATGAGATTTATTTTAGAAAATTGTTGGCTATGCAACTTAAAAATGCAAAAAATTAAGGTTGTATCTTATATGCAGTAAAAATTAATGAATTGAAAGAAGAGAACAATGATGTTATGGAACAATATCCGCTCTTACGAGACTTCAGTGACGTATTTCCAAAAGAATTTCTAGGTCTTCCACCCAAAAGGGAATATGATTGCATGATTGAGATCAAGCATGTAATTGAACCTATTTCTAAAGCACCGTATCGAATGACTACTACAGAATTAGTAGAGCTTAAGGCTCAGTTGCATGAAATTTTTTCTAAAGGCTTAACTAGACCAAGTGTTAAACAAAGTAGCAATCAAGAATAGATACCCACTCCCTAGGATTGATGATTTATTTGATCAGATGCGTGGAGCACCGGTATATTCTAAGATAGATCTTTGATCTGGATATTATCAATTATGAATTAAGGATGAGGATATTCATAAAACAACTTTCAGAATAAGGTATAGACATTATGAGTTCATGGTTTTACCTTTTGGATTAATTAATGCACCTGTAACATTTATGAATTTAATGAATAATATCTTTCAAGAATACTTGGAAAAATTTGTGCTCGTATTCTTAGATGAAATTATCATATATTCAAAAAGTATTGAGGAACATCATGAGCATTTGAAGATAGTTTTGGGAATATTAAGAAAGAGATGATTATTTGGAAAGCTATCTAAATGTTCTTTCTATGACACAGAAGTACACTATTTGGGACATGTAATAAGTAAGAATGGAATTGCTATAGATATTTAAAAAATTGTAGCTATAACAAAGTGACCTGCACCTAAGACTGTACATGAAGTTAGAAGCTTCATGGGACTTGCTGGCTACTATAGGAAATTTGTAAAAGATTTTTCTAAGATAGCTGCCCCAATAACTTCCTTACAGAAGAAAGATAAAAACTTTGTTTGGAGTGAGAAATGTGAAATTGCATTCAAAACCTTGAAGGAACAGTTAACTTCAACACCTATTCTTGCAGTACCAGATCCTAATGGAGATTTTATGGTGTATCAGATACGTCATGTGAAAGTATAGGAGATATTTTGTTACAAAATGGTCATGTCATAGCCTGTGAAAGTAGAAAACTAAAGTTACATGAGTTGAATTATGCTCCACATGATTTAGAGCTTGCTGCCATTATTCATGTACTACAAGTTTGGAGACATTACTTGCTGGTAAACCTTTTGAATTGAAAACTAATAACCTTGGACTGAAGTATATCTTCACTTAGCCAAATCTTAACGCAATACAATGAAGGTGGTTAAAGTTTTTGTCTCAATATGATTTTGACATCAATTATATAAAGGCTAAATAAAATAGAGTGGTTGATGCTCTAAGTAGTAGGAAGCACATTTCTGCTTTTATAATGTTAAGAACTCAGTTTAAGGATGAAGTAAAAAGTGTTATGGAATATGAATCTTAATTTTAGCAAGTAAAAGCAGCACTTGCTATAGATTCGAATGATTTGAGGCATAAAGGTTTTTGCTTTGATAACAAAGGAATCTTACAATTTGAAAAAATAGTCTATATACCTTTGCTAAATGATTTAAGAAAGAAATTGTTAGCAGAATTTCACAATTCACCTTTTTCTAGACATGCCGACATTACAAAAATGCTTGTTGATATAAAATAACAGTATTTCTAGAAAGGAATGAAAAAGGATGTTTTAGACTTTGTGACACATTGCTTTGAATGTCAATGTGTTAAGGTAGAACATATGCACCCAACCAGTTTGTTGTATCCTCATAGCATACCGCAGTACAAGTGGCAGGTAATAAGCATGTATTTTGTACAAGGGTTACCTATGTCAAGAAATAAACATGATGTTATTTCAGTAGTTGTGGATAAAATAACAATGGTAGCACATTTTATTGCTGGGAATCTAAAGGATGATTCTCCTATTTTGGCTAAAATATTTATACACAAAATTTTTAGATTACACGGAGTACCTGAATTAATAATTTCGGATAGAGATCCTCGAATGACATCAAGATTTTGGCAAAAACTTAATGCATCTTTAGGAACTAAGCTAAATTTCAGTTCTACGTATCATCCAAAAATGGATGGATAGACTGAAAGAGTAAATCAAGTATTAGAAGATATGTTACGGATGTATTACATGGATAACTAGTATAAGTGGGAAGAGTATCTTCCATTAGTTGAATTCACATACAATAATACATATCATGCTTCTCTTAAGATGACACCTTTCGAGGCATTATATAGAAGAAAATGTAGAACCCCTGTTAGTTGGGACAACATGGAGGATAGAGAGGTAATTGGACCTGAAATTCTTACTGAAATGGAACAAGTTAAATTGATTCGTGAACACCTGAAAGAAGTAGAAGATAGGAAAAATAGTTATGCTAACTTAAAGAGGGTTGATAGGAAATTTAAACTTGGTGAGAAAGTCTTTCTTCGGGTTAAACTGAAAAAGAGTTCTATAACTTTTGACAAGGATGCCAAGTTATCACCTCGTTATGTGGGACCTTTTGAGATAGTTGAAGTAATCAAACCTATAGCTTATCATTTAGCATTACCTCCTACCTTGTCATGAATGCATGATGTTTTCCATATTTCTTTGCTTAAGAAATATGTTTCAGATTTATCACTTGTGTTAAATTGGAATTCCTTGTAGGTCTAGGACCTAGGAATAATCGTGGTTAAACCCATATAAGTGCTTGAAACTCACTAGTTACATTTGAGAAATCATGAGATAAGTCAATGCAAGGTCCAATGTGACTAGTTTAATGAAGAGAGTGCAACTTGGGAAAACCTTGAGGATATGAAAACTACTTTTCCATATCAATTTGAACATGGCTGATTCTATTGACTGATAAATTTTTTTTGAGATTTTATCTTTATAATACAATAAGTAAGCCAGTTGGGTAAATATTTATTTATTTTGAATAAACAACTATGTAATTTTAATTTCTAGAACTTAATTGTACTGATATGTTTTTGACATATGGTAAGAAACATGAATAAGATGATTTTTCCTTGATGCAATCTATTAAAAATGAGATAATCATCGGGAAGATGATTATTTTTAGTAGGGAAGTGTTATCCAAAATTCACCCCCCCAAGGTAATTTTGATAACATATTGATTCAAGGAAAAAAATCGTGTTTCTGGGGTCCCCTCAGTTTCTTTCTAACCCTCTTGTCCAAGAAGATAACCCAAAATTTTAAAAGTATGTGAAAAAGTTGCAAAGAGCCAGGCTTGAGGCCGAAATACAGAGAAAATCGACTAAGGTAGCACTAGGGACAGTTGGGACGTCAGGGCCCGAATCGGCCAAAAAACCGCCAGACGGTCCACGCAGCAAAGGGACATCTGGGCCATGGGGACGCGTGGGACGTGAAAGGGTGAACCGGCCGAAGGTGAAAAAATTGACTAACTATTGTGCAGGTAGTCTGGGACATCTGGGCCGTGAGTACGTGAAGGACGCGAAGGATGCAAAAAGGTGAAGCGGCCGAGAGCAAATAGTCAGCCCATTTCGGGCGGTTCGGAGAAATTTGTCCTAGACAGTCCGGGATAGTTGGGATAAAGGTACGTGGAGGACGCGAACCGCCCGGATCGGCCGAAACAGGGAAATTTCGTCTGGGACACTCGGGACAAAAGTACACGCGGGACGTGAAAATCTGAAAGAGCCGAGAGCCAATGGAATCTTGCCACGTGTCTTCACCGCAAAGAGGAGCAAGGAAGCCCGAATCGGGTGGTTTGGAGATTTTTTTCCCAGATAGTTTGGGACATCTGGGCCGTGAGTATGTGAAGGACGCGAAAAGGTGAAAGGGCCACAAACAGAGACAAGGAGGGCCTGTGTCCAATGAAATCGTGCCACGTGGCAGGGGAATTCAGAGCTTGGGAAGAGTTTTGGAAACTTAGCAAAGTTTTGGCCCAAAACTAAAAGGTAAAGGTTTTCCCCGTGCCCCTGTCAACGAACCAAACGATGCCACGTGTCCCAAGTGGTGGGGGCGCGGGGAAAAAATGGAAAATTTTCCAAAGTTATAAAAAGTCAAAATTTTCAAGGAAAACCCGCGGAAAGGGAAGGAGAGAGAATTACTCATCCAATCAGTGCCCAACACGTGTCATCCAAGTGGCAGAGCGCGGGAAAAATTCAAATATCCGTTTTGGCCCTTTTTTGCCCTAAATCTTCAGATCGCCATAACTTTTGATCCAGAGCTCAGATTTTCACATTCTTTATATCAATGGAAAGATGGTGAAATTATCTACATGATTCTGGGGTCAATCTTGAATTTTGGTTCAGTTTGTAGTGAGAAAATTGAGAAACACCTCTGGCACGTAATAATAGAAAGAAGTGACATTTCAACAACTAGCTTTAATACAACAGACAGATCGTCGTTTCTGCTAGACAGTCTGCCATTTTGCCAGGATTCGTCACTTTTTCCATAATGAGATGAGTTAAATGCAACCTAGAAGTGGTTGGGGTAGATCTGGATTTCCTCTCTCTTACCTCTCTCATTCTTCCTATAAATTGTAAGGAGGGGCTTCTTTCTAAACGTCGAACATTTCTGTTTTGCTCCTCCCTTCTTCTCTTTATTCCGTGAATTTTTGGAGTTCGAACCTCCCATTTGAAACTGTAATGCGAATCTACCTCTAGGAATTTTGTAGTGTATTGTATCAATTTTTGGAGCAAGTAATGCATGTCTGTGGATGATTCTCAACCCTCTCTGTGTTCATTTACATCCTCCTGGTCTTTCACTACAAATTTTGTTATCTGTGCATGATCTTGCATCACATTTGAATGGTCTGTGTTTATTGGCAAGATAGGTGTTCTTCATTCCTCGGTGCATCACCTCTGTTAGCTTAGGTTTATTTTTATGCATCTTCTTACCCTGTCTCCTTGGCAAGATTAGATTAGATTTTGAGTAAACTCTCTACATTTTTCGTGTGCATCTGAATAGAGGAATAGGAACCAACCTTCTCTGGAGATCCCTTTGTCATTTTTGCAAGTCCCACACTTAAAGAAAGGATTCCATGTTGTGCAATCACACTAGATGCTAGCATGATCAACCTAGAAATCTGATCAACATCCAGGGGTGCTGTGATTTTGCATCAACAGTTTTGGCACGCCCAGTGGGACCCTAGAGGTCTCATTTTTATTGCAACAAAGTTGATGTGCATATGCTGTAATTTTCTTGCTTAAAAAGAGCTATTATTTGCATATCTGGCGACTCCAAGGGGAAGAATCAACTGGTTTCAGCAGTGCAGGCCTGAAAACTCATGAGAAGAGTCACCACAAGGTCAAGAGTTGGAGAAGAAGAAGTGCTGTTTGAATACCTGTAATTATCTCCAAGAAGAAGGCAAAGAGGAAGAAGGATTCAAAGGTCTCCATCTCCACCAAACAGAACTCTCTCAACTCCTCCACCTGGTAGGCCTTTCATTCAGTCAACAAGGGTTTTAAGACCAATTAGAATGGCACAAAACAACCCCTATGTCAACTTCACAGGCAGCAGCCCACTTGCCCTCAATGCACAACATCCAATTCCTATTGCAGCCTTGAAGAACATTCCATACTTCACTGGAGAAAATCAGACTACTCCTAGGTGATCATGTTAAAGATATTGCTAACCTTTGTGCAATCCATGAAATCAATGAGATGCAAGTGGCTGTCAAGTTGCTGGCATCTTCATTCAAGGGGAAAGCATTGCAATGGTTTAGAAGCCTTGGAGCTGGTTCTATCACAAATTGGAATCAACTGTGTATAGCACTTCATGAGCAATTTGGAGAAAAGGGAGACAACTTGTCTCTTTTGGAGTAGCTGACAACCATCAAGAGAGCTCCTAATGAGCAGCTGACCGATTTCAACTTCAGATTTCAAAAGACTTGGGAGAGAATTCCTGTGGCAGTCAGGCCAACAGCAGAAGGTGCTTTTCTCTACTATCTCAAAGCTCTAAATTCTGATATTTCTATGTTGATTCAGTCCATGGGAGGCATAACTATCCCTATGGCTTATAGCATTGCCATTAGGGCTGAAAATTGTTTGATCCAAGCTGGCAAACTTGCCCCTAGACCTCCCATGCCATTGTTTCCAAGTTTAGAGAGTCCAAACACCAATCAAGCACCTAATTTGGCTCCTTCTCCCACTCCTAGAAATCAGAGTTCAAATGAAGCTTCCACTTCATCTCCAAGTGCCCCAAATGAGCTTCAAGAAGTCATGAAGCAATTGCAAAACCTAGGCAACGAGCTGGTTACTCTCAAAAGGCAGTAGGCCCAAGGTTTTAGACCTTCTTATCAACCCCAAGCTCAGCCTAACAGGCAGCCATACCAACCACAAAGGCCTCCTAATCCAGCTACAAATATAAATCAAACAAGGCCTCCTGCCAATAGACCATTTCAGCCCTATAATCCAAATGCCATATCTGCCTCTAAGGCATTGGTGCCAACACAAAACAACATTTCCCAGGAGTATGATTGGTGTTTTCCATGCAATGAGCCTCATAACCAATCCATGTGCTTCAATGGTGCTTTGAATCAAGCATTAATGGTGACAACTACTGGTGTGGAGGGTGAGGGCAGTCAAGGAAACATCCAACAACAAGAAACATTCCAACAACAATCAGCCCCAAATGACACCGCATTGGTAAATTGGCAAGCAGAGGATTTTTGTGGCATGAACCAGGCAATTTCTCAAGGTGTTGCAGCCAACACAAGGTCAAAAAGGAGGAATTTGGGTGAAGAACAACCATTAGCCCCAACCAATCCACAACCTTCCATGGTTCCACAAATGGTTGGCAAGCAAAGTCCAATTTCAAATGCACAAGGGCAGCCAAGAACAGCTCCTAGGCCAACTCAAATACCAGTTGTTGCTGCCCACGTACAAGGAGTGAATGTGCAAACCAAGGGAAAACAAAGAGATCCTTCATCACCATTCAGTATCATTGATCAGATGAAGAAGACAAACGTTCAATATATCAATGTGGGAATCCCTATCCATCCCAGGCCAAAGAGATCTGCTACAAGCTGCCATGAAGGACTGGCCAACTTCGAATCAGCAAGTTCAGATGCAAGACAAAGTGCTTACAAATGCTGCCCAGCCTGAGGGAAATCATGGAGGACAACAAGGTAAAATGTTGAAACCCCCTCCTTTCTATGTTTCATTGATCATTGGAAATCAGCTAGTGCACAATTGCATGATAGACTCTAGGGCAAGTAGCTCAGTAATGCCTAAACAAATAGCTGATCAGCTAGGGCTCCAGTATGAAACAATATCCAAAGGGGTAGTGCAGCTAGATGGGACAGCAGTAGCAATAGTTGGAGTGATTAAAAACTTGAGTCTTACCTTGCATGCATGTCCAAACGTTGTTGTTTTACAAGATGTATCAGTCATAGACCTTCCACCACTCTTTGCCCTTTGCTTGTCAAGGGACTTCACAGCCAAGATTGGAGGATATTTGTCTACTGATTGGTCACACATGATGTTCAGAACGAGGTATGGAACCAAAGCCACAATCAGGTCAGAACCTATTGCAAACTTCCATATTGAACCTTACACTCCAAGTCAGATTAATGCCAATTGCTCAGCATTTGATCAAGAAGATCACCCAAGCTCTGATGAAGCTGACACTAAGGTTGGAAGCATCCCGGATCTAACTCTTGATGAATGGGAAAAAAAGATACATACTTTTGATCCTTATCAAGAAGTAGAAGAATCTGAGCTAGGGGTCTATTGTATACACAAAGAAAATCAACCTATTCCTAGCATCACCAAGCCAAACCACAAGGATGACAATGAGGTATGGCAGCTGTTTTTTGATGGATCAAGGAGTAGACAAGGTGCAGGAGGTGGAGCCGTGCTTGTTTCACCTCAAGGAGTAAAGTACTATTCAGATTTTAGATTTCAGTTTGCATGCTCCAATAACACTGCTGAATATGAAGCCTTGGTGCAAGGGATGCATTAGGACAATCAAGAAGAAAATAAAGAACTTGCAAGTCTTTGGGGACAGTGAATTGATTGTAAATCAGGTCAAGGGACAACATGCTGCCAAGAATGATCTACTCAAATGCTACAAGAACAGGGTGTGGGACCTCATGGAAGATTTTGAGGGTTTTGGCATCAAATCCATTCCTAGGAAAGAGAATCAAGCTGCTGACAAGCTTGCAGCAGTAGGGGCAGCCTTTGACATTGTGGAAAGTATTCAACAAGACAAGGTACAACCAAACATCCACGTGATTGTGAGGCCTTCAGTGCTGGATAACAATGTCAGTTGGCAAGTGTTTGAAAATGACCAGCAAATCATCCATTTCTTGCAAGAAGAAGCTGAGTTCTCAGCCAAGAATCAAGAAAAATTAGAACAACAGTATGGTGACCAAGTGGTACAGCTGAGAACTAACAAGCTACCCAAGGGACTTATCACTTTGGAGTCCATTTTTAATCCCAATGATCAGTTTAGAAAGGAGAAAGCAAACATTCAGGTCAAGAGAGAGGATTCAGTATCCATCTTGGTAGAAGAGAACAAACCATTGCAAATTGGAAGGATGACAACTGAACAAGAAAGGTATGAGTTCATACAGCTGTGTCAAGAGTTCCCTGGCGTGTTTGCTTGGAGCTATGAAGACTTGAAAGGTTTCAATCCCAACTTAGCTCAGCATACCATCGAATTGGATCCAAATACTAAGCCTGTCAGGCAGAAACAAAGACCAGTCAATCCACACATGGAGCCTCTCATGAGGAAAGAATTGGACAAGCTGATTGAGTCAAGAATCATATTCCCAATCAAGCATTCTAGTTGGGTTGCCAACTTAGTTCCAGTCAGAAAGAAGAGTGGAGAGATCAGATTGTGTGTTGACTTCAGAGACTTGAATAGAGCCTCTCTCAAGGACCATTACCCACTCCCTTCCATGGAGCAAATATTGCAGGTTGTAGCTGGCTTCAGAAAGGTTCTCATTGCTAGATGGACTATTCAGGCTATAATCAAATAATGGTGAAGGAAGAAGACCAGTTCAAGATGGCCTTCACTACAAAATGGGGCACATATGCCTACAAGAAGATGCCATTTGGCCTATCAAATGCTGGAGCCACTTTCCAAAGGGCAATGGATATGGCATTCAAAGGGGTTGATCAATAAAATAGTTCTGATATATCTTGATGACATCACTGTATTCTCCAAAAATGCAATGGATCACCTCTTTCATCTGAGGTAGGTATTTCAGAGGTGTAGAAGATTTGGGGTATCATTGAATCCCAAAAAATGCATATTCCTGGCTCATGAGGGGAAACTTCTAGGCCATATTGTTTCAAAGGAGGGATTGACGATTGACCCAGAAAGAGTTGAAGTAATTCGAGCGTTGCCATTGCCAAGTCACAAGAAGGCTCTTCAAAGCTTCTTGGGAAGGATCAATTTTGTCCGCAGGTTTGTTCCAAACTTTGCAACTCTTGTAAAGCCAATAACGCTGATGTTAAAAAAGAGCATGGTATTTAAGTGGACATCTGAAGGCAAGGCAAGTTTTGAGGCAATAAAAGAGGCTATATCTCAAGCTCCCACTCTCGTCAATCCAGACTTCTCCAAGGGTTTCATGCTATACGCCTTTGGTGGTGGAGACACAATTTCTGCAATCCTGGCACAACAAAACAAAGAAGGATTAGAACAACCAGTTGCTTTCTTCAGTCAAGGCTTGGAGGAATACGAAACTAGGTACTCTTTCATTGAAAAGCATGTACTTGCAGTGATCAGGAGTTTAAAGAAATTCAAGCACCTAGTCTCAAACAACAAGATCCAATTATTGGTCTCTCATGCGGGAGTCAAGGACTTCCTTCTAAACAAGGATCTGAATGAGAAACGTGCAGGATGGATAACCCGTGTCATGGAATATGACATCGAGATTAAGGTCACCAAACTAGTACGTGGGAAGGGACTATGCGAACAACTAGCCTTGAGTCAGCAAGTTGAAGCAGGTAATGGAAAAGAGGCTGTCTTGGTACTACAAGATGGTCAAGAACAGGAAAATGATGATGTGCCCACTCCCTGTTGGACTCAGAATATGATACACTTCCTACAGATAGGCCTATGCCCTCCAGAAATGAGCAAAGCAAAGAGGAGGTACTTTAGATTACAAGCCATTCCATATGTGCTTGTTGATGGTGTTTTGTTTAAGAAAGACATCAATGGAGTTCTACTGAGGTGCATTGGGACAGGTCAAATTGAGAGGGTGTTACAAGATTTTCACGATGGAGATTCGGAGGACATTTCGCCCCACGAGTAACAGCTCTCAAGATAATGAAGGCAGGGTATTATTGGCCCACAGTGTTCAGTGACTGTTATACATGGATAAGAAAGTGCAAGAAATGTGCACTCTTCACGGGAAAAGAAAGACTAGCAGCGCTTCCATTGCACCCAATTTTGGTTGACCAACCATTTATGCAATGGGGATTGGACTTCATCGGGGTCATCAACCCAAACTCAAGCCAAGGCCACAAGTGGATTCTCACGGCGATGGACTATTTCACCAAGTGGACCGAAGCAGTAGCGCTCAAAGAGGCAAGTGAGTCTAACATACTAGACTTTTATGAAGAAATAGTGACCAGGTTCGGTGTGCTAGCCACTATCATATCAGATAATGCATTAGCATTCATAGGTTCCAAGATTACAGAATGGGCTGTCAAGAATGGAATCTATTTAAGCACCTCTTCAAATTATTACCCACAGGGTAATGGACAGGCAGAGTCCACGAACAAAAAGTTGCTAAGGATCATCAGAAGAACTCTGGATGAAAACCAAAGGACATGGCATACCAAGCTAAAATCAGCATTATGGGCTGACAGGATAACACCAAAGAGGTCTACAGGTAGTTCTCCCTACAAATTGGTCTATGGGAAAGAGGCAGTATTGCCTATATCATTAGAATTTCTAGCATTGGAGCTCATGAAGCAGTTGGAGTTGTCTGAGTTCAAACCAATGGAGGCCAGGTACGCAGAGTTGATGGAATTGAAAGAAATAAGAGAACATGCAGTTCTGATGATTGAAAAGGATCAGACCTTAGTAAAAAGATGGTTTGACAAGAAGGTAGGAGCAAGGACCTTCTAGGAGGGGGACCTAGTTCTGAAATGGGATGTAGATCGGGTGAAACCTGGAAGGCATTCCAAGTTTGATGCCATTTGGAGCGGCCCCTACATGGTCATGAGATGTAAAAGTGGTAATTCCTTCCAATTGTCTGCATTGGATGGAGAAGAACTCCCGATTCCAGTTAACGGAATCTATCTTAAACATTGCTACTAAAAAGGAAAAGGTTTACCCTTGTAAATATTAGCCTAGATTTCAGTTCCTCTAAGTGCGTATGCACATTGTCTTGTTGTAGTTAGGTTTCTTTTTTCCTAAGTGCTTTGGCACAGGTTTTGTTACTCTCAGGTTGAATTTCTACAGTTCAGAGCGCTCTCAAAGAATGAGTTACGGTATCAGGATCGGGATCAGAGATCAGGTTGGTTTCAGGTTATTACTCCATGCCCAATGGATTGTTAAAAGGCCACTGATCTTCTACCTAGCAGGTAGGTGACCCCGCTGAGTCGCCAAACTGTTATCCAAAATTCACCCCCCCAAGGTAATTTTGATAACATATTGATTCAAGGCAAAAAATCATGTTTCTGGGGTCCCCTCGGTTTCTCTCTAACCCTTCTGTCCAAGAAGAAAACCCAACGTTTTAAAAGTGAAAAAGTTGCAAAGAGCCAGGCTTGAGGCTGAAATATAGAGAAAATCGACTAAGGTAGCACTAGGGACAGTTGGGACGTCGGGGCCCGAATCAGCCGAAAGGCCGCCAGGCGGTCTGCGCAGCAACTGGGACAGTTGGGACATCAGGGGACGCGTGGGCGAGAAAAGCCGAACCGGCTGAAAAAATGAAGAAAATTGTCTAAGTCTTGTTTCAGCTTAGTCAGGGACATTCGGGCCAAAAGTATGTGAAGGACGCGGATAGGCCGGTTTGGCGCGAGAGTTAGTCCAAATCGGGCGGTTCGGAGATATTTGTCCTAGGCGGTCCAGGACAGTTGGGCCAAAAGTACGCGGAGGACGCGAACCAGCCTGGTTCAGCCAAAATAGGGAAGCCTTTCGTTTAGGACATCCGGGCCAAAAGTACGCGAAGGATGCGAAGATCGGCCGGTTTGGCGCAAGTCAGTCCGAATCGGGCGGTTCGGAGATATTTGTCCCAGGCGATCCGGGACAGTTGGGCACAAAGAGTACATGGAGGACGCGAACCGGCCAGTTCGGAGATTTTTAGTCCCAGACTTTCGTTTGGGACATCCGGGCCAAAAGTACGTGTGGGACGTGAAAAGCCGAAGGAGCCGAGAGCGAATGAAATCTTGCCATGTGTCTTCGCCGCAAATTGGAACAAGGAGGCCCAAATCGAGCGGTTCGGAGAATTTTGTCCCAGGCAGTTTGGGACAATCAGGCCAAAGGGATGCGAGGGACGTGAAGAGCCGAAAGAGCTACCAACGAATCAGAACGTGCCATGTGTCAGAAGGAAGAAATGCGCTCCTCAGGCCCGAACCAATAAAACAGTGCCACATGTCCAAGTTTAAAGGCCTGAAAGGAATTTTTAGAGGATGAACCCGTGAACGAATCAGAGCCTAACATGTGTCATCCAAGTGGCAGAGCGCGGGAAAAAATTCAAAATCCGTTTTGGCCTTTTTTTCCCTAAATCTTTAGATCGCCATAACTTTCGATCCAGAGCTCAGATTTTCGCGTTCTTTATATCAATGGAAAGTTGGTGAAATTCTCTACATGATTCCGGGGTCAATCTTGAATTTTGGTTCAGTTTGGAGAGAGAAAATTAAGAAACACCTCTGGCACGTAATAATAGACAGAAGCGACATTTCAACGACCAGCTTTAATACAAAAGACAGTTCGCCGTTTCTGCTAGACAGTCCGCCGTTTTGCCAGGATTCACCGCTTTTGCCATAATGAGATGAAGTTAAATGCAACCTAGAAGTGGTTGGGGTAGATCTGACTTTCCTCTCTCTTCCCTCTCTCATTCTTCCTATATATTGTAAAGAGGGGCTTCTTTCTAAGGGTCAAACATTCCTGTTTTGCTCCTCCCTTCTTCTCTTTATCAGGTGAATTTGTGGAGTTCGAACCTCCCATTTGAAATTGTAAATGCGACTCTGCCTCTTGGAATTTTGTAGTGTATTGTATCAGTCTTTAGAGCAAGTAATGCATGTCTTTGGATGATTCTCAACCCTCTCTGTGTTCATTTGCATCCTCCTGGTCTTTCACTGCAAATTTTGTTATCTGTGCATGATCTTGCATCAAATTTGAATGGTTTGTGTTTATTGGCAAGATAGGTGTTCTTCATTCCTCGGTGCATCACCTCTGTTAGCTCAAGTTTATTTTTGTGCATCTTCTTACCCTGTCTCCTTGGCAAGTTAGATTAGGTTTTGAGTAAACCCTATGCATTTTTCATGTGCATCTGAACAGATGAATATGAACCAGCCTTCTCTGGAGATTCCTTTCTCATTTCTGTGAGTCCCACGCTTGGAGAAAGGATTCAATGTTGTGCAATCACACTGGATGCTAGCATGATCAACCTAGAAATCTGATCAACATCCAGGGGGTGCTGTGATTTTGCATCAACAGGAAGCATGTAACACCCTCGACAACTGTTATATTCCTCTTTTGCATTGATATGTGATTTTTAGGACAAATGTATGTTTGATGGTTGTTGAAAAAAAAAATCATGCTTTCCGTGGATAAATCATTCTCCTCTTTGATTGTAGGGCTGATATGTTATTGCTTACAAAATATATTTCACTTCTTATGAGTAAGCTACAATCTGGTTTTAAGAGTTACAAAATTATCTTTTGCAATTGGACTCATCCTTGGATCAATGGAATTGATCCAAGGAATGTTTTAAATCTTCTTATCTAAACTAAATGAAAAACTAACATTCATTGATTAGGAGACTTAACGAACTGAATTTGTGTTGTTGCAATTCTTTATGATCTTGAAGACAGTGCCAACATTCAGTTTTGTGTTGTGCACGGCTCTTCTTGACTGACCTGTGCAGGGTGCTTAATGATGTTAAGGGAAACCTGCTTCAGGATTTTGGAAAAATAAATTAAAATGCGCCCTTTATCTATACGGTCTATCCTAATAAGATTCAAGGCTCGAGTAAAATTTCCTAACTCTTTCTAAGCCACTTTACGTGGGATGACATTCTAACCTAAGTTGTAAATGCTAAGTTAGGGTGGAGGATAATAACCTAAGGGATGCTAAGTTATTTTTAACCTATTATATTTGGTTAAACTAAGACCTAACCTAAGGTGACAATATATTGATAGGAGGTTATATCCTAAGGTTATATTTTAAAATTAACCTAAGATCTAACCTAAGTTCTAATTTCATCTATCCTAAAAAATTGGGTATGAAAGGGAACCTAGGGGTCATTTGGCAAGTGGGAAATAAGAGGCGGTTCCTAAGCTATTAATGAGATGTGATTTTTTATTTAATAAGGTAGAGTACTACCAGATTTGGTGATTGCATGGGAATTTAGTGGAACCTACGTGGAGGCATTGCTAATTTTGGAAATGCATTTTGGAGTGCAATTAGGTCTTGCCAACTATGAATGGTAGTGGAAAGGAAAGATAAGTGGGAAATTTGGAATTAATATCATTAATATGCCTCAGGTTTGGCGAGTAAGCCGTCTTAGAAGGAATGTTGGTGGATTTGTTGGGGGTTGTTTTGCTTTGCATACTTCATGATTTTTTCTCTGCATGGAGCTATCTGGTTTTTCGAACTAGCAGTTTAATTTGCACTTAGTGGCTATTTTTGAATTCTTTGATCTATTTTCAGTTTTAGGAATGTATAAGAGGCATTGTGGAAAAATATTATTATTGTTTGATCTTGCTTGGAGAAGAAGAGGTATTGGAAACTTGGCTGGAAGTCTTCTTCGAATCAGCAAAGGCACTATCAGGCATGATAGGCCCTACCATTAATATTTCTTTCTTTTCTCTAAACGTTTCATTAAAATAACTTTGCTCTTTGTGGGTAAATAGTTTTTCTGTTTGCTCTAGTTATTTTCTTGCTTGATGGAAGAAATCTGTGATTTGGGATTAATATTCCTTGCATGAGAAGGTTGTACTTGTTTGTTTGTCTCTCTCTGCAATTATTTAAATGTGATGAAACATTTTGAGTTTCGAGACCCTTCTGTTTGGTTTTAGTTCAGATTTTTGGATTGTATACTCGAAAATGGATTTGGGTGTATAAGCTTTGTTGGAAATTTTAACAGGAAGTCTCTGCTGAGAATGGGAAGTGTATTTCTATGTTCTTTATGCTTTCTGAGATGGTGTTGTTTCATTGGTTTACTCTATTTTACGTTTTGTAAAGGATGCACTTACGTTGGATTTTGAACAGGAGTTGTGGAATAACTCACTGGATTTTGAACAGGAGTTGTGAATAATATTGTGATAAATTGTTCCCATCTTTGGGTATCTTGTATTACTCCTTTTGTTGTCTTGATTGTTTATTTGATCATCAGAAACGTCATGAGTTGTGTTGAGAAAGGAGCATTTTAATCTTCTTCAATCTATATTTTATCCATATGTATAGCTCGGACCTGGAACTTATGTTTTGTTTATAAAAGAGAAGTGTGGTTTGAGTTATTACTTCGGCTTGTTTAAACATCAAAGGATGGGGATGAATAACCTTTTCTTATTTGAGTTTTCTCTACCATGAAATTTTATTTTATTAAGAGTTTTATAGTCGTATTGTTTGGTCATGAGAGACAATACGAGTTATTATGGGATAATAGTCCCGTTTGACTATACATTGGTTTGAGTTTTTGTGTTCAAGTTAATATGGATACGAGCTTGTTTGACTGTAGCTCGGTTTGAGTTTTTGTGTTCAAGTTGTTATGAATAAGAGATTTTTTTGACTGTAGCTTTGTATTGAGTCTTGTTTTCCTATTGAGCGGGAATGGAATTGTTCGACATACATTGAACTTGGTTTGCGGGTTCTTTCCCTTTTCTATTTTTCTTTTCAGATGTGGAGAGTTCAGACTGTTTTGGTGGAACTCGACTGATTGTGTTTCTTATAGATCGAATTTCTTTCGTCGATATGGAAACTATCTTGTTGCTCTGATAGAGTTTCTTGGAATCATTTTTCTGTCCATTCTGACATTTGAGAATAGTATTATTAAATTATTCTCTAAAATTGGAAATCAACTTTTCTATGTCTACATGTTATGAGGGAATTACCTTCTCAGGTCTATTTGGTTTATTTGAGTTATTCTCAGATACTTTTCGATGATAGACTTACTTATTTTTAAGTTTGTCTTCCTGGTTTTATCAAGAAACCTAATCAACTCTATTTGAGCCTGCTTGGTTTTGTAATTGAGGTGTTTTTCTTATTGCTTGTCAACTCCAGGTGGTATTTTTAGGTTGACATGTTGAAAGTAGATGGTAATTGATTGACTGTCGCATATGGTTGTGGAAATTTTGAAAGTTGTATTTTTCATGGTAATTGCTCTTACTTTGACTATACGCATATGGTTGTGTACATATTTTGATAAGTTCATGGTTTTATTACTCTATATGTACTTAACAGAGTATGATCCTTTCTCGATTGGATAAGGGTAAAAGATAACCCTGTATGAGTCATATCTTGCATAATTGAATGTAGGTGTTTGATCATTTGCTAATATCTGAATCAATGTTGGAAACTCATAATGGTTGAAAACTGAGTTTATAACTATTTTTTCCTCTTCCTTATTGGATTAGATTAGAATTCTTGTTAAGGAATGATTATCACTTAAATTATTGATGAATTTGTTTCTTTATTTCATATGTATAAATAATATATGTATGAATTCGGTTCACTCCGCACCTAACTAATATTCAGTAATGAATGTTGAATTCAAGAATAGTTGTATTGAATCTTCTCTTAAATAATTTAAGTTGTTTAAACTGAGGATGTTGATCTTTCCTTTCTGAGGATTAAAAGGAAATGGATATTATGTACTTTCAATTTGTTCTCCTTTATCTTTTTATGAACGTGTATATGTAATTGATGTTTTGATTGAATCAAATACTTTACTTATTGTAAGTAATTATATAGTATTTTGATATTGTTTACGTTTATACTTGATGTATACCTATGGACATTTGGGAATGTCTCAATTGGGTAAATGAAACATTGATGACTTGATATACATTCTTGAATTGTTAAGAGGTCTAATCTAGAACCTAGGTTATTTTACTTAACCTAGAATTAGGCTTCCTTTTTATGCAATTGAGAATCTTTTGGTTATTTAAGATGTAGGATGATTCATCTTAAAAATATTACATTGTTGTAATTAACTTGGATTACATATTTTCTAGAACTTAGAAGGAATATTAAGGAAGTCTTTGATTTTGAAAGAAACTCTTGACGATCGAAAGATCAAATATGTATTTCAAATTCTGTAAGAATTATGGGATAGTTAAATGCCAAGGCTGCTAATTAATGTAAATAAGTATCGGTTGGGACAATACTTATATAATATACTGCAGTAGTTTTCGATTATATAATGGTCTCTCATAAAGTGATTGCAGATTTATATTTGTGATGTTCTTTTTGGGATGTTATTACTTAGGCTTATTGTAACACTCTGAACTGTTGTTACTTCCTCCTGAGCATTCAAGTGTTGATATGTGATTTCTTTTGTAAAAGGATGTGTTCCTTTGATTGTGAAGTCATGCTTGATATGGACTGTATCTTCTTTGTAATTGAAGATCTTTGACTGAGTCGGAATATGATTGGACTCTTTTATTTCTTTCATTTTACACCTGAGTTTAATCTGATCTCGGAATGAATTGTGGATTTATCCATCTATAAGACCCAGCCTTGGATCAGTGGCATTGATCCAAGTGATGCTTTAAGTTTATTCGGGATGAACTAAAATTATAGACCTTACGCAGGTTGCAAGGTCTGAATGCGTTGAATAAGCTATTCCGGAGTCTAACTCAGGCTGATCATGTTAAATGAATTGGTTCCCGATATCGTAATATCAGGAAGGTCTTGATCGTGGGCCAGGTAATAAATTCAGATACATTTATTCAACTAGCCTATTGGCAGTGCTGGAGTGAATCCTTTTCGTGAATGTATGTCTGTAGGTTCTTATTCTGAACATTTTAAATGTTAGACCTAAACTGGATTTATTAAGGTTAGTAACCTAAAACTAAACTATAACCTATGGGTTAGATTAGTGTTAATCTAACCTAGGCCTAAGCTATAAGCTAAATGTTCTAAGTTAGTAACCTAGTGCTAAGGAGGTTAGACTAAGTATGCATCTTAAATCCTAACCTATGTTACTAACCTAACTAATGAACAAGGAAGAAAGGGGACCTATGAAGGGGTGCGAGCCATGGGCGGCAGTTTCTATGGCATTAAATGGGATGGATAAGCATGAAGGACAGGGATTTAGTGGAAGTTTCAAACGGCTAGCAAAGGCTGACGTGGCAGAGTCGCCAAAGTTAGAAATGGTCTTTGACTTGCATTTGTCCATCGCCAACTATGGCGGTCGGTGGCAATGGAGATTGAGCGGGAATTTTGGAGTTAATACAATTAATGAACTCGGTCTTCGAGCTCGGGTTTCTCGGGAAGACATGTAAAATGGAAAACTGGTAGTTTGTTTGGGTTTTCATGCGCTCCGGTTTTCTCTCTGTTTGATCACTGGTTCTTCGCACCAGTCTACTTGGTGTTGCATGGCAAAAATGAGTGTAACTCACTCTTTTCTCTGTCAAGGAAAGTTTATAAGGCATGGAAATAACAAATTATTGTTGTTGAATCTAACGTGGAAAAAGAGAAGAAGGCTCGAGCTCTTTCAGTGGTCTTCTTCGGATTTTTAAGCGGCATTACCAGGCATGTTAGGCCCTAACCTTTAAAAATCTTGCTTTCTTTCAAATGATTTCATTAGAACAACTCTGTTCAGATGATTTTTGGGTTCAGTTGGTTTTTATGGTAGCTTGTGTGATTTGGTTGTTGTATCTTCTTACTGGCTCGACTTTTTTTTAAGTAAACCCTTGATGGGTGTGTATTGTGTTTCGAACTGTTATACTATCTCGCTGTATTTTGCATTTCGGATAAAGTTGTGGAAATGCTTGCAAGGAAAATACACGAAATCGGTTCTGTGGGAGTCCATGAATTGTTTCCTTGTTGGGTTCAGGCTACAGTCGATACTTGCTGTCGAAACTTGTCGAAAAGGATACTATTGGATTTTTGTTTGAATGTTCAGTATATTTCGACTTCTTTATAAGTTTTGTCGTGGGTAATATAAGTTGTGGTTACTGAATTTTGTTGGGTTTTGCTATAATACTTAAGTTACTTTTGAACGGATAACTTGCTGTGTTTATAGTATTTGAATGTGACTTTGTAGAAGTTCTCCCTGTGTTGCAATTATGGGATTTAATTCGATGAAAGTTGCAAGATAAATATACATATGAAATGACCCTGTGGAGTCCTTGGATTGTTCGCATATTTTGGATTTCTGTATAATCCTGGTTGTGAATACTTATTGTTTTGGCTCTGTTGGAATTCTTTATATATATATATATATATATATATATATATATATATATATATATATATCATGTATTTTGGCCTCTGTAGAAGTGGGTCGTGAATGCCATACGTTTCTACCTCTGAAGGAGTTCAGATGTGAATACGGTATGTTATTATTTTGGTTAGAATTCTTGAATTTGATATGTATCCTGTATCCTTCTACTTCTGTAGAAGTTTATTTGAAGAATACCACATGGGTAAGACTCCTTTTTAAATCCTGGGGCGTATATTATGTTTTCCCTTTTGAATAATCTCAGTCGTGAATACTGTTATGATTCTTGAGTTGTGGTCGCATGAAAGCAACTTCAATCTAAACTTGTTTTGAGCATTAGTGGTATGGATACTGTTGGAGTTTTGAAATGTTGCGAGTTGGCTTGATTTTCGATTAAACCTTCGCTGTGCGTGCATAACGTTCGGACTCCTATTTTATATCCTTGTGTCCCTTTCTGTCCGCTTCTGTGGAAAGTAAAAGGAAGGGCTTTCTTTTCATACCTTACTTGGTTGAGACCTTGTTGAGATTGTTTTCTGGAAAACGACTTCTAATATAAGTCATGGCTGTATTATTTAAGAATTTGTTCCAATTAAATGAGACTGTGCATGTTGTGTGGATTCAGTATGAATATCTCTACATAGGCATAGGGAAACATCATTTGTTTTAATGTTATTGAGCCTCTTGTTTGACTGTGATGAAAAGGTTGTTCTTTTGATTTCGGCCTTGGGATCTAAGTCCTTGCAGAGTTTTAGTAGGGACTAGATTGAGCTGTACGTTGCTGGGTGGGATTGATGTCGTGCTTGTGCATGATTACGTCTTCTGTTAGTATGAATATCTAGTCGTGAGCTTGACTGAACTAAAGAGCTGTTAACTGTACCTCGACAAGCGATGGCATTGGATATTTTCTCGTTTGTTGATTAGTATGGAAGGTTATGTGGAGTCTATTTGATAGATTATTCATCACTGCCTTGGCGCGAGAGCTACTGTGCTAGTAAGCTATAGGAAGTTGTTATATTTAAATTTAAACAAAACTATGTGGTGCTTCTTGTGGTCTCGTCTGATTTATTCGCATGCGTATAAGGTGAATGCTTTACTCTTGAGGAGACGGTACAGTCATGAGCTTGATTTGAGGGGAAATATGAATGACTCGTTTTCTTTCTCTTCTGTTGTAAAGTATATGTTGATATATTTTTATCTAACTTATGGAATTGTTTTAACATACTGATGGAATCATGAATTGTTATGATATTCATTTTATTATGTTGAATGTAATGGTCTGTCTGATGTTTGTTGTCCTTGGGATTCAGATGGATAATTGTTTTAGATGCATTTGTTCTTCTTGGTCACTAACGTTTATGATGAAATATCGGGAAGGTATCTAGGACTATTTAGTAACTATAATATGAGTTACGCGTGTATAGTTTTATTGTATTACAAGAGCATAATCTGAAATATGTTTACATGTTTGGTGAATTGATTTCATTTAAACAGGTTGTTTAATGAAAACAATTGATGGATTGCAATTGTTTTAAGAGTTAGTGCTTATCATGCTCAGTTCATTGAACTGACCCGTGTTGACAATTTTTGCAGATGGTTGCCGTAAGTGGTAAAAGCACGCAGATCTGATAGGATGATCAGATTGTTTGATTTGGTTTTATGATGAATTACAGCTTGATTCTCTAGAATGTACTACTTGTAGAAAGATGTTCTTTTTCTGTTGAGTATTGTATCAAATATGCTGAATGCATAAAATGTATTTGATTAGCTTGAGAGGAATGAAAAGAGTTATTTGTTACTTATATGATTGTATTCGTATCTTGATAGTTTGACCTTCTTCGGTTCAAATGATCTTGAGAGCATTGTTATTATTGTATAATTTGGAGACTTTTGTGATTATCAATGTAAGCTTGCAAGAATATGTGACTGAATACTTATGATTGTTTAGTAGTTCTAGTATGTTCTATCTAAAGCTAAATTGGAATTTAGATCACTGTCTTTCTGGAAGCTAGGGTTAAAATAAACCTGAGCAGGAAGCTAAACAAGCTGAATAAATTATTACTTCCTAGTCTTGATCTAAGTCAAGACAACATTTAATTGGATTCTTAATCACTTATATCTCGATATTAATAAGTAAGATATAGATTTCAGTTATGAGAACTGATATAAACCTAAAAAGGGTTTGGTTAGCAATCTCATGTGAAGATTGAGGGTTATTGCCCAATTTCGTTGATTTAGAATTATGTATATTCTATGAACTCCTTGAAGGGACCTCTAGTCTTAATAACTTCTCTTGTGTAATGGGTTTTACTAAGAAAGGTAATTCTAAGGTGAGGAACCCAGGGGTTGGGAAAGACTACCCTTTAGGGAGCGTCTTATGGTATAATTTTAACTCAACGTGTGTAACACTTTATTAATAAGTAGATCTTTTCGAGGCGGATTTAAAGGTTGACGGCACAAGTCAACTGCAGGGTTGTACCTTCGAGAAGATTAGGATCTTCTCGAAGATACAACAATGCAGGTGACTTATGACGACACCCTTTGCATTGATCGTTAAGATTTACACCTTTAACTCGAACAAGTTACTCTGGGACTGATTAGGAATGTGGTCACGTTATAAGGCTGCCCTAGGAGACTCGGGGTATCTTGACACACTGGATTAACTAGGGTTGACCCAGTATGTCAGCGTATCCCTAGTCCTCGGGAGCATCCCTATAACGTTGTCATCTTACTAATCCATTCCTGAGTGAATAACGTGGGATAGGAGAGTCTGACAGAAGTCAGTATAAGACATTCTACATAACATAGGAATGGGGTGAAGGACGTATTCCAGATTGACGAGTATGCCGTCAAGGAATACGAGACATAAGCATTATGTTTCAAATCTTTGGCCAAAGTATCGCAAGCTGCTGATTGCGTTGTCCTAAGTCACCTAGTCTAAGGGATGAGATGCCGATGAATAATGGTAACAATTATTCAGATAGGTTCCTTAGACAGAGCATTCTAAATCCCAGATTAGGGAAGAGAACCGCAAGAGTGATGTGTTAAAATAAAAACGCCAACTCTTGATACACATGAATAGATCGGTAGATTACCGAGTCATGGAATGAATAGATCGGAGGTACTCCGAGTCATTACAGCTGCATATGGTTATCTGTTATAAGAATGGTTGTTTTGATTTGTGAGTTCTAAATTATGTATTTAGAACCAGGAAGCATTTATCAAAAAAAAAAAAAAAAATAAAAAAAAGGATTACTTGTTCTAATGTGTAAAAATGAGGGGGAATTAGTTCTTTCTCCCTTATAATAATGCAGCTTGTTAAGTTACATAAGATGATGTTTATTATCTAAACAATTTAATATAGTAATGAAATGTGTAATGAATACGCAGTAAAATATATAAATTGTGAAGGATAAGAAGGGTATGACAACCCTAACACTTAATCATGAAGAGGAAGACTCTTCTTCACTCAAAGGAATGTAATGTAAAGACTGGTGATATGATCGTTAATCATTAGACTTCATTTCCTATGAATTCTACTATAGTTGAACCTATTTGGTTTCTACACCTACTTTGATTGGTTAAGTTACATTATAATGGAACTTGTGATGTTGTTGTCCAGTTTTTGGTTAACTATTGTTAAGCCAAGTAAAATGAACATAAAAAGCAATAATAAGCTATGGAAGTTCCTTAATGATTAATTGAATAAAATATAGAAAAGAACTTATGGAGTGTTGGATTAGGGTCAAGAAAGGTTTTTGTAATCTGTTAAATAATCCAAATTAATAATGTATTAATAACCTCCTTGGGGTATGTACATCTTCATGAGCTTATGGAGTGTTGGATTAGGGTCAAGAAAGGTTGTTGTAATCTATTAAATAATCCAAATTAATAATGTATTAATAACCTCCTTGGGGTATGTACATCTTCATGAGGTAGTTTTTGTAGGATGCTAGCACACGCCAACTATAGGAATGTACCTTCAAGAAGGCTTGGGTCTTCTCGAGGATACATTATTGCAGTTGACATGTGGCAACACCCTTTTGCATTGATCATCTAGATCTATACACAATAAGGACTTGAACCTAGTTTCTCTCTAGGTCAAGTTAGTGGCATGTTTAGGATAGGTAGTAGATGTCAATGGATCAGGGTACCTTGGCACATCCAGTTGACTTAGGTCAACTAAGTATTCCCATATACCCTAAGTCATTGTGAGTGTCTTCCTATAATAAAATATGTTTCTAACCTAGGCTAGGGTTAAACCTTGGACAAGTGGACTCACGGTAGTCAGTAAAGACCATTCTAGATAACAAATGAGTGAGGTGAAGAACGTATTCTGGAATGAGGAGTATGCCATCTAGGAATAGTGACATGAACAATATGTTGTAAAATCTTTGGCAAAAGTATCGCAAGCTGCTAGTTGCATTGTCCTATGTCACCTAGTTTAAAACAACATGATATTAGATGAATATTGGTAACAAATATTCAGATAGGTTCTTTAAATAGATCACTCAATACCCAGTTTAGGGTAAGAGAACCAAGTATACATAGAATACGATAAGTATTTAGTAATTAAAGTTAAACATGAATAGATCGGTAGGTAACCAGGTCATGGAATGAATAGATCAGTGTATCACCGAGTCATTTACAACTGCATATGGTTATCTATTTGAATTCGATTGGCATGGAATGTTGTTCTAAATAATGCTATATTTAGAACGGATAACACACACACACACACACACACACACACACACACACACACACACACACACACACACACACACACACACACACACACACACAATTTTTTTTTTTCCCTTGTTTCTAAAGTCTTAAATGGGAATGTTACAAAGATAGTGATGAAAGTGTCTTTACTAGTGATAAAGATGAATCACTTCTCATTACCTTATAGGCTAAAAAAATAAATAATAGATGGATTTAAAATATGATGAAGATAATGAATTTGAAGCTGAAGTGGATTTTGAAGGTGAACTCATTTATGCCTTAGAAGAACTCAAGAGCATAATAAAGAAAAATTAAGAAATGAAAACAACAGTTTCATAAACTAGAAGATGAGTGTGATGCCTTAAATTCAAAGATGACACATGACCTTGAAGAGTCTAAAAAAATCATCATTGATCTAAAGATTCAACTAGAATATTTAAATATGGTGGATGAGGTTGTGAGAACACAATTGAATTTGAAAGAAGAAGATTGTGAGAAAGTTGAATGTGAAGTTGTATCTATAAGAAAGAACCTTGAGAAATAAATTACCAAGATGAAAAAACGTCTCAAGTTTTAAAATAGCTCTGAGCCTTTATAAAACATTATGAATACTCATAGCTCACCATTTATCAAAGTAGGTCTTGGTTACAATGAGAAGTCTATAAAATAAGATCCCAAAGAGTCTCCAAATATGACAGGTCCTGAGAATCAAGAAACTATGCACATGCACTTAAATTTTATACAAGAGATGAAAAACACAAGAAGGAAGAAGTACATGCCCCTTAAATCACAAGCACTTCAAATGAGTTTTAGAAGGAAAGAAAGTCATGTTTCACATAATACTCCTCCAAAGGGCAACAATAATTCAACAATAAGACCATTTTCTCTAAGGTGACATTACAATATCATGTTTCAAAATTCCTTTTATGTATATTGATTTTCATGTAATCAATTTGGTCACATGTCATCAGAATACAAATATCATGTGAGAAGTTTTAATAAAAATACAAATACAAATTCATACGTGTCCTCAAATAGGAATCACAACTTATTTGCACCTCTGATGAATTTTAACATTGAATGTTATAAGTGCCAAAAATTTGGACATAAGTCTTACGTTTTTAGAAGTGGGTGTATGGATTCATATAGGAATTCTAAGAATTAGGAAACCATAAACAATAAGAAGGTTTATAAGGAATAATAGGAGAAATAAAGAAACAAAAAAATCCATAATTGTTTAGAAAACATTTCATGCAAAAAATGAAGAAAATCAGTGGTACATTGATAATGTATGCTCAAGCCATATGAATGGAAAAAAATTAAGCTTCTTACTTTGAAAAAGGTAAATGGAGGTACTATTAAATTTGGAAACATTGCTATTGTAAGAATTTAAGGTAAAGGCACCCTTTTCTTAAACAACGGTAAATCAAAAACTGAAAATGTCTTATACATTGAAGGTCTAAAGCATAATTTTTTTGAGTGTTATTCAAATGAGTGATAGACGATGCACAGTAACATTTTATGTTGGAGGATATGAAATTAGAAATTCAAGTAGTGGGAAGGTTGTTACTAATGGATATTGGACAAAAAATAATCTCTATATTCTTAGTGAGATTAAAAGTTAAAAAGTGTTGCATGTAGTAGATTGATGGGAGATGGATGTGGCATAGGATAATGGGTCATATGAACTTTGATAATATAGTAAATATTAGTTCCAAACAAGCTATTAGAGACATGTCAAAGATTACAGAACTAGAAAATACCAATTGTAAAAATGTTAGTTTGTAAAATAGACAAGAGCCTCATTCAAGAAAAAGGAGTACTCAATCACAAGTCTGTTGGAACTTGTGCATACTGACCTTATAGATCTACAAGAACTCAAAGCATGCAAGGTGAGAGGTATTTTATGTTATTTATTGATGATTATTCTATAATGACATGGGTTACTTTCTTAAGAGATAATTTTGAAGCATTTGAAATATTTACAACATTCAAAGCACTAGTAGAGAATGAAATGGATTTAAAAATCAAGTGTTTAATATTTGAGCGAGGAAAAGAATTTACTTCAAATGAATTCATAGAGTATTGTGAATGCCATGAAATAAAAAGACATTATTTAGTTGTAAGAATTCCACATCATAATGAAGTTGTAGAAAGGAAAAATAGAACTATATAAGAGATGGATAGAACCATGCTAGATAAATCCAAAGTGTTTGAAAAATTATGGAGAGAATCAATCAACACAACAATCTATATTATGAATAGAGGACATATCAAAGTAAATAACAACAAGACACCTTATGAACTTTGGAAGGCTAGACCTGCAACTTTCAAATATTTTAGAGTATTTACAAGTAAATGTTATATCAAGAAAGATGTTGAATACTTGGGTAAGTTTGAATCTAGATCTGATGAAGGTATTTTTCTTGGCTATTACTAAATAAGCAAGGCCTATAGATGTTACAATATTTGAACATTCAACAATTTTAAAAGTGCAATTTTGAAGGTAGATGATATCTAGTAAAAAAAAAGAAGGATGTAATAAATTGATTATTCTGAAGAAGAAAACATTGAAGATGAAAATGAATATGAAGATGAAAAGGAAGAAGTTGAGATAAAGGAAACAAAAATTCCATCCAGATCATTCGAAAAGAATCATTCATAAAATTAGATTATAGGTGATAAAAATCTTGGAGTATAAACCAGAAGAAGACTAGAAAATATAGAAGAACATGCAAATATGTCTTTAATGTCCAAAGTTGATCCTAAAATATTTACATAAGCCAAGGGAAGAAAAGAACTGGATTGGAGCAATGGAAGAAGAAATTGATCATATAGAGAAGAATGATACTTGGGAGCTTGTTCCAAGACCTAAGGAAAAAAATGTGATTGACACCAATTGGGTATTCAGAAACAAGTTGAATGAATATGGGAAATTAGTAAGAAATAAATACAATATAGAATGTAAAGGATATGCACAAGTTGAAGGTATTGATTTTTAAGACTTTGAATCATGTTGCATGTTTATAAGCCATTATGATGTTTTTGGAATTTTCTTGTTATAAGAAATTTACATTATATCAAATGGATGTTAAATATGCATTTTTGAATTGGAATTTGGAAGAATAATTCTACATTGAACATCCAAAAGGATTCATATTGTCATATAATAAGGACTATGTATGTAATTTTAATAAATATCTTTATGGATTAAAACAAGCCCCTAGATCCTGGTATTCAAGACTAGACAAGTATTTACAACAACAAGGGTTCAAGATAGGAATTGTTGACAATAATTTGTATATCAAAACTAAAGGTGAGAATCAACTGATTGTTGTTATTCATTTTAATAACATACTTTTTGGAGGAAGAAAGGATAAATTGTGCAAATAATTTTCTAAGGACATGCAAAAATAATTTGAAATGTCTATGATTGGTGATTTGTCATTTTTTCTTAGATTACAAATTTCTCAATATGACAAAGGTATACTCATTTTACAAACCAACTATATTAAGGAAATTATGAATAAGTTTAAAATGGAAGATTGAAATCTAGTAAGTACACCCATGATAACAAGTTGTAAGTTGAGAAAGGACGAGGAATATCCTAAAGAAAATTAGAATCTTTATAGATCAATGATTGGAAGTTTGTTATATGTAGCTACATCAAGACCATGTGTAATACAAGTAGTAGACATGGTAGCACGTTTTCAAGCAGCACCAAAATAAAATCATGTGTAAGCTATCAAAATAATACTTAAATATATAAAAGGTATAATGTATTATCGATTGTGATATAAAAAAGGTGAAGATTTTTCTTTAACAAGATATACAGATGCAGATTGGGTTAGTTGTATAGATGAAAAAAAAGTACAAGTGGAGGTGATTTCTTTCTGGGTAACAATTTAGTATCTTGGTTAAGCAAGAAACAATATTTTGTTTCTCTATCTACATTTGAGGAAGAATATATTACTGTAGTATCATGTTACACACAAGTTCTCTAGATGAAACATACACTAAAGGATGTCAAGATATAATTTTATTTTCTAATTTGTATACTTTGTGACAATACTAGTGTAATAAATATCTCAAAGAATCTAATATGCATTCTAGAACAAAGCATATTCCCATTATATCATTTTTTGAGAGAGAAATTTTCAAATCAATAGTTTTAGCTGGAATACATTACCACAAAAGAAAAAATTGCTAACATTTTTACAAAACCTCTTCCAAAGGAAAATTTTGTATATTTCTGAAATTTTTTGGGAATATTATCCTTTTTAGCAGGTCTTTAAATGGAAGCATATTCTTAGGGGGAGAGTATAGTGAGATTTTTTACTTTTCCATTGATGTCAAAGGGGGCAAATTGAAATATAGAACTCACACATAAAGGGGGAGAAATAGGAGAGTTAAAGCTAGGGGAGAAAAACAAGAAGTAATACAGTCAGGGGGAACAATTGATCAATATGGAAGATTTTGCAAGATGGCTGATGAAGATGGTTGGTTGTCATCAATGACAAAGGGGAAAATTATTGGAAATATTTTCAATGATGTTAAAAGAATACTGATAAATATATATTAAGTTAGAAACAATGTCATTGATTCTTACAAATGTGCACCTCTTATGAAAAATATACTTTTTAAAATTTTTTATGTCGCACGCTAGGGAATATGTTTTTGTAGTGTTTAGTGTGTTTTTAAGTGTTTGTAGTACTTCATGGGTCAAGAAGTGTTCTGTAGGTGTTTATAGTGCTTCGTGGGTTGTGAAGTGTTCCACGGGTGTTTGCAGCGCTTCACAGGTTGTAATAGTGCACTGAAGTATGTTGGTTTGTTTTAAAAAATGTTGCGCAATGAAGAAAAATACGTAGAAGTTGGTAATTGATATAATAAAAAGGAGGATTTCTATGCAACAAAGAGAAGTGTCCAAGAATGTACTAATTTATCCATGATGATCAGGTAATGTAGCGAAACTAATAGAAAACAAGGGATGTTCCTAGGATTCTTGAAAAATTCAAATAGTTAGAATTCAAAGTATACTAAAGTTGACTTATGATGAATATTCAAAAAATGATGCCAACTAATGAAAAATCATGCTTGTTCATGAAATGAACATGATATATAAGTGAATTCAATTATGAATTCAAGTGTGCACTTATGGTATTATGATGTAGTTATAAAGAGATAAGGAAGAGAATGACAAGAGAGGAGTGGTTAATGAAGATGTATCAAGAGGATTAGAGAAGAACAAACAAGAGAAAATTCAAGTAGATAAAAATATCAAGTTGTTGAAGAAGATTGAAGAGAGAGGAGTACATAAGAAAAGTATAAAGCATAGTTATAAAGAAACTTTAGGAAGAAGTGAAGAGTTATATATATACCATCATTGGATTGAAGAAGAAACTATAGTATGTTGATCTTTTGATTGTTGATTTAGTGCTCAACATTGGGGATTAGTGTCTCTAGTGGGTTGGTACTGACAAATCATAGCTGAGCTAGTGATTGGCATTGGGGATTAGTGTCTTTAGTAAGTTATTGCTCACAAATCATAGCCAAGTTAGTGCTCAACATTGGGGATTGGCATCTCTAATAGGTTGGTTCCTAAAAATATTTATAATACAATTATTGTTATGGTTGGATTTGGACAGTAACTCTAATAAATTTTTTCTCTATGGTTTTCTCCTGAAAGGGTTTCCACATTAATATTATAATATGAAAATTGGTGTATCTTATGTGATTATTGTTATTATGAATGTTAATGTTTAATAAGTAAAAATTATAAGTTTACTGATTCACCCCCTTCTCAATATCTGTGTGTTTTATATATTTTGATTCATAATTTAATGCTAGGAAATTTGTGGACCCATTAGATAGATAGAATCAACTATGTTAGATTGATTGATTGCAACATGGCCAGTGACATTTATGCTTAGGTATATTTATATAACACTCAATGGTATTTTTATAGGTAGGGAGATGGTGTAAGGGAGTGGGAAATTTTCTTAATAGTTGATGGGGTTAAGCCACTAGGGATGATGTAGTTTGTGATATAATTTATGTGTTTAGTTTTTTTGGTGATTTTGATGTATTATTAATGATTGGTTTAGATTGAGATTTTATGGGTACTTTGTTGGTGGATATTTTTTAGGTGTCATAGAGGATCCAACTATGAATATCAATGGATGTATTGTGGTTACTAGAGTTATGTGTGTTATTTGCATAGGGTATTAAACAATTATAAGGCCTCTGTTTTGGAATAATTATGTAGATGGTACATGTTTTGTTGGATCAATATTTGATACATATGGTTTTGGTCCATTTGGAGTTTAGGTCCAACACTTTTAGGTGGAGGGTCAATAGACAAACTATAGAGGGTTTCACAACATTTCAAGATGTATAGACAATTATGGTGCTACACATTTATGGTGTTTCTATATTTTTTGATGTGCCAATGAGAAATTTAGAGATGAGGGATTTAACACGGTGAGAAAGAGGTAGTGAAGAGTATCATCTAGATGTAATGATGGTCTAATTGAGTGTTGTATTTTCTACCTAGATTTTGGATATCTGAAAGGATATTATTGTTATGGATGTGGAAAAGATCTTTTGCCATAAGGAATATGGAGAAATACCTTTGTTTGTATTAGTGACATGTATAGATGCATTAAAGTATAACATACATTTTAGTTGGGGAAAATTATATGGGTGTAATTAGTGCATGATTTATACAATATTTGTATAAGACTGCAAAGGGTAGTGGTTGCCATCATACTATTAAAAACATGGATGTATGAGTGGTTCCTTATGTATAGGTCATCGGGGAAACCATTATAGGTAGTAGAGGATACCTCAAAGATTCAATATTGGGAGAAAGGCCCAACATTTAGGGAAAATATTTGATACATGAATTTGATTCAGGTGATACATGAGTAGGTATTATGGGAGCCCTATAGAGGGATGATGGATTAGTGGCCCGATTGACTAGCTATAGTAGTTGCTAACAGTATATTAGATATCACAGTGCATTACGTGTGGTGCATAGAGACAGACCTAATTGATAGAGTTTCATTGTAGTTTGGGAATACAACTCATGTGGTATCCCTCAGCTACGTTTTTCTAGAGAGAGGAGGGAGAGTGAGACCAATGGTTTTAATACCACCATTACAACCACGTTGAGTTATGCATGCCCCATAACAAGTTAATAGAAATAAGTGATGGAGGGGAGACGGAGGTGCATAGGGACCTTAGGTAGTAGAGGTGGTGGATATCCTTAAGAGAAAATATTCCATGAAGGAGGAGATAATAGAAAGGCCTCAAGGATGACATCACAATTGGTGATTATAGAGGTCGGAAGGAGGATATTTATCAAATACATGTACCTAGATAATTGTTTATATGATAGGGGTGACCATAACAGGGAGTGAAGGCTCCAAAGAGGTCACTTATGATATTAGTTCCTCTAGATAGGTAGGCACAATTAATAGGAACCCCTCATCTGATATATGAGAAGGAAAAGGTAGTTTTGGGAGGTGTAAACACCCTACAATATCGCATTACACATTTTAACCTCTAAAATCACCCCGTAATCACTTCACAACACATTATGTCCATTTTCGACCACTTTTTGATATATTATGTTATTTTACAACCTTTAATAACATTTTTCCGAATAAAATTCTATCATTCCTATCACTCACACATGGTCTCAAATTATTAAATATTCGTGTTATAAACCCTATTACACTCATATCCCATTCCTAGGTTTAATTAATTAATCCTATCACTTTTATTATTCATCCCCTATCCCATTAGCTAATTTCATATTAAAATAATTAAATAAATCGTACAAAAATCTATTTCCACCTCACCTCTTATCCACTTTCACTTCACTAATTAACATCTCAAGTTAACTAGATCAAAACAAATCAATTAAAGATAAAATCATAAAATATATGCAAGAGGATGAGTTTAGATTAAATCAATTGATGCATTTGATTTAACTAAACATATCCCATAAAGCATGACATTTCAAAATCAAAACAAATCTTCCCGAAGCTAAAATTCACGACACTTTTTTGGCTGAATAAAAAAATACATGAATTTAATATTTCAATGAAAAAGATAAAAATATTCAAAAGACATGCCACCTTTGTCAAATCAATGATAACTCACTCAATCAAGTTCAAAAAATAATTTATCTTGCTAATCAAGTTTGAAACTCAAACAAATATCTCCAATCATACTTCAGTTAGCTTCATATGAGACAAATAAATCACACAAATAACGGAATTGGGATTCTCTTCCCTCATCTATAAATAAAGACTCATTCCTCTCCATTTTTCATCTTTCGAAGCTTGAGAATATAAATTATCATTGTGTTGAGTTTCCATTCAATCCTACACACTATTATGTTGTCCATTTGATCATGAATTCAATTATTAATCATTTTAATTTCTCGTAGTTTAAATCGAATTCCATTTGCAATATTTCTTGGACCATCCACATTCAATTAGTCAAGAGATTCAACAAGCTTGGTGCTTCATTCCAAGCTTTAACCAATCTCATCTAAGGTTGCAAGGAGGTATGAAGAAAGGATCAAATTTGTTTTTTGTTTGTTTCTTTCCCTTTTTTCATTTTATTTGTATACATTTTTGGCATGCCCAGTGGGACACCCATGCATTTTTATCAATCTAACCTTTTTTCATGTTGTTTGTCTTGTTTAAAGGCTATTGACTAAATTTCAAGACATTTCATGTAGTAGATTGCAAGAAATGTAAAAAAACCAGTCATTTTGGTCGTGATCTAACAATTTCTATGTAGCTACAAGTGATCTACGCTTCTGTGACATCATTTGCGCTAGCATAACCAAAAATATACACAAGTAATCCAATTTTTTTACAAATCTATGTCTCTTTTAGTGTCCTTGGGTCAACATTACTTTACATATGCCTCTATCAAACAATTTACGCTAGAATTCTTAATATATGTGTTTATGTGCTAATACAAGTGTGTTTCCATATATATTAAGTGCATTTATATTATAACTATGTGTTCTACCATTCTGTGTTAATTTCATACTTATTTTCAAATTTCTAGAATCTCTAATTTTATTCCCTTACTATTTTCAGTGTAATTCTAACATTGTTCTTAATTTAGTTCATTAAAAAAATAGAGATAACTTTTAAATTTATTTTTATATTATTTCTTTCATGATTGAAAGCTATGTATGCTCTTCTCTCACACATTTGGGTGATCTTGAGAACTAAAAGTGGATAAGATCTATTTTCTTAATCTTTTTATTAATCAATTTTCACGATAAAACATCACATAAGATCTTCTCTTGCATCATTAGACGATCTTAAGAATTAGAAACAACCGAGATCTTTTTTTCTCTATTATCCTAACTTTGTGTTTGTAGGATAACTATTAATCACTTTTGTGTAGGACCAATTCACTTAGAATATCTTACAAAATCAAGAAAAAATGTACTAAAACATTTACATACATGTTTCCTTGGTCAAAGAAACTAAAAATTTGCTAAAAACATAGATATAATATCGGTTATTCTTGTCAATTACACATTTCAAGTTAGAAAGAATCTACATTTAATCACATCATACATTGTATTTGCACATAACAACACATATTTCATCACCACTTAGATACACTGGTTACGTGGAATTGACTACCATGTACCATATCATATTGCATTGAATTGCACTTGAGACCTAGTCTAAAAAAATGTTCGATGCATTCCTCACCTCTGTCCCTGCTTACAATTGAGTTTTCATGATTAGGGTTACTGTGAGTATATTCCTAAAATAGTTGTAACAAAAAATTCTATGACATCATACCTATAAATATTTGGGGATAAATAAGGACACCATTCATAGTTTATTGCCTCATTACCCTACCACCTAGTCATGAAACCTATCATTAGAGTGTTGATTCACTCCTCTAAGAGGGCTAGTAATTAGGTGAGTCTCTTTTAGTATTCTATGGGTTCCCCATACCACTTCTATTTTCATACAGATTTGGTATATCATGAGTAGCATATATAGAAAATCCCCATATTTTTGGAGTGATAAGATCCTTGCATTAAACCATTTCATGGAATTTTTATTGTTGAATTTTCATAAAAACATTACATTACCCGATGGATTTTAACCCTTTAAAAGATAAAATGATCTAAAATCATATCATACTCATTGCTTGTTGTTTATAAACAAGAATAATTACATCAAGTTACTATCTCAAAAACTTGTCTTATATAAACACCATTTTGTATTCTAGTCAAAATTAGAAGTTGTGTTCCACAAACACAAATCCAATCCCATTGAGATCAAAAACTAGTTTTTTCCAAAAATCCAAATCTACTTGAAATTATAACTTGTTCTATACAAAATATAATTCAACCTAATCCAAAAATAAAATCTAAAAATCTTATCTCTTGGGTACTCACATACAATTCTAGTCAAAATCAGAATCAAACCAATCCAATATTATACCAAAATTCGATCAATTTTACCAATTCAAAAACAAGTCCTACTCTTTTGGTAAATACTCTTTGATAAAAGAACCAATCAAATCCAACCCAATCTACTCAAGTTAAAATCAAATTTTTGGAAACTAATATGGAGGAAGGATCTGTTTTGGAAGCAAAATATAAGAGCTACAAGAGACTTGTGGGGCTGGCTATTAGCTCAAAAGGTTATGTAGGAGGAATGGATATCATATGGAACAAGGAAAAAATCAAAGGTACGAATCTTCTGAAAATAAGTAATCACATGGCTATGTTATTTCAAGATAAGAAATCTAAATAATTTTAGGTATTATCTAACACATATGCTCCTAATAACAAAGGATAAAGAATTTTTTTTGGGCTAAACTCTCTAAATTTCCAAAAATTATTAAAGGTACTAAATGTCTGATTATGGGTGACTTCAAAACCCCTTTGAGTCTTGGGAAAAGAAGGGAGGTAATACTGATGTAACTGAGAGAATGGAATTTCTTCAATATTTTATTATACAAAATAATCTCATGGATATTGAGTTGAAGGGTAGCAGATTCACCTGGTCTAATAGGTTAAAGGGTGATCAATTGATTCAAGTCAAACTTGAAAGGGATATGAATTCATGGGGGTGGTTGAATAAAGAAGTATGACTCAACAAAGTAGTGAGATGGGGAGTACCTTCCAATCCTCAGATCAGTGTGATCGTTGACAGGCATTCCCAAGAAAGATGTTGTTTAAGAATATGTGTTTGTTTTGAATTTGTGTAATTTGGCAAGACTCAGAGAGAGAGAGAGAGAGAGAGAGAGAGAGAGAGAGATGTGCTTTCTATGATTTGTTTGTAAACCATCAGCTGGTCATGACTTACAGTGTATAGGTTGCTCTCAATTAATGTGAGCTAATGCGATAAATCAGAATGGAATGCACTTATTTTTAAGCCCAAATCGAAGTGTGAGCTAATGACACAATAAGATGAAGAGGAAGAAGGATGCTCTTTCACTACAATGCAGGAAATACAAAGAAAATGGTTCTTTTTAATTACACCAAAAGAAAGGTTTCCTTTAGAGAAAATAGAAAAAAATGTGGGTTACCAAGGAAGAAAATTAATGTGTATGCTTTTCAGAAGGGAAACGAACACACAAATTTTCCTAGTAATGAATAAAATGCAAGGAACCCTGGATGGGTCCCACTGGGTGGGCCAAAATGTTTCACCTGATTCTAGATCGTTTCTTTGAAGTATTGATGAAACATATAGGGTAACAGGCATAGGAGGAATACCTGTTCAAATGCTAGTTGAAGGGTTGTTGCACGCGTATGACTTCCGAATCCACAGTTGATTGTGAGAGCTTCATTTTGGCTAGGAGGAACTACCTGTAATGCAAAGAAAGACAACCATAACGAGTTAAACAATATGTGTAATGGACTACCTAGCGGGTGCTAGATCCGGGAAGTGTGATACTTCCTAGATGGCTGTCAGTCCACTGTTTTAAAATTTTTAATGCAGTAAATAAGGTAAAACCTATTGTAATTTGAAATGATGTAGGTATCTCAATTAGAACACAATAAGAGATAGATCTAATCTAACAGGCTAGGTTAGAATAGGATCCGAAGGTCAAGTAACTGGTTCTGGGTCTCTGCAGGTCTGACAGAGGTCTCAGGTAGATCACATATGAATGAGGGTGAGAGGGAATTAGGTGGATAGGTCACTATTCTAGGTTGTATGGGAAAATACAGAGACCCATTTTAGTTAAGGGTGATTGATGGTGGTTGGGTGTAACCGTTGTTGGTTACTGTGGAAAACTAGGAATGCCACAAAATGAGATTTAGGTCTCCTTCATGATTACACAAAGAATTTTTGTTGGTCGGGATGAGAAATTGGGTGATTTGGGTAGGATTTGGTGAGGTTTTAAAGGGGTATATGGAGGGGTGAGGGTTGGAGGAGGTCAATGGGTGGCTAGGTAAATAATAGATGATAATATAATGATGAAATGGAATGAACCAGAGAAGTATAATGTTACTTACTTGGATTCTGGTCCTCGATGTCTATAAGTGAGGGATGGAGATGTTGATGAGAGGTTTGAAGGCTACAAGTGATCACCAATTGAAGGAAAGCTTTTACATGGGCTGCATGTACATTCCTCTTTCCTTGGTGAGATCAGATCATTGTTGGGATGGCTGTGCAAAAAAAGATGCTTGATCTCCTTCCTTGCATGTGTGTTCTTGCTGAAATTCACTCTCAGAACATGTGATATCTCTTCAAAATGTGCTAATGTTTGCCAACTTTTCCAATATTTTTCTAACCTTCTACTTACCTTGAGAATAAGGTTGTTTTGTGGTTAAAAGGGTAGTCGATGATGGTTCTATCTTAACCAGTGACGGTTAGGGGTAACCGGCCACAGTCAAGGTGGGATTTCCTAGGTTTACTAAACTAGGGAGATCCTCTTGATTTCCTCAGATCTCGTGCCGTTAACCCATGGATTAGACTAGGAGCTTCTTGTAAGCATGTAGGAATGTGGTTAGAGAGAATGTAGGCATTAATTTGTAGGGTTTAGGTAAGTCTTAGTTAGTTATGGTAACTTACTAAGAATAGGTTTTAAGGTGAGTTAGCTTGGTGAGGTGTCTAGGTGAAGTGTATGTGTGGATATTATTTAAATTAAGATATTTAAATAATAAATATAGCAAGGATAATGAATTAATTTAATTAAATTAATTAAATTAATATTTGTGGGGTGAAGGGGGCCATTGCTAGGTGAATGCGATGAAGGGTGCTTATTTGTTGAGGGATCAAAGGGGAGTGTGACCTAATTTTAGTGTTTAAATTTTGCCCCTTTTTATGCGTAGCTTGTATTAGTAAGTGACGCTAAAAAAAATAAGATATGGCTTCCCCATGTGTGGGTGAAGGTGATCCCCCTCAAACCAGGAACTAACGAGGCTGAAGGCAGAATGGTGAGTGGTTTGATAAAAGGTGAATGTGAGAAAGGCGAAGGTGGGGAATGAGGGAAAAAGGGTTAAAGGTATAATCAGGTAATCTAGGTAATGGGTCAGGGTCAAAGGTAGCAATAGTCAAATGCACACACATGTATAAACTAAAACACACTACCAGGTTAAAGAGCAGGCAAACTCTACATTGGCTAAGGTCAATAGGTTTATCCAAACAAGGTGGAAGTGATTCCACTATCCAAAGTATAGGATATGGTATGGAAACATAACATAGGTTAAGCACAAGAACATTTAGGTATGTTCTAGTACACAAAAGGTAGGGTCATGTTAAACAGTCATGGTAATAGGCTAGGTAAGGTCATTAGGCCAATAACACAAGTAACAGTGCCGCAAGGTATAATGAACAAATGAGGTCAAAGGTCACTAGTGATGATCAAATTCTAAATATCAAGGCCACGACATGGGTAAGTCAAAAGTAGGGGTAAAATAATGAGTCCCCAAAGGAGGAAAAAGGGAGGTAGTAAAGGATGAGGTCAGGAAAGGTGAGGTAAATGGGTAGGGTAAAGGTGGGGTGGGGTAAATGATCAGGGTAAGGGTTGGGTGAGGCAAAAAAGGAGGTAGGGGTAGGGTAAAGGGGTAAAACATAGGGAAATGTGTAGGTGAGGGTGACTGATGCTGGTCAAGGAGAACTGATGTCGGTTAGGTAGGCCACGTGACTAATTCCGGTCAAGGGTAACCGACATCGGTTAGGTCGGGTTTGTTATAAAAACAAAAAATCCACATTTTTTGTTATTCATTTGTTATTGTGTAAAGTAAGAAAATGACAAAAAAGAGAGAAAAGTGTCTAGATGAAATGGAATAATGAGCTAGTGGTGTGATTGACAAGTGATTGGTTAGTGAGTAGTGGGTCCATAGGATCATTGCGAGGGATTCGATTGGTGAGAGGTTATGGGTAACTATTCGATGATGGTGGAGGCCAGAGAGGGATCATGCGGGCCATTGATATAATGTCCAGATGTGCCACCAAGACAACGGTAGTGTGACGAGGTAAGTGCCTTACTCTACATTGTTGATTTGATAGATTAGAGGATTATTTTTGTGTTGGTTTAGGTTTTTTTTGTTTTTTGGTTTGGTGGGTGGGAACAAATTAAATTTGGGAATAGGGAGAATATTGGGTAAAAGGAGGAATGGGGAGGGTAATAAATGGGATAAGGGTGGTGGGTGGAGGTCCAAGGGTAGTTTAGGTCATTGTAGGGGGTAAAAGGGGCAGGGAGAGGTTTTAGAGAGGGGGGTTTTGGGAAATCGTTGGATTTTCCATGACAGTGACTGGTGTCAGTCAATTTTTGCCAGCGTCGTTTAGGTGAAACTGATATTGGTCACCAAACAGGTGACTGATGTTGGTTAAGGGGTGATCGGGGTCGGTAAGGGTGAACCGGTATTGGTTACCAAATAGGTGACTAATGCCAGTTAAGGGGTGACAGGGGTCGGTCACCAAATAGGTGACCGATGTTAGTTAAGGGGTGACCAGGGTTGGTTGGGAGGAACCGTACCAGTCAGATTATTGGGTACAAGGGTCGAAAAGTGATGTGGGCTAGGTAGTGGAGATGGGTAGGGTGAAAATAAGGTATAAGAAGATGATAATGGTTGAATATGGATTGATATATGTAAATTAATGTCGTGTTTATATTGGATACGGGGGGCAGCGTAGCTCCATAGCGGGACAGGGTTCCGCCCCTACTTGTGACAGTGCGCGGTGCAGCGACCCCGATGAAGCTGTAACATGTGGAGGTAGTTGGGTTGAGTTGGGTTCTTCACTATGGACATGTAGTCTGACAACCCAGTTTGATGGTTGCACTCATTGATAGATGGGACTCCACAACCAACATGTTCCACCTACCGATGGGTGAGATTACTATCACCTTGGAGGACGTGTTTCAGATTATTTGGTTACCCATATTGGTGCCCAAGTTTATTATATCTCCTCCGAGGCCTCAGAGGATTTGATTATGACAATTTTTGGAGAGGGAATGGACGATATGAGATTCCATAGAGCCAGCTTGAGCCATGGAGATATGTACCTAGCCTGTCCGGAGGAGACGAGGCTAGTGGTTATGTTGATGGAGACAGTGTGCTGCTATGCACGATCAGATGCAAAGGGTGGATGGTTTCCCCAATCACTGATGGAGGTACTCCACGACATGATGGTGGATGAGACCCACTTTTATTGGGCACCAACATTCTTGGTGTAGTTGTATAGGGAATTTTGGGCATAAGGGCGGCTGCGCAGGTTCAGCCTGTGCTGTACATTTTTACTACACTGCTGGGCATATGAACACATAGTTTGTGTGTGGCCTATAGGGATGCCTCGAGTAGATGCATTCCCAGTGTGATTTTTGTGGGCGGGGTACAAGAGATGGGTGTCAGTGATAGGAGAGTGGAGATCTAAGAGGCCTACACATGATGTGGCCTATTTTCGGCAGTTACTAGAGGGGTTGTCCTGAGTGGACATTATATGGAGGCCATATGTGGGATTCCCCTCATATAGGCATGAGGAGTATGAGATGATCCTGGTAGAAATGATCTGATGGAAGTTCAGGCTAGTACATGACATTCCTCTGCCCTTCCCTCAGTATCAAAGAAATGACTTGGAGAGGCCCTTACCTCTACCACAGCCTACAATGCCCACAGGGCAGGAGGAGTAGGCAGTGGATTGGCAGATAGATGACGCAAAATGCACAAATAGGTACAAGTAGTGGTGGGTGGCTCAGTTACAAGCCATACCACCCAGACCAGGGCATCCAGATCTAGCTACCATTACGGTGCAGAGAGATGCCATACAGGGGTAGGTAACTACTTTTATTAACAATTTGGGTATACTACAGACATAGTTGGATGGTTTTGAGGAAGAGGTAGTAGAGCTACACCTACAGGTGGCCAGTTTACAGGCCCAGATGGATGATGGAGGAGATGGAGATGGAGAGGAGGGGGATGGTAAAGTGGCAGCCTTACAGGCTCAGGTGGTAGGTTTACAGGGCTAGTTGGCCACATCCCAGGCATAGGTTGGGGTCTTGTAGGCCCAAATATAGGCACAAGGGCAGGGGGCTCCACCATAGGCACTGGGAGTAGGTTCCAGTGCATAGGTAGGTGCAAGGTAGGGTCCCATAGGGCAGGTACAGGGGCCGAGAACTATGGGACCACCACAAATCGTGCTTGTATTTATGTTATGGGATGCCTTAGGTGAGGTTAGATACTATTAGGACTAGTTGATGGTGGGCGAGATAGACTTCATATCCTATGCCAAGTACAAGGAACAACAGGCGTCCAGTGAGAGGATGACATCCCACACTCACAGTGTGGAGAGCACAGGGGGTCAGTGAGCTCTGAGGCTAAATCAAGTAGAGGCTACTAGTGCACGGAGACTAGCTCTAGTTGAGGCGCTAGTAGGGACCTAGGAGGCTGAGGGTACTGGTGATACAGAGATGGAGGACTTCCGCTAAGATTCCTGATATGTGGTCATCTAGTTTTTGATGTATGATAGTTATTTTTGTGATATATACCAGCCTACGTGCTGAGAGATAGTTATATTTGGTATCACATACCGACCTACGTGCCAAAGGTAGTGAGGATGTATGAGTGGTTTTGTATATTTCGAGCATATACTAGCCTACGTGTCAAAGAGATTTTGTATTGATTCATTATTTTATTGTATATATGAGACTGACCTGTGTGCCAATAATTTTGAGATGATGGACATGATGAGATAGCCATGTATATTCGAGATAGACATTGATTTATATGATGAGATACATGCTATGATTTGATTTTTTGATGTGTTTATGAGATATGGATTTATTATTTTGATATGGATGGAAATTAGGTGAGTTAGGCATGATGGAGTCATATTGGTATAGGCATGGATTGAGTTAGGTCTGTTAGGCATGGATCAAGTCAGGTTTGTTAAGCATGGATCGAGTCAGGTTATAGATATGTATCGAGTCAGGTTATAGGCATGGTTGAGTTAGGTCATAGGCATGGATCGAGTCAAGTCGTAGGTATGGTTGAGTCAGGTTATAGGCATGGATTGAGTCAGGTTGTTTTAGGCATGGTTAAGTTAGGTTATAGGCATGGATTGAGTCAGGTTATAGGCATGGATCGAGCCAGGTCAGTTTAGGCATGGTTGTGTTGAAAGTAAGTGAAGTTGTGATTAATTATTTTATGCAATGAATGATAATATGGGTCATATGTGAGATGTGGTATAATCTATGCATAGGGATGATAGAGAAATGGTAGGCATGATAAATGTATGTTGTGATAATATTTAAAATATGAAACAACTTGTTATGTATGTGGTTTAATTTCTAATTTTGGGTATAAGAGGGAAACTAAGTGAGGTGTGATGTAATGTGAGGAACATGGAAGATGAATTGTTTAGGGTAGAAAAATTTCTGAGCTAACCTCCAAGGGCCCCATGCCCTCGGAGTGCTGCCTACATAGTCCCGACAAAAAGGGACCTCAGGCCAATGTAGTTCTCCCATAAGCTAGGGAAGAATATGAGGAGGTAGGAAAATGAGTCGGCATGTTTTTGGGCTTGTTTTGGGTTTAGGTTTGTTAGGTGTGGGTAGATTATAGGTAAAATGATGTAGGTGAGGGTGATTGTGGTGAAAGAAGAAGATTACCCCAAAAGTAAGCGTCGAGGACCAAGTCCTGTATAAGGTAATCAAAATGTAAACAAAGATGGTTAAAAGATAAGAGGGGGTAATAAATCCACCTAGTTGGGTAGGATCATATCGAGTAGATCATACCTTGGTGGAGGTGATGAACGTAAGACCCTAAAGACATTGCACGATGGACTGTTCTATGGCGAAAAGTAGTCGCATGATCACCAAATGTCTAAGTTCCAAGAAGTCACTTGAGGCAGTAAGAAATGGGAGTGGGCATGGTTTGAAGGGTGAAAAGTGGGTAATTTTTATATGGTATAGGTAGCATGCATTTCGAGCAAGAGAACCTAGATCAAAATGAAAAAGTCCATGGAAAAAAGGTTGAGTGTTTTGACTTATAGTTTGAGATAGACTGATCGATGCGGAAGTCTAATTGAACTCCTTGAGGTCTTCATGAAGCTGATCGATGTGGGAAGCTTCGGTTACTCTTGTTTTTTTAAGAGCTTTACATAGCTATCCTTCGAGGGTGTAGTCTATTTATAGTAGAAACTATTCAAGAGGAAGATGTCCTTTTGAGGGAGTCATCATCTATTTAGTAGAACTTTGACTCAAGGAGTTTGGTCCCATGCGAGGTATTTGAAGTCATGGACAAGACCAAGGTGGAGAATAAGACTCTTGTTTAAAAGGCAAGGTGAAACAACCATGGGATCTCATCTAAAGGTAGAAAAAAAGCATCCATGAGAATCATGCTATGTGCAACACTATGGTATACATATTCAAGAGAAGATAACAATTTCCGGGTACTCACATGATTCTTGTTTAATCGTTGGTGAGATGTTTGGAGTGAATAGCGCTCAAGGGACAAGAATGAAAAGAGACAAAAGGTGAGGATAGGACTACAAGTCAACAATAGAATGGTCAAAGATGCAAGGCATTAAGGGGCTTAGGTTCGGGTTTACCATCGAGTGAAGATAAACAATAAGCACCGGATCCTTAGGTATGAGTCACGATGTATGGTCCAAACCAATTAGGAGCAAATTTTCCCCGTTTACTTTTTTCTCCTTTGGTTACATGTTGATTTTCTTTCAGGACAAGGTCACCGACTTGGAAGGTTCACTCATGGACATGTTTTTCATAGGCATGTTTGATACGATTTTGGTAAACTTGAAGGTGATTTAGAGTGTTAAGATGACGTTCATCTAATAACTCTAGCTGTGCTAAACGGTCCTAACAAAATTCATCATCATTGAGCATGTCATGGAGAGATATGCAGAGTAATGGAATCTAGACTTTGAGAGGTAGGACTGCATATGTACCATAGACCAGAGAAAAGGGTGTGGCCATAGTGGAAGTGTGAATACTAGTGCGGTATGCCCACAGGGAAAAAGGAATGTGCGTATGCCAATCCTTCCCAGTATCATTAACCACTTTCATGAGAATCTTATTGAGGGTTTTGTTAGTGGATTTATCTTGGCCATTGGTTTGAGGGTAATAAGGTGATGAGAAACTAAGTTGAATGCCGAAGGCATCACAAAGTGATGAGGCAATGAGGAAAACCAAAGTGACAAATGATGTGGTGGTTAATGAACTCACATATTTTATTAGCTTTTGTTGAGATGAGTGGTATGTCTTCCCCCCATTTTATATAGTATTAAGTAGCGGTAATGATCCATTGATGGCACTGGGAAGAATGAGGATTGATTTCTCTGACAAGATCCAAACCCCATTGAGAGAAGGGCCAAAGGTCTCGAGCGACATGTAAGGCATGACTAGGTGTATGATGAATATTGGAATGTTGTTGGCATTTTACACAACGTTTGACGTAGTCGTAACAATCATGGTTAAGGGTCGGCCAGTAATAGCCCAAGCGGAGAATACGCTTAGCAATAGCAAGGCCACTGAAGTGACCTCCACATATGCCATCATGAACTTCCTTACTGGTATAAGGAATTTCAGAACTTGTGAGGTATTGTAAGAGAATACCGTCAAAGTTGTGTTTATAGAGGAGGCCCCCTAGAATGATGTAATGAGAGACCTTTTTAAGGAAGGCATGTTTTCCATTACGGGTGAGATTAGGATGTAAGATGGAGAGATAAAGGTAGTCAGAGTATTGTTTATACCAAAGGTCACTCAGATCAGGGGTAGCGATTCCAATCGAGTAAACATCGTGAGGTAAATAAGAAGGTGATTGGAGTCATTGTACAGTGACAAATATTGTAGAGTCGGCGGGTGAAGTAGGTATTTGGGAAGCTGAGCATGCCATGGTATATGTAAATTTATTGGTTGAACGTGGGATGGTTTGAAGGATGTAACGATCAAAGGTGATCAAAAGTATGTCTACATAATGTTTATACTTTTTAAGTATCATCGTTACAAAATTGGTACAGACCATTGACTTGGTTTATGACCAATTGAGAATCACCAAATATGTTGATTGATTTGACATCTAGGGCGTAGGCAACTCAGAGATCTAGTATGAGTGCTTTGTATTTGACAGTGATATTATTGGTACATTCAAAATCTGAGTTTGAAATACAAAGGCATGGGTTCACCATAAAGAAGAATGAGGATAATACCAGCCCCACCCCCATGCTGACACTTGGAACCGTCGAAGAAGCAGTGTCTATTTGGTAAGGGGGTTCGTCCAGGGAGAAGGGTAGAAATTGACTCATCTGGAAAGCCAAAATTAGAAGGTTGATCCCTTGGAAATATGTGCACGTCGGCCAATTGGTCAGTGATAGCTTGGCCCTTGATGGAATTTTGATGAATTAATTTGAGGTCAAGATCAGCTAAAAGCATAAGCCATCATGTGGCATGTCGATTTTGATAAGGTTTGGCATATATAAAGTGTAAGGGGTCGGTGTTGGTCACAACATAGGTTTTGTGGTTGAGTAGGTAATGACGGAGTTTGGTGGTAATGAAAACTAAGGCTAAGAAAAGTTTTTTGGGATGGGTGTATCAGGTTTCATAGTCCAAAAGAGTATGGATTATGTAATAAACCATCCTGCTCCCTGTGTTGTTCATTGTGATGAGCAAGCATGGATTCCAAGGAATGATCGGTAGCTGAGATGTATAGGTAAAAAGGTTGATCAAATTTAGGTGGGATGAGTATGAGTGCTTGGAGAAGGTATTGTTTTAAGGCCTCAAAATATTTGTGACAATAATCATCCCATTTAAAGGAGACATCCTTTTTGAGTAGATGATGAAATGGTTGATATCGATCATTTAATTGTGAAATGAAATGACGAATAAACTACAACTTACCTTGCAGGCTATGGAGTTGTCAAAGGCTAGTAGGCAGATGCATTTCAAGAATGGCCTTGACTTTAGCAGGGTCAACCTCTATACCATAGAGGGAAATGATAAATCCCAGGATCTTTCCTGAGAGAACTGTGAAGACGCACTTCTTAAGCTGAAGGCAGAATGCAATATTTAATGAGACGGTCAAATACTGGTTTTGAGGATGGTTAGGTGCTCGGAGCATGGCATTAAGATTTGGCCAAGAGATCATCCACGTAATCTTCCAATATGCGATGCATGATGTCATGGAAGATGTAAGCCATAGCCCATGTTGATATGTGGCACTAGAATTTTCTTAAGGCCAAAAGGCATGAATCGATAGCAGAAGGTCCCCCAAGGGGTGATGAACGAGGTCTTGTGTTGATCTTCTGGGGAAAGAAAAATTTGGTTATAACCCGAGAAGCCATCCATGAGTGATAGCATCTTGTGACCAGCAGTAAGGTCAACCAGCTGGTCAATACTGGGTAAGGGAAAGTCATATTTTGGGCATGCTAGGTTGAGGTCACCGAAGTATGTGTAAATAGCGGAGTCCCCCTGTCACTTTAGTGATAGGGATAATGTTAGAAATCCAACAAGGATAATCAATGGGTAAGATAAAGGAAACGGAAAGAAGGTGCATTGAAGTTCTTCTTTGACGAGAAGAGAAATGCAAGGGTGCATTTTCCTCAGCTTTTGTTTGATGGGTTTGGCATCAGGAATGGTTAGGATATTGTGGACCACTATGGTGGGGTCAATACCGGGCATGTCTGTGTAAGACCAAGAGAAAGTGTGGTTATGATCTGTGAGAAAAGAAGTGATGGCTTCCTGTTTAGTAGCATCTAAAGATTTTTTGATCTTTAGGATGTGTGGGTCATCCTGAGTATGAATGTTGATCTCGATAGTCGATTCATTCAACATGGTTTGTGTCTCATAAGGTAATGACCGATGAATATATGAGTCTTTATGCACCAAGGTAGGTGAGTATAGATTCATCATCCTGACATTGAATGATGTTAATTAAAGGTGTATCATCATCGATCATTTTGGGATACATGAAGGGAAGAGTGGAAGGGGCCTCACCCTCGTGTTGATAAGTCAGAGGCCCCAAGGAAATGGTGTTTATGAAATTTTTTTTTAGGAGGGATAGATTCAGGATCCATCGACTCCGTTGGTGAGGGTGGTGATGAAGGTGGAGAGGGTGAAGAAGGTGGAGAAGAGCTAGTGTCCTTAATGAGTTCAATGCGGGCCTGTTTGGTAGGTGGTTCAGGAAATCCGATACCACTACGGTCGTTATGTTTATGAGTGGTACAGGAATAACTGTATGGACAAACTTAGGGTCTCATAAAATTGCAAAACCAAAACCCTTCCATGCACATCCAGTGCAAGAAGGTGTGGGGAAAAAATGATTGGTAAGTGATTAGAAGTCAGGGGAAAAGGGGCAAAGTTTATTGGTAGTGGTTTGGGTGCGTAAGTATTAGTATCAAGTCTCCTCATAGGTGAGACTAGTAAAAAGGTGAGGAGGACCATAGAGGAGGTCATTATCCAATGACTTGGTGATCATAGAAAGGGTTGATTGGTGAAGACTTCCATACTCTTGTGGAGTAAGGAATGTGTTGATACTATATAGGTGGTACTCCCCCAGAGTGAGGCAGTTGAAAAACACCTTCCAAGGGATAGATGGTTGGTATGTAGGTAGCTGGAATGGATGATGTGTCATGAGGTCGATGTGAAGGTGGAGTTAACGGATTGGGAAGCTGATGGGTGCAAAACAGAGCACTTTTCGTTATGGCCTGGTATAACTTTATGGAGATTTCTATTTGATAATCAGAATAAGCAGTTGTGACTTGCACAACATTGAGGTATAATTTCCCCAAGTAGCGGTTGGGAGGTGGTAAAAATAGGTATGAGCACATCACTGGATTAGTAAAGCTAGTTCCTCAACTCCTCTGATTAGCATGTATTTCTTGAAAATTTTAGGGAGTCAGCTTAAAGTATAAGTGTGTCCTTCATGTTCAAACATTACACAGGGACGGATGAAAAGATGTCAAAGAAATACGCAACTATTAGACATAAAAAGGTTATTCCAAAGGATAGGTTATCATTGGACTATTCCCCTTTAAAATGACATAGATTATACAATGCTGGAATAGTCATCCCACACAAATGGTAGAGGATGCAATGTGCCTAGATTTTTAGAGGTGATAGAAATCAAGTTACAAGGAATGACTAAAACTCATTGATGTTTTGCATTTGTAATATCAAAATTTAGGATTTGCATTCCACTTAATTGTCCCCCAGACTTGGTGCAGAACCCATGTTTGTGGGTGGTAAATGGATTAATGGTATGGTAGCCTTTCTCATAAAATATAAAAACGAAACCCTTTCATTAACATCGGTGTAGGAAGGTGTCGGTGAAATGATGATTGGTAAGTGATTGGAAGTCATCGGAAAAAGGGTGAGTTTGTGGCAGTGATTCGGGTGTGTAAGTGGTAGCTATCAAGTCCACCATAGGTGAGACTAGTATTAAGGTGAGGAGGACCATAGAGGAGGCATTCTCCAATGTGGTGATCATAGTAAGGGTGTTGGTGAAGACTTCCATACTCTTGTGGAGTAAGGAATGTGTTGACACTATATAGGCGGTACTCCCCCAAGTGAGGCGTTGAAAAACACCTTCCAAGGGATCAGTTTTTGGTATGTAGGTAGCTGGAATGGATGATGTGTCAGAGGTTGATGTGGAGGTTACGTTAATGGATTGAGAAGCTGATGGGCCAGCCATGGAGGTTATGGCAGTGGTAGGAATGGATGTGATATTTGTGGTAGAAGTAGCAGCTGTACTGGTAAGTGGAGGTGTAGATGAAGAGGTAGCAGTTATGGAGGTAGACAACTTAATAGGTGTGAGCACATCATTAGGTCGGTAAAGCATGTTGCATGTTTTGAAAGGTGATGGGGTTAGCTGGAATGGTATAAGTGTGTCCTTTGTGTTCAAAATTTACACAATTGATGCAAAGTGGAATTTTACATCAAAAACAACAAAACATCAAAAGGTGGAACGTAACCCATGACACAAATGGCCCTCAGGGTCTGCCAAGCAACATGTTAATATTGGAATTCTGCTTCCAAAATGTAAAACAATTTTGGAACAGTGTGGGGGCCCACATGAACATGGAAGATAACGGTGCCTAGTGTAGAGGTGATAGCGTCATTGAATGAACACAACATTACAGGATGTTTATACATGCAATTATCAGGTATGCGCATTTGAGTGAATACTATGGGATGAAATGATGTTGATGCTAGCACCCCCATCAATCATCACACGGTGTACCCATATGTCATCGATGTGGACAGAGATGAAGAGGGTTGGGTCTGGGTCATCATTTTGGTGTGGTGTGATCTCTTCCTCTAAGAAGCTAAGGGAGGCCACTTGGTGAATAGGGTGGGGCAAAGATGAAGGTGGTAATTTGGTGAGAAATGCTACATGATGGGGTGTGATAATGGAGGCTATAGGTGTAGGGTCATTGGGTAAAACCTCAATAGATTGAAGAACTTGCATGAGAGCTTGATGATGGGATTCTAAGGTTTGGATGAGGACATATAGGGAGATTTTGAGGGGAGACTGGTGTAATTGTTTGAGCATGTTGCGATGTGTGATGTCATTAGAAATGGGGTACATGGGGCTGCGGATATATGATTTTAGGTATGGGTGCAGATGGTAGGTTGGGTATAGGATTGGTTAGTGGTTTAGTTTCCTTTTCTTTGCCCTTATCCTTTTGAGCACTTGTAGTGACGTATATCATGTTGATTTGAGGGAACTTGTAAAATGGAGAAGGTGTAGGGTGAGTGGTATAATGACACAATAGGTAAAAACCTACTGGAGGAGAAAAACCTTGTAAGGTGAGTTAGGTGCAACGAACATTTGGGTGGTGGCGTGGCCAGTTCTCTGATGTGAATCATGTTAATTTCAAATCTTTGGGCATGGCTCTAGGAGCTGTGAGGGTGGAGGTTATGGTTGTTGAGTGGGCAGTGTGGGAATGGGTGTTAGTGAAGCAAGATCCTCATTGAGAAGGTCGTCATGTCAAAGTTGGCTTATGGAGGACACAACTGGATAAGGACGGTTTTCAAGGCCTTGTATTTCTTGACATCGTGCCCTAGCACATAATGGTAGGAAAATTTTTTAGTATCATCAAACCGTTTTAGCTTGGGTTTGAGGGGGTCATAAGGTCTGAGTGACGGTAATGTGATGACTGAAGTCTCAAGGAGGTTGGTTAAAATTTTGGCATAGGACCCCGCTAGTGGATCGCAATGGGAAGTGAACGTGGGTTTGGGTGTAGGTGTAGTTGATTGTTGAGGAACATTCTTTGGAAGAGGAGGAATAGGTTGAGCTATGGTGTTTGGGTGTTGGCATGGTTTTGGGTGTGGGGGCCATGTTGGTTTAGGTAGGTGTATAGTAGGTGAATGGGTAGGAGGGTGTGTGGTTGTTTTGACTACCTTATTGTGGAGGTAGTGGAGTTTTGTTTTTGGATTACACCTTCTTAGGTAAAGGTGATATGGAGTGTATGAGGTCTAGAAGGAAAATGACAGATGGGGAAGAGGGTGAGTTACCCATGGGGATAATGGGGGTGCTGTGAAGGTAGATGATATGGGTCATGCTTGGGGTGTGAGAGACAGATGACTGAAGTGTAGTGGGTAGTGAAGCAATAGCTGAGGGTATTGGAGGTATGGGTGGTAAAGATGCTACAGGTGTGGGTGTAAGTCATGTTGGGTGTCTGGGTAGGTTAGAGGTTTGTGAGGAAGGAATGGGTTGTTGTGTTTTTGGTTTATTGATGGGTAGAGGTTTCTTGACCATGTTGGGAAGTTGAGATCCTAAGACGGATGGGACAGGTGTAGGTGTGATTGGTGTAGCTGGGGTATGAGTTCTATGGGTTTGGTGCTTCTGTTTGGGTGTCAGAGTAGGTGTGGTGTTGTCTTTGGAGGATGTAGCTAGATCCAATTTGATAGGTGGATGAGTAAGGTTGGTAGTCGGGGTGACCCCTAAAGTGGTAATAGGTTTAGTCAAGGATGATGTCATAGGTGTGGGTTTGGGTTTAGATATAGATTGGGCTATGGGTAAGGATGTGGTTTGAGCTATGACAGGTGTCGTGGAAGGAGTTGTGATAGAGGTGGTTGTGTTTGGTTCAATTGGTCGAAATATTTTTGGGTAGATAGTGGAGGTATCAACAAGTGACCTCTGCATCTACGTTGAGGCAGAAGCAAAAGGCATCCCCATAGTAAGGCTCTATCCACATAATCTAAGTGATCGGCCAAATGTGAGAACGAAACATGTCTGTAGGTGGAGTTGATGAGGACCTAATGGAAATTCCCGTAAAATGTGTCTTAGAGATGGGAAATTGGCTAGCTTCAGCTTCTGTGGGTAAGAGAGCTGAAAGTAGGTCTGTAGGATTTTGGTTAGTGGATGGAGAATGCTCACCAAGAGGCAAAGGTATCTCAACTAGGTCTATGGTAGGTGTAGAAGGTGATGGAGGCTCCTCTGCAAGTGAGGAATGGATAGGTGCTCCTCTGTGGGTGGAGGAGGTAATGGGTGCTCCTCTATGGGTGGAGGAGGTATTATGGGTAAAGGTTCTCTAAGTGGAGAAGCCAGGGGTGAGATGGTCTTGATGTTAGCGGAAGACTCCTCTGTAGGTGATGAAGGAGATGAAAGATGTTCCTCTGTGGGTGAAGGAACATAGGGGAGGTTGGTTCTGATGTGGAAGGAGGATTTAGGGCTAGGATTTCCTCTATGGAAGGAATGTGAGGTAATTGGGAGGTGATAGGTATATCATTAAAGATAGTGTGAACCTTGTGGGTATGGGTATCATGAGTTGAGGTCTCACCAGTTTGATCAGATGAAGGGGCATGGTTGGGAAATGGTTTCTTGAAGATGTGTAGGTTTTGGTTGGCAGGTGCATTAGGATTATCCATGGTTAACTCACCTTTCTCGAGCATTTCTTGGACAATATTTTTGAAAGTGATGCAATTGCCATCACTATGACCCTTTACTCGATGATAGTTACAGAAGTCATGTTCTTTATACCATGTGGGCATGGGGTGAGCAGGGTCAAAACCAGTGTGTGGTTTTATGGGTGGAAGAGTGATGGCTCCCAGCTTTGATAAGATCTTTTCTAAGATAGAAGAGTAAGGTTCCCCAATTGGGGTGTATTTCCACTGCTCTCGTCTGAATTGAAAAGTCTAGATGGGTGAGAGATTAGATGAGGGGGTAGCCTGATTTGACAGATGAGCTGGGCCGGCCTTGAGTACCACTGCGTTAGTGGTGCCCTTAGCCTTTGAATAATTATTTTGTGGTTTGGAAGAAGAAGAGGTATCATTCGACTTGAATGCCAAATTCTTATTGCGTAATTAGATTTTCTTCTCTTCGATGGCATGAATCTCTAACTTTCGTGCCATAGTGAATGATTTAGAAGGTTTGGACCTGCAAGATCGGTGAGATATGTCTAGCACAAGCCCATGTGAAGAGCTCGATGAGTTCTATTTGTGGCAGTTAGAAGGTGAGTTGGTTGATCAGGCTACACTAGCGAGTGACAAAATCTGTGATAGATTCATCCTCATACTGACACATGGAGTATAGGTTGGTCATGGTAACCTTCTTGATGATATTGATAGAGAAATGATCCAAGAAGGCTTAGGCTACTTGATTGAATGAGAATATAGAGTGTCTATGTAACCCACTATACCAATCTAATACAAGTTCAGTGAGGGACATGGGAAAGGTTCTCAAGAGTAAGGCATCATTGTGAGTGATCAGATAACACCCATGTTTAAATGACTGCAAACTCTACTGTGAGTCTTGTTTTCTATTGAAACGATTGAATTTAGGCATTTCCCAATGCATGAGGTATGGGTAGATAGGAATGGATGGGTGGATGGGCTTGTTGCAAATCTCTTTGTAGGTGAGAGTATTACGGGAGCCAGAAATTGATGCCTCTAATGTCTGCATATTGTCCAACATCAATTTGATTAGGTTGTTAGTAGGTTGCGATGATTGGGTGCCTCCTATAGTGTGAGAGGGTTAGTTTTGGGAATATAATGGGGGTGGCACTCCAATGTATGGTGCTGCCATGTAGGTTGATTGGGAAGAAGGAAGTGAAATAGGGGGTACATACCATGAGTGAATAATAGATGAAATAGGAGGCTGGCTAATAGTATGTATATGGAGGTGGAGGGGTCATGGTGACCCTAGTGGTGATGGGGGGGGTAAAGTTTTTGGAATGGAAAGGACCATGTTCTGAAAATGGGTAGGGGTCATTGACACCGAAGGTGGTAGTGTAGCTACGGGTATGTGTGAGATATTAGGGGTGGATGAGATTGCGTTGTGGGTAGTTGTCAAAGGTATGGTGGATGTGGCAGGGGTCACAGTGATAGCGGATAGTCATAGTGGGTATAGGACCTAGCTGTGAAATGATTGGGGGTAAAGTAGATGTGGGAAACACTAGAGCCAGATGGGGCTGATGCAGGAGTAGGAGTGAGAGTCGGGGGGATAGATACGAGCATGTCATATATCAATTGACTCGAGGCATCTCAAGTGGATGAGTGGGAAAGGTAAAACTGCAAGGTGGCAGGTTTTGGTCAAGGAGTCGTGTGAACTCCTCATCTACTAGTAGCGATAGTGATAGGTTGGATGGGATCCATGGTTGGTGATAAAATGGAAGGTGGTGAAGGACTAAGGTGGGAGTGGTTGAAAACTGGCATGAAATATGAGTGCACTTACTTGTCTTCGGGTCAGCACCATGTGAACCAGTACTGATCAGGTAGGGCTGCTTCTCTGTAAATGACACAAAAAATAGTAGGAACAAGTGAATCTGGTGGCAAAAAGTGGATTTGGGTACTAAATGTGGGTTAGAAAGTGAATCAGGTTAACCAATACCAGCTAGGTAAACTGACGCCAGTAAGGGGTAACCGCTGGTCACTGTATAAAATGGACAATGAGTGAAAAACCAGGTAGAATGTCAAATCTGATAGGTATGCCAAATCTAATGTGTTTTACAATGTCAATGGGAATGATGGCAGTGACAGGGACTGTAAAAAGTGGAAGAAAATGAATAAAATGTCCTTTTGGATAGGTTAACAAAAGGACCTAGAACCGATGTCGGTTGGGTATAACCAACGACAGTCAGAGGGTAACTGAGGATGGTGCTAGACCGACACAGTTACTATGAAATTGAAACAGTGATGAAAGAAAAGTGGTTGTGAATTAAAATCTTATGTGGAATCAAACCTAGAATTCTGAGAATGATGATAATATGGTCCAGGCACACTCAGGTGAAGCTGAGAATACACCAGTTGTGATGAGGAGCATGCAAGGAAGAATAAAAAAAATGAAGAGCATGATCTCTCACCTCAAAATGCAAGCCAAGTAGAAACACTAAGAAAAATGCGATCCTAAGAGTGCCCTTTCTATTATGTTTGTTTAGCTTATGTTATTTAAGGACTGACACATGAATTGTGAAATAGAGTTTTTTGGTGAGGATGGCTTCCTACAAAGAAGGAGATCTAAAAGGTGAGGTTTCAGGTATGTTATGGTGGGGGTGGGCTTTGCTCTGAAGTATGACTCGATAGAGCAGCGAGCTGGGGAGTACCTGTCCAATCCTCAAATCAGTGCGATCGTTGACAGGTGTTCCTAGGAAAAATGTTGTTTAAGAATATGTCTTTGTTTTGAATTTGTGTAATTTGGCAAGACTCAAAGAGAGAGAGAGAGAGAGAGAGAGAGAGAGAGAGAGAGAGAGAGAGAGAGAGAGAGAGAGAGAGAGAGAGAGATGTGCTTTCTACAATTCATTTTCAACCATCAATTAATGACTTCCAGAATATAGGTTTCCCTAATTAATGTGAGCTAATGCAATAAATTAGAATGCAATGCACTTATTTTAAGCCCAAATCAAAGTGTGAAGTTGGATGACACAATAAGATGAAGAGGAAGAGGGATGCTCTTTCACTACAATGCAGGAAATATGAAGAAATGGTTCTTTTTAATTACACTAAAAGAAAAGTTTCCTTTAGAGAAAATAGAAAGAAAAGGTGGGTTACCAAGGAAGAAAATTAATGTGTATGCTTTTCAGAAGGGAAACAAACACACAAATTTTCCTAGGAATGAATAAAATGCAAGGAACCCCAGATGGGTCCCACCAGGTGTGCCAAAATGTTTCACCTGATTCTAGATTGTTTCTTTGAAGTATTGATGAAACAGATAGGGTAACAGGGTGTAGGAGGAATACCTGTTCAAATATTGGTTGATGGGTTGTTGCGCGTGTATGACTTCCGAATCCACAACTGATTGTGAGAGCTTCCTTTTGGCTAGGAGGAACTACCTGTAATGCAAAGCAAGACCACTAGAAGGAGTTAAACAATATGTGTAGTGAACTACCTAGCGAGTGCTAGATCTAGGAAGTGTGATACTTCCTAGATGGCTGTCAGTCCACTGTTTTAAATAATTTAATGTGGTAAATAAAGTAAAACCTATTATAATTCGAAATGATTTAGGTATCTCACTTAAAACACAATAAGAAATAGATCTAATCTAACAGGACTAGGTTAGAATAGTATTCGAAGGTCAAGTAACTGGTTCTGGGTCTCTGTACAGGTCTGACAGAGGTCTCAGGCAGATCACAGATGAATGAGGGTGAGAAGGAATTAGGTGGATAGGTCACTGTTCTAGGTTGTATGGGAAAATATAGAGACCGGTGTCAATTAAGGGTGACCGACGGTGGTTGGGTGTAACCGGTGCCGGTTACTGTGGAAAACTAGGAATGCCACAAAATGATATTTAGGTCTCCTTCGCGATTGCACAAAGGACTTTGGTTGGTTGGGATGAGGTATTGGGTGATTTGGGAAGGATTTGGCGAGGCTTTAAAGGGGTATATGGAGGGGTGAGGGTTCGAGGAGGTTAATGGGTGGCTTGGTAAACAATAGATGATAATATAATGAGGAAATGGAATGGACCAGAGAAGTGAAAATTTTAATTACTTGGATTTTGGTCCTGGATGCCAGTAAGTGAGGGACAAAGATGTTGATGAGAGGTTTGAAGGTGCAGGTGATCACCAACTAAAGGAAAGATTCTTCATGGGCTACATGTACATTCCTCTTTTCTTGGTTAGATCAGATAATTGCTAGGATGGCTATGTAGAAAAAGATGCTTGATCTCCTTCCTTGCATGCGTGTTCTCGCTGAAATTCACTCTCAGAAGATGTGGTATCTCTCTGGAATGTGCTAATGTTTGACAAATTTTCCAATATTTTTCCAACCTTTTGCCAACCTTGAGAATAAGGTTGTTTTGGGGTTAAAAGGGTAATTGACGGAGATTCCATCTTAACTGGTGATGGTTAGGGGTAACCGGCGTCGGTCAAGGTGGGATTTCCTAGGTTTACTATACTAGGGAGGTCCTCTTGATTTCCTCGAATCTCATGCCATTAACCCGCGGATTAGGCTGGGAGATTCTTGTAAGCATGTGGGAATGTGGTTAGAGAGAATGTAGGCATTGATTTTTAGGGTTTAGGTAAGTCTTAGTTAGTTATGACAACTTACTAAGAATAGGTTTTAGGGTGAGTTGGCTTGGTGAGGTGTCTAGGTGAAGTGTATGTGTGGATATTATTTAAATTAAGATATTTAAATAATAAATATAGTGAGGATAATGAATTAATTTAATTTAATTAATTAAATTAATATTAGTGGGGTGAATGGGGCCATGGCTAGGCGAATGTGATGAAGGGTTCTTATTTGTCGAGGGACCAAAGGGGAGTGTGACCTAATTTTATTTTCTACAAAGAGTTTCTAAAGATAGAAATATAGGGTTCAATGGCTTTGTGAAGGGGATAAAAACATGAAATTCTTCCATAATTCAACCTTGAAAAGGAGAAGCACTAATAGAATAATGTCTGTCTCAGGGAAGATGGTGTGATGCTCACTAACACTAAGGAAATTCAACTTGTAACCACTTCCTTCTTCAGAAAATGTCTTTCTACATCCAATTCATCTAAAAAAAAAGGAAGCATGCTTTCTGGATTGCATTCCTCAGTTGGTAGATGAGACTGACAATAAAATGCTCACTAAGATTCCCTCAATGGAAGAAATTGAATTTATGCTGAAGACTTTAAGCCCTGAAAAATCTTCGAGACCTAATGGTTTTCTGAATTTCTTTTTTCAAATTTTTTAGAGATTATCAAGGATGATACGTGCAAAGCTATCCAAGATTTTTTCAAGAAAAAAAATATGCTTTATGAATTAAACATCACCTTCCTAGATTTTGTCCCTAAAAATCATAATCCTATGGATTTTAGGTTTTCTAGACCCATTAGCCTATGTAACAATATCTACAAAATGTGTTCTAAAATCCTTGCTTTAAGAATTCAACTTCTTCTACCTTCCATTATTTCTGATTAGTAGGTAGTGTTTGTTATGGGAAGACATAGCCAACATGGTATTGTCATTATTCAAGAGAATCTTCACATAGCCAAGAAAAATAAAAAGGAAGATATGTTAATTAAGTTTAATATGGAGAAATCCTATGATCATGTCTCTTGGTCCTTTCTTCTCAAGGTCTTAACCAGGTTTGGATTTGATGAAGACTTCAGGATTTTGATATAGAAATGTATTTCCATAGCTAAGTTTTTAGTTCTAGTCTATGGGACTCCTTGTGGTGTTTTTAATATCTCCAGAGGACTAAGAAAAGGAGATCCTAACTCTCACTTTCTATTTATAATCATGGCTAAAACTCTCAACAAAGCTCTTAATAAGGCTAATTTGGAAGGAAGATTTAAAGGTATCTATTCGGCTATTAATAATGACAACACGAACATTTTTTTGATGACACTATGTTGGTTGGAGAGACTACCATCCTAGAGGTTAGAGAGTTTAAACAAATTATGATAGATTATGAGGAAGATTTTGATCAATTAATCAATTATGGAAAAATTTTGGTAGTTTTTATCAATACCACTAAATGAAGATGTGCCAAAATTTTTGGTATTCTAAGTTGTATGACAAAAACATTCCCTAATAGGTATTTGGGAATGGTTATTGAAACTGAAAAACCTAAGATTGTTGAATGGAATTTTTTTATAGAAAAATTTCTCAAGAAACTCAAAGGCTGGAAAGGCTCACTTCTATCTTAACCAGGTAAAATTTTCCTTCTTAAATACTCAATTCAAAATTTGCTTATGTACTCCATGTCTATTTATAGATTACCTTAAACTATTGCTAATAAATTAGAGAGTATCCAAAAAATATTCCTTTGGAGTGGCTCAAAACAAAAAGATAGAATTTATCTCCTGGTGTGGGAAAAGGTTTGCAAGCCAAAGAAAATGGGGGGTATTGGTATTAGAGATTGGGCTAAAATGAATAAAGCTATGCTGTCAAAATAGATTTGGAGATTGGTTAAGGAAGATTGTGTGTGGAATTCCATAATAAGAGATAAATACTGGTCAAATATCCTAGTTAATGAATGGTGCTTTAACAACGATGACTATAATGGTTCTACTTTTTGGAAATATATAAATTGGTCTAAATACACTGTCTTTAAGGGAAGAAAATATATTATTGGAAATGGGAGAGTGGTTAATTTCTAGGAAGACAAATGGTTAGGAGAAAAACCTCTTAAGGTTATCTATCCTAACATCTATAAGGATGTTATGGTTAAATATGGGACTAAGGTCAAAGATTATTTCAATTTTGATCAACCCCTGGGTCAATGGAAAACTATTGAATTAGATGGACATAACAACAATGATATCACTTCTATTAACAAAAACTAAAAGGGGTTACTGTTAATAAAGAAATTTTAGAAGATGACATATTATTTTGGTCTAGGCTGGATAATGACATCTTCTTAGTTCAAAGCTCATATAATGCCTTTTTCCTTGATGAAGTTGATCCTAACAGCTTCAAATGGGAAAGTATGTGGGTTAAATAAGTTACTCCCAAGATCAATATGTCCTGGTGGATGGTTCTCCATGATAAAATCCTCACTGTCAGCAATCTTAATAAGATAAATTTTCATATGGTGAATAGGTGTGTTATGTGTGAAAAAGATACTAAACAATCTTTACATCTATTCCTCCATTTCCATTTTCTGATAACAGTTACAAAAACCCTTCTTAACCTATTTGAAATCAAGTGGGTCTTCCCATGTTCCATTAAAAAACTATGGTCCCAATGGTTCACCCCTTTTAGGAGTTAAGGAATTAAACATATATGGACTCTTTCTATTATGCACCTAGCTTGGGGAATATGGAAAGAGAGAAATAGGTGGATTTTTAAAGGGAAGAAGGAATTGGAAAATAAATTTAGAAATTGTTGTTTTAATACTATTATCGCTAATTTCTCAAACATAGCCCCACATAAGAAAACTATTCTTCAAACTGAGAGTAAATTATCTAATAAGTGGGGTTTATGCACTACTCAAAATTACACTCCAACACACAATCACAGGCTCCAAGGTTGGACGAAACCTAGCAAGGAATGGATAAAGCTGAATTTTTATGGGGCCTCCAAAGGAAACCCTATAAAACTTGGTCTTGGAGGGGTCTTTCATGATTTTGAAGGAAGATTAATTCTTGGGTATCATTTCAATCTTGGCATACGAACGAATCACATTGCTGAAGAAGTGAGTGCTTACTGGGGGGTTTATATAGCCTATCAATACAAATTTGTTAGATTGGAAGTGGAAGGAGATTCTTTGAACATTATTAACAACATTATTGGTAAAGGTACCACTTCTACATATATCCAAAACTCTATAACTAGTATAAAGGAAATGTCTAAATTGTTTGAAACTATCACTTTTAAACATACCTTTAAAGAGGCTAACTCTATTGCTAATTACTTTGCTAAGATGGGGGTTAATTTTCATGTGATGACACTAATAAATGATGAAGAAGTTATTTACAACAAGGTGCGAGCACACCTCTAAAATGACCAATATGGACACGTCACCAAATAATGTCAGGTCATTGTATGTCAAGGTAATAATGAGTGTGAGCCATATGAATAGTGTGAATTTATGTTTTGATGATGAGAATATTTGGGCTTGGATTCACTCGTGTTATTTTAAGGCCATTATTTCCATCTCTTCTTGTAACATCAACATTGCTGAGATTATTTATAGTATTCTAGGTAATCTGAAGCTTGGGCTTTCTGTGAAATGGTATTCATTTTTCAAAATGGGGGAAAATCTTGTTAGAACCAAGTCTTTTGACCTGAAAGGGGTAAATATGGAAGTGATGGAGGTGTTTGAAGGAAAGGGTTTCTCACCATTCCTTAAAATATTTGAAGGCCACTATGAAAATCTCAGTAAAGATTTTGTCACAGCATGGAAGACTACAAAAAAGGGGAAGTTGTGGAAATGAAAGGTATTCATATCAAGATCACTATGGAATCTATTGCTAAAGTAATGGGCATTCCTACTACTAGTAGGGAGGTTTATAAGCCCAAGAAAGAAGCCATAGACGAACTGAATCCGTTCCTGTGAGGTAATGAAAAACTCACCTCCCACTTTTTGAGTTTTCTATTGAATCCTTGACTAAGGAGTTGGAGAAAGTGCTTAATGGTCTTTAAAAGGAAAAAAAGTGATGTTTTTAGGGGTGGCTATTATTATACTATTTGTATTTTTACTATGTTGTTAGTTTGTCGGTGGTTTTATATTTGTTTTTATTTCTCTTTTTGCTATGTTATAAACCAGTCTATATGCTCTTGGAGGAGCCTGAATGGTATTGTTGATATATATGTAATATTTTTGTCTATTATGTAATGTCTTATATACTCTTTTGGAGCTTTAACTTGTAAGGTGTAGGGTCCCCTCAACCCTGTTTTACCTTTAATAAAAAAATCAATTTTTTTTCCAAATTTGAATAAGGATATTTATCATATGATTCAAAAGATTCAAAATCCAATCAATTTTTTTCCAAATCCAATCAAATTCTTTCCAAATCCATCAAAATTTATCCAATCCAAAGAATAATCAAAATCATCAAATCAAATCTCAATCAAAGTCTTATATTTTGGATACCCACATCGAAATATAAGAACATAAAATCCAAATCAAATCAAATGTAAGTAAAAATGTAAGCAAAATAGTCAAATCAAATCCCAATCCAAAAATCAAATCAAATCCAAATCCAAAAATAAAAGAAATCTAATAAAATCAAATCATATTTATGAAAATCACAAAATACCTCTCACTTTAGGTTCGTAACCTTTTAGTGAAAAATGGTGGAAACTCAAAAAAAGCTATAACATCTTTGATAATTTTTACAAAAATCCCCCTTGGAAAAGATAGTTAGGATGAAGAGGAAGAAGTTAGATAAAAAATTTTACAAAAGTGGAAAAAGAAGAAATAGATGAACTTATAAAAAAAAACATCAATATATTCTTCGTCTCCTAGAAATGGTAGCTAAATTACCTTAAAATTTTGGTGATGAGAACCTGAAAAAATCTTTTAAACAAACTTGATTCCAAGAAAAATAATAAAAAATATAGGGCTTCATTGAAAACATCCAATGAATCCTTATTAGTTGTTGGCATATAAAAGGTCACTACATTTTATTTTAACAATCCCATTGAAACTTTTTCCTTTTTTTGGTTAAATCAATCAAAATAGCCAAAATTGTCAAACTTGTACAAATTACTTTCTTTCAAAGTTGAAATTTTGGGAAAGTTTTTGAGAGACTCAAAGCATTTTAGAATTCATATTTATAGTCAACAGAAAGGTATTGTTTTTTCTCCATAATGGCATGACTTAGTAAACATTATTGGAGCTTCTGAATGGTCTTGGGAAATATTTCTACCTAGAAAATCCTTGAGAAAAAAGGGTGTGCATGCTTCATTGAAGACTCAAATTCAGCGAAAGGTTTCAGGAGCCCTATGCTGTTGGGAGCTCATATCCTAGGCATTGGAAATATCTGGGAGCTTAGTACATGATGGAATAATTAAGGTGGAATTTTGGGAGTATGGAAAGAGGAAACCATTCTAACACCGAAACAAAGTGCCCTTTTTACACATGAATTTTGCACAGAATATTTTCGACATCTCGATAATATTTGGGGTCCAAAAATAGAAAGTTCTAGTACATTCAAGTATCTTCAAGACCCATAAGCTGGTTTGGCTCATGTTCGTTGAAAACCATTCCTGAAAATCAGCTTACTAACACATCACCCTAGGAAAAAATGGAGGTATAAGAAATATTTTTTAAATAAATCATTTTTTAGACTTCCTAAATAGGCTCATTGGATTGATTTTCCCATTTCCATGTAAAATCATATATTATACAGCCAAAATTGATCAAGGACATAATCCAAGGTGAAGAAATGACTCTGAGGTACAAAACAGTGGTGCAAACCATGTGTTAATGTCCAATTTAGTGCATTTTCACACTTCTCATGTCACTTTTCACCCTTGATTCACTTATGAGTTGTAATTACACCCCATACGTGTGCTCTGTTATGATTGGTGGGGAAATTCATAAGCTAAAATCACAAAGGAATCCTAAAACTTACATGGTGGAGATATGAAAGAAAAGTGTAACTTAGATGTGGACCCTTCATCTTACCTCCAAGGTGGAGTATTTAATCCCCTTTGCACCAAACATACTTATGAGGTGTAATTACACCCCATAATGTGCTCTCATATGATTGGAGGGGATATTTAAGTGGAGAAAGAAAGAAACAAAGGAAAAACATAAAAAAAACATGTGAGGTGCAAATACATGTGCAAACCCCATCTATATATCCATGAAAAAACACTTATTCACTCTCCTTGCACCAAAAACACACTTATGAGGTGCAACTGCACCGCAAAAGTGTGCATAGGTGCACACCTCATCTCCATCTCCACTTCTATGCTCTATGTGAAATCCCCACTCTCACCTCCACCATATAAAGCCATATCACCTTTTTTCTATCTCACAACAATATAAAGTGAGTTCCAAAAATTATAGGCATCCATTAAAGCTTATCTTGATGTTGTTTATTTATCTTCCACATTGCAAAACTCCACCTTTGTGCCCTAGAACTCTAAGATTTATTTTTCCTCATAACTCTTGATCCTAGTATCTATTTTCCACCAAAACTTGCATAAAAAACTCCTCATGATGACGAATTAATGATGAGGTATTAAAAAAATAGGTGATAAACCCTTTAAAATATATTTATAGCTATTTTTTCTAGCCATCATTATCTTCTTGCACCCAAAAAATTCAAAATTTGAAGTGGATATTGCACCTGAATCACAAGGAGGAACCTCAAAAGAATTTTAGCATTCATTACACTCTCCAAACCCATCATTTTTATCTAAAATTTCATTTGAGGTGAAAGGAATCCCATGATATGATCATAACCACCATTCAGCTCATAAACCCTTATAAACCCCATGCCCATATAAAATTGATTTGGCTCATTCTCCCAAACCTCGTGAGGGAATCTCACTAAATTTAAAGCATCCATTCCTCTTCCCAAGAGATTCATAATGAGCCCAAGATCATCTCATTCAGGAAAAATTTATCCCTGTGTAACTAGATGAAAATTTTCTCTCTTTCCCATTAACACCAATTTTTAAGCTTTTTCCACAACCAAAACTTGTTTTTGAAATTCCTATTGATTACGAAGATACAACATCACCAAATTTAAAGCGTATATTTTTATTGGGGATGTATTTCCAAAGAATCAATTAGAATTCAATTTGGATTTGATTTTATCTTGTTTTTCCTAAAATACCAAATTAGCCACCTGTAACACTGAAATACACATAAATTTGAAGATTTTTAGAAACAGTTGTAGAATCCATTTTTCAGTTTCACCATAGAATCCTTGCCACTTTATAAGGCTATGGATATCATTAAAAAAAAAATGAATCTCCAATACTCTATATATGATCCCGTTTTAGATCTAGCGGAGCATGTATATTTTAATTATCTCAAGCATAGGATAGAAGAAGAAGAACTCATTTGCTAACCCGAGTCAGAGTGGACACTAGGATTGTTAATCACAAAAAATCTAGCTAAATCATTCATATAATTTCACAATGGAAGCCATGGTTGTGGTATATAACTAATTTCATTCAAGAGGTATGACAGGAAGTTCTCACATGCTTCAAGAAGGCATTTTTCATTCAATCAGTGTTCAATTCTATCTCACCAAGAGAAAGTGTCTCCATTTATAGGATTGTAATGTTTTCTTTGATGATTCTCAAGAGATATTTTATATGGTAAAATCTAAAAGATATAATAGATACCAAATAAGGACATGTATGGTGTGAGTTCCTACTCTATAATTATTTTAGGATGAGTTTTATTTTATGTGAAGAAACAAGAGATCAAGTTCATGACAAAGAGTTGATTTGTGCATCCTACTATTACTCATAGAGTTGAAGAGTTGAAAGAGAGTTTCCAAGAATTACCAAAAATGATAAGTCAAGATAAGGTGTGAATCATCATTTCTCTGTTCTAGGAAATTCATGCATTGATAAGAAAAATAGTCAAGGAAAGTCATGTGATGGAGTGATACGAAGGATAGGCCTAAAAATACAAATTTGAGCTAGCAGTAGAAGTTGAGATGAATGGCCTGGGTGAATGGAAGCACCTGGAAGAAAGGTGGATGAAAAAGGTCAGTGTCAGGATAAGACTTCAGAGAAACCATGCACAAAGGATGCAGAGTGCATGAACAACATGATGTAGGCAAGAGCAAAAATCAGGTGAAGGACAAAAGAGGTGCCTTCGGCACTGTTGACATGCATGTAAGAGTCTTCTGTCAGGATGAATTGTTTATGTACTAGAAGGTTGTAGATTTTTTCATGCAAGATTAGGTGCGTAAGTGAGGGTGCTTAAAGTCGGATTGGTGTAAAAATCCACATTTAATGTTAAAATACGGTGGTAGGTATAATAGATGTTAATGCTGGAATGAAGGAAAAGATATAAGTAAGAGGTAAGGCACTTCATTATTTTACGTTATGATTATGAAGTGAAGGAAGTTCTTGTGAACTAGGACATCCATAAGTGATTTGTACAATGAAACAAAGAACTCTAATAGTGTGTGAGTAGAGTATATCCGTAAAATAGTAGGAAATGAGTACACGGGCATGGAGGAATTTTTTGAGAAGTGTCATCTTATGGAAGAATTATTCTAGTTAGGGTTTGATTGCTAGGGAATGGAGTTAGAATGGTTTATTTACAAGATTGAGCTTTAATATTGGATAGAGTGGTAGAGAAGAGCAAGGAGAAGACATTTGAAGTTGTAAAATAACTAGAAGGATGACACTAAAGAAAGAAACCATCTCACCTAAAAAGAAGAAGGGAAAGGGAAAAGGGGAAGCAAATGGCTATCATCACAAGCACAAACAAAGAGTGGTATGTGATGATGCAATACCCAAATGGGGTATTTCTAGGAAAAGAGTGGGAGTCACACCTAATAAAAATGACTGTGAGTGATTATAATCATCGCACTAACACGACAGAGAAATAAATGGATTTTGAGTTAGTTGTCACAATAAACAAGAGGACACTAAAGGGCATGCCCATAAATAATGACGAAGTAAAATTTAAATTAGAGAAGGAAGGGTTACTACAACTTTACAAATTAACCTACTTCGGAAAACTAGAGTGTCTCTATCAGTGGATGATGTCACACATTCATGAAGACCATTTTATTTCACAAGGCACAAGATGTACATAACTCCCCATTTTATTTCCAAGTTCACAGTCCTTATCTATGAGGGAAAGAGCATACATGATGATCTGAGTCACAAGGATGACATCAAGGAAATAGTAGACGCATATGACTACAAGAAAGGATCTTGACATCGTAGAGATTCCAGACCCTGTAATGAGGATGGCCACATGCTTGGTAACCAAGCTCAATGATCAAGAAAGATGGACTCAAGTGAAAAAGACATGGCTGAACATATTCCAGAAAATATCTGAGGGGACCATCTACAACTTGTCCTCTTTCATCGTGGATGAAATTATAAGTAGCGAACATGAGGGATAGAAGATACTATTTGGCAATGTCCTCCTCACAATTTTTTTCTTAGAGATCAAAGTTCCCGATGGGCTGGAAAGGTTTGTTTGGGAGTACCTAGAAGAGGATCACTCACTCATGAAGAAGTTCATGAAATATACTCGTGAGAACATGATAACCACTCACAAGGTGTGCTTAGAAAAGTGGTACAAATGAATGAGGGATGCGTTCGGGGTGGAATGGAGGATTCTAGAGTAGCTACCAACACTCTTGGATGAAGAAGCAGAGGATTCCAGAGTAGCTACCAACACTTCTACATTGGAAGATTCAAATTAATAGATGAAATAATGAGCCCATGGTGCAAACTTCCCTTCTCCTTCACCATGTAATACTTCTAAGTGGGGGTGATAGAGGAGGATGAATCGGAGGGTACAAAGAGATTAGAGGCCTATAGAGGTGAAAGAGATGATGATGATGATGATGATGAACTTGAGGCAATTCAAGGCCCTCCCATATTCGAAGTACATGAATTAGAGGAAGATAAAAATGAATACATCTTTGTCAGGAGGAAGAATGAACAGGAATAGGAGGATGCTCAGGATATAGGGGTAAGTGAAGATATTAAAAAAGAACAAAGGACCCTAAGCCTCACAAAGGAACATGTAGATGAGGTTGCGGAGAAAGAAGTAGAAAAATTCATCGAGGACTTGGTAGAGAAAGATATGGAATGCAACGTGGACATGGTGATGAAGGAAGAAGATGAGGAGAGCGTAGAAAAGGAAGATGGCAACATGAGAGGATATTCCATTTTGGATGTGAGATTTCCTAAGGCCGCGCACATAGGGAGAAAGAGTGCAGAAGTGTCAAAGGTTTAGGGGATGGTCTACATTGATGATCTAAACAAGTTGTTGCGTGCGCGCTTCCAAAGCACCATACCAACGGAGAAACTCTTGAATATGGCATCATTTGATGAGTAAGGTGCATACCCTCAGACGAGGAAAATGATTTCTTGGGAATTTGAGTCCCACATCAATAGGATGGAGTTTGAAGTAATACAAGGGGCAATAATGAAGGTAATAGAGTCAAAAGGAGTCAACCCCTTGGTAGATGCTTAGTGACTATCAGAAGAAAAAATGTGTACTGTGTTGAATAATGTTTCAGTTGAAGTTGAAGATAGACTCTTCGGGAGGATTCTGGTCACCACTTGAAGTTGAAGCCTATGACAATTGCACCAATATAGATAAAGTGGTGAGCATTCTAGTTGCCACTCATGAAGTAGAGCTCAAGGAGTTCCAAGAGAAGAATAAGGGAAATAGAGTGGAATGTGTGTATTCATTTTTACACCCACAAAAGAACAAGGGAATCCCATGCATGCCAGACTATCACCAAGTAGGTGCTAGGCATTCACCTGAGGCACACATGGTTGTGGAGTCTCTCTTTTATGTGAGTTAAGTGGGAAACCATCATCTATGTTAGGAACTTAATGAATAAAGGTGGAAATGAGACATGTAATCATCATAGGGTGTAGAACGACCTCTAGAAAAATGTATTCATTCCAAACAGAGAGTACTTATAGATAACAGATAGAACTACAGAAGAAAGGAAAATACATAGGATTTACATCTATTCGATAACATCCATGAGAAGAAATGAAAAGATATAGATATGAACTGAATCAATTACATTCATACTTATTCATGTTTATAACCTCATTACATTGAATGGATCCATTAGATTACCATATCTTGATTAGACCAAAGTCATACATCATAGTAGGGATCATATCCTTCATCCATATAAAGAAAAATTTATATCCCATCCCCTTAATACATTACTTCCTTATATAGCCTCTACCCAATCTCATAGATTTCTTGTAGTATTTCTACAGAGCTGCACTGTCTATATTCTCCTCTTGTCTATCCTATCTATCTTTTTCTCCTATGGGCACTTGCATATATAGGCATCCCAAAGTGCCAACTCATCCTTCTGTAGCCTCAAATTTGGTGACAAGTGTCTGAATGTGGTCCTCTATGGGAGCATGCTTCTCCAGGCTTGAGTTCTCCACTTTTTTTCATGATGTCTTCTAGAACCTTCTATCATAAGGCATATTCCTTTCATGGGCATCATGTTACCAGGCTAACACCTTATCCACTCCACATGCATAGTCAGGTCACGCTTTTCTCGTGTCTTTCCCAAAATTCCCAATATGGCTAAGTCCTAAAACCTTATCTTTGTCTGCGCGTGCACCACAAGTTTTCTTAAACCCTTCCTTAAACCATATCTTGTGCACTTTCTCCTTGTGCACACTTCTTCAACTAGGCCTTGCGGGCCTACATGCATTTTTGTACTTAGCTGATATTTTGGGGTCCCAACATCACTGCACAGTTCACTTGTTCTCTATCTGTGGGAACACTTCTCCAATGGATAAGGAATCATAGTAGAATTACGTCTTGGAAAAATAATAAGGGGATGGATAATTTGGGGAAGGGATGGCATTACTGTAACAAGCTGAAAAAATATTTTTGCAAGTCGGCCTCCAACTTGTTCAAAGCATCGACTTCATTTTGTGCTCTCTAATAGAGGTCGCCGACTAGGGTGCTTACCTCCCCAAAATTTAGTCCATCTCCTTGACCGTTCATAGCATTAAAAATTTTCTCCAACTCCTTGCTCATGTCTTCAAGTGCATCCATCCTTCTAGTAATATGTGGGTATAGTTCCTTCAACTAGTTTTTGATTGAGCCCCTTAAGGTTTCAATGGCCTTGGATTTATTTTTAACCTTGGGCAAGGATTCTGTCCCTTTCCACCCTATTTCCCTTATTCTTCTCTTGAAACTCCTTCAGCTCTACTTCATGAGTGGCAACCAATATGCTCACCACTCTATCCTTATCTGCATGATTATTACACGTGGCTTCAACAGATTGGGTAGCAATCTTCACATCCACAAGTACCTTGCTATACTCAATAATGATTGCTACCAATTTCATTTTTTCCTCCCTCTCCAAGCATGCTTCCACTTCTTCTGTGGACTCCAGAGCCAATGGTTGTCTCTCTATGGTGAGGATGCATGCTAGATCTTCTAAGCATTCAAGAGTGGATCTGTACTTCTACGTGGGTAGTGTTAAGTGTAGATGCTTAAACATAATGGTGCTTGTGATAAAATCCATATTTTTGTATATTTCATGCACCTTCACCTTCTCATCTCTTAGTTTGTGCTTCAGCTATGTGTTGATCAAATCTTCCATTTATTCTAACCTTAGATCTCAAACATGTGAAAAGAACCCCTTAAACCCATGCCCTAGCTTTTCAAACCCTAACTAGGATAATTCCTTCATAAGACAATGCCTTCTCATAACTTATCTTACACCCGTGAAATCCCTTCCTTCTGGTTTGTAAATCCAAACTAGTTACTCATGCTCAAACTCTTCAAATTTTTCTTCACATGGATCATTTCTGGAGGCCCTAGTTTGCAACGATGCAAAAGCACTTCTTTTCTTCGTATATGCAAAGAAAATATTGAAATGCCTTGACTCTCTATTTATAGTTTTTCCCACTTTGTAACATTAAATGCTACCTTACCTACTACCATACTTTAACACTTAATACAAAATTTTCAAACAAACCTGACTTTAGTGTTTTAAACTCACACGCCCAACCTTGCAAGGAAAATTCTCCAACCTTCTGGCACACAACCAATCAATCTTGAATAGGAGACTCTTGTGCACACGTATACAGTGCCAAAGGAACTTCATCTGTCATGATTTTTTCTCTCTCCTAACTCGTGTTTTACTTATGTGCTTCTTCCCAATGTAGCCTTATCTATGGATCCGGAATGTAGCTTTTTCTTGACACCAACCATCATTTTTCACCTTTTCTTGCATGTACTTTCTTCATAGGGCCATTCAACTAGGATTTCCAATACAATCCTTCATGGCACTTCATACTTCAATTTCTTCCACCTTACTCCACCTCACACTAAAATTATGCACGGTCCTCTACGTAGTTACAAATTTCAAAAATTAATGAGATTATTGGTGCCCAAGGTGCAATACAAAAACATCAACGAGAAAGGGAAACACAAGAAATGAAAATTCATTAAAAAAAAAATCCTAAACTAACTGGCAATACTACCTTATTTACAAACACCAAGAAGAATTATTTATAGTAAGGCTTCAACCCTACTCCCCATTGAAGTGTCCTAGCAATATCGTCCCATCCAGCACTTGTAAATGGCATGCGCTTGAATCAAGGATGTACGAGGTGGTGTAAGGATCCAACCAATGCACTTTTTAACTTCCCAGGATGACACATAAACTTAGAATCATACAGTAAGACCATCTACCCAACCTCAAACTTCTTGTTCCTAATGTGGTGATCATACCATGCTTTTTGGTTTGATTTTTCTATTGTTTGGCTCCACCTGATGAGTGATTGTCTTTCATCTAGATTCATTAATTTATCAACCCTTTCTTCCAGTGCTTGCTCATTAGCCAACCCTCCTGGCGCATGGTATTTACGGAGAAGGTAACATGAACTCAACCAAAAGGACAACTTCTGTGCCAAAACACTAATTGAAATGGTGTGTGTGGCTTTGTTCATCCTTTTATAAGTTTTCCTAGAAGCCCATAATATAGCTAATACCTTGTCATCCAAATATTATCTTATGACATCACAAATATTTTTCAAGGTATCACTTAGTATTTTGTTAAATGCTTTCGTGGTTCCATTTACTTGTGGGTGATAAGGTGTAGTTTTGTGATGAGCCACCATGAACTCTATAAATAGGATCCTCACGATGTCATTCAAGAAATGTGTACCCCTATCATTGGTCCAAACTTAAAGGGGCATCCGTTAGCTCGTGATAATGTTCTCCTACAAAAAATATTGTTGTTTTGTAGCTGTTGTACAGTCTTTAGTTGGGGGCTACCTCTACCCACCTTGTCAAAATAGTCTGTGTAAGTGATTACATAGCGTGATCCAGTCCTACGCACTGCTGGTGCAATAGGGCCTAAAAAGTCTATTTCCCATTTCTCAAAAGGTTTAGCACTAGGGATAGGTTGCAAAGGAATTTCATGTCTCCATCTTGGCTTGCCAATAGCGCTGACAATGGTCACACACTCTACAATACTCCCTTGCAATCCTTATATAGAGTTTCCCACTGCAATCCTGCCATTAATATTTTATGTGCAGTGGGTGTCACCTACATAATGTCCACCCACACTTCCTCCATGTGCTTCCTCTGTGATGGTGTGAAGTGCTCATGCTCTAGTACACACCTGCGTAAAAATTCATCATGCCCTAGTTTGTATAAGTTCCCAATGATCAACATGTAGGGCGCGACATGGATGGCTAGTTGCTTTTTCTCTAATGTCTTCATCCCTTCTGGTGCCATACCCATTTTAAGGAACACAACAATATCCTCTAAGTCTAAGGGCATGTGCCACAACCTAAATAGTTATGCATCTAACATGGTATCTTCAATACTCTACGCATCCTCCCTTGAATCAATCCTAGACAAATGGTCAGGGTCCCATAATTACTCTTTCCTGGTTTGACAACTACGGGTGAACTCAAAATTTTGGAATAACAACACCCACCAATATATGTAACCTTTAAATGATGAAAATTTTTCACCAAATATTTCAATGCCATGTGGTTAGTGTAGAAGATAAAGGGAGGTTGCCAGCAGATACTACATGAACTTATGAAGCACGTAGATCATAGACAATTCTTTACACTTAGTCATAGTATAATTATACTATGCTGGTGTCAACGTCTTGATTCTAAAGCATAGGAGGTGATTAAAAAATTCCCTCACTAGGATATGAAAGAACTACCCTAATGGTCGTTCCAGAGGAATCTACATGAACATGGAAAGGCTTATCCTAAGAGGGGGAAATGTAATATAGGTGCGGTGACAATCCTATCCTTCAATTGTGTCAAAATGCCTTCTGTTTTTCCTCTCCCCAATGAAAGGAAATTTTATGTCTGAGAAACCCTTCTAAAGGAGGTTGAAATCTTGGCCATACCCCTTGACGAGCTTCCGATAGTAACCTACGTGTCCAAGAAACCCGTGCATTGTGCTTTGACTAGTTGGCTTCCTCAATCCCACAATCACTGCAATTTTAGGCAGGATCCACTAGCAATGCTTCTTTGCATATGATGTTTCCCAACAAGTGTCCCAAACGAGGGTAGAAAATACACACTTCTTGTTGTTGAGGGGATATCCTCAATTACAAACACCTTTCAAACATTTGTAACATTCCCATTTTTAATTTGTAGAAACAAGGGAAATTTTTTTAATAGCATTCTCTGTTCTAAATTATCATAATTTAGAACACACGTTTCAGGTTTTTAAATAATGTTCTCTATTCTAAATGATCATGATTTAGAACACACATTCCATGCAAATGAATCTCATAATAGATAACCATATGTAACTATAATGACTCAATGAACTGTCGATCTCCTCATTTCATGACTCAGAGTTTCATCAGTCTCTCATTTCCATGACTCAGAGTTTCATCACTCTCTCATTTCATGACTTGGTTTCTTATCGATCCTTCATGTTGAGTCAATGTATTGTATACTAAGTATGCTTGGTTCCTCTTATCATTTTTTAGGGTACTTAAGTGTTTTCCATTTAAGAGGCCTATCTGAATTTTTGTTACCAATATTCATCCAAAATCCTGCTTCCTAAACTAGGGTGATATAGGACAACGCAACCAACAGCTTGTGATACTTTGGCCAAATATTTTTACATGCTTTGCATGATCATATTCCTAGATGGCATACTATTCAATGGAATACATCCTTCACCCCCACTTCATTTGTTATCTATAATGGTCTTCACTGACTCTTGTCAGTCCTCTTGTCCAAGGCCTATGTGGATATAGATGATCCAATTCGGAAGGGTGTTGTGATGTGTCAGATGCACACATTGTGCCATTATGAATACCCCAGTCTTTATGATGTCACAATACTGTAGTTGGCATGTACCAACATCCTATGGAATCACCTCATCTAGAAGTACATTATCTAGTTAAGAAGGTTAAACACTTAATTATCTTCTTAATTAAGATTTAATTTCAGCAACCCTACTGAATCCTTAATTCCTTTGTTCATTAAGGGTTTCTAACCATTAATGTTTGATAGTTACCATGCAAATAAATATGCAATCAATCCCTCTTCCTGAAGGTTTTGTATTTCATTCCATGGTATCTTATCATAAGATTCAAGCTCATAACAGAATTAATATACCATGGTAAGATTATCTTACGTTGCTTAAGTAAGTTTTAAGCATGATTAATTTTTAGATTCTGGTTCCTTGTTAATAGACTTCATTAAGATGAAGTCTATTCATTACGTATGTATTTATTTTCATTTCAGTTTTCATATTATGATTTGATTTAACTAGAGGGAGTATGTTTTCTCAAAAGGTATTAACAAATGCTTATCCCCTTGGTAATAACTGCCTTTCTTTTATCTTTATATTCTTTGAAGGTTCATTGATACCATTTACTTTATACAAGAATTATAAATAGATTTCCCTCTTATTTATGTCATCTAGTAAACCATCATGATCTAGTTATGTTTCCATCTATTTGTATGAACTTAGGAGTTGCATTTGATAAAGGAATAAAATATCAATTCCCTTCCTATCAGTTTCATTTGAGTTCAAATGAAATGATTCAAAACATATAGGTTCGACGAGAGAGTAATGAAAAGTTTACAAAATTTCCTTTATAGTAACCCAAAGTGAATAATACAATCAAATACAAACGACAATAAATTCTTTTTCCCATTCCTCAAGTAAATTATACATTTTACAAGTCTAAACATTCAGATTTCATTCCTACCAATCTGCATTGATAAACTCAAACAAGAATACAACTTTTCCCCTTTTCAATTATATTACAATAAGAATAATAATTCCTCATAAAAGATGCAACCTTTAGGGTAAACACAAGAGGCATCATAAAAGAACTAATATTCTTTTTTCACTTACCAGAATCCCATCTGCAAAAATTTCTAGCATGGTTTGGTTCATTGAACTGAGCATGATAAAGCACTAAATTGTTAAAACGATGTGTTTTCAACTAACTATCTCATAAAAAAAAACTCTTCTTTTATGGAACATTTAGTAATTCAGATAGATATCTCATAAAGGAATGAGGATCCTAACGAGAAGGTCAGAATAATTAATCCATAATACATTATGTAAGTATTATGATCAAATTAGCACTTTTCAACTAGTAATTTCACAAGAAGGATTACAACAGATAAGTGATAATACATCTCAATTAATTATCGAACTTCATACTATAGATGCATGTAATTATTTCCTTGATTCAAACAAGTGTTCAAGAAGGGTACCACCCTACAGTTCTTACAACTAACATATTTTAAAGAATCAATTAATCATAATCCACAACACTAACATAAATATTCATGCAATATCAGAAGCCAAATTCATTCTATCAAAAAGGATGGAATTAGGATGAACCAATTAATATTCTACACAAGAATTCCCTTCTTTCTAACATTGAATCAATATCAATCCAATTCCAATTTATCGATTTTGAGGGGAATAAGAAGTGCAGGATCCCACCTAATTACACATTTAGCCCTCAACATGGTTAAATACAGAGGGAAATACAACAATAGTTGAAAATTAAAAAACTTAAGTTCATCCTTAAATTTTCAAACGAACAACATGGTATTTATCAATTTAGAGAAGAGAAAGAACCGAATGCAAAGCATTCTTACATTTGAAGAAAAATAGAAATGCATGCCTAGCTCAAAAATAAAGAGAAGATCCCAATAATCCATCCTATTAAAAGGTTAAACACAATCGACATCCCAAGAAGATTGGACCAATCCTTACCTAACAACATCTAGATCCAACAACCAATACCACACAAACAACATATTTGAAATTGAATCGATCTAAGATAAACAATAGAATCAAACAAGGTAGGGTTGAAGAGAGGGCTTTTGGTCAAGTAAAGAGAATAGTCACATCAGCAAAAAACTGATACAAGTTTTTAAAGCAACAAGAATTAACAACTAATTCCCTAGCTTCATTTCACTAAAGATAGCCTTAGTGTAGATGTTTCTTCATTTCCCAAATAGAGAAAAACCTACAAGGTATTCCTGTGTGCTCAAGAAGAATGAATACAATCTACAGCCAAGCCATCCATGTACTGACTTAATAGGAATCAAAGAAACAATCCATACATAAGAAAGAAAGGATCCATCCCAGATTTGAACAAGATGAAGGAAATTCAAAGGGAGGTTCAACCCCCAATTCGGTTCTCAAAATTGAACCCAAAAGAAGGAGAAGCGTATAAATTGAACCCTTCTAACTCATATACTTCAATTTAACTAAATAAGAATTAATCCATTCTTTCAACAACTTCCTACAGATGTAAATCAAAAGATTATTCACAACTAATTTATACATGGAGGAGAGAGAGAAACATCAATATCCTCACACAGTGCCAAGAGAAGAAGTTAAATCATAATTTACTAGATTTTGAGAAAGGAATAATAAAACCAAATGAAATCCTCTCTTAACAGTTCCAAAAATTTCATAAATTCAAAATGTATTAAGCTCAAAATGTGTCAACATATCACTGTTGCTTTAAAACAAGTTTGAATCCACAAGAAAACAACGAATTTGAAGATTGATTTCAACATAACTTAAAAACAGTGATACAATTCGAAGCCACTTCATATTTTAACTGAAACATCAATTTTTCTTACCTTCTCCTAACAAAGGAAGATATTCCTGATCAAAATTTTAAACCAATCATTATTGTTCCTTAAACCATTTTAGCACAGGATTTCAGAACTCCACATGAATTAAGCAACATTCTCAGGCCATCTTGTATTAAACCATACCCATTTTAAATCTTTTCCAAACAATAAACTCAAGCAAAATATATCAACAAAAATACACCAAGGAATTTCCACAAAACCATTCATTTCTAAGAGAAGAGTTCTTTTAATGAAGACGCTTAATAAAAAACAAAACTATTTAACAAGAAGAGCCTATAATGCCTGATAAAATTTTCTTGTTGATTTGCAAAAGATCTCTGGCCAAGCTTCTCATAATCTCTTCTTTTCAACCAACATCAACAGTCAAATCTCCCCAACTTCCTCTATGTTTCCCACAAGTTTAGAAACAACCCAAAGATACCCATGATTACAATGGGTCGGAAAACAAGCTTGCTGGTTCAAAGAACCTAAACTCTCATGTAGAGCAAAAACTAGAAAGATCCAAATGACCAACAACTTTCTCCAATTTCTCTTACCTAACACCTAGGTGGTTTCCTCTAATGAGCTTGAGGCTATTGAATGTATTGAATGCATTAAATTCATTGAATGCCATTTCCTCCTCTTTTTTTATGCCACCACCACTTCAAACTTGGTGAAAAAAAATTCAAGAACTCTATTCATTTTAAATTTAGCAATGATGCCAACTATGTGTCCCACCATCTTCTTATGCCTCCGCCAATCTTGGCGAATTTAAGATGTAAGGAATGAAATAAACTCACATTAATTACTTAGAAACCACCGCCACCAACCTTCCATTTTCCAAGTGACCCTTAGGTCCCCTTATCATCTTAGTAATAGTTTAGGTTACATTAGAATTGGTTATATTTTTCCACCTTAGTTCTTAGGTTAGTTCAAGACTCATAGCCTTATAACATACCTCCTTAGGTTAGGTCATCTCCTCTTAGATTAGAATTTATATAAGGTAGGAACCACAACCTAGTTTTTGGCATCATCCAAAATAGTTTAGTAATAGGTCCTAGGTAAGTATTATTACCTTAGGTCAAAAATCCAATAGGGAAACATTATAGTTTGGGTCAGATCCAAATAACAACACACATTCCGACCAAGTTTAAGGCATTTTACTTATTATCCCATAATAGATCCTTAATATCCTCACACCGATCAGTGTTACCAAACGTTAATAAAGGAGGTCCAAATTTTCAGTTTGCAACATGATGCCGAGTAGTAAGGACACCTGAAGCTAGGTCCTTCATAATTTATAACAAAATATTTATCGGTTCCATACTATGTTTCATTCAGCATGTCAATTAACAAGATGACGATAAAGAAGAACTAAAGCATACCTTGGATCAATGGAATTGATTCAATGTGTGTTGTTAGCATATGGAAAATGTGAAACAATAGTTTAGATTTACAACCTATATTTCACATAGCATAATGGTTTCACTTGTAAGTAAACAAAATTACAACTAGCATGAATTCTAAACAATAATAACTTATCCATTGCAAATGTGATTTTTAACGTCAAAAGAATACACCTTCCTAAGACCAATCACATGTCAACGTTTGCAATGTCAAAAGTGGAATTCATCATAGTAACAGTCATGACCAAGATGTTACAACATCAATTTCAGATTGTCACAATGGTCCTTGACCAGTCCATACACAATCCAATCATCAAGGTACACCTGGAGAAACTTTTGGATGAAGTCCTAGAAGGCCTACAGTACAATGCGTAAGAATACAATAGGAACATTCTTCAACCTAAAAGGCATGACCATATAGACAAAAATTCCCCACTTGGTGGTGAAGGTTGTCTTTCTCTGGTCTTCCTTTGTAATCCTCACCTTGTGATAGCCTGAGAACCCATCTGTGAAAGAATAGACTTCACGCCCTGCCAATCCTTCTAGGATCTCTTCAATAAATGGGGTTGGGAAAGGATCAATGATACATAATACTTTCAAATTCCTATAATCAACACATATCCTTATCCTTTAATAATTTTTGATACTAATCACCATTGGACTTATCCACTGTAACTCCTTCACAGCTTATGTGATTCCTGATGCTATCATCTTGTCTATTTCCTCATTGACCTTCACATATAGATTAGGATTCATTCGGTATGGTCTCTTACGGACCGGGTGTGCACCTTCCTTCAACTTAATTCTCATTTCCCCCAAGGAATGGTGAATGCCTTTGAGTTCATGATACCCGCGTGGGAGTAAATTATCAAACTCATGTAAAAGATCAATGATCTTAGAGACTTCCTTTTCCAACCAATAATCTCCAATGATAGCTTCATTGAGTTCTACCTCCGACCCAATATTAACCTTCTTTGTATTTAAAGTCTCATGATAGGCATGCATTCTTTCATCGGCACTGTCTACCACCTCATGTGAGCCTAGAGAATGGTTAACCTCAATATTTTCCATCTCTTTACCGTCTATGACATAGACCATCTTGCCTGTTTCTTTCTCTATGCATGCACACTCAAACTGCACCTCATCAGACTCATCTTCACAAAAATTTCCCTCAAAACATGGATCAGAATCATCGTAAGGAGCTTGATCTCCTACAATTCTTTATCCACCAATGGTTTGGTGCTTTGATACTCAATTTTTTAGATGTGAACAGCCGCTAGTTATTTCCAATTCCTTGTTTGGCGGCATGTCTCAGAGTGGATGTACCATGTGTGTGCGTAACCCTACGGTGTAGAGAACAATTTGTGTACCTAGAGGGATGGTGGAAAAGCTTTTTGTGCCTTCCCTATAGACTCTCTCATAGGTTTGGATGTGGAAAGAGGTGGGATCCTTACCATGGTAGTCTTTTATGGTGGTGGGCATGTTGCTTCTAGAGAAACCAGCAGAGAAGGAAATTATCACTTCACGCCATTCCAAGATATTATCCCAATGTGTTGCCTACCAGTGCGCATAAGTTCCTAGTAGGACGTAACTTATCTTCCCCCTTATTTCATTTTCCTCCTTCCATTGAGCTTCCATTTTCTATAAAAATACCTCAAGGGAGGCTCCTCTTGAGTACCTAGGTAGCTCCTTTAGTCCTAGGTGCCGAACCATGCTTGTATTTTTCACCTTTGTCACTGATCCTCTCAAATGTCATCTAATTAACTCATAGGTTCCATGTACCCAATTATCACACACTATACTAGTGGTGTCACTTAGGGACTGAGCATCCTCAAACTGGGTAACTCCATTTGTGGGATGAATTATCTTTGGATCCCTGATTGAGCCTACATATATTCTAACCAGGACATCTTCTCCCAAAGGTTCAGTATAGGGTGTTGATTTCCCATAATCTAGGGGTATGATGACCCGTTCTTCCTAATTTTCGAAGCTCATGTACCCCTTGTTGAACCAAAGATCAACATTGTTCTTATAACACCATGGGTGCCCAAGTAGTGCTGGGAAATTGTCTACCTCGGTGAGTGCCAAGACTTTGAAGTCCCCAGTAAACTTAGCTCCCTGAATGGTGATAGCTGCATCCTTTAAGACACCAATGGGCATTGCCTTTATTTTTTTTCCATATACAACACATTCAAAGACAACTGTAATATAATCCTTCCCATCTGATGCCATGCATCTAAGGTGAGAACATTGACCTCTGCACCTGTGTCAATGAGGATATTACTAAGGATCCATCCATCCATGACCACATTTAATGTGATATCCCTATCATAGTCAAGGCTATGAGGGAGAAGGTTTACATGCAAGACCTTCCTCTCACACTCTTCCCCAACATGTGGTACCTTCTCTCTCAACCATGCTCCTAGCAGGGGAATAATATTCTCTTGCCTAAGCATTTTACATACTTCATTGACCTCATCCATGTCATCTTTTGGCACCTCGACCTTCCTTCTTTGTTCCTCCCTCCTGGACTACTCCGTTAGACACTGGATTTCTCCCTGTAAACTCTGAATGACATCCATGGTATCTTGATATACCTCCTTTTGATGCACAGGGTCTGGGTACTTCCCATGTACCACTTCTTCCCTTGGAACCAAGTTCTTCTGCCTTGGCATTTCCTTTATGCGTGCGGCCTCTGCTCTTGTTGTTATCATAACAGGTTCCAAGAATACATCACATGTTACCCATGACATCCATTATGTGTCCATCTTGTTAATGCTTACCATTACAACACCCTTTCCTTTCTCGTTCTGCTGATTCATGTGCTCAAACAACTCAAGTAACTCGTCATATTTGTGTTTCTTCCTACACCATGAGCACTACAATAGGTCTGGGAACTCTCATTTGTAATGCTCTATAGACCCATAATTAAAACAGGTTCCACGTGGGAACTCACTTCCTCCTCCTCCATGTTTACCACAATCATGAAATCCTCCATGAAATCCCCTTCCACGCGCAACTCCATTTACGTACTCCTCATAATGGCAGCCATCATTCTTAGAACTACTAACAATGCTAGTCTGGTGCACCCCATGATCAATGGCCTCATGGATTTGGTAAATAAGCCTATAATCCTTAGTATAATGGGTTGTAGAGGTGTAGATCTCATAGTAGAAAGACATATTATTCCAAATTGTGCACCGTAACAAGGGAAATCTACTTACATCATGGTCCCCATGACAAATTTCATAGTCTACTATCATGTTGCGTACTATCCTCTAGGGGAAAGTATCCTTGACATACCCCTCTACTTCACAATCTATACACCATATACCACCGTAAGTCTCATGGGATAAGTTTGCAGATAACTTCTCTAGCTTCTTAGCCATAATAATGATTTGAGCCTCCATAAACAGGCTAACACTAGTATCAACACTTCCAACAGATTCAGCGCGTAGAGCAGCTTCTACGAGACAATGCTCTTCTAAAAGGTGTTATCAACCCCCCATCAAACCATTGAGCATGTTGTGAAGGGTGAATGCCATATGATAGTTTTGACAGGAGGGTTTTTGAACTATGCATCATACTCTCGTACACTCTCCTCCATCCCCTGTTGAAACTCTTTCAGGGTGCTGATGCTCTTCTGTTTAAAGTCAAGGATGTGGAATTCTACCAAGAAGGTGTTCTTTAAAGCAGTATAATCCACCGCCGTTTGATGAGGGTCATATATCCTATACCAACTATGCGTGCACCCTTGCAACATCATTGAAAACTGACTAGCCTTCTACTCCAGGGTTTTGATCCCCTTTGCTCGCCATAGCAGTTCACACTTGTGAACATGTTTTGTAGCATCTTCAAATAACCCCTATAATCTAGAAAATCTTAAAGACATCTCAAAGAAGACTTGATGGGGTTGTTGGGGTCCTTGTCCTCCTGAAGCCAGAGCCTTGGTTTCCTCCGGTGTTTCCTGTGCTACTAGATCCACAAGGTCCTTTGCCTCATGACCCACTAGATGCACCAAATCCACCAAGTCCTATTCCACCAAATCAACCAGGTCCTGTTACTCTTGAAACCACCACATCCATAAGGTCCACGAGGTCATGTAGTGGTCATGCCAAGGGTCTCCAAAGTTCCACTAAAATACACACCGACAATCTATGATAATGTGTCACTACCACTAGTGTACCCCGCTACACTCCCAAATGTACGACCAAAGGCTTGTGTACTTTCTCATTGTCCAAAAATTCCTCCAAATACTAGAATATTTTGCGTAGCCATAGAATTGGGAAATTGAAAATTGTATCTCCTGGGTGTAGATCTGTCACTTCCACAGATACCAACTGGGTCAACAATACTCCTTTTTTGATCTAGGGAACCAAGAACCAGGGTTTGGTTACTAGGTGGGTTTAGATACGTGCCAATGAATCTTCTATTTCCATGTGAAGAAATCTCATCAGAAGCTGAAGGGGTCTCTCTTACACACTTTCCAAGATGGGTAGCACAGAATGCTCAGGTTTCCACATCCTCTGTGTGAACCCTCAACTTCTTCATGCAATGTCTGCCTCTATAGATCCATCACACTTGAAACCTTACATAGTTTAACAATCTCCCTTTCACACACTTCACTATACTTGAGTCATCTCTCCTCCCTTTCTTTCTCTGTCGTAATATCTGCCATCTTCCTCCACCTTAGCTTCCTCACCCAATGCTCAGAACAGTTTAGCCGGTCATCAGAAATGCCTCTAAACTCAAGGTAACAATCAATGTCTTCATTTCTAAAGGGATAAAATGTAGAAATGATCCTCTAGGCTCCTGAAAAAATTAAAACTCAACAACTTCTAGACAAGAATATGTAGAAATAATGCATTCCAGATTGTAGCTAGTCAACATACCTTTCCACCAATGATCCATAGCACGAGTTCACATCAGATTTGCATCCTGTAGCCTTTGGTATTTTTCTTGGGTCCACACGTGTGATCTATAATACCAGCTTGATCTAGATGCATATGTTGAGAGTCATTTATATATCTCTACTGGGAAGCAACACAAAAAAGTTTCATACAAATCATGGTAGATGTTCTCTTTTACCCATCTACGTGCATCAAACTCAGATCTAGTGCTGAATCTATGAGAAAATTCATCCTCCATGCTCTTGAACCATGATTCAACACTTTCCAAAGTTAAACACTCTATCATCACTGATTACACAGATCAAGATGTATGTCATTTCCCACTACAACTTTGAAAAGAGGTCCCTGCAATAAAACCAAGATGTAGACATTTTTACACCCACCAAAAAACAAGGGAATCCCATACATGTCGGCATATCACCCAATAGGTACTGGGCACTCACTCAAGGCATGTGTGGGTTTCGAGTCTCTCTTTTATGTGAGTTAAGTGGGAAATCATCATATATGTTAGGAACTTAATGAATAAAGGTGGAAATGAGACATATAATCATCACAAGGCTCAGAACGACCTCTAGAAAAATGTATTTATTCCAAACAGAGAGCACTTAAAGATAACAGATAGAACTACAATAGAAAGGAAAGTACATAAGGATTTATATCTATTCCATAGCATCCATGAGTAGAAATGAAAATATATAGATATGAACCGAATCAATTACATTCATACTCATTCATGTCTGTAACGTCATTACATTCAATGGATTCATTAGACTATGACAACTTGATCAGACTGAAGTCATACATCATAACATGAATTATGTCCTTCATCCATACAAATAAAATTTTATTTCCTAACACCTTAATACATTACTTCCTTCTTTAGCCTCTACTCAATCCCACAGAGTTCTCACAGTATTTCTGTAGAGCTCCACTCTCTATATTCTCCTCATGTTTATCTGATCTATCTCTTTTTATCTTGTGGGCACTCACATATATAGGCATCCCAAAGTGCCAACTCATTCTTCTTTGGCCTCAGATCCGATGCCAAGTATTTGAATTTTTTCCTCCATGGGAGCATGCTTCTTTAGGCCTGAGCTCTCCACTTTTTTCCATGATGTCTTCTAGAACCTTCTATTATAGGGAATATTCCTTTCGTGGGCATCATGTTTCCAGGATGGCACCTTATCCAATCCACATGCATATTCAGGTCACACGTTTTTCATGTTCTCCCCAAAATTCCCAATATGGCTAAGTCCTGAAACCTTGGCTCTTTCCACGTGTGCACCAAGGGTTTTCTCAAACCCTATCCTGTGCTCTTTCTCCTTGTGCACCCTTCTTCAACTAGGACTTGCGCTCCTATGTACTTTTTTGTACTTATCCAATATCCCAACAATGTGACAGAATCCTAGCTAAGGTTGAGTAGAAATCAGAGGATATTGAGACCTTATGGAGCTCAATCAAGAACTAGCTGAAGGAGTTGTATCCCCATATCACTTGAAGGATGGACGTGCTCGAGGATTTGGGAAATTAATTTGAGCATATTTTAGAAATGATGAATACCCAAGGAGAAGGGTTAGGATTTGAAGAGGCGAATGCCCTAGTAGGTGACCTTTGTCAATAAGCACAGAACATAGTTGATGCCTAGAATAAGTTGGAGGTAGAATTGAAGAGAGATTTACCTCTCCTCTTACAGAAGTAATCATAATTTCCCCATTCTTTCATTCTTCCACAAATTCTTCATTCCTTTATTCTTTCCCCAATCTATTCAAGGACAATCATTCTTCATTCTTTGAGAAAATGTTCCTGAGGGTGGAGAATAGGCATAGTGTGAGGTGATGTTGGGCCCCTAAAATATTGGCTAAGTACAAGAAGGCGCGTGGGCATGCAAGGCCTATTTAAAGAAGGGCACATAAGGAGAAATCACATAGGAAAAGGTTACAAGAGGGTTTAGTAGAACCAGTGGCGCATGTGCAAGGTAGAGAAAAGGTTTTGGGACTTAGCCATATTTGGCATATCAGGTAGAAAAAGAGGAAAGCATGATCCTACTACGCATATGGAGTAGATACGGTACCAACCTTGCAACTTGGTTCCCATAAAAGGAATATACATTATGATAGATGATTCTAGAAGATCCTCATGGAGAATAATGGAGAGCTCAAGTCTGAAGGAGCATGCTCCCATGGAGGACCACTTGGACACTTGTGAACTGATCTACGACTCCAAAAAGGCATGGTGGTGCTTATTGAGGATATATATACAAACACCTGGTAGAAGAAAAGTAAGAGATATACCTAGAGAGGATGGAAAAGAGGCAAAGATATGTAGAAATACTGTGAGAGTTGTATGGGTTAGGTTTACAGGATCTATAGGAGTATGATGTATCAAGGGGATGGGTTTGAATATTTTTCTTTGTACTATGTGGGGCTTAAGTCCAGTTCTGATGCATGAAATTGATCTGCACTATTATAAGGATCCATGATTGCCTCAATGAATGTAATATGATTATCAACTGTATTTAATATGGATATATGTGGTTCTATTTTTTACTTATATATGTATGAATCAGTTTTACATATATTTCATATGAGTGGGTGTAAACCCCTATGCATTTCCTTTCTACTATGATTCAAATCTGTGCTCTATAATGCTTTTCTTATCTGAATGAATACATTTTTCTAAGAGGCCTGTTCTGACCTCTAAGATGGATTTCCTCTGAGTCATGTACTTCGAATACAGAAGGGCCTTAAACTACCTCAAGTTCATCAAATTTATCATCTCTTTCACCTCTATAGGTCTCCAAGATCTATGTACCCTCCGAGTCATCCTCCTTTGTTACTTTCTACTCCTTTTTGATAGAATAATTTGCTTTCTCTTCCTCCTAGTGACTTCTCCTGAGTGTTGGGTTCTTCGTGCTCCGACGCTTCTTCTTATGGAGTATTTTCTTTCACCGGGGACTTATTTCTATACACGTAAGTACTAGGCTTAGCGCTTGTCTCCGACATGCTTACCGCTTGTGTAGCATGAACACTTGGTGATTTCTGCACCTCTTCTCTTTCCCTCTTCTTTGGCACGGGATTCCTCCTTCCTGTAGGGTCTTCAGGGATGGATACATTATTTTCCAAGTATGCACCCTTTTCAAATTTCATCCTGATGCACAAATACACTCACTCCGCAGTCCTTCTTGTAATTGGTAAAGTAAGGGGATTCATCATCTGGACCTTGTGGAACACATAATTTTTCATGTATGCACACTTTTTGGGGTATAAAAGCTTCCTACATAGCTCTTTGTGGTCTTGATCCACCTCACTAAGGTTGAACCTTAATTTCTTAGCCTCTTTGAACCTGTTCACCCCTGCTTGGAAGTATTGCACTGTGAAGGAAAAGGGAAGTTTGCATTGTTTCATCTATCAATTTGAATCTTCCAATGTAGAAGTGGTGGTACACTACAAACTCTGATTCTTTGTCTAAGATCATTGGTAGCTACTCTAGAATCCTCCATTCTTCCCTAAACACATCCCTCATTCGATTGTACCAATTTTCTAAGCGCACCTTGTGAGTGGCTGTCATGGTCTCACAAGTATATTTTGTGAACCTCTTTGCGAGTGAGGGATCCTCTTTTAGGTACTCCAAAAAAAACCTTACCGTCCCATTGAGCAATCTGATCTCTAAGAAAAAAATTGTGAGAAGGACATTTCCAAAATAGTATCTTCTCTCCCTCGTACATGCTGCTTATAATTTCATCCACAATGAAAGCAGGAAAGTTGTAGATGGTCCCCTAAGATATTTTGTGGTATACGTTTTAGCCATGCCTTGTTCACTTGAGTCCATCTTTCTTGATCATTGAGCTTGGTTACCAAGCACGCAGCCATCCTCATTATGGGGTCTAGAATCTCTACGATGTCAAAGTATCATGATCCTTTCTTATATTCATACGCATCTATTATTTCCTTGATGGCATCCTTGTCGCTCAGATCATCATGTATGGCTCTCTTCCTCACAAATAAGGACAGTGAACTTGGAAATCAAATGGGGAGTTTATGCACATCTTGCACCCCGTGAAATAAAAATGGTCTTCATGAACGCACGACATCATCCAATGATAGAGACACTCAAGTTTAACGAAGTAGGGTAATTCATAAATTTGTAGTAACCCTGCCTTCTCTAATTTAACTTTTACTTTGTTTTTGTATATGGGCATGCCCTCTGGTGTCCTCTTGTTTGTTGGGTGAACCAAATCCAAAGCCATTTATTTATGTCATACTGGTGTCATGATTATAATCACTCACAGTAATTTTTATTAGGTGTGACTCCCACTCTTTTCCTAGCATTACCCATCTAAGTATTGCATCTCCACATACCAACTCTTCATTTGTGCTTACGAAAATAACCATTTGCTTCCCCTTTCCCTTTCCCTTCTGCTTTTTAGGTGAGACGGTTGCTTTCTTTGGTGTCATTCTCCTAGTTAGGTTAACACTTCAAATGTCTTATCCTTTCTTTGCTATATCACTTTGTGTAATCTCAAAGCTCAATATTGCAAAGAAACCATTCTAACTCCATGCCCTAGCCATCAAACCCTAAATGGAAAAATTCTTCCACAAGACATCACTTCTCAACAATTTCCTCAATGCCCAAGTACTCCTTTCCTACTGGTTTCTAGATCTATTCTAGTCACGCACTCTTAGATTTATTTTGTTCTTATTTTCACAAATCACTTCTGGATACCCTAGTTCGCGAGATCTTCCTTCACTTCATAAATGCAAGGTAAAATAATGAAGTGCTTGACCTCTTACTTATAGATTTTCCTTCTTCCCAACATTAAATGTTATTATACCTACCACCATTATTTAACATTAAATGTGGCTTTTTCCACTAAGCTGAATTTAAGTGCCCCTACTTATACGCCCAATCTTGCGTGATGAGGGAGAAGTATTGATAAATTAGTTGATATCAGTGGGAGTAATCGATCAGTTCCCAGGAGATATAATTTTGTGTTTAGAACATCCATGGCTACACATACCATTATGGTGTTTGGAGGAATTTTTGGGCAAAGTGCAAATACGTAAGGTTTGGGTAATGCTTCTAGGAGTGGCACATGATACACTTCTAATAGTCAATAAATCTCATAGACCATTGGCACATAGTTCAGTGGAACGTTGGGGACACTAGGTCCAACCACTTCAGGCCCATTGATGGCTATAGGAGGATCTAGAGGTAGAACTGGTGGATTTGGAGGTACATGACCTGGTGGATCTAGTGGATCTAGTGAAGGAGGAAACACCGGAGCTAATAAAGGATCTAGATCAGGAGGAAAAGGACCCCAACTACCTCCCCAATTGTTTTTTGAGATATATTTACACCTACCAGACTATAGGGGTATTGAAGATACTATAGTGCATGTGCGTAAATGTGAGTTGATATGGCACATGAAGGGGATCACTACCCTATAGTGGAAGGTAAATTAGTTTGAAAAAACATTACAAGGGCACACACATAACTAGTACTGGAAGTATGACCTGCATCAGATGGCAGTGGATTACATTGCATTGAATAACGTCTTCCTAGCAGAATTCCATATACCTGAGTTTGAGCAGAAGGGCATGAGCACTTTGAAGGAGATCCAACAGGGAATGGAAGAGAGTGTGTGGAAGTATGATGCATGGTTTAAAACTCTTCTGTCAAAATTATCATATGAAATTCACCCTTCATAACATGCCCAATGGTTTTTTGGAGGGTTGATCACTCCATTTAGGACGGAATTGTCAGATAAAACATTCACTGACCCACATGAGGCTTTAGAGGTTATCTTACGTGCTAAAGTAGTTGGGAGCATTGATACTGGTGTGATCCCTTTTCTGGAGACTCAAATTTTTGTAATGGCTAAACAATTGAAGAAGTTGATGTAAAATCTGCACATAAGACTTTTAGTGGTCTTTTGTGCATATATTATGAAGTAGAGGGGCATGCCAAGGATAGTTTCCCCCAAAAGTCAGTAAACACCATAGGAGTAGACTGAAATTTTTCATGGGGACCATGATGCAATTAGGTGTCACTTGTTGCAGCATGCTATCTGGAAGAATGTGTCTTGCTACTACACGATCTACACCTGTATGACCCATGACACTAAGGATTGTAGGCTTATTAACGAGATCCATGAGGCCGTTGATCATGGTGTGCGCAAGACCATCCTTGCCAGTAGTTCCAAGGAAGATGATCAACATTATGAAGGACATGCAGATAGAGGGGCATGTGGAATAGGTTTTTTTAGAGGAGTTCGTGGTCACAGTAACTACGATGGAGGAAGAAGTGAGTTCCCATGAGGAAAATTCTATAACTGTGGATCTACAGGTGTGAGTGTCTATATTTATCGTAGTGGTCATAGTGCGGGAAGAAGCATAAGTAGGAGAAGTTCCCTGAGTTGTTTGAGTACATGAGCCAACATCACCGGAAGGACAAGGGCACAGCAAAGAGGTAACAAGGCAAAGGAATCTAGTATCAAAATAAGAAGTGTTGCATGAGAAGTATCTAGACCCTACCCATTAGAAGGAAGTATATCAAGAGACAATGGATTTCATTTAGATTTTGTAGGGAGAAATCTAGTTTCTAAAGGAGAAATCCAAGTAACAGGAGAAAAGGAGAAAGTACGAGACTCCACTGAAGGACATGGATGATATGGTATCTTTTTAGGTGAGATGGTTACTTTCTTTTGTGCCATCATTCTAGTTAGGTTACCACTTTAAACATATTCTCCTTGCTCTTCTCTACCACTCTATCCAATCTCAAAGCTTAGTCTTGTGAAGAAACCCTTCTAAATCCATGCCCTAGCTGTCAAACCCTAACTGGAAAAATTCTTCCATAAGACGATGCTTCTCAACAAATTTCTCCACCCCTGTGTACTAATTTCCTACTGGTTTGTGGATCTAATCTAGTCACGCACTCTTAGATTTCTTTAGTTATTCTTTGCACAAATCACTTCTGGATGTCCTAGTTCAGGACAACTTCCTTCACTTCGTAATCACAAGGTAAAATAATGAAGTTCCCGACCTCTTACTTATAGCTTTTCCTTCTTTCCAGAATTAGCTGCTATTATACCTACCACTGTACTTAACATTAAATGTGGCTTTTTACACCAAGAAGAATTAAAGGACCCTCACTTACACACCCAATCTTGAATGAAAATTTCTATAACCTACTAGCGTGCAAACAATCCATCCTAACAGAAGACTCTTACATGTGTGTCAACTAGGCTGAAGGCTCCTCTTCTGTTCTTCACTTTATTTTTTCTTTTGCCTACCTTGTGTTTTTCCAGCACTCTTCATCCTTTGTACATGGTTTCTCTAAAGTCTTATCTTGACACAAACCTTTTTCATTCACATTTCTTCCATGCGCTTCCTTCCACTGGACCATTCACTCGAGACATTCACTGTAACTTCTATTGCTAGCTCAAATTTGTATTTGCAGGCCATTCACACTAAAACACATCCCTTATTTGCTTATACCCCTTTTCTAAGCACGCATTTTGATTGGTTGTCATGGTATCACAAGTATATTTCAAGAACCTCTTTATGGGTGAGGGATCCTCTTCTAGGTACTCCCAAACAAACCTTTTTGACCCATCAGGCACTCCAGTCTCTTAGAAAATAATTGTGAGGAGGACATTGACAAATAGTATCTTCTCTCCCTCATGTGTGCTAGTTATAATTTCATCCATGATGAAAGCAGAAAAGTTGTACATGGTCCCCTTCAATATTTTATGGCATACATTTAGCCATGCCTTGTTCACTTGAGTCCATATTTATTGATCATTGAGTTTGGTTACCAAGTGTGCGGACATCCTCATTATGGGGTTTGAAATCTCTGCAATGTCAAAGCATCGCGATCCTTTCTTGTATTCATACACGTCTACTATTTCCTTGATGGCCTCCTTGTTGCTTAGATCAGTATCTATGCTCTATCCCTCATAGATAAGGCATGTGAAATTGGAAATAAAATAGGGATTTATGTGTATCTTGTGCCCCACGAAATAAAAATGGTCTTCATGAACACGTAAAATCAGCCACTGATAGAGGTGCTCAAGTTTTCCAAAGTAGGGTAATTCGTAAAGTTGCAGTAACCCTTCCTTCTCCAATTTAAATATTTTTACTTCGTTGTTGTATATGGGCATGACCTTTGGTGTCCTCTCTTTTTTTGGGCAAACCCAACTACAAATCAATTTCTTTCTCTATCATGCTAGTGCAATGATTATAATCGCTCTGTGTATTACATGTTTGTGTACCACTCTTCGTTTGTGTTTGTGACAGCAACCATTTTCTTCCCCTTTCCCTTGCCATTCTAATTTTTAGGTGAGATGGTTGCTTTCTTTGGTGTCATTCTTCTGGTTAGGTCACCACTTCAAAAAATTTCTCCTTGCTTTGCTCTACCACTCTATCCAAGCTTAAAGCTCAATCTTGTGAAGAAACCATTCTAACTCCATCCCCTAGCTACCAAACCCTAACTGGAACAATTATTCCACAAGATGACGCTTCTCAAAAACTTTCTCCACACCCGTGTACTCATTTATTTTTGGTTTAGGGATCTACTCTAGTCACACACTCTTAGATTTCTCTAATTATTCTTTGCAAAAATCACTTCTGGATGACCTAGTTCGCAAGATCTTCCTTCACTTTATAATCACAAGGTAAAATAATGAAGTTACCAACCTCTTACTTATAGCTTTTCCTTCTTTCCACCAATCAGAATTTAAGAGCCCTCACTTACGCACCCAATCTTGTGTAAACAATCCATCCTAACAGAAGACTCTTATGCGCTTGTCAATAGTGTTGAAGGCACCTCTTTTGTCCTTCACGTAATTTTTTCTCTCCCCTACCTCATGTTTTTTCTACGCTCCTTATCCTTTGTACATGGTTTCTATAAAGTCTTATCCTGACACTAACCTTTTTCTTCTACCTTTCTTCCATACGCTTCCTTCCACTAGCCATTCACCTGGGCCATTCACTGCAACTTCTACTACCAGCTCAAATTTTTATTTATAGGCCTATACTTCATATCACTCCAACCCACACTAAAACATGTGCATGATTCTATGCAAATAGAAAACCTTACAAAATTAATGTGGTTACCAGAGCCCAGGGTGCAAAACAAACAACAAAATAAGTGACAAGAAAGGGAAACGGAAGAAAAGAAATTACATAAAGGGAAATTCTAAAATAACTGGCAATATTGCCTTATTACAAACACCAAGAATACTTATTTATAGTAGGGATTCAACCTAGTCCCATTGAAATATCCTGGTAATCTCATCCCATCCTACGGCCTAAACTGGCACGCACCTTAATCAAGGATGTCCGAGATGATATAGGGCCCCAGCCAATGGAATTTCAACTTCCTGGGATGACGCATAAACTTAGAATCATATAAAAAAAACCATATGCCCAACCTCAAATTGTTTGTTTTTTATGTAGCGATCATGTCATGCCTTTTTTCTTGCTTTTGTCTTCTAACTCCATCTAGCAAGTGATCAATTTTTGTCTAACTACATGAACTTATCAATTATTTCTTCTAGTGCTTTCTCATCATCTAACCATCCTGTGCATGTTATACACAACAAAGGTAACTTGAATTCCACTGGTAAAAAAACCTCTGCGATAAACACTAATTGAAATGGTGTGGCCTTGTTCAACCTTTTGTAGGTTGTCTTGTATGCCCATAGAATGGATGATACTTTATCATCCCAATCTTGTCTTCCAACGTCACAGATCTTAGTTAATGTGTTACTTAGTATTTTATTAAATGCCTCAGTAGTTCCATTTTCTTGAGGGTGATATGGGGTAGTTTTATGATGTGCCACCATAAATTCTACCAACATAATCCTGACTGTTTCATTGAGAAAATGTGTACCCCTATCACTTGTTAAAATTAAAGGGAAACCATACCTACCAATTATGTTTTCCCATAATAATTTAGTAGCTTTCACCAAGGTGCAATCCTTTATAGGTGTTTCCTCTTCCCACTGTGTCAAGTAATCAGTACAAGTGATGATATAACGGGAATCGGTCCTTCACATAGTTGGCGCAATTGGTCCTACGAATTCAGTTACCCATTTCTCAAATGGTTCAATGCTATCTATTGGTCGTAAAGGAATATCATCCCTCTTTCCATGTTTCCCAAGGTTCTGGAAATGGCCACAGGCATTGCAAAAATCAATACAATATTTTTAGACGGTTTCCCATCAAATCCCTGCTAATAAAATCTTTTACATGGTAGCATTTCCTGCATAGTGTCCTCCTGCAATCCCACCATGCACTTCTTCCATAATGGCTATGCGCTCATGTTACAATATGTATCGGCACCAAACCTCATCACGACCTAACTTATACATGTCTCCACTAATAAGTATGTAGGGTGTGATGCGTATTGCTAACTGCTTTCTTTCCAAGGCCTTCATCCCTTCCGGTGCCACACTTATTTTTAAGAATACTGCGATATCTTCCAAGTTTGAGGGCATGCGCCACAACCTAAAAATTTGTGCATCTAGTATGGTATCCTCAATGCTTTGTGTGTCCTCTCCTGATTCAATTCTATACTAGTGATCGTGTCTAGAATTAGTCTTTCTTGCTTGACAACCACTGTGAACTCAAATTCTTAGAATATCAGAACCCAACGACATATGTGCCCTTGTAAAACAAGTTTGATGAAAAAGTACTTTAAGTCCATGTGGTCCATGTAGAATATAAATGGTGTTGCTAATAGATACCACCTAAACTTGTGTAGTGCGTAGATCATGGATAGTGCTTCGTATTCGGTAGTGGTGTAATTTTTCTCTGTTGGTGTCAACTTTATACTTACAAATCACAAGGGATGATAAACAATTTCCTCTCTAGTTTGTGATAGTATTTCTCCCATAATTGTTCCTGAGGCATCAACATGCACATGGAAAGGCTTATCCCAAGAAGTAAAACATAGTATGGGCGTCATGACAAGCCTATTCTTCAAGGTGTTAAATGCTTCTGTTGCGCCTCTCCCCAAAGAAAGATACTCTTCTGTTTCAACAAATCCTCTAAGGGAACAGTGATCTTGGCATATCCCTTGATGAACTTCCTGTAATACCCCATATGCCTAAGGAATCCATGTACTACGATTTGACTAGTAGGCTTCCCTAATCCTACAATAACTACATCTTTAGTGGGATCTACTAGCAAACCTTCCTTGCATATAATGTGTCCTAATAGGGTTCCAAATGGAGTAGAAAAGACCCATTTCTTAATGTTGAGGGATATCCTCAATTTCTAACATCTCTCAAATATCAGCCTTAAGTTGTCACAATGGTCTTTTACCAGTCCATACACAGTTTATTCATCTGAGTAAACTTGAATAAAATTATGGATGAAGTCCTGAAATGCTTATACCACAATGCACAAGAACACATCAGGTGCATTTTTTAATCTAAAAGGCATAACTATGTAGGAAAAAATTCCCCATTTAGTGGTAAAAGTTGTCTTCCTTTGCAATCCTGACTTGGTGGTACCCTGAGAACCCATCTATGAAAGAGTAGACTTCATGCCCGACTACTCCCTCCAATATTTCTGCAGTAAATGGGGTTAGGAAAGGATCAATGACACACACTACATTCAAATCCCTGTAATCAACAAAAATATTTATCCTCCCATCCTTCTTGATACTGATGACCCTTGGGCTTATCCACTCTGACTCTTTTACTACCTTAATGATACCAAATGCTATCATCTTGTCTATTTCTTCCTTGACCCATACACGTAAGTTTGGATTCATCTAATAAGGCCTCTTCCGAATCGTGCACACACCTTCCTTCAACTTGATCCTCATCTCCCCTAAGGAATGGTGAATTAATTTGATTTCATGGTACCCATGAGGGAAAAAATATTAAAACTCATGTAATAGATCAATTATATTTTAGACCTCCTTCTCTTAACAATAGTCTCTAATGATAGCTTCTTGGGTTCTGCTTCTGACCCAATGTTAACCTTCTTCATTTTTAGGGGCTTATGGTAGGATCACGTCCTTTCATCAGTGCTATCTATAACATCAAGCATACCTTCAGAGTGGTTAACATCTAGACTTTCCATTTCCTCCCCATCTATGACATAAACCATATTTCCTTTTTCCTTCTTTATGCATACTCACTAAAATTGCATCTCCTTTGAATCATCCTCATCGAAACATACTTATAAATTGGGCTCACCAACCAAATCTAGTAGCATGTCTTCTACCATGGAACTATCCACAATCATAAGGTGCTTGATCACTTGTAATGCCTTATCCACTGATGGCTTTATGCTCCGATATTCAAAATCTTGGATGATATCAGTTGTCATCTCCTACCAATTTCCCATCTGATGACATGTTTCTGCATGGATATACCACAAGTGCGCATAACATTATAGTGTGGAATAAAAATTATGTACCCATAATGATGGTGGTAAGGCCTCTGTGCCTCCTATCTAGGTGTTCTCAGAAGCTTGGATGTGGAACGAGGTGGGTTCCTTGCCATGATATTCTTGGATGTCAGTGGGCTCGTTTCTTTTAGAGGATTTGAAAGAGAAGGCAATCCTAACTTTGCTCCATTCTAAGAGACTCTCATGGTGTGTATCCCACCACCGTGCTGCAGTCTTGAGCATGACATAGTTCAAAATCCCCCTTCTTTCATCCTCACTCCTCCACTAATCTTTCATGTCCCGTAAGAAAATTTTAGGGTATGCCCCTCCAGAGTAACTTGGAAAATCATTTCCTCCTAGGCACTTGACTAAGTGCACCTTGTTCACTCTTGTTAAAGACCCCCTTGACTATTTCCCAATTAACTCATAGGTCCCGTGCACCTAATTGTCACATGCCATGGTTGTTGTATCACTCACAAACTGGGCATCCTCAAATTGGATAACTCCCTCTTTAGGGTGAATTATCTTTGGGTCTTTGATGTAGCACACATAAATTCTATCAAGGACCTATTCTCCCAAAGGTTGAGTATAAGGCATCAACTTCCCATCCATCAAAGGGATGATATAATGTTCCTCCTTGTTCTCAAAACTGATATATCCTTTGTTGAACCTCAGGTCGGCATTGTTCTTATAGCACCATGGGCACCCAAGAAATGCTGGAAAATTTTCTGCCTCGGCGAGTTCCAAGACTTAGAAGTCCCCAGTAAACTTGGCTCCCTGAATGGTGATAACTGCATCCTTAAGGACTCTAATGGCCATTGCCTTAGTTTTTTTTTCCGTATAAAACACATTTGAAGATGGTTATAATGCGTGCCTTCCCATTTGATTCTTGTAATCTAAAGTAATAACATTGACCTTTGATCCTATGTTAATCAATATGTTACTCAACATCCAACCTTCCACAACTGCATTCAGTGTGATCTCTATGTCATAGTCAAGGCTATGGGGAAGGAGGTTTACATGTAACACCTACCTTTCACGCTCTGATCTGACACGTGGTATCTTCTCCCATAGCCATTCTCCTAGTAAGGGAATAATATTATCTTGCCTTAAAATTTTGCACACTTCCTTGACCTCATCTAGGTCCTTCTACGGAGCCTCAACATTCCTCCTTTGCTCCTGTTACCTAGAATTATCCTTTAGACAACAGATCTCCCCTTGTAAACTTTGAATGACATCCATAGTCTCCTGGTGCAATTATTTTTTATGGGAAGGATCCAGGTACTTCCAGTGCACTACTTCTTCTCTTGAGCCTAGAGTCCTTTGTGTTGGTTCCTCTAGGGCGTGCACAGCCTCTGCTCGTGTTATCACCAAAGCAGGTTCTAACCCCGACTCACACACCACTCTAGGTATCCACTATGTGTCAGCCTTATTTATACTCACCATCCCAATGCCATTTTCCTTCCGGTGCTACTGGATCATGTGCTCAAACAACTCAGGGAACTCCTCATACTTATGCTTCTTCCTGCACCATGAGCACTGCAATAAATATAGACACTCACGCTTGTAATGTTCTGTAGATCCATCGTTATAGTAGGTTCCTTGTGAGAAATCACTTCTCCCTCCTTCGTAATTACTATGACCATAGAATCCTCCACGAAAACCTCTCCCATGCACCCCTCCATCTGCATTTCCTTCATAACAACGATTATCTTCTTTGGAACTACTGACAAGGCTGGTCTAGTGGACACCTTGATCAATGGCCTCATGGATCTGGTCAATAAGCCTATAATCCTTAGTGTCATGGGTCATAGAGGTGAAGATCTTGCAGTAGAGAGATACATTCTTCTAGATAGTGTGCTATAACAAGGGACACCTACTAGCATCATGGTCTCTATGAAAAATTTCACAGTCTACTATTATGGCGCGTACTAACTTTCGGGGGAAATTATCCTTGGAATGCTCCTTTACTTCATAACCTACACACAAAAGACCACTACGGGTCTCATGTGAAAAGTTTTTAGACAACTTCTTCAACTATTTTGCCATGGTAGCAATTTGAGCCTCCAGAAAAGGGCTCACACAAGTATCAATGATACCAACTACTTCAACGCGTAAGGAAACCTCTAAAGCTTCGTGCGGGTCAGTGAATGTTTTATGTGACAATGCCCTCCTAAATGCAGTGATCAACCCTCTAACAAACCATTAAGAATTCTATGAAGGGTGAATGTCATATGATAGTTTTGACAGAAGATTTTTAAACCATGGATCACACTCCCACACACTCTCTTCCATTCCCTGTTGGATCTCCTTCAAAGCGTTGATGCTCTTCTACTCAAAATCAGGTTTATGGAATTCTACTAGGAAGGCGTTCTTCAATGTAGTCTAATCCACCACCATTTGATGTGGGTCATACTTCTGGTACAAGTTGTGCACACACCCTTGTGATTTTTTTGCAAACTGACTTGCCTTCCACTCCGAGGTAGTGATCCCCTTTGCGCACCATAGAAAATCACATTTTTACACATTCTTTGTAGTATATTCAATAACCCTATAGTCTAATAGGTGTAAAGACATATCGAAAAAAACTTGGGGAGGCGCTTGGGGTCCTTGTCCTCATGATCCATATCCTTGATTCCCTCTGGTGTTTCCTCCTCCACTAGATTCACTTAATCCACTAGGTCCTATGCCTCCAAATCCACTAGTTCCATCTCCAGATCCTCCTGTAGCCAGAAATGATCCTGAAGTGATCACACCTAGTGTCCACAAAATTCATTTAAACTACACACTAATGGTTTACGTGATTTCTCTAGTGTCATAAGTGTATCCCACGCCACTCCCAGATGCATTGCCCAAACCTTGCATACTTTTACTTTGCCCAAAAATTCCTCCAAACACCAGAATGGTATGTGTAGCCATGGATGTTCCAAATGAAAAATTATATCTCCTGGGTGCCGATTGATTACTCCCACCGATACCAACTGGGTTATCAATACTTCTCCCTTGATTTTGAAAACCAAGCACCAGGGGTTGGTGACTAGGTGGGTTCAAATGCATGCTGACAAATCTTCTTTCTCCATGTGATGAAATCTCATCAGAATCTAAAGGGGCCTGTCTCCCATGCTTGCCAAGAATGGGTATTATAGATTTCTTAGGCTCCACGTCCTCTATGTGAACTTCAACACCCTCTCGTAATGTCTGCCTCCATAGATCCATCACACTTGCAACTTCATGTTGTCTAATCATCTCCCTTTCATGAGCTTTGTTATACTTGAGTCATATCTCCTCCCTTTCCTTCTCAGCTGTAATGTCCGCCATCTTCCTCCACCTTAGCTTCCTCTCCCAGTGCTCAGAGTAGCTTAGCCGACCATGGAGAATTATTCTAAACTCAGAGTAATGACCAAGATATTCATAGCCAAAGGAATAACACTAAAAAAATATCCTCTAGGCTCCCTCATAAACTAAAACTCAACAACTTTTGGGAAAGAATACATTGAAATGATGTATTCTCAAGTGTAATTTACCAGAAATCCCTTCCACCAATGATTAACAACACATGTCTAAGTCAGATATGCATTCTGTAGCCTCTGATAGTCATCTTGGGTCCACACGCACGATCTATAATACCAACTTAATCTAGATGTGTATGTTGAGAGCCATTCATATAGCTCTACCAAGAAACAACACAAAAAAGTTTCATACAATTCATGGTAGAGGTTCTCTTCTACCCATCTACGTGCATCAAACTCAGGGCCAATGCTAAATCTCTGAGAAAACTCTACCTCTGTGCTCTTGAACCATGTTTCAACACTATCTAAAGTCAGGTGCTCTGTCATCACATATTAAAATGAAAAATATGCATGTCAATACTCTCAAAAACTTCAAAAGAGTTCCTGGCAACAGAACCAAGATGTATTCATTTTTATGCCTGTCAAAGAATAAGGAAATCCCATGCGCACCGACCTATCACCCAGTGGGCATTGGGTGCTCACCCAAGGCATGTGCGGGTGCTGAGCCCCTCCTTTATGTGAGTTGTGTGAGAATTCATTATTTATGACAGATACTTAAGTGAAGAGAATTGAAATGAACCATACATTCATCTTAGGGCTCAGAATGGGATTCTAGACCAATGTATTCATTCAAATAGGAAAAGAATTACAAAACATATATCTAAATCAAAACAAAAAGGAAATGCACAGGGTTTTACACCCACTCATATGAAATATATATAAAAATGATCCATAGATATAAGTAAAAATTGGAGCCACATATATCCATATTAAATATGTTTGGTAATCACATTGCATTCCTTGAGGCTACCACAGATCCTTATAATAGTGCAAACCAATGTCATGCATTAGAACTGGACTTAAGCCCCACATAGTACAAAGAAAAATATTCAGACCCATCCCCTTGATACATCATGCTTCTACAGATCCTTTAAACCCAACCCATAGAACTCTTGCAATATTTCTACATAGCTTCACCTCTTTTCCATCCTATCCAGGTATATCTCTTTCTCTTCTACCAGACACTTGTATATATAGCCTCAGCAAGCATCGCCATGCATTTATGAAATTGTAGATCAGTTACCGAGTGGTCCTCCATGGGAGCATTCTCCTTCATAATTGAGCTCTCCATTCTTCGCCATGATGACCTTCTGGAATCTTCTATCAAAAGGTATATTATTTTCATGGGCACCAAGTTTCCAAGTTGGCACCTTATCCACTCCACTTGCATAGTTGGTTCATGCTTTTCTCATGTTATTTACAATATGAAAAATATGGCTGAGTCCCAAAACCTTTGCTTTGCCTTATGCACACGCGTCGCTGGTTCTACTAAACCCTCCTCCTAGCTATGAGAGAATTTTTGGCTGAATTCAACAAGTTGATTAATAATATTCCTAATGGTGCTCACCCTAATGTAGATAACCAAAAGGGGTTCTTCATAAATTTCCAATTTCTAGAAGTTGGGTTTAAAATGTAGAGAAACCAACCAAAAAATTTGGAAAATGCTCAAGAAATTTCTATTGAGGTGGAAGATGATCTTATCATATCAAGGAAGATCGTGCACAATTTAAAAAAAAATAAAGCCCAAATTTTCCAATATGAAAGAACTGATCCATTGCTACAAAAGCTGGTCAATGAACTGAATAAAATGAAGAAGAAAATAGATCAATGTGTTCCATATCAAAACCAGAATTGGAATCAAATTGTTGGAGTGCCGCAAAGGATTCTCTTAGAAGATCCATCTTTAAATTCATCACATAGAGCAAGAAATGATGAATAAGATGAAATTGTTGAAGAAGAAAATACATAAGAAGAAGAATCCATATATAGAAACATTGGGTATTTTGAATTCTCATCTGATGAAGATCCCAAAGAGTACATTTCTGATATAAATAAATACTCTTGTGTAGAGTTCACTCACTCATAAGAATAAAAAGAGGCCTCTTCCTCCACTACCCAGAAAAAGTGATCATATCCCCAAAAGGAGACTCTACAGAAAACAAAAACTAAAATAAGATCACCATTGCCCACTTTCATGTAATCATATAATAAGAATCCTTATATCTCACCATCCAAGGTCATATCTATTTCTCTAGGTAAATATCTTTCCTATCCCTTGGTTAAATTATTTTTTACTTCTGGTTCTTCTACTTCTAAAAATGTAACTCCTACACCTATTAAGGATTCCATTATTCACAAAGTATATAATTTTTCATCCTTTGGCCTGATTGACCATGTTGATAAATCCAAAGTCCACATTTTTTAGTGTGAGTATTTGAGAACTCATGCCAATATATTTGATAAACTTGTCCAGTTTATCAAAAGAAGTAGTTCAAAGTACAGTCCCATCAATTCCACTTCTAAATAACCAATTCCCAATCCTAGTACCACTCATTATAACCTTATTACTTCAACATCCCCCACTTCTAAGAAAGTAGAACCCTTATATCTCTCTTTTTTGACAAATGGATATAAAATGAGTAATTATATAATTGACTCTGGTGCTTCAAATAACATCATACTTATAAAAGTTACGAGGGATTTTGGTCTCACTCTTACCCCTGCTACTGGTCAATGTTACTCCATATAAATCAAATAAGTACCTCTCATCGACCAGTTCAAAGATGCTCAAGTGGCATTTGTAGATTTTCCAAACAAGAAAGTCAAGATGAAAATACTTGTAGACTACATTCCAACTTCATATGGGATGCTACTAAGCCAGATTTTCTATCAAGATGTTGGTAGAGTTATATAAATGGATTGGTCATATGCCATCATACAAATCAATGGTAAAATGAATAATTTACTTTCTATAATAAATATGAGATATATTGTTCAAAAGTAAGATGACCCAAGGGTTGACATTTTGTACTAAGATTCAAGATACGAAAACTATTTCCTAACTTTAGAGGAAGATGTTGAGCTACCCATATTGATAGAGGAGCACCAAAATTTGATTGAGCCAATTGAGAAGCCTTAATATGATTTGTTGGACTCAAAATTTGACATTATGAACTTCTTGTTGAATATGGAGACATATTCCCTACTTGATGAGGATGACGATCATGGATATCTTGACTTGTCCTAGATCGAACCTAAGATGATAAGTAATACATATCATGGAGAAAAAGTAATTTCGAATGAATTCTAGGCATATGATCCCCAATTTATCAACCATCTTCTCGACATATAACATGAAAACTTACCTCAATATTATGTTTTTGAATATCAATCTTTCTCTTTTATATTTGGAGAGGAGGACCTTACCAATAAAGAAACAATAGATGAAAAGGCACTTCAATCTCTCAAGGATGATTCCGCTTGTGAAGAATGTATCTCCATCATGGATATGACTACTATAGATAAATATGATTAATATGAGGAAAGTGACGGTCTTGATATTTCAGCCCCAAAATTTTCTCATTCTCCTTTCAAGAGGATGAAGCAATGTGCAAGTCACACCACAGTGAGCAATAGGTCAATAATGAGCTGATGTGTGTGAAAGAGAATCATTTGGAGAAAATACAAAGCATAGAGTACCAACAAGCCTATGATGGTGTTAAAATTATCTAAATATATACCAAGGACAAGTTCATGGGAACAATGGTCATGCAGAACATGAAAAGAAAAGAGATAATTCCCATTAGAGAGAACAAGACTAGCTATGAACATGACGAGCCAAGCATGATCAAAAATCAATCTGGTAGTAGGAATAACATGAAAAATGGGAAATCAAAAGTGAGAGTGAATCTAAAAATGGACTAGAAAATGGAAATGGATTTTTGGACAATAAAGAAAATGGACTATTTGGATGGATTTTCACTTATCGAAAGAGCCATACAAACTCTTTCCAGATGAAACATGTAACTCTCTCCTTCTTAGGTGCATGGAGATCTCTCAAAGAAGTTAAGGAAGGGATATTACTTCATTGAATCGTTAAATGGATTTACGGAGAAACATCATTTTTTGTCACCCGTCTATGGTAACATTTGGATAAGTACAAGAAATTAAATTTGGTTTTCCCCCATATGTACCATAAGTGTTTTAGGTTTGTTTCCCATTTCCTTGTGTTTTTTTTCCTTTTATTTTTGTGTTGTGTTTTCCTTTCTTGTTGTGTGTGCATTTTTTTTTCATTTTCATTCTGCATCCATGCTAATACTTTATTGCCCAATGGATAATGCACTATTCCAATAAAGCCCAAATTTATATTAAGGAGTTCCTTCTTGTCTCATATTCATTTCATGTCAAACCAAGTCAAGTCCCAAAGTATGAGCCAATTGTTGGCATATTAAAGTTAATTGTAGTTTATTTGAAAACCCCATTAAAGTTTTTTCCTCTTTTTGGTTTCAAAATTCAAATATTGGGAAAGGTTTCGGATCCTTAAATCATTTCAAAAAAATTGGCTATAGTCAAAAAAAAGGTCTGGGATTTTTCTCCATGATGGTATGACTTAGAAAACATTCTGAGATCTTCTAAATGGTCTTAGGAAATATTTCTTCCTAGGAATTTTTTGAGAAAAGGGGTGTGCATGCTTCATTGAAGAATCAACTTCAAAAAAAGTTTTAGGGAACCATATGTGGTTTTGGGATCTTATATCCCAGGAATTGGAAACATTTCAAATCTTATTACACCATGGAATAAGTAAGGTGGAATTCTGGGAGTATAAAAAGAAGAAACCTTTCTGAAACTAGTGCAATTTTCCCTTTTTACACATGCTTTTTACATGGAAGGTTTCAAGAATCCTGAGAAGATTTTGGAGCCAAAAAAATTTCATGTGAGATTTCACTCAATTATATTTATGAACCATAAGTTTTTTTAGCTCATGTCTGTTGAAAACCCTTCCTGTAACTCAGCTTACTAGTACACCACCCTATAAAAAAATGGAGGTACACAAAAAATTTGGTTAAATAACTCATTTTCAGACTTAATAAATAATATCATTAAATTAATTTTCCCCTTTCCATGCAAAATCATATATTATACGGCTAAAATTGATCAAAGATAGATTCTGGGACAAAGAAATGACTCTTAGGTACAAAACATAGGTGTAAACCATGTTCTAATCTAGACTTTGGACATTTGCACACTTCTCATATCCATTTTCACCCTTGGCACACTTATGAGGTGACATTTCACCTCATAAGGGTGCTCTCCTCTCATTGGTGGGAAGATTCATAAGCAAATAACAAAAAAGGAAGCCCAAAAAGTACATGTTGGAGGTATGAAAGCAATGTGTAACTTATATGTGGACCCCAAATCTTCCCTCCAAGTGGAGATTTAAATCCCCCTTGCACCAACAAAACTTATGAGGTACAATTTCATCCCATAAGTGTGCTCTCATATGATTGGAGGGGATATTTGAGTGGATAAAGCAAGGCACGGAGGAAAAACATAAAAAAAAGTTGGAGGTGCAAATGCATGTGCAAACCCCATACCCAATTCCACCAAATCACACTTATTCATTCCCCTTACACCTAAAGTGAAATTATGAGGTGCAATTTCACTCCAATAGTGTGCCTAGTTGCAAAACCCATCTCCATCTCCACCTTTGTGCTTCTCCATGCTCCATGTGTAATCCCCACTCTCACCTCCACCATATAAAGCCATCTCACCTTATTTCCCTCTCACAACATAAAGTGAATTCAAAAAGTAAAGGTATATGTTAATTCTTACCATTGAAATCGTTATTCATCTTCCACATTGCAAAACTCTCCCTTTGTGCCCTAGAACTCCAAGATAAGGGTTTCATCATAACTCTTGATTCCAATCTCCATTTCAACCAAAATTTATTCAAATCCTCATGATGGCACCTTAAAGATGAGGTATTATACTCAACATGTGGCAAAATCATAAAAAAATATTCAAGACTATTATTTCTAGCCAACATTGTCACTTTGCACCCAAAACATTCAAAAATTGAAGTGGAGATTATGCCTTTCTCACATGAAGGAACCTCACCAAACTTTGAGCATTCATTACACTCTCCAATACCATAATTTTAAGATATCAAATTTATCTAAGGAAAAATGAATCCCATGATATGATAAAAACCACCATTCAACTCTTAAACCATTGCAAACCCAATTCCCATGTAAAATTGATTTGGCTAGTTCTCCCAAAAAATTGGAAGGGAATATCTCCAAATTTGGAGCATAAGTTCCTCTTCCCAAGATATTTTTAATGAACCTAAGATAACCTCATTCAGAAAAAAAATTCTCCCTATGTCATCAAATGAAATTTTTCCTTCTTTCTCATTAACACCAATTTTCAAGTTTTTCCAACATCCAGAACTTGTTTTTGAAATTCCCATTGATTGTGATGAGAGAATCTCACCAAATTTGGAGAATATTTTTGTCTTAGGAATGAATTTCCAATGAATTGAGTCAAATCTAATTTTGATTTTATTTTCTCTTATTTTTCCCGAAATACCAAATCAGCTACCTGTAACACTAAAATACACTCAAATTCTTAGATTTTTAGAAACGGTTGCAGAATCCAATTTTTCTTTCACCATAACATCCTTTCCAATTTATAAGGATAGGGAGATCATAAAAAGACAAAATTATTCTTCACTACTATGGATACAAGACCATTTTAGTTCTAGTGGATAATGTCAATTTCAATGATTTGAAGTAGAGGATAGAAGAAGAAGAACTCATTTGCTAACCTGAACCAGAGTGCACATAAGGATTGTTCATCACATAAAATATACTTGAATCATTCAAATAATTTCATGATGGGAACCATGGTTACGGTATACTCTTGATATCCATTCAATGGGCATGACAGGAAGTATTCACATACTTCAAGAAGGCATTTTACATTCAATCAATGTTCAATTCTATCTCACCAAAAGAAAGTGTCTCCATTAAGAGGATTGCAATGTTTCCATGTATATTAAGTGTGGGAATGTATGGTGTGAGTACATACTTCATAATGATTGTAGGATGAACATTATTTTTTGTGAAGAGACAAGAGATCAAGTTCATGACAAAGAGTCGATTTGTGCATCCTACAATTCCTCAAAAATATGAAGAGTTAAAATAGAGTTTCCAAACATGACCGACAATGATAATTCAAGATAAGGTGTGAATTAAGATTTCTTTGTTCTAGAAAATTCATGCCTTGAGTGGAGAAGTAGTCAAAGAATATTCTATCTAATTGTAGCATTCGTCGTCAAAAATGAAGGAAGAGCAGGACTCTATTTTGCATCATTTATCTTCTCTCTCCTTTTGTCTTCTTCTCTTTCTAGAATGTTATTTCTCTATTGAAGGAGTAAATTTTGTAAAAAAGTGACTCAAGTCACTTAGAGTTTCTATTTCTTTGATGGGAATTTAACTTTAAGTTGAAAAGTCACATGGGAATGTGAAGAGACATTGGATTTGGCTATAAATTGTAATCCTCTCTCCATTCCAATGGATCATTTTTTCCCCTCTTTAAAAATTTGTATTCTTCCATTCCCTTACATTGTAATTTTCCTCCATTTTCTGAACTCCATACTCATATGAATTTATTACAATCTATTGTATGATTGAAAAAAAATGTATTTTCTCTCATGGAATGAAATTATTAATTAAAATTTGTGTTAATTGTGATGGTCATTTCATAAAATTTACATATTATTGTGTGCATTTTCCTGTGTCTTCTTATTGAACTAGACATACTCTGATTTATGAATTGATGAATTCTGCATCATTACCACTAACATAAGTATCTTTCCCTCTTTTCCCACTATTTCTCTAATGGTTTTCTCCTCCACCTTATACAATCCTCCCTTTCTCTCATGCAGTTAGAGTTACAAAAAGGGCTTTTCTTCACTTTCACCAGTCTTTGAGCACCCCCAAGAGTTAGAAATAGTGTACATAATCTAGATTTTAATGAATGGGAGCCACCCCATTTTGAATCTGATGGATTCAATCCCACAAGCATTGATGAAGGATGTATTTTGTCCTTAACAAAATATTTTTCCAACACTAACAAAAATCCATGAAATGACAAATGAAATTTCTAAAATGGATTCTAAGGTTGCCAAAAAAATAAAAAAAAGGCCTAACCTAATAAAAAAATTAAACAACCATTAACATCCCTAAAACAAGCTCTCCATTTACCAAAGAATGGAAAAACATGGAAGAAAAAGTAATGGGAATGCAAAAGTGAACGAAAAAATTTAACTTTGAAGAATTTTTTTCATATCAACTTGAAAAATACATGTTGCACATAGCATTTCCTCAATCATTTTAAACCCCTAAATTTAAAAGTATAAAGGAAAACTCAACCCAATAAAACATGTTAAATAATTATTCATCGCATGCCAAAAAGTAACCTATAATGATGTATCTATCTCTTATGTAACTTCCCAAAAATATAAGGAGGACAATCATTAGGTTGGTTTTTACACCTTCCAAAAGGATCAATCACAACTTGTGATGAATTGTCATAATTTTTAAAAATAATTCTCCTTTTACGTATATTCTAAAGTCACTATAACAGACCTTTACAACACAAAGAAAATGAATAATTAAACGTTCACATCATTTATTTAACAATGGAGAGGGATCGCTAGCTAAATTTCTTATTCCATACCTAAAAAATAAATGGTAAGCATTTTCATACCAAATATTAATATGTAATTATCATTCCAAATGAAAATTCATTTCTTAACAAACTTCGAGGAAGTAATTGAAAAGGGAGCACAAATAGAAGGGCTTAATCAAAACTCGTTCAAAGGATCAATCCAATAAGGACAATCATAAAAATCATTGTAAATCACAAAATTCCAATCGGAATCGAAATGTTTGAAATGACGTGATCACTGATACTCACCATGTTAAAAAAATGCAAAAAGCTCAATCAAAACCAAACAAATCAAATAATCAACAAATCATAATCTCTAGTAAATAAACTACTCCACATGAAGTCAAACGAATACATTTCACACCTCTTGGAGAAATTATTTCTAGTGTTCTCCATCAACTAGTAATAGCTAATATGGTAAACTATCCAATCATAAGACCCTTTGAAGAAGGGAAACCAAAACTAAAGTGGTACAAAAAAATGAATAATGTGAGTACCATCCTATCAATGGTCACAATATAGATCATTGTATGAAATTTCACCATTACATCCAAGATTTAATTGACTGTGGAGATATTGAAATAAAAAACAAATCTAATATAAAACTACCAAATGAAAAACTAAAGGTTTTTAAGGAACCCTTTCCAAAAAATGGTACAAATGATAAAGCCAAAGACAATGGTTAAATATCCAACAATGTTGAATTAAATTTCATCATTTCACGCATAGAACAAACACCTAACTTTGTGGCCACCATCAAAATTAATACTCCTAATTATGTTATGAAAATGGGAAACAAACAAGTTTGGGTACCTGCAACCAAGCAAACCTCAACACAAATGCTTAACCCCAACCTACCACTGATCCAAAAACCTCCACTGCTCAATCCTCTTCCGATTCCTATAAAATTATCAAATAATTGTAGAATATGCTTATACAAATATCCCTCATGGAATTTCTTAAGTCATCACTTGTAATTCAAGACATCCTTACTTGTGCACTTTCTAGGATATAAATAGTCAACACTTTCAAGCCTTGATTGAAAATATATCACCTAATAGTCCAATCATTTCATTTGGTCTTCATGGCCTTTTGAATCCAAACATTTAAAATAATAATTTTCTATATTTCAAATAATTCATAACCCATCAAAAAATTAAAAGGGTTCTTATAAATAATAGAGACACATTTAATATTGTCTCTTTGAAAATCTTAAGATGCCTTGTTCATAATTAGGAAAGTATAGTAACTAACATCATCACTATTCATGGTTATGATAATAGTGAAAGATAATCCTTAAGTATAATCAAATTATCTATAAATGTCTAACCTCAAATGTTAGACACCTTTTGTAATGTTGTGGATGTTGAAACCTCATATAACCTTCTCCTTGGTCATCTTTGGATTCATGCTATATAATATGTACCTTCCACCTTTCATCAGTGCATTAAGTTAGCTTATGAAGGTAAAGAGTTTACCCTAATTGTTGATACCAAACCATTTGAATATTATAATCTCCTATAAGGGAGATATAAGGTTAGAAATTATTTCCTTTCTTCCGATAGGTCTACATCTCCCTCTATCATTCCTTTCAAAAATGAAAACCACATTGATCCATAAGTCCGTATAAAACTTCAACCTTCTACATCTACTTCTCCACCCAAGCTTAAGATCCTTAACAAAGGTATTAGTGAACATGAATTCCAAAATTCATTTTATATCAGAAAAATACATTTATCTCCATGCATCTATGGTAATCCCAATGCTCCCCACCTCAAATATGCACCCATTTACAATCTTGGTATAACTCATTGGAAATAATTTGGATATCTAGAGGATGAACACATTAAAGGTTATACGGGCTCTTAGATGTATGATGATTAGTTAGATACATGTTATGAATCTCCTGACTACAATAAAGCACATAAAATGATGAAGAACATGTAATGGAAAGGTAAAGGACTTAAAAAAATAAACAAGGTCATCTTGATCCTATCGTGTACACATAAAATCTCTATTGTTATGGTTTATGTTTCAAAACATTTGAAACAATTCCCGTATTACTTGATGTATCGATTAGTGATGAGGATACTGACTTAGACATTGAGATAGGTTCCACACATATCCTCTTTGATGAATTGGATGACACTATTTTATTTTAATACCTTTCCATCCATACCATTTAATTCGACCTTATACATCCTCGTGTCATAAGTTAGGATTAAAACATCACATATCTATGGATCTATTTCAAAATTATGAGGCAATCAAAGAGTTCTTTGGGAATCAAGACCTTATACCCCTTTCTAATCACAAGAATGTATTTTATATCAACCTAATTGCAAATTCTTATTTTGGTGAAGAACTTGAGTACCCCAGTCCTCAAAAACAAGAAAAAGAGAAAAATAAAAACTAAAAAAAAGTCCCATAGGGAAAAATTCATTAAGGCACTATATGAGAAACAATACAAAGAAAAAGGATGTATCTCCTAGTGAAAAAATTTATAAGGCAATAGAGATAGGGGTGTCTCCTTCAAATCAAACACATGGTCTCCATTGTATATTTTTTACAAAAATATGCATAAAATATTCTAGTAGAGGAAACCATTAGCATATAATTGGTATAAGTGAGCATCCTAAGATCTTACAACTTAGTGCAAGACTAATAAAAGAAAAAATAAAAGCATTTACAACACTCATTTTTGAGTTCAAGATGTCTTTACATGGACATATAATGATATGCCATGGTTCGAGCATTCCCTTATGGTACACGACCCTGTAGTTCATCCGTATGCAAAGCTTGTCAAGTAAAAACCCAGAAAAATGCATCTCAAAGTTGCATTACTGGTCAAAGAAAAACTTTAGAAACTCTTAAAAGTAGGTTTTATCAGACCAATTAACTATTCAAAGTGGATATAAAACATTGTACTAGTTTCTAATAAAACCCCATGAATTAAAATCTATATATACTTCTGTGATATAAACAAGGCATGTTCAAAGGATGACTTTGTACTACCAAATATTGATATGATTGTTGACTCTATGACACACCATGAAATTATCTCCTTAATAGATAGATTTTTCAGTTATAATCAAATAATAATTACCAAAGAGGATCCACCCTATACAAAATTCACTACACCATGGGGAAATTTTTTCTATATAGTCATTCCTTTTGGTCTTAAAAATGTGGGTGCCACTTATCAAAGAGCAATGATAGTCATTTTATGTGATATTCTGCATGACATTATGGAGGATTATTAGATGATATCTTGGAAAAATAAAAAACAAGAGTTGATCATCCAATAGTTTTAAGGTGTGTCTTTGAAAGGTTGTGTGAATACAAGGTCAGACTCAATCCAAGGAAATGTGTGTTTGGTATAAATTTAGGAAAAATATTAGGGTTCATTAACTCATGAAGAGGTATTGAAGATGACCCTGCAAAGGTCAAATAAGTCATGGAAATTCCTCCTCCACAAAATCTTGGAAAGATAATAGGTCTTCAAGGAAAAACTCAATCCATAAGTTATTTCATCTTGTAACTAGTAGATAAGAGCCACCACTTTAATCAATTTCTTAAAAAGGATGTATAGTTCAAATGGAATCAAGAATGTCAAGAGTATTTATCTAAACTGAAATAATATCTATAAAATTCTCTTGTGCTCATGCCACCTATTCCATAAAAACCAATGTTTCTTTATACATCATCCACAAAATATGCAATAGGGGCATTACTACCACAACATAATGATCAGGGAAACGAACATGTTGTTTACTATCTCAGTGTGAGGTTGATTGATCATGAAATTAAATATTCCCAAGTTGAGAAGGTATGCTTAGTATTGGATTTCAAATTTCATAACTAAGTCATTATTTTCTCAATCATACAACTAATATTATCACAAAAGTATATTTTCTCAAGTATCTATTATCCAAACTTGTCCTAACAAGAAGAATGTCAAGTTGAGTTGTTCTACTTAGTGAATTTGATATAGAATTTTTCAATCAAAAAGACATCAAGGGATAAGCCCTTACATATAACCTTGTTGTAACACCTCTACCAGGATCAGAACCTCTTTAGTTTGAATTTATGGATGAAGAAATCCTATACATTGATGCAATACCCTCTTGGACTATGTTTTTTTTATGGATCTTGAAATATCCATGAGTCAAAATCTTGAATTATACTAGTCACACCAAATGGTGGTGTCATTCCAAAATATTTCTGCATTGGATTTCCTTGCACCAAAAATATCGACGAGTATAAATATCTCATAGCTAGATTAAAATTCACTATTTCATGGAATATTAAGGAGTTGACAGTTTATGGTGGTTCGCTCTTGGTCATCACTAAAGTCATTGGTGAATATCAAGTCAAAGATGATAATTTAGCACCCTAAAAGCTCACAATTGATATCCTACAGGGTGAGTTTAATATTATCACTTTTGAACAAGTTCCTCACATATAAAACAAACAAGAAGATGTCATGATGAGTATAGGATCCCTTCTTGAATTTGATCCAAGTCAAACACACAATTAATTTCTCATAAAATATCTTCTGATTTTGTTGTTCTCTCAAAATTTCCCCTCTTTCGAAAGTCAAAATTGAAATTTTTTGAGTTAACACCTTTCTATGATGTTCTAGTGAAGAGAAAAGTTGGAGTTAGAGAAATTTCACTTTTTTTGAGTCATTTGAGTGATTTTTGGGTCTGTCAGACATTTTTGTCCCATGTGTCCCAAGTTCTTCTAGGCTCTCCGTTCCCTGATAAGCCATTTTCTCTGAAATCTATTAACTTTCAGGTCTATCGGAACTTTTTGTCCTAGATGTTCTAAGTTCACTTGGTCTCTTTGTTCCCTGATCGCTCGCATTGGCCGCATCGGGCCCTTCACGTAGTTTGGTATTTCTTGTCCCAAAATCATTTGTGCATTTTATCCCCGCATCACCCGCATCATCCGAATCATGCTTTCACGTCCCTCATGTCCCAAATGTACCAAAGGCCATCCGTGCTAATTTTTTTCACTCTTCCCGATGCTTACCTTTTAAGTCAGTGCATATGAATTTAATGCACATTTATAACCTTATCTCTCCTAAAATGGTTATTTAATGGGACTACCATCTACAGATTTTGCACATTGCTTACTTATTGCCATTCACTAATATCCTTGCAATTAAAACTGTCTACTCATGCTCCCATTTCCCTTGCATTTTTATTTCAGGTTCAACCTGTAAGAGTTGTTTCTCGGTACACTCAATAAGAAGATCAAGTTTCAGGGTCAGGAGCACTTTTCACTGCTTGAGTCTTCTATTCCCGATATCAGGGATAGTGAGGTTCGTCACCTGGATTTTGGTGACTTTTGAAGTAGGTTGACTGACCCAAATCCCTCTCCCATGGCGAAAATGATCAATGACAACATCCTTACATTTGTTGTGGGTTTCCCAATCTCGGTATAGTATGCTGACACTGTACTCTCCTGCAGAGATCACTTCAACCCTGACACGAGTGAATTGACCAATGTGCACAGGGAGCTAGTCACCAAACTAGATGCTGCTGCCATTGCCACTGCCCTACGGATCCCTGAAATGGAAAACTTTATGGTTATCTCTCAGACTCAAGCACAAACTCTCTTCGAGTAGGAAAACGATAAATACAAAGCAAGGGTAGCAAATTCATGGTTGAAGAACCCTAAAAATGGGGCATCTCGACTTTCCAAAGCTCTTTTTAGGGCTGATTTCAACGAAGAGCTATATGATTTCATCATCTTGTTGGCTTGTGTTATGGGCTTACCCTCTACCAGTGAGTTTCACTTTTGGATGTGCCCACTCATCAACATTATCTGTGAAGGTACCCAAAACATCAATTGGGTAGAGATCATTTGCATGAATTTGACAGAGCATCTAACCAATGTGCAACAAACCAAGAAGTTCTACATGACTTCTTATCTTATGTATGTCCTAGCAGCATCCTGACAATGGTTTGGTTTCACATACATTGAGGGTTAGAAGGGTGATCCCATCTATGCTTACTGCCCTCAGTTCACCCTTGAAACTAGAAATCATAAATTTAGGAGTTTTAATGATGCTTTTACCATGTACATTGTGAGGCTTTTGGAAAGTGATACTGCTAGAAGATTTTCTGATGAAGCCATGAACCTAATAGCAAAGTATGGAGATTTCTTCATTCAATTTAGAAGGTTTTCATATATCAGGTTAGCTGGTTATAAGAACACTCCTCTCAAACTCCCTATGTTTTGTACTGATAAGATGGCTTTGATTGAGGTATGTAGACAATTAGACAAGTTGCACAGGACTTGCAGGGACAAGAAAATCTCTAGGCTACATTTCCTCATATCCTTGGGTAACTATACATGTAAACCAACTTTGGATGCTTAGAACATAGAAAGGGCCCTTGCTCCCATCACTATCCACTTCTTTAGGCCCAGAACCTATTTTGATTTAAATAAATTCATTGAGCTAAATTTCATAATCAACTATTACCACAGAGCAAATACCGAAGACTACTGGGCTGATTACACTGATGACTTTGAAGCAAGACGAAGGCATTATGGTAGATTCTCCCTCCATCTAATAAAGGAGCTCAACCTATATCATATTCCTGAAGGGCTTCAAGATGACAATGCAAACCTATTGTCATATGAATATGATATTGTGATCAAGCATACTCCTTTAGAGGATCTAGACTGGTTCAAAAGGGAGAAAGATGATTTAGCTAAGATTCTAGCCCCTGTCCTAGTAAGAACCAAGGTTTGGTTTGACAGAAGGGTTTGAGAGCTGAGGAAGAATTCATGAGAGTCTTCCTCTAAAGACACTTCAACATCGAAGAAGGAGTCACATACACCTAGCTCAGAGGTACCTGCATGAACTCCCACCCTTCATCAAGTAAAGAACCTGAATCCTCCACCCCTTCCTCATCTACTCAGGTATATTAGAAGAAGGTGAGGGAGGTCAAAAAGGAGCTTATTGAGGGAGATCCCCTGTTAAAACATTTAGAATTACCTTCGGGGCTAGAGAACATCATTTTTCTCAGTGAAAGTGAGGATAGTGAAGCGTCAATCCCTGTAGGAGCTTCAAAAGCCATAATGGATAAAGAGAAGGAAATTCATAACACTGATCCTCCAAGTACCGTTGATTCCTCTATCCAAGAAGCCTCATCTACTCCACTCACATCTCTACTGGAGGCAATAGTGGGAAATAATTTAAGTGCTATGAGTTCTCGTGCTCTTGGTTCACTTGCTACTCCTTCTTCCTTCAATTTTGCATGGGTACAACCTTTTGTTGATAGTAGGAAGAGGAAGTCTTCTTCTTGATTGACAAGGGAAAATTTTGATGTTGTGGCGGCCTTCTTGGGCACTACTCCTGCTCCTACAAAGAGAGCTAAGACAACTTCAAGGATAGTGACAGATGACCAAGGACAGCAATTTCTTGAGGTAGTAAAGCCTAAAGTTGATAAGGCAGAACAGGATTTACTAGCCTATGATTTGGAACTTTCGAGGATCTCAATGGGAGAATATACCCCTAAAAGTGAAATACATAACCTTCAGGAAATAGTAACCAAGGTTATTGGGAGAGTAGAAAAAGGAAAATAGACTATAGAGTAGCTGGAAGAGCAAGCTTAAGTGCTTTCTAGTTTCATCAAGTCATTGTTGTCTAAAGACAAGGTTCTAGATCCTACCCCACTGGCTGCCCTTCCACCACCTATGATTATTAGTCAAGATTAAGTCGAAAGCATTAAATACATACATAGGTATTCCATCTACGGGAGAGCTATGGAAGCCATGGTGGATGACATGATAATTGTAGGTTTGAATTTCATTGGAGAAGCCTTCAAAATCAATGAGAAGGTAACTAATCTGCAACAAAAGCTCTCCTCCACAATTGGAACTATGGATAAAGAACTTAAACTTTGGAGCAGCTGTATAGTAGACCTTTTCCTGATGGGACAGGCTGATGAGAATATATTGATGGCAAGTAAAGTTTTTGATGATGCCAAAGATAATTTATTAAGGTCATGGGTTTTTAGCATAGAGTGGAAAATTAAAGTGCTGGAGGAGGCTTTAGGAGAATTGAGGAGCAGTTGGCAGAAAGGAGAAGCCTTCAAAACTTGTGTGGTATCTACTTTTAAGGATATTCACTGTCACCTCCATGACGAGACTTCAGGTTTGCCTTTCTCCCTCCCATAAATAAAGACTCAATCCATGGATTTTGTTAAAGAAAACTTATTCAAGGAAGATTCAATTACCAAAGAGAAGATAAAGGAGATTTTCTCCCTTCAGTTTGTTATTGAGGAAGCTAATAAAGAATATCATGCACACACCACATTTGATATAGATATGGAAAAATGTCTGGGATCTTGGACCCCAAGCTACTGCCAACACATCAGTCCCACAAGGCCAAGACATAGCGGAAGCATTGAAAATTTTTAGAAAATGGATCCTCAATTCGGTGGGCCCTCCCCAACCATAAGCATTTGTTTTCCCTCCTAGCTTCTCCTTTCCTTATTTTTCTCAATTTGGGATTATTGTAATTAGTTGAGGGTTTTTTGTCAAGCATCCCCTTGATTAAATATTTTAGTTAAAAGAAGCAGTTACCAAGTGTAACTCATTTGTAAGCTATATAATGGGCTCCCTACGCCATTTAGGGGGAGCTGGAACCTAGTTTATTTTTGAAAGTGTAAGGAGTAACAAAGTAATCAATACAAAAGAGATTTCTTTCTATGTCTATCTAGTCTTGTTCTTTCATTACTATCCATTGAATACTTTTGAATCATTTGTCTGTATTACTTTAAGAAGCTTTGTATTCTTGTAGATGTAATTTCTGGAACTTTGTGTCTTTGAAATAACATCTTATTGTCTTAAATGCAAATGGTTGTTTTCCAAATAATTTCATTCTAGCATGAATAAGGAATTATTTTGTTATCTATAATTCTTGAGAGTTCCTTTCTGCTCATTTCCGATACTTCATTCCTCTATACTTTTGTATTGATGATCCATTCTATTTTAACACTTTCATGATATCCAAGTTCCCCATTAAAACTATGCACTATACATATGTAAATAAGCTTTGTCTTTAAATAAGGGAACCTCTCCCATTAAAGAGGAGGGAATTTTTGTCCCCTGACTATTGTTCTCTTTAAAGTCCTTTTTGACGACTAATAGATTCCAGCCTACAATTTTCCTAATTCAACCATGATATGTGAAATAATTGGTCCTGAAAACCCTTAGTATAATGATATTTACACCTTCATCCACAATAAAAATTCCCTTGACAATATGAATTTCCAAAAACAATGAGCCCTAACATATCATGATTCACGCTACACTATCCTCTCCAAAACTTTATATCGAAGAGGTTATGATGGAAATATCCTAAGATGTATCAATAAAGATGAAGAAAAAAAAATCTAGTCGAGGTAGATGCTGGTATATGTGGCGCACACACTTGTACCATGGTTCTAGCTAAAACTATTTTGAACATGGGTTATTATTGGCCCACTATGAATTTTGATGCCTAAAAATTTGTCAAATTTTTTTTGGTGTGCCAACAACATGACAATCTCATTCATGCACCTTCACAAGCTCTTCAACCCATCACCACACCTTGTAATTTCTCTTAATAGGGAATCGACCTTATAGGAAAAATCAAACCTACATCTTCCAATGCACAAACATACATTATCACCACAACCAAATAATTTACCAAATGGGTAGTCCATGTTATCGCTTATGTCACTGGTTCTAATATTTTCAAGTTCATATTTAACCATCTCATTTTTTATTTTGGCATTCTTTCCTCCATTGTTATAGATAACGATACATCCTTACAAAATAAAATCATTAAATATATATCCAAAAAATTTCACATAAACCTCAAATTTTCCACTCCACACCATCGACAGTGTAATGGCCAACATGAACCATCCAATAAAAACACTCAAATCAATTTCGGAAAATATTTTTAACAAACATGGTCATAATTGGCATACAAAATTTTATCCAACCCTCTAAGCCTATCACACATCTTATTGTACTCCAACATGATCCACATATTTTTCACTCACATATGGAACTGAAGCCATGTTACCTATATAGTTCAACATCCCCATCACTCCATATATACCTCAAATATTTGATGAATGAAGATAACTACAGACATGCTTGTCTTGTAGAACTTCAACTCCTGGATGAGAAGAGGATTAATGCCTTGGATAATTTGAAAGTGTATCAGACTTGACTTCATCATAAATAAACCAAATTTATAAAACACATATATTTTTACATTGATGACCTTTACTAAAGAAAAATCAAAATACAATACAAAAGATTGGGAAAAGAAATGATATTTTGAACCTAATCTGTTAGGTCCTTATGTAATCTCTACAAAATATGAATATAGCACATGAAAGGTATACACCAAATATGGCCAAGAGATTCAAGTGCCCATGAATTGAGTTCATCTGAAGATATTATACTATTGAATCATCCACGAATACCATTTGTGATGGGGGAATTTTGGCACAACCAGTTATACCACTCATTCACCTTATTCCTCTTACCATATCATCCCAAGACACTATTTTTTTCTCCTTATAGTTAGGATGTTTACTATTTACTTATTATCCATATTCCCTCATATCCATTTCATTCATCCCTTGGTCTCTAGAGCTCTTGCATTATTATGAATACTTGAATTGTTCTAGATCACCTAGATTTTCTCGTCAGCTACTAAATATTAAAAAAACACAAAATCGATAAACATTCAAAAACACAAAATCAAAAAACATTCATATATTTCAAATATCATAAAATAATACAATTTTTTTTCCAAAAATCTACCCAAAAAAATATAAATCTACTAAAAAAACAAACACAAAACTATCCAAAAATTAAAAAAACATTTGTAATAAATTAAAAAATCCCAAAGCTTAACAAATTAACTCCTATCCTAGTGTCAATTACAATATCAATCAATGAAAATAAACTAATCAAAATACCTTGCATATATCCTCTCTTGTAGAAATATCATATATCATTTACTCCCTTACATGTATCCTTGGTTAGGGGAAATAACCCAATCAATTCCAAATCATCTTACCCCTATCATGCATCCTTATAAGGGAAAACCAAATCCATCAATATTCACTTTCAAACACTTTAGGGAAATGAATAAGTGTCTTTATAATATTTGTGTTGCATTGTTACATTTTTAGTTAGTTGTTTGACCAATTAAATTTTATTATTTGTCATAGTTGGTTAATTTATAGCCATGGTGTGACCATCTACTATGTATATTAGGTTTTTTTTACCTTTCTATATGATGTGTGTGTGTGTATTTACACAAATAAATGGGTTGATCATCAAATTTATTTAATAATCATGGTGCTAATTATATTATGTATATTGGGTTTATTTTTACATTTCTTAGTCAGTTGTTTGATCAATTACAAATTTATTTTTTACCATATTGGTTCATATATAGCCATGTTGCAAACATATATTGTGTATATTGGATTTTTTGTTGCATTTCTTAGTTATTTGTTTGACTAATTACAAGTTTACTATTTAACACATTGGTTCATATATAGCCATGGTGCAAACATCTACTACATATATTTGGTTTTTCTTTACCTTTATGTATGGTGTGTGTGTGTGTGTGTGTGTGTGTGTGTGTGTGTGTGTGTGTGTGTGTGTGTGTGTGTGTGTGTGTGTGTGTGTGTGTGTGTGTGTGTGTGTGTGTGTGTGTGTGTGTGTTTACAAACTTAATTGTTTGATGATAAAGGTTATTTAACAATCATGGTGCTAACTCTATTATGCAAAAGTAAAGTATGTTGCTCTAAAATACAAAATCTAAATGGAAGCTAAAGATAGGAGCAATGTTAATTGTATCATCATTACATTCATTCATACATCTCATTCAAAACTATAAAAAATTAACAAAAACACCATCTTAACATAATTCATTAACATACATCTATAAAAAATTGTAAATAAATAAAACCACCTAAATCATCATCTATATAAATCATCATATAAAATTTCCAATGTCTCAAAAATGCTATATATATAATATCCAATGTATAAAAAAATTCATATACAAATATAAATCATCATGCTATGATAGGCATCTATACAATGAATGAGAATTCATCATGAGGCATATACAAAATAAATAGGTGTCTACTATATGATATCAAACATTGCTCTCACCAACCCATGAAATTCATGGTATATCATATCACCTTGGTGGTAGCATATGAACTAATCTAGCTGATATAGATGGCCCATATGATCTATTTGATCTTCATGTCCTTGTCTATATCCTCTAGATGTAACATGGAGCTCTTTGTCTCTCTAATATGGCTTCCTCATACAAGCCTCTATAGTAACCCACATCATAGGGTCACTATTAATAACTCCTGTAATATACTATGGAGAGCGAGTGGGAGAGTGATTTTTTGAAATTTGGCGAGCAAGAAAATGATGGCAGGGAAATTCCACTGAGATCTGGGGATCTTGATGCAACTGTAGAGGAACGTGAGATCCAGGGTCATGATGAAACCTTGGAAAAGGACCACCCAATCAATATTTTGGATTCCTAGATGAACCGAGTAAAACATGGACATTTCTCAAAGAACCAAAAAAAAATCCTCCAGGTGGTCAAGGAAGCATCAAGAAGCATTTTGGAAATTCTAGATTCCCTTCTTAAAATCACTACTACAAATTTAAACAAATATTTGGTTGGGAAACTTTTGGGTGGGAAACCAAATATCGATGTTGTTAGAAGGTGGGCCAAGTTGAAGTGGAACCCAAAAGGACACTTGGAGGTAAGTTCTCTTTCAAATAGTTTCTTCCTTTTTAAATTCATTATTCAAGAAGATATGCAGAAGGTTTTGGAAGAAGGACCTTAGTTCTGGGGAAAATTAGGATGATATCTTAGGAAATGGGAACCAACTTTCAACCCAGTAAAAGAAAATCTGAATCAGTTCCCTATGTGGATACGTCTTCCTAAGCTACTGTTAAAATTCTGGTATGAAGATATTTTTAAAGGAATAGCAAAATCTCCAAGTTCTCTTGTTATAATAGACAATAAAACCCTGAATATGACTAGACTCGTTTGTGCAAGAGTTTGCATCTATATGATTACTAATAGGGATATCCCTAACAACATCAAGCTTAAGTCTAGTCTAGGGATATGGGAGCAAAAAATTGAAATGGAAATCTATCCAGCTAAATGCTTCAAATGCAATGGTTAGGGTCACTTGAGTAAGAATTGTAATCTCAAGATATCCAAAAGGTACATCGTTATGATAGAGAATGAAGGGAAATAAGAAAAAGGGAAAGGAATAATGCAAAGTGCATCAGATCATAGGAAATATTTTTCAAAAAATCCTTCTGAAGGATTCAATCCCTTGAGAATATAAGAAAAATAGGTTCCTGAGAGAACCCCAAAAAAATTCCTAGAAACAGATGAGGAAGGATTTACTCTGGTGGTCAATAGAAAGAGATCCATAAATTAGTCCTGGTCAGAATCAAAGGTCAGGGAAAAAAGGAAGGATCTATCAGCTAAGGATTCCCCCAAGGACCGAAATATGGAGTTGTTTTCTTCTAATAAAGAGAATGGGAGAAAATCCTATGGATAGACAAGTTCGGTGCAAAATGCCAAGGAGGATTTGTTGTCAGTTGCCTTTGCCTTGGAGGAAATGGTGAAGGAACAGAGAAATGTTCAGAAGGGATAGGAGAAGAATGAAAGTTTGGCTACCCCAAAGGGAGAGAGAATGAAAGTAGGATATTTGATTAATCTCTCCACAAAATAAATAATGAATGTTCAATTTTCTCTCAATAAAGAGATGGAAGGAAAAAAAGAGGTGCTCACTCCTCGCAATAAGGGAGTCCCCCTAGAAAGAACATCTTCTATAAAAATAAAATTATCTCATGCTACTAAAAAGGGTGAATCCAAAATTTCCCCTTCAGGAAAAGGAGAAGTGCAAGAAGGATAAAATCATATTAATGCGGAAAGTATTAATAGTAAACAAGGCAGGCCTAACAAATTTGAATGAAGGAAAAAAATACCCAGAAGGAAATAGACTCAGGGAAACTATTGTGTTTAGACTAGAAGGTTTAAAAAAAAAAAAAAAAACCCAATCATATAAAATGAATTGGATCTCTTGGAATGGAAGAGGGATCAATAGACCTGTGAAATCTAGGGTTCTTAAAGACTTGATTGAAGGACAAAAAATTGATGTGTTAGCAGTGCAAGAAACTAAAATGAAAGAAGACATTTTATTAAATTATTTTAAATCTTTTTGGAATAATTCAAAATATTTTGCTATTAGTTCCAAAGGGGCCTCAGGAGGGTTAGTTTTGGTATGGAATCCATTCCTTTATGAGGGTACTGTATTGGTGAAAAGAGATAACTATATGTATGTTATGATAAGAAATCTGGAAAATAGAAAAATACGGATCATATCCAACATCTATGCTCCTACCCATTACAAAGAAAGAAAAAAAATTGTGGCAACATCTCCAAAATTTCAAATACCAAATTACTGTCTCTGAGTGGATTGTGATGGGGGATTTCAATACCCCTTTGTCTCCCTAGGAAAAAATAAGGCTCCCAGGATTTTATCATTGGTATAGAGGGTTTTAATGATTTTATTTCTAATGCTTATCTTCATGACATAGATCTTAAAGGCAGTAAATATACCTATTCCAAAAAAGTAGATGGTTCACAACATATACAAGTGAGATTGGATAGAGTATTGGTTTCAGAAGAATGGTTAAGCCATGATATTACTCTTTTCTCTCTTCCAAGGATAGGGTCTGATCATAACCCAATTTTGTTGATGATAAAGAACCCCTCAAGAAGAAGAACCCCTTTCCATTTTGAGAAAATGTGGCTCCATAGTTAGGATATGAAAGACCTTATTAGTGAATGGTTGAAACTGAAGGTTCAGGGAACTTCGATGTATAGACTAACCAAAAAAATTCAACATGTCAAAATGAATCTCAAAATATAGAAAAAGAAAAGTTTTGGAAATATTTTTCAGAAAAAAGTGGCAATCAAATTTGACTTGCTAAATTTCCAAAGGAAAAATGAAACGGGGGATTTTGATCTTGAATTAGAATACTATGATAAGGAAATATATCTTCTTTTGGAATACCAAAACATCCTCGGAAAAGAGGAAATTTTCTAGAGACAGAAATATTGTGTTACTTGGCTTAAGGAAGGGCATACAAATACTAGGTTCTTCCACCTATCTACCCTGAAGCGTAGAAGTTTCAATAGAATCTACAAAATAAGGAAAGAGTAAGGAACCCTTTTAGAATAGAAGGAAGAAATAAATAAAGAGGCTATTTTTTTTAAAAAAAAATTTCTCACTAATCATTGTGTTGTTAATTTGGAAAAAGAGCAAGATTTTTGAAACTGCATATCATCCTTGGTTTCTAAGTAAGATAATTCTCTTCTTTCTATGATCCCGAATTTAGAGGAGGTGGAATTTATGGTTAAACATATTAGTATTGATAAGGCTCCTAGCCTGAATGGGTTTTAAGATTTATTCTTTCATAATTTCTGGGACAATAAAAAAGGATGTATATAATGTTGTGAAAGAATTTTTCAATCAGAAAAATATGCTAAAAGATATGAATTGTACCTTAATTTCTCTGGTTCTAAAATGTGGTAATTTCATGGAATTAAAATAATTTATACCTATAAGTTTGTGTAGTACTACCTATAAAATTTACACGAAAAATCTTGGCTCTTTGTGAACAATTGATCCTCCCTTCATCATTTCTAATCAACAAGGAGGTTTTTTCCTTGGCCACCAAATCCAAGACGGGATCATAACAATCAAATATACAATTAATTCAAATAAAATTAGAAATAAGGAAGATATGATCCTAAAATTGGATATATCTAAATCCTATGATAGGGTATCATGGAGTTTTCTTGACAAAATTCTTCAACAGTTTGGTTTTGATGTTTCCTTTCGGTGTTTGGTTAAGGCATTTATTTCTAATGCCTGGTTCTCTATTCTTATTAATGGGACCCCTTATGGTTTCTTCCCCAAATCCCAAGGATTAAGGCAAGGGGATCCCATTTCCCCTTTTATTTTCATAATTATGGCAGAAGATCTCAGAAGAAGACTTAATGTGGAAACTAGTAATAGCTTCATAAAATGGATATCTCCGGTGAGGGGTATGGAGAATGTGACTCATCATAATTTTGTTTATGACACAATCTTGGTGGGTGAAGCATCAATTCTTGAATCTAAGAAGTTTAAATCCCTCTTAGATGATTACATGGAGGTTTCGGGTCAGTTGGTGAACTATAGAAAAACTCTCTCTTCTTCCTCAATTCTTTGGAAAGTAGATGCACAAAGATTCTTGATATTCTGGGTTGTGCCTATTAACCCTTCCCTACATTCTATTCAGGTATTCCCCTTGGGTATAAAATACCTTCTAGTGTGGAATGGAACTTTCTTATCAAAAGATTAGAAAAGAAGCTTACAGGGTGGAAATATAATCTGTTATCTCAGGACAGGAAAATTACCTTACTCAAGAGCTCCCTTGAAAGTCTCCCAGTGTATGCTATGTATCTATATTAACTCCCTAGGATAATAGTGGAAAAATTTTAAAAGATCCAAAAAAATTTCTTATGGAGTGGTATGGAAAGCAATGAAATAATACTGTTGGTGGCTTGGAATAAAGTCTGTAAACCTAAAAAGATATGGGGACTTCGCCTTAGAGATTGGAATAAAATAAATAAATATCTTTTGGCCAAAATAGAATGGAGGCTAACAAAAGAAAATGGGGTATGGACAATAATTCTAAGGAAAAAATACTGGATGGATGCAAATGAAAAACGATGAATCTTCAAATAGGAATCCTTCAATGGGTCAAGTATATGGAAAGCTATTAATTGGGCTAAGGACATAGTTACTGAGGGAAATAGGTGGAAAATAACAAAAGGAAATGAAATATGTTTCTAGACTGATAAATGGGCAGGAAACTTTACTCTTAAAGACAAATTTCCCCAAATATTGAAATTGTTAGAAGACAAATATGGGGGAAAATAAACAATTATATGGAAACTTAAGAAATTTGTCAGACTTGGAAATACGTAGAACTAGATAGGAAGGAATTTAAAGCACACATGGTTAACCTCAATGTTTATCTAAAAAATTATGTGTCTTCCAATAGCAAGGAAAAAGATCGTATAGTGTGGCATAGAGAACAAAATGGTAACTTCTCAGTTAAATTTGCCTATGCATTATTCTTTGAAGAGGAAACTAGATATGAAGATCTTATTGCTGGCATGATACAGAATAAGAATATAACCCCCAAATTCAATGTATTTAGTTGACTAATGGTGATAAAAAGGATTCTTATTGTGGATAAATTTTCTAAACGAGGTTTCCATATGGTCAATAGATGCATTCTTTGTGAGCAAAACTTGGAAATAGTGAATCATATGTTCCTAGATTTTGCTTTTTCTCATCATATTATTTCTCATATTCTAGGTATGTTTTCAGTTAATTAGGTAATTCCCAAGGATATCCAATGAGCCTAGAATCAATGGAAATTCCCTTTCAATAGCCAAGGGCTGAAAAATCTATGGAAAATGAGCCTTGGTCATTTATGTTGGGATATATGGAAAGAGATAAATAAGAGGATTTTCAATAACAAGAAACATCCTAATAGGTTGATTATTAACAAATGTTTATAGGCGGTTAGAAACAAGTTTTCTATCCTCAATAATAAATAAATCGAAGTCATGGACTGTGAACAACATATCATAAAGAAATGAAACTCAATCTATGATCCTCAACCTATACAAAGAAATCCTATAGCAGGAGTTAAGTGGGTACCTCCTCGCGAAGGTGTTATTAAACTAAATTTTTATGGTTATGCTAAAGGGAACCCGGGAAATGCAAGAGGAGGAGGATTTTTTCATGATAATAAAGGGATGTTTCTCCTTGCTTATTTCTTTAGCTTGGGAATATAATCTAACCATGTCGCAGAAGTTGCAGTGATGTTCTGAGGAGTGAAGTTAGCTGAAGAGAAAGCTTTCAAAAACCTTCTTGTGGAAGGTGACTCCTTGAATATAATTTCGTGCATGGGGGGAAGGGGGGGGGGGTAAAAGAAATTCCTCTTTTTCTATTGAAAACTTCATTAACAATACAAAGCATAAATTATCCTCCTTTGTTGAAATCTCTTTTTAACATATTTACCGGGAAGGAAACAAACTTGCCAATTTAATGGATAAAAGGGGGTGGAAGCTAAGGATTTGAAGGTGGTTGAGGAACTACACATTTTGGACACCAACTTCATATAAATATTAGAATGGGAGTGTGTCCATAATAGCTTATCTTTTAATGATGATGGTAATAGGTAACAATGCCTTCTAGGTGATGCATTATGATATTATGAATCTTGAACTCGTGTAAAAATTTATTTCCTATCATTTCAAGGTTTGGGTGGATTTCACTGTTATTTTGAATCAAATCAACAAGTGTGCCAAAGGGAGATAAAAAAATGGTAGACATTTTCTCTGTAGGAAGAAGAGTAACTCAAGAAATATGGGTGGAGATTTAGTAAGAACTTAACCGAGCAAGGTCTCACGGATGTCAAAAGAGACTGAGGAGCTGATCGACAAGGCTGGATTATTAAAAAAATTCAAAATCTTCGACGGGTATGATGAAAAATTGAGTGAAGAAGTGGAAAAAACTTGGAAGGATGGTCATGTTAGGGTCATAATTTTTTCTTTAACAATCTCTCTGAAGTTGATAGAAAAAAATTCATTGTTTACCTCTAGAAGGAAAAAGTTATTTCAAGCCCAAGTCAAACTAAAGTCAAGAGATTGATTGCTTCATACAAGGTAAGGGGATGCCTAAAAATATCCATAATGGTTATGCAAGAGGGTATTTTCCCCATCCTTTCAATTAAATTTCTTAGTTAATCATGGCATACAATACCCTTGAAGGGCGTTATAATGTGTTTTATGGGTATCATTTTCCCATGTTGAATCATGTCTGGAATAACAAACCCTTTAATTTCCCAAAAATTCTATACCTCTCTCTAGATAAATCAGTTACTCTGGTTGAAAAAGGAAATTTCTCCCTGCCTTTGCATCAAGGCCTCATCAAATCCATGTTCAAGCTAGGTACCCCCCTCATTGGAAAAAACAAAAAAAATTGGGGCTTCTACTAAATGGAATACAATCAGCTTCGAGGGGAAAAATAAGATTTTGGAAGTTGAGGTGGATAATGCTAGTAGGGAGGAGGAGTCAAAGTCAATGGATAAAAGAACCATATCCCATCTGGCCACAAAAATCTTTAAAAAGAAGTGTTGGGAGAGTGGAGCTTCTGAGCCTTGTGAGAAATTTCTTATCTCAGAATCAGGGGAACATCAAGAAGAGGACAGGGGCTATTCTATTTTGGGTGAAAAAGAGGAAGAGGGAGCTTTCCAAGTAGAAATTATTTAGGAGAAGGAAATCAGGAAATACCATGAATCGTCCAAGGAAAAAATATCCAAAAATTTGGAGGAGGCTATTGAAATTTTGCATGCTCTTAAGGATGCCCAGAAGAACTTGTTTAATGCCTAGGATACTGCAGTCAAATCGAATGTATTCATGCATGAATTTGAGAACTGCATGTTAGACATTGATATCAACAGACATAAGATTAGCATGGTGACCATTGATCCTAGGGAGTTACAGTAAAAAATTGAGAAGCTTACTTCTATTATTCTTAGTGAACAATTAAAAAATGTAAATGAAAGATGTCTGGCCATGGAGAATGATATGCTGAAGATGAAGGAAATTATTCCTCAGATCAGAGATGTTCACATCCTCAATGTAAAAAGTATTATCCACCATCTTAAACTACTTTTTGAGATGATCCACTCCATGGAAATAATGAAGAACAAATAAAAAAGATGGGTCTAGACCTAAAGTGGAGATAGTTGAACTGAATTACTAGTTCTGAAAAATCAACTATTGCTAGCCTGGTTAAGGAATGGAATGGATGCATGCACATGTTGGGTGAAATGATCAATAAATGATGGTGGTTTCCTTTTTGGAGGATGGTTACATGTATTTTTGGTCTTGCTCTTAGTTATTTGTTTTCTACTGTTAGGTTGTGGAGCCTATTTTTATGTGTGAAAGTGTTTAAGACTGTACACTAAGAGTACTGTACACTTTTCATGTATCCTCGCCTTAAAATGTGCCCGATATATCGGGAAATGTGATTTTCTCATATGGATGGGATTTTGATACATAGGTTTATGGGACGGTTTTTTCCCATGGTTTTGATACCCATGGTTTTGTAAAACTACTTAAGCAGTTGTCTATTTATATGGTTTTATGCATATGATATAAGGATGAAAAACATTGCATATGTGCTTTGAATTCATGTGTGAATTCTGTAGAGTTTTTTGAGCATAGCTCTAAACAGATCTGGGTATTGTATTGAGAGAGTGGTGGCTTGTAATAAAATTTGAGTAAGTGATTCTTGGTGGACATAGCCTAAATTGGGTGAACCACGTTAAATACTATCTCTTTGTCTTGTGTTATTTTATTCTACACTTTTATTTGAGATTTGTAATATTTTTTGCATATTAGTTTCTACTGTTGCAATTCTATGAGGGATTATTCTGCATATTTTATCTCTTATTCCCTAATAATTGGTATCAGAGCCTAGTTTTGGTTTGCTGAAGTGTTGAATCACAAGGAAAGTTTTATATTTTGTGGGAGCTATGGTAGATGATGGAATATCTAGGGTTGATAAATTCAATGGGTAGAATTTCAATCTTTGGAAGATGTAGATGGAAGATTACCTTTATCAGAAGGATCTTTATAATCCACTGTCTAAGAAGGTGAACAAACCCTCAAGCATGATAGATGTGGAATGGGATTTGATGGATAGGAAGGCACTTGGGACAATCTAGTTGCGTCTTGCATCTTTGGTATTATTTAATGTTTCAAAGGAAAAGACTACAAAAGAACTGATGGATGCATTAGGGAAGTTGTATGAAAAACCCTCTACCTCTAATAAGATATTTTTAATGAAAAACTTGTTTAATATGAAGATGTCTAAGAATGGTTCAGTAGCAGATCATCTAAATGATTTTAATATGGTTGTAAATATGCTAGCTTTGGTTACAATAGAATTTGATGAAGAAGTTAGGGCTTTATTAGTTATGTGCTCTTTACCTGAGAGTTGGAATAGCTTGGTAATGGCTGTAAGAAACTCGGTTCCAGCTAACTCAAAGTTGAAGTTTGAGGATGTTGTAGGGGTGATTCTAAGAGAGGAAATGTGAAGAAAAAGCTCTAGTGAATCTTCTACTTCAGGGAATGCTTTGACAGTGGAAACTAGAGGGAGACAGAAGAATAGAGGAAGCCGTGGAAAATCAAAGGATCAGGCAAGGTCAAAATCTAAAAGCAAGATAGTATGTTGGCACTGTGGAAAGTTTGGGCATGTAAAGAAGGACTGTTGGGAGCTTCGGGACAAGAAGAAACAATAGGAAGAAAAAAAGGAGGCAAATGTGGCAACGGGTAATGTATGTCAGGATGCTTTGATTCTTTCTTTGCATAATATTACTGAATCTTGGGTTTTAGATTCAGGGGCTTCTTTCCATGCTTCTCCACATAGGCATTATTTTGTTGATTATGTTCAAGGAGATTTTGGGCATGTTTTTCTTGGTGATGATGAGCCTTGCAACATAGTTGGAAAAGGTTCTGTTCAGGTTAAGATGCAAAATGGGAATACTTGGCTATTGAAGGATGTCAGACATGTGCCTACATTAAGATGAAATTTGATAGCGGCAGGGCAGTTGGGAAGTGATGGTTATACTGTGATATTTATAGTTGACTCTTGGAAGGTTACCAAGGGTGCTCTTGTGGTGGCAAGAGGTAAGAAGGTTGGAACCTTGTATTTAACCACTTATAGCACTAATGTTTGTAATCTTGTGGCTTCAGAAGTAGATACAACATTGTGGCACTATAGGCTTGGTCATATGAGCCATAAGGGCATGCAGATCATAAAGAAGGATTTACCTGGATATACAAAAATAGGTTTGGAGTTCTGTGATTACTACATATATGGGAAACAAAAATGAGTAAGGTTTCTCAAGGTTGGACCTACAAAGAAAGAGAGTAAGTTAGAGCTGGTGCATTCTAATGTGTGGGGATCGGCTCAGGTATCATCTCTTGGGGGTTCAAGTTATTATGTTACTTTTATTGATGATGCAATAAGGAAAGTTTGGGTTTATTGTATTAGAAACAAATCTGATGTATTTGACACTTTTGTTAAATGGAAAGCCTTGGTAGAGAATGAAACAGGTCTTAAGCTAAAATGTCTCAGGTCAGATAATGGAGGGGAGTATTGTAGCAATGAATTTGATGATTACTGTTCTAAGAATGGAATCCTCAGGAAAAAGATGGTTCTAGGAACTCTGCAGTAGAATGGGGTGTCAGAAAGGATGAACAGAACAATAATGGAATGTGCTAGGAGCATGAGGTTACATGCAGGACTGCCTCTTTCTTTTTGGGTAGAAGCGGTGAGCACAGCTGTGTACTTGATAAATAGAGGACCCTCAAGTGCCTTGGATGGAGGCATACCTGAGGAGGCTTGGTATGGTAAGAAAGTTGATTATTCATTTCTTAGAGTCTTTGGATGTGAGGTGTTTGTTCATATAGAAAAGGATGATAGGACCAAGCTAGAGGCTAAATAGAAAAATGTACCTTCATTGGTTATGGTTGTGATGACTTTGGATATAAATGTTGGAGTATTAAGGACAAGAAAATCATTCGATCTAGGGATGTGGTCTTTAATGAGAAAGTCATGTATAAACAGAAGTTGTAGGAAAATAGGGAAGAATCCAAGAAATAATATGTAGTGGTAGAGGATCTTCCAGATGGGAAAGTGACACATGAATTAGTTCAGGAACCCCCTTAATAGGAACCCCAAACTCCTATATTGAGGAGGTCTTCTAGGGTAAGAAGAGAACCTAAACTTTTTTCTCCTTCTCTCTATTATTTATTACTCACTGATAGTGGAGAGCTAGAGAGCTTTGATGAAGAAATGCAGGTAGATGCTAGGAAGAAGTGGGAGCAAGCCATGGATGAGGAGCATCAGGCTCTCATGGAGAACTAGACATGGGATTTGGTAAAGCTACCTCGAAGGAAAAAGAGAATTATAGAACAAATTGGTGTTCAAAGTGAAAGAGGAAGAAGGAGGGAAGAAAATATACAAGGCCCGGTTGGTGGTCAAGGGGTTTGCACAGAAAAAATGTATAGATTTTGATGAGATTTTTTCTCCTGTAGTAAAAATGAATTCTATTAGAACTGTTCTAGGAATAGTTACAGTAGAAGACTTACACTTAGAACAGCTTGATGTAAAGATTGCATTTCTCCATGGTGATTTGGAGGAGGAACTATATATGCAGTAGCCAAGAGGGATATGAGGTAAAAGGTAAAGAGGAGATGGTGTGCAAAATGAAGAAGACCTTGTATGGCTTGAAACAAGCTCCATGTCAATGGTATAAGAAATTTGATAGATTCATGATGGACAAAGGTTATATTAGATGTCATTCTGACCATTTCATGTATACAAAGAAATTTGAGGATGGTAGTTATATTATCCTTTGTCTGTATGTGGATGACATGTTGGCTGCAGGTAAAAACATGTAGGAAATAACAGTACTCAAGAAGTAGCTAAGTGAATCCTTTGCTATGAAGGATTTGGGGGCAGCCAAACAAATCCTTGGTATGAGGATATCTTAGGATAGGAAGGAATGGAAGCTGACTTTATCTCAGGAAGAGTACATTAAGAAGGTCTTAGAGAGGTTTAATATGCAGGATGCTAAACTGGTTGGGACTCCTTTGGCAGGCCATTTCAAGTTATCAAAGGAATAATGTCCTAAGACAGAGCAGGAGAGAAACCAGATGTCCAAGGTACCTTACTCATCAGTGGTTGGTAGTTTGATGTATGCCATGGTGTGTACTAGGCCTGATATTGCCCATGTAGTGGGAGCGGTGAGTAGATTTATGAGTGATCTAGGTAGAGATCATTGGCAGGCAATAAAGTGGATCCTTTGGTATTTGAGAGGGACCATGGGGACAGTTTTGTGCTACAGTGGATCAAACACCACTTTATGTGGTTATGTAGATTTAGATATGGCTGGAGATGTAGACAGCAGGAGGAGCACAATAGGTTATGTTTACACTTTAGGTGGAACAACAGTAAGATGGATTTCACGACTACAGAAGTTGGTGGCTTTGTCAACCATGGAGGCTGAGTATGTTGCTACCACAGAGGAAAGAAAGGAAATGATTTGGTTACAGCAATTACTTGAGGAGTTGGGGCATAAGAGGAGGAAGGAAAGTTGCATAGTGATATTCAGAGTGCTATACACCTAGCTAAGAACTCTACTTTCCACTCTAGGATGAAGCATATACAGTTAAGGTACCATTTCATCAGGACAACTTTGGAGGAAGAGAAGTTGAAGCTAGAGAAGATTCATACCAGTCAGAATCCTATAGACATGATGACCAAGGTGGTCACAAGAGAAAAACTGAAGCTATGTTCAGCTTTGGTTAGTCTTCACAGAAACTAGTGAAGGGTTGAGAAGCTTGCTCAGAGGAAAACTAGTCTCCAAGTGGGAGATTGTTAGGTTGTGGAGCCTAATTTTCATGTGTGAAAGTGTTAAAGACTATACACTAAGATTACTGTACATTTTTCATGTATCCTCACCGGGGTTCGGGGCCAGGTTGGGCCTCGAGCAAGGGTCTGGGGGTGGTAGCCCCTTGTAGCAGGGGTTCGGGGGTGCAGCCCCCGAAATTTTTTTTTGGGCCTTAAAACGTGCCCGATATATCGGGAAACCTGATTTTCTCATATGGGTGGGATTTTGACCCATAGGTTTATGGGACAGTTTTTTCCCATGGTTTTGATACCCACCGTTTTGTAAAACTACTTAAGTATTTGTCTATTTATATGGTTTTATGCATATGATATAAGGATGAAAAACATTGCAGATGTGTTTTGAATTCAGGTGTGAATTTTGTAGAGTTTGTTGAGCATAGCTCCAAATAGATCTAGGTATTGTATTGAGAGAGTGGTGGCTTGTAATAAAATCTGAGCAAGGGATTCTTGGTGGATGCATCCCAAATTGGGTGAACCATGTTAAATATTATCTCTTTGTGTTGTGTTATTTTATTTTGCACTTTTATTTGAGATCTGTAATATTTTCTACATATTAGTTTCTACTGTTGCGATTCTGTGAGGGATTATTTCACATATTTTATCTCTTATTCCCTAACATCTACTATTAGCTATTTTACTTTAGGATTGTAGGATCTTGTATCTTGTGTTGGTTTTTTGTGTGGGTTTGTGGCATTGAGGGGGTTTCAATGGTCACCCCCTTGGCCCTTCTCTTTTTATCTATTAAAATTTGTATGGGGTAGGGTCCTCTCAACCCTCCTTTACTTATTATAAAAAAATAACTCTTGTGATATATTCCCCATCCTACTGGCCTTAGAAATAAAATGAGCCAAATCCCTTTCTGATGTAACTGACTATATCTGCATTGTCCTCTAATGCAATGAGACCCTCATAAAGTTCAAACATGCCTGTAATGTTTGAAATAAAAGGAGAGAGGAATCTATTTTCCACACTACTCCATATCTTTGTGCTTGGGCCATATGTAGCTCTTATACAATTGGACCTAGAGGTTATAATGGTTGTATCTGACTTCACACATTATCCTCTCCCCTAACTACCCAACCATCATCCCCTTATATATCCCCATTTATCATCTCATCATCTCCTCTTCCTAGAATAGGTACCCTCTATGGAGAGACTAGTACTTATGCACCCTATACTTGTATAACATATCCCACATGCACATCTGCATCTTGTACCAGTATAACATGTCCCACATGTGCCTATTCACCATGAATTTGTTCATGTATCCACCTCTATACCCGTCTTTATATCGGTACATGTACCTAAATCTCTGTATGGTCATGTCCTCCCCCTTTACCGTGTCAACCTCTCACTCTTCTCCCTCAATTTCATAACACTACCATCACTGTTGATGTTATCCTTGTTGCCACAACTTAGTGAGGGATGGTCAAATGAATAGAGATTTTAGTTGTATACCACATTGTATACCCAAATAACACACATGGATCCACAAAACCTACTTATGTATCCCATATTTGTGCTTAAACTCCTCCAAAACTATCCCCCACTTGAGCTCTTGAACCTGGTCCATACAATGAACATGTGTTTGATATTACACCATCTCTTTCACAAATTAGAGAAAAAAATTTGTGTATAGAAACAAAACACTAATAACAAAAAATGGACAATGACTATTTATATTCTCCATTTTTCTCCTATTTTAACCTTCTTCAACCCCTAATTAAATTTTGTAACTCCTAATTTTTACATTTTACCCTCTATACTCATTTTCTAATCCCATTTTTTAATGTTCTCTTATTCCTCTTATCAAGCAGTTGTCCACGGCTTTTTACGTCACCCATCCACTCTAGGGGGCACTCCTTTAGCACAATCTAGACCCGCTAGGGCATCCAAATATGTCAATGGGGTAAATCATATATTCCATCATACTTATTTATCATTCATTCACTATTTTACACATGTTGACTATCTTTAAATTACTATTAATTTTTAATAACCCTTTAAAGAGGGGAGAATGTAGACACCCTAAAATATCACATTAAACATTCTAAACCTTAGAATCATCCCGTAATCACTTCATGAAACATTACGACCATTTCGACCACATCCAACTATTTTTTGATATATTCCACTATTTTATTACCTTTAATGACATTATAATACATTATCCATAGTAAACTTCTATTATTCATTTCACTCACACATGGTCTCGAATCATTAAATATTCATTTTATAAACCATATTACACTAATATCCCATTCCTAATATTAATTTATTAATCCTATCACTTTTATTATTCATCCGCTGTCTAATTAGCTAATTTTATTAGTTGATTTCATTAGCTAATTTCATATTAAAATAATTAAATAAATCCTACACATATTTATTTCCACCTCACCTCTTATCTAATTTCACTTCACTAATTAACATTTCCAATTAACTAGATAAAAAAAATTAAAGATAAAATCATTAAATATTTGCAAGAGGACATGTTTATATTAAATCAAATCATGCATTTTTATTAACTAAACAAATTCCATAAAGCAAGACATTTTAAAATTAAAGCAAATCTCCCCAAATCTAAACTTGGTCACTTTTTTGGGTGAATAAAACAAAAGACATAAATTTAATATTTCAATGCAAAAACTAAAAATATTCAAAAGATATGCCACCTTTTACAAATTAATAATAACTCACTCAATCAAACTCAATTTTTTTTATCTTTCCGATCAAGTTGGAAAATCAAAAAAATCTCTTGAATCATGCTTTAGTTAGCTTCATATTAGACAAATCAATCACACAAATCGGGGATTTGGGATTCTCTTCCCTCATCTATGAATAAATACTCATTCCTCTCCATTTTTAATCTTTGAAAGCTTGAAAATATATGTTGTCATTGTGTTGAATTTCCAATCAATTTTATACACCATTACATTTTCCATTTGATCAAAAATACAAAAATGAATTCAATTATGAATCATTTGCATTTATCGTAGCTAAAATCCACTTCCATTATAAATATTTTTTAAAGCATCCACATTCAATTTGTCTAGATATTTAACAATCTTTGTGCTTCATTCCAAGCTTCATTGAATCTCATATGATTTTGTGAAGAGGTATGAAGGAAGGAGAATGTTTTCTTATTGTTTGTTTTTCCCCTTTACATTTTCTTTATAAACATGAGGACACAAAAATAAAGATGTTGTAGTTGATCATCGTGATGAGTTAGGTGAGCCTCAAAGTTAGTATTATGTGTTGGCCATTATGTGTTAGTTCTGTCATTAATGTCAAATCCATTGATGGAAAAGTGTGTCGTGAGGTCATATGTGTCTCCATGAGGTCTCTTTCATTGTCTAACATGAAGGTTAAGTGGTAGTTTCATTTTTGGTGAAGTTCTATGGTGTTCTGGAGCTTGGTTCAGTATACATGGTCATATTTTGATTACTCCCAAATTTAATGAATTTTATAATGATATAAATCATGGTCCATATGATATTTCAATAGTGTATAATATTATTTATGAGGTCAATGTCATTAGTCCATGGTTTTTCATGGTGTGAAGCAGTCAATCTAGGCCTATTCCTAGTCCTAAAGAATGCAATATGGTATGGTAAATTGAGAAATAGAGAAAGGAATTATTGTTAGAGCATTATATCAGAATGGTGGTAATGTATATAAGTGTATGATGAGTTTCAAGTTAGTTCTCAGAGGTTTGGTGGAGTTTCATGATCATTGGGAAGCAAGCAAGTGAGGAAAAGGTGAGATTGAAAAGGTAAGTCACTATGCATAGAGATATTTAGACCTATTTGAGATATATGGAAAGTATGGAAATTTATAGGATTTTTTCATGATTCTTCATGAAAATTTTCAGTTCATTCTAAAGAATATTTTACAAGATACGTCAGATTTGGCAAAATCAGGTTTTCTATAGTGTGGTTTTGAGGTAAAAGTTGACCTTCTAATGCTCACTGTGAATTGTGTGCTTTTCATGGGACTAAGATATTTTGGGGTATTTTTTCCATATAACTAATAAGGTTGAAAAAAAATGATGTGGTTTGATCATCACATTTTTATGAACAATCGTTAAGAAGATAAGTTGTTTTGAAACCCTAACTACAAGTGACTTGGAGAAAATTGAGTGTAATGAGTCTATTTTTATTTATTTTTAAAAATTTATTATTATATTTAGTAGACGACTCCTCCATATTTCTAGAAAGGTAAGATATATTTTGTGATTGTATGTGAGTCCCACTAAAAAATGCATGTTTCTTAAGATGTTAAGTTTGTAAAAAAGTTGTCCAAATAAGGTGATGAATAAATTGAAACTTATTTTATCTTTAGAGTTGTTATAAATTTCCATAATATTTTTAGATCATGGTTGAGTTCTTAAATGGAAAAGTGTGCCCTATTTATGAGGACTAGTTTTTGGGGAAGTTTGGAGAAGTCTATAGTAAAAGTGGAATTTCAAAAGCTACATGTGGAGTTAAGACATGGTTCAAGTCTTTTAGTGATATTGGTTCAAATATATTTCCAATGAAATATCAAAATTTATTTTTTGATAAGGTATGAGAAAGTTATGACCTTATCATTAAAGGTCAAATCTGGAGGATGGCTAGTTAAACATGGTATTAAGTAGCTCCATGAGGTTGGTGATTTATTTGAGCTTATTCATGATTTTTGAAGGTTCATGAATGCTTAGAAAACATTTATAATGGTGTTACATGATTTTTTTAAGATTTTAAGTTTTTTTGGTGGTGATAGAACAAGTTGACCTCAAGACTAGTTCTTGAATCCTAGAGCCTAAAGGAGTAGTTTCAAAGATGGATCTACTTGAAGGATTTCCACTTAGAATTGGAAGGAATTATAATATTTTATGGAAATAATATTTATAGGTATTTCCATTGGTGTATTTTTTATCTCATGATGAGGATATTTTATAGGTAATCCATATCAGTAAGTGAATAAGAAGGTTACTTGTTTTCAGGCAGGATTGCTCTGGCTCGAATATTAAGGTAGAAGTATCATGTTTTGGATTGGTTGATGCCTTATATAAGTTTGAGAGTGAATATGGATGATTTTTTCCTATTTAAGGAATTTTATGTCTTTAAAGTGGTAGAAATGGTGAAAACTAGTTGATTTCCTAAAATTACTTTCTGGGAAGATTAGTTTGGTAAAGAGGAAATTTCGTGTGGTTTGAATGTATGGATGTTTAATGAGATATAAAAAGAAATAATTTATTCTATAGTTGAATGGATTTTAAATGATTTTTTACATGCCACAATTGAGATATTATTGGGTGATCTAAAGCATGATAGGTGAAGACTGGTTCCCAGAAACAAAAGTTTTGAGAAGGATATGAGCCTTCTTGGTAGAGTTATGAGGATTTTTATTGGTGAAAGAAAATTTACGATCATGTATGATGTTTTATGTCATATTTTACATGTTTGAGGATTTTTTGAGCTTTACTAATCATGGTGATGATGTTTTTGGTCTTTGATGAATTAGGTGATGGGGTTTTGAGCCATATTTAGCTTGTTTGGATGTGTCTGAGCATGAAATACCTACATGGGTCCATTTTATGAATTTTTATGAGTTTAATAATATATTTTTGAGTTTTATTGGTATAAATATTTGTGTAGGACTGACCTATGTTGTGTTAATGAGAAGATAAGTTTATAAAGTGAATATTTTAGTTCAAATTTGAACTAGTTAGCTAAGAATAAAAAATGTGACCTACTTAAGAAAGTGAAAGAGGTTATCAAGCATTAAATCATAGCTGAGGATGTTGGAATTTTTAAAATAAGGTTAGAGATCTTGAATGTAATAGTTTTAAGCCAAATAAAGTCCATGAAATAAGAAGGAAGAGAGAGTGAAGAGAATGAGGGTTTGAAGAGTGTTTGAAGAAGTGTTAGCAGAATTTGTGATCTCCATTAGTTTTGGAAGAAAAAATACTTAGAAATATTCATATTTATATGGTCTAATTGGTTCTTGATCATCTTAGGGGTTTTTATCCTCCTTGTGGAGTTGGTGCTTCACTAAATTAGGGGTTGGTGTTCCTTGTAGGGTTGATGCTCTTATAAACTAGGGGTTGGTTCTTCTTGTAAAGTTGGTGCTTCACTAAATATCTTTGTTTTGTGTAATATAAGTAGATTTTCAGTGTTTTTTCTTCCCTTTGAGGGTTTCCCACTTAAATTTGGTATTCTTGTGTGCTCTCATGTTCTTTCTCGTGTGTATGTTTGATTCAATGCTTAAGTAAACACACATATGGTTAATGTTTAATTAAATGGTTGTATGAATGATAATGTATAGAAATGGAATAAAGTTTTAAGGGATTGATTAACCCCCCATTTTAGTCTCATGTGGTTCCAACATTATCAGAGCATATAAAATGTTAAAATAGATTACGAATGAGGCATATTGGATTTTAGTTGTCTTTTGCCTCGTGCACTCCATCATAGTGTCAATTGCGCATGAGTTTACTCTATCATCATGTCAACATTTCACACTTATTTTAACATAGGTGTGTTCACCTAAATCCCAAAGTGTTATCAGGTCCCATCATAGGTTAGAAAGAGTGAAGAAATTTGTTTATAATTCTAAATTATATTCCTAATACATTAGCAATATAATGATTCTATATATACACAAAAGATAAAACTTATTTGTTGTTGTGAAAAACATGGTATTACACATTCATCACATACACAAGCCAATATATATCTAGACTAGACCCCTTCATTAGTACTTATACTAGTGGGAGATAGTCCTTCACTAGTATTCTAAGAGATAATAATATCCCTTGAGTTTGTATCTTCAGTTAACTGCTACATCCAGTCGGTAAGCCAAAATTATCCCTTTTTCCACCTTAAACCCATGTTGCATGTTGATATTTTGTATGTGACGCTATTATATTTAGCCTTATCTAATCCCTCTTTGTTAACTTCATGCATCCATTTAGAACTAGATTTTAAGTTGAGTTTTAGATGCATGTTTCTCTTTATCCTTAATTGCTCTGCATGTTATCTCCTCTGATCTTATATTTTTCCATACAACCCTCTTCATGATTTCTTCCATGCACCACCATTGTCTTATTTATGCAATTAGTTCCTTTGTGTGGCTACTTTTTACGCGTTCTTTTGTTTTACTCCAAACACGCCCTTTACACAACTCTTGTGTGTGTACCTTGAAGTATTGAAAAAATGATACTAATTCCTCCATGAATTTTTAAATAATAAAGAATAAGGAATAAACATGGGTCCAACATCGCCCCGTATAAATTTGGTTTTCCATCCTTAGGAAATGTTATTGGATATTCTCAAACAATTTAGGAAACTCATGTTGTAGAAAGTATTCATGCACTTTCCATTTATTTATTAGGGATGTAATTTTTTGGGTTACTTTATCTAAATGTGTAATGAGTTGGTTGAATATTGAAGCACCTTTGATCCCTATTGTCACTATAACTCGCAGTTGTTTGATTTTTTATTTCAAATCTTGTCATACAGCTCAAGGCTCTACTTCTTCTGTATCAGTTAACTTCCTTAACTATGTTAAACATTATTTTATTTGTTCTCTTTTTATTGTGATTTCCCTGCTAACTGATTCAAATTATTCCATTATTTTATCGTGGTTAATTCAGTCTAAAGAGTCATCATACAACTGGATGTAAAATTCAATAAATTTATTCACTATCTCTTTTATTTATTTTATCAATTATACAGGGTTAATTATAAATCCCCTTAAGTATTTTCTCAACATTTTCCACTTTGGCCTCTAATTATTTGGTGCTCTCTTTACATTCCACGAGCTTCTTATTGCAAACGAATTGTACATTTTCACTGTCACTTCCTTGTTGTTTTACTCTTTCCCTCTCCTCTACTTCTTTGAATAGGATATTTTCTTGTTGTTCAAGCTCATATATTGGTTTTCAAGGTAAGAGTTTATTTTATTTCAAAATCTTCACCTCATTGTGTGTCATCCTCTCCTTGAGATTTTCAACTCTAGATTCTATGTGTGATTATTTCTCCCAAAGTATTTTGTTTTCATGGTGATATTTGCACAATTGACATATTTCTCCCTTCAGCTCTTCCTTTTATTTTATTTCATTTTATCTATAGACTGTTGCCTCAATTATATTTTTTAATTTTGGTTATACTACTTCCCTAACAATTTTCAATAGTTTTTCCTCAGCCTGAGTCTCAAACATATTCTATGTTGCGGCAAGAATCAGATCTCCATCCTTGGAAAGGAAGGTATGAATGATAATGCTTGGAAACTCAATGAGTGGATCTTAAGTCCATATATCAAGTGAAAAGGGAAAATCCTTTTTGGAACAATCAGTTTCTATAGTGTCCTTGATATTGTTCCATTGTAACAATTCATAAATGTTTTTCCCCTATTGGTATTTTGTGTGCATAGATTTTTTACCAAGACTGGGGTATATTTGTATTTCTTCTTCCTCATCCTCCATTCCTTGTTATTTCTCCGGTATTATCTTCTTTCCCGTATTTTTATTGGTTCGCTTATTTATAACTTCTATTTCTCATACCCTTATATTTTCATGACCTTCTCTAACACTCATGCTTTTCTCAATCTCCTCTAGATGATATTCAATTTCAGCCAACTTTTGTGTGGAATTGGGCATGGATATTTTTTATTTTCCATGACTCAATTTTTTTGTATCCTTATTTGAATCTTTCCCCATGATTTCCTATACTATGAATTGTTAGCTGGAGAATTTAATAGTGGTGTCCTCCTAGTGTGGATCTTCTATAGGATCTACACTTCGAGTTCACTGTGAAATTTGTTCATCTTTTTCCTCATGTTCTCTTGTTGGCCCATGCCTTGGGTTTATTATTCTTCTCTTTATAGGCTAGTATGTTGGATCATGTTTCCCTTGTTTCTCTTATTGTACATATTTTATACACTACACATGCTCTCATGCTCCTCGTTACATAAGTTTTGGTATAGAAAATTATTCATCGTGGTCTTCATATGTTGTGTCTTCCTTATTTTCCCTTTTCTTTGGTCACAGATAAAAGAAAAGTTTATGCGCTTCAGTTTTTGCAAAATAGTGTCTCACTTGGTGAGTTGACATATATCTGGGACTTGAGTCCCTTCATATGCATCTTGATTAGGAGGCTTGTACATTGTGTGGAGCTTATGAGTATCTTCATCCATCCTTTGCACATATAAAATGAGCTTCATTACCCCTTTGATCAATTTGATAGATTAGGGGAAGTAATCTGATGTGAAGGCATAAGGTATCTTGTCCCATGGTGTATAAGTATCATAATCCTTTTTAATCCTTTGCAACAAGTAGTTCGTGGTGACAAAAAACTCTACCTCATTAGCCAATTCCTTAGGAAATTGGTGTGGGATTCTCCGTTATTGCTCAAATACATTACAAAAGTGTTAAAACTAGGTTGTAGACCTTTCCTTATACACAATGTTTGATGTGGAAGATTCAATGAATGATTTATACATGATTTCCAGATATGGATCTATGGATGGATATTTCCATGTCAGTTCAGCATCCCCCTCTGGTACCCCTAGTTCATTGAATACTATCAATAATAAAATTTTGCTCCATCATTACCTAATATCTTTTGTCTCTTGAGTGAGTTCTAAATATACTACCATGATTTACAAAATACACTAGGAGAAATTGAAAATTGTCCCATGTATTATCTTATGCGTAATACTCAAAAATATCTTATCGACTTCTATCCACCTTCCTTCCTCTACCAATTTAGAAGTAAGTAGTCACGCAATGAATCTTGTTCTAGGGTCTTAAATTTCATCTATATATAGGAATTTTCCTTTGCACTTATATTCTAATAGGTCTCTAATGCTATCCATGGAGACACCATCTTCCAATGCTTTCACTAAAATTTTTTTTTGGTTATTAAGTCCAATCACCTTATTGATCAAATGACATGAAAACTTCATGCATCTTCTAGAAAAATAAAATTACCCTTCCCAGACTCATGTGATAAAGTACTGGTATAAATCCACTGGCTTACTAAAGTAGGTCAACATGAGAAATTGTAAGACCCCTATTTTCTCCATCGTCTTCCATACACTATTATTATAAATGTCATTATCTTGGCTATTCTTTTATTCTTGTTAGATGCACCATTTATTGTTTACTAATTTGATCAAGCCCAGGTGTAAGATGATTTCATTCTGATATCTTGGTGGATGTTACACAATTGATCAATTCTCTAACTCTTTTGATGTCCTTTGAATGTTGCATTTCAATATTTACATATAAGGTGTTATGGACTTGGTTCTTCTTGGGGTCTCTTTCCTATGGCCATATTGGTATTATCCTTCTATAGTATAGACTCACCTCAGATGGTGTCTCTTTTATGAGAGTAACCTTTTATTCAGTATTATTTTCTTCTTGGATAACCATGACCTCTATATCACCTTAAGATTCATAACTAGACATGCTCGTTGAACTGGTAACCCTATTCTTTTTATATTATTCTCATGCTTTTTCTTCCTTCCTTCCCTATTTCCTATTCAGTTGGAAACCACTTTTTTTTACCTTGGGGTGGTCGATTGCACCAATTTTTGTCATTTTATCCAATATTGATGACCCCCATGTTAATAGAAATCAAGAATAGATTTATCTCTTATACATTAATCTATATTTGATTCTCTGGTTATACTAAATTGAAGTTTGATATAGCATTAAAGGTGGTGCATTTTCTTGACAAGTTTGGGCAGTGAATCATCTTGGAACTGATTATGCTATTTTTCATTATAGCTCTCATTTTTCACTATAAGGTAAATAAGATAATTTATCCCTTATTTATTTATACCATTATTAGCAACAATAAGTGCATATGTCATTTATCATTCACATGCATGAGTTGTTAACTCCCTATAGCTGTCATTAATGACCAATTGATAGTTGTCCCCTTGCTCCATTTTCCCCACTTTCTAAAAAGTGACTTTTAAGTGTGCACTCCAAGTTCTTCCTTGTAGCTTTATTCATCCTACCCTAGTTGCATTTAATGAGTTTGTTTCTTAGGACACATCTCCTCTTCTTATTTATTACATCTATTTCCCCCCCATATCTCCAATTTAAGCTAACATCATCCTTAAAGATTCCTCATTTACCCATTCACTACACTTCATCGCTATTCTAGCTCCTTTGTTACCTATTTCCTAATTTCTAATGTGAGTTATTTCTCTTTTACCATGCCCTCCCTTTTTCATTCTACACTAAACATTCCTTCACCAAATACTTCTCCCATTTGAAAATGTTACATAGTCCTCTGCGCAAGATGATTGTTTGAGAATATTTTACACAATTAGTGTAAACAACATATTGAGTAATAGTCAAACACTTATTACAAAGCAAAAATAAAACCTAATCTAAGAAATGAAATAAAAACTAACCTAATGGCATATGCCTTATTCATTACATACCTAAATGGATAGAAACACGACTTTAATATACTCCAATTGAAGTAACTAGGAAGAAGGTTACCACTAAGATCCATTAACTTGCATACCTCAACATTATATCCACTATTTCATATGGACTTAGCCCATGAGTTATGATATTTCCTAGATATCATGAAAATTTAGAGTCATAGAGTGAAACCTTGACACCTTCCTACAGATTCTTTCTTTTTAGGTTGAAATCATACCAAGATTTCTGACATGCCTTCTAAATGTTCTATAACCATCATTCTTGTAGCCTTGTTTCATCCAGTTGTAATAACTTTTTTAACCATTCTTGTATTGATTCAACATCATCCAGAATAGCAACATGTGTAATTCGCAATGATGGTTCTATAAAATCAATTGATAATATAAATTCTTTCCTATAAACAATTTAAAATGGAGTTGCATTGTTCAAACGCTTGTATTTCATACTATACACCCAAAGTACCATGGATACCTTGTCATCCCAGTCCTTCCTTCCAATGTCACAAACCTTTTTTAACATGTGTCTTAGTATCTTGTTGAATGCTTCCACTGTACCATTAACTCGTAGATTATATGGGGTCATCTTATGATGTACAACCATGACCTATTGCAATAGGATAAAGATAATTTCATTCAAGGAATGTGTTTATCCATCTCCAGTTATGCTCATGGGACAACCAAATCTACTAATAATGTTCTCACAAAAAATCATATCATTTTGGTTGTACAATTTTTAGTCAACATGGCTTCATCCCATCATGTTAGATAATCATTGGCTGTGATAATATATCATGCACATGTTATTTGCGTGACAAGATTGATGGGAATGACAAAATCTATAGCCTATTTTTCAACTGGATCATGGGTGGTTATTGGGATTAAAGGTATACTATCACATTTTCTTATCTTGCCAATTCATTGGCATTTCTCAAAATATTTAACATATTCTTTAGCATCTTTAAATAATATTTTCCACTAGAGTCGTGTATTAATAAAATTCAAAGTGTTCGCATCACCTGCATAGTTTCCACCTACAATTACATCATTTACTTCACTTAAAATATCACTTTGTTCATGTTATAGAACACATTGTCATACAATCTCATCGTGCCCCATTTTGTAGAATTGATTTGCACTTAGATGGTATGACACAACTTTGACAACTAATTGTTTTTGTTGATTGACTTTGTAATTTTCAGGCACTAACCCAATTGGTAGGAAGTAAAACACATTACATTTTTCCAAATTCACTTTGGATGGAAGTAAATGAGCATCCTTCATACCATCCTCTATAGATTACACTACTTCTCTAGTATCAATCTAGGACAAATGTTTAGGTCCAACATTGTGTTTTCCTAGATTGACGACTACCGAGAAATAAAATTCTTGGAATAGTATTATCCACCTACAAATTATCCCATACAACACTTCCTTGCTGACTAAATGCTTAGGTTTCATATGATCAGTAAAAAAACAAATGGTGTTTACAAGAGGTAGTGTTAGAATTTTTGAAGTGCATACACCATGGATATTCCTTCTCACTCTGTGGTAGTATAATTTCTTTTTACGTGCATCAATTTCTGACTTAGAAATTATATTGGGTTGTCATGAGTTCCATCACCTAGATATTCCAATATTTCCCTCACAACAATTCCTGATGCGTTGACATGTACATGAAACAATGTGTTCCAATTTGGGAATTGCAAGATAGGCACTTTGGTTAATCTCTCTTTGAGTTCTTCATGTTTGGTACCCCTCTTAAATTATTTTTTCTTACAGATACACTTATCCAATGGAACCATAGTGTGTGAAAATTATTTAATAAACTTATGATAATATCCATAATATCTTAGAAAGGCATGAAGCTCCCTCTGCATTTACGGTCGTACTAGATTGATGATTATTTAAATTTTCATGGGGTCCATAAGAATCCCATCCTTATAGATAATCTTCCCTAATAAATACACAAATGGATTACAAAACACACATTTATTTAAGTTCAAGTAAATTTTCAATTGATGGAAATTTTCAAACATCGCATGTAAGTTATCATAATGATTCTTCACTATCCCATAGACTCTCTAGTCATCTAGATAGACTTGAAGAAAAATAAGTGTAAAATCCTCAAAGATAGTGAAAATAATGCACGATAAAATGAATGGTGCATTCTTCAACCCAAATGGCATGACCGTGTAGGCATATGATCCCCATTCGGTCTCAAAAGTTTTTTTGATCTATGTTCCTCTGCAATTCTGACTTGGTGATAACTAGAGAATCTATCCATAAAAGTATATATTCCCATGCCTTCCACACCTATAATTTCCTCTTTAAATGGATCTGGGAAGGGATAAATTATATAATAAAATTTCAAAGCATGGTAATCCAAAAAAAATTTGATGTGCCCATATTTCTTGATGTTGATCACCATTGGGCTCAGCCATTCATATTATTCTTTCAGGATGATCATTCCTTCTCCCATGACACCTTTTTATTTCATTAACTTATATAGGTTGGGGTAATCTCCCACTTTGTGTTCCTTTCAAAAATGTGTATAGATTTGGATGGCTGGGAAATATTACTAGTAATGATCTGGGGATCCAAATTTATAATAAATTTGTGGTGGATATGTTACACCTCCATGTCCCCCTCAGCCTCATCCATTTCTTCCACAATTGTATCCATTGCACTCTCCTATGGTATATTCTACAGTATCTTGACATAGTCCCAATGATCTAGAGTATTTAATTTGATCAATGACATAACACTTTGATGTATCATGAGTGTGTGCATCACATATTTTACAATAGGTGGCTACTTTGGCATGTTTGGCATGGTGTAGTAAGGGTTAGTTTCATGCATCGTGATTACCCTCACATATTTCACATGCTATAAGCATGTCCTTCAAACTTTTACATAGGCACACATTTTTGGTATCTTTCCCCCTTATAATAGGTACACCAAATAGTAATTTGTGTTGTGTGGGAACTATTCTCTGTTAAATTTTCCAAAAAGTTTTCCATTGATGCAATTTGTGCCTCTATGAATGGGCTCACACTAGTGTTAAGGATTCCTATTGTTTCAGCATGCAAGGTTTCTTCTAACGCGTCCTATGGAGTGGTGAAAGTATTGTGTGATAATGCATGCCTAAATGGTAGTAATAGTCCTCCTACAAACCATTGTGCATGTTGTGTAAGTTATATTTCAGACGAAATTTTAGAAATGAGAGTTTTGAACCACACATCATAGGCTCATGCACTTTTTGTGATATTTTTCTTGATTTCTATGAGCACCAAAATACTATGTTGCTCAAACTATGGGATATCATATTCCATTTAAAATGTTTCCTTAAGTTGATGATAATCCAATACATCTTGTGATGGGTCATGCTTTTGATACTAGGTTTGGGAATGCCCTAGAAACATAGTTGTAAACTATGTTACCTTTTATTCCAAGGAATTAGTACCCTTTGTTTTCCATATCAGTTCACATTTGAACACATGAATTGTTTCATTATCTACCCCATGATACTTTAGAGACATTTATTAGTATATATGTTGTATAGATACCTATTGTACAATTTTCCCAACCCACTTCTTCTTCCACTTGAAAGGGAAGGAGATTTTCCCACAAAAGTTTGTCTCGCTATATTTCCTTATGCCCCTATAATGACTAGTGTTGTTGCATTGGTATTTGTGATCCCAAATTGTTGTGATTTTGGAAGATCAAGATTTAATGGTTATTGTTTTTTGTGTTAGTTGCAATTATTGTAGCACATATGGTAAAATGCTATCTAAATTTTCCTTTTTCTTCACCGACTTGACTTCTTCATCGATATCACTTTTGATCAAAACTTGTTCCATATTAGTTAGTCTAATTGTGTGAGTAGGCATGAACACTTGGATCATAATTCCATTAGCATTATATCATCCTTCATCATCCTCCACGTCTCATAAATTCTTCTGAAGCATAGTGACTCCTTCTTAGAGCTTCTTGGATTTACTTCTCTCTCTATGCCTTAACTAATGTTATTAGTCATCCCCTTCATTTCTTGGGGTTGAGTTGCAAAACTACACTATATCTTTTTCTAATACCTTATGCATTTCTCTTCAAATCACTTCCTCCTAAGGGTACACTCATCCATAGTATCTATAACTTCTTTATGATGTCATCCTATCTTTCCTATGTATTGTGAATGATTAGCATTCAATGGGGAATGTTTCTATCCCGATATTGATCATTATTTTATTAATTTACAATAATAAGTGTTGTAAGTATGATCCTCATGGCTCTAGGAAGAAGTTATATTGTGCTTCATCTACACAACAGAAGGTTGAGACTGAATATTCAAGAATATAGCTTCATAGTGTACTTTTTAACTAGTAGCTGACCATGTGTGTCTAGGTCATGTTGTATTGTGCTATGTTTTTCTTACACTAAGAGGTCCAAGGATATTTCTGACCTAAATTCCTATTTCTTCCCAAATAATAAGTGACTAACCATGCTTTTAGGTGGATTGGAAGTTCATAGAATAATATTTCATTTACTGAATCATAGAGATTATCCTCGACACACTGTCTTGAAGAGCAATCCTTACATCTTGGATGATGTTTTGTAAAATCATCCTCAATGACGTGCAACTAGGATTTGATGTTATCATTTTATAATCGATGTATCTTGTTTCCCCTTCATCCTTACATTTTTATGAAGGTCCTAGTAATGGAACCAAATGTTGGAGTCTATCTAGATTCCTTCTTCACACATTCCATCACTGTGTAAGTTGTGTATGAGTTTACTATACCATTGTGCTAGCATTTCCCACATAGTTTAACATAGGCATAATCACCTAAAGCGCAAAGGGTTACCAGTTCCCATCAGAGGTTAAAAATAGTGAATATATTTATTTTTTATCATTCTAACTTATGTTCCTAATACATTAGCAATATAACGAGTCTATGCATACACCAAACATAATACTTTTTTTTTACATAAAACAAGTTATTACATGGTTATTACACATTCATCACCCACAAAGACCAATATATATCTATAATATACCCCTTCATGTTAATTTATAATTGTGGGATCTAGTCCCTCACTAGTCTTAAAAGAGATAATAATAGCCCTTAAGTTTACATCTTCAATTAATTACTACATCCAGTTAGTTAGCCAAAATTACCCCCTTTTACACCTTAAACCCATGCTAAATTTTTATCTTCCACATCTGATGCTACTATATTTAGCCTTATCTAATCCCTTTGTGTTAACTTCATTTAGTCACTGAGTACTAGAGTTTAAGTACACTTTCATATTCATGTTTATATTTATCATTAGCTTCTTTTCATGTCATCTCCTCTTATCTTATCCTTTACTATACAAAATTCTTCATAATTTATTCCATGCACCACCAATTTATTATTCACATGACTAGTTCATTTTTATGGCTACTTCTTACATGTTCTTCCATTTTACTCTGTGCACACCCTTTACATAACTATCATGTGTGTACCTTGAAGTAATGGACAAATGATACTAAGTCCTCCAGGATGTTTTAAAGAATAAAGAATAAAGAGAAAAAATGGGCCCAACAAGCCATGTGATTTATGTGTTTTTTTTAGAGTGAAGCATAGAAAATTGGTACTCGATGATTGGGGGTACACATCATGAGATATTAGATGGCATCCCGGACATAAAAGACACAAATGTGATGGTAGCTCTAGTATCAGTGATAGTTACATATTTATAAAGTAAATTTTGGATGGTGGGAGAGGAAAATCATGAAATTCAAAGGCATATGGATATACAAGAAGTGATGAATATAGGAGATATGACGTCCTTAGTGTAGGGCCTTCTCTAGGAAAAAACAACATTGACATGAGATCAGGTAGTGAAACTTCTAGATGAACAAATGATGGATGTGCATGAGACAACTAATGCAAACCAAATTTTATAATCGGATATTCACGTGGCTAGAGCAGAGGGAGAGGATAAAACGGCTCAGTCTAGATCCACATCATTAGCATGAGTATTATGTGCTATGAGTTAAACACCATCATCTCACTATGTTGGTGGATCTCTATTTGAGGGGGAGAGAGTGCTTGAGGGATGATTTTTATATTTAGAGTGATAGATTGTATATAATGTAAAAATAATTCATTTTGAGATATATGAGATGAAATTGTTTTCGTGATATCATTTGTATTTAATGTGGACGTGAATCATTTTGTTTAGTTTTATGATTTCATTTTCTTATGTGTACACAAATGTAGGAAAATTTATAACTAAGATAAATGAAAGGATAAAATATTTAAAAAATATAGGGTAGGTAATGTTGAATAGGATGACGACGAATTAGAGGGCCATTCCAAGAAATAATAGATAAACCCAACTAAGAGATGGATTACCGAAGTATCCAAGATAGTGAGAAGTGGCCATAAAAAACTGAAGTGGAAGAGATAAATCCAAGTGCAAGATAAGAGAGAATTACTAAAGTATCCAAGATATAAAAATGGATATTAAAACCCAAGCATGAGAGATAAACCCAAGTGGGAGATGAAGTACCAAAGTATCCAAGATAAGAAGTAATGGCCCTAGAAACCCAAGCATGAGATACATAGTGATATGAAAAGTGGATTAAAGTGTCTCAATGATGACATGTGAATGATTGACATGCATATTTGATGATGTTGGATACATCATGTAGGATTCATGAGGTCCTCGAGGATTTCTTGTATGATGTTAATACCATGATGGAATTCTGACCATGTGGAAAAAAGGTAATTGTCAATCTAATCATAAATCCATGTGAATATTATGACGAATATTATTAAGGGAGGTAAAAAATGGGAGTGATGAGTTTGGAAATATATAGATGATGGTATAGAAGGATATGATGAAGGGGATTAAGATCACCACTTAGGTGCATGAGGAGAAGGTTCTCAAACTCGATGCTTTTGGGAGATAACCTGATAGGTATCGTTTGTATATGATAAAGAAAACTATGATGATAACAAAAGAGTTTTACTATGGAAGAGGGTTGTGTGGATTTATTTTTTAGTCTCGTCTGACTTCCACTTTGAGTTTATTCATATTTTTTTGATAGTATCTACAATATAAAACTTCATTCCTAGGAGCCTCATGCCAGATGTAGTATGGTTTGACCACAAGTGAGCTAGGATCTATAATGGAAAGAAGAGCTACTAGTGATGTATAAAAAAGTAGAGTTATAGCGGCATGTTGAGAAGTATAAGGGGAAGGAGTGGATATGCCATAAGAGGTGACATAGAGGGGTTACCAGAGGGAGAAATTTAGGGATCAAACATTCGATCACTTATTATGGAATAATATATTTCATGAGCTCATCTTTAGAGTCAAATCTAAAATAGGTATCATTGTCATCCATAAAGTCTTTAACCTCATTATCAAAGGAAAAATACATGTCTTTTGAGGAGGTAATGATAGTGTTAATTTTATGGCTAACGATCGACTGTAGGGAATCCTGATAACAACTAATTTCTACATTCTTAAACTGGGCATAACCATCTAAGAAGATATCAACTAGAGAATAATCATTTTCATAATCAGGAATAGTAACATCAATAGTAAAATAATTGATAATATTCTTGAGATAAATGAGATGCTTTATGGGAGGGTGTTTAGTGTGAGTAATGGTGATATGGAAAATGTCAACATACTTCTTGCACAAGTGATTTTGTAAAGTGTGATGTTGTGAGATAATGACATCAATAATATAAAATGTGTTAATACTAATGTGGATTTCATTAGGCTCACTGTCATCTAGATCAATAAGTTTGGGTGGAGTATCTCCCACAACCTTGGTATGACCACTATAACCACTATGGGAATCAAAAATATAGTTGAAGTTTTTATATTCTTGAAGCATACCCTAAGTTTTAAGACTACAGGCCTGGTATCCATGTCATTTTAAATTAATCAGATGATAATGAATCTAAAAAAAATAAAAAATAAGGTTAATTAAAACCACTTACTAAACACCATAAAAATATTACTTCCTCCAATTATATTACCTTGGGATCAATTTCCTCCCATTCTATAATTTGAGGAACCTCCATATAATACTCCCTCCTATAGCCATCATAATCCCTTTGAAAATGATGAACTCAAGATCACACACCTTTTTATGCACCCATTTACCCCATGATCTTGTAGAAAAATGGGGATCATGGCCCATAATGATACCTTTAAATCTGGCATCCCTTATTATGATCTTACAACCCACTTACAATAGTTAGAGGGGTTGTGAATCAATTTAGACCTTCAAAATAATGTTGCCAAAAATTAAGAAGTTGCATCTTCTTTCATTTATCCTATAGAAGTATTTATATTTTAATTTCTTGTGAATCTCTTAGGTAGGGTTTATTTTGTAAAATCATTATAAATTATAAAAATCTATCTCCAAACTTCCAACATAAGAAACATTTTTTAAAGTTATTTCAAAATCCAGAAGACATGAAGAAATTTTAATTCTTTATCCTCATTCACTTTTTTGAGGGAATCCTTTAAGTTGTTTTTATTTAGTGTAATTTTCATGGGAAACCATAGATTTTTATAACCTTTCCAACTTCTTTACATCATGAAAACTATATAAGAAAACATGAAACTAGTCTAAGAAGACAAAGAAACTAATCCTACTCCTGAAACTAACAACTATATTAAAAAGATGGTGGATGAACGTAGAACTTTTGGATGAAAGATTATTATTTCAAGGAAACAATAAATTTTCACTTTTATTAATCCTTAATATAATTTTGTTGTGGAATTTGTCACATTATTAATTTTCCAGTATGAATCTAAGATGAAAATATGTTCTTTTGCATCCTTGGTATCCTTTCCAAATACTAGAAACTTGATCTTCTAAGCCATTCAAATCACTGGTTGAGGATTTCATTGATTATTAATGGTTGGTTTTTTTCTTGGATGTTTCATATTCTTACTGGGTTTATTAGGTTTTTGTAGACTTCCTTTTCTTCATTTGTCTCTTGCAAGTTCAATACCAAAATAAAGTTATCCCAATAGCTCTTTGAATTCTCTGACAATCTCTTCTCATTTTCTACTCTCTTCTTGCAATTTTTTGTTTTTATCCATAAAACTTTCTCCTTCTTCTAATTTTTGAAGTGGTATGTAAAGTGGCACATGGAATGACATCTAATATGGGGGTTCATATCCTTTAGTCTAGTGTGATGGTCGGGGAAAACATATTTTATTGGTGACTTTTGATAATTATCTTCTTCTGCAAATAACTTCCTTCCTTTAACATTTCTTAACCTATAAATTTCTTTTAATCCTGCATCACTTTTTTTTTTCTACTTATTTCGTATCATGTTCCTCAAAGCCACTTTTTCCTTTTCCCTTCTCTTCTATTATGTTTATATTTTCTCTAAAACCCTCATATTATTCTTCCACTCTAATGACTTATTCTTCCTCTTCACATTTTTCTTTAATCAATAATGGGTCTTCTTCCTTTGCTTTTTCCCATTTTACAGCTTCTTATGATTTCTCAAGATCTAGTTCCAATCTACTTACTAACTCTTGTAAATCTTTCATCAACCTAGTTTTCCTTGATGATGAATTTTGTATTGGATTATCTAATGAAAATTATGCCACAGGGATCTGTGGTCAATTATTGGCCTCCACTTGAAGTGGGTTTATCTTTCTATTCTACTTGTTGAACTGTATTTAATTTTTCTTTCCTTTTGGTTAACTTCTTAATCCTTTCGTCCCTCTCTAATATTTATTTTTCTATATTTTTATTTAACTCCTTTTATGTGGCTATCATATCCCTCTCTTCTGACATCCTCATCATGATTTCTTCTTATTTAGTTAGTAATTCACCTAATCCTTATTTTTTCCAATTATGTAATTTTTTATTTTTATTTTTTTCTTCATTTCTTCCTGTTTATTTTGTCCCAACCATCACCCCATAAAATTTGATCAATTATGTCTCTTTGATCATCCCCTTCATGTACATCATCCCATGGTGCTTTTCCCATAAAGGAAATTTGATGCACTTATAATTAATCCTTTTTCAACCATTTTAATTTTGATTAAGAAAGGAACTTGTTTAAGGAATCTTCCTATGGATCCACTTAGAACTTTAGCTTTCTTATTATAAAAAATAGTCCAACCTTGGATCACCCAAGATATAATATATGATTCTAGAGTATTTTCAAACCAGTAGTCTATTTATCTCTTTTAAGGTTCATCAAAATCTCTAAGGGTTTGTAATTTTTCTTGTGTCCACTCAAATGTGTCCCTCAAATGTAACCATGACCACTCTATTCTGTTTATGTGTGCTAAAATTCAAGGCCACAATAAAGGTGGAAATTGAGACCAAAATTTCTCTCTGTATTCTCCAAATACTTTATCTTTAGTTCATTTGTAATATGTTTTAAGTCTCTTTTCGGGTAAGTGCACCAAGTTGGGGGACAATTAAGTGGACATCAAATCCTGAATTTTACATTAAAAACAACAAAACATCAAATTTAGTCTTCCACGGACTTGAACCATGCCGAAAAGTAAAAACTATGTCATAAAAATGGTACCATTGCGTAGGGGAGACTATTAGCTTTGTAGAAATACTGATTTTAAAGTGAATATAAGAGGATAAATATCATTTTATAATTTTTTACTAATAGTAGGTCTTTAAGACACTTTTTCCTGTGAATGTTTATGTCTACGTTTAAGACTACAAAATTTGTTTCACTTATCAGAATGTGATAAAACTTATACCATCCCAACCGTGGTGAAATTATATACATGTTCAAAAAAAAAATTATTTGATTTCAATATTTTTTTGATGAAGTTATGGCGGGAAAACGGAAAAGTGCTCTGTTTTCTTTATGTTTTCATACCACTTTCACGGAAAAAAATCATAAAAAATATAATATTACTCAAAAAAATACAAAATAAAATCCATCCCAAGATAGATAGTGGCATATAACTTCTCACCAAAGGAAAAAAATATATATCAATTTTTGGTCATCTAAATTGTGGGCAAACGGACTATAATCTTATCGGCGTTTTTAAAAAAAAATACCAAGTCATTGAATTTTGAGTGTTTTAATATAACTAATATTGTCCATTTTTTACAAAAATTAGTATTTTAGAAACTATATTCCGTATGCTACGATTCATATTAATATAATTTTATCTAATTTTGAGTGTATGTATTGCTAATAATCCCCTACAAGTTGATATTATGTTGGTTATTTGCAATATGATGTCCACGGATGACCCTATATTTGTCCATCAACTTCCTGCACTTACCCTATTGTTCCCCTTTAACAATATGGGACCATAAATATTGATTTTCAAACCAATCCTCAGATTTTTGGTAACCATGGTTTTCAAAATGGCCCTTGTCCTCACATTTGCTTTGGGTATTTTCTTAAAAAATGAACTTGTGTTTTTTGTCACTCTTTTTAAATGTTTACCTTAAGCCTCAACTATCACATGTGGGTTAAGACATTATGTGCCACTTAGACTTAAGGATGTTTAAAAGTAATGGAAACAGAGTACACCACACATTCAAGTAGATTTACAATAAGCATGTAATATAACAAAATCTATCAATCACCTTTGCAATTAACTATCCATCTGAAATCATATCTAGAATATAATTCACACTAGTCTCGTACACACATCATCATATAGCACAACATAAGCACCTATAATTATTTATCTTCAAGCATATCTACATTTTCATACATGGGTTTCAATTGGGATAATTAGTCACATCTCGCTATTGATGTAATGAGGCTCATAGGGAAATATCTAGGAAAAGAGAAATAGTTTCAATACACACATGCTTTTGGTCAAGGACTATGACGAACTTACACAGCATTTTGATATGTAGTGAAATATCTTCAGTCTGACATCATGTGGGGTAGACCACCAGTAGTCTTTGTCAACTCAAGTTTGTCAAACATTTATTTGTTCTTCTGCGGGTATGTTCTTAGGAAGCTATGGTTTTTTATAGGTAAAAGCTTGATGATACTACCCCTGTACATAGAACATAACTATATCGATATTGCAATCTATAGGAAACAGATGAATTGATAGAGGAGCAAAATAGAAGCATTCCATTTTCCCAATTTGAAATGGGTAGTAGAAGCGTAGACCAATTCATGGTATGGTCTTGTACACAACCAATTTGTACAATTCATGGTCATATGCTGTACACACATGGAACAAATAGTGATCTGTAAAATGGCACATTCCAAATTATTTATACCTGACTAAATCCAGTGATGAAAAAATCAGTTACATATTTGTAATACCATGTCATATCTCAATACCTCTATGTATACTCTTACTTTCTCTATCGAATAATAATTGCGTGTAAAGTAATCTAGTTCATCCAAAATCCTTATAACTAAGGAAAATGACAAAGTGTTGATAACTAACCTATCCTTGAGCTTTGTATATCCACCATCTCAATCCACTATTTATCCTAGTTGAATAAAACCTGATTTATTTAATTTAGGGTATGACCTACATCATGAAATTATCAACATATGAAGATGCAACCAAAAGGAAAAACATCAAATAGTGTGGGTCAATTATAGAGTCTAGAGATCTTGTATCTGAGTATGAGTTTGTTGATAAATACTATGCAAGAGAATGAAACATGTGGTATTTTCCCAAAACCCTTTCATAAATGAATTAGTAATATGGTATGCATAATGTCTCAAAGTTTTATCTCACTCAAATTTTACTTGTGTTATTTCTATCACTAGTTAAAGGTGATGATTCTAAGATGTTAAAGGATCAGCTATTGGATTAAAAGAGATTAATTCTTGGAAGAAATCCATGAAAGATAATAATTCAGTCTCTAGTATGACTAAATATAACCTCTTGGATTTTGGTAAAGATACGCTCCTACAAGAAAAACTATAGGATTGTCAAGTAGTAATGTTCAAGAAGAAGTGCAATGTGCAAGTAAAATTGGAAAAGTATATATGTTCACCTACTAATGAAAAAATTCTCTTAGGTGCAACATTTGATTAAATTTCGTAGGGTATTCTAAGTAATGTTATGAAGTTTATTTCTATCATGAAATTATTATTTTAGATATCTCCCATTGTTGCTACATTCGATACCTGATATAGATAATATTAAAACAAAATTTCTACACAGAGAAATTGAGGGCCTTGAGATATACATGACATAGTTGGAAATTTTCAAGGTAACACAGGAAAGTAATACTTGGTTTGCTGGAGGTAAATAAGTCACTAATATGGCAGTTAAAAAACAGTCTAAGTGATTGTGGAACCTCTAGTTAACTTTATAGCTAGTAGTATTAAAACCTTAACTTGCATGTAACAAAGACGAATCACTTGCACATAATACTTCAAATACACGAAGGGATTAAAAATCATCATGGTGTACAAAGTGTTCAACAAGTGGGAGAAAGTCCTGGGAATGTATCAAGACCTCTTAGGATAATTCTACACAAAATGAATTTGTACAGATGTTGTATTGAATCCTAGGATTACACAACTAGAAGTATTATACATGGCATATGTGGTAGAAGAATCTGCGAAAGTGGAATTACTCTGATAATGGAATTTTAGAATGGTGGTGATTTAAGATTGAGTGGTAGGTACTATGTACTAAAAGACTGGTTGTTGCATACCCATAAGGGTGCTTCTTTTGGACTCTACAAGACATGGTAATTTACATTGTATGCCATGTTTGTAAGGTGTTACCAACTAATTTTATGAGTAGAAATGTTATCAACTCTGAGGTGTGTAACCAAATGTTTCGTAATGCTATAACTTTGGTTTCAATGGAGGAGCATCTATAAAATGATGACTATTCTCCCAGTGTTCAGTACAAATATGTGAATTCATCTTGTAGAGGCTGAGGATATTATAAAGTCAAAAGTTTTTTTAAAGCACATACTCTTAGGAGTGAATATCATAAAATAGATGCATTCCAATCTTAGAGATTGTTGGGGTGGTTAGACAAACTGAAGTCTAAGCATAGTTCATTCGGTAATGTAGGGATTGTTTTTGGTACCCATAGTGCACACAATGTATTTTCTAGACTATGGTATTGAATGATAGATACGATATCTAGGGATATTATGATGTGAAAGCTCTAGGAACTGTAAAACTCATCATTTAGTTCATGATACCATAGATCCCGAACTTCAATCCAGGCTTACTTCCTATTGGGGTTTTTACATATACGTGTTTGGATCCCAGGTGAAATCCATATGTCCATTTGTATGTTTGTTTCTTATGCATTGTGTAGATTTCAATTGGTAACATAACTATGGGTAAATTTGCATTTTATCGATTACTCTACAAGGGCTAGAACCTAACATGATATACCCCTAGGATGCTCCTATTTATACTCATAAGTTTTTACTAAGGTGAGGTCACCTAACCCCCTTGACCAATGTAAGGAAAACACCTATTATATCTCAGAACACATAATCCACATATGCTAGACATCTCAATATCAACCATCTGATGTTGTGCTCAGCAAAAACCTCTCATTACAAAGTAAAAATGGATCATACAATGGTGGATAGGATGATCGTGCAAATCCTTCAATAATGAATACCAAGATAAAGTATCACTACTCATTTTGCATAGGTGAGTGAAGATAAGGAATCCAATATAATTCGCTACCGGTTGACAACTATCAATGGTTGATACCAATGGAGTCTTTATGGTTTATCAGGTACTCTTATCAACCTATTCTATCGAGATTTTTCTTTTGATGATGCAGATATACCTCAGTACACAATATTACTGACTGATGACTACTCTTGGATGTGATTCATATAATATCCTTAGAGATTCGTATTCCAACCTTCCATGTAGCATGATGTTATCAAGATCTTAATCAGGATTGATTAATGTAGATTTCATGTTTGTTTCATGAAAAAAGTATACTTCTTTCCTATGCATCTTATATCTCAAGTAGATGGTATTCTTGTGCGTAATTTTCTTTTCGGCTGTAGCATTGATGTGCTTCTTATCCCTGTATGTTTCTCTTGTTGGTTTTACTTTATCTATCCCTTTTCCCCTATTGAAGTTGCGTGTATTCATCTTTGTAACACTCGTACATGTTCTCTCTAGTCTTAGATGATTCATATTGTACAAGGATTGCGATTTACTTTTCACAACCCCGATTACTTTTATTGATATGTCCAAAAACACAACCTTTTCAGTTTACGTCTTAATGACTTCATAGTAAGATTTAGGAGCTTCTTATTACTTGTGTTCACTTCACTAATTCACCTTTTCTAGATTATATTCCTTTTAATTCTTCCACATATGTGAGTCAAGCCTTTTAACTTGACAAGTGTAGTTTAACTTTCTGTACTTCCCATCAACTTAGACTTAATCCTCATGTTGAACATTCCAAGCGATGATCATTTATGAGTTTTAATGGCTCCTATGTTACTAGCTTGGTGAAGATTTGATTGTGTAGACACATAGTTATGGGGCACCACATCCCTATAGTGCTTACAAAAATAACGATGCAAGTTGTCATACCAATGCCAGGGAATGATGTCTTATTTTATTTTCTCCTTCCCAATATTCTTCTCTACCCACCTTGATTAATGCTCAATTAGTACAGTTTTAAATTGATCTTTATATGTCCACTTGATTTGTTTTTTAGTTATCTTTACCATACACTTATTGAATCCACTATGCTCACATCATTTTTATAGTGACCAGGTTGTCATAGTGCATATCATGCTTGTATTTTTAATATATTCTAATACTTGTATTTGAATCCATGATCAATATCTAGTTGCATTTAGAATGGGGGAAATGAGATCTAGTTGATAGTCTTATCCCCGATATTCTACCTTAGCTTCCTTCATGTGGTACACTTACATTAAAATGCTTATATCATGGATAATCAACTTTCCAACTCATCAATAGGGCACATTATTTCTATGGATTGCATTGTTTCATGTACTCAATCTATAGGCATTATATTATATTTTATACTTTTGAATAAAATAGAAGCATTTTTTTTTTGGAAAGTTTGTATGGAAAAAGGAAAATTAGCTTCCGGGAATCTTCCCTTCCCGATAAGCTAGAGGAAAGAACTTTGACATATGATTATTTGTTCAATTAATTATTAAATGCCACATGTATATTCTAAAATCTTCCTTGTTTGTTTAATATCTGAAATTTTACAATAAAGGAATAACTATACTTGGTTATTCTTTGTTTAGTTTGTTTTCTACTTAAAAGAACTCATAGATTAGTTCTTCATTTATTTTTTTATTTCTTTAATTTGTTGTTTTTTCATTTATTTTTAATAGTTTAAAAGCACAAAAAATATTAGTAAGCTTTAGTTTAGTTGTATTCTTCTTAAAATTTCAAATAAATGAAAATGCCCATAAAAGAGTTTTAAATAGTTTATTTATTGCATTTGTTGAATAATTTGAAGTGGGTTTGATAAATCAAAGAAAATATCTTTCATCCTTTCATTTTATTTAAATTTCCCTTCCAATTTTTCATTTACTGTTGGATCTTAATTTATTTTAGAAATCAAAAAATCCATAAACATTGTTATTAGGAACCCACATTGCCCAATCTTAGCCTTTGATTCTCCTTTACTCTCTTTTTATCTTATTATTTCTCATGAGTTGAATCCCACACATTAGCATTCCTATCTTGGCTCAACCTCATAGAAGAATATTTGAGCTCATTATCAATCCACCATAAATTGACCATTATCAAGGAGACCAAGGCTTAGGATTACATGCATTGGTCTTTTTCTCTACTCCCTTAAGTCCATTAATCATTATTCACCTTGAATCTCTAAAATAAGAGTTATCAATGGTTGATAAATTATAATTTAACCAAGTGAATCATCTTAGGAAAGAAAACCCTTATTTTTTTATCATTTGCATTGTTACACTACCCTCTCTAGAGAGGAGTACCTAAATGATAACAAATGCTTCCCAGGATTCTGACAACATGGTCAAATTATTTTTTACCCAACCAATTTATATCAGCAACTACGTGAAGAAATAAACCTAGATCATAATATCTCACACATATAGATAGTAAGATATTTTTTTCCTCAACGAACACAGATCATACTTGCAAGTTAATCAAACAAGATTCATTTTCCAACTACATTTTATCTTTATCAATCCTCACATTAATTATATTTTCCATCCCCTAGTATCTTCATTTCCACATTTCTTCTCTCATTCTCACATCATCTTCCACATTTTGGTTGTCTTGGCCTGACCTATAGGATTCAAGTGCATGGGATAATCATGCCATTTTTACCGTGTAAAAGAACATATCCTTCATCGGGTACACAAGAACTAAGTCTCCCATCTTAAACTCCAAATATATCTTCTATTGTTGTACATGATATTTTTATTTTACATTGTTCTTATCTAGTTATTTATGCACTTGATCATGCACCTCCTTCATGTATTATGAAAAGTCATATACTTCCACATTTTTCCCTTCTTCACACTCCCTAAGCTTCACAATTCCCATTGGAATTTTACTATACACAATCTAGAAAGATGATTTTCTAGTTATTATGTTGACATATTTGTTGTATATTAACTCCAACTACACAATAATGTTATATCAAACATCTCAATAATATTTCTAAGGCTTTGGTTGGCAACCCTTGTCTAGCCAGCCATCTATGTGTGATACATAAAACTAAACTATAAATTATTATTGATTTTATTATATAGTGTGTGTTAAAAATGGCTCAAAATATTTATCTCTTTTAGATACAATGGTGCATGGAAATCCATACAGCCTTGCAAATTCCATAAAAAACAGATTTGCAACATGGGTAGATCCACTCGTCTTCTTACAAATAATGAAATGAACCATCTTTGATATTTTATCCACCAAAACAAATATAATTTCATAACCCATTCACATTTTAGGAAATATACAAATGATTCCATACTCAATTTCTCCCATGGTTTCTCAGGCACTAGTAATGTTATATATACAACCCTATGTTTTAACTCTTTCCTTTGCTAATCAGAAAACTTTGCATCACTGCACATAATTGTGCACATATTTATCCATTTATATCCAATATTACCTTTCACCCAAATTACATTGGAATTCCTTTATAATGTTTCTCTTACACTAAATTATCCATCATTGATCTATATAGCGTGCATAACTATGTTCCTTTGAATAACAACCCCTCATTATGAAGTATTCTAGCCAAGGCATGCAGTTTAAACTCACTGGTTTTGCACATTCTTTCCATGCTTTTAAAAATTCTATATCCTCTGCATATAGTTATTTTATCCCGTAAAACCTATTACATGCACCTACATCTTGTTCAATAATATGAATCTTCTACCAAATGTATCTTGATTTTCCTCTTTGTATGCTTAAGAAAAATGAGTAGCTCTATAAGAACTTAACCCATTTCATTTATGTATAACTCAAATTCCCCTAAATATTTATAAATTATGTTGTTTGATAATCCATGTACAACATGAAATATTTGTGTGAAAATTAGTGCCTCAGCTTCTTCAAACCTTGCACAATTGCATATACTCTTGATCATACATAGATTACTTCTTCTGTGCATTATTAATCTTATCACTAAAATTTGTGATGGGTCTTCCCTCTTGACTCATCACCACTCTGATTGATAACACCATGAAATATAAATGCACTTTAAATACCTTTTTGAAATCATATAAATTCAATATTGTCTTCTCTATTACCTTCCTCTTTAACTCTTGGAATGCATAATCTACATCCATGGTCTACCAAAACACTTTTTTCTTTTTTCATTACCCCATTAATTACAGAAAAAATCTCAATGAATTTATAGTATAAATTCATAATTCCATGAAATATATGGCCCCCCATTGCACTTCTTAGTGGCTATCAATCCACCATGGATTGTACCTTCAATTGATCAATCTTCAATCTTTCATGGGATATCACAAATCCAAAGTCGACTAACTCTAAGAAAATGAACTTCTTCAAGTTTACTATAAAAGTCTCCTATTGCAAACACTCAAACACTTTCTAAAAATGGACTAAGTGATCTTCCTAAAGTTTTAATAAAATCAAATTGCCATCCAAGTAAATAATGACAAAATTACCCATAAATAGTTTCAACACTTTGTTCATTATTTGCATTAATATTTTCGGTACATTGGTTAACCCAAATGGCATGACCATCCACTAATATATACCATCATGCAATTTTAATGTATTATTCCACTCATTTCCCTATTTGATAAAGATCTAGTGGTATCCACACTTCATATCAATCTTTGTGAAGTACTTCCCTCCACTTAAGCATTCCATCTCATCATCCATGCATGTCAATGGAAAATTGTACTTGATTTTAATTTTAGTGATGAACCTAGAATCATTATATAACCTCCATTATCCTCCTTTCTTCACTATCAATATAGGAAGTATTGCACATGGGATCAAATACTCTCTTATCAACCCTTTTTCAAGTAATTAATCTTGCACTTAACTCCTCATCTCCTAATTCTCCATAGGTTTATTATCATGTTATATGTCTAACATGAAAATTTGAAAAATTTGGTCTTGAAAACCAAGTCCTCCATTTGAAAACCCTTCCTCTGGCTAGCCTAACAACCCACATAGTCCCTCTAATTTTGTGTTATCCTAATTATGTCTTAGAGGAACATGTTAACATGGTTTTCAATAGTGTTTCATGTGTAGGATAATGGATCCAAGTGTATTTCAAGGTAAGACTAAGCTCCGATGTGGAATAATTCTCTCTGAAGCACTAAATTGGAAAATTTTAGCCATATTACATCATGAGGACATCCTTTGGAAGCTGAATACAAATTATCAACCTATTTGAGAGTTTTACAGGATATAAATGAAGTGATCCATGGAATTTTATGGAAAATATATGGATGCAAGTTTTGATAGGAACATTTCAAGTAAAATTGGGTCACTACATGCATAGGGAATGAAGGGTTTAATAGAGAAAGTGGGCTTGTTCTGAAGATTCTGACAGTTACATGAATATTTAGGAGCTCATAAAGTAGTTAATGGAAATATATTGGAGTCTACTACATGATGGATGTATTAATTGTAATCATTAATGTCACCACTCTCCATGGTAGTTCGGGTCATTATTGTTGCTCCTTCATGCCGAAAGGGTGACTAGACCTAAAATTCAAATTGTAATAAGAATACACTCTTGTCAATGGTTTTAATATTCTCATTAGGTTCTTCTGAGTCAAAATCATATTATTTTTTCCTCTAAATTCCATGTCATGCTCTTAGGATAGATAAAACACTTCTCGTGTTCTAATTTCAAGTTGGCAAGATGACATCAGAAAAGAAAACACGATTGATTGCATTTTTCACAATAAATTTTCATTTTTCCATTTTCCATTGGTGTAATAGTATATGAGGTACAAGAAATTTCACCCCCTATAAATCCAACATGTTTCATCACTTGAAGTGTTATGAGTGTTAAAACATGCAAATTTTGGTTGTTAGGAAAGCATAAATCAAAATTAGACCCCATCCTCATGATGCATGCATACATGGTGAATTTTTGATATTTTTCTATCCCTTTTATTTTTTCCAACATCCAAGGGTACAATATGAACAAGAAAATTCTCTCTCCCTCTCTCAGTCATCCCCTGGTCATATGCAAGATCCTCTTACAACTCTTGGGAGCTTGTTTTAACCCCTCTCATCTCATCCTCATGCCACCACATACTGCCACATATCAATATCTAGTGAAAATTGAAAAAATTTCCCCCTATTTTCCCCTATTTTTTAGAGTACAACTCCACTTCAACCCCATTTGACCCTAGTTAAGCTTAAATGGGTTAAAAGTCATTTTAAGTGTGCAAATGATGCAGAAAGGATTCTTATTCAAACACATATCCATATATTGGATTTGAAATGTGTATTTTTCCCTCTTGATTTTTATTTCATGTTTTTATGCTATTAAGAATATTTCAATGACCTCCATGTCAAAAAATGGAAAGTTTCTCATATCTCCCAAACCCCTTGTCTGTTTTCCATGAAATTTTAACAGCAACTCCTCAAAAATGCCTTTCACATGATAATCTCTTAGGAAATATAATGGTATGATTTATTCTCTATTTTAAAAATAATTTTCTATCCATAACTACATTTTTCCCAAAATAGTTGAAAATGTATTTACACTTTCTCGGTGATTCAGTGAGACAAATTGCTTAAAACTTGGAACATATATTATTCATAAAATCAGCTTCCATTTTAGATATTTCTTACAAAATTAGGTGCAGTACTTTAAAATATATAGAGGACTAATTTTTATCTTAGTATTGTACCCTCTTCGATGAAATTTTCATTTTCCCATTGATCCAACAAGCCAAACTTCCTAAAATCTAGAGAAAATGTTCTTCATAAAATTATCTTCCATTTGAGATATTTATTGCATGATGAGGTAGAGTATTTTTGGAGATGGAGGACTAGTTTTTCTCTTAGTATTCATCCCTCCTAAATGAATTCTAACTTTCCCACTAATCCAGATGAGAGAATCATCTAAAATTTGGAGCATAGCATCTCAATGAAATAACAAAACTTTTGAGACTTTCAATACATTCCAACACCTAGAAGACCCACTTCTAAAAATAGTAAATATTACTAGGTTACACAATCTATATATAATACATCCTGGAAACATTTCATTTCCCAAGTTTTGTTCACTTCTTACATATCAAGAACACCCAAAAGTGCTAAATTGAGATAATTACTAAAATAGACATCCTGGAATTGGACTTACTAACATAGAAAGTATTAGGATCATGGTCAAAATTTGTATACTCATACATCTCTGATTTCATCTCATTGACCTTTTTCACCATGTACCTCAAATGCTCAAGTTTGGAGCCAATTTAAAATTCAAAAATTGAGTATCCTGGTGAGAGTGAAAGTGATGTAACAAGTATGAAACTGGAATAATTGAAAACAAGGATGATGATTGAACACCAAATACTTACAGAGGGTAATACATTCTCAGTGGGATATTTAGGGTTGGAAAGGTCAATTTTTTAAGATACTAGATGGTTCAATTCATCCTAGTGGTGGCACAAGGGGATCTTCATGTTTGCAAGATCATAAAGTCATCTCAGGTCCATAAGGTGCAAGTCTCATAGTATTGTTTTTGAATAGTTGTTAAATTATTTGGAGTGTTTTTTCACCTCGTAGGCAAAGGAAATTGCAATCATAATTTTTCAATTCAACAGGAAAAGAACTTCATTCTTGGGGAATCCTCTCAAGATATATTGGAAGAAGACTCTTCATTGACAAAAGCTTCCTCATCTTTGGAATATTACTTTTCTCTCTTCTTCTCTCTCCTTCTCCTTCCCTCTCTAATAATATATTTCTTCATTACGAATGTATGTTTGAATCTTTCATATTATTATCTTAAGTGGCCTTAATTTACATTGTAAAAGTTATTTTTTCAAAAATAAGAAAAGGGCTTAATTTCATTCCTAGTGAATATGAAATGTCATAAGTGGTGGTGAGATGAAAAGTCACATGGGGGAGGTGAAGATACATAATTGTAAAGCCATAAAATTTAATGCCCTCTCCATTACAAATGGTTGGATTTTGTATCCCTGCTACTGTAAGCAATAAGCTACACTATTCTATTTCTTTTCCTATGTTTTTTTGCACCCTCTACTTCCTAAATTTGTAAATATTATAATCTTGTACAAACAAGAAATAAATTTGTGTTGTTGATTAATAAATCCATAGAACTTTATGTCTCTAATTTGTTATCCTTGTTATTTCTTACACTATTGTTCTTCTTACTATTGAATTTGGACCTACTCTGGATAATGTTGATGAGAATATTCAAGTACTTATTCTTAATCTTAACCCCCTCTCTATATTTTTCTACTTCTCTTTACCTCTTGTTAACCTTTAAATCTTACCTTAAGAAGGAGATGTTTTAAAAATTGAATCAATTCTTTCTGAGGTCTTTTTCCTGAAAGTGTTTTAAATTTTTGAAGTTTTTTGAAACTCCAAATTCTGAAATTTCAAACTTCAGATTTTGAAGGATTTTTATTTTTCGAGTTCTTTGAAGAAATCACTATGAAATGAAGTTTTGAATTTGAAGTTCAGAACTCCGAAATTCTAAAATTTTGGAAAGCTTCAGACTTTTAGGTTTCAGAGTAACCTTTGGCATTTTTTTCACTTTTTCAATTCAGAGTTTTGAAGTCTGAAACTCTGAAGTTCTGAAATTTTGGAACTTTGGACTTTCAGGTTTCGGAGTTCTACATTGCCTTTTTGGAAAATTCCTTACCGTAGTTTCGAAGTCCAAAACTCTGAAGTCTGAAATTTTGTAGGTTTGTACTTTCATGTTTTGGAGTCTCCCATCATATTTTCAATAATTTTTTTCCCCAAGTTCCGAAGTCTGAAACTCTGAAGTTTCAAAATTTCATAACTTTAGACTTTCGGGGTTTTGGACTTCAGGTTTCATATTTCAAAACTTTACACTCCAGTTCAGAGTTTTGGGGTTTGTGATTTTGGAACTTCTATGAGAATTTAATGTTCAACTACCCCCTTGTGTCAGCTTCTGAGAATTAATTCCATTTTTTTCTATATAAAATCAAATTTTTACCTGTCATTTTCACCTAGATTTTTATTTAACACTCTAATTTTTATGAAACCATTTTGTACTTTCAAGGCATCATTTTCAAGGTAATTTTTGTTTTTGGGTTATTTCTTCTTGGTTTATGATCATTTTGGGTTTTCTTTGTTTGTTTTTCTCTTTTTTGTTCTTCTTTGCTTATTTGAAAATGGAACCCTCATCATCCACCATTTTTCCTCAATAATGTTAGTTGATTCCCATAACTACAAATTCCAATATGTGTAGGCATCTAGTCCAAATTACACACCAATTCCTTTCAAATCTTCACAAGTATTCAATTTTCATTCTTTGCCCTTCAGAAATTTCTGATTTTCATAGTTACCTTTTCAAAGGTTCAAAAATTTCATAGTTTTTTAGATTTGAAGCTTTCAGTGTTTCAGAGGTTCAAAGCTTTTGAAGTTTTGGAGATTCAAATCTTTTAGAGTTTCAGAGGTTCAAATTTTTTAGATTTTCAGATATTTTCTTTTCAGAGGTTTAGAGGTCACAATTTCATAAGTTTCCTTTTCAAAGGTTCAGAGATTCAAAGATTATACTTTGGAGCCAAAACAATTTTTGGACTTTCCATTTTCAAACTTTTGGACTTTGGAATTTTGGAGCCTTTACAAAAAGAATTTATGAAATTTCCAAAGGCCATTCAGATTCCAAATTCTGAATTAAATGTCAACCTCCTCATCAAAGGGAAAAGGAAAGATGAAATACACATTTTTAGGAGTTGATCCTCACTCATGCCTATCTTTAGATTTGGGGAATATTGGAGATACCAACCTTAGACAAACAAATTTTCCAGATTTCTAGGAAAGATTAAAATCTCTTAATAAGAAGCCTTGAATGTGGGCCATATTCGATAGTGGGCTCCCTCTCGATGTAGGTTTTCCTTCGTCCATGCATTGTCTTGAGTTCATCTTGGTAGTGGCAGCCCATTTTGATAAGCATTCTAAATCAGTAAAAGATGATGATGGTAAGGTCGTAATCAGGTTGGACACTGATTTCGTTGAGGATTTATTTAAACTTCTAGATGTTGAAGGATATGCAACAATTTCACCAGAATCCATCATGGAACATTGGGACAAAGAAACTAGACTTTGTATGAAGGTAATAATGAATAGTTTCTTGGCCAAGAGTTTCATTAAGCTTCCTAAAACATTGTTCTGCTTAGACTTCATCCAAGAAGTAAGTGATCTTATTGTATTGTTGAGTTGAATTTCAGGTCTCACTTCCGCGAAGGATTTTTAGGAATGGATGTTTCTCTATCAAGAAAAATAATAAGTTCATACGATGGGAGGGAACATATCAGTAGCTCAATCTATTTTCAATTGGGCAATGTTTTAACATCTAAAAACTTTTTCATGACTTCCTTTCTCATTTATGTTTCTGCCACCATGGGGGAATTCAATGGTTTAAACAAAAAGGGTGTTACAAGTGTGTCACAGATTTATCACTTTTATCCTCAAATTATAATGGAAGAAGGAAAAAAACATTTTTATAGGGTCAATGATGACTTTTTCATTGTTCTCATTTATCGTTTTAACAAGAATTTGTATAATCAAAGGATTTTTGATGAGGCTTTTAAAGAAGTATGGGAGAGGCAAGCCATTTATCTTTAGTTTCTGAAATTTACATACATCAATATTCCCAACTTCTTGGGTTCTCCAAGAAAATTACCAAGATGCCCTACTCACAAATGGGTTTTGTTAGAATTATTTCAATAATTGTTGGATTACCACAAAATCTAGAACAAATGGCATAAGGCAGGAGTCCAGTTTCCCATTTCAATCGGAAGGTATACTTGTGCTAGTATTTATAAAGAAAATAATGTGGATGCAAAATTTTCTCAAGTTACTTTGTGAACCTTTCCTCCCATAACCAACTTTGACTACTATGGTAGGTTCAGTGAGATGGGTTTAGCTAGTTCTCATGTGCCTCAGCTAGAGGATAAATTAACTTTTGATGAGGTTAGACAATTTGGTATTGCAGAGATTCCAAAGGAGATGGAGGATGATGATGAAGTGTTGGATCTAATATACATGGGTAATAATGTTGCCAATCAAATTTTTTTCATGGATCGACTGGTATTAAGAGTAGCATTGCAATACTAAGGAAAGGGTAGGGACCATTTTACAAAGAACATATGATTATTTGGCTGCCTTGGGAATTTCACCCAAATGGTTGGATCAATCTATAAGAATGGAATCCCAACCAACAATAAGTGTCCCTACACCCACAAAAGGAAAAAGGTCTACCCAAAAGGCCAATATAATTCCTAGGAATATTTCATTTGTTGTTGGAAGTTCCTCTCTTTCCAAGCCCCCTAATTCAAAGGTTTTGTCCTCTGGAATACCAATATCAGAATTTTTTGAAGTTATCGATTCTCTAGTTATGTCACAAAATATGCCACTCCCTCCTTCCCTACCACTATCACTTCCTCTATCATTACCTTCCACTTCTACACTCATCTTTTATTTTCCATCCCCATCCATGGCCCAAGAATTTTCATCCCTTCATGTCCTCTTAGTAGGGGAAATGATTGGGTCTCTATTTTTAACTTCACTACCTCAGAAACTTTCATTTCCTTCCATTTCAACTTCTAGCCCCATTACATTTGTTTCTGAGCCTATTATCACATCCACCCCATCCATCATTACCACCTCCATTTCATTCCCAACTAATGTTATCCAGTGTTATTGTGTTATCTAGTGCTTTATGTTCTGAATCGGCCATGCCACTTTCATCTGTTTATGTTATACCAGAATAGCTATATTGTTAAACTCTAAAGCAAAAGAAGAACGTACCTCTGGTAGACATGATAGATCTAAGTGTATTGGAATCTACTCCAAAGATACAAGACAAATGGCCAAATATCATCTCTAGTTTATCTATAAATCAATCAGGAGAGAGAGTAATGGAGGTTGCTACCCCCGTTGAGGGGAACACTAAAGAGACTATCACAACAATAGACTATCAAATCTCTAGGTTTTCACTAGGGAAGGAAACACGCGAAGGTTCCAAGCAAGATGTGAAAGTGGCTCATGGGAATTTTTTGGAGAAATATGATAAAGATAAAGCTTTCAAAGGTGAACTAAAAGAAAAGGTTGAACATCTCACTAATTTGTTAAGGAAAGTAACACAACCCACTCCAACCACTGATCCTTCAACTACAACTACTCTAATAATTTCTTCTACTCTGGATGATATTTCATATCATGAGATTGAGAAGATAGGTCAAAAGTTAAGATTAGTGAATGGATGGATAGAACACATGCTTCAGGAAGCTAATCCTTTGATTAAAGAAGTTTTTGAATTATATAATGATTTTCAAACTGAAAGAGCCTCCATTCGTAGGATAGATGAAGTTCTCTCTAAGGATAACAATAATTTGAATTTGAATTTAACCACATAAGGTGAGATTAGAAACAAGGATCCATATTTACTTCTTTAAGAAGAATTAATTGATGATATTTCTAAATTGTTTGAGTTTCATAAGGATATGGAATAAAGATCCCAAGTGTTACAAGATTTGATCAAGAAGTTAGATGGCTAACGTGTGGAAATAATGGATGGTATAAATGATATTTTAGAAGAGTTTGATAATATCAACTACAAATTTTTCAATAATAATATTGATGCCCTTCCAGTGGATCAAATTAAATCAAATTTCAAAGATTTGGTAAAGAAGGATGATGATGTAACTAGGACTTTCAATAGTGATTCAATTAACAAGTTGGTCTCATGCCAGAATTTCAAAACTTGACTGAAGTAGTGATTAATTTGAAAAGGTTTCTAGCTAAAGTGGTAAGAGATATTAAAATATTAGACATGGTGAATCACTACGCATGTGGAACAAAAGAAGAGGAGGTATAAGAAATCATCAAGCATTTCATTGATTATAAGCATCAGATGGCTATGTGGGAGAAAGAGCAGGGGAAAATCAAAGAGGAAAAAGGTGTTGTAGGACCAAGCTAAGCTAGGCAGCCATGAAAGGACAGTTCCAAGCTATGGATCAGTCCAAGTTGCAAGGTTGGTGTAGTCAAACCTTTGTAACTACTTTTCTATTTTTATGGGAGCTTGTTCCTTAGAGCCTAATTACATTCTATGTTTAGTAACTTGTTACTTAAGGTTCAGATGTAATGGCTCAACCTAAAAAAATTATAAATAGTTAAGTGCATGAAGTTAATATGATATAGATCATTGTGGAAGTTACTCTTCAAGCTTGGAAGAGTTCTTTGAAAACTTTGGATCCTTTCAATTATATTCATAACAATATTTGGCCATGAAATGTCTGATTTATTGTGTTAACATTTGATCAATGTATGCTTTTTGAATGTTTCATTCCTTATTATAAGTGATTCACCTACCTTTATTTCAGAGTATCTTATTTCAATTTGTTGGAGAATGATGCAGTTATCTTGAATATCAGTTGTGGAAATATTATGTTCCTTATGTTATAAATTTACGTTATCATTAACTTCCATGAAGAGAAAGATATTTATGATATGTGTATATCATATATTGTCGTGAATTTTTGATCATGTATTTGAGTAGATTTGATCTATCTATTAGGTATGCTTGGGGTCTTACAAGGAAATGTATGCTTTTATGTCTGTGGTATATTATTTTCCCTGTCTAAATAGCATAAGGTGAATTAGATTTTGATGTTTACTTTATCCTTTCCAAGGTAACCCTTTCTGGTTTGAAGATCAGAAAATTATCTAATTATGCTATCTTGGTGTATCACCTTATTTCCTTATTTGTTATTTCTAACTCTGAGCCCCATGAATGTAGTAGAGTAGAGTCATTTAATAGCATTTTTAGCCTTGCACATCAATCTTAAATTAGGTGCCCCAAGTTTCAAAGTAATTTTTCCTTCTCTGGAGGTTCATCCCAAGGTGATAAGGTCCCACACCTTGGGGATGTTCCAACTTTGCACAAGATCACTTAGTAATATAATGAGTTCATGATCCACATGAAAAAAACTCTTTCTAAGAAAAATCCTCCCTTGTACAAGAGTATAAGAAATTTTCCACAAGTTTAGTAGATTACTCATTTTTTTAATCTTTGGCCTAGCATCCACCCATAGTTTCATTTATTCCTTTCATTCAATAAATGGGAACCTCCCCATACCCAAGAAAGAGGGGCCTAGCCTCGTGATCATTGGTGAAAACCACTAATCTATCTTACAATAAATTATTTCACCAACACTTTTTAGTGACTCCATTCAGGAACATTTTTCACTTGTGTACCCTATAATGATCTCTAAAAATTCAAAAATATATATATTCAAAAAACCCATAAAAATACAAAAAATTATATATTAATGTTTGAAATCCTTATTACAATTCTATCAAAAATATGCACTTTTCATATTTCGGTTCATTTCGCAATAGACTAGAAGGACAAAAAGGTGGAATATGGTGGTCATTGTATTACTATTAATGAATATTAGATTGTTGAGGCTACAGGCCTCAAGTTGGAGGGATATCATTTTTTCAACAAAAGGATTGACAGGGCCACCGAGGCTAAGAAATTCTCTGAAGAGGGAGAGGAGATCAAATTTTTTTCTGTGGGTGTTAGGGTAAGTTCTATCCCCATGCCATTTGATGAAGTTACAAAAATAAAGGTTAGTTACATTTCTCTGGAAGGGCGATACAAACTATCCCTGTTAAGCACCTGGTCTTTCTTAATCACTTTAGAAGGAAATTTTTGGCTTGCTTCCTACATTACCTGCTAAATTCCCTTCAGCACTCCATTTTGGACTTTCTAGAAGCACTCTTGTACTATCCCTCTAAACCAAGGCCTCATCTTCCTACTTCATAAGCTCTATGTCTCCAAATTCCTGGGCTTCCTATCCTCTCCCAGTGATCTGCACATCACTACCTCCACTGCTCCCACTCCCATTTTGGACACCTCTTCCAAACCCAAGCCTAAGAACCCAAAACTTCCCAAAATTGACATCCCTCACTCTACCTGGGTTCTTAGAAGCACCAAAGAGATGGAAATTACATAAAATTTGTTGCATATTAGTAATGTTGGCCTGGATATGGCCCTAAATTAGGAGGGCAATAACATACCTCATAGGTTGGAATCTCTATAGAAAGAGATGAAGCAATTAAAGAAGGACCTATAGCGCATGGACAAGTAGAAAGGAAAAAGAAAATTTGACAATGATAATGACATTGGGAAGGATCAAATTGCTAACATTTACAATAAATTGAACTCTCTGGACAATACATTGGGGAGAGAAAAAGACAGGAATGATAACAACATGGCTATCTTGAATGTCATTAATGACTTCTTAGAGCAGGATGTTCGTAGCATTACCATACTTAGCAAAATCCCTGACACTATTTAGGGGAATGAAAAAGAGAGAAGCTAGACCATCTTGAAGTTGAATGCAACTGAACCAATGCACATCACAACTTTGGTGTTGTTCACTTCACTATAAACAATCCAATCCAGGATCAAAAAAGCTTCTAAGAAGTAATATCCCTCGGGCTAGAGGGCATAATTTTAGTCACTTCTCTTTTTTGGTATTTTTGTTGTTTCTATGTTGTTTTTTTGTTGTATTGTTGCAATTTTTGTTCTGTTTTGTTTCTTGCTTATAACTATCTTTTGGTTACTATTATAAATAGTGTTTTATCTAGATTTTGATCCTCTTTTGTTGTTCCTATATAGCTTTATTTGGTTGTTGAGCCCTTTTTTTACTAGGGTATAGTCCCTTCAAAACTATTTACCATTAATAAAAAAATATAAACTTTTCATGGTTTTATTCCTATTTATACTCTAAAAGTAAAACTAGCAGAAAAAAGGTATACCTGAGCTGATCGAGCAAGTGGTGTTGTTGATCCCACATTCAAAGAAAAGTAACAAGTTTATTTCAAAATGCTTGTTATCCATGTAGCAAGACGATTTAGGAAATAATTCTTCCCTGAATTTGATCCTGAATTTCCTCTTGAATATCCCATTAGAGAACTAGTTACATAGCCATTAGACATCATCTCACCGGAAGATGAAGAAGAAGAAGAAATAGCTAGACCTGTAACCTGGGGTTAAAATATAGGTCCGATAGCTTTGAATCCTCCACTACATAAATTACCAAAAGGATAAAAAAATAAGTTTCCCAAGCTCTACGGAGACAAAAAAAAATCTAGATAAACATATCATAGGTTTCATCACAACATGTGGTGTTTTGTTGGGGTTTATAATATTAAGATGAAAAATTGTTATTATCAAAGTGCCAAATGACCTGGGTTGGATTTTAAAGAGTGGATCATGACCACCCACCTTGTATATAACAAGGTGATCCTGTAGGGATTGGTTACACATGGTTGTAACATTGTATGTGAGATATATGTGTGAGTATATTTGTAAGTCTCATGAGATAATGTATGAGGTAGTTCATAATTCCTTATTGAAGGCATAATTGTATGTGAAATAGTGGGAGTGCTAGGTAAAAGTATATTATCAATAAAGATAAGTGTTTTCAGTGGGGTTTTTACCTTCCATGGTTTACCCACTTATATCTTGTGTCACTATGTTCATTTACTTTCTGTTCATGTTATTTAAATTATGTAATATGCAAATATAAAATATCTTAATCTATGTTTAATCACTATACATCCTAATCTATAATATTTAGAACTTTATTTTTTGGATCTATAATTTGTTAACTATATATTCCCATAAATTTCCTAACATGGTATTAGAGTTGGTGGTTATGCTTATGTAGAGCTAAATCTGGATGTTATCTAGTTTACAAGAGTAAATAACTTGAAGTTTTTCAGATCTGTAAAACCCTATATATTTCACCATCAACTTCAAGCTAATCAGGTGAAAAATTCCAATTCCTGCTTAAATATTTTTGAAATATTGGTGAACTGGTTATTTAGATCTTATTTTGTGCATTTTCATGCATAGATCTGTGTTTCTCCAACCTATTCTTGGTATTTCATAGTTTAAATCCATCTTCTGCAAGTTTTTTTTAAGTTTTTCATGATTTTTATAGCCATTGTAGCTATTTCTGGCTGTGGATCTAAAAGTTTTCTTTAGATCCAGTTAGGTCAGTGCTTCTAAGTTCTCCCCAAATTTAAAAAGCTTTATTTTTTACAATTTTTGTTGCTACGAAGCTTCAATCAATAATATAAGTCCAGGTAGCATCGATGTGTCAAATTTTTTAATAGATATTTTCATTTTTGTGAAACTCGAGGCAATCATAAAGCTTTATATGCTTCGCCATGCTATAATTTTAATTGTTTCCTTTTTTCAGTTGTGAAGTATGAACGAATAAGGTTGTTACACACTCTTCACAAATTTAGTATTTTTTTTTTTACTGACCAGTGCAAAATTTGATCCAATAGAAAAGCTTCAAGTCTTTTCACATTTCACGTTGTTAGTCTTTTTTTATCTTGTTTTCGACCCATGAAAAAATTGAGCCAATAGAATTTCTCCAAGTCTCTTCATATTTCACATTGTCAGTATTTTGTTATCTTTCCTTTGTTGCTTACAAAATTCAATCCAATAGAATTGCTCCAAGACTCTTCACATTTCAGAATTGTCAGTCTTTTTAATCATGGAAGTGGTTATTCAATGAATATAAGCCAAAGTTTTTGCATGTATCAATATTTATCATAATTATGAAAAGTTATCCATTAAGAAGGCTCCATGTGTGTTCATTTTTTGTTTTGATCATTAAGGTTGCACTATGAAGTGTGAACCAATAGAAAAATTCCATGTACATTTGTTTTTTGTGAGTGTCAGAATCTTCCTAGCCTTCATAGTGTTAGTCTTTATTTGTGCTCAGCTAGTGAGATTGTGAAACCTATATTTTGATTCAATTGGTTATTCAAACCCGAAATATATTTAATTTTGGATATTTTTAGGGACCTGAAGTATTCTCAAATCCATCTCTTAAAAAATTTTGCGCAAAGTTGTCATGTGCCTTTTTTCATTCATTAGATTTTCACCAAGTGGCGTCATTTGATTCTTTTTTGTCCCTATCTTTTCTTTCTCATTATTACTCAGACCTGAAAGGAAATATATTTTGGTTAATTCTATGGAATTCATGTCCACTAGGCTCATTTATGTGGAAAGTTTCTAGAAAGGTGACATGTGCCCCCTAGTTTTTTAATTAGCTCCACATGTTTCTTATTTTTTCTGGTGCATAATTATTTTTTTCATTGTGTTGTTTCAAATCTATTGTAGACCTGATATGTTATCTATTTTAATTAAATTTTGGAGACTTTGCATCTGCCGGGGGGATCTGTAGTAATTTTTTAATTTTCTTTATACCACAATTTTTTAAATATTGTTTGTGTCACAGTTTTTAAATTTTCTTCATACCACAATTTTTTTCTAAGGTTCTTTGTTCCATGGGTTTTCTAAGTTCCTTTGTCATGTGGATTTAAAAATTTAAAAATATTAGATTTCTACTTTGTAGCCTTTTGTGGCTTGTGTTTTTTATTTTTTATCAAGCGTATTTCTGCTAAAAATTTTGTAGCTCGTTTTTGTCTCTATTTGGCTCTCCTATATAGAGTTTATTCAATTTTTAGTTGTATTATCTTCATAGTTTTCTATGCATTTAAAATGGATGGTAATACTAGAAATCCTAATTAGAAGTCTAATACGAGATCAAGATTTAAATCCAATTCTAAGTCTAATATTGTTAAAAATAGTCAAAACTTTAAAGTCAATTTTAATGGCAAATGTAACAAGTACAGAAAATTTGGTCATAAAAAGCATGATTGTCATGTGAAAACTAAAAAATCTGTTAAGAATACTAGAAATAGTAAATCTAATAATCAGGAGAAAGATCAAAAGCAAAGTCATGCAAATAATGCTAAGCATTCTTTTTCCCTATATACTACTCTATCAGCCTCAAATGACAATGAATGGATCCTAGATAGTGGTGTCTCTAGGCACATGACTTGTATTTCTGGTATCCTCTCATATATTGATAAATGTGACAAAAACATATATCTAGGAGATAATTCCATCACTAGATTTGTAAGTTGTAGAGATGTTAAATTAGTAAATGGGGTAATTAGGAATGTCTTCTATGTTCCTCGGTTGAAAAATAATGTTTTGTCTTGCTCTCAGGTAACTAAAGAAAATTGTAAATTTGTTTTACTGCAAAAATAAATGGTATGTAAAAGATGAACTCAGTAATGTTAGTGCTTCTGGCATTCAAAAAAATGTTTCAAATATATGCAAATGAAAAAATAAGATCTAAACAACTAATTAACCAACATTTCAAAAATATTTGGGCGGGAATAGGAAATTTTCACCTAATTATCTTAAAGTTAATGGCAAAACATCTAGGGTTTCATAGATCCAAAAAAAAAAAATTATTTACTCCTATAAACTAGAAAACATCCAAATCTAGCTCTACATAAGCATAACCACCAGCGATGATGCCATGTTAGGAAATTTATGGGAAGATATAATTAAAAAATTATCTATCCACAAAATAAATTCCTAAAGATGTTGATAAATGTGAGGAAAACATATATCTACGAGATAATTCCATCATTAGATATGTAATTTGTGGAGATGTTATATTGGTAAATGGGGTAATTAGGAATGTCTTGTATGTTCCTCGGTTGAAAAATAATGTTTTTTCATGCTCTCAGCTAACTAAAGAAAATTGTAAAGTTGTTTTTCTACAAAATAAATGGTATGTACAAGATTAACTCAGTAATGTTATTGCTTATGGTATTAAGAAAAATGGCTTATATATTTTGGATTTGTGTTTGAATATTTATTTTCTTCCTCTTCTAGGAATTATAATCATCTTTGGTATGAAATATTAGGTCATGTAAATTTCAGAAGTTTGTATGAAATGTCTCGCTTAAATATGGAAATATTATGTAATATTTTTTCAGTCTCTTTCTGTGATAATGGATGTATACATTGAGAGGTAAATATATCAAACCTTGACTCAGAGTAGGATTCTTGAATAGGCCAGAAATCTAGTTTCAAACTATTAGTATGCTAAGATAAATAGTGTCTTTCATGATCTCGGTTTCTCTAACTGTTTTGCTAATAATGATTTATTTGTCAAATATGAAAATAGACATTATATCTTTAATGTATCATATGATTGATAATCTCTTGATTACTAGTAGTAACAAGAATTTAATTCTTAGAATCAAAGAGAAGTTAAGACAATGTTTTTAAATGACTATTAAATCATTTGTTAGGCATGGTTATTTATTAAAATCACAAATCTATTATTGCATCACAAGATCAATATGTTAGTAACCTTCTCAAAAGGTTTAATATGATTGAAATAATGTCTCTACTCTTATGGTAGTTTGATATATTTAACTATCACTAGGACGGATATACCCTATACAGATGAAATTGTTTCAAGATTCATGCAAGATCCTTATATGTACAATCAATTATGTTTTGTGTTATTGTTCTTGTGATAATGTAAAATTATTTGGTTATTATGATTATAACCATGCTGATATTTGTATTGGATATACATCTATATTTTTATCAAAGTGTTTTTTGGTGTAGGTTCTAGCACTTGGAGTAGCAAGAAGAAACCAATAGTTTCTATCTTTTCTACTAAAGCAAAGTATAGAAGTGATATGGAAGAGGCAAAGGAAGTTATGTGGCTGAAAATACTATTGGATGAGCTCCATATGGGCATCAAAGGAAGCACTAATATTCTATGTGATATCTAGAATTGTATTGCTCTTGCAAATAATCTATTTCAACGTCGTAGGAAAAATCATATTGAAATTCATATGCACTTTATTTGAGAAAAGGTCTTGAATGGTGATAATGATCTCATTTTCTATTCGAATGAAGATAAAGTTGCATATATTTTCACAAAGTAGTTGTGTATTGTGAAGTCTCTCAAGTTTCTTACCTTTTTTGGCCTTTCATATTTTCCATTGAGAGGGAGTGTCTATGAAAATGCCACCTCTTAATTTCCTTAAATGTTTCATAATGTATACTCCCAAGACTATTTTTATGTTATTTAAGTAAATTGTCATGTATGTGAAGTTTACTTGTAATTCCAAATGAAACATTAGTTATTGGTATGCCTTGTTTTACAAAAGGATCCATAGTCTGATGTAATTATTCATCCTTAATCACTTTATCCTGATAATTTTTTGATGTTCCTTTGTATTTCGGTTATTATGGAATCCTTGGAACATTGTTTTAAACCACATAAAAATAGTGTCTCATTGGATTTTCCAAAACCCGTAGCATGGTTACAGTTGTTTGTGGATTTTATAAGTATTTGGGACATTGCAGTAGTGTATTGTGGAGTTGAAAAAATTCAGGAGTCTACTTTAGTACACCGTGGAACTTCAAACCCATCGAACAAGAGTTTTTAGATGTTATCCTAAATCATGAGTTGATTTATGGATTGTAATTACTTTTGTACCAAAAGGTAACATGGTATAAGGAACATTTTTTTAGATGTTTTTTTCATGTTTCCCCAATTAACATTAAGGGGGAGTGTTTGGGTTTACAATATTAAGCAAGAAACTACTTATTATAAAAATTCCAAATGACCCAAGTTGACTTTTAAAGAGTGGATCATGACCACCCGCATTGTATATAACAAGGTGATCTTGTAGGGATTGGTTACACACTGTTGTAACATTTTATGTGAGCTATATGTACGAGAAGATTTCTAAGTATCATGATCAAATGTATGAGGTAGTGCATAATTCCTTATTAAAGGCATAACTACATGTGAAATAGTGGGAGTTGTGGTTAAAAGTATATTCTCAATAAAGATAAGTGGTTTTCAGTGGGTTTTTTTACCTTCCATGGTTTTCTCAATTATATATTGTGTCACTATGTTCATTTACTTTGTGTTCATGTTATTTACATTTTGTAATATGTAAATATAAAGCATTTTAATCTATGTTTAATCAGTGTACATCATAATCTATAATCTTCTGCAATTATTCTATGGATCTATGATTTTTTAATTATATATCTTCCCATAAATTTCATAATATGTTCTTGGAGTGGAACATGAAGATGTTTTTATTAAATTTTTCATAGATTAATTGCAAGATATTGCATCGAAATGGTTTTACTAATTTCCATCTTACTCCATTTACTGACTAGGAAGAAATGAAAATCAAGTTTGAAGAAATATTCAAGACTATAAAATATTCTCATGCCCTCCTTTCTCAATTAGATCGGATGAAGAAAGAGCTGCAAGATCCCATGAGATAATTTGTGGAAAAATGTAACCAATTGATTAACAAAATTCCTATTGGTGCTTAACCTAAGTTGCAGATGATCAAAATGGTTTCTTCATAAATAATCAATTTCTTGAAGTTGGGTTCATATTACAAAGAGCTCAATTGAACATTTTTTATATTTCTCAAGAAATTTCTATTGAAGTGGAAGATAATCTCATCATGTCAGAGAATTTCATTAACTACTCAGTGAAGAGTAAAATCTAGATCTCCAAAGATGAATGTCTTGATCCATTGCGGTAAAAACTGGTCAATAATATGACTACCTTAAAGAAGAAAATTTCTTAACATACCTCATATCCAAATAAATTAAAAAATCAAATTGTTAGAGCACCCCCAAGGATTTCCTTGGAAGATCCACTAGTTAATGTAGTATGTGGAACCTATGAAGATGAAGGAGATGAAATTGTTGAATCATAATTTGAAGGAGAAGAGGAATCCCTATATGCAAATATTTTTGAATACTCATATAAATAATATCCTAAGGATTCCATGGCTGATATGAATAGTTACTCTTGTGTAGTGTTCATCCACTCACAAGAAGAGAAATAGGTTGATTCTTTTGTTTCCCAAGAAAAGCACTTGAATCCTCAAATGAAGAATCTAGAAAAGTAACAACAAAAGGATGATCATCATTTCCCACTTCCATGGGGTCAGACAAGAATAATCACAAGACTACCTCAGCCAAAGTTCCATCTACCTATTTGAGTAATTCTCTATCATCTCCTCTTGTCAAATCAATTTCTGTTTATGTTGATCCTAAGAATGCAAATCCTACTCATGGCAAGGTTTTCATAGCTCCTGATGTTCCTACAACTTATTCATCCTTTGACATTATTGACCATGTCAAGAAATATATAATTACAATTTATGATCTTGAGTACTTGAGAACTCATCCCGAGAAATTTGATAAAATTGTCCAATTTATAAAAATTAGTTCCAGTTCATCTTACAAAAATACCAATTCCAAAGAATAACTTTGCACTCCTAGTACCACCACTTATCAAAACCTCCTTTCCTTAACATTCTCCTCTTCTAAGAAAGTGGAACCCTTCTATATATCTATGTTGATCAATGAGTATAAATTAAGCAATTGTATCACTGATGTTATACAATTTTGCACTCCTTACAAATTGGCTAACTTCAGAAATTTGGACTTGGGAAATTTTATGGGACCTTGATGAAAAATAATTGGGAAAAATAGGTTATTTTAGTATATTGTGGGTTTTGGGGGCTAGGATAGAATATTCCCTCAAAACCTTTGGTTCTCCGTATTGGCTTTGGAAACACAAGTCAAAGGAGTTAATGTTATACAGAAATTCAGATGGCAGAGGGAACAATGGAATAGGTTTTCCAAAGCAAAGGATTCCCCACATCCATGTTCAAGTGGTGAGTAAAATGGCCAAGTGTATTATAGGATAGGAGTGTGATGTGGGAATAAAGAGTGTAGGTGAAACCAATTCCCCAAGAACCAATGTTCCCCATGGATTGTTTTGGCCCAAAAAGCCAAGGCAATGAGTGTTGTGCCGGTGAAGCGAAGAAAACTATAACAAAAGGAACTAGTTACTCATGGGCACAAGTCCCCCATAAGGTAGTTCGAGCCATAGGAAAATGAAGCAAGGGAAAATTTGAGTTGCATCGAGGAAGTATTGCAGAAGTGGGAAGCATTGTGGGAACCTACGCCACGGGTGGAACAATTCTCAAGTTCCACCCACGAGCCGAATATCCAATATAAACACCACCCAAGTGCTATAGGGACAAAGTGAAAGATAACGAAATAAATGGAACAAGTTCCACAGTTCCTTGAGTTCCCTGAGAATCTAATTCATCCAAAAAAAAAATGAATAATGATTAGATGTGGATTTCAGCACTACATTTGGAACCTGTATTTCTCCTCAACCCCTAGGATACACATGGCCATAACCTTTTCACATATGCTCCAAATTTGGAAAATTGTATATCTTTGGAAACTTATCTTCATTCTCTACATCATGGAAATAGAAAATATTGAGTTAGGTAAGAGTAGGTAGGTGAAAAGGAAGAAAGTGTTCTCAACATTAAAAGTTACAATGTCAAGTAGTTGAATATCGAGATTTAATGGAGCACGTGGCCCATTTCTTCTTCCATAAGAAAGACATCATGGAGAAATGGCCTTCACAGGATGCCCACCCCCCTTTTAATAAATTGAATGCATCTTGTTGGTGGGTGAAGGTAGAAAAATCTCTCTCTCTCTCTCTCTCTCTCTCTCTATATATATATATAATATATATATATATATATATATATATATATATATTGTAAAGTGATGCTCATTTGTAATGTTGGATACTTTTAGAATGCAAGGGCATCATTGAAAAATGTTATAGAAGTGTTCTTGAGTTGCAAGCCTAAGATTTTGATTCTACAATGTGTTTATACCTTCTTCCTTTGTCGTAAGGATATGTACATCATCTTAAACCAATAAAATACTTGTTTTGTGGCTATTATTCTACCCTAGCTAGTGTTTTGTTACATTTTCTTTCCTCTTCATTTACTCACAAGTATATTATGTATGTTTCTTGATATTGTAGGGTTTATTTCCATTTTGCATCATATGAAAATGGGAGTTTAAATTCTTCTATGGACTGTGGATTTTGTTTCTACCCTCTCCACCTTTATTTTCCTCCATTTTTTCTCATTTAAAAGTGTATTTCCCCTTATTTTTGGTGTTATCACCTCCCTTAGTGTAGGATTTATTTTTTATTCATATCCCTCTCTCCTTGTTCCCTTCGAATCATAGATTAGTGCTAGGTAATTGAATTTCTCTTCCTATGAGTAGTGTAACAGTAGGAATAAGTAGAGGAATCCGGCCTTCTCTGGAGGTTTGTCTCAGTTCACAAGGTCCCACAACTTGGAGAAAGTACCATGTTGCCTCAAAATATTGGGTTGTTTATGACTTGAGGTAGGGTGCAATTTTGAGCCCTAACAATTTTAGCACACCTGGTGTGACGATTTAAAATTTGATATTTTATTTTTTCCAAGTTTTGGTGTGTATCTTAGTAAAATCCATTGTAGTCTCATTTACTTCTATCCTCTAATATTTCTCTTAACCCCAAGCTTATCAGTCTATCACCCAGGTGTTGGGTTCTCACCCAAGTTTTGTGTGGATGTTGAGCCCCTCCTTTATGTGATCCTTGTGAGAATGTTCTTCCATTAATGGAGGAAAGTTTTGCAAAGAAAAAACACATGCATTTAATCTAATACAAATGTGGTGAATTTAGTTCTAAGCATAAATGCTCCATAAGATAAACGTAAACATCACAAAAACATAATGGAAATAGATTTGAACCATGAGTAACATGAAAATACACTAGGGTTTAGTCCATATAGACAAATATATAAAAAATAGCTCCATATATTGATTAAATCCATTTACAGTAGCCATATTACATCAAATGGGGTCATCTTAGGCCACATACATCATGAAATAACATTCCAACCTTACAAAAATACTTTGAACAGAGACCCTAGCTACACTTTCCCATTACAACCCTTGTTCAGACATGAACACATACATCTATGCTCAGTAATATCATTCTTGCAGCACTTCATTGTCTCTCCAACTCTATCTAACTCAGACCCAAGCACTCCTTTAAATATAGTTTGGATTCACCATCATAGCTTCACCCATGAGTAGATTACATGTCAAGTGGAAGTGTGGTCCTCCATGATCGATCAACTTCTCTTGCAAGCTTACAAAGGCCTCCACTAACTGTAATGATATTCATGGGAATATACCCTATGTGGAATATTCTTTTCTTGACCTCCAAGGCTCTAGGTTGGTACCTTATCTGTTCATCACGCCTACTCTAGATTTCACGTGTTTTTCCTATGACACCACCTTTGAAATGTGTCTAATTCCCCAAAGCCCCTTCTACTTTTTTGTTCCAACCTCTTCTCCCACGTTTCTTTCCTTGAGTTCCTTCTTACTTGATTTCCTTATGCACACTCACTCCTTCTTCCTTGGGACTTAGTCAATTCAGGGCCCAACATTCATCCTTTGGAGGCTCTACAACAACACATATGGCGAATCCAATCTTCATATCAACTGGTTTCAACATTCAAAGTTCTTTGTTTTATGAAAATAATTCAAACAAGGTCAAGAATATCATAAAAGGAAGCTTTTGAATACTTGCAGTTGTCATCAAGGAGAAGAAGAAGAGAGAGATTAGTTTAGAGATCACCATCACCCCTGAATAGCACTCTTTCTACTCCACCCCTTGGTATACCTTTCTTGTTGCATTCTAGAGTTTTAAGACCTATTGTATTATGGAAGAACCAAGGAATTTACCATTTTTCAACATCATGGGTTGAATCCCCCTTACAGTTAATGCACAACGTGACATACTAGTAGCTGCACTCAATAATATTCCATACTTTACTGGTGAGAATCAAGTTACTTTTAATAAACACATTCATGATGTTGAAAATATATTCTCTATTCATCTAGTTATAGAAGATGATGTAGCATTTAGGTTTTTATCTTCTACACTCAAGGGTAAAACACTCTAATGATACAAAATCTTGAGACTTAACTATATTACAAACTGGGATGGACTTGGCACTACACTTTGCAATCAATTTTGTGAAAAAGTAGAAAACATTTCCTTTTTAGAATAGCTAATAACTATTAAGAGGGGTCCTAATGAGCTCACGACAAATTTTAACTTCATATTTTAGAGGACATGGGATAGAATTCCAACACTCTTGAGACTGACTCCATAAGATGTTTTTCTTTACTTGTTAAGAGAATTGAATTATGATATTGTTGTTATGATACAATTTATGGTTATTAATAAATTACGTAATTCCTATCTAATATACATTAGGGTTGATAATTGCATGATACAAGCTGGAAAAATAGCCCTTAGGATGTCTATTCCTTTGTTCTCTGAATATCCCCAAGCCTTGTAACCTACCCTTATTCCCATTCCTTAGTAAATTTCACAACCTACTCCTTCCACATCCTATTCTCCTCAAAAGAAAAAAGATGATGAGGAGATGAAGGCCCTACTTATAATTTTTTCAAAAAAATTTATATCCTTGGAAAACAAGCTAGCCCAACCTTATATAAATTATTCAAATCAAGGGAAAGATTCTAACCAAGGATTCAACCAGGGTTACCAGCCCTATAGAAACCAATACCCTAACCAAAGATATGGAAAAAATCAGAAAAATGATAGGTAGCAAGGTAAAAATTCACCTCTTCCACTTTAAACAGTTGCTCCTAATCAACCACTCTTGTCGTTAGTGGAATTCAAGCATTGATTCCAGTGAAAAACAACATAAGACAATAAACATAATGGTGTTTCCCATTCAACCAGCCACATAATCAGTATTTTTGGTCTAAGTGCATTACAAGATCAAGCCTTCATGATTCAAAATTATTCCAATCAGTAGGAACCATTTATAAAAGCAACCAATCCTAATGTGGAAGGAACTCAAGAGTTCAATCCAGATAGTAATTTTATGTTCTTTGGGGCTAATGAGATTTTTACAATGTGTCAAGTAGTGGGTATGTCCAACATGCCTCAGACTCATGTTTCTGATAACATGAGGTTCAAGAAGATAATGTTGGATTCTCAACCTTGATCTTTTTCCGATCAAGGTAACACTATTAATAAGGAAAATAATTTCAAGGGAGATTCAAGCAGGAACAATTATAAGGTTCCTAGCAGACTTGTTTTGAACAAGGAAGTTGCTTCTCAACCAAATATTCCTATCCAAATGTTACAACAATAAAGGAAGGATAATGTTTCACCTCAATTAGACAATTCCATGGGCCTTTGTTTAAACATTTTTTAGAAGATAAAGAAGAAAAATGGTAACGTGACCATGTGGGATGCTATAGCTATTCCATCTCAAAGGGATCTCCTATATAAAACTCTCAAGCAACTTCCACAAATGATCCAATTATTCAAAAGACTCATGGTGTTATCAACTTTTACCAAGAAAAATAAGAGCAGGTAATAAAAATTTTCAAGACCCCACCCTTTCATAAGTCCTTAATTGTAGGAAAGAATCTAGTTCTTAATTGCAAGATTGATTCAAGGACTAGTAATTTTTTGATGCACAAAAAGATTGTTGATATCCTAAGTATTAAGTACAACCCTATTTCTAAATGTGTTCTACAACTTGATGGTTCAACTGTGGTGTCCTAGAAGTGATAAAATATTTTTAGTTAACCCTCTATGCTTGTCCAAGCTTAACCATAACTTGTGATGTATCAGTAATTTACTTTCCTCCCATGTTTTCCATTTTCTTATCAAGAGATTTCACATCCAAATTAGGTGGCTAATTGTCTTCAGATTGGACTCATATGCTCCTAAGGACTAGATATGGTATGATATTTACCATACAAGTAGAGTCTATATTTTCTTACCATATTGAGTCTTATGATTCTACCCCTCCCCAATCAAATTACCTAGTATAAGAAGAACATGAAATAGATTCAGTTTCAAAAGAGCATCTTATTTGTCCTTCAATTCCTAGTATTTTATTAGATGAATGGACCAAAGAATGTTATGATTTCGATCCTTATGAAAAAACCTTAGAAACTAAACTTTAAACCTACTACATTCTTGAAGAAGGATCTGCTCTACCTACACCACTTAAGCAAGAAAAGGATAGTTCTTCCAAAATGTGGAAGATGTTCTTTAATGGTTCTAGAATCAAAAATGGAGTTGGGCCAGGTGTTGTATTAATTTCTCCAATCAATAAGAAGTTATTCTTAACTCATAGAATTCAGTTTACATGTTCTAACAACGTAGCAGAGTATGAGGCATTTGAACATGGTCTTCAAATTGTTGAAATGAGAGGAATCAAAACATTGTAAATCTTTAAGAATAATGAATTGGTCATATAATAGGTTAGCGGTAAGCATGCCACATAGAACAAGATTTTAAAATATTATAAACACAGATTCTGGGATATTTTGGAGAGTTTTGATGCACTTAATTTGTAAGTTGTGACAAGGAAATTGAACATAGAAGAATACCATATGACAGTTCTTCATTCATAATTATCACTTGTTAAGGGTCTTGTTAAAGAGAATGTGCAACACATCAAGGTGGTAGTCAGGCCCTCGATTCTAGAAAATGAAACCAGTTGGAAAGTATTTGACAGCAATCAACAAATCATTCAATTCATCCATAATGAATTTGAATTTTCCCCAAAAATGCAATTTGATTTGCATGGAAGCTATGGTGACCAAATTATTCAATTGAAGACAAACAAATTTATGAAAGTGTTGGTCACTTTGGAGCACATTTTCAGTATTGATGATGAATTCATAGGTGAATAGAAGAACATAAGAGCAAGGAAATAGGACTGTCAACTAGTTATCATTGTACAATGTAAGGAACTTATTCTTGGAAAGCTATGTGATGAGGCTGAGAAGAAATATTTTATCTCCTTGTGTCAAAAATTAAATAATGTGTTCTCATGTGATTATGAATATTTAAAGGGGTTTGATCTAAAAAAATTCCAAAATTCCATTAATCTTGATCCTAATGTCAAGCCAATTAAGCAAAAGTAAAGATCAGTTAACCTAAAGATAGAGCCCCTCATGAGGGAGTTATCCAAATTGATTGAGAAAAAAAAAATAAAAAATAATTTTTCCTGTCAAATACTCTATGTGGGTGGAAAATCTAGTACCAATGAGGAAGAAGAATGGAAAAATTAGACTTTGTGTTGATTTCAGATATTTGAACAAAACCTCCCTAAAAGATAACTATCATCTACCTTCTATGGAGAAAATTCTATAAATTGTGGCAAGATCTGAAAGGTTTTCTATGTTGGATGGATACTCAGGTTTCAATCAAATCAAGGTTAGGGAGGAGGATCAATATAAGACTACATTTACAACTAAATGGGTAACATATGCTTATCATAAAATGCCTTTTGGTCTATCAAATACAGGTGTTACATTCCAAAGATAAATGGAAATTGCTTTTAAAGGGTATATCAATGAATTCATCCTTGTCTGTTGGGATGATATCACATTTTCTCAAAGAAAAGTAAAGATCATATCAGTCATCTTTAGAAGGTATTTGAGAGATGTCAAGAATTTGGGGTCTCTCTTAATCCCAAGAAATGTAATTTTGTAATCCCTTAGGGGAAGATTTTGGGGAATATTGTTTCAAAGGATGGAATTTCCATTGATCCAGAATGAATCTTAGCCATCTTGTCTCTCTCCTTGCTATCTCATAAAAAATATTTTCAGTCGTTCCTCGGAAATATTAACTTTGTTAGGAGATTCATTCCTAATTTTGCTAGATTAGTCAGGCCTATCACTCTAATGTTGAAGAAGGATTCAATTTTCAAATGGAAAATAGAAGTAAAGGAGATATTTTCAAAGATCAAATATGAAATTCCTTAAGCTCGTACACTTATCAACCCTAACTACTTCAAGGATTTCATCTTATATGCATATGGAGCTAAATCTAGCATTTCTCTTGTTTTGACTCAAAAAATTAATCAAGTATGGGAGAATCTAATGCCTTTCTATAGAAAAAAAACTTAGGGATTATGAATTGAGTTATAATAACATTGAAAAATAGGTCTTTTCTATCATGAGGGCTCTAAAGAAAAATAAAAAGTATGTTTTCCACTAATCACATTAAAGTTCTAGTCTCCAATTCTTGTGTGAGAAGCTTTATCATGGGAGTAGAAATTAGTGAGAAAAGAGATGGATGGGTGACCAAAATAATCAAATATGATGTGATTATCAAGGCCACAAACCTAATAAGAGGTAGATCTCTTTGTGATCAGATTGCTTTAGATGCTCAAAATGACCAAGAAACCTCCTTCTTTATGAATGAGGAATCTTCACATGACATTGAAATTCAACATGATGAAGAAAATTTAGTTCATAATCATATTTGGATTGGTGATATAACTACCATTTTATCTAAAAAAAGGAAACATTTGAGGATACATTCCATTCCTTATGCACTAATTTAAGGTATTTTATTCAAATGAAACATTGATGGGGTTTTTCTGAGGTGCATTGAAGGTTAACAAGTAGATAATTTTTTGGCTGAATTCCATGATGGCTTCTCTCATGGAAATTTCTCTACCAAGGCCACTACTATAAAAATCTTAAAAGTAGGCTAATTTTTTCCTACACTATTTTTTGACTCTCACAAATGGGTCAGAAAATACAGGGAATGTTCTTTCTTCACTGGTAAGAAGAGGTTGGTTTCCCTTCCACTTCATCCAATTCAAGTAGATCAGCCATTTGCCCAATGGTTTCTTGATTTCATTGGCATGATCAATCCTCTATCAAGTGATGGTCACAAATGGGTTTTGATAGGGACAAATTATTTTCCCAGGTGGACAGAAGTTATGCCACTTAAGGAAACCACTGAATCAGTTATATTAGACTTCTTTGAAGACATTGTGATAAGGTTTGGTATTCTAATAATGAAAAAGATTTCCTAGGATTTAAAATTTCTTATTAGGATCTATATAAATACTTCTTCCAACTATTACCCTCAAGGTAATAGTTTGGAAGAATCAACTAAAAAGAACTTGATTTCTTGTGTGTTTGAAAATGTGGGAGGACTGCGTGAGGGTTTTGAGAGTGCGGTTTCAGCAGCTTTGGCTACTGAATGTCTTTCAAAGGACTGTGTAATAGCTATTAAAGCACCGGAAAAAGAGAGAGAATTGGCTAAAGGCGGTAGTTTTGGATCTAGAGCCTGGGCGGATGTTGTAAAGATTCCTCTTGACAAAAATGTGGGGCCTCAACCTGCATGTGATCTGATTTTTAAAAGTACAAAAGATGTTGAGGGGGTGACCCACATACAAGTGCCTGATGGATGTCTGTATAGGGCACTGGAGAAAACCAATCTTGCCCTAGTCGAAAAAAATTTGGGATCAAGACCCAATGTGGACATTATCAGAAAATGGGCCATTCGCAGGTGGCAACCAAAAGGGGATTTGATCATCACCACCATGGAAAAGGGATTTTTTCTAGGCCTGTTTTAATCTCCAATCTGATGTTGACTCTGTCTTGTTGGGAGGTCCCTAGTGTTTGGGAAATATGGGACTGTTTCTAAAAAAATGGTATCCTGGGTTCAATCCATATGTTGAGAACATTCATGCCATACCCATCTGGTGTAGCCTCCCAGGGTTACCCCTTCATTTATGGGATGATGAAATCCTCCTTCATGTAGCAAAATTAATTGGTTCACCTATTGGACTGGATGGGCCCACGAGAAATAGGCCAAGACTGGCATTTGCTAGGTTCTGTGTCTCTACTGAAATGGATCAAGAGCTTCCTGATCACATCGTTCTGTAGTCCAAATTTGGAGCATGTAAACAACAAATAGAATATGAAGCTTTCCAACTAAGATGTAGTAAATGTCATAAATTAGGTCACTTTTCTAGATAATGCCCTAAGCAAACAATGCAAAATATGGAAATACCCTCAGATATATCTGAAGCTCAAAGACAGAAACAGACGGATAAGGCTGATAAAGAGCCGCTAATTGATCTAGCTACTGGAAGTAGACGCTTGCAGAGACATTCCAGACTAAAAGAACAAAAAAGGATTTAAGGTGAAGATGCCACCGGTTTATAGAAAACTATGGAGACCTAAGAAACTGGTTGAGACTCAACAGGAAATCGATCTGGAATCAACAAAAGAGGAAGAAAGCAAAAGGGATATGTCAGTGGATTCAGCAATGAACACTTTGACACCAAATCTGGTAAAGTTGAGTATGGAGGTTAATGAAGAAAATGAAAAAGTTATCATTTCTCTTACTTCTATGGAAGAAGAGATGGAAAAAACTACTACTCATCAAGAGCTCCTAAATAGAAACAACTCTCTGGAGAAACTCAAAATGAGACAAGGAAAAGTCAAAGAGGCTCTGGAATCCATTACATGAAATCTAAACCAAGATAAAGAGTTTACTGATATGGAGGAGATAGCTTCTAAAATGGATAAACAGACTGATATTGTCATAGGTAAAGAGGAAGGGTAAATTACCCCTACAAGCAAGGAAAATATACTAGACTGTGATAATGATGGATTCATCATAGTGAGAAGCAAAAAAAGGGGACTAAAAAGTCTGCAAGAAATTCTGGAATCACTCTATAGTGATAAAAAGAAGCAGATTGGAAGTTGGGAAGCTTCCACCTCAAGAATCACAAGGGCCACTACTAGAAGAACTGCAAATATTGGAGTCACATATAGAAAAGGTAGACTGTCGAAGAGAGAAGCAAGAGAAAAAGAGACTGAAAAAGAAATTGCAGATGGTACACAAAGAATTTTGAACCATCCGGCAACTGCATCTCCAAAAAATTTTTAATGAAGGTTATTTCTTGGAATGTCAGAGGCCTCAATGGGGGGCCTAAGCAAAGAATGCTAAAGGAAATTAAAAGATCAAACAGACCCAAAATCCTTCTTATTCAGGAAACTAAAATGAAAAGTAAAGAAGTTGAAGATTGCAAAAGATATTTCTGGGAGAACGCTGCCTTTGCTGCTGTTGATTCTCAAGGGGCTTCTGGAGGCTTAGCGATCTTTTGGGATACCAAGATTGTTAATGGTAAGGTACTCTCCTCCTCCCATAACCATTTAGCTATAATCTTTAAAAGTCTTGAGAATAATCATAGCTGGATTCTGTCTAATATTTACGCACCCAATACTGCTACTAGTAAAAGAAATCTATGGAAAGAGTTAACCTTGTTCCGAAGCAATGTTGAGAACATGAACTGGTTGGTCATGGGAACTTCAATACTCCTTTAAATCTGGAAGAAAAATTTGGGGGAAGCTTTTAATTCTCTCTTGGTATGGAAGAGTTTGCTGGCTTCATTTCGACTCTTAATCTTATGGACATTGAGCTTCATGGCAATCAATTTACCTGGTCTAATAGAAGATTTGGGGAGAACTTAATCTAGGTTAAACTAGACAGAGCTCTTATTTCTACTAATTAGATCTTGGATCAGAATTTTCATCTTTCTTCTCTCCCCAGAACGGGCTCTGATCATAATCCAATTGTCCTAAATTTCTTCAATTGGACAAAACCTTTTCATGGCAATTTCAAATTTGAGAAAATGTGGCTCGAGCATGAAGATATTCTAGACAGAATTAAAGAGTGGTGGTATTGGGAAGGCACAGGGATGGCCCAATTCAGGCTTCTGCAGAAATTGAAAAATGTTAAACAAAAGATTAGAATATGGAATAAAGAGGTTTTTTAAAACATTTTTGAAAAGAAGAACTTAAGCAATAGCTAGAAGATCTTGAACTAAATGTTTTCGTGAAAGGTATGTCTCTGGAGGATCATCAGTGGGAAAAAAAACTTCTCTTGGATCTGCATAATATAAACAGCCATGAAGAATCCTTTTGGAGAATGAAGTCTAGAGCCCTTTGGCTTAAAGCAGGAGACAGGAATACAATTTTTTTTCATTTGACAGCCCTCAAGCATAGAGCTTGTAACGGAATTTCTGAGGTTGCTAAAGACAATGGAAACATTACTAAGGATTCTGAGGACATCAAAGCAGAAGAACTTAAATTTTACAAGAACCTTCTTATTGAGAATAACTCCTACAATGAACAAGCTGCATCTTTTCTCTTAGACTCCATTCCTAATAATCTAATATTTGCTGAGAGATTTAAGAGTCTTTCAAAAACTGTCACCATCGAGGAATCAAAAAAGGCTATTTTTGCTTTAGAGGGGGATAAGGCTCTAGGTCCAGATGGCTTTTCAGCTAACTTCTATCAAAGATGTTGGGAAATATTCTCTGAAGATCTCTTGAAAGCTGTTAATGAGTTTTATAGAACTGGAAATCTTATTAAAGAACTAAATAATACACACATTGTGCTTGCCCCAAAAAATTTGGATGCAAAGGACTTCAAATATTTCAATCCTATCAGTTTATTTAATGTTATATATAGGATCTTCACAAAGATTCTCACCACTAGAATGCAACATATTCTTATGGAGATCATTTCACAACAACAGAGAGGATTCATTCAAGGAAGAATTATTCAAGATGGAATTATCATGGTACATGAAACTATACATTCTATGGGTAAAAGTAAAAATGCGGGGATGGCTATCAAGCTAGACATACATAAAGCATTCGACAGAGTCTCCTGGAGATTCATGGATGAGGTCTTATCCAAGTTTGGTTTTCAAATCAAATTCAGAAAAATCATTCACACTTGTATCTCTACCTCTAGATTCTTAGTGGTTGTTAATGGGGAACTGGTGGGTTTTTTTGCCAGCAATAGAGGAATCTAGCAAGGAGACCCAATTTCCCCTCTATTATTCATTATAATGGCTGATAGTTTAAGAAGATCTATTTCCAAAGCTATTTGCATTGGCATGATAAAATGCTTTCCTCCAACTTCTGGCAATCTGATCTCCTCCCGCCAACAGTTTTCTGATGACACTCTGCTTCTCCTGATGGCCTTAATCATTGAGGAAAAGGCTATCAAAATTTTCCTTAGGTTCTATGAGGAAGCCTCGGGACAAAAATTTAATTTTGACAAAAGCTCTATATATTTCTTTGCTACTCCTATGGAAAGGCAAAGAAAGATTGCTAATATTCTAGGATGCACTATTAATTCTCTTCCCGCTACTTACTTAGGTTTACCTTTAAGTACTGGAAAGATTTCTGTTGAGGTTTGGAACGATCTTATTAAGATATTTCAAATAAAATTGGCTGGTTGGAAAGGAGTTGTACTTTCAAGTGCAGGCAAATGCCTATTGATAAAAAGTACGCTCCAAAACTTGCCTATTTACATCATGTCAATGTTTAGCATACTAGCAACAGTGATGAACAGTATTGAAAAGATTCAAAAACACTTTTTATGGCATGGTACTGAGGATAGGTTCAGATATCATCTTGTGGCTTGGAAGCAGGTATGTAAACCAAAGAGGCTTGGGGGGTTAGGCATCAAATATATCAAACATATGAGTGCTGCCCGTATTACAAAGTTAGGTTGGAGACTTATAAAAGAGCACAAGCCTTGGACAGAGTTGGTTAAGATCAAATATCTTTCAAACCAAAACAAGATTTCCTTCATTTATGATCAGTCTCTTCTGAATGGTTCTATTTTCTGGAACAACCTTCTTTACAGCAGACACATCCTTTCTCATGGGTGTAGCTGGAAGCTTGGGGATGGACAAAACATTAACTTCTGGACTGATAAATGGACTGATTCTAACTGGATTTCTTCTTTTTATCACATTAAAGATAACTTAATTGCAAAGTATGGACACAAAATTCAGGGATACATTGAGAGGGATGGAAACAAAAGAAAATGGAAACAACTAAAAGTGGAGAATGATAATGTACAGACTGATGTTTCTTCTTTATAGAATCAACTTTCTCTAATCCATATTAGTAATCAAAATCTTAAGGATGAACTCATCTGGAAAGATTATTTTGATGGGGAATACTCTTTTAAATCAGGATATAATTTTTTCTTTGTATCTATTGAAAGTGAAATTAAGTGGCACAAGTTGTGGATGTTTGAGTTAACCCCTAGAGTGAAATTATTTTGGTGGCTCATCATTAATGGCAAGATCCTGACTAACGACAACCTCATCAAGAAGGGATTCATCATGCCGAATAGATGTTGCATGTGTCAAAAAGAGGCAGAAGATATAAAACATTTATTCCTCCATTGTGAGTATGCTTCCAAAATTTGGCAGCTTGTTTTTGCAAAATTTAATCAGAGATGGATTTTTCCCCTTACCTGTCTTCAGGCCTGAGAACAATGGGACTCTCCATTTAAGCATTGTGTGGTGAAGAGATTGTGGCAACTCGTTTTACCCCACACTATGTGGAGAGTTTGGAAGGCTCGTAATGATGACATTTTCATAAACACTAGAAAGGAATGTAACAAATTCTACAAGGAAATTATCATTGTTGTGCAGGATAATATTGCTAGATTTAAACTTCCTAAAAATAGACTTTACCCTAAGAAGGAAGAATACATCTTGACTGATTGGAATATTGACACTACCTTCAATAAGAATAAAAATGGTGTGGATAGAAACACCTTCCGATGGATTAATCCTCCCACTGATTGGTACAAGTTAAATTTTGATGGGGCCTCAAAAGGAAATCCGGGAGACTCTGAAGGAGGAGGAGTCATCAGAGATCAAAGAGGCTATTTTGTTGCTGATCTTTTTCTGGGAGAATGGGTAGGCAAACTAACCATTACTCTGAAGCCCTGATGGCTCTTTGGGATATAAGACTTACCATAGATTGTAATATTCTAAATATTATAATTGAGGGTGATTCTCTGAATATCATCAATCTCTTTAAACAAAAAGCAACACCCCAGCTGGTCAATTAGAGATTTCATTGGTGAAGCTATTGATATATGCAAGAGCTTTGAAAATGTTAAAATCACCCACACCTATTGGGAAGGAAATAGGGTCGCAGATAGTTTGGGAAACATTGGTGCTACTAATACTTTTCAAACTTGGCTTAGGGGGCACGTTCTGCCAACTCAAATCAATAAAGCCATAATCAATGATCTACATGGCCGAGAAAATCAACACTAACAGCTATAATGTGGATGCTAATGTGTGGATCCTCAAGTACAGTATGATGACATCACATAAGATATGTATTATTGATGTGATATGTGTGAACTGGACTGTCATCATTTCTTGGCATAGAAAGAAAGCTGAGGAGTGGGGCACTAATTACAAGTATGGTATAATAATTAATTCTACTTTCACGTAAGGGAAAGATTCAAAAACTAACAACAAAGTTCAGCCTGCCCTACATAGTGATAACAATTTTACCGTTAAGAATAGGAACAAAAACAATGGAAAAATGGGGGGTCCGCCATGCAAAACTGAACCCACCCACAATTCGGCATGGAAAGAGGATACGGTGCTTTGTAACTACCTTTAAATAGGGGGTCTGTCAAATTTAATTGAAAGGATTCAAGGGTTTGATCAAGACATTTCTATTAGATTCACCCCAGGGATGGAAGAATCGGGTTGTCAAATTTAGAAACATGGAGATTGAGATCACGAAGGAGCTCATCACCCATATCACAGGCCTTAGCCTTGAGGGCACCAAATACTTCAATAAGAAGGTTGACAGGGAGGTGGAGACCAAGAAGTTCCTGGACGATGGGGAGAATCTTGAATTTGTGACTACTGGCATCAAGGGTGGCGTCGATTCCTGAGCCTTTTGTTGAGCTTGCCAGGATGGTTGTTAGGTATGTAACTCTTGAAGGAAGATTTGTGACTATACCTCAAAAACATTTGATATTTCTTAATCACTTTCATAGAAATATTATCATCAACTTCCTTCACTACTTGATAAACTCACTGGAGAAATCAATTAGGGAAGTTCAGAGCCATTCTAGGGATGTCCCTCTGCACCAAGGGCTAATCCTATCTGATCCATCACCACTGTTCAAACTGCCCCTGCATGAATCCTACCCCACCCTCTTCCTCTATACCTCCACCTGCTCACACTGCCTTCACTCCCCCCTGCTGAAAAGGAAGATTGAAGCTGCTGCTTCTAGCAAGAAAAGAAAGAGCATAAAAACTAAAATCCCTTCTTCTCAACGGGTCCCTAAGAAGTCACAAAGACCTTGAGCTTGTTGAGAACCTCCTGCATATCATCCAACCGATTGAGGAACCCAAGGAGGAGGACTTGATGGACAAAGTGGACAGGATGGAAAAGGAAATACAAGAGCTCAAAGGGGACTATAAAAAATATGGAAAAAGATAAGAGAAAAGGAATACTTCAAAGTGATGATGAAGAGGGGGTTATTGCTGAAGTTTTCAAGAAGTTATAGTCTTTGGATGGCAGAATGGGAAATGTAAAAAGTCGCAATGAATGCATAATATCTGCCCTTAAAAGCATTTATAATTTCATTGAACAACATGTTCATAGTGTTTGCAGTTTAAGTGGGATTAATGAAGACATTTGGGGCCCCAAAGAGAAAAGGGATATTGCAATTGCTCAGGTGGATATGAAAGACTCCTCTCAGGCCATTGCCATTGTCTTCTTCAATTTCGCTATGCAGGCTATCAAAACCAAGATTGACAGGGCTATCAAGTAATGGGTTGCTGTGATACTGTTTGTTGGTTGCGAAGTTAATGTTATCTGGTGGTTCTGGAGCTACATTTTGGTGGAGTTATTATATGATGAATATCTTTTGTTTGCTTTTTGATCTTTTCTACTTCTTTTTGGATCATTTTACGTCTAGATCCTTTCTTCTCATGTATTGTCATATCTGGCTTTTGAGCCCTCTTAGGTTGGCCATTTTTCCCTTCTCTGGGTTGTTTCTCTCACCTTTGTTATCTAGCTTTTGAGCCCTTTTGTATACAGGGTATAATCCCTTCAAAACTATATGCCCTTAATAAAAAAAACTAAAAAGAACTTGATTAGGATCATGAAGATAAAAAATGGATATCAATCAAATATAGTGGCATAAAAAGGTGATAAATTATCTTTGGGCTAACAGGATCACAATAAAAAAAGGAAATTGGTACTTCCCCTTATAAAATTTTCTATAGAAAGGAATCCAGGCTTCCTCTGTCACTTGAATTACCTTCACTTAAATTAGCTCAACAATTAGAATTTGATATTGAAAAGTTAAGAAATCCTACCATGATAAGGATGGAACAACATCAAAAATCAACCACATAGTGGTTTGATAAAAGGGATAGATATCAGACATTCAAGGTTGGTGATTTGGTCTTGAAATGAGATGTAAAAAGAGACAAACCAGGGAGACACTCTAAATTTGATGCAATTTGGAGTGAGCCTTACATCATCAGTGCTTACAAAGAAGCCAACTCTTTTGAGTTGTCTAACATTGAAGGAGATACATTACAAATCCCATTCAATGGTATTTATCTCAAACATTCCCATTAAGTTGTTTCATTGTATCTTGTACATAGTAGATTAGTTTTAAATTCCTCCAAGTGCTTTCAGCATAATGTCTTGTTAGTAGTATACTTTCAATTTCCCTGATTTCTTTATATATTTTTTTACTTTTGGATGGTCTCATTACACAGTGTTCATGATGGTTTCTGGAGAAATTGTAGAGAAGAAGAGTTTGAAGGTACCAAGGATCAAATGCAATACTTCATAGAGACAAATGTAGAGATACTAAAATTAGATTTTGGGGGTAGTTTTCAAATCTTATTCATTCAACCCTAATGGATCAGTTACAGGATCAAAGTGGTATGCATTTCATATTGGGGTTGCTACTGCTTATTTTATTCATTTATTGCAAGGGAAACAGGGTGAAAAGATCAAGTTAAGAAAATTTTCCACTCTCATAAAACCTTATTCAGAAAATTTTGTAATGATAATATTCAATTCAAGATTCATGATAAATATAATCCAGGTTCAAGTAGTAATTCAAGTGGATTCAGGGGTGAGATTTAAGTTTCAGATAATTTTTCAGTTTATCAGGATGACTTCATGTGCAGACACACATAATTGGATTAAGAAAATTTAATAGCTAAATTACACTAAATATCCCCTTTCCCATAAATTAATGAAATTTAGTTAATAACACACCATTTCCCTCCTATCATTATCAATTAATTACATTTCACCAATTAATTAACTCTCTTATCACTCAGGATGTCGATGAATGACCTTTCATTAATTAACACCCACTTCTACCTAGGTCAATTAATTATCAAAGGCCGTGGGTAAAGGAATGAAGCCACAAAGAAAAAAGACACCAAAAGATGAGCCATGAATGAGAAAGTTGAAGCCGTGAATATGAAGGAAGAACCGCGCAAACAAGGATGATATAAAGGAAAATTTGTCGAAGTAAGGGAAGTTCGGAGGAAGCCAAAAGTAAAGAGTAAAATCTGTGAAGAACAGAAAAAATCCACAGAAAACTACAAAGGCCATACATAGAGGAAGATAAACTCATGAACATGGAACAAATCTATAGGAAGGTAGTATAAAAGGAGGAAATATGCATGAATTTGTAAAATTTGCAAGAAGTAAAGAAAATCCGTGGATAACTATAAAGTCACCAAGAAAGAAGAAATGTTACAGATCAAATAAAAGTGCCACGATATAAATGAAAAGGTTAAAGAAGATTATAAAATCCATAAATTGAGAAAATATGAAGTGGACAAGGCTCGAGGACAATAAAATTGATTTAAACATGCATAAGTGAGAATTTGTTATCTAAAATCAATGATGATTTGATTGTTTGATGATTGCAGCTGAGTATAAAACTTGAACTCCAAGAAGAATGAAGAAAACTACAATTCTAGTTGTCCACATTTAATGCTCATTGACTTTGTGGAAATATAGTTGCAATCTTAATATGCTTCTTGATTTCAAGGCAAAATTGAATATCAAAGAGGAAAATTGATCACTCATCTGTATCATGTTGGAAATCATAGAAATATGAGAAATATATTTTTATTATCGGTTAGTAAATATTTTCTCATGAGTGCATAGAAAAAGGTGAAATCAATTTGAATCTAGCAAGAGAAAAATCTGGAGTTAGTTGTATACATTTAATGGACCAATTTTCCAAGATAAAAATCAGAAAGATTACATGGCATGCCAAAGGAAGCATTGGAATGGGTTGATTAATTGTATAGAGAAAATTCAAGACCAATACGATTAGTTTCTCAAGTAAGAAGATGATGAGTTCAAGCTAAAGGAGCTACAAAAAGAAAAGAGAGAGAAATGATTAGAGCAAACAGAAGAAGTATAGAAGATATATCAGATGAGAAGAGCATCAGTGTAACAGATTGATTGAGAAAGAGGGTTCAATTCCAATGAGAAGAAGAGAGTGATAGAGAGAACTCAGACAGATATAAAAGAGTGATCATAATCTATTGTGTAAGCTATTTTTGTAGCTAAACGATCAAAATTTGTGTGTATAATAAGTCAAGTTATAGCTTAGCATTTTTCCGGAGGTTGTATCCTCCTTGTGGGTGGGTGCTTGTAAAATATTAGTTATAGGTAATTAAATTAGGGGTTGGTGTTCCTTGTAGTTGGTTCTTGCTAAAATTATCTCAGCGGGTGCTCAGAAAAAATCTTCGAGTGGATGTTTGAAATTGTGGAGTGGGTGCTCAACCGAACCCATTGTAAGATTTAGAATTGGTGTTCCTAATAAAGACTGTGTTTCAAGTGGGTTTTTCTCCCGAAAGGGTTTCCCACTCTAAATTATGTATTCAACATAATTCTTTCTGATATATGTTTGAAAAAATGCACATAATATAGTAACTGCTTAAATTTAAGAAATTGTGGATTAAGTATAACTCTATAAATTAATTTTAATCCTCATTGATTCACTCCCCCCTCATAGTGCTTATGATCTCTAACAATGCATACAACATAAACTATAGGAATTTTGATCTTGAGTATTCTCTATTAGTATTAAACTAGCATCTTCATCTTGCATCTAATCACTCAAAGCTTGAGTAATATGAGAAGAATCAAAATGGCCTTGTAGCCATTCTTGATTAGATTTCATTCTCAAACCTTAAGATCAAACAATAAACTTTGAGTGTTATGGATCTATCTAGGTTCATTTGTATTTTTGCAATCTAAAGAGAGATTATCTTAGTATCTTAGTTTGATTTTTTTCAAAGCTGCATGCATTTAAAGAATTTTATCCTTCATAAGCTCGTATATTGATGGTTTTTGTTTAGTTAGCTTTCCTTTGGAACTATTAGGTGTTATTTTCAAATCATCTATCATATTTAATTATACATGAGCACATATGGCACACCTAGTGGGACCCTATTCTATGGTCAATAGAAGTTAATCTTGAAATTTATTAATCTTATATCATTTTTTGCTAACCCTTGATTATGCACATTATGAAATATGTTGAATTCCTTAATATATTTTTCTCACTTTTAATGTGTTTATTTTTTCTTAGGGTTTTAATTTAGATGGGTTGTTTCTATATTTGGGGTAAGGGATCAAATTTTTAACCTTTTTGAGATTGTTGAGGTCAGATTTCCATATTTTGACGTCATCTTCAGGTACACGTGTAGGTGTTTGGTAGGGGCACGCATACATTGTAACTTAAGAACAACTGTGGTGAAAGTCATCCATATGCTCTTGGGGTCATGCATTCATTTTGTTGTTTGTGTCATATTTAGTCAAGCTCGCGCATATGCTTAAAAACGTGCACATATGCTTCTCTTTGTGCGCACTTGTCATACTATGTTTTCTCCCTCTGTGTTACATTTTACCAATCTAAACATATGTTGTTAGGGGAATGCAAATACTTCTTGGGGCACACATATACTTGTTATACCTTTTTTTACTTTTTTGACATAACCATGCACTTTCTATTTGGGGTGTGCATATGCTCTAAGGGGCATGCAAGCATTGTAGAATAAATTTGAACCTTGTTTAAAAATTACAAAGGATTTTTTCCTTGATATTCTAACACCTTATAAGGTTTTATTGAAGCTAACTATTGATTTGGAGGGTATATTTGATCATGTTTTTTGCTAATTTGCTTGGTTAGGTTAATGAATGTTGTATTTTTTATGAGGTTAGGATCACATATGCTCTTCCCTTGCACCTTTTAGGTGATCTTGGGAATCAAAAACAATTATACACCTTATTCATACTTTCAAAAACATTTCATTAATTTTTTTGATAAGGGAATGAACTTCAATTTTGATAAAATGAATGGTTTGTGCATTTGAGTTAAGTTTTTCCATTATTTTCTAACTAGTTATATTTCTTGTTGCATATTCTCTTCTCTTACGTCTTAGGATGATCTTGAGAATCAAAAACATCATTTTATCCTCTTTTTATGATGTTCTTGTCATATGGAAAACTACTAAACTTTGCATACAGGACCTTTAAATACGCTTTTCAAATAATCATGATCTAAAAAAATTACTAATATAGTTTTTTACAGGTTTTCAAACGGTGTACAACCAAAACACATTAAGTTCAAAGATAATAAAATACACCACATTCAAAACATTGTATATGTAGGTTCAATTAAGACCTATGGCTAAACTTCTTAACTAGGAGAAACTCCCTTTGGCATAATCCTTAAGACACAAGTGGGATGCTCCTAGGAACCCCAAAATATTCTACGTAAGAGGGAACCTTATGGATGAAATAGGAAGTGCTCCACTTACCTACTTGTCTAGTATACACTTGTGATATTTAGCATCAAAATTATTCATTTCGTGACCCCGGTGAGAATACAATTGAACGCATTTATTTCTCATTATATTTAAAGGGGATAAAGTAAATCAAGGATACCTCAAGGTTTAGTCAGTCTGATTTCCTTAGAAAACCATGCTCGCAGAGATAATTTGTGACACCTAGTTTATAACATTCCCATTTTAAGACTTTAGAAACAAGGGAATTTTTATATATATATAATGTTCACTGTTCTAAATTAAGCATTATTTAGAACAAACATTCCAAGCCAATGAAAGTCAAATAGATAACCATATGTAGCTGTAATGACTCGGTGATCCACTGATCTATTCATTCAATTACTTGGTAAGCTAATAAACTTTATATGTTATCTTATGTATTGAATACATATTGTATACTTCGTATACTTGGTCTTCCTACCCTACATCGGGTACTAAGTGACATGTTTAAAGAACATATTTGAATATTTTTTACCAATATTCATCTGATATCATGTTGTTTTAAACTTGGTGAAATAAGACAATGCAACCAGCAGCTTGTGATACTTTGGCCAAAGATTTACAACATACTACGTATGTCCCTATTCCTAGACGGCATACTCGTCATAGTGGAATACATCCTTCACCTCACTCCTCTATTATCATGTTTGGTCTTTACTGACTACCATCAGTCCACTTGTTCTAGGTTTAACCCTAGCCCTAGATAGAAACACAACCTGTTATAATAAGACACTCAAAATAGCATAGGGTAAAAGGGCATACTCAGTTGACCTAAGCCAACTGGATGTGCCAATGTACCCTAGGCCATTAGAAGCTACTTCCTATCCTAAATATGCTCCTATCCTGACCTAGAGAGAAAATAAGTTCAATTCTAAGTTCCTATTGTGTGTAGATCTAGAAGATCAATGCGGAAGGGTGATGCAACATGTCAAATACAATGTTGTATTCTCAAGAATACCCAAGCCTTCTCGAAAGTATATCCCTGTAGTTGGTGTGTGCCAACATCCTATATAGACTACCTCATCGAGATGAAGATACCCCAAGGAGATTGTTAATACGTTGTTAGTTTGGATTATTTCTTGATTCCAGCAACCTTGCTAAACCCTAATCCAACACTCAATAATCTATTTCCTAATTTTTCTTCATTTAGTCCATGAAGAACTTCATTAAACTTATGGTTTCTTTCTCAATTAAATTGGCGATTAACCAAACAGGACAACGTTTCCATAGTTTCATTTAAGTGTTCTTTAACTTTCAATAAGGTTTTACAACCACATATAACTAATTAAAGTAGACTTCATACTAAATGACGTATAGTAAATAGTATTCATACCTCCAAACCTTTTTTGTTTATATTCATTTGAGAGAGAGAAAGAATATTTCTCTACATGTTTAAGTATGTGGATATATCATTTCCAATGTCCATATTGTTTAATGCATGTTCATTTTGCATCACCCTATTATGTTAAATTGTTTAGATAAACACATCATATTATGCAACTCGACAAGTTTCTTCTTTATAAGTAAATTAAACTAATTCTCATTATCCATTTTATCAAAGATAACAAGATAAGCATAACATAATATAAAGAACATCAATATGATGGAACTTTCATCTTTTTTCATAAAAGTACAAGATAGTTTTCATAACTCATGCAATTATAACACAACTCGCAATTCATCATTACAACTTGTAAATTTAACAAGACTATGCTCTCAAGCCATACTGCATATCAACAGCCTTTATACAATAAGGTATACAACTTTCATTTACAAGTCAACAAACGAATGAATCAGAATTATTTACTAAGAATTATACATATATCAGCCAATGCATCATATAAGTTTTTTCCTTTTTTTACCACTTAAGTTGTCCATCTACAGAAATAGCTAGCATGGCTCAGTTCAATGAACTGAGCATGATAAGCACTAATCATTAAAACAAAGTACATTCCACTAATTGTTTCATTAAAGCAACACTTCTTTAATGAGACATTAAGTCAAAATTAGCATAAACGATAAAATAAAAGAAGCACATTAATAAACATAGATCATCTTTATAAGAAGAGTAGAATATAAAAATCAATATCTGCCTAACATCATTAGTTCTATTATTTCTATCAATGGCTTGTAACAAAAAAAATCCTGTCATCCATTATTTCTTTATTCTATCCTAATAGAATACCACATTTATCTTTTCTAAGAGACAAAATAAATGAAAACAGTATGGTTCCTTCATGGGTGATCCCTCTATATCCTAAACAAGAACCATTACAAACCAATCCTGAACTTATAACATCAGAAAAACATACCAGATAATAACAAGAATTACCTGTTCCCTTCTAGGATAACCATATTGTACATTCAACATCAGGATATACATCAAACACAACTCCATAACCAAACAAGAAGGTAAGAAAAACCATAACAGTCTAACTGTAACTATGATTCTAACTCTTCAAATCCCACACTTATACAATCTCAAGAATTCGATATAGTAAAAAACAAGAAAGAAGATCAAATTTCCTTAAGATGTTTCCATTTCCAAAGTTCAAAAGAGATAATTAAATGACTCAACAAGTTCCCACGTAGTTCCCTAGTGAGTATTCACTCAGTAACAAGCTAAAACTTAATCAAATAAAAGAATAACCCAATACGAATTACCAGGAAAAATTCAATGAATCGACCCAAATGCAAGATCTTAACACAAAAGTATTAACTAGAAGTACAAAGTTGAATCCCGAGATCCACACACAAGTGTTCAGAGATTCCCAAGCAATAAAATGTGAATACAGTGAAAAATAAAAACTCTAAGAAATGGTTCAGTATTACATAAGTTTCCCAAAATAGTGGTTATGTTCAATCGAAGCTTCAACACAAGCTTAAACAAAACACTATGTTCTAACTTGAGTTTGCATCCAAAGAATTCAACCCAAAAGTAGATAACATAGAACTAAAGTGTTCCTTGAATTCCAACCCATAAATTTTCACAACAATCAGATCAAGCTCCCAAACCTCAAATACAAGATCAAGATTGCAAATCAAAGATACAGAACACATTCTGCATGCCAATTTCACTTACATGCAGTCATAAAAATCAAAAAGAGAGACAGTTCCTAAACAATAATATTCTATCATGGATTAAAATCAAATAGACAAGGATCTATAAAATACAGCATGCAAAATAACCAGATAGACAAGAAAACAAGAATCTCATGAGAGTAGAGTTGTTCTATTGAATCATTTAGAAGAACGAAAGGAATTTTAATAGTTAGAGCCTATCATTCCTGATAGCACTTCCACCAACTCAAAGGAGACTTCCAGCTCTTTTTCTCCTCCATGAAAAATCAACAACGAAACATCTTTTCCTTCCAAACTTCATATACTTTCCCTCAATCAAAAATAGATCGTAAAAACCAAATATAGCTTTGAACTGAAGGTAAAACTACTGGTTCGAAGAATTAGTTTGCTCCATGCAGAGTGAAATCCACCAGGCAAGAAAAACCAAATGACCTTCTACAAACCCGCCTCCTATGTTTCCAATATGGTTTACATGTAAAGACCGAGGCTCATAAATTCCATTAATTCCTATTAATCCAAAATTCTTGCCTATATTTACTTGCCACCACCACTTAAATTTAGTGAATTCCAAATCAACACAAAAATACAATTCCATCTATTAGTGGAGTTTCCACGTAGGCCTCCTCCAAGTCCATTGTGCCCCTACCAAATCTAGTAGTACCTTAACATTTAAAACCTTATCTCCTTCCTTAAATTCCTTTAGAACCGTCACCCTCAATGCATGTAACCCCTTTATGTCCCCTTTAGTTTAGATTAGATTCGAAATAGAACTTAGGTTAATATAACATTTACTAACATGGGTCTTAGAACATTAGTCATTAGAATCCCACCTTAGGTTAAGTTCGAATCACAGCCCTTTAGTAATAGGTAGTATCTAAAATAGCATAGTATTCCCCCCTTAGTAATATTCCACAATTGTTTCTTAAAGCAACACTCTTTAATGAGGACCTTAGTCAAAATTAGTCTGTAACGATAAAATTAAAGAACACATTATAAACATCGATCATCTTTATGACGAATTAAATATAAAATCAATATCATGCTACTCATTAGTTCGTATTTTTCTTATCAATGGCTGTAAGCAAAAAAAATCCTGTCTTCCATTATTTCTTAATTGCTATCCTAATTAGATAACCACATTTATCTTTTCTAAGAGACAAAATAAATGAAAACAGTATGGTTCCTTCATGGGTGATCCCTCTATATCCTAAACAAGAACCATTACAAACCAATCCTGAACTTATAACATCAGAAAAACATACCAGATAATAACAAGAATTACCTGTTCCCTTCTAGGATAACCATATTGTACATTCAACATCAGGATATACATCAAACACAACTCCATAACCAAACAGGAAGGTAAGAAAAACCATAACAGTCTAACTGTAACTATGATTCTAACTCTTCAAATCCCACACTTATACAATCTCAAGAATTCGATATAGTAAAAAACAAGAAAGAAGATCAAATTTCCTTAAGATGTTTCCATTTCCAAAGTTCAAAAGAGATAATTAAATGACTCAACAAGTTCCCACGTAGTTCCCTAGTGAGTATTCACTCAGTAACAAGCTAAAACTTAATCAAATAAAAGAATAACCCAATACGAATTACCAGGAAAAATTCAATGAATCGACCCAAATGCAAGATCTTAACACAAAAGTATTAACTAGAAGTACAAAGTTGAATCCCGAGATCCACACACAAGTGTTCAGAGATTCCCAAGCAATAAAATGTGAATACAGTGAAAAATAAAAACTCTAAGAAATGGTTCAGTATTACATAAGTTTCCCAAAATAGTGGTTATGTTCAATCGAAGCTTCAACACAAGCTTAAACAAAACACTATGTTCTAACTTGAGTTTGCATCCAAAGAATTCAACCCAAAAGTAGATAACATAGAACTAAAGTGTTCCTTGAATTCCAACCCATAAATTTTCACAACAATCAGATCAAGCTCCCAAACCTCAAATACAAGATCAAGATTGCAAATCAAAGATACAGAACACATTCTGCATGCCAATTTCACTTACATGCAGTCATAAAAATCAAAAAGAGAGACAGTTCCTAAACAATAATATTCTATCATGGATTAAAATCAAATAGACAAGGATCTATAAAATACAGCATGCAAAATAACCAGATAGACAAGAAAACAAGAATCTCATGAGAGTAGAGTTGTTCTATTGAATCATTTAGAAGAACGAAAGGAATTTTAATAGTTAGAGCCTATCATTCCTGATAGCACTTCCACCAACTCAAAGGAGACTTCCAGCTCTTTTTCTCCTCCATGAAAAATCAACAACGAAACATCTTTTCCTTCCAAACTTCATATACTTTCCCTCAATCAAAAATAGATCGTAAAAACCAAATATAGCTTTGAACTGAAGGTAAAACTACTGGTTCGAAGAATTAGTTTGCTCCATGCAGAGTGAAATCCACCAGGTAAGAAAAACCAAATGACCTTCTACAAACCCGCCTCCTATGTTTTACCAATATGGTTTACATGTAAAGACCGAGGCTCATAAATTCCATTAATTCCTATTAATCCAAAATTCTTGCCTATATTTACTTGCCACCACCACTTAAATTTAGTGAATTCCCAAATCAACACAAAAATACAATTCCATCTATTAGTGGAGTTTCCACGTAGGCCTCCTCCAAGTCCATTGTGCCCCTACCAAATCTAGTAGTACCTTAACATTTAAAACCTTATCTCCTTCCTTAAATTCCTTTAGAACCGTCACCCTCAATGCATGCAACCCCTTTATGTCCCCTTTAGTTTAGATTAGATTCGAAATAGAACTTAGGTTAATATAACATTTACTAACATGGGTCTTAGAACATTAGTCATTAGAATCCCACCTTAGGTTAAGTTCGAATCACAGCCCTTTAGTAATAGGTAGTATCTAAAATAGCATAGTATTCCCCCCTTAGTAATTCTTCCCTTATTGTTTTTAGCATAACACTTAGGTTAGGATGCCAATCCCATAATAAAATAAGAGACTTAGTTTAGAATACTATACGCATAAGTAAACATAGCTAGAACTTAGTTGTTCTCGCCTAGTGTAGGTTACCGTTAGGATAATCCTTAGATTTTTAGGACTCTGAAGTTATTCACAGAGAGTCAAATTTTGATCATGTCCTTAATGTCCTACCAAGATCAATCACCAAAGACCCAGGCACAAAAACAAAACTGAATAATAGCAAGTTACATCAGGACCAAGATTTAGTATTATGCAAAATTTAGTCTTCTAAGTTCATTAAGCTATTGAATGTCAATTTTAACATTTGGTTTATAAGGAAGACCTGAAACATTCCTTGGATCACTGAAATTGATGCAAGGATGAGTCAAAAGAAGAAATAAGTCTGCAACTCTTAATACCAAATTGCAACTCATCTTTCCAAAGTGAAAATGGATTCTTGTCAACCATATAATTTCATTCTAATGATTCTTAAGAACATAAAAGATTTATCCCAATCAAGCATGATCTTCAATAGTAAAAGAACACATCATTATCCCGAAAATCACATGCCAATACTTGAATGCAAAGAGGAATATATCAGTTGTCGAGGGTGTTACATGCTTAACTCCCAAAAGAATCACAGTCTTGATGATTACCTTATTTTAATAGATTACCACAAGGAAAAAAAATTCATCTTATTCACTTTTCTTAACATATGTCAAAAACATAACAACATTATTAAATTCTAGAAATCAAAATTATATAGTTGTTTATTAAAAATGAATAAATATCTTCCTAAACTGGCATACTTATTACATTACAAAGATAAAATCATACATTTTTATCAGGTCAACAGAATCAATCCTATTCAAATAGATATGGAAATGCAGTTTTCATATCCTCAAGGTTTTCCCAAGTTGCACTTTCTTCATTAAACTGGTCCCATTGGACCTTGCATTGACTTATCTCATGATTTCTCAAATGCAACTGGTGAGTTTCAAGCACTCGTATGGGTTTAACCATGATTATTCCTAGGTCCTTGGACCTGCAAGGAATTCCAATTTAACACGTGTGATAAATCTAAAACGTATTTCTTAAGCAAAGAAATATGGAAAACATCATGCATTTGTGACAAAGCAGGAGGTAATGCTAAACGATAAGCTACAGGGTTGATTACTTCAACTATCTCAAAAGGTCCCACATAACGAGGTGATAACTTGGCAGCCTTGCCAAAAGTTATAGAACTCTTTTTCAGTTTAACCCAAAGAAAGACTTTCTCACCAAGTTCAAATTTCCTATCAACCCTCTTTAAGTTAGCATAACTCTTTTTCCTATCTGCTGCTTCTTTCAAGCATTCACGAATCAATTTAACTTGTTGTTCCATTTCAGTAAGAATTTTAGGTCCAATTACCTCTCTATCCTCTATGCTATCCCAACTAACAGGGGTTCTGCATTTTCTTCCTGTATAATGCCTCGAAAGGTGCCATCTTAAGAGAAGCATGATATGTATTATTGTATGCGAATTCAACTAATGGAAGATACTCTTCCCACTTATACTATTGATCCATGCAATACATCCGTAACATATCTTCTAAAACTTGATTTACTCTTTCATTCTACCCATCTATTTTTGGATGATACGCAAAAATGAAATTCAGCTTAGTTCCTAGAGCTGCATTAAGCATTTGCTAAAATCTTGACGTCATTCTAGGATCTCTATCTGAAATGATTAACTCAAGTACTCCATGTAATCTGAAAATTGTGTGTACAAATCTTCTTGCCAAAATAGGAGAATCATCCTTCAGATTCCAGTCAATAAAATGTGCTACCTTTTTTAGTTTATCCACAACTACTAAAATAACATCATGCTTATTTCTTGACATAGGTAACCCTTGTACAAAATCCATGCTTATTACCTTGCCATTTGTACTGCGGTATGCTATGAGGATACAACAAACCAAGCTGGGTGCATATGTTCCCTTAACACGTTGGCACTCAAGACAATGTGTCACAAAGTTTATAACATCCTTTTTCATCCCTTTCTAGAAATATTGTTTTTTTATATCAGCAAGCATTTTATTAATGCCAGGGTGTCCAGAAAAAGGTGAATTATGAAATTCTGCTAACAATTTCTTTCTCAAATCATTTAGCAAAGGTACATAGACTCTGTTTTCAAATTGTAAGATTCCTTCCTTATCTAAGTGAAAACCTTTATATCTCAAATCATTCGAATCTGCAGCAAGTTTTGCTTTTACTTGCTAAAAGTAAGAGTCAGATTCCATAACACTTTTTACTTCATCCTTAAACCGAGTTCTTAACATTATAAGAGCATAAATGTGCTTCCTATGACTTAGAGCATCAGCCACTCTATTTTCTTTACCCTTTATATAATTGATGTCAAAATCATATTGAGACAAAAACTCTAACCACCTTCATTGTCTTGCATTAAGATTTGGCTGAGTGAAGATATACTTCAGTCCAAGGTGATCAGTTTTCAATTCAAAAGGCTTACCAAGTAGGTAATGTCTCCAAAATTGTAGTGCATGAACAATGGCAGCAAGCTCTAAATCATGTGGAGCATAATTCAACTCATGTAACTTAAGTTTCCTACTTTCATATGTTATGACATGACCATTTTGTAACAAAATACCTCCTAGACCTTCACCGGATGCATCAGTTACCACCATAAAATCTCCATTAGGATTTGGTACTGCAAGAATAGGTGTTGAAGTTAACTGTTCCTTCAAGGTTTTAAATGCAATTTCACATTTCTCACTCCAAACAAACTTTTTATCTTTCTTTTGTAAGGAAGTTATTGGTGCAGCTATCTTAGAAAAATCTTTTACAAATTTCCTATAGTAGCCAACAAGTCCCATGAAGCTTCTAACTTCATGTACATTCTTAGGTGCAGGCCATTCTGTTATAGCTGTAATTTTTGAAGGATCTACAAGCAATTCCATCTTTACTTATTACATGTCCCAGATAGTGTACTTTTGTGTCATAGAAAGAACATTTAGACAACTTACCAAATAACCATCTCTTTCTTAATATTCCCAAGACTATCTTCAAATGCTCATGGTGTTCCTCAATACTTTTTGAATATATGAGAATGTCATCCAAGAATATGAGCACAAATTTTTCCAAGTATTCTTGAAAGATATTATTCATTAAATTCATAAATGTTGCAGGTGCATTAGTTAATCCAAAAGGTAAAACCGTAAACTCATAATGTCCATACCTTGTTCTAAAAGCTGTTTTATGAATATCCTCATCCTTAATTCAGTAATTGATGATATCCAGATTGAAGATCTATCTTGGAATATACCGATGCTCCACATCTGATCAAATAAATCATCAATCCTAGGGAGTGGGTATCTATTCTTGATTGTTGCCTTGTTTAACATTCTGTAATCAATGCACAATCTAAGTGTTCCATCTTTCTTTTTCACAAAAATTACAGGTGCTCCCCAAGGTGAAACACTTGGTCTAATCAAACCTTGAGACAAAATTTCATGCAATTGAGCCTTAAGCTCTACTAATTCTATAGTAGTCATTTCGATACGGTGCTTTAGAAATAGGTTCAGTTCTAGGCTTGATCTCAATCATGAAATCAAATTCCCTTTTGGGTGGAAGACCTGGCAATTCTTCTGGAAATACATCACTGAAGTCTCGTAACAGTGGATATCATTCCATAATATCACTGCTCTCTTCTTTTGATTCAGTAATTTTTACTACATATAAGGTACATCCTTTATTTTTGGCCTTTTTAAGTTGCATAGCTGACAAGTTTTCTAACAAAAATCTCACGTTTCACACCCTGAATCTTTGTTGTTTTCTACAGGTCGTCTAAACAACTAATGTGTTTTTAAAAATAGTCCACTTTAGCCTTATGTTTTGCTAACCAATTAACACCTATGATTACATCATAAGACCCCAAGGGTGCAACATAAAGATCAACCTCAGTGGAAAAGTTAGGTAAATCAAGGACTACTCCAAAAAGACACATACTAACTGTATGAACAACATTATTCCCATACTGTACAGTCCATGTTTTATCCATGTTTCCATCTTTTATTTTTAATTTTGATGCTAATTTACTAGAAATAAAACATTCAGTAGCTCCAGTTTAAAAAATAATAGTTATTGGTAAGCCAAATAACTTACCCAGAACTTCTATGGGTGTGGCATGTTTCTCAGCCTGCTTATCAGCTACTGCAGTGTGTATCTTGTGTTGCTGATTACAATCATCCTTCTTCAAAGGACATTTATTTGTGTAATGATCTTTTCCACAATTATAACAGCCTCCTACAGGTCCCTTTCCTAGGCTCAGGTTTATTTCCAGCCTTAGAGTTATCATTCTGACCCCCATAGGACTTCTGTTTGTTATTATTTTTCTTGACAAAGTTGTTCTATGCATTACCAGCAAACTTTTTTATTGCTTCTTTCTTGTTTGTATCAGATGAAAACTTACTTTTCATTCTGAACTTCTTCCATGGTCCTTTCTTAGGTTCAAGAGATGATGAAGAGGAGTTGGGATTCTTCTTCCTTACTTCCTCCTTGTGAGCAGAAATTGCCTTTAATTTATTTTCCTGCCTTATGGATTTTTCAACAACCCCTTCCATCATGGTTGGGCTTTGAACATCCACCTCTCCCCCTATAATGGGATTCAATCCCATGATGAATTTCCATATCCTTAACTTCTCATCAGTTTGGTACTGAGGCACATACTTAAGGAGTTTTGTAAATCACTCCCAATACTCAGTTATAGTTAGCTTTCCTTGAGCTAAGTTCTGAAATTCAGTCATTTTATGATCATAGTAGAGTTGTGGCAGCCATCTTTTCCTAAATTAACCTTTAAATTGGTCCCATGTGATATTAGATTCATCAATTTTCAACTCATCCTTGCGGTTGTCCCACCACAAAGATGCTTCGTGAGAAAGCTGATATGCTCCCCATATCGCCTTTGTTTCTTCTAAGAAATTTCTTATTACAAATTATTTTTCCATTTCCCTGAGCCAATTCTCAACCCCATCTCCTAATGCGGTGCCATCAAACTTGGGTGAACTTATCCTTTTTATGTCATTAGTGAGTTTTGCTGCTAGCCTAGCCTTTTTGTTCTCAGGCTGAACATGTATGCTAACATTGTTATTATCAATACCCACATTGGTGTTTTCCCTTGGAGGTGGTTGATTATTGTTATCAGCTTCTTCTTCCTCCTCATTAGCCATTAATTTTTTGTTCAAGCACAACCAAACGATCTCTTGTGTCCAACAGGGTAACAAGGATCTCATCGAGTTTCTGGGCAGTTGCTGCTCCTTTCTTAGGCGGAGGGTGATTTGTAACATTTCCTCTTGTTCTCACCATTTTCTGTTACAAGAAAATTTAAGTTTCGTCAAATTATGGACACAATAGGTCCAAGTGCTGCAACCTTCAGCTCTGATACCAAGATGTAACATTCTCATTTTAAGACTTTAGAAACAAGAGAATTTTTTTTTATTTTTTTATTTTTTTTATTTTGTTATACAATGTTAACTATTATAAATTAACCATTATTTATAACAAACATTCCATGCCAATCAAATTCAAATAGATAACCATATGCAACTATAATGACTCAGTGATCCACTGATCTATTCATTCAATTACTCGGTAAGCTACCAAACTTTTTATGTTATCTTATGTATTGAATACATATCGTATACTTCGTATACTTGGTCTTCCTACCCTACACTAGGTACTAAGTGACTTGTTTAAAGAACATATTTGAATATTTGTTACCAATATTCATCTGATATCACATTATTTTAAACTTGGTGAAATAGGATAATGCAACCAACAACTTACGATACTTTGGCCAAAGATTTACAACATACTGTGTATGTCCCTATTCCTAGACGGAATACTCGTCATATTGGAATATGTCCTTCACCTCACTCCTCTATTATCATGATTGGTCTTTACTGACTACCATCAGTCCACTTGTTACAGGTTTAACCCTAGCCTTAGATAGAAACATAACCCGTTATAAGAAGACACTCACAATGGCTTAGGGTAAAAGGGCATACTCGGTTGACCGAAGCCAGCCAGATGTGCCAACGTACCCTGGGCCATTAGAAGCTACTTCCTATCCTAAATATGATCCTATCTTGACCTAAAGAGAAACTAATTTCAAGTCCGAGTTCCTATTGTGTATAGATTTAGATGATCAATGCAAAAGGGTGATGCCACATGTCAACTACAACATTGTATTCTTGAGAAGACCCAAGCCTTCTCGAAAGTATATCCGTGCAGTTGGCGTGTGCCAACATCCTACAAAAAATGCCTCATCGAGATGTACATACCCCAAGGAGATTGTTAATACGTTGTTAGTTTGGATTATTTCTTGATTGCATCAACCCTGCTAAACTCTAATCCAATACTCAATAAGCTCTTTCCTCAATTTTCTTCATTTAGTCCATGAATAACTTCGTTAAACTTATGGTTGCTTTTATTGTTCGCTTTCTCAATTAAACCGGCAACTAACCAAACAGGACAATGTTGTCATAGTTTCATTTAAGTGTTCTTTAACTTCCAGTAAGGTTTTACAACCGCATATAACTAATTAAAGTAGACTTCATACTAAATGAAGTCTAGTAAATAGTATTCATACCTCCAAACCTTTTTGGTTTATATTCATTTGAGAGAAAGAAAGAATATTTGTCTACATGTTTAAGTATGTGGATATATCATTTCCAATGTCCATGTTTCTAAATGCATGTTCATTTTGCATCACCTTATTATGTTAAATTGTTTTAGATAAACACATCATATTATGCAACTCGACAAGTTGCTTCTTTATAGGTAAATTAAACTAATTCCCATTATCCATTTTATCAAAGATAACAAGATAAGCATAACATAATATAGAGAACATCAATTTGATGGAACTTTCATATTTTTTCATAAAAGTACGAGATAATTTTCATAACTCATGTAATTATAGCACAACTCACAATTCATCATTACAACTTGTAAATTTAACAAGACTATGCTCTCAAGCCATACTGCATATCAACAGCCTTTATACAATAAGGTATACAACTTTCATTTACAATTCAACAAAAGAATGAATCAGAATTCTTTACTAAGAATTATACATATATCAACCAATGCATCATATAAGTATTTTCCTTCTTTTACCACTTAAGTCATCCATCTACACAAATAGCTAGCACATCTCAGTTCAATGAACTAAGCACGATAAGCACTAATCATTAAAATGAAGTGCATTCCACTAATTGTTTCATTAAAGCAACACTGCTTTAATGAGACATTAAGTCAAAATCAGCATAAATGATAAAATAAAAGAAGCACATTAATAAACATAAATCATATTTATAAGAAGATCAAAATATAAAAATCAATATCTACCTAACATCATAAGTTCTATTATTTCTATTAATGGCTTGTAACAACAAAAATCCTGTCATCCATTATTTCTTAATTCTATCCTAATAGAATACCACATTTATCTTTTCTAAGAGACAAAATAAATGCAAACAGTATGGTTCCTTCATGGGTGATCCCTCTATATCCTAAACAAGAACCATTAAAAACCAATCCCGAACTTATAACATCAGAAAAACATACTAGATAATAACAAGAATTACCTATTCCCTTCCGGGATAACCATATTGTACATTCAAAATTAAGATATACATCAAACAGAACTGCATAACCAAATAGGAAGGTAAGGAAAACTAAAACAATCCAACTGTAACTCCAATTCCAACTCTTCATGTTAGAAGTTTCAACCAAATAACAACAATGGTCTCAAACGACACAACTCCAAAAAGGAGTTATTCGCTACTCATATTCTTCACCAAGGATAAGGATTACAAATGTTCAACCTACATTGATCCATATAAACTAGGCAAGACTAAAAAACAACACTCAAGCCCTTAAGTACAAGTTACCTTATCACCCAAACCTTCTTAACTACTAGTTCTCAACAATATTCTATCAATGGTTCGATAAGGTAGACCAACAGGTCTTAAGAAATCACTAACTCAAAATGGTTTCAAGTAAAGACAAGTTCAAAATTTTAATCTATCCAAGGCAAAACAAAAGTAACATAATAAGAAAATAACCAATTGTAGATCATTTTGTTCAACTGAACTAGAGTTCCAATTCCAAACTGGTTCAAGATAACAACATACTGCAGACCCTGAATGATATATATAAATAAAAGATATAAAAAGAATAAGAAATTACATATTTTCCTTAACAAAGGGAAATCAAGTCTTATTCACTGTTTTAGTCGAGAATTGCATCCTAAGACCATAAAAAATAAGGTTCATTATACCCGCGAACCCAAAATGGAAGTCTCACAAAGGCTTACTAATTAAATACAAAAAGAAATCAATTCACTTCCAAGAATAAAACTTGATACAAATGAACAGAGAAGGAATCCTTCCTAACTATTTCCATGTCCAAGCTAATATCACAATCATTCAAAAGATACAAATTTCATTAAAACAGACAACCGAGAGGGAGGTAAAAATCCCATACACCAGTTACAATAGTTGTTTTAGTCTTAGTTCCAAATCAATAGGAACGGATTAAAAGAAAAAAAAACTTCAAAACCATGAAATTATAATGGTGGTTACCTTATTACAAATTTTTTTACACTCAACCCAACACGCGGGTTTTCTTCCAAACAACGGGGAAAGGACACTTTCACAAATCCCACACTTATACAATCTCAAGAAGTTGATACAGTCAAAACAAGACAGAAGCTTAACTTTCCTTAAGATGTTTCCATTTCCAAAGTTTGAAAGAGAGAATTAAACAACTAAACAAGTTCCCCATTCAGTTCCCTGGTGAGTATTCACTCAGTAATGATCTAAAACTTAATCAAATAAAAGAATAAGCTAATACAAATTACTATGACAAATTCAGTTAATTGACCCAAATGTAAGCTCTTAACACAAAAGTATTAACTAGAAGTACAGAGTCGAATCCCAAGCTCCAAACACAAGCATTCAAAGCTTCCTAAGTAATAAAATGTGAATAAAGTGACAAATACAAACTCTAAGAAATAGTTCAGTGTTATATAAGTCTCCCAAAATAGTGGTTCTATTCAATCAAAGCTTCAACATAAGCTTAAACAAAACACTATGTTCCAACCCTAGTTTGCATCCAAAGAATGCAACCCAAAAGCAGATAACATAGAACTGAAGTGTTCCTTAAATTCTAACCCATACATTTTCACAACAATCAGATCAAGCTCCCAAACCTCAAATACAAGATCAATATTGCAAATCAAAGATACAAAACACGTTCCGCATGCCAATTTCATTTGCAGGTAGTCATAAAACTTGAACAGAGACACAGTTCCTAAACAAGAATATTATGACATGGATTAAAATCAAACAGAAAAGGATCTATAAAACCCAACATGTAAAAAAAATTTAATAGTTAGAGCCTATCATGCCTGATAGCGCTTCCACCAACTTGAAGGAGAATTCTAGCTCTTTTTCTCCTCCACGAAAAATCAACAACGAAACATCTTTTCCTTCCAAGCTTTGAACTGAAAAAAAAATATAGCTTTGAAGTGAAGGTAAAACTGCTGGTTCGAAGAACCAGTTTGCTCCATGTAGAGTGAAATATGCCATGCAATAAAAACCAAATGACCTTCTACAAACCCGCCTCCTATGTTTCCAAGATGGTGTGCACACAAAGACCAAGGATCATAAATGACATTAATTCCTATTAATCCAAAATTCCCACCTATATTTACTTGCCACCGCCACTTAAATTTAGTGAATTCCAAATCAACACAAAAATACAATTCCATCTGTTAGTGGAGTTTCCACATAGGCCTCCTCCAAGTCCACTGCCCCCTACCAAATCTGGTAGTACCTTAACATTTAAAACCTTATCTCCTTCCTTAAAATTCCTTTGGAACCTTCACCCTCAAGGCATGCGACCCCTTTAGGCCCCCTTTAGTTTAGATTAAATTCAAAATAGAACTTAGGTTAATCTTACATTTACTAACATAGGTCTTAGAACATTAGTCATTAGAATCCCAACCTTAGGTTAAGTTTAAATCATAACCCTTCAGTAATAGGTAGTAGCTAAAATAGCTTAGTATCCTCCATCCCTTAGTAATTATTCCCTTATTTTTTTAGCATAACACTTAGGTTAGGATGCCAATCCCATAATAAGATAAGAGACTTAGGTTAGAACAATATACACATAAGTAAACATAGCTAGAACTTAGCTATTCTCGCCTAGTGTAGGTTACCGTTAGGATAGTCCTTAGATTTTTAGGACTCCAAAATTCTTCACAGAGAATAAAATTTTGATCATTTCCTTAATGTCCTGTCAAGATCAATCACCAAAGACCCGAGTACAAAAACAAAACTGAACAAAAGCAAGTTGTATCAGGACCAATAATTAGTATTATGCAAAATTCAGTCTTCTAAGTTCCTTAAGCTACTGAATGTCAATTTTACCATTTGGTTTATAAGGAAGACCTTAAACATTCCTTGGATCACTGAAATTGATTCGAGGATGAGTCAGAAGAAGAAATAAGTCTTCAACTCCTAATACCAGATTGAAGCTCATCTTTTTGAAGTGAAAATGGATTCTTGTCAACCATATAATTTTAGTTTAATGATTCTTAAGAACAAAAAAGATTTATCCCAATTAAGCATGATCTTCAACAATCAAATAACACATCATTATCTTAAAAATCACATGTCAACACTTGAATGCAAAGAGGAATATATCAGTTGTCAAGGGTGTTACATAGTTGAGAGAAACAAATAGGAATCCATTTTATCTTAGAGCCAACTTGACCGTATAAAAAAAATTGTGTTTCATAGAGATTTCATGAAGTAAGAACTTTTTCAGAGTCAAAACCTTGTTTTTCAAACAAGGGGAGATTCCATCAAATTTTGAACTAAGTGTCATTCATCATGAAATTTTCAAAGGATTACTTTTCCTTAGTTTTTTACCATCCCTATTGCGAGGTGAAACTTTTTCAAAGTGAAGCCAAGTAGTTTTCAACCCCACTTGATCTGCTCCTTTTCTCTCTTGTTGATATTTTTGATCAAAAGAGGAGTAATATACGTGTTTTATAAATCTATTATGGCCTCCACTTTTTCACCCATTTACATGCATCCTTTCTTGATACTGGATGGTAAACATTGAAAGTATATTGGTAAATCTTCATATCGATAGCCATTTGATCTTGATACCCAAGTCAATATTTTCATTGTAGTTAGGCTTGGTTCCTCATTGATTTTCCTTTGAAGTGTAACGTTGGTTGTATCACATCAAAAAAAATTGATACTTACACCTTTTTTCTCATAAACTTGACCCAAGTTTCTAGATTGTAACGTTACACTACACGCATCTTAACAATTCCTTGGTATACTTTGGCTTTGTTTGTTTTAAAACATTACCTCAACCTTGAAAGGTGTTGTCATTACTTTTTTCACGTCGTGTCAATATTATTTTGATACTAATACCTTGAATTTTCACAAATCTTGGTTAACGTATCTTAGTGGTATTGTTGCGTTGCTCACATTCGTAACATCCACTTTTTTGGGATTTAGGTCTTGTTTAGATCTAAACTTACTATAGTATACTTTGATCAAATATCACATCAACCCCTTGTTAATACTTACACCTTGTTTATCTTAAACTTGACATAAGTGTTGACATTATGTTGATCATTTTATGTTGGACTATCATTGAAACACATAGGGAGTATTTATTTGTTAATTGATTGCTTTACCAAAGCTTGCATGATTGTTCCTTGTGATTACCTATCTTAAAAGTTTATTTTCTAGGACAAATCCATGGATTCCTTGATTCATTAAACCATTGTTGACATACTTTGAAACATTGACAAATACACAAGACTTACTTAGGTTTGATTAAATCCTTGATCATATTAGACAAAACCTTTAGTAAAATAAAACCTTTCAATGCTACCTATCACAAGAATGGCATCCAAGAAACAAGAGATAAACCCTTTTATAGGTCACAATTTAGGTCCCCTCTTCTCCACAAAAAAAGACACAGATGAATTGATTGATCATAGTGGAGATGAGAATGATTCAACTTGAGATAAAGAAAAGTTTGATATCACTCATTTTGATGACATCCTATATCTTAATAGAGATAGAGTGTTTGCACAAGTCTTAGAGTTAGGTGTAAAATTTCCACAAGAACGAGAAGCACCTATTTACAATTCCAACAAGGAAGAGGAAGACCCACAAATACCTCCCCTCATTAACATGGATGTCATATTTGAGGGAGGAAACACTTCTACTTCGGGTATCCAAAACAATAAAAATGAGGGTGAAGTACCAAAACAAACTAGTGGTGCTCGATTTCCACCTTTTACAATCCCTCATAAAGTTAGGATAGAACATGAACATAAAAATTTACCTCCTCCTCTTAATGACAACTAAGAGGACTTTGAAAATGAATAAGTTGCTATAAAACTTCAAATACAATCCCTTAGTTGACAAATAACATACTTAAATTCCTTTCAAAAAGGGACATAGACAAGGAAACACATCAATAAAAACCTAAGAACAAAACTAGTGGACTTTGTACCGAACATCAAGAAGGTGAAACATCAAAGATTAATCAAGTGCACATACCATCTTCCCCTACAATAGAGTAACTCTTCACACAAGTGTTATAATCAATGAAAATTATGCTCTACTATGTACCTAGGGACATGATAATATAATGTATATGTGTTGATGGAGATGCTGACATGTGGAACACATCCCCTTAAGTAGTTATATGGGGTCACATATGAATTACTTAAATTGGGTAATGAGTCAGCCTACATTGGGATTAGGTGTTACCCATCCATTAAGAGTAATGTATGTCTATATAAGGGATGTGAGTATAAATTTCATGTATGTATGAGTTAAGTCTTCTACTTGGTATAGGTATATTGGAGGTGTCCCCCTCGAAGTGGATTCCCATCTACGGAGATTGTGGAGTTAATCCTTCCTTAAGGAGCATTGTATGGTGTTGCCCTACCTTAAGGGTATTATTATGAATATATTATATATTAGAGCATCTTGGACCCCCATATATCTTGTGTTGTTCTATATTCTACAAATTATTCATTTATTATATCCAAAGTTCTTATCAAGTGGTATAAGAGCAACGATCTTGGCAATTTATGGGATGAAACCCTAATGTTGGTGATTCATTTATATATGGAGATAGACTTGGAATTTTTCAGATTATTTTTGTGGGGAGTTGATACGTAATTCAAGTGATCTTCCCTCCAAATTTCAGATTTTTTGGAGTTGTGAAAATGATGTGTCCATTTTAGGGTTGAAACCCTAATTATAAGGTTTTTTCTATATCTTCTAAATAATGATGAATTAGGAAATAATTTTTTTTGGGTTGATGTTAATAAATTCAAAGGTGATACCACTCAAATTTCAGACCTTTTGGATCTATTTTGTCAGAGTTATTGCAGTTTTATGTATTTTCAATATTTTGCTCCACAGACCGCAATTGTAGGAATTTTCCTTAATTTCTTACATTTTCGGAAACCTCTCAAAAATTAAATTTGGGTTTTTGTTCTATTATTTTTGTTTTTTGGCCGACCTTCATCCGAAAGGGTTAGAATAAGTTTTGATCAAAAGTGTCTATTACTAAAACCCTAGTTTGGTGGATCATGGGGATGGTAACTTTTTTTGGAGATGGCAGGATTGATGCTAGAGAATGGTGGAACAAATTTAGGGTTAAATTATCTCAACCATAATATATTTGGTTCTTCAAGTTGTGGATTAGTGGCCTGGCACAAATATGGTTTTTTGAGTTAGAAAAGGAAAAGTCTAATTGGTCTTTAGAGGAATTGGAACAAGTTTTCATGGATAGATGGGAAACAAAAGAAGAAAAGAAAGAGGAAGTAGAAAAATTTAATGATAATAGTGATGAAGAGGAAATATCAGAAGAAGAAGAAGAAGAAAATGTTGATGTTGAAGCTACTACAGTTCAAATAATGCATCTCCAAGGAAGGAAGCTTCAATATTTCAATTTGAAGGGCACATTCAAAGGAAAAAGGTAATTGTTATCATAAACCCTAGCAGTAAATATAAGTTCATCAATATAGATGTAGCTCAACATCTACATGTTCAAGCAAATCATATCAAGGAATCTCAAATGGATGGTAAACAAATTCAAGTTTTTGAAGGTTTAAAGCTTTCTATGGATAAATATGTTTTACATTCATATTTTTATGCTTTAGATATGAATGGTATGGATATGTTTCGGATATCCTTGGTTCATTGGGAACAATTAATATTAATCCAAAATAAATTCATGAAATTATGGTACAAGAGGAAAAAACTGCAAGATATACACTTATAAATGAAAAAAGTAATGTTAAATTGGATCATGAAGGAATTTGAAATGTTGAAGAAGGGAATAAGGATGAATCAGAAGGAGAGGATGAATAACATGATGAAAAATTCAAAAAATAGTTTCTCTACTCGAGAGAAAAAATAAATACAATTTGGAAGAGGAAAAGAAATAAGGAAAAGATTGATAAGGTTAAGCATACTAAGGTTGCACCATATAGACACCCACATCATCATGAGAGGAAAAAACCATGGACACATGCTAGGACACATGAGGTCAAAAATCTAAATGGATATAAAAGGAATTGGAGGAGTAATTATTAAGGCTATAAACATGGAATCAATGGAGACAATAGTTATCTGACATGGAATCATAGGAATAATTATTATGGATACACATGGAGGCCGAGGAGGAACACATATGGACTAGGATGGAATTAGATGAACACAATGGAATATGGAATCAAGTTTGGAGCAACATCACCCACTAGGATTTCATATGGGTGGTTGGATGATCGAACATGGCGACAAGTGTGCAATAATTTAAAGCACACTCAATATATGGATTCTTCTTATGTTTCGGGGACGAAACATGTCAAAGAGGGAGGAAATGCTATGTACCTTGGAGATATGATAATATAATATATATGGGTTGATGGAGATGCTGACATGTGGCACACATCCCCTTAGTTAGTTGTATGGGGTTCACATGGGCAATAATATTATAATTATATTGGTTGATAATGCCGATGTCGGCCTCCCCATTGGGATATATGGGCTCACATAGGAATTAATTCTATTGGGTAATGAGTCAGCCTACATGATTAGGTGTTACCCATCTTATAAAGATGTGAATATCAAGGTCATGTATGTATGAGTTGATTCTTCTACTTGGTAAAGTTATATTGGATGTGTCCCCCTTGAAGTGGATTCCCATCTTGGGAGATTGTGGAGTTACTCCTTCCTTAAGGAGCATTGTATGGTGTTTCCCTACCTTAAGGGTATTATTCTGTGTATATTGCATTATTAGGGCATCTTGGCCCACCCATATCTCTTGTGTTGTGTTATATTCTACAAATTATTCATTTATTATATGCAAAGTTCTTATCATGTTCACCACCCTTTAAGAATACTCAACTTTCACATACCGTGGATAGAAATTGTAGTTATTAGGATGACTTAAAAACAAAACAAACTTGTTTTAAAAATAATTTATTTGGATAGTTTAACCTAAAATACATTATTTAAGCTTTCATACCTATAAATACATGATAAAACAGTAAATTCTACAAAAAATTTCTAGAGCAACCATGATCATGAAAAATGAAGAATTCCTACATAACTTTCAAACCAAAAAACTTATTTCAGTGATATTTGCATAGAAGATCATCCTATTGAAACCTTTAGAAGACAAATTTATCAAAAACCTGATGATTCCATCATATTTGTAAAAGCTTCAAATCTTAAACCCTCATCCCACAAGTTTCTTTTTTAATTTGCAAGAGTTCCAGCGGAAGGATCCCTATGAAAATTAGAGCACGAAATCCCGGTGCAGAGCCAAATTCAATGAGAGTATTTTCATTGAAAACATAAAATGGTAATTCCACATTATAAAAATAATGAAATTAGCTTAGTGCATCCCTTGTTACTAAAAATAGTAACCCTCTTAAAATACTAAGTATTTTCACTACTCAGAACATTAAATCCAAATATTTGAAAACATCAAAATAAGAAAAAAAGACAATTTTCTTGAAAAAATTGATTTCCAAAAAAAAACCTTCCAAAATAGTAAATTTGACAGAAAATGGAGGGGACACTAAAAGTGTGTTGTAAAGGAGCTTCAAAAGATAAAAAATTATGAAAAAATTAAAATTTCTCAAAATAAAATCTCCTAGGACCCCACTATGCCAAAAATAGAAAGTTTTGGATTCTAGATGTAGAAAGTTGTTGTTTTCATTTTCAAACTCATCTTGATGACCTTTTGGAATCCTAATCAAGTTCAATGAGTGTTCATTCATATTAGAACCTCATTTCAATCCTATTCATAGAGATAATTCACATGAAGTGAACATGGCTTAGTGATGCCTAACTCACATGGACCTAGAGCACTATGAAGAGTCACGTAATGCTCGGATGGCCTATAGAGAATCGATTGAAGACTAATATTTTCATAAGAGGATTATATAGTGACACAGAGGTAATTTTGTTCCATGTTTATAGTATACTAATTTATGCTAGCATTTTCTCATCAATATGATCTCAGAATCATGGGATTATAATAGCAAACGAAAATTCCATACTTGCAACACTCACCTCAAAGGGAATCTCATAGTGACAAAATGGTAAACTCCAATAGGCCCTAACAACATAGTCATAATCACACAAGGAGTTTTCATCTAGATGAATGGTTAAATATTGAGTCCTATGACTCTAGAGTCCTTACAAAACTGGGATCATGGTTAAGAAAAGGGAGGAATCCCTCTCGATGTCACTCATAAATATTTGTTCATTCGTTTGGTGAGTTTCATGTAAGGCTACTCAGATGTCAAAATCATTTACTAAGTAGATTAACAAGTGAAGAAGCCACAAGATACTTTCATCTAATAAATGGAAAAATTCATACCTCATTTTCATCAAGGGGAATCATGATGGTTGATGGGGGGAAAATCATAGGTGATAATATCCACCACTAAATTATTCCAGTCTACAGGTCTTCTCAAGATTTCACAATGACATCATATCTGGTATATGCTCTTCCAAGCACAAGACTATTTAAAGGCCTAACTCTTACTCAAAGTGTTTATTTGAAGGAATTTATTTATGAAGTGGTGCCCACAACTCACTCTCATAATGAAAGCAATCATCATTTTTCCAAAGTGAATGATGGATTCACCATGTTCATCATCTGATTTCTTGAAGATATACATAAATTTGATATTTTATCACTCCAGAACTATCAAGAGATTGATTGTGGAAATACGGGTCCTACGTCACTCAATTTTTACACCTTCTCCTATATCAAAGATTAATGAGTTTGACCTTAGGTCCTCACAAGCATCTTGATTATATCCTAGTGATAAGAATTGTGATGAATCAAACTGGGTAGGTAGTATTTCTCATATCAATGGAAAACTTAAGAACCAAAAAAATCAAAGGTGAATCCTTCCATATCTCTCTTGTGGTCCTCTCATGCAACAATGTCACAGATGCATCGAATCTTGAAGTTTTCATTTTTCTCCTTGAGACTCTACTCATATAAACATAAAGGCATATGATCACCATTCAAAGTAGATCCTATAACCTTCTATCATCCCGGATTTTCACCATATTCCCCCAAATTAAAGATTATTGGGTCAACTGTTTGGACTGAATTTTGAGATAATCTCAAATCAATATCACATGAGGATGATCATTGAGTGCTAATGAGAAAAATCATATTCACATTGGTTCATGGATTGTGTAGAAGATGGTGGGACAGAGTTATATGATCCTTGATTGGTTGTTCTCATTGAATCATGTAGTCTTTAAACTCTCATAAGACATGAATTCATCTCTCATCCTTAAAGGAAATCAAGAGGTAATCTGAGGTCTTCTCACTCAAGAGATCCCAGGATAATTGTGATAGTCCTTTTGAGAAATTTATTACTCAGGACCTCTTATCAAGAAGATTAAAAATCACTCAAGATTCACCTATATATGATCTTTGAAGGTATTAAAGCTTCAGTGGATCACTAATCTCCATTACATGAAAGTCTCGCATCAGAATGATGTATCTCCATTCCTATCATTACAAGGATGTGGTCAACAAATGAACAAGGCAGATTACAGCCTAATCCTGATTCCCCATTCAAATCTAGATAAACATGATATTAGAATTAGGCCTCATGGTACAATCCACTGATCATAAATTGAGACTCACCTAATTTGGAATAGGTGAGGGTATCTGAATCTCATTTAGATAAGACGTTAAATTCCTATTATAGCCTATACGAGGATCTTGCCTCCACAAACTCTTTTTCTGGTGATTTGGGAAATCAATCTTTACCCTTTCCCAATAATGAATCCCATTCCAATGAACCCCCAATTATAAAATGAAAACAATCCCAACTAAACCTTGTATATCCCAATCTCATTGAATGGTACCAAGAAACTTCATGCACCAATTTATCATCTTTGAAAATGATGAGTCAATCACATCACTTCATATGGTATTCATTGATACTATTCCACCCCATCGACGAAACAAAAATCAGGTTTTTACATATAATTTAGAAATGTGTGTGTATTTTGGAGAGGAGAGCCAATCAAATGTTTGGTCAGAAAAAACATAAAAAAAGTGAAGGCCTTAAAAGTAATTCTAAAATTCTTGGAAAAATTCTTTCCAAAATGTTACATAGTGAAAACCTCTTTGAGGCACTTACAGAAAAACAAATGGAAAAATTAAAGGACATATCAAGTGTTTCCACACCCAAGGTGAACATCTCATTGAGATGCCCTTGGGAAGAATTTTAATCTCCCTTTGATCCCACGATGCATGGATCATGTATCCAAAATGATGGTAGAGGAAACCATAGATGAGTCAACATTACGGATCAGGAAAGATAATCCAAGGAATGGCAAATCTAGGAGCTTCACTCTCAACATGGAAGCAGAAAATGTTTTTCATGCTACTATGAGAATTTACTGACATATTTGTGTGGTCATTATACAGATATACTAGGATTGGAGACCTTAACCTTAGTCACGCATAACCTTTTTGTTCATCTAGATGACAAAGATCTATCAAGTACCATTTCTAAGCTGAGGAAGATACAGATCCAAGTGTTGCACTTCTATTCAAAAAAAAACTAGATAGGTTACGAGTGGTAGGATTTTATCAGTTTATCGATTATTCAAAATGGATATCCAACATAGTGCCTGATATTCAACAAACTAGTTCAAAGGGATCAGATTATTGACTCATTTTAGGAGAAATCTCCAATAATTCCTGTCGACAAATGATGATCTTTCCTCTACCCAACATGCAACATATTATTTGGCGATTCGACTATCGTCCTTTCGAAATGTTCTTCCCTCATCCCTGGATTTCTTCAGTCTCCACTCATGTTCTAATTATTGCATTAAGGAGGGTCAACATAAAATTGCCTTTACCACTCCTTAGGGGTCTTATCTAATATTAAATGTGATGCCTATCGGTCTCAAAACATTTTAATGAGTTACTATATGTACCTAAAATTGTAGGGTACCGCACCACCAGAACGATAGTCACACATGCGTGCCTCAATGATGATACAGGTCGCCTAACAAGGTGTTTGGGATCCAGAGAATCTCACGAAGTATATGTTAACATCCCAAATGCTTTATCCACTGTAGCCCTTGCATGCTCTGTTTTATCTCATTTTCCCCTTTCTTTATCTTAGCTTTTTTCTCTTTAGTGAAGAAACCGCACACCCTGACCAGGGCGGCGGTCCCGTGACCGCCGCCCTAGATAGGGCAGTGGTCTTATAACCACCGCCCTGCTCAGGGCAGCGTGTTTCTTCACACATTTTCCAGCACACTATCTTTATATCGTGACTTGCACGTAATTTTTCAACTTTTTCCAGCTTTTTCTCAACTGCCTTAGATCATGCATTAATGATTTTATGTTCCCTGGAATAGTGTTTCTGGCATTGTTTAATGGTAAAAGAGTTCTAATTTGGGAATTACCTTTGGGTGAATGTGGAAATGCTATAAATATCCATGGATTGTTTTCAAGCAAATGGCCACCCCTCAAATTTTCCTCTGAATTTCTCATTTCATAGCTTAGTCTTTTAATTTCTTGTTTAGAGATTCATAGTTTCATGTCTTAGATGCATAGTTTGCATTTCCATGCATAGTTTTCCTTTGTTTAGTTGTCAGAAAAGCCATTCGATCTTCTTGCTTATACAAAGTATTGTTCATTACTGTTCATACAAAATCAGTTTAGAGCAGAGATAGTGTCATTTGTAGATTAGGAATCCATTAGAGTTTGTAGGTTGTGTTCTTCACAGACAGGTATATTCTCAGAATCTCTTGATACATTTTGTGTTGTATGACCCGCAATAAATCTCGCTAGGAATTGCATATGCCAAGATTTATCACTATTGCGACTGTCCCTCTCCAACTCACATTATATTCAGTCTATATCCAAAGCTTGTCATTGTGCCAATATATACCTTTTTCTGTTGATTCTAGCATATACACGCTTCTTTTGGACTCCACGTGAACATGAAGGAACGAGGAGATCATTCTGAGGGGACAAAATCATACACTACTCAGATTCACCATTATTCTACAGAAGTCCAAGTTTTATCTGTCAAAGTTCTAGTTAAAATCATATCAAATATACTAGCTGAAATCATTTAATTTCAGTTAAGTTTCATTTTTGATATTACCAGGGAAGCTGTGGGGATTGATAGTTTTTCAGAAAACTATGATTCATTCTTCACTTCTGAGGTAGGATTGAGAATCTTTCAATTAGAGTTAGATCAGCTATCTAGTTATTTAGGATAGAACTCACAACTGCACAGGCAAGTAGCTACACTCGGCTACCTTGCTTGTTTTAATTTTGTTATTAGATTAGTTGTCATTTTCTGAGATGTATTAGATTAGTTTCTTTTTCAATTATATTCAAAATATCTTATCAATAAATATCAAAAATAGAGGAATATATATATGTTGTAGATATATTTTGCATAATTAGTTTATTTTGTCATTTCAGTTAGGCTTTATATCGTTTGATCTTGTATGACAATCATGGGACCTAGGGAGCCCAGGGAATATGTTTTTGAGCCAATCGTTCCTCAACCAAATATTGTTGCATGAAAATAACTAACATAGATCAAAATATTAGAATTTAGGTCTTCTAAACAACCAGTAGACCTATAGGACAGATCAGCACACAATTAAGAGGATTAAACATAGAAGATGACAAAGTGCACACGTTTTGGTCAAATCAGCCAAACTACAGATTACCCTAGGTAAATATCTACATGACTGTAGAAGGGCTTGAAAGAGAGAAAATGTTTTGGTTATGATCCTTTGGTCCCACAGCCAGATGCAAGAGACACTCTCATAGACATAGATACTAGCTTAAGGATTCAGGTTACAAGAACGCCTATAAAATACTCAGAAAAGATTACACAACTGTTAATTCTGAACGTAGAGGCCGAAAAGGCATACGACTATTGGATACTAGGGATTAGGGACTAATTCCACACATGACCATAGTAAGTCCACAACAACCACGAATCTATGGTTGTGACCACAAATCCCACAACCCAACGAGCCTACAGGCCAATCTAACATTGATGTTGGCTTATGCACATCAATATTTATATCCACTCCACTTCCACCTATCATCATCACACAGTTATCCTTGTTAGACATAGCAGCTAACAAAGCTGAAGACTTCTAGACTAGACCAGAGAATTGACCATAGAATCCACTATATATCCATCATCCATCATATGACCCTGTCTGGGGACATACACGAAACCATCCCAGGTCATTTTCCACGTATCCTACAACCTATAGATTGGATCATGCCAGATCTCGATATTAATTGGAGCCTTCAAGCAGTCATCCTTGCCGACCGATCTATCACGCCAGTTTAGGTTAGGAGGGCCTTCTTTGCCTTAGATTCACAGATTCCATTAGTGCGCGTCGAAGATATAAGATTGCCTAGCTAGTTTACCCATACCCTATGCATAATCCATCCCCACTGGCTGTCTCGGCACAACCTCAAGAGGTCAGGTGCGAGGAAGAGTTACTTGTAGATTTCCACGCTCGCTTGTCACTTTTCCATCGTACAATAACATATCAAAGAGAAATAATATTAATCTTCCATGACATGATGAAATGAAATCATGGAATACTATGTTGATGATATCCTAGGAAAATCCAAGACTAGAGAAGAACATCCAGAAGTGTTGAGGTGTATCTTTCAATGCCTTTGAGACTACAAAGTTAAACTGAATCCAAATAAAAAAAAATTGGCTTGTAATCAGGAAATTTATTGGGATTCATTGTCTCAAGAAGAGGGATTGAGGTAGATCCTTCTAAGGTTTCCTCTATTACTGAGATACCCCCACCTAAGAACCTTAAGTAGCTACATAGCTTTATAGGAAAAAATTCCGAAAATCTATTGCTTCATTTCTCAGCTTGAAGATAAGTGACATCCTTTCACCCACCTACTTAAGAAAGATGTTACATTCCATTGGGGGCCCAAAATGCCAACATACCTTTGAGCTACTTAAGAAATATGTATCTATTTGTCATGTCATCATGCCACCTACCCTAGGTGAGAATTTTATATTATACATTTCAACCACCCAATGTGGTGCACTACTAGCCCAATACGATATAAGATAAAAAGAAAGAGAAGTTTATTACCTTAGCCACACTTTAATTTCTTATGAGATAAAACATCCCCAAATTTAAAATTCTTACTTAGCTATGTTTTTTTTCCTTCCAAAAACTCTGTCATTACCTATTAAATAACAAGACCAATATTATCTCCAAAGTTGATCCTTTGAAGTACCTTTTATATAAACCCAATGCTTACTGGATGAATGTCTAATTGGATCATCCTTCTAATTGATTTCAATATTGAATTTTTCAACCAGAAATCACTCAAAGAATAGATGATTTTTGATCAACTGTTTGAAGCTCCCCTACTAGGAAACAGAACCATTGTGTTTGGACCTTCCAGATGCCTCCATGATGTATATTGAAGATTCCATCATGTGGAAAATGAACTTCGATGGATAATTCACTTACCATGGTTCAAGAGACAATGTGGTACTTATCACTCCAACATGATAATTCATCACACACTCTTTTCATGTGATTTTCCCATGTACCAATAACATAGAAAAGTACAAAGAACTCATTTCTGGGTTGAAATTTGCTATCAAATGAAATATCAGACAATTAAAATTCATTGGTGATTCATAATTGATCATTAAATAAGTCAACAAAAAATAAAAGGTCAAGAATGACAAGCTCATCCCATACAAGAATATGGTCAATACTCTAAAGGATTATTTTGTATGTATTACCTTAGAATAGATGTCAAGGGCACAAAATTGATCAGCAGATGTCATGGCCATAATAAGAGCTTTGCTTCACATTCCACCTCAGGAACATAAAATACATTTCTTTGTTGAACATTTGCAAGTGCTAGCATATGGACATGTCAGAATCATGTCTGGTATGTGAAGTTGTTGGTCCTTTCTCCCCCTGGTATAAACCCATATTCAATTACCTACAAGATGGTACCTTTCCCCCAGATATTTCCCACCTTGAGAAAAGAAACCTTATCCAATGCATAGCCCATTATACCCTCTTAGAAGGCACCCTCTATCATTGTGGCTATGATGGGAATCTATTGCATTGTCTTAATTTGGCTAGGTTAGTCTAAGTGATCAAAGAGGTACATGAAGGTATTTTGAGTGACACACATAAGTGGAAATGGTGCTCACTAAGAAATCGTTAATGGTAGGTTACTATTGGCCTACCATGGAATCAAATTGTTGCAACTATGTCAAGATTTTTTGAAATGTGTCAGAAGTATAGAAACTTAATTTATGCACCATCACAAGCCTTGTAACCAATCACAATGCCATGGTCATTTTCAAAATGGGGACTAGATCTCATAGGGAAGCTTAGTCATACCTCCTCAGATGGGCCATTCCCATATCATCATCCCCACCAAGTATTTCAACAAATTGGTAGAGGTTTGTGCTTGTTACATATGTCACCAATGTGAAAATTTCAAAATTCATCATGAACCACTTCATCTATAATTATGGCATCCCTTCCACCATTTTCATTGACAATGGTAAATATTTCAAGAACAAGACAGGTAAAGCACTATGCCAACACTTCCAAATCCATCTAAGGTGGTCCACCCCTATTACCCTCAAGGTAATGGATAAGTAGAGGAAACTAATAAAACACTTATTCATATTATGGAAAAGATGGTAAGTAAAACAGGTCGTAACTGGCACTTACAAATCCATCCTACCCTTTGGGATTATAGAACCTCTATTTGTACCCCTACTGGTACTACACCTTACTCGCTAGTCTTTGGAACTAAGGTAATTATACCATTAGATATTGAGATTTCCTCCTTGAGAATATCTCTCAGAGACTATCTGGATAAATACGAAGACTACTGGCTAGCTAGACTGGTAGAGTTGGAGTTGTTAGATGAGAAATGGATGCATGCACTCAATCATTTATAAGTGTATCAGAATCAAGTGTCACAGAGCTACAATAAACACATTATACCTTTCTAATTCAAGGTAGGGGGATCTTTTCCTCAAAGAAAACTAGTTTAACACTATCAAGGAAAGAGAAAAGAAAGTAAATTTTGAGCCAAACTGATTAGGACCTTACGTGGTGATAGAGAAATACGGATTATGATCATACAATCACACTTATCCTAATGGAGGAAAAGCTCCCTGAACTAATGAATAACATCCATCTTAAGTGGTTCTACACTTAAGCATGGTCTCAAATATTAGAAAACAACCAAAAAAGTATAAATGATTATATATATATATATATATATAATACAAAAAAATAAAAGAAAATCAAGAAAAGAGTAAAGAGAAAACATGTCGTCCAAGTGTGAAAACCACATAATTTTGGAACTTTGGGAAATTCTTGGGGTAAAAAACTAGTTTTTGGCACCTTGGGAGGATTCGTTGTTCACAAGTAATCTTGCATCTAAAGGGATACACTTGCTTCAAATCTAGGACTAGCTGTTCCTGAATTTGAAATTCCTCTTGAGATTATCCTTTGTAGCCTTGATCTGGATGATTCACTCTCATATATATGTGTGAATAATCTTTCCTTTTTATATTCTCATCTCACACTAGGGTCAACTTTGCATATTCACCTTCTTGTACATGCACATGGCATTCTTCCCTTGTACATTCCATCTACCATTGGGGCATCCACGTTTCTTCATTTTCCTTTACATAACTTCAAAAAACTTTCAAAAATCACAAAAAAAAATTGTATAACTTTCAAAAACCCAAAAAAAAATGGTAAAAAAACATCAAAAAATTATTAAATTTCTCAAAAAATTGTAAAATTCAAAAAAAATTTAAAATGGGTAAAAAGCATACACAGCTAAATCCTATGTCAAACGCATTATATTCAAACATCAAAAATTTTCCTAAAAACATATTTCCTTAAGAACTATTTTTTTTTTTGTAACAACTCATGGGTCATTTTGATCTACCTTCATTAATAAAGCTGGTTTGTTTGTTATGTTTTGTACACCTTTGGCACAATGAGTTGTTAGGTACTATGTCGTAGTACATGAATGTTTTTTCATAGGACCCCCTGTGTCCTCCATTATTCCCCTCTCATGTATCCTTGCTTGGGGGCACCATCTTTAACCCCTTTTTCATTACAACACGAACAATCGAGAAATGAAGCTTGATAACAAAAACATTTTTGCAACTATCTTAAACGTTATTGGTTTTAGTATGTGTGTTTTGTACTTATTTCCCTGTTAGATCAACTTCTTTACTTTCTCATTTTGCATTTCATTATGTATGTTGCATGGATTTAGTGTTTTATCAATGAACAATTGTTCATATTATGGATTTTCATGTCATTATACACTTTTTGGTGTATAATTACATTTTAATAAGGACTAATGATGTAGATCACTAGCAATATGATGAAATAAATTTGTTTTGAGAAAAATCTAGATGAATTCTAGTTCAATCCCTCCATCATTATTTTCTCTTCTATATCATTTTATTCTATCCACACTTTTATTCCAACTAAATTGGGGCATCTTTCCCCTCTTTAATCTTCTATCCATTTCTTTCTTTTTAATCGTCGATCGACCTCTTTCATCACCCCATCAACACTCGAGGGGGGCATCCTTCACTCTACTAATTTTTCTTCTATCCCTTCAAAATTTTCTTGTTTGTAATTTTCTATTATTTTTTAAGTGGCATCACTTATGCTACCCTAAAGAGGGGAAAATGTAGACACCCATAATTAGATCAAGTAATTTTAAGAGCTAAAATTTTACTAATTATCCCGTTTCCCGCAAATTGATGACATTTCGTTAGTAATGCACCATTTCCCTTCTATCATAGTTAATTAATTACATTTCACTAATTAATTAACCCTCTTATCACTTGGGACACCAATTAATGACCTTTCGTTAATTATCACCCACTTCTACCTATGTCAATTAATTATTCCTAGTTAATGATGACCGCTAGTCTAAATCACTAAATCATCTCTTACTGAAACATTTCCTCTCTTAAAATCCCACAAATCATACTAACGTTCTTCCAAAAATCTTCTATAATCATGCACCCTACCTATTAATTAATCACCCTTGATTAATTAAGAGATGTCAAGTTGCATTGATGGCAAAAGTATTTGATGTCAAGTGGACATTGATGGCAAAAAGGATTAATTGGTAAAGTGAGCAAGTGAGAAAGATGAAGGTTGATTGGTAGTGTCAGCTCACAGAGGCTTCAGGATGATCAAGGATAAGTTCTAAGGACTTAATCAGTTTTTGTACAAGCTGCAGACATAAGGAGTTAGCCACCAAAGTCTTGACAGGAAGCCGCAGAACTCTAGAAGAAGCCACTGAAAGCTTAGCTTAACAAAGGTCACAGGTAAAGGAATGAAGCCACAAAGAAAAAAGAAGCCAAAGGATGAGCCTCAAATGAGAAAGGTGAAGCCACAAATGTGAAGGAAGAGCCACACAAGAAAGGATGATTTGAAGGAAAAACCACAGAAGTAAGGGAAGTTCAGAGGAAAGCATGCGTAAAGAAAAGCCAAAAAGAAATAAAAAGTAAGGATGGAAAATAGCCAGAAGAACCATAGAACACATAAAAGAAAATAGTCGCGGACATGGAACAAATCTGCGGGAAGGCGGACAGATAGGAAAGCCACATAACATTGTAAAATCCATGAGAAGTAAAGAAAATCCATGGATGACTAAAAGGCCACCAAGAAAGGAGAAAATCAGTAGATCAAAGAAAAGTTGCCACGATACAAAGGAAAATGTCAAAGAAGCTTATAAAAGCCGCAGATTGAGAAAATATGAACTGGACAGGGCTCGAGGACAATCAAATTGATTTAAACATGGACAAGTGAGATTTTTTCTCTAAAATTGATGGTGATTCGATTGTTTGGTGATTGTGGTTGAGTATACAACTTGAGCTCCATGAAGAATGAAGAAATCTATAGTTCCAACTGTCACATTTAATGCTCATTGACTTTGTGGAAATATAGTTGCAGTTCTCTATGGGATTCCTGATTTCAAGGAAAAATTAAATATCAAAGAAGAAAATGGCTTGCTCATCTTGATCACATTGGAAATCATAGAAAGATGAGAAATCTATTTTTAGGTATCGGCTAATAAATATTTTCTGGTGAATGCATAGAAAAAGGTGAAATCAAGTTGAATATAACAAGAGAAAAATATGGAGTTAGATGTATTCATTTAATGGAACTAGATTTTTCCAGGAGAAAAAGTAGGAAAGGGTGCACATGGCTAATCGAAGTGATGGAATGGGAATGAATCGATTAACTCAATATAGAGAGAAATTGAGAGCCAATATGAGTAGTTTCTCAAGTAAGAAGATGATGCATTCAAGCTAAAGGAGCTACAAAAAGAAAAGAGAGAGAAAGGAGAAGAGTAGAAAAATGAAGTAAAGAAGATATATCTAGATGAGAAGAGCATCAGTGTGATAGATTGATTGAGAAAGAGGTGTTGAATCTAATGAGAAGAAGAGAGTGAAAGAGAGAACACAAACATATACAGAAGAGTGATCATAATCTATTGTGTAAGAAATTTTTGTAACTAGATGATCAAAAATTTGTATGTAAAATAAGTCTAAGTTGTAGCTTAGCATTTTTCAGGGGGTTGCAGCCTCCTTGTGGGTGGGTGTCCTGACAAAATATCAGTTGTAGTTGATTAAATTAGGGGTTGGTGCTCCTTGCAAGTTGGTGCTTGCTAAAATTAGTTGAGTGGGTGCTCAGAAAATCTTTGAGTGGGTGCTTGAAGTTTGGAGTGGGTGCTTCACAGGTTGAGTGGGTGCTCAACCAAAACCATTGTAATCTTTGGAATTGGTGTTCCTAATAAAGCCTTGGTTTCAAGTGGGTTTTTCTCCCAAAAGGGTTTCCCACTATAAATTTTGTGTTCAACATTTTTCTGTCTGATATATGTTTGAAAAAATGCACATGATATAGTAACTGCTCAAATTTAAGAAATTGTGGATTAAGTATAACTCTGGAAATTAATTTTAATCTGCACTGATTCACCCCCCTCTCAGTGCTTGTGATCTCTAACAATTGGTATCAAGAGTGACATCCTTCTAGTAGAAGCTTAACATCTTCAAGGAGATCCTCTTTTCACAAGCATGACAGCAAATCAGGCACAAGGTGGTTTATCACTGTCAAGATCACCTCTCTTCACTGGAACAAATTATGCATTCTGGAGAATAAGGATGAAAACTTATCTGATGTCACTTGGTTTTGATATCTGGGAATGCATTGAGAAAGGATATAATCCTCCAGCCACACCAATCACTTCTTTAGTGATAAAGTAGAATATGAATACAACTCAAGGGCCATGAATGCCATCTATGTGGCTTGACTGAAACATAATTTGTGAAATTTATGCATTGCACAACAACAAAGGAAATTTGGACCAAACTTCAGAGTATTTATGAAGGAGATGAAAAGGTCAAGTTAGACAAATTGCAGACCTACAGAGCTCAGTTTGAGAATCTGAAGATGAAGGATGATGAGAGCATAACGAGCCTACATGCAAAGAATAGATGAAGTAATAAACATGATCAGAGGTCTAGGTGAGAAACTAGAAGAATCCTGTCATAATCCAAAAGATTATGAGATCTCTAACTAGAAAATATGATGCAAAGGTTTCAGCTATAGAATAATCCAAAGATATGAAGACTCTCACTATGGATGAATTACAGAGCACTCTTTCAGCATATGAGATGAGAACTATTGGATCCAAGACCACCAAGAAAGAAGTAGAATTCAAGGTCAAGAAAGAAACCCAGTCCAAGAAGGAAGAAGAAGAAGAATCAATTTCAGAGAATGAGTTAGATGATGAAAATATTGAAGCAATGTTCATAAGAAGACTGAAAAGAGGTTTAGGTAAGTATAAAGGAAAACTCCCTTTCAAATGCTTTGCATGTGGACAAGTAGGTCATTTTTCTGTTAAATTTCCAAACAAAAATAAAGAAGCTTGGTCTTAACATGAAGAGGATAATCATAAAAATAGAAAGAGAGAAACTGGATATACAAATAAAAATAGCAAGAAGAATTTCTTTAAGAACAAAAAAACTTCTATTCAAAATAAGAATCAAGTGAATCTGATTCAATAAACTCAGGAAGCTCTAAAAATGAAAATGATGAAGATCAGTCTGAATGTTTTTTATGGCCATGGATGCCCTTAAAGAATGTAGCTCAAAAGGAAAGAATGTAATTGATTTTGAATACTCTGATGAAGAAGAAGTTGAAGTAAATCTTGAAGCTAATTTAGTTTGTGCTCTTGAAGAATTAAAATTGTGCAGAAGAAAGAATCAAAAGTTGAGATGCACATTAAAATATTATGAAGAACAAATCCACATCTTTGAGGAAAGACAATCTCTAAAAGAAGAAGAAGAGGCTAATGAACTCAAAAATATTAAGACTCAGTCTTGAAAATATCTCAAACTCTTACAAATCAAAGGAGATGAATGCACAAAAATGAACTCATAACTGGAGCGACTAAAAGTTGAGTTTAAACAAATGACCAACAAGCTGATTATGTATGAAAAACTAGAGAAGAGTTCAAATGTTTTGACCAGTATACTAAGTGGCCAATGTGATACAAATGATAAGTATGGGATTTGGTTTCAAGGAAGAAACTAAGGAAAATGAGCCTGTAAAGAATAAAGGAAAACAAGACTGCTTCAACTCCAATCACATCTTCTGTTATAAATAAAGAGTTCAACGAATCAACCAAGATAAGGACTACTACTCCTAGAATCTCCTATGCTATGAGGTACACACATTCTTTCTATGGTTATTTTTATTCATGTAATCAGTTTGGACATAAGGCTTCTAAGTGTAGAAATTTCTCTAGAGGCTATAGAATAAAATTTGACCCATCTGACAAGAAAGGAAATTAGGCATCAACAAGTAAACACGAACCTCCTAAACAATAAAAATGGGTGTATGTTGTAAAGAAATATGTGAACAAGAGGGAAGAGTCTTTCTGAGTAGTGAAAACATGCATTTCATGTGTAAAATGAAGATAAAATATGGTATCTGGATAGTGGATGCTCCAGCCATATGACTAGTGAAAAAAGAAAATTCATTTCACTATCAAACAATGCATTGGGTGCTATGAGATTTGGTGATAACAATTCAGAAAATATAGTTGGAAAAGGAACTATAAGTCTAGATAATAGAAAGACCATCATAGAAAATGTTCTATATGTTGAATTCCTCAGGCATAATTTGTTAAGTGTGATTCAAATGTGCAAAAGGGGATACAATATGATCTTTCATTACAAAGGATTGTGATATCATAAATGGAAAAAATAGGAAAGTTGGTTGAAAAATCCAAAAGGACAAAGAACAACATGTATATGCTAAATGAAATAAATAATGAAAAAAGTTTCAAAAGTAAGTTTGATCACAGTTGGCTATGACACATAAGACTTGGACATGTGAGGATTGATAATCTCATAAAACTTAGTACTAAAGGGTGTGTAAAACATATGCCAAAAATTTAAAACCAACAGATACACTTTGCAAAGCATGCATGCATGGTAAACAAACAAGAAGATCGATCAAGTTGAAGGAATACTCTACAACCATACCTCTAGAGTTGATTCATATAGATCTCTACGTTCCCACTAGAACGAAAAGTATACAAGATGAAGTGTATTTCATGTTGTTAATAGATGATTACACCAAAATGACATGGGTAGCGTGTTTCAAGAAAAATTCAGAAGCCTTAGACAGATTCAAGAAATTCAAGGCACTGGTGGAGAATGAGAAGAACAAAAATATCAAATGCCTAAGATCAGACAAAGAAGGAGACTTTTGTTCCAATGAATTCGATGAATTTTGTGAAGAACATGGAATTATAAGACAATTCTCAGCCACTAGAACACATCAGTAAAAGGATTTGTTGAAAGTAAGAACAAGACTATGCAAGAAATGGCGAGAATGATGTTGAATGAATCTAAATTACCATATAGATATTGGATAGAAGTGGTATACACCACGGTGTACATTTTAAATAGAGCTCAATTAAGAGTAAATAGTGACAGGACACCCTACCAACTATAGAAGAACAAGCCTGCAAACATGAAACACATAAGATTTTTTGAAAGCAAGTGCTACATCAAAAGAGATGAAGATAATTTGAGAAAATTTGACTCAAGATGTGATGCAGGCATAGTTCTTAGCTACTAAGCAGTCAACACGACTTATAGATGCTACAATAAAAGGTTGTAGAAGATTGTAGAAATCACAAATGTGAATGTGGATGAGACTTCCAAGTCCATCACTTAGCACTGTAATGATCATGAAGAATAAGAAGAGGATGAGGAAATGGATAGTCCACATGAAGAAGAAGATGAAAGGTAGGACACTAAGGCACCCTCAAGGTAAGTCAAAAGGGACCATCTAACCAATCAGATCATTAGAACCAAAGAAGGTGGCATTTTAACCAAAAGAAGGCTAAGAGATTAGCAAAATCATGAAGATATAGCACTCATATCTATGGTAGAACCCAAAATAGTTGCGGAAGCAAGGATCATCATTCGGTAGATGAAATGAATGAAGAACTTGATCAGATTGAAAAGAATGAAACATGGGAGATTGTACCTATACTGTAAGACAAGAATGTAATTAAAAAAATGGGTATTCAGAAATAAGTTGAATGAAAAAGAGGAAGTAATGAGAAACAAGGCTAGAATTGTGTGCAAAGGATATGCACAAATGGAAGGAATCAAATTTGATGAAACATTTGCACCAATGGCAACGATGGAAGCAATAATATCATTCCTAGCATGACTTACAAGAAGATAAGAGTATTCCAGATGGATGTGAAATCAGCCTTCCTCAATGGTTTTTAGAATGAAGAGGTATATATAAAACAACCTGATGGGTTTTCACTAATTGAAGATAAATATTACATGTGTAGGTTGAAAAAGGTGTTATATGGACTGAAACAAGCCCCTAGAGCTTGGTATAACAGATTGGATTCATACCTCATAGAGAAAGGTTTTAGAAAATTCGTTGCTGACAGTAATATCTACATCAAGGAAGAATATATCATCTTCTTATAATCATTTTGTATCTGGATGATATCATTTTTAGAGTTTATGAAAAAATGACATATGAATTTTTTGATATAATGAAATAAGAATTTGAAATGCCCATGCTAGGATATATTTATTTCTTTCTGAGCTTAGAAATCAATCAATCAAATCAAGGTATCTTCATATCCCAAACTAAGTATATTAAAGAAATTATGAAAAGGTTCATGATGGAAGATTCCAAACCTATAGGAACAACAACGGAAATTGGATACAAGATGAGCAAAGAAGTCATCTCACCAAAAGTAGACAAAAATCTATATAGATTGATGGTAGGAAGTCTACTTTACTCCATGACATCAAGACCTGAAATTATGCAGGAAGTGGGTCTAGTTGGAAGATTTTAAGAAGAGCCAAGAGATACACACTTCAAGGCGGTCAAGAGAATTTTGAGATACCTCATAGGAACACTTGAATATGGAATTTAGTACCTGAAAAATAATGACTTCAATGTAAGAGCTTATACAAATGTTGATTGGGCAAGAAGTGTTCATGATAGGAAGAGTACTAGCAATGGAGCATTATTTATTTAAAAAATTTAGTCTCTCGGCTGAGAAAGAAGCAATCATCAATGGCACTCTCAACCTATGAAGTATAATATATAGTTTCCCGCAATGTGTTACACTCAGGTTTTGTGGATGAAGTAGACATTGGAAGATTATAAGGTAAAATCTGAAAGTCCAATTCCATTGTTTTGTGATATCACAAGTGTAATAAGTGTCTCTAATAACCCCGTGTTCCACTCAAATACCAAACATATTCCAATTAGATATCATTTCTGTAGGGAACAAGTGATTGAAAATAAAATCATTCTAGAATATGTGATCACAATAGAAGAACTTGCAGATATCATGACCAAATCACTTCCAAAGGCTAGTTTTGAGCACTTAAGGAATAACTGGGGGTTATTCTTGATCCTACCAATAACTTGAAGATGTAAATACAAGGTGAGGGAGAATTCTCATGTAATATAATCTCCTAAACAATGCCAAATAATATTTGTGACAGGGGGAGCTAGTTTGCTAGCTCAATTTTTATCAAAGTATGCATCAGCTCAAGGGGTTCATTGTCATGAGAAAATATAGACATATGGATCAAAATCTTGTGCCAAGGGGGATTTTCATGAGGTAGGAACACGCAGTATGAATATTTCCTTTATTTTCACCTTTATGTAGCATCGATGGATGTTTTTCATTGTTATCAAAGGGGGAGAAAAGCTCAAGTCAAAAACCAGCCAATCATATCGAAAGAGGGAAGACATCAGATCCATCCAAGTAATAACATAAGGGGAGAGAAGTTGAAAATAGAAATCTGCCAAGGATGAGTTACAGATTGTTTTCAAAAACTAGGTATGTAAGTATCATTTTTCCATCAAAATTTTGTGGGTTTCTGCGGTATTGAAGTGATGAGGCATTTCCATCAATGAAAAAGGGGGATATTGTTGGACCTTTTTCATTTTTTGTATGTGTTGTCATTGATGTCAAGTAATATTGACGGAAAAAAGGATTAATTGGTAAAGTGAGAAAGTAATAAAGATGAAGATTGATTTGTAGTGTCAGCTCACAAAGGCTTTAGGATGATCAAGAAATGAAGCTACAAAGAAAAAAAATCCAAAGGAAAAACTCCGAATGAGAAAGGTGAAGCTGCGAATGTGAAGGAAGAGTCATGCAAGAAAGGATGAACTAAATGAAAAGCCATAGAAGTAAGGGAAGTTCAGAGGATGCTGTGAGTAAAGAAGAAAATCCGCAAAGAACAAAAAAGCTACAAAAAACTATAAAGGTTGCACCTAGAAGAAGATAGAGTCACAGACATAAAAAATTTGTGGAAAGGAAGTAGACAAGGAGGAAAGCTGCATAAATTTTTAAAATCCACGAGAAGAAAAGAAAATTTGTGGATAACTAAAAAGTAACCAAGAAAGAATAAATAATGCAGATCAAAGAAAAGTGTCGCGATACAAAGGAAAAGGTCAAATAATCTTATAAAATCCGTGGATTAAGAAAATATGAATTAGACAGGGCTCAAAGATAATCAAATTGATTTAAACATGGACAAGTGAGAATTTTTTTAATCTAAAATCGATGATGATTCGATTGTCTAATTATTGCAACTTAGAATAAAACTCGAGCTTCGTGAAAAATGAAAAATTTTACACTTCCAATTGTCCACATTTAATGCTCATTGAATTTGTGGAAATGCATTTATAGTTCTCAATATGAGTCTTGATTTCAAGGAAAATTTGAATATCAAATAAGAAAATGGATCACTCATCTTTTTCACATTGGAAATCATAGAAAGATGAGAAATCTATTTTTCGGTATTGGTTTTATAAATACTTTCTAGTGAGTGCATAGATAAAAGTGAAATCACGTTTAATCTAGCAAGAGTAAAATCTTGAGTTAGTTATATACATTTAATGGACTAATTTTCTAGGAGAAAAAGTAGGAAGATTTCATGGCATTCTAAAGGAAATGTTGGAATGGGTCAATTAACTATATAGAGAAACATTTAGACCAATATGAGTAGTTTCTCAAGTAAGAAGATATATCATATGAGAATATCATCAATGTGACAGATCGATTGAGCAAGAGGGGTTGATTCCAATGAGAATAAGATAGTGACAGAGAGAACACAAACAAATACAGAAGAGTGACATAATCTATTGTATAAGCACTTTTGTGTCTAGATGATCAAAAATTGTATATAAAATAACTCTAAGTTGTAGCTTAGCATTTTTCAGGGGGTTGCATCCTCCTTATGGGTGGGTTCCTGCAAAATATCACTTATAGCAGATTAAATTAGGGGTCGGTGCTCCTTGCAAGTTGGTGCTTGCTAAAATTATCTAAGTGGGTGCTTATAAAATCTTCAAGTTGATGCTTGAAGTTGTGGAGTGGGTGCTTCATAGATTGAGTGGGTGCTCAACTAAAACCATTATAAGATTTGGAATTAGTGTTCCTAATAAAGCCTTGGTTTCAAGTGAATTTTTCTCCCGAAAGGTTTTCTCATTATAAATTATGTGTTCATCATTTTTCTTTCTCATATATGTTTGAAAAAATGTACATAATATAGTAACTGCTCAAATATGAAATTTTGGATTAAGTATAACTCTAGAAATTAATTTTAATCTGCACTTATTCACCCCCCCCTCTTAATTTTTGTGATCTCTAACATTGGATATAACATAAACTATAGGCATTTTGATCTTGAGAATTATCCATTAGTATTAAGTTAGCATCTTCATCTTACATCTAATCATTCAAAGCTTGAGAAATATGGGAAGAATCAAAATGGGCTTTTAGCCATTCTTGATGAGTTTCTATTCTCAAACCTTGAGGTCAAATAATCAACTTTGATTACTATAGATCTATCTAGGTCCATTTGTAGTTTAATAATTCAAAGAGTAGACATTATCTTAGTATGTTAGTTTGATTTTGTTCAAAGTTGCATGCATTTAAATAAGTTTAGTCTCCATAAGCTCTTATCTTGATGGTTTGTGTTTAGTTAACTTTTTTTTTGAACTATTAGGTTCTAGTTTCAATTCATCTAGCATAGTTAATTTTTATTCCACTCCAAAAAAATATTTTTCTGTATTGATCTACTATCTTTGAAGTGGAGTCACGTACGCCACCCTAAAGAGGGACAAATGTAGACACCCATAATTGGAGCAAGCAATTTTAATAGCTAAATTGCACTAATTATGCCCTTTCCCACAAATTGATGACATTTCATTAATAACACACCATTTCCCTTCTATCATCATTAATTAATTACATTTCACAAATTAATTAACCCTCTTATCGCTCAGGATGCTGATTAATGACCTTTTGTTAATTAACGCCCACTTCTACCTAGTTCAATTAATTATTCCTAATTAATGATGACCACTAGTCTAAATCAATAAATCATCTCTTATTGAACCACTTCCTCTCTTAAAATCTTGTAAATTATACTAATATTCTTCCAAAATATTCTATAATCTTGCACCTACCTATTAATTAATCACCCTTGATTAATTAAGACACCCCCCTCAACTCACATGAGTCACTAATGATAAATGAAACTCTCCTAAAGAAAACTTAATTATTCTAAAGTGTTATTATCCATTACTAACCTTGCTTTTCTATTATCCCACATACAATAGGATGTAAAGCCCTCTCAAACCAAAGGGTTATATAAATAACCCTCCTACTTTTCTTATTACACCTTATTTTCATATATCATAAACTACAGACATTTTTATCTTGAGCATTCTCCATTAGTATTAAGCTAGCATCTTCCTCTTACATTTCATCCATCAAAGCTTTGAGTAGTATGGGAAGAATCAAATGGTATTTTATCCATGTTTGATGAGATTCCATTCTCAAACCTTGAGATCAAACAATCAACTTTGATTGTTATGGACCTATCTAGGTTCATTTGTAGTTTAGCAATCTAAAGAGTAGTGATTATCTTAGTATGTTTGTTTGTTTTTGTTCAAAGTTGCATGCATTTGAATAAGTTTATTCTCCATAAGATCTTATCTTGATGGTTATTGTTTAGTTAATTCTTCTGTAGAACTATTAGGTGTTAGTTTCAATTCACCGAACATAGTTAATTATACATGAGAACACCATGCCCAATTAATGCTTCAAGGACACTGATCTCTTTAATCTAGCAGGAATATTTCCTTGTGAGTCACCAAACTGTTATCTAATTTTATACCCCTTGCAAATTGGCTAACTTCATAAATCTGGAATTGGGTAATTTCATGGGACCTTGATGAAATTATTTTGGGAAAAATAGGTATTTGTAGTGTGTTACGGGTTTTGCAAGCTAGGATGGAACAGCTCCCCAAAACTGTTGGTTCTCCACATTGGATTTGCATTCATAATTCAAAGGAGTTAATGTTATGCATAAATTTGGATGGTGGAGGGAACAATGGAACAGGTTCTCTAGAGAAAAGGGTTCCCCACATTCGATTTCAAGCCACATGTCAAAGGGCCAAGTGTATTGTAGGATAAGAGAGTGATACAAGCACAAAGAGTGTTGGCAGAACAAGTTCCCCAGGAACTATGGTTCCCAACAGAGTTGTTTAGCCTAAAACTCTAAGGCAAGGAGTATTGTGTGGGTGAAGAAAAGAAAATTGGAACATAAGGAAATAGTTCCTCATGAGCATTAGTTCCCAGTAAGTAAATTTAATTTGTGGGATAATGAAGTGAGGGAAAAGAAGAGTAGTTTCAGGGAAGTATTGTGGAAGCCAGAAGCAATGCGGGCACCTATGTCATGGGTAGAATGGTTCTCAAGTTACACCCATGATCAAAATATCTAATCCAAATGCCAACCAAGTGATATGCAAATAAAGAATAAGATAATCACACAAGTGGAATAATTTCCATTGTTCCCTAAGAATCTGATTCATCCACACAAACAAATAATAATGATTATATGTGAACTATATAACTATGTTTTGAACCCTTGTTCCTCCCCAACCCCTAGGATCTGCATGGCCATAAAGTTTTCCCAAATTCTCTAAATTTGGTAAATGTTATATCATTGGAAAGTTCTCTTCATCATCTACATCATGGAAATAGAAAATCTTGAGTTAGGTGAGAGCTGGTGGGAGAAAAGGAATAAAACATTCTCATCATTAAAATTTATTCTGTCATGTATCTGAATAGCTAGATTTAATGGAGTATTGAGCCCATTTCATCTTCACAAGCAAAAAATCATGTAAGAATGGCCTTAGCAATCTTCCCACCCCCATTTTCATAAATTGAATGCATCTTATTGGTGGGTTAAGGCCGAAATCCAAGTCTCTCTCTCTCTCAGTATTGAGCCCATTTATTCTTTGACAAGAAATACATCATGTAAGAATGGCCTTAGCAGGCTTCCCATCCCCCTTTTCATAATTGAATGCATCTTATTGGTGGGTTAAGGCTGAAATCTATCTCTCTCTCTCTCTCTCTCTCTCTCTCTCTCTCTCTCTCTCTCTCTATATATCTCTATATATATATATATATATATATATTATAAAGTGATGCTCATTTGTAATGTTGGATACTTTTAGAATGCAAGGCTATCATTGAAAAATGTTGCAGGCGTGTTCTTGAGTTGTAGGCCTTGGATTTTGATTTTGCAGTGTGTTTATACCTTCTTCCTCCATTGTCATTATATGTGCATCATCTTAAAGAAATAAAATACTTTTCTTGTGACTATTATTCTTCCCTAGCTGATGATTTGTTGCATTTTCTTTCCTCTTCATTTACTTGCAAGTATGTTGTGTATGTTTCTTCATATTGCAAGGTTTATTTATAGTTTTCATTATATGAAAATGGGAGTTTAAATGTTTCTCTAGATTGTGGCTTTCATTTTTACCCTCACCACCTTTAATTTCCTTAGTTTTCTCTTATTTAAAAGTATATTTCCCCATATTTTTGGTCTTATCACCTCACTTAGTGTAGGATTTCCTTTTTATGCATCTCCTTCTCTCCATGGTCCCTTAGAATCATAGATTATTGCTAGATAGTTGTATTTCCCTTCCTAGGATTAGTTTCCCAATAGAAATATTTAGAGGAATTCAGCCTTCTCTAAAGGTCTATCTCAGTTTGCAAGATCCCACAACTTGGAGACAGTCCCATGTTGCCTCAAAATCCTAGTTTTTTTATGACTCGGGGAAGGGTACAATTTTGATCCCCAATAATTGACTCTAGTGTATCTGAAAATGTCATGCCCGCCAAAGTTTCTAAATCCCTAGATCTCACCCTCACCCCCGCTACTGGATATTTTTAATCCATGTAAAGTAAATACATACCTCTTATTGGACAAGTCAAGAATTCTTAAGTAGCATTTTTGGATTTTCCTAACAATAAAATCATGATGAACATACTTGTGACAAATATGTCATCTCCGTATTGTATGTTGTTGATCCATATTTTCTTTTGAGATATTGTTGGGGATATACATATGGATTATTTTTATACCACCATACCCCTCAATGGTAAAATGAAGAAGCTCCTTCCTATAACGAAAATGAAATACATTATTCAAAAACCAAATGGTCAAATGGTGGACATCCTATTTCAAGATTCAAGGTATGGAGACTTTTTCATAACTTCAAAAGAATATGTTAAGTTTCCAATGTTAATGGAGGAGTACCTAAGTGTGATGGAACCATTTGCGAAACAACATGGTGACCTGATGGATCCAGAATTAGATGGGGTGTAGTTCCTACTGAGTATGGATGTAGGTTCCACGAGGGGTTCACTTAGTAAAAGTATTGTATAGCACGTGTGTTTGAAGAGTATTAAAGAATACCCTTAATTCTAGTTTCTACCTCTAATTATTCAATTGATAATACCCCCTCCTATTATATTATTAGAATGAAAATACCCCCTATATTTTCCATGTAACTTACTTACCCATTTTTCAATTACAATTTTATTTACCCCTTTTTATTTCTGTCCTAATATATTAGACAAAAAATATATTATATTTCTCACTCATTTTTTTTTAATATGCATTTCCTCTCGAAATATAGTTTAAATCCATTAAAACCCTATTACAAATCACATTATATATGTTAATATTTAATCATTTATCAATATTTCTTCAAATAATTAAGATGGTGAAATAATATCACTTGTGTTGAAAAGCATACTCAATCCTAATTTTCTACCATCTTATTGTCTTTGTTAAGAATCTAGATTTATTTATTAAAAAGAGATTATAATTTAATTTATGACCACACTCCTTTTGCAATTTTAAGGTATTTACTTGTAAAAAATAGGGTTCAAATGTTTTATTTTTATAATAAAATTAAGCCTCCCTTTCGTTTGGCCCACCTCTCTAACCTGCCCCCAAATACCTTATTCAAAACATTAATAAATTAAACCCTTTCACCCCCTCATGTCTACCAATATATTGACTTTAATTTTATTAATTTTAATTACCTCAATATGAACCCACATGCTAGGATATTTCCTAGCTAATGTACCCCCATGGTTGGTTCTCTACTTGGTGATGATAAGGGTTATAGATTTCTTAACTTGCAACAAATAAATATCAAAATGATAAATAATTTTGGTCATGAAGTGAAAATGACATCAAATAACTTCTTGACATGTTTTCCCAAGTTTCTAATCATGTTCTCAAAATCCAGCATGAAGATTTGTTTAATGAGTATGATTGTGAATACAAATCTTTATCCTTGTCATTGAGATAAGATGAATTTTTTAAGAAGGAATTCATAAATGATGAGGTTTTTTTTACTATACTCAAGAAAGATGTATCTCCATCATGGCGATGAATTTTGAAGCTTAAGATGGTCATGATGAGGAAAATGATTATTTCCATATTTCATGCCCAATCTTGTGTGTGTTCTCCTTTCATGAGAATGAAGCACTGTGTCCATAAGATCATAGTTATAAGAGGGTAAAAGGGGATCCAATATGTGTGAAGGACAATAGTTTAGAGAAATTGAGAAACATGGAATACCAAGGAGCTTATGATGAGGTTAAAAATATCAAAATATATGTCAAGAACAAGGACATAGAGACCATGGTTATGAAGCAGATAAAAAATAAATATCAAATACCTATCAAATCCCATAAGCCTTGGTGTGAAAATGGTAATCTTAGTATGATCAAAAATCATTCTTGTAGTAGCAATAGAAAACCTGAAATTGGAATAAATCCAAAAATAGATGAGCAGATGGAAATAGAATGTCTGAATAACAAAGGAAATGAGCTATCTAAGTGGACCCACACAAAAAAAAAAAATCATGAAAACTTTCCCAATAAATTGATAAAGTGGTCATATTTCATTGATCTATTTAATGGGTTTGTGGAGAAAAGACATTATGTGCTACAAGTACACACGTAAAACATTCATAGAAGAATCAGTGCTACAATGAAAGTGGGTTATCCCCCACATGTATCATAGGTGATTTAGGAATTTTATATCATTATTTTCCTTTTTTTGCTTCCCTTTCTATTGTGTGTTTCCCTTTTCTATTGTGTACTCATGTTTTTTTCTCCTGGTTGTGTTGGTAGCTTTGTTGGTTGTTCAGTGTGGGAAATCTATAGCCTAATGGATAAGACATTGGTATACTCCTCAATAAGATTCCTGGGGTTTTTCATTACCCATTACTATCTAATGTCCCTAATTTATAGCCATTTATTTTCATGTTAAATTTCTAGCATGTAAAATTGAATATTTTTTTCATGAAAACTAGTCCCACCGTTTAAAAACCCCTCTCCCAGTCATTATGAACCATTCCTCCTACTAGCCTAACAACCTACACATTTCCTTTGAATCTGTGTTATCCTCATTCTGGGTTAGAGTAACATGCTAACAAGGTTTTCAAGTGTGTTTCATGTGCAGGGGAATGGATCCAAGTTGATTTCACCTTGAGACTGAGTTCCAAGGTGGAATAGTGTTCTCTAAAGCATTAAATTGACTATTTTTAGCCATATTATAGCATGAGGACATCCTTTGGAAGATGAATATAAAGGATCAACCCATATGAGAGTTTTTTAGGATATAAATGAAATGATCCATGGAATTTTAGGGAAAATATATGGTGACAAGTGATGTCGGGAATAGTTAAAAAAAATTAGGTCACTACAGGAAAAAGGAATGAAGGCTTTAACAAAGAAAGTGGGCTTGTTCTAAAGATCATGGGAGTTACAAGAATATTTAGGATCTCATCAAGCAGTCAATGGAAAAATCTTAGATTCTACTACATGATGGATCATATCATATGTTCCTCAAAAAATCATCTTCCATTTTAGCTATTGCTTGCACAATGAGGTGGAGTGTTTTTGAATGTATGGACAACTAATTTTTATCTCAGAATTCTACCCTCTTTGAAAAAAAATTCATTTTCCCGGTGATCCAAAAAGCCAAATTTCCTAAAACTTGGAGAAAATTTTCTTTATAAAATCAGCTTCCATTTGAGATATTTCTTGCATGATGAGGTGGAGTAGTTTTAGAGATATGAAGGATTGATTTTTCTCTCAGTAATCTTCCCTCTTCAATGAATTTTTCACTTTCCCACTAATCCAGATGAGAAAATCATATAGCGTTTGGAGCATAACATCCCGATGAAATAAAAAAACTTTTGAGACCACTCTCAATCCATTCTGACATCTAGAAGACCCACTTATAAAAATAGTAAGTCTTACTAGGTTACATAATCTATATATAATAAGTCTTGGAAGCATTTAATTTCTAGAGTTTCCTTCACTTCTTATATATCAAGAACATTCAAAAATGCTAAACTGAGAGACTTACTAAAAATAGACATCTTGGAATTGGACTTACTAAAAATAGCAAGTGTTAACATTTTGGTCAAACTTTACATACTCATTCATCTCCAATTCATGTCACTGACCTTTTTCATAATGAATCTTAAACACTCAAGTTTAGATCCAATTTCAAATTTAAACATCACGTATCATGATGAGAGTTACAATGATGTAACAAGTATGGAACTGGAAGACCTAAAAATAGGGATGTTGATTAAATATTGAATAGATGTAGAGGGGAATACACTCTTAGTGGGTTGTTAATGGTTGGCAAGGTCACTTTTCCAAGAGATTGGATAGGTAAATTCATCGTAGTGGTGACACAAGGGGATCATCATGTTTACAAGATCAGGAATTCATCTCAATTCCACATAGTATAAGTCTGGTCATAGAGTTTTTGAACACTTGTTCAATGATTTAGAGTGTTTTCGCACCTCAAAGACAAATTAATTGCGATCATAGTGTTTTAATTCAACATGAGGTCAAAGGAAAATAACTTCATTCTCGGGGAATCCTCTCAAGATCCATTGGAATCAAGCTCTTCATCAACAAAATATTCCTCATTTCCAGATTATGACTTCTCTCTCATTTTCTCTCTCCTCTTCCCTCCCAATTTTTCTATTTTTTCATCGGGAATGTACTTTTTGAATCTTTCATCTTATTCACTTAAGTGGCCTTATTTTACATTATAAAAGTTCCTTTTTAAAAAATAAGAAAAGGAATTAATTTCATTCCTATGGAATATGAAAGCTGAAAAGTGGTGATGAGATGAAAATTCGCATGGGGGTAGGAGAAGAGACATAATTATAAAGCGATAAATTGGAATGGCCTCTCCATTCCAAATGGTTGGATTTTGTTTCCCTACTATTACAAATAATAAGCTACATTCTTATATTTCTCTATCTATGTTTTTTGTACCCTCTACTTCCTAAATTTACAAGCAATGTAATATTTTACAACCAAGAAATAACTTTGTGTCTTTGATTAATGAATCCATAGAACTTTGTGTCTTTGATTTTTTAGTCTTGATATTGCTTAATTTTTTTTCATCTTACTATTGAATTTTGACCTACTATGGTTAATGTTGGTGATAATCTGTAAGTTCCTACTCACTATCTTAACACCTCTCTCTATTTTCCTACTTCCCTTTACCTTTTTCCAAGAAAATTCATCCCTTGTATATTGTATGAGCTCTTTTCCATAGGTTTAGTGGAGTAATCCTATGTGATCCCCATCCTAACAGCCACCTACAGTTTCATTTAGTCCTTGCATTCAATAAATGGGATCATCCCCATACCCAAGCATGAGGGGCTTAGCCCCATGATCGTTGGTGAAAACCACTTATCATTCCTGCAACAAATTATTTCACCAACAAGGTTTCAACTTATGTGTGTATTTTTTTAGCAAGCTCGCTCGTAGTATTAAGTCCATTTAATGAATATTATTACACATTTGTGATAGTCCATCTAGTTTATCCTTCATCTCACATACTCACGAATAACCTCTCACACTCTTTGCATGAACTCATTTATTTGTGTTAAACTCGATATAAACACAAAACACACTATACCCCTTGCAATTTTTAGGAAATATTTCCTTGATATTAAAATACCTATGAACTTCTCTCTACTTCTACACTTGAATTCTTCAATAGATTAATATTATATGTTCATCCATATTTCACTAATGTATAGGTGTTTTTGCATCTATCATGAACCTTTCTTATCATACTTCCAAGGCCTCCCTAGTTACAAATGGCATACATCCATGGGTATTATTTCACATAATACTTCATATCTATATGCACCAATTTTATTGTGCACATTGCATTTCTCATTCATAAGTAATTGATGTCCCTTAAGAAACCACAACACCTTGTATGGGTTTGGCTAAGAAATATTCAATAGACCAATATTCTTCACCATTTTATCACATTATCAATGTTTCCACATTTAAAAATGACCTTGTATCAATTACCTCTAATATTTGAAATGGTTACAATTAGATTCTTCCTTTAAATGTGTACATCTTATTTTTCAGGCTTCAACAACATACACTTCATTATGAGTACTTAACTTCTCTCAAGCTCTTTTTTGCTACTCATAGTGCAAAAACATACTAAGAAACATGATTTCTAACAGCATCAACATGTTGAGAAACATGGTTTCTAATAGAATCCACATATTAAGAAACATTATTTCTAGTAGCATTCCTCTTTTTTCTACTAGTTTTTGTGGGTTTTGGACACTCTAATGTGCAAAATCCATCCAAAAAGGAAATAGGCTTCACCAAATCCTCTTCCTCATCCATGGACTCAATATCTAGACAAATTTTCCTCCATCTCTATGTGCATGACTCTTCTCATAAGAGGTGCTCAATTTTTTCTCTTGTGTGTTATTTTGTGTTGGTCAGCTTATATGTTGAGATGATACAACTCTTTGTACTTATTTACACTCATTTATTTTTGAAGTAGATTTTATAGCTACTTGAATAGATGAGACTAATAAGTTACATGAAGAAAATTGTCCTTAAATGTTTTTATCATCTGATCTCATTTCTTTAACCATTATTTACCTCTTTGAACTCTCTAACTTTGCATATGATCCCACCATCAGGATGCATGGCCCTCAAATTTTTTACTCATGAATCTAACCTTCATACTCTAAGTAATTTTCATTTTCTATGATTCATTCTATCAATTCATATGGATCTAGGTTCCATGAATAACATGGAACATATATCCAAGGTTTTTCCAATCCACGTGATATATTGTAAAAAATAGTCCTCTTGAGAATCAATGTGTTCTACTTCATCTTCTTGTTATGTGGGTCTTGCTTCCTAGTCATAAGGACTCTCATCTTCTTCCATTGAGTTGGTGAAATAATTTTTTGAATGAAAAATTATGTGTTTCCACCAATGTTCACATGGATATGAACCTCCTTCTTGTGTATGGGGAGGCTCCCATTATTGAATGTAAATTATCCTAATTCTATCTACTATTGTGGGGTGGTTGTATCAAAGAAAATCAACACATGACCTTCTTCACACCCTGACTTCCTGAGGTCATGCCGAGATAGCCGGATGTAGAATAGAAATGGGTGTATGTGTGGTGATGATGAAGAACCTAATGAGGCAATCTTATATCCTCAACACGCAATATAAGGATCTTCGAGTCTAAGGTAAATAATGTTTCCCTAATATGAAGTGGTGTGATGGATCGATGTGATAGAATAGCTACTCAGAGGCTCCAGTCAATATCGAGCTCTGCCGAGATTCTATTTGTTGGTTTTTGAACACATAGAAAAGTGACCTACTGGTGCCTCGTATAGATTTCCAGACAAGTTCATGGAAGTGAGAAAGAGAGGCGTAATGAAACCACAGGGACTATGGGTGATTTTCCTTGTCTAGTCTAGAAAGTCCTAGCCTGATCAGATGTTATGTTCAATAATGAAAATTATGCAATGATATCAGGTAGAAGTGTCGATGATATAAATGCTGATGCATGCAAACCAATGTCAATATCTAATTGGTTAGCAGGCCCATTGGGTTGTGGGACCTGGGGATTCACAACCAAAAACTCGTGGAGGTTGTGGTCCTTGTATGGTCATGCATGTAATCAAACCCTGTTTCTCAGGAGCAGTCCAATAATCATAGGATTGATTAGCTGCAATGTTTACATGTTTAATTGTTCTATCTTTTCAGAATACCTAACAAGTGTGCGTAAAACTAACAAGCATAAACATGTATCAATTTCGGTCAACAATTCCGGCCATTGGGTTGTGGGACCAATGGATCACAACCAAATTTTTTTCTTGTTGTGGACCTTTGATGGTCATGTGGAATGAATTGAATTTATTTTGATAAAACAAGCTAACTATCAAAGGAAATTTAATCTATGTTTTTTGTATTTTTAGAGCATATCTTAACAAAACAATGGAATTAAACTAATCTAATAAAAGTAATGTTTTTTATCTTTTCTGGTTTTTTAGCAATGTTTCTAATAATAACAAAACTAAATACAAATAATCAGCTCAGTTTTAGCTAATTAGTTTATTAGCTATGTGAATCTAAATCTAAAACAACTAATCTAATTTAATCAAAACCATTCAAACCCTACCTCAGAGGTGGAGAACAAATCATAACATTAGAAGAGCTATTGTTCCCCACTACTTCCCTGGTAATGTAAAGAGCAAGATTTCTAATGATTTCTTATACTTGTAATTGACTTAATCAATTGAAATGAAAATATTTCTAATCTATTTGATATGTATTTGAAATGAATGATTCATAATTGATAATTTGACAAATGAAGCAAACAAACAAGTAATTCCAACCTGGATAAGCAAGAGCTTTGGAAAATATGGTTGTATCTATATATATCCCCTCAGTTTGTTCCTTTATTTCTCTATGTGTCCATATGAGTCCAAGGAATTGGGAATGCAAGAACAACAACAAGAGAAGATGCTTGAGAAATGGTAGCTTGAAGGTAGTCTGGTTACAATGCAGGTGGAAGAGAGATAGCACAAGTGAATAGAGCTTGGCTATGTAATTTCCAGCAAGATTATGGCAATAATACTATGCAAGATACACAAAATTCTCAGGCCTTTTTCTTAATACAAGCATGGAATATATAGGAATTCGTTGTGATGTGCCTTCATGCACAAGGCAACCTTTGAGTGCTAAATCATTAGGTGAAGAGGTAGTTCAAACTAATTAAATATATTTAAAAATAGAAGAGGGAAGGAAAACTAAGCAATCAAGACTATTTTTAGGTAATTTGGTTCACAAACACATCCTAAAAGTTATGTTAAGTGAAGTGTCACATGTCAAAAATACGCATGATGGATTCTGGAAAAAGTGCGAAGGACCGCCACCCTGCCTGGGTGGAGGTTTCAGAACCGCCACCTAAGAACAGTGGTGGGCATGGAACTAAAGGCCAAAACATGCACAGAATGAAGCAGAAGCTAGAAAAAAGTGATGAAAAGCTAAGTAAGGATGTCTAGGCTACAAATATACATTGTGAAAATGGGTTTAGGAGCTTGAAACACCTTCTGAAAGGACATGAATCATCATTGGGATGTTTTGTAATCATTTTTCTGACAATGTAGCACATGTAATTTTGGATACATACATATCGCCCCCTCATAGAAGTGTCTTAGCCATGAAAAGTGCATAAAACATAGAGTCTGAGTATGGCGTTCTAAAATGGGGAGTTAGAAGTTATACCCAACATGCCCGTGTGTCAAAATATTATCGTCCAAACTCCCGCTACCTGTAAAATGAAGAGAAGACTCAAGTACATATAGATAAAATATCAAAAAATAAACACTAAATTAAAATGACAAGAGGACTTACCATTTTTGTAGGGATATAGAAATATACCTACACCAGTGCTCCAGCCCAATGAACATATACACTCAAAATGAATCTATAACGACATATATGTATATATATATATATACATATATATATCTAAATATAAACTCATTTTCAAATTCATTAGCGCATATCAACTTGGTGATTTTTGAGCTCTAGGCCCACGGTGACCATTTTGTCGAGAGAATAGTCAAAATGTTTGGTGCAAGATCGTGATCATGCCTCTGTGAGTGGGAGATTGACCCGCATGGTCTAAGGTTGGTTTTTCTCACTTTTGCATTTTTAAACCTAAAATGTAAAAATGTTGAAAAGTTTACCTAGGAGGGGTCATTTTAAAAAAAATTGTTTTAAATGAGGCTCTAGGGGGCACCCATAGGGAAGTATTTTATTTCATCTGAAATGGTCTTTTTTTCATTTTTGGGTGTTTTCTAGGGTTATAAACCCATTTGGCAAATCAGTCCAGGACCCTACCACCCTATCCATCGGGTGGCAGTTCTAAACAGAATGACCAAAACCTATGCTTAACTTGAATTTTTTTGGAATTTTTGATGTTTTTCATGTTTTTTTGTAGCTTACTTCTTGAAATATGTTACTAACTTGCTCTTTTTCTATGTTTTTGTGGATTCAGAAAGAAGGAATACATCTGTTGAGATTCATGAGAGGGAATGTGATTGGCTCCCAGAGACCTTGAAAACAACAGGATTTTGGACCAGCTGACTCAGGATGAGACAGATATCCTCCATAGGGGAGGGATATGGAGGATTTCACGGGTGCCTCATGTTACTCCTGATGAGTCACATACTGTGTGACTTATTTTGATACTGGGATGTAGAACAGAAAACTTTCCAGTTTCCAAGTGCTCAGGGGTGAGTGGAATATCACCCTAGAGGATGTGTACCATATTCTTGGGCTTCTGATACTCGGGAGGAGATTAACCTTAGAGACATCAAGATATAGGTCTGTGATGACTCAGTGGGCCACTTACATGGGGGATGTCATTGTATCATTTGGTTTGAAGAAGGGATATAAAGGTCTGATCTATTACCACTTCCCTTATTCCCATCATTTACAGAGCTATCATGGGTATCTTGGCCTCGCACTTGATCAGGAAAAGGGAGGTGACACTCTTATTTATTGTTGGGCTCCCATTATCACATAGATTGAGGGACATGGCCACATCTATGCTTGGGGAGAAGACATCCTTGGTACCACCTATCATGATCTATACAGGGTCATCAGGTTATAGGGACATTCATTGAGCCATCCCACACTAGTTATGAGCTAGGTATACGAGTGTATTATCCCTTATGGGAGGGGAATACTAGTGCAGGACCCAGGGGCTATCCAGGAAGCTAGGTGGAAAGTGATGTTAGTTCTTCAAATGCCACATCAGCCAGTGGCTTCTTTGACTATAGTGGACATGGTTTCACACCCTATCAGAGATATGGAAGGGTTATGGGGGCAAGAGGTGACCATAGTGGTAGCTTTCTCCACTACTAGTTATTTGGTTGAATAGGTTATGGAGGGTCGAGATCCACCCATTTAACCAGGTTCCTCAGCAATTTTTCCTTCCCTACATTGACATGCTTCCTCCCATGGCACCTGTATATAGGACCATTCAGGAGGCCCAGAAGGGCCCTAGAGGAGATCCATGCTTGATAACGGTTACTCCAGGGGTGCCCATTATAGTTAGGTAGGTGGCTCATGCCTGATGGGTAGCTGGTGTCCATCGAAGCACCCCTACTCTAGATTGAGGCCACTTCCTGCTCCTAGTGGAGAGGAAGATGATCCCATTGACGTAGACTCTAACTCTAAGGAGTACACAAGGGATGAGACCAAGGAGGATTTGGTTGGAGAGGGGACACAGTGATGAGAGGTTAGGTGGTGAGGCTGGCGGGACAGCTCACATGGATGTAGAGGAGAGTGACCTTGAGTGGCATGACACTCAGGATATGTTGAGAGCGGAGTGGGAGGAGGTGAGCATAGAGAGAGAGACCTTGGTCTCGGAGGGACCACTTCCTCGAGGAATGGAGAGGGAGATGATGAGTCTTGATAGGAAAACATCTTGCCTCTTGCTTTGGGGAGGCCCCACAACCACTACAACTAGTATAGTAGCCACTGAACCTACTTGGATGCCTAGAGATTCGAGTATGTTGATACTCTTCCCTTGACTTTGTTATTTGGAAATGTTAGTAGGTATTTTTTTTGTATTGTTTTTTCAATTTTTTAACTCATGTCGTTTCTTCTTATTTTCTTGCTTGTAGTCGACTACACAGGAGTGGCGAGAGATTATTCGAATGGGTGTGAATGGACACCTGTTGATCCCCTCAGGGAAGACCCAAGCTGAGCTGACTGAGGATTCAAGCCAACCACTAGCAGCCGATAGACACATTGATGTGTTTGCACCTATCTGGAGGGTAGCAAAGGTGATGACCTCTCTTCATACTCAGGTGGCTGGGTATGAGGCAGTCGAGTGATTGATGAGGAGAGTTACTCTCACAGTACGTCCATGGCTAGTGGCTGCCACCATGAGAACTCCCACCATTCAATTTGTTCTCATCATCATAGCCACAGTAGGAGTCCTGGATGTGGTCATGCACCATTTGAGGGATCCCATAGGGATTGACATGCCATGGGCCTTTTATTGCTTGGTTGTGATTTTTTCAGGCTTTATATGATTTTTTTTAATATTTTGGGCTCATTGTGAGTGTTTTGACCATGTCTAGTGTGTGATGGCATTGTATAGAAACTTGACCTATTATGATATATACAAACTCTTCTTTTTGGTTAGGTAATTCATTGTATCTGAGTTGAATTCCTCTTGGCTCACTTCAAATGTGTACTCTAGATGTTTAGAACTTCTAAATTTTAAATGATTTTCAGAATGTATGCAGTGGATATGAATGCTAACAGAATGATCTCTTTTTTTTGTTTTGTAATGCTGATATATGATAATGAAATCACATTGTAATGTTGAACTTTAGTTTCTCTAAGAAACTTTTGGTACTTCATATTGTTTTGGTGAAACATGGTGAAAGAGTGATATGATAAGTGAATTACTTGCCCAGCTCCTAACTCCATGCAACCAATAAGATGTAAGGGATAAACACCAAGATCCAGAAATGGCACAAGTTATGGAAATTTGTTAAATGGTAATGATGAGAGAAAGACAAGGATTTGACAAAACCAAATTGAGACACTACAACCTCACTCTACTCAATTTTTCTTCATTGTTTAGAATGTGAATTGATTTCTAGTTTATCTAGACTTAGATCCATAGATGGCCACTTGGTTGAAAAAATCTTGTTTTGAGGTTTTAAACTCTTTTGGAATTTTGGACATCTAATTCACTTTGTTTTGATTTATGATTTCACAATATTTGAATGAACTATTTCTAACTTTCAAGTTTGTCAAAGATACCCCCTACACCTTGCCCCATGCTACCAGTAGGAAGTATGGATCTCACCACCATGGACAAAGTATAGGTGAGTAAGGGCACTTCTCTCCTTTCCCAACCCTACATCACTAGTAAGAGATGCAGGCTCAACACCGAAGGTTGGTAGGGAAAAGAAATGTGTAAAATAAAAATTTTATGTGGATTTGCATTTGACTTATTTATCTAGGAAAAATGTCTAGAATGTTCTTATTTCCAAAGAGATGTTTATGGGATAGATGCGACACCATGAAGCTTCTAGAACAGACTATATGCAAAGACACCTAACCTAGAAGAAACTATAAGAAAGAACCAAGTATGCAGGCCTTGGTATGGTTACTATCAAAGATTTGTCTTATCTTGCTTGAATTGATGAAATGATTCAGAAACAATTGATGACATTGTGGATATTTGTGAGATCTATGATTTGAATGTTTTGGAAATGTTTTCAGAATTTTTTACGAATTTCTATAAGAATAAGTCCCTTGATCACAAATTTTACAAAATGAACTGGAAGATGAAAATGCAAATGTGGATGCAGTAATGTACATATGGAAATGCTAATGGATCATGTGTAATACCTCTTTAGGTGAAGAGAGTTTACAGATTCACTAAAATCCTCACCCTCTAGTGTACACAGGTGAAATGCCCCATTTTTGTAGTCTTCTATTACTCGATATGGACCCAACCACCTGGGCTTGAATTTCCTTCTTTTTCAGTCTTTTTGTCTATTCAACTGTCAAGTCTTAGAACCAAATATCCCTCATATATTCCATGTCTCGTAGACTTTCTTTTTGTATTTCTGAGCCATCTGGTCAGCGTAAAAATTATTCCACTATGCTTAGCATTGAGCCTAGCTTCATCAAGGCTTTCTAATTGAGAGAGTCACACCTCTCGATAGCCTTCTTCTCCCATAATTCCTTGCAGTGAGATACAAAGACTAGGTATTTTGACCTCAAGAGGTAAAACCACTTTTGCCCCAAATACCAAAGAAAAGGGGGTTACCCCCATCGGCATTCTTACCGATGTCTATAGGCCCACAAGGCCATAAAAATCTTTAAATGCCAATCTCATTTTTCTCCTTGACCATATTAAGGAGAATGGATTTTAATGTCTTGTTTGTAGCCTTAGCTTGTCCATTGGCCTGAGGGTAATAGAGAGAATTTGTATGGTGATTTATTTTGAAATTTTCACACAATTCACGTACTTCCTCATTTTTCAAAGATGTCCCATTATTAGAGATAATGACTTGTGGGACCCTTGTACCTACAAATGATTTGGTTCAAAATGAACTTAGTGATTACACATCCTAGGCACAGTGGTAAGTGGCATGGCTTCTACCCACTTAGTAAAGTATTATGTGGCCATGATTATGAAGTTATGACCATCTGTTGATGAGGGAGATAATTTCCCTATCAAATCGAGGACCCAGGTGGAAAAGGGCCATGGTGTTGCAATTGGTTGCAGATCCTATGCTGGTATGTGGATCTCATGGGAGAACTCTTAACATTTATGACATTTGCACACAAACTCTACTGCATCATGTTCTAGCAGTGGGCCAAAAGTATCCCATCCAATGTATCTTCCGAGCAGTGGCATGGCCACCAAAGTGACCTCCACATACTCCACTATGTGATTCATAAAGAATCTTCTCAGATTCTTCTTTTTCAACACATCTTAACAACATTCCATCAAAGGCTCTACGATAGAGCACCTGTTCCAAGATGACATACTTGGTGGTTATAACACGTAACCATCTTCTTTGTTGTGATGTTGCCCCTTCTAGATATGTATGGTCCACTATGAAGTTAATGATGTCAGTGTACCATGGGCACACAGAAATGGGAGGCTTGGTTTCGAAAAAATACACACACTTATTGGGGAAGTCTAGATTTACTAGATCACCTCCATCTAATGGGTTTTCAGCCAACAAGTCTGACAATGATTTTTCCTTTGATAGATTTCTGATTAAAAAATGTTAACTCAAACTCACCCATCAGAGTTATGAAGCTTAACTTTCTTAGATAAGGACCCTTGAGTGAGAAATGTCCATAGGTGATCTGATTTAACAAGACCCTTGTTTCTTGGTTTAGCATGTAATGTCTTAAGCACTTTTTTGTGAAGACTATAGCAAGGAATTCCTTCTCTGCTTGTGTATAAGATGTCTCATAATCAAGCAATTTTTGACTAATGAAATATACTACATGTTCTCATTTATCATCATCTTCTTGAGCTAACATATAGGCTAATGAGACATTGTAGCTCATGAATATAGGATCAAGGGGTGATCTGACCTAGGCAACATGAGTGTGGGAGGAGACAACAAGAAATGTTTAACTGACTCAAATGCCTCATTGCATTCTTCCACCAATCAATGTAGCAATCCTTTTTTTATTAAATTGTTGATTGGGTTGAATAGAAAAGGTCAGATCAGGGATAAACCTTTGGATTGGCACTGAGTTTTCCAAGAAAATATCTGATGCCAAGACTCATCTAATGGTGGAGTCATTTCTAGTACATCTCAGATTTTGGCTGGGTCTACATCAATCCCTCGTGAAGATATGATGTATCCCAAAGGATTGCCTCCCGTTACACCAAATACACATTTTTTCTGGATTCAACATGACATTGTATTTGATTAAGTGAGAAAGAATGATACGAAGCACCTCTGGGTGATCACAGCATTTTCTAGCCTTAGCGAGAAGGTCATCCACATAGGATTCCACAATCTTATGGATAAGATCATGAAATATATAAGTCATCGCTTGTTGGTATGTAACATCAGCGTTCTTAAGTCTGAACAACATGACAACATAACAATAAGTTCCCCAAGGAGTTATGAATGTAGTTTTGGTTTGATCCTCATCAGAGATTCTGATTTGGTTATATCCAGAAAACCCATCCATGAGAGACAACAACTCATAACCATTTATTGCATAAAAAATAACATCAATGGATGGTAATGGGAAATCATCTTTGGGACAAGCCTTGTTGATATCCTGAAAGTCTATACAAATGTGTATTTTTCCATTCTTCTTGAGAATAGGGATGATATTAGACACCCATTGTGAATAGTCATCTGGTTTGATGAACCCCACATGTAGGAGTTTCATCACTTCTTCTTTCACCATGAGGGCCACCTTTAGCTTCATGGGTCTTGACTTTTGTTTAATTATCTTAACATCTAGCTTAGTAATGAGGTTGTGAACTACAATGTGTGGCACAACTCCCATCATTTCCTTGTAGCTAAAGAAAAATTTTTCATACTTAAGGATTCAGGTATGTATTTCCACTTCCTCTGGAGTTAGAGAGGATCCCAGATTCAATATTTTTGGTTCCTTCCTCCATCCTGATGTTTATATCGATCATTCCCTCGATTAAGGAGGCATTGCCTTCCTCAAAATCAGGTAGGGTTGGAGGTAAATCTAAATCCCTCTCTTTTTCTACCTCATAAATTTCAAGATCCTTCCTAGAGGAAGATTCCTATCATGGGATTTCTAATATAGGAAGAATAATGTGGGATTAGGGAAAGATCAACCTCATGATGAGAAAGATGCAATTATGTAAAAGTGATTAGATATCCCATAGTTTATTTATCACTTCCAACATGGTCTTGAGATGACAGACTCATTCTCGGCTTCTATGTATGTCAACATTGGGGTTATTGGTATTTTATGAACCAAAGGTTCAACATGAATTGATATCATTAAGTTTGTATCCTCCAACTCAATTCTTGGAGTGAAGTGGGAAGCAGAATTTTCTATAGAGTCTGCAAGAAGGTTTTATTCCCATGGAATTACTTCAATCGATATGAAGTCAAACCCCTTTGTTAGATTTAGTAATGTTGTTTTGTAGAGTTGTAGATGTCTCATCTCTAGTCTCATACACCTCAGATACTTGATTTGTGACCAATTTTGAATCACCCAACACTCTAATAATACCAACACCCATCCTTTTCGCTATGATGAGACCAAGAAGGAGGGATTCGTATTCAGCCCCATTATTTGTACATTCAAAGTTTAAATTGAAGGTAAAAGGTAGAATCCTTCCCTCATGAGAGGTAAGGATCACACCTGACCCGACGCCAAAATGACATCTAGCTCCATCAAAATGGAGAGTCCAATAGTTACTCAGAAAAATGGATGTTGGATCATTCTTTATATATTCTTCCTTTCCTCAGTTTCTTCCACCATAAAAACTTCGTATGCTAGAAGAGATCCGAGTCTCATGTTATGTCCCATACCCATAGAATCGAATGGAAGGAGAATAGGTAAATCCTTCTCCAATAACTTGACAATATTTGTTGTTTCCTAATGTTTCTCTATGAAGTTTCATCCTTTGGAGGAATTCCTTCAATCAAACCCTAGTTTATAGCTCTTAGGAACCAATGGCACTTCTTGTAGGTTTTTTTTGAGGAAGCTCAAACTCAGAATGAACCCTTGGCCTCTTCTTTAAATTAGCTAGATGTATGTCGAAGGGTTTTGGGTCACCTTTTGAAGACCTTCCCTAAATGTAGGAACCTTATGAAACAAAGTGGAGGGAATCGCCTTCATGCGATGAATTGATGGTCAAGGATCATATTATAGTTGGTTTCCTAATCTATAATATAAAACTCGGTTAGAACTATCGTCCAAGGGTGACTGGAAACACTATGTTCCAATTGACATTGCTTTGAGATTAGCTCTACATGTTTCTCGTTAAATTGTCTCTCCATAACCTTGTAAGGAAAGAGAAGGGGACTAATTCGGTTACATCATCAATCATCACACATTTTACATAATTATTGTAAATCCAAACTTGTTCATCACCTCTAGTCTATTTCGCATCTATGGGCATCTTGTTGATGTCAAATACGAATCAAACATCTCTTTCAAGTTTCCCTAGAGGATAGATATCAAATTCTACATGGTTTATTTATGCTTCTAGAGGAGGGGTGACATTAATCAAATGGCCGAGACCTAGTTACTTCTAATAGAGAAGCTCTATGAGCAACATAATTCTTTAATATATCCAAGAAGTAAATGTTAGAGAATGTTATGGTAAGGTCATTGATCAATTCATAAGCTCCTACTATCTTTCCTAGTGTATCACAAATGTCATCTCATATAGTCAGGTAGATCTGGGATAGGTTGCAAAGAATAATATTTGGTTCTAGTGGCAGGATTAATCTGAGGTTCGATGTCCAACTCTAACAATCCCATAATTTTTGTTTATTGGTGACTGTCCAAAGGAGGTGCCACCTATGATTTTGACGAATTTAAGGCTTTATGATCATTGGTTCCTATTAGGATTCCTTTTTTTAAACCATTGAGATCTATTCTACCTATATTATGAACACATGGGGAGAGGATTACTAAATGTCCTTAGCGGTGTGTTCTGTGGGGATATTGGCCCTGTGTAAGTGTTCTAAGTTGGTGTAGTTGGGTTTTCCAAAAACATGTCAGTAAATAATTATCTTTGATCCTCTGGAAGATGCTGTAGAAATTTTTACAATCACAATATGCTCTTGCGTCATACCCACGAACCCTATGGGAACCGCAATACAGATCGGGATCATAATCTCGAGACCTTTGGTTTGTAGCTTGTTATGGTTTGAAATTACGATTATTGTTCAATTGTTGATTTTTATAGTTAAAATTTTTGAACCCTTTCCCTTTGTTTCTATATTGGTTCAGATACCTGCCTAGGTATTTATTAGGGCCTTAGGTTTGTGGTTGTCTTCGTTGCTGAGGTTTTTCCTATTTTTATTGTTGCTATTAAGGACGATTGAAATCTACAACATTGATTGAGGGAGAGAAGTTATTTTTTCTCTAATTATTGACATTGTTATTGTTGATAGCATTATTTTTATTTAGAGAACTGAACAACATTGGATTTCTTGGGCTGACAGGTAACACTGTCAGTTTTAACCCCGCGATTCTTATTAAGGACCTTTGGTCCTTGATTATATTTCATGATGTTGGAGTAACTACGATTATTTTGGTTAGGAGTGACTAACCTTCCATTTGTCCCATAAGTCTTACAACCACTATCAATGGCTTCTTAATCAATTCAGAGAGTACCCTCTAGTACTTCTTATTATCTTCTTAGTAGGAACTTTTGGAATTCTTCCTTTGTCTCTTTATTAAGGAAGTGAAGGAACAAATCACAAAGGCTCCGTTAGATCCATATTTTGAGCACTTGTAGAGGAGTAAGAGAACCTTGTCACCACCTTTGAATGAAGTGGGATCCAGAATTTTTGTGCTCTTGTTTGATATGAAGGAATTATCTTATTCTTGTCCTTAAAAGTTTGTTCGTATCAAAATCCTTAATAAATTATGACACCAGTTGCTTGAAGGAGTATATTAAAGCCTCAAGTATCCTATAGTACCAATCAGGAGAAATACCTTCTAGCATCTTAGGGAAAATATTTGTAAAAAATACATCCCATAGGAGTATCTCTTGAATGGCCATTGCATAAGCTTTGATGTGAGTGTTAGGATTGCTCTCCCCTCTAAAATTTGAAAGATCAAGTAAGGGTCTTAGGAGCATGATAGTCTTGATGGAGAAGTCTAGAGGATCCTTATGATATTCAGAATAGGTCCCCGTTGTGTATGTTTCAACCATTGAAGATCCTTGTTGGGGAGGCGAAGGTTGTATTGGTTGTTGAAATACTACAACCTACACATTTATTGGGGTGTATGTTATCTCCTGCAGTTGACCATATGGACCTAGGTAAGTGTACATATTCACCTTTGGTAATTTAGAGTACATATGTACATAAGGGGGTTGATTGTTTTAATATGGAGTCAAAGGCACAAAGTCAGGGAACGTTACATTTCTAGCTATTATGGTATTTGAGAACACACTTCCAACTGGTGCCTATTATAAATATCCATATGTTGTATGAGGGGGAATACCTAAGGTAACCCATCTCGGTCAGCAAATCTTGAAGGCTTGGAGCACTTGTATAAACCAGAGGAGTCTTCCCAGTAGGTACTTATCCATAATTCTATGGATAGTGAGAAACTCTTACTTGTCATGTGTATGAATTTTGATTATTTTGGGTAGGCTATAACTCTTTGACTTTGTCTACTAATGCTAAGATTACGCCCCTCGTTGATGGGGTGGTGTTTTGTTTCAGTGATTTTTGTTAAACTTTTGGAGGTTGTTAAAATTTTAGAGGTTATTGAAAAGTGTGGTATCCTGCTATGAATTGGTCGTTGTTCTACCACCCCTCATTGGAAATGTTTTCTATTTTTGGAGGGGTAGTGTTATTATTTTTGAGTAGGACATCAACATGTCCTTATAAATTATCAAAATCTCAGTTCATATTCTAGAACCATTGTTCACTCCTGGAATATTGTGCTAAGTAATCCTCATCTAGATGCGGGAATTGGTCTGATTACATGCTAATGGCTTGTTGAAACAAAACCTAAGGAGATGAAATTTCCTCCCCAATAAAATTCACGTTGTTATAAATTCATTACTCAAGAGGATCTATCTATGTGATTTGATCAAGATCCTTGATAAGGAAAGAGGAACCCACATTGATTCCTTGAAGAAGAGGATTTTGAGCATGAGTAGTTTAACATGGTTATCTACCCATGTAGAGAGTGAAAGGTGATTGGTGTTACCTACCTATTTGATAGTTGTACATATCAAAACCTAGGATGGTGTCGACCATACACATTGTATCCCGACATATTTGGGGAGATATAAGAATACCCATATAATAAAGTGAAAGCAAACTATGGACAAAGAAAGTAGGAAAGGTCTAGAGACTATTTCTTCAAAGTCGGGTTCACCAATTTGTATGAATGAAAAGCAACACGTGACCTTCTTCGCACCTGACTTCCTGAGGTTATTCTGAGACCACCGATGTAGAATATAAATGGGTGTATGTGTGGTAATGATGAACAACCTAACAAGGCATTCTTATATCCCCAACATGCATAATATTAGGATATGTGAGTATAAGGATCAAAGAATGACGACCCTAATCTGAAGTGGTGTGATGGATCAATCTGATAGACTAGCTACTCGGAGGCTTCAGTCAATATCGACCTCTATTGCCAGATTATGTCTATCCATTTGTTGTTGAACATGTGAGAAAGTGACCTGCGGGCAACGTCATATAAATTTCTAGAAAAGGTCATGGAAGTGAGAAACAAGAGGCATAATGAAACAACATGGGGACTATGGGTGATTTTATAGTCTAGTCCAGAAAATCCTAGCATTGATCGGCTGTTATGTTCAATAATGAAAATTATGCCATGATATTAGGTGGAAGTGGTGATGATCTAAATAATGATGCATGCAAATGAGTGTCAATATCTAATTTTTCATCATGCCCGTTGGGTTGCAATACCTGGGGATCAAAACCAAAAACTCGTGGAGGATGTGGTCCTTGTATGGTCATGCATGCAATCAAACCTTGTTTCTAGGAGCAGTCTAATAATATTAGGCATGATTATCTGCAATTTTTAGTGTGTTTAATTATTCTATATTTTCAAAATACCTACAAGGTATGCATAAAATTAATAAGCATAAACCCGTATCAATTTCGGTCAACAATTCTAGCCCATTGTCGTGGACCATTGATGGTCATGCAAAATGAATTGAATTGATTTTGATAAAACAAGCTAACTATGAAAGAAAATTTAATATATGTTTTTTGTATTTTTAGAATATCGGAACAAAACAATGGAAGCAAACTAATCTAATAAAAGTAAATGTTTTTGATCTTTTCTGGTTTTTAAGCAATGCTTATAATCTATAAACAAAACTAAATACAAATAATCATCCGTTTGTAGCTAATTACTTGAGAAGGTGTGTGAATATAAATCTAAAACAACTAATCTAATCTAATCAAAACCCTTTAAACCCTACCTAAGGTGGATAACAAATCATAACCTTAGAAGAGCTATTGTTCCCCATTACTTCCCTAGTAATGTTAAAGAGAAAGATTTCTAATGATTTGTTTTACTTGTAATTTCTTAATCAATTGAAATGGACAATTTTCTACTCTATTTGATATGCATTTGAAATGAATGATTCAGAATTGATAATTTGATAAATGAAGCAAAAAAATAAGTAATTCCAACCTGGATAAGAAAGATCTTTGGAAAATCTGGTTGTATTTGTATTTGTCCCCTCAGTTTGTTCCTTTATTTCTCTGTGTGCTCATACGAGTCCAAGGAATTGGGAATGCAAGAACAACAACAAGAGAATATTTTTGAGCAATGACATCTTGAAGGTAGTCTTGTTGTAATGTAGGTGGAAGAGAGATAGCACAAGTGAACAGATCTTGGCTATGCAATTTATAGCAAGATTGTGGCAACAATACTATGTAAGATACACAAAATTCTTAGGCCTTTTTCTTGAATACAAACATGGAATATATAGGAATTGGCTAGGATGTGCCTTCATACACAAGGATAACTTGGAGTGCCAAATCATTGGGTGAAGAGGTAGATCAAACTATTTAAATCTATTTATAAATAGAAGAGGGAAGGAAAACTAAGAAATCAAGACTATTTTTACGTAATTTGGGTCGGAAACTCATCCTAGAAGTTAAGTTAAGTGAAGCACCGCGTGTCAAAAATACGCATGACGGATTCTGGAAAAATCTTACAACACAGCCACTCTGCACAGGGTGGCGGTCCTGGCACTAAAGGCTAAAACATGCATAGAATGAAATGGAAAGCTGGAAAAAAAGGCATGGAAAAGCTAAGGATGTCTAAGCTACAATAATACACTGTGAATGGGTTTAGAAACTCGAACACCTTATGAAAGGACATGAATCATCATTGGGGACTTTTGTAACCCTTTTTATGAAAATGTAGCACATGTAATTTTGGGTGTGTACAGTGGCTAAATAGGTTAGGGATCACATAGGAATACTTCACTTAACCTGTGGAAAAAAATTTGTGCGGGGGTACAAGGCAAAACGTTTCAACTATGAGGGTGTTTGCAAGAAAATTTATTGGGTAGACAAATTTGTGGGTTTCTTTCTAATGCTTTGGGAGTTAAAGTCCCTCTACTTAAACGATGCAACTTTTGTATTTGCATGCATGAGTAAAGTGAGTTTTATCTGGTTTGGCCTTGCAATCAGGGATCCAATAGGGGCACTCCACTGACCCTGTGGCAAAGCTAGCAATTTCTTACTAGAGAGGAATTTGTAAAGAGAGTAGGAAAGGGGAGTGAGAATTTAAGGTAGGGGAACTAATTCTGCAAGTAGAAAATCATATTCTTACATAAACTAGTTAGATATTTCATCACATGCATTAAATTTAAGAAGAAAAAACCCTACAAATGGCAACAAGACCAATTAGGATTTATGAGTACAAAGAATCAGTAAATCCCTTAGTCAAAAAAAGGCTATAAACTCCTTATTGTATGGATGCTCAAGAAAAAATTGTACATAGAAAGAATATAAGAATGCAAGAGTGGGAAAATAGAAGAATTTTCTAACTCTTTGTCTTTTCATAAGAATATCTCTCTCATGAATTCATAAAATGACCAGCAACTAAGAAATTTCAGAAGTAGAACCCCTTTGAATGAGGATCTCATTACAATTTATAGAATTTTGGAAGTCTCTTCGCCTATCCCCCATTGAACCTTCATATGCCTTGAAAATTTTCACATTCTTAGGAAAACATTAAGTCCCCTTTTATAACTTAAGGGTGACTTATTACATTGAAAATAAATTCATTTTTAATTAATTAAGGCATGATGAAAAGTGCAACCCAACAAAGAATTAGAATGTGGAGGAGAGAGAAGGAAAAGAAAGGATGTTGCTCCTAATGAAGTCCATTGATTCTGATCATTGAATGCTCCAAGGAGATGAAAATCTAAATCTCTAAATCCTTTTCCTCTTGAAAAAACACTTAGGACTTGCATTGATGCCAAATTTTTCTTAGTCCTATGTTGATGTGAAGATACCCACTCCCTTTAATTCCTTGTTGCGAATGATTCACTCATGTTGCAGACAAGTTGTTGTCTGACAAGAAACTTCCTTTTGATGACCTACAAACACCATGACCTGAGTGTTTAGAAACACTGTTGATTTATCCCAATAGTGACCATGGGCATTGATCATAGAGATCCACTTTAAAGAAGCTAAGGATGGAAACTGCTTTCCATGATGACCCTTTGCAACATTGTTGTATTCTATCGACATATGTCCTACGGAATGATACATTTGTTTGTACAGGTGTTAGGTATTGATGAACATATTGTAAAAACTATGAATGGTTCTTCGAAACTTTTTATTCTTAAATGGAGCAACTTACTATTTTTAGTAAGTGTTAAACGAAGATTTTTGGGCCTCGACCTGCCTATAACAGTTTGAACTTCTTCTTCTCATGGTATTCCTTTTATGGGAACCATTTTCTACACCACCTTTCCATTTATGGAAGGTTTTTATGGGACTACTTACTATTTTTAGTAAGTGTCAATTTTGGGCCCAGAAGACCCTTTCGATGATCTTTACATGTGATACTTCCCCTGTGTTCACCACCTTCTTGGTATCTTTTTTCAGATGGTGGCTTACCCAAAATGGCAGGCACCCTTGTACGAGGACTTACTATTTTTATTAAGTGGGTATCTGGTGCTCAAATTTTGATGGAACACATTTTTTTGGACTCATCTTGTCATCATGATATCATCCTCCGAATTTCACTTGATTTTTCCTACCAGAATGTTTGTAAATAAAAAATGAAAATTTCACCTAGCAGTGAGTTCGGGCATGGAGCTGCCATGACAGCCATTAATGGAGATTTGAAAATTACAAGTTTGGTTTTTCCTCTGATCATGATTAAATTAACCCCATTGTGATAGGTTTTTTATTTGGAGTCTGTGTGCTAGGTTTTAGCTCAACTCCATTGTTGGATTGATGGGAAATCTGACGAATGTGAGCTAGGGAACGAATAGTAGTTATCATTGTAAAAAATGATCTAAAGCATAATTTAATCTCCCATTTTTTGCATCTTGATCATCTTGAAAAAATAGAAAGTATACAAAAAACAAAATCTCGATTTGTGCTTTGGATTGATAGAAACGAGCATTTCTCTCTTTTTGACCACAAGGGTTTTTTAGGAAAAAAAAAATCATTTTCTTCATTCTTCGCTTAATTAAAACCTTTATTTCTTTGATATCTCTATATTTTAAAAACATGGAGTACATGGAAAATCTGTCTAGGTGCATTAATGGTGGTAAGAAGTTCTGGATAAATTTCGGCAACATGCCGATAGGGTGTACAGATGTGGGGGAAGAAGCAAGCACAAAATGGCTAAGTGTTGTGCATTCATCCAAAAACATGAAGGCATGGGGCTGGAAAAAAAAAAATCACATATGTCCCTTTAGAAAAATATATTAAAGGGACATCAATTTTCACATCACGTTAGGTTGCGACACTTGGTGGTCATCCGTGCATTGTGAGGATAGGCTTCGACAAGGTCCTGGGGGCTAAACTAGCGATGCAGAGTGTCCTATGAGTGATCAAGGGGCTAAAAAGGGTTGGGAAAATATTATTTTCCCCTATGTCCCTTTTCTAAAGGGATGAAAGGGACATAAAAATGTTCCAGGCTCCTGGAGCTGAAATGTGTGCTCTTGAAAATTTAGCTAAGTGTTGAATGCATTCCTTGAGCCAACTTGTAACAGTGATAACTCGGGCTCCCAGATGAGATCGTAGGAAAAATTTTATATGATATTGACTTAAAAACACTAAATTAATCAAATGGTGATGGTTTGGATCTCAAATTATGACTACATCACCTTAAAATTCCCCATTTTTTCTCAGGATTTCCATTTGTACGCCAGAAGAATGAGTTGCCTAGGGAAGTGTATGATGTTTCACGAGGTCTCATTTTTTCCACCATTTTAGGGCATGGAAAATACCTTATATAGGTAATTTTTGGGCTATTTAATATTTATGAAGCTACCATAATCCTTTCTTAAAGCTTAGGAACTCCTTCGTGGTATATGCTCCTTTAGGCCCGAAAACCCACTTTTACTTAATCGAGTCCAAAAAGGCTTTGACAAATTAATCTCGATGCCTTCAAAAATTTTGTAAACTTTCAATCCTCCTTTATTGATGATGAATTTACCTTTTTATCCAATCTCTATTTTTATTATGCCTAGCCATGGACACACGTTATTTTTAGTAAGTGCACTGCGGGTGTCAGATTGCAGCAAAACAAGTCTTGAAATTATGGGTAATTTATTCATCTAGACAAGTGTTAAAATGATATTTTTATTTCCATAGGTATAATAATGATAAAAAACACATCCCTCCATATCCCTAAAAAAGAGGGACTTCATGGCTTGAAATCTAGTTTACACGAAACTAGATTTTTGCAATGATCATTCCCTCCAATTTTTGTGAAATTTCACCTACTGGAACCTTGAGAAGTGAAGAGGTAGCTCACAAACTTTTTTCAATAATTTTATTCATGTGATAGGGAAGAATTTTGATGAAAAATAAATCCTCCATGTTCCTAAAAAAATAGGGACTTCATGGAGAAAAAACTAGTTCATGTGAAACTAGATTTTTCAATGATCATTCCCTCTAATTTTTTCATGATTTCACCCACTGGAACCTTGAGAAGTAAAGAGGTATTTTTCTGCATTTTTCACTGTTGTTCTTAATGGCATCCATTAATGGATTCTTCAATGTTCAAATATCATAGAGGTGGTGATGGAGGAGAATGAAGTTATTTGGAGTTGAGAAAGAGAGGGAGGCATGAGGAACCACAAGGCTCAAGTGGGCTGGGAGAATTTTGTGTTCCCTATGTCCCTTTTCTAAAAGGACATAGAATCCTGCTAGACTCCTGGTGCTGACACATGTCCTCTTCTAAAAATTACCAAGTATGAGATCTTGAGAGTGAACTTGCGAAGGTCATATCTGGAGTTCCCGATATAGTTTCAAGGTGAAATTTTATATTAATTTTACTATAAATGGCCTTCTAAATCCAATTGTGGGGGTATTATATCTTTATTCATCCATTTTAATCCTAAAAATCAGATTTTTGTTATGGCTACATAAGTGAGTATGAGAAAATTTGGATGTAAACATATTTCACCTAGGTGTTGTGAAAAATATGATTCCACCCTCTTGTATATCTCTAAATTAAATTTTCAATGATGTCTTATTTAGCTCTTAACTCCTTATAGAACTCCCAAAATTTCTTCTCGAAGCTTAGGTGGTTTTTTAACATTGTGTTTCCTATGCCTGAGAACCCATTTCTGATGAACCTACTCCAAAACTTTCAAATCTTCCTTGAATATTCCAAAATCTCTTTTTTGATGTTCTTTTACCTTTATTTCATCTCCATATTGAATTTGGATCCTTCTTTCTGCTCTAGGGAGGTGCACTAGTCCCAGGATGGCCAGTGGTAGCCCTTCCCAAAATTGCCCAGGATTGGCATCCTTCAAGAACTCCTAAAATCACCTATGGGGATTGAATTGAATTTCCTAATTAACCTAGAGGACTGAGTTGAAATCCATTGGGGATCATTGGACTAACTGGGTAAGGCCAATGCTGAGGATGGGTAGACTTGGGGTGTCCTAGAAAGGTAAGATTTGAAAATTTTGACACATGGGTATCGTTGTCATGCTTGAAAATTATAAATTTTCTTATTGCACATTTTCATGAAAACAAAGGGGTGAAGGAGAGAATTTAGGAAAGGGATGGTTATCGTTTTAGTAGGAAATAGTAGAGGTCACACACAATAACCGGAGTAGTTCAACATTCAATTATAAGAAAGAAACAATGTAAGCCATTAGTGAGACTAAAAAATTGAAGTCACACATTTCCTTATGGTCATATATCAAGGATGTAAATTTCCTTATTGATCACTATGCTTGCAAAGTGCAGAAAAGAAAGAGAATAGAGGAAAATGTGAAAAATGGAAATGGAATAAATGTAGATTTTATTTCTTGTGTTGGTGATACAAATTTCAACACCTAAACCACAATCCACAATTGCAACCAAGAACTAAAATTCTTTAGGATCCTTTGGAATGGATAATTCATCCCAATTTATAGCATTATGAATTTACCTTTCATCTACCCCCCAGTTGACTCTTCATGATCTCATTCAACTTGTGACATTACATTTTCCTAGGAAATGAGAAAATGAGTTCCCTTTTATAAATCAAAGGGAATTTTACAATTCAAATTTATAAATCCACTTAAGTGAATGAAACAAAATATCATAATTACATACAATGAAGAATTAGAAATGAGGAGAGGATAAAATGGAGAAAGAGAGGAGAGGGAAGAAGTTGTCATAGCTGATGAGGAATCTCCTTATGATGAAGAGATTTATTTTTTATTTAGGGTAAAAAAAATTGGATGGAACCCTACCCAGTTACAAAAGAGGCCTAAAGCCCATATATTTAATTACATAACAAGAAACCAAAGCAAGACTAGAAAAAGCCATAGTAAAAAAGAAACACAAAAACAATGGGATGACAACACAATATTAGCATAATATCAACACTTTGTTAATACAGAGTGAAAAAAATTACAAAAAGAGACACAAAAGAAGAAAGAGTCCAGATCATTTCATGAGCTTATAGAATCTATTCTTAACATTTTCCAAGCCTTTATTAATGTCCTTCAAGGAGGTGCCCTTGCTGGGTTTTTCTTTTTTATTATGAACCTCAAATTGATCCATGAACACAGAGAAGAATTCAAGAGTATTTTTGTACATGGATAGTATATCACATTGTTTTGCTTTGACCACTTCCACTTCCTCAATTTTAGTGACTCTATTATGTAGTTCCCCAATAATATTTTTTTTAACCATGTTCTCAGTCCTGAAAGAACTACAAACTTCAATTTTTTTAGTTGTTCATCCAATTCATCGATGATTATAGTTTCCTCCTTGGATGGATGCCCAGAGCCCTTTCCATTGATGGATAACAAGCCCAAAATAGCCTCCTCATCTCCCATGGAAAGAGGGGATGAGAGTGTAGCATAAAAAAAGAACAGATTATCCCTTTTTCTTATAAAATATCTTCTAGGGAATGGGCCAGTAGACCATTTGTTGGAGGAGGGGAAAGGGAATTGGGAAATGAAAGGAGTCAGAGAATAGGGATAAGGATGGGAATAGTAAGCAAAGGGGGTGGAGGAGGAAGGGGTGAAAGAGTGAGGGGGGAAGAGATAAATAATAGGGAGGAAGTTACATGGGAAGGGGAGGGGGAGGGGGAGGGGGGAAGAGATGTAGTGGTGGAGGAAGAGGGAGGATGTTGAGTGGTAGGAGAGGAGTGGAGGGCATGGAATTAGAAGAGGGAGAGGTGGGAGGCAAAAGGGAAGTAGGGGAAGAGAGACCAGTGGGGGTAGGGTGGAGAATAATGGATACAAAGTAATTTTAGTGAAGGAATAACATAACATGGTGCATAATATTCACCTGTTTACCCCATTTAACCAAGTTGATTAAGTGATCCAATAAATGAAGTATGTAAAATGGTAAACTAAATGGATAATTTATATGAAAATAGTTAATGAAAATGAGATGAAAAATTGGTATTACCAAGAATATACCCTCCAAGGTAATAAATTTCATGACCAGGAACCCCATAATGTTGAATGAGGGAGGAAGGGAATCATGAGAAAATCCTCCATTCATGTGCACGAGAGATTCGCCATCACCATGAAATTTTTGTTCCTCTTTGTCTAGGTCAATGTTGTTCTCGTAGTATCTTAAACCCTTCCTTTTGGAACATGTCACTTTAGCAGAGATTTATTCATTTATATCGAAGGTTTTCCCCTTATAATTTACCTTCCTATCATTTCAGTTCCTAACAAATTCTTGACACAAGTGAAAATCAAACCCCATGGTTCTTTCCATGAATCTAAAGAATCCCCCCTGTGTAAGATGACCCAAAAATCCTCATTTTTATTCAATTATTCTATTTGCACCAGCTCCACTCTACATATATATTCTCCCATGTTTGAAAATGAGGTCCAAATCAGTAGTACAATAAGGCATTGATGCTTAACAATTCAATGGTCAAAATGCTGAAAAATGAGATATAAAAAGAGTAGTAGAGACCTCCAAATGTGCCTATTCCAAATCTCTATCGAAAGAAAACTTCTCATCATTGATGATATTAATATAACAAGTAGAGGGGATCTTCCTCATTCCAAACTTGGAAATTATTAAGTTTAACACTCATGTTAGCCATGTTTTCCACTAACGTATTCCCCTCACTATAAGTATGTTAGATCAGGTAGTTTTGGAAAGTTTTAATGATGTGAGTGACTTCTTCCATCATGTTTTTAATTGATCAGCTAGATTTAGTAATACCTATTAATAAATTGGTGATGTTAAGAGAATCCCCTTCTAAAATAATATTGGTAGTGTTAATTTCTCTCACTACTCTAAGACCCCAGAGAGTATTTAGAGCTTCGGCATGATGATTTGAGTTAGTGCCCATGGGACCTGCATACAATCTAATGACTTGACCATATTCATTTCTGATGCATGATTGTTGATGAGAAATTTCTGAAATGAGATCTTATTCCTTGAATTCTTTATTAAACTAAGATATCGCAGTTGTCAACTTATCTGCCTTTGGAATGTAGATGTAGCCCAGCACCTTGATCTATGCACCAGTAACCTTAATGATCTTCTTACATTGACTGATCCATATTTCATGATCCTTTTAAATTGTATAAACGCAGTCCCTGATACTATAAATAGACTCTAAGACATCTTTGTTGAAGGAGAGAGATTCACCTAACACTTTCTTGACAAACTCCTGAAAGGAAACAATGAGTTCTTCTGATGAAAAATTATCAGTGAGTAGAGGGAAAAAAAGTTTCTAAACACAATTATAGACCTCATTAAATATTTTTAAATCATGTTTTCCATAAGATTCTAATTCAGAGATGTAATCTTTGAGCATTCCATATCTCATATCCATTATGTAGATCCAAACTTGAGACAAGTTCTCATTAGTTAATGTAAACATATTATTTCTCATGAGAGTGTGAGAGTCAAAGGAGATCATCTTGGAAACCAATGGGAACATCTCATTCAATTGAATTACCTCTTTTTTAATCTCCTCTTTTCCTTTCTTTACTTCCAACAAAGTTCTAAGAATTTAGTTAATGAGAGAAATGACATCCGAAAAAAATGTCTTTCCTTTCTTAATGATTTTCTCAATCCAATTCTCATTATCCTTCCCTCACATCATGTAACCTTGTGATTTCTTGATCATATTAGGATCAATACTACTAATCAGAGGAATGTATTCTATTGGAAGATAATATGTTGAATCGGGTTCCAAGAAGGGTTGAATATAAGTACTAAGAGATTTTTCATGTTCTTTAAACTGTATAATTATTTTCTTTTATTGTTCATTCTGAGAGAGGAGGTAGGAAGAGGATTCCTTAAATAGATGATAATCACTATCATGTGAAGCTTGACTCAATGAGATGTGTATAAACTCATAATCTAATGGAGTCATCTCCTTAATATGATTTTTATTCCTAGGACTAGAAACTTCAACATACAAATTACCTAAGGTGTTTGTAGACACCAAAATTGGGTCACACACCCCTTGGTCCCTTGTCAAATAACCACCTCAAGCATATCATTTAACCATGGCCCCTTCCACCCCACATTAATATTAATTTAATTAACTTAATTAAATTAATACCCATCCTCATAATATTCATTACTTAATTATTTTAATTAAGTTTATTTCCACCTCACCTAGACACCTCACCTAGCCACCTCACCCTAGACCTATTATTAGCATGTTTTCATAACCAACAATAACTAAGTCTCACTTGCCTTAATGAGAAAATATTTGGTCTAACCCTAAAATCTCTCTAACCATATTCCCATTCATTAGAAGGGAAGTTTTTGTTTTAATCCATGAGAATGAACTAACTGGGCCCAAGAAATTAGAAAGATCTGTCCATTTTAGTAAACCTAGGGAATACCTCCTTAACTGACGTCGTTCTTTATGTTTTACACCTTAACAAAGAACAGATCCAACAATCACCTTACCATTTGACCTAAATAACCTAGAATCAGACCCTGATCAGTCATGGTACCTTGACAGACACCTCACCTATCAAATCCAACTATAGCCTAGCCTGTTGTGATTGGATTTGTTTATTGTACTTGAATTAAATACCTAAATCATATAAAGTACAGTAGGAATTTGTTTATTTCTCACATTAACTTGTTTTAAATAGTGGATTGATAGCCATCTAGGAAGTATCACACTTCCCAGAGCTAGCATACGCTAGGAAGTCCACTTTCATATATCATTTAACTATCTTTTTGTGGTCTTATTGTCTATTACAGGTAGTTCCTCCTAGCCAAAAGGAAGCTATCACATTCAGCTATGGATCAAGAAGTCAGAACACACGTAACAACCATCAACCTACCAACATTTAATAGGTATCCCTCCTTAGCCCTTACCATTATCTGTTTCATCATTTTGAAAGGGTGAAGAAAATGGTGAAACATTTTAGCACACCCGGTGGGACCCATCAAGGGTTTTGTTGCATTCATTCATTCCTAGGTGAAATTTTTGTGTTTGTTTCCCTTTGAAAAAATTCCACATTAATTTTCTTCTTTGGAATCATTTTACTTCTTTCTATTGTCTAAAAATAATCGTGTTTTTGGTGCTTTAAAAATAACATGTCTTTAGTGAAAGAGCATCCCTCTTCCTGTTCATATCTTGCTACATCAAATATTACACTTTGATTTTGGTTTTAAAAACTTGCATTGCATTTTGATATGTTGCATTATTAGCTCACATTAAAATTGAGGGAAACCTATATGTTGGAAGTCATGCCCAGCTGATGGTTGACACAAAGAATTGTAAAAAGAACATTTTTCTCTCTTTATCTTACCAAACTTGCACAAAATCAAAATATACACATCTTTCTTAAACAACATCTTACCTAGAAACATCTATCAGTGATCACACGATCCGGTTGGCAAGTACTCCCCCAGCTTGTTTCCTCTGTCGAGTCATCATCTCAGAGGATGGTCTCCCCCCCATAACATACATGAAACCTCTCCTTTTAGATATCGTTCTTCATAGGATGCCTTCCCAACCTAAAAATTTTGTTCTAAATACACACAGTTAGTCCTGAATAGCATAAGCTAAACAAACATAAGAAAATCACTATTAGGATCATGATTTTTCTTATCGTTCTTCTTGGCTTGTGTTTTTAGGTGTGAGACTACGAATCTCCACTTTTTTTCTTGTTTACACACTCCACCATCGTAGTTGAAGTATTATGACTTTTATTTAGTGTGTCAGGGATTCATCTCTTCATTCTCAGGTTTCTAACTTTGATTCTTCACTTAATTTAATTCACAAAACCAATTTTCTTCATTCCTTTCTAATTTCATAGTCACCGATGCCGGTCCAATGACCATCACCAGTTCACATCTAACTATCATCGCTTAAACCATAACCGATGTCGGCTTCTAGCTTTCTAGTTACTTTACCTAGAATAGATTTCATCACTATTTTTGTTCTTTTTCTAGCCCTCGAGGCATCATCATATTTCTTTCCTATTGATACTTACTTTCATACACCATTTTCACAAGTACACATCCAACATTCCTATTTAATTCTTGAGACTGGTTTCTTCCACAATGACTAGTATTGGTTTCAAAAACTATCATCAGTGTTCCCCCAACTATTACCGAGCAACCTGACCATCATTGGTTTTCCCTCAACTGTTACTGGTCAACATGATTGTCATCAGTTGCCTGTGTTTGATTTTTTTAAATCTAGAAATTGACTAGATTCACCTCTTAGACCCTATTATTCTTTGTTTCTACTATTTTCTGTGTCATCTACAGAAGACAGTCTTACCAAGTCAACACTTGTTCACATGGTGGTGACTCACAGCCAAACTAACACCCTCATATTCCATGCTAGTCGTCAACCACTCCCACCTAGTCCCTCACCACCTTCCATCTTGTCACCCATTGATCCAACCTTACGTACCACCATTGTTGCAAGAGACAAAGAATTTTCATGACTCCTTGATCAGAATCCTACGGCCTTACAGTTATACCTTTCCCATTCTTCCACCCGAGACTCCTTAGGTCAGTTGATATACGACATGCCTATGTCCATCACTCCTACCCTTATTCTTGATGTTGCATCTGCCCTTAATAATGCAATGTTACCCTCACCTGCTTCATCCCCAATAGTTTCACAACTAGAACCCATACCCACCATAATTGTTGCATCTATAGTTTCACTCATGCCTATCATATCTATTGTCCCCTCATTGACCACCCAGACCATAGCACATTCCGCACCCATTGTCTCATAAATACCCATTGCAACACAACCTCCTATGGTGTCAGTGACCCCTACTCCATTCCAAAATCTCATCATATCCATCCCACCTACATACACCTACTATCAACAACCTCTATCTCATATGTTACCCATTCTAGATATGCGCCTTTTGTGTTGGTTCCTTATTCTCAACCTCCCTACCAGGTTCAGTATCTACCTCCTTATACCACAGGAGGTGTCCCTCTGTCACAACTTACCAATGACCTCATCAAGTTGATGATGGAAAAGATGCAGATGCTAGAAGCATCAGTTTCTAGCTCACACAATTCTCTTACCTATGATGAAATTTGTAATGAGCCTAATCACCTGTCCATTCCTATTCAACCATAACATGTACATTAGGAGATGCCAAAATTCAACCGCTTCAATAGAAAAGAAGATCCACAACAACATTTGTTTTACTTTAAACATGGGTGTTACCTGATTTCCCATTATGACACTTTACTTTTGAGGACTTTCCCAATGTCCCTGACATGACTTGCATTGGACTGGTATAGTGGACTACCAAGATACTCCATTTACTTATTTAATCAAGTATCCCAAGACTTCCTAGATCACTTCTCCATCAACATTGTCAAGAAGGTCATCGTGACGGATATTTATTCCACACGATAGTATGACAATGAGTCTATCGTAGACTTCGTCGCTCACTGGTGTAACCTTATTAACCAAGTTACATTCCAATTACCTCAAACTAAGACTATAGAAATATTTACTTGGGCATGTGCTAAACACATCTCACTGACCCTACAGGTGAAATTTTTTTGCACTTTCGACAAGGCATTCAACATGGCATGGAAATTGGAAATTTGTGCTATAGAAGAAAAGAAGATTCAACTTCGTAACAAGAACATTACATTCAAATTAAATGATACTTCTTCATCTTCAAAACCCACAAAAAAATATTCAAATCCCAAAGGGTCTGCTAATGTCATAGTTCTAAAATTCAGCCCCCCTCATCAATCAAACCCAGCCAAACCCCTTTCTAATCTCTCTCATGTCCAAGATTTCTATTTCAGATGAGAACAACAAAAGTGCACTTCCCTAGGAGAATCTTACTCTTCCATTTTTGAAAAGCTTATTAAAGCTGGTGCCGTTACCCTTCCACCTATAAAACCACATACTAGTTTTAACCCTGAGTGACCCATGCCTGTGTGGTATAAAGAACATGACTTTTGTAACTATCATCGTGTCAAAGGTCACAGCAACAATAACTGCATCACCTTCAAGAATATCATCCAAGAAATGATGGACAATGGAGATCTAGTCTTGGACAGCCCCAAATTCACCCGTTGTTAGGAAATAAGGGATAAAATATGAGGAATAATCCCTAACAGAATCGCAACAGTAGAAACTAATATGTAGAAAATATTATAGATCTCAAATAAAATTGTAAAATAAAATAACACAATGCAAAGAGACAATATTTAACGTGGTTCACCCCAATTTGGGTTACATCCACCAAGAATCACTTGCTCATATTTTATTACAAGCCACCACTCTCTCATTAGAATACCCAAATCTGTTTGGAGCTATGCTCAATAAACTTTACAAAATTCACACCCGAATTCAAAACACATCTACAATGTTACATTATACCTACCATATGCATAAAACCATATAAATAGATAACTGCTTAAGTAGTTTTACAAAACCGTGGATATTAAAACCATGGGCCAAAATAGTCCCATAAACCTATGGGTCAAAAATCCTACCCATATGAGAAAGCACATTTCCTGATATATCGGGTAGGTTTTAAGCACACAAAAAAATCAGGGGCTGCGCCCCCAAACCCCGGCGAGACAACTGTGGAAAGTGTATAGTACTCTTAATGTACAGTATTTAACACTTTCTCACGTGAAAACATGCTCCATAACCTAACACCCACTAACCAAAACCCACATATATTCAAGAATCCATTCCCCAATCATGCCCCATCTTCCAACCAAGCTGGTGATACCTCAAACAATGATAGCAATGTCCACAAGGTCCACGCTATTTTCAATAAGACACCAGTTGCTTCCCAATTACCTCATGTTCCTTCCATACATGAAATCTTAGCCTGTGCTCCCCTACCTACACTAGAATCTATTTCATCTACTACTCTACCCATAGAGTAACCCCCTTCATCATCCCTTCACCTGTGGAAGAGCATATAATTAGCACGCCACCTTTAACCCCTCAAAAATTCCAAGCAGTTGTCAATGGCACCTCTCCTACTCATAGAAGATATAGGTCCACCACCTTTTCCAACACAAGGAGAACCCACTTCGGCTGGCCCATCCTCTCCTCTACCCATGGAGGATTCTATAGAAGTACTAGTTCTTGTAGATGACCATTCACCATTCAACCTTCAAGATCTTGTTGATCTACTTCCGGCTCTCTTACCCACATAGTATGAGGCTAGCCATTTCCTTATATCTCAAACACATTTTACGGGGATTTCCACTCAATCCACGTCAGCCTCACTTACAACAGTACCATTCTCATGCTTGGCTAATCACTTGGACTATGTCAATAGAGCCTTACTTTAGGGACGCCTTCTACTCCCTGTTTTAACACAAATGCAGTTGTCACTCGCTGACACCTCCACTATCTATCCAAAAGTGTTTTGAGTGACCAAACCAAAGACAACCACAACTATTGCAATACCTTCCATGGCACCACTCATGGCCCAACTCACACCTCTACCCATATCCCATCATGCATCTACACACAAACCCTCACCTATATCATCTCCCTTACCTAAACCTATCACTACCTTAGGGGTCATACCAACAACTAGCCTTACTCACCCACCCATCAAATTAGATTTAGCTACATCTTCCAAAACTAACACCAAAATTAACCCAACCCTTAAAAATATGATCCAATCTCCTAGATATCATACCCCAACCTCTTCAACCACACCCCTTATCAACTTCACCCCTTACTTACATCCTATGACCTCACCCTTCAACCCTGGCAAAGAAACCCCCATTCACTAGTAAAACAAGAACACAGCAACCCATTTCCCCATCACATGCCTCTAATATACCCAAGATACCCACACAACCTCCATCCTCACACATGATCTTCTTACCACCCATACCTTCAATACCATCAATAACTTCTTCACTACCCACGACGCTTCCTTCTCTTTCACTCATGCCTCCTGCCCAACCCACACCACCTGCCTCCACAACACCTCAATTACCCCGTGGGTAACCCACCCTCTTCCACCATCAACTTTTCCCTCCACATCTCATGTGCCCATATCACCTTTACCCAAAAATATACAACCTAAAGATAAAAATCTGCTACCCTCCAATAAGGTAGTTAAACCAACCACACCTTCTATTACCAGTTCATCTACCATACCCCTACCCAAGAAGATACTACCAACACCTAAGACCACACCACACACCAAACTAGTAGCCTAACCTACTCCCCCTCTTATAAATAATCTTCCTCCATAGTTAGTCGTACTGGTACCCAAACCCACATTCACCTTCCATTGTGATCCATTCGTAGGATCCTACACCAAAATTATAACTAACCTCCTCAAAAAAATTTGTCATCACATTACCACCTCTTAGACATTATGACCCACTCAAACCCAAACCAAAAGGGTTTGACAAAACCAAAATTTGGGCCTACCATCGTGTGCCAGGACATGATGTAGACAACTGTAAGGCATTAAAAACTGCTCTCATCCAATTGTGTCCTCTTCAAGAAAACTTTGATGATGATGATATTCTTGATGAGGAACTGATTTTTCCTTCACCAATTTCCATATATCTTCCCTCATTTCCTACTCAACGACCAAAATCTCCAACCCCACAACTCTTAGATCCATCCCCGAGATTCAAAATTAACGTGATTTGCATAAGAGAGTTGGCCAAACTACCACCCAAATTCCAATGTGCCCTACTCATTTCACAAGGATCTTACCCATCACTAGGGTTTTTCCCCTCTTGCCTATATACCTTCCATGACACACCCTCTTCATCCACCTCCCCTCATAGTAACATGATGAACATTGCCACCCGTGCTCAGAAAGACAAGGGTAAAGAGAAAGCAAGTGGCCCATCAACCAAACTTGTACCTAATATACCATCCGCACCCACACCCAACGTCATCATTCGAGGTCCTGCATATCCCATTTCCGATGGGGTCACACACCACACAATGCTAAAATAACTACACCAATCCCCCATCAAAATGTCTGTATATCACCTCATCTAGACCTCTAAGTCACATCGTCAAGCCCTCGTGGAGGTCCTTCAATCTATTGAAGTCTTACCAAATGACCCCACACCGTAGCCTCCATCATTACCCCCTCACCACGTAGCCTCTCTCACTAGGTGTTTTCCTTCCTCTACACCTCCAACCACTCACCAAGTGGTCACCCTCATCTTTGCAAATGAAGATATCACTCCCTTCCATTCCGATGACCATGACCTTTCTCTTTTCATCTCCATCTTTATCGATAATATATGCATATGACACGTTATGATTGATGGTGGTGCTAGCATTAACAACATCTCCTCCCATGTGTACGACTAAATGCAAATACTTGTCCATTACATGCATGGTAACCCCATTATGTTGCGTTCCTTCAATGATGCCATGACCTCTACATTGGTTACCATTGTTCTCCATGTATGCGTAGGACCCCCACACCATCCTGAAAATTTTCTATGTCCTAGAAGGGGAGTTCCATTATAACTTGCTACTTGGCCTACCTTGGATCCATGTTATGGGTTCTGTCCCTTTGATGTTACATCGATGCCTAAAATTTGAACATGAGGGACATATCTACACCATCCCTACCGACCCCTCACCTTTCAAGACCTGTAATATGCTTTATCGACCCAATGATGTGCTTGTACTAGTCAAAGCATCTTCCACCACAACCATTTCACGTCCACCCATGAGCTCATCCACCAAAATTACCACTACTTTTGTTACGTCTAACTTCGTTATCCCTAATGTAGTTGTAACCTCTTCCGTTGATGCCCATGTCTCCCCTTCATCTCGTGAGCCATCTATACCCACATACCACCTATTGATCCCTTAGAAGGTGTTTATTTAATTCCTCACTCTGGGGAAATACCACCTATACAATATCAATACCTTCCTCACCCCACAAGAGTATGGGAATCTACGTCAACACCCTAGTTATGACATTCGCATCAATGACGTTTTCCATTATGGCCCTCCCCCACCTTCACACCAATCTAACGTATGGGGGACTTGATATGGCCACCTACAAACCTGAACCTCCATCCCAAACCCAACCATTTTCATCCGACATACACTCCCTCACTAACCGCCGTTTCACTCCTACTTTCCTCCACCGATGCGTGTGAAAAGGATTTGGCTTTGGTTTTTATGAATAAGGCCACAACACTGTCATCTCATATACATCTCATAAACATAATGACTATAGTGAAATTGGTTTTAACACTCCATATTCTAAGAAGGTTCACATCGACCTTATCCAGGATGAGAAATATTCCCCCTCTCATTCACCCACATTACCATCCTCACTCATCGAGTCCATAGATCTTGAATCTATACCTCCTGACCTTTTTTTTTCGTAAACATGATTTCCCTAGGACTGCTGACCTATCAACGTGATGGTGAGGCTCCCTCTTCTCTCCCATTCCCTGTATCCTGACATGATCGACAATGATACACCCTTAATTAATTTCGTTCAATTTCATGACGATGAGTCCATTCTCACTTACCTTGGTGCAGAAGACTCTTATATTCACTAGTCAATACCCTCTGAGACGTAAACCATGTTGAATGAATCGACCATTGAAATCAACATTAATACTTAGGATGACCCACACATTCTAAATATCGGCCAATCCTTAGATGCTACTGAACAGGAAGCCTTCACTTCTTTCCTTTTGGAACATAACAACACATTTGCTTGGTCCTATGCTGATATGCCTGGTATCAACCCAAAAATCATGGTTCACAATATCATAACCGTTCCTGATGCCAAACCCATCAAACAAAAGCTATGGAAAATACATCCTCACATTACTCTTCTGGTCAAAGAAGAGCTTTAGCACCTTCTCTCGATTTTCTTCATTATACCCATTGATTATCCCCAATGGATTTCTAACATTGTTCCTATCACGAAAGCGACATGGGGACTCTGCATTTACACAGATTTCTGTGACCTCAACCTTGCTTATCCCAAAGATGATTTCCCACTACCAGGTATTGACCAACTAGTTGATCATTATTGGCCATGAAATTTTAACACTCATGGATGGTTTCTTGGGCTATAATCAAATATTACTAGCTCACAAGGATCAACACAAGACTACCTTCATCACCCCTTGGGGGACTTTCTGCTATTGAGTCATGCCCTTTGGTCTCAAAAATGTTGGTGCTACATATCAGCGGGCCATGACTTACATATTCCATGACATTATGCATCACATATTGGAGGATTACGTAGATGATCTGCTTTCCAAATCCAAGCATCGAACAAAACACCTGCCTATTCTTAAATTCATCTTTGACTGCACTCATTAAATATTGTGTTTGTCCATAACAGAAAAAGTGTGTCTTTGTGGTACTTTCTAGGAATCATTCCTTTGCATGGCATATAATTCAATCCTTCTAAAGTCAAGGCTATCCTTGAAATTATGCCACCCACTAATCTCCATCAACTTTGCAGCCTATAATGAAATTTGCAATCAATTCGTCATTTTATCTCCTAGCTTTCTGATTGTAATCAACCATTCCATCATCTTCTCAAGAAAGACGTTTTATTCAAATGGGATGATGAATTCCATAAATCCTTCAAATCCTTGAAACAATACCTCCTTTAACCACCAGTTCTCATCCCACCTAAGGAAGACCAACCCTTATACCTATATATTTCCGCCACTGACCATTCTCTAGGTGCCATGCTCGCTCATTATGATGACCAACACTGAGAGAAAGTGGTTTATTACATATGTCATACCCTTCTGGATTATGAAACTAGATATACCCACGCCGAAAAACTTTTCCTAGCCTTATTTTTCATTGCCACCAAACTCCACAATTACCTACTCAACCACCAACCCTTCGTCATTACTAATATAGACCCATTACACTAAATGTATGTCAAACCTTATAAAAATCAATGCACCACACACTGGCTTATGCTTTTGGCCAACCTTAATCTCGAATTCATCCATCAAAATTCCATTAAGGGCCAAACTACCACCGACCAATTGGATGATGCACCTATTTCCGGGGATCAACCCTCTAACTTTGACTTCCAGATGATTCTATTTCTACCCTTTTCCTAGATGAACCCACTTACCAAATGAAACTCTTCTTCGATGGTTCCAAGTGTCAATGTGGGGGTGGGCTAGTGTTATCCTCACTACTCTTGATGGTGAACCTATGTGTTTGTCTTTCAAACTCAATTTTTATTGTACCAATAATATTTTTGAATACAAAGCACTCATATTGGGTCTTCAGGCTACTTATGCCTTAGACATTATATCAATCAACATCTTTAGTGATTCTCAATTGGTCATAAACCAAGTCAATGGTATATAATAGTGTCGTAATGAGATACTTAAAAAGTATAAGCATCATGTGGATATACTTTTGACCACCTTCGACCATTACGCACTTCAAACCACCCCACGTTCTACTAATAAACTTGCAGATACCATGGCCTACTTGTCTTCTCAGATACATGCTTCACCCACTAACTCTAAAATAGTTTTCACCATACAAAGACTCCAATCACCCTCTTATTTTCCTTGTGAAGTCTACTCTATCAGAACCACTACTCCTAACCCAAGTGACCTTTGGTATAATAAATATATAAACTATCTTTCCCTTTCCATTTTACCTGCCAATCTCACTAGTAATAGACAATGTGCCTTTCTTAAAAGTGTCTCTCGTTATATCATCATGGGTGGTCTTTTTTACAAACGTAGTTTTGACAGCATTCTCTTGTGATGCCTTACAAGTTCCAAAATTCCTTACACCATTAAGAAATTCAACGATGGAATTTTTGGAGGCCACTTTAGTGGTCTCGTTGTCATAAAATTCATTCTTTGCCTAGGCTATTACTAGCCAACCCTAAACCATGATTGTTGTGATTATGTCAAATGCTACATAAAATTCCAGCAACATGTTAATCTCCATCACACCCCTAGTCATTCCTTATAGGTCACGTGAGACCTTTGGCCTTTCTCTCAATGGGGTTTGGATCTTGTCGGTGAGATCAACTCCCATTCTTCACAACGCCACCAATGGATCATAACCGCTACTTACTATTACACTAAATGGGTAGAAGCCATTCCCCTCATTTCCACTAAAGTAGAGAAAAAATGTGAATTCATTAACCATCACATCATCTATCACTTTGGTGTCCCTCACCGCATTATCACGGATAATGTAAAACAATTCAAAAACAAAAACCTATGCAAACTATGTGATTATTTTGACATCTAACTCAATTTTTCATCACCTTATTACCCGCAAACCAACGGTCAAGCCGAATCAACCAATAAAACCTTGAACAAAATTCTTATGAAGGTAGTAAATGATACTGGGAAGGATTAGCATACGCACATCCCTTTCACCTTGTGGGCTTATCGTACTAGTATTCGCACTTCAAATTTTACCACCCCCTTTTCTCTAGTCTATGGTACTGAGGTTGTCTTATCTCTCAAAGTCTAAATTCCATCCCTCTGCATCTCACTACAATACATGTTCAACGACAATGACTTTCACCATGAGAGTTTGGTGCAACTTGAATTATTATATGAACATTTTCTCAACAATCTTGACCATCTCCAAATCTACTAAAAATGTATCGAACGTGCCTATGAAAAATGTGTTCACAAATGAACCTTTCAAGTCAGTGACCTAGTCCTGAAGGAAAATCAACATGTAACTAAAGAGGAGAAAAGTAAATGGGGAAAATTTTCTCCTAATTGGCTTGGACCCTATATCGTCACCCATGCCTATGGATCATGTGCTTATCATTTTTTCTTCACTTGAAGGTAAAACTAAACCTAAGCCCCTTAATGCCTTGCATATTTGACCATTTTAATGTTGATATCAATTCATGTATCACTTTCTATCAATTGATCACTCATCCCTTGAGCATTGTTCACCTTCCCTAATTACCCATTTTGAGGATCCATGACTAAACAAGAATCATGTGATTATCGGTCACCTTTTAGCCTTGTCTTCAATATGAATACCATGGCTCTACTCATAGCATGATTCTCATGGATACTTTCTATCTTCTTCAAGATGGAATCCCATGGTCATTTATCACTCGAAATCACCTCTTTCACAGTTAATCTTTATGTACTAAGATCTTTTATTTTAAAACAAGAACCTAATCATCCTCTATAGTCTTATCCATGATTTAAACATCTAAAAACAAAAAGGGATATAAAAAGGGATATAACTCCTTGAGTCAAACTTCCAACAAAAGATTACTTCCTCAAAAGGGACATCTCTTCTTTATATTCTACAACTATCAATAAAATTCTCCCTAGAAGGACATCTATATATGTTCATTACAAAAATATAATAACTATTCATAAACTTCCTACATTGATCAGCTTCATGAAGACCTCAAGGAGATAATATACCCATCCCATATAGACTTCCCACATCGATCAGTCTATTATCAAAAAAAACAAAAAGATGAAATTTTTGACATGGACTTGCCTATTTTGGGATTTTGGGTTTCTTGTCCTGAAATACACGTCTTCGTACACTAAGTTACGCTAAACCCCCCCATTCTCACTTCCTTGTCTCTTTTTCCTAAATTCCTCATTACTCAAGGTGTAGACACCTATAATTACACCCAAGCAATTTAAATACTTAAATTGTGCTAATTATCCACTTTCTCGCAAATCAACGACATATCATCAAAAGCACTCATATTCCCTCTTGTCATTAATTAATTAAAATATGTTAATTGATTAAGTCACCTATCCAACTAACACCCTAATTAATGACCTTCCGTTAATAAATCACCTCTTCTATCTAGATTAATTAATTATTATTAATAAATTAGTCTTCCCCCTTCATTTAACTAGTAAATCAATATTTAATTGATTTAATCCCCTTCTAATAGCCTAATTCGTACTAATATTCCTCTAATTAGCTTCTATAATCTTGCATCTACCTATTAGTTAATCACTTTTGATTAATTAAAGCACCCCCCCAACTCCCATGACTTGCTAATTATAAATTAAACCCTTCTAAAGTAAGGTTACCTTTAATAAAGCAACCTTATCCATTCCTAATCATGTTTTACCTTTATCCCACATGAAAAGGGATGAAGTGTTTCCTTTATCCATTGAGCTATATAAGGATCCCTCCTACCTTTATACCTACGACCTAAACTTCTTAAAAGAGTAAATGCAAAGCATATAGCTAAGAGACTAAGAGCTTGCATTTTGTCCTCTTGAGAGTTCATCATCTTGAAGAGTTAAGACTCTTTCTTAAAAGTGCTTAGGTCATATGGGAGGTGTCAAAAGGGTCTTGTAGCCCAACTTTGACTAGCCCTCATTCCTAGGTTCTTGGAACATTAAGGACAACTATTTTTGATAGCCATGGAGCCTACCTAGGTTCCTTCATTCACATGTTGTTAGAGAATAGAGGATTTTTAGATGTTTAAGTATTGTTAGATTCAAAGTTTTGTATTAATGAATGTTTAGCATCTAACCCTTGATTAATTCGTATCATGATGGTGCTTAGAATGTTGTTTAATTCTTGCTAATTAAGACTATTTAGGTGTTAGTATTCTATTCACATTTAGTATTAGTTTAAAAACAACACTTGCACACATCAAGGGAATTTCCGTAAACATGACATTTCATGATCATGTGACTTTTATTCACCCTTAGAATAGTCCATTATGCAAGGCATGTAGGGTCTTACATTCATAAGCTCATCTAGGGTATGGTAGACTCCTTAGGGTTCTTATTAATTAAGTTTCTCTTTTACCACCTCTTACCATTCACCTTCCTCATTACTTATTGATTATCCTAGACATGACCAGATCCTCGATACCTATATTTTAAAAAATCACTCAACCATGCCTACCACCTAAAATCAACCATTCCTAACACTTATTAACCCATTCTACTATTTCACCATAATATTCCCTAGCTTATGAGAGAACTACATCGACCTGAGTTCCCTTTTCACTGGGACTATGTACGTAGCACTTTGAGGGCATGGGGCCCTTGGAGGATAGCTCGAACACTCTCTCCCTAACCAATTCCCTTTTCCCATTTCCTAGTCACATTCTACCCTAGTTAGTTTCCCTTTTATATCAATAATTGGAAATTAAACCAAACAAACAACAATTGCCTCACATCTTTACCATCATCACTCATACATTCTTATCTACCATTTTTTTACCATTATCATACATTTTCCTACAAAACATCTTAACATGATCCACACCATTATTAATTGCACAAATTAATGATTTAAAAAATCAATCATGCCTCAACCAACCCAAACTCAACCATACCTAATTCAACCTAACCCAATCCATGCTTATGACTTGACTCAATCCATTCCTAAGTTTACCTGACTCAATCCATGCCTAAGTCAACCTAACTCAATCCATGCCTAAACAAACCTAACTCCACCATGCCTACACGACCCTAACTTCGTCATACCTAATTCACCTAGTTTCCATCACATACACAAATAATAATGGAAATTAAAATAATTACACCATCCATGGTATAAATATCACCATTTATAAATCATGACGTTTGTGTATACATACATATGTACATATATACAAATGAATACAAAAATCTCAAAAACCCTCATGTACATCCTCACCATCTTTGGCATGCAGGCTAGTATATCATCAAAAAATAGATACAAAACCCTCATGTATATCCTCACTATCTTCGACATGCAGGCTGGTCTATATATCAACAAAATCTAAACACATCCCATCTCTAGTGACTAATCATCACCCCACCTAATATTTTTCTTGCCTTTCTCCTCCTCCTCCTCCTCTACACCCATGTGGCATCCTACTAGCATCTCACCACCCACTATAGGCCCTAACCTACCCTCGGCTAGTACCACACTTGGAGCTAGCCTCCATACAATAGTAGCCTCACCCTGACCTTGTCTCGGGGCTTGATAAGCCCTTATACTCTCTACATTGTGTACAAGACCTGGTCCTCTTATTCAAATCCTGTTGTGATTTGTACTCTACGTAGGATGGGAGTTCTATCCCTAAGGCCATCAAAAGATCCTGATAATAATCAGCCTCTCCTAAGGCATCTTTGAATTAGGCCATAGGTATCATTTATCGTGGAGCCATCGATATCTCCCCTTGTACCTACCTCTCAGGACCCTATCCCACTAGTACCTATAATGAGGGACCCTGACCCTATCCCTGTCCCTGTCCCTATCCATGTGCCTGTCCCTGTGCCTGTGCCTATCCTGAGGGAACCTATCCTACCCCTACCTGTATCTGGGTCTGAAGTTCCAAAACCTATGCCTGTGTAGTGGCCAAATGGACTTGCAAACCTTCTACCTGTTCCCGTAAAGTGGCCACCTATGCCTCAGACCCTATCAACTATCCCTACACTACCCAAAACTATGTAACTAGGGTCGTCACCTACCCCTGGAGGGCATATCTCTGCACTTTTATGGTGGCCAAGTCTGGCTTCCCCAGCCTCGCCGCATCTGTGTTGCTTAGCACTTTCTATACCCATTTATAACTCCGACATCATCAATCCACCGGTAGACCACCTGCTCCTCCTTCCCTATAGGAAACATCGGCTGTGGTGGAGGCATAGACCTCTCCACATCATCTCTCCTATATAGTGGGAATTGTGGAGGGTACATCCTGTAACAACCTAAACTATCGTCTAACCCTGTCTATGAGTATCATCTCATGCTCTCCTTCATGGCGCCCCTCTATCCATCGGAGCAACTATAGCACTTCTAACTCCACAGCCATCTTCCTGTATGATGGGAAGTCCACATATGGCCTTTAAATTTTGTCTACCTTAGGAAACCCCTCTAGTATTTTCCTATAGTGCGCTACATCATGTGTATCCCTAATCCCCTACCGCACCCCACTAACTGGAACCCATCACTTGTACCTAACTCAGACCATACCTAGCTCAAAATCATCTAGCCAGGGAAACCCAATCGGTATGAACACACATAATATGTTCATATGCACAACAATGAAGCATAAATGTACAGGATAAGCTAAACCTCTGTAATCTCCTGTCGGCCCATAGCTCCCAATATAGTTGTACCAAATACACAGGTGCCCAGGAAAAGCAAGTCCTCTCCTCCATCATATTATACAGGACTCCCATTAGTGTTCATGGGAATCTCCCACCCTCTGCATCAAGCAGTGTGAAACAAAATACTTCCTCCATAATCAAAACTACTAGCCTCATATCCTCAGGATGGGTCACATACATCTCTCCATAGCTCAAGTTGGCACTATAAATCCTCATCTCTGTCATCCCCTCCTCAAATATTGTCAACATCATCTCCTCTATTGCCTCTGATGAAATCGAATACACATGCGCCCCTACTATCAGGAGCCATAGACTCTTGTAAACATCCTCCAAGGTGACGGTCATCTCCCCTATTGTAAAATGGAACATGTTGGTCATGGAATTCCATCTATCGATGAGTGTGACCATCAAACTCAAATCACAAACTATACGCCTATAATGTTGAATCCCAATCAGACCCACCTTAGTCACATGCCTCCACTCCTCATCAGTCACATCTCCTTGGATATTTAGCAATAAAGGTGGTACCCTATCCCTCATCCATAGCTGATCCCTCACCTGCATTCAACAAAAAAAATACTATTGTTAGAACCCCCACATACAAAACACACCTCCTACCTAATAAACCTTGTTTCCAACCCTCATTACTTATTCCACCCACCCTACAGATTATCCATTGCTAAATCGATCCATTCATGTCATTTATACTTATTACCCTACTTTCCTCTCATGACACCTATCTTTAAATCACCCAACATATTCTCACTTCTTACCTTTTCTCTCTATTTCCCTATGTTCCCCAAAATACCACCAACGTCAGATAACCTACCACCGACATCGGCCAACACTTGATTGAAGTTGATCACTGTCGCAAAGCTAAACACGTAACCCCCACCCCCCCCTCTTTTCTAAAAATTCTTAAAATCTAACCTATCCACCTACTCTACCCTACCCAAAGCTAGCCTAACCCCTTCCCATCCCTATCTACCCTACCTAGAACCTCTCCCCTCCCTCATTACATCAATTTTCACCAACAACTTCATTATCTTTTCCTACCCACAAAACTCATACCCGCATCACATTTTTCTATATTAAAAAGGAAGGATCAGGATAGGCTCCTACCTCATCTCGATGTCGTCGGCATGGTGGTACGACTGGCTACTAAACCGGTGGCCCACCTGAACCTTCTTCTACCTTAGCCATGTCCAAACCACCAACAAAAATAATTCTAACCTCTAATCAAATCCTCCACACCGATCTCGTGGACCCAACTACTTAGCCCGTCTAACCAACCAGATCTCTCCACCTCAGTTGGGTATCATACCTTATACTTTCCTCTTGCAAAGGCACGAATGGTTCTATGCTCTGTCATTTTCCCAAAAGAAAAAATACACAAATAAATCCCGTTTTTATGTATCTTTCTTTTTAAATACCCAACCCGATCTGACCGACATCGGTCAGATCGTTCCCTAGTAAACTGATGATGGTTAAACCTAAACTGATGTCGTTTACCTATCATTTCACTTATAACTCTTTTTTACCTATTTTTTCCCATAAATTACCTAACACTCCACCATTTGACCTTATCCATTTTTATTGCAACCTACCTCCAATCCTACATTACCTATACATGTCCTTCATTGTGTTTAGGGACTTGTTATTTTACCCATACCTCGGCCCTAACCATGTTGTGGCCTAACTACTTGGACCTAGAAAATTTGTTAGTGATCTGTGAACTCATGTGCTTGTTATACCTTACAAAACTATTACCCGTGTTGTTTGACCTAATGACCTTACCTTGCCTCTTTTCGTGACTGTTTATCCTGACCCAACCTTTGGTGTACTGGAACATACCTAAACATTCCTACACCTGACCTGTGAAGTGCTTGCACACCATATCCTATACCTTGGATACCAAAATCACCTCAACCTTGTTTGCATAAACCTATCAACCTTAGACAATGTAGAGTTTACATGCTTTTCAACTTGGTACCGTGATGCATTTTATACGTGTGTGTGCATTTGAATGTTACTACCTTTGACCCTAGCCCATTACTTGGATTACCCAATTGGACCTTTTACCCCATTACCCTCGTTTTCCACCCTCCTCTTCATCACATTCACCTTTTATCAAACTAATCACCGATTTTTCCTTTTGCCTCATCCATTCCTAGTTTGAGGGGGATCACCTTCACCCACACATGGGGTAACCACATCTTATTTTTGTTAGCATCACTTACCAATACACGCTACGTAAAAAAAAGGGGAAAAATGTAGACACCAAAATTGGGTCACACTCCCCTTAGTCCCTTTTCAAATAACCAGATCAAGCATACTCATCTAACCATGGCCGCTTCCACCCCACATTAATATTAATTTAATTAACTTAATTAAATTAATACCCATCCTCACAATATTCATTACTTAATTATTTTAATTAAGAAATTTCCACCTCACCTAAACACCTCACCCAGCCACCTCACCCTAGACCTATTCTTGGCATGTTTCCATAACCAACAATAACTAAGTCTCACTTTCCTTAATGAGCTAAGATTTGGTCTAACCCGAAAATCTCTCTAACCATATTGCCACTCATTAGAAGGGAAGTTTCCATTCTAATCCGTGAGAATGAACTAACTGGACCCCAGAAATTAGAAAGATCTTCCCATTTTAGTAAACCTAGGGAATCATGCCTTAACTGACTTTGGTCTCTATGTTTTACACCTTGACCAAGAAAAGATGCAACAATTACCCTACCAATTGACCTAAATAACCCATAATAGACCTTGATCAGTCCCAGTATCTTGACAAACACCTCACCTCTCAGATCCAACTATAGCCTAGTCTGTTGTGATTGGATTTTCTTATTGTAATTGAATGAAATACCTAAATCATATCAACTATAGTAGGACTTTATTTATTTCTCACATTAACTTGTTTTAAAAAGTGGATTGATAGACATCTAGGAAGTATCACACTTCCCGGAGCTAACATATGCTAGGTAGTTCACTTTCATATATCATTTAACTATCTTTTTGTGGACTTGTTGTCTATTATAGTTAGTTCCTCCTAGCCAAAAGGAAGCTCTCACATTCAGCTGTGGATCAAGAATTCAAAATGCTTGCATCAACCATCAACCGAACATTTAACAAGTATTCCTTCTTGGCCCTTACCCTTATCTATTTTTTCATTTCAAAAAGGTAAAGAAAATGGTGAAACAGTGCCACTGAAGAAGTGAGATGTTGTATGGCCATTATTCCTTTTCTTGGATTTCAAATTTCTTTAAATTTCTCTGAGGTCAGGCATGATAGCTTGTTGTGTTGTTCTTGGCTCACTTTCGAGCATTTATTGAATCCTTGGGAATAGCTATTTAGGAGTTGACACAATGTCACCTACCAGATATATTTCAAGACCTTCATGTAAGATCATTTATTTTTCATCATGGGGAAGATCCTTCATTGGGAAAGACATACCTAGATACCCTTAGAGAGATGAAGGTTGCAATGAATCACTCTTTCATGAATTAAAAGGTTATGTGATAACTTCAATGGAATTTTCATGCTTACAAACTTTCTTAAAATAGGAAATCACTTTGTTTTCTTCATTTATTACCTTCAATTTTGAAAAATCATGCTTTCTAGCTTCCACTTTCAATACTTAAACTCAACCATCTCACCTTGGACAACTCACTGAGCTTGCTCAATGGCTCTCCAAACTCCAATCAACCAACTCACCGAGCTCCAATCAATTAGCTCACCGAGGAGAGTTAATGATGGATCCAACTTGACTGATGTGTTATGATGACACACTTAGCTTGAATCTCAATGGATATTTTACTCTCTCTTTTTAATCTCTTTGTATTTCACAATGTCCCTAGGTATTACTCACACCCTGTGATGTCCTACCTTGCTCTTAGACATAAACTTGATGCTTCTTAATCCCCATGAAGAGTGAATTACAAATTTTGAGCTATGCAACCACCTTAAAACCCTATGAATATTTCAAAAATTATTTATATGAATGAAAATGGATCCAATTGCAACTTTCTCCATATAGAACAGAGACTTTCTATTTTAACAATTGGAACCAGGATCTGTCATTTTGGAAAATGTCACTTGTTTTGCTCAAATTTGAACTTATTGATCCTATGGAATAATCAATTTAACTCCATTAATAATTCCTTGTTATTTTCAGCAATTTTCTATTTTTTAGAAGTTTTTTTTTACTTTTTTGCTTTTTTAGGAAAATTGTCAATTTTACCCTGCCTACTGCTTTGCACTGATTTCAAATGAGCTAAATGATTGAAACTTGAAATTTGAAGTACTTACTATTTTTAACATTTGGGTGGGAATGAGATGTGATATTTTTATTAAGTATTAATTCTAGACTCATTTTTCATTGGAAACATTATTTGTGGATTTATCTTGTCATTACGATCTTGTGCTCCAAATTTCACTATGTTCCGCCTGCCAGAATGCTTGAAAATTAAAAAAAAAACTCTAGGGAAAGGGTTTCAAAAATTAAGCTATCATGGAAGCCATTAATGTATTCACTAAGCTATAGTTATCACAAGGATGCTTTAGAGAATAAAAATTAACTCAGACCCTTAGTATGATTAGCTTATTGGTTCACTAGTAGTGAGAAAAGTTTCTTTCTTGCAATCACGGATGCTCTACGAAAATTTTGACAGAGTGATGGCTATGTTTTCAGGTATTTCAGATGTTTTCAAGATTTAAATATGGATGAAACCCCAAAATATTTGAATAAATGGGTGAGAATAAGTTTTTTTATGCTTTTAAAGCCTCCCAACAATGGTGTTTCAATGTCGAATGTAGTAGAAGCAAGTAGGGTAGAAGCTATGGTTTTCACATCAAATTATGGGGTGTATTTTATTTTCCCCTCTATCCCCTTAGGATAGGGGTAAATAGGGATATAAAAATGTGCCCTCTCCTTTGTTTGACAAGTGTCAACTTTTAACTAGATGATGGGGGAATGGAGAAAAACACTATTTTAGCATTATGGAGCTGAGGCTGGGCATATGAGGAACTGTACGATGGAAAAGTGACAAGCGAGTGTGGGAATCTATAAGTGACTCTTCCTCACACCCGACCTCCCGAGGTCATGCCGAGACAGCCGGTGGGGATGGAATGTGTGTGAGATATAGACAAACTAGTTAGACGATCTAATGTCTTCAATGCGCACTAACGGAACTTGTGTGTAACATCCTCATATTATACATTAGAACAAGTCAATTTTTTTTTTTGATAAATGCATCCTGGTTCTAAATACGTAATTTAGAACTCACAAATCAAATAACCATTATTATAATAGATAACCATATGCAGCTGTAATGACTCGGAGTACCTCCGATCTATTCATTCCATGACTCGGTAATCTACCGATCTATTCATGAGTAATAAGAGTTGGCATTTTTATTTAACACACCACTCTTGCGGTTCTCTTCCCTATTCTGGGATTCAGAATGCTCTGTCTAAGGAACCTATCTGAATAATTGTTACCATTATTCATCGGCATCTCATCCCTTAGACCAGGTGACTTAGGACAACGCAATCAGCAGCTTGCGATACTTTGGCCAAAGATTTGAAACATACTGCTTATGTCTCGTATTCCTTAATGGCATACTCGTCAATCTGGAATACGTCCTTCACCCCATTCTTATGTTATGTAGAATGTCTTATACTGACTTCTGTCAGTCCCTCCTATCCCAAGTTATTCACTCGGAAATGGATTAGTAAGGTGACAACGTTATATGGATGCTCCCGAGGACTAGGGATACGATGATATACTGGGTCAACCCTAGTTAAACCAGTGTGTCAAGATACCCCGAGTCTCCTAAGCAGCCTTATAACGTGACCACATTACTAATCGGTCCCAGAGTAACTTGTTCGAGTTTAAGGTGTAAATCTTAATGATCAATGCAAAGGGTGTCATCATAAGTCACCTGCATTGTTGTATCTTCGAGAAGATCCTAATCTTCTCAGAGGTACAACCCTGCAGTTGACTTGTGCCGTCAACCTTAAAATCCGCCTCAAAAATATCTACTTATAAAAAAAAGTGTTACATACGTTGAGTTAAAATTATACCATAAGACGCTCCCTTTAAGAGTAGTCTTTCCCAAACCCTGGGTTCCTCACCTTAGAATGACCCTTCTTAATAAACCCCCAATACACAAGAGAATTTATTAAGACTAGAGGTCCCATCAAAGAGTTCATAGAAATATACATAATTCTAAATCAACGAAATTGGACAATTACTCCCATCCTTCACATGAGATTGCTAACCCAAACCATTTTTTGGTTTATATCAGTTCTCATAACTGAATTTTATATCTTACTTATTAGTATCAAGATATAATGATTAAGAATCCAATTAAACGGTGTCCTGGCTTTAATCAAGACTAGGAATTAATAATTTAATCCAGCTTGTTTTAGCATCTTGCTTAGGTTTATTTTTACCCTAGCTTCCAGAAAGACAGTGATCTAAATTTCAATTTAGCTTTAGATAGAACATACTAGAACTGCTAAACAATCATAAGTATTCATTCACATATTCTTGCAAGCTTACAATAGTAATCACAAAAAGTCTCCAATTTAAACAATATATAACAAGCTCTCAAGATCATTTGATCTGAAGAAGGTCAAAACTATCCAGATAAGAATACAAACACATAAGTAACAAATATCTCACTTTATTCCCTTCAGGCTAATCAAATACATTTTATGCTTTTAGCTTACTTGATACAATACTCAACGGAAAAAAGAACATCTTCTCCTCATATAGTACATTTAGAGAATCAAGCTGAAATTCATCATAAAACCAAATTAAACAATCTGAACATCCTATCGGATCTGTGTGCTTTTACCACTTACGGCAACCATCTGCAAAAATTGTCAACATGGGTCAGTTCGATGAACTGAGCATGATAAGCACTAACTCTTAAAACAATTGCAATCCACCAACTGTTTTCATTAAACAACCTATTTAAATGAGATCATTTCACCAAACAAGTAAACATATTTCAGACTATGTTCTTGTAATACAAACATGACTATAAACGCGTAGCTCATATTATAGTCACTAAATAGTCTCAGATACCTTTCAAATATTTCATCAAAACGTTAGTGACCAAGAAGGACAAATGCATCTAAACAACTATCCATCTGAATCCCAAGGACAATAACATCAGACGGACTAATATATTCAACATAATAAATGAATATCATAACCTTTCATGATTCCATCAGCATGTTAGAACAATTCCAGAAGTTAGATAAACAATTATATCAACCTATACTTTACAACAGAAGAGAAATAAACGAATCTATATATATTTCCCTCAGAACTAGCTCATGACTGTACCGTCTTTCCAAGAGCAGAGCATTCACCTTAAACACATGCGAATAAATTAGACAAGGCCAACTAAAAGCACCACAGTTTTGTTAAAGTTTAAAATATAACAAACTACTGTAGTTTACTAGTAGTACAGTAGCTCTCACGCCAAACAGTGATGACTATCTACCAAACAAACTCCACATGACCTTCCACATGAAGCGACAAACAAGAAGATATTCACTGCCATCACCTGTCAAGGTGCAGTCGACCGCTCCTTAGTTCAATCAAGCTCAAGACTAGATGTCCATGCAACAGAAGACGTAATCATGCTCAAACACGACAACAATCCCTCTCAGCAACCTACAGCTCGTTCTAATCCCTACTAAACACTGTAAGGCTTTAGATTCAAGGTTGAAATCAAAGAATTTCCTCTTTTATCACAGTCAACAAGAGACTCCTTGACATTAAAGCAATGATGTTTCCCTAGAGACTATGTAGAGATATTCATACAAAATCCACGCAACATGCACAACCTCATTTGTAACTGGAATTATTCTAGAAAGGAAACATAACATACTGTATTCACATCTGAACTCATTCAGAGTTTGAAAAGTATGGTAATCACGACCCAATTTTACAGAAGCCCAGATACATGATATCTATCCTATACTTAAGGAACCCAACAGAGCCAAAAACAACAAGTGTACAAAATAAGGCTTACATAGAGGCAGATACACTGGTTACCTATCAAGGATTTCAACTGAATCCGAACAACAGTATACATGATAAAGCTTCTACAGAAGCCGATATATAAGATAAATATCAGTTAATGATTCCAACTGCGCCAACAATGGTAAATATTCAAAATCAGGCTTATACAAAAGCTAAATACTGATTTCATAACAAGGAATCCAACTGAGCCTCTACAACATTATTCGCTTAAGCTTACATAGATAGGAAACGTAAAAAGTACACCAACCGAGTCTATACAAAAAATTCATTACATAAATTAAGGTATACATTACAAGATAACAGAAGTCGTATTACAAGTTACCCCTCCAGGACTCCGACAAAATCATGCTACCAGTATTCACATACATGAATTATACAGTAGTCCAATATACGAACCAATCCAAGGGCTCCACAGAGTCATCTTGTAAATAAATAAATATAATGCAAACCATCAACAGGTTAAATCCCGTAATTGCAACACAAGGGAGGGAAAAACAACTTCTACAGGGTCGCATTAAATACTGTAACACAGCCAGTTATCCGCTTCAACATAACCTAAGTATCATAGCAAAACCCAACAAGATTCAGTAACCACCACCTATAATAACCACGACAGAACTTACAAAGAAATCTAATTAAACTGAACATTCAAACAAAAGTCCATCAGTATCCTTTCCGACAAGTATCAACAACAAGCATCAACAACAAGTATCAACAACAAGTATCAACTATAGCCTAAACCCAACAAGGGAACAATTCATGGGCTCTCACAGAGTAGGTCTAGTACACCTTCTTGCATGCATTTCACAAACTTAAGCCAGAATGCAAAACACAACAAAATAGTGCAACAGTTCGAAACACAATACACACCCATCAAGGGTTAAATTGAAAAATCGAACCAGCAAGAAGATACAGTAACAAAAATCACACAAAGCTACCGATCATAACCATCTAAACCCAAAAATCATCTGAACAGAGTTTTTCTAATGAAATCATTTGAAAGAAAGCAAGATTTTTAAAGGTTAGGGCCTAACATGCCTGGTTATTTGCTTAAAAATCCAAAGAAGACCACTGAAAGAGCTCGAGCCTTCTCCTCTTTTTCCAAGTTAGAGTTTACCAACAAAAATTTGTTATTTCCATGACTTATAAATTTTCCTTACCAGAGAAAAGAGCTAGTTATGCTTATACTTGCCATGCAACACCAAGAAGACTGGTGTGAAGAACCAGTGATTAGGCAGAGGGAAAACTCGGAGCGCATGAAAAATGAAACAAACTACTAATTTTCCATTTTGCATGCCTTCCCATGAAACCCGAGCTCGAAGACCGAGTTCATAAATGGCATTTACTCCTAATTTTCCCACTCAATTTCCATTGCAACCCGACCACCCATAGTTGGCGATGGATAAAACCAGTTCGAAGACCATTTCCAACTTTGGCGACCCTGCCACATCGGCTCTAGCTAGCCGTTTAAAAACTTCTACCAAATTACATATCCTTCATACTTATCCCTCCATTTAATGCCATAGCAAACTACCACCCATGGTTCACACCCTTACATAGGTCCCCCTTTCTTCCTTGTCTCATTAGTTAGGTTAGTAAACTTAGGTTAGGATTTAAGATAACACTTAGTCTAACCTCATAGCACATAGATACTAACTTAGAACATTAGCTTATAGCCCTAGGCCTAGGTTAGATTAACACTAATCTAACCCCTAGGTTATAGTTTAGTTTTAGGTTACTAACCCTTAATAAATCCAGCTTAGGTCTAACATTTCAAATTCTCAGAAAAAGAATCTACAACATACATTCACGAACAGGGTTCACTCCTGCACTGCCAATAGGCTAGTGGAAATAACTGTATCTAAATTTATTACTTGGTCCACGATCAAGACCTTCCTGATATTACGATATCGGGAATCAATTCATTTAACACGATCAACCTGAGTTAGACTCCAGAATAGCAATTTATTCGATGCATTCTAGACCTTACAACCTGCGAAAGGTCTATAATTTTAGTTCATCCCAAATAAACTTAAAGCATTACTTGGATCAATGCCACTGATCCAAGGCTAGGTCTTAAAGATGGATAACTCCATAATTCATTCCGAGATCATATTAAACTGAGGTTTAAAATGAAAGAATTAAAAGAGTCCAATCATATTCTGACTTAGTCAAAGATCTGCAATTTCAAAGAAGGTACAGTCCATATCAAGCATGACTTCTCAATCAAAGGAACACATCCTTTTTACAAAAGAAATCACATATCAACACTTGTATGCTCAGGAGGAAGTAACAATAGTCCAGGGTGTTACATTCAATGCGCACTAACGGAACTTGTGAATCTAAAGCAAAGAAATCCCTCCTAACTTGGGCTGGTGTGATAGATCAGTCAGCAAGGATGATTTCTCGAAGGCTCTAATCAATATCAAGCTCTAGCGTGATTCGATCTATGGGTTGTGGAATACGTGGAAAATGACCCAGGATAGTCTTGTGTATTTCTCCGGACAGGGTCATATGGTGGATGGTAAATGTAGCCAATCCTATGGATGGTTCTCTGGCCTAGTCTAGAACTCTCTAGCTTTGTTAGCTGTTGTGTCTAAGAAGTATAATTGTTCGATGATGATAGGTGGAAGTGGAGTAGACTAGAATACTAGTGTGCATAGGCCAGTGTCTATGTCTAATTCTCCTACAAATTTGTTGGGCTGCGGGATTTGTGGGTCACAACCGTAGAATCTTAGTCGTTGTGGACCTGTTATGGTCATGCATGAAATCAAGTCCTAATCCCTAATATCTAGTAATCGTATGCTTTCTCAGCTTCTATGTTTAGGATCAATAACTGTGTGATTTTCTCAGAATACCCTACAGGTGTTCGTGCAACCTGGATTCTTAGGCTGGTATCTATATCTAGAAGCATGTCTCCTGCATCTGGCTATGGGACCAAAGGATCGCAACCAAAGGTTTGTTCTCTTTCGAACCCTTCTACAGTCATATGAATGTTTGCCTAGGGTAATTTGTATTTTGGTTTTATTTGACCAAAACGTGTGTGCTTGGTCATCTTCTACGTTTAATCCACTCAATTAGGAATTTATTTCTTGCAAGCTTACCGTTGTTCGGAAGACTTGAATCCTGATATTTTGATCTATATCAGTTATTGCTGTGATGAGATTGGGTTGAGGCACGATTGGCTTGAATATGTATTCCTTGGGCTCTCTAGGTCCCTTGATTGTCATACAAAATTAACAAAGTAAGTTAACTGTAACAAAATGAAACTTAACTACGTGAAGTGTATCTATAGCATATATGTTTTCTCTATCTTTTTGTTTTTTTTTTATGAACTTTACAAATTTAAGAAAACAACTATTTAAGATATCTAGAAAGACAACTAAAATAATACTTTAAAACAAACAAGATAACCGAGTGTAGCTATTTGTCTGTGCAATTTGTAGATCTATTCTAAAAAATAAAATAGCTCATCAAATCTATTTGCAAGATTCTCGATCCTACCTCAGAAGTGAGGAGTGAATCATAGTTTCTTAGAAACTATCAATCCCCACAGCTTCCCTAGCAATATCGAGAATAGAATCTACTGAAATAAAGCAATTAACTACTCTATTTGATATGATTCTAACTAGAACTTTGAAAGCTAGAACCTGGATTCTGCAGAACAGTGGCAAATCCGATGGTGTGTGTGATCTTGTCCCCTCAGTATGATCTCCTCGTTATTTCATGTTCACGTGGATCCAGAAAAGTGTGTAATGCTAGCATCAATAGAAGTAGATATTGGGATAAAGGCAGCTCAGAATACACACCGAATACAATGCGAGTAGGAGAGGGATAGTGCAAGAGTACAGAGCTTGGCTTATGTAATTCCTAGCGAGATCTATTATGAGTCATGCAACATAAAGCCTCCAGAACCTGAAACTATCCTATTTGAGGAGAAAAACCTACAACTTTAATGGCTTCCTAAGCTATTCTACTCCAATGGATTGGATGAAATGACAGCACTGCTTGCACAAGATGGATACCAACAGTAAAACAATGCTAACTAAGCATGTAATGAACTAAACTATGAATCCTAAGCAAAATAAAAGATTGAATTACTGAAAATGAGAAGTGAATGAGGGGCCATTTGCTTGAGCACAAGCCATCCATTTATAGCATTTGCATTTACCCAAGGTAAAAGCCAAATAGAACTCTTAAACTATAAACAATGGCAAAACACTATTCCAGGGAACCAAAATCATAAATGCAAGCTTATGGCGGTGAAAGAAAGCTGGTAAAACGTTGAATTTATGTGAGTCATGTTAAAAGAGCTTTCTAGAAAATGCGTAAAGGACCGTCACCCTGAGCAAGGTGGTGGTTATAGGACCACCGCCCTGTTCAGGGCGGAAGTCACAAGACCGCCACCCAGTCGAGGTGGTAGTTTAGTCACTGAAGAGAAAAAGGCTAAGAAAAGAGGGGAAAAGGAAAAATAAAGCATGCAGGGGCTAAGTGGGGCATGCGGGATGTTAATGCACACTTGGAGAGATTTTCTAGATCTCGAACACCTTGCGAGGAGACCTATATCATCATTGGGGCACATGTCACGTTGTTCTGGCAGTACAGTACCTTACAATTTTGGGTACGTACATATTTCCCCCTCGGAGAAGCGTTTTAGCCATGAAGAGGCGTTAAAACAGTAGGTATGAGTATGGCGGTCCCAAAATGGGAGGTTAGAAGTTATACCTGATACATCCGTGTGTTGAAATGACGCCATCCAAAATTCCCATTACCTGCTAAATGAAAAGAGAACTTCAAGTGCAGATAGACACAATAATTTGAAAAATAAACGCTAAAATAACAAGGAATGAGAACGTACCATTTGTGCGGGGGATAGGAACTTACCTCCATCAACACTCCAAACCTGTGAAAAAGTCATTTTAAAATGAATCAGAGTGCTATATATGAAAGTGGCCCCATTTTCCTATTCATATGCGTGAGTCGATTTGATTGATTTTGAGCTCTGGGACCCACGGTGACGGTTTCTTGCATGAGTAGAATCAAAACGTCTGCGACGAGATAGTGATCATGCCTCCATGTGTGGCACATCGACCCATGAGATCACAGGTTAGTTTTCTTTAGTTTCTCCCTTTTATCACCTTAAATTTGAAATGCTAAATACTTTGTCATGGGGAGGTAATTTTTGAAAATGTCAGTGTTGAAAGGTCCACCTAGGGGGGGGAGCCTACTGGGTAGGCTTTGTTTTTAGGTAAAATGGTCATTTTTTACGTTTTTTTAGGCTTTTTAAATTTAAAAACCCGCGTGGGTTTTCGGACCACGACCACTGCCCTACCTAGGGCGGGTGGTTACATGACCGCCACCCTGTTCAGGGCAGTGGTTACATGGCCTTCACCCTTAAGGCAGCGGTTACAAAACTGCCCCCCTGCTCAGGGCGGTGGTTTTGCATAGAATGCAAAAAGAACCTTTTTTTGAGATTGTGTTTGTATTTTTAGCATTTCTACGTGCTTTCATGATTTTTATAGTATTACTTGGATGTTAATTTACTTTTTTGTGTGTGTTTTTGGGTGTATACAGGCGAGGGGAGGAGTATATCCGGTGGAGTAGAGAGAGGGAGTGTGATTGGCTCCCAAGGGTTCTAGATGCCCTCTCACAAGATGAGGAGGACACTCTTCAGCGGGCTGGGATACTACGTATTTCACGTGTGCCCCACGTTATACCATCTATTCACATCCTTTGTGACTTGTTCTCATACTGGGATGTAGATCGGAACACCTTCCGATTACCAGGGGTCCGCGGTGAGTGGACTATTACACTGGAGGACGTCTATCGCATTCTGGGGGTCCCAATCATTGGGAGACGACTCACCCTAGAGACAATAGGCTCACAGGCACAGATTGCACAGTGGGCCTCATATATGGGAGATGCAGTCATCTCCACGGGGTCGAAGAAGGGGGTGAGAGTTCGATCTATTCCTTCTTTGCCCATCCCCCGACTTCATCAGGCCATCATGGGGATCCTTGCCTCGAGACTGATCGGGCACAAGGGAGGATATACATTATTATACTATTGGTCCCCCATTATTACACAAATAGAGGGGCACGGTCGGATATATGCCTGGGGATTAGACATTCTTGGGACCACCTACCAGAACTTATACAGGGTGGTCCGTTTACAGGGGTAGTCATTGAGCCACCTGACTCTAGTCATGAGTTAGGTCTATGAGCATTTCATCCCTTATGGCAGGGGTGTGGAGGTGGCAGATCCTAGAGCTATGAGGGCAGCCAAATGGACAGACATGTCGGTGCTTAGAGCACCTCATCAGCTAGTTTCCTCCCTAACTATTACCGACATGGAGGCCACACCATACCAGACTATGGTAGGCATATGGGGCAAGGAGGCTCTTACCTTGATCTCCTGCTCCACGACAGGGAAGCTTATTGACAGAGTGGGGTGTGTGGAGATGCACCCCTTTGGCCGAGTTCCTCAGTAGTTTGGCCTACCATACATGGGTATGCTTCCCCCAGTGGCACCAGTAATAGATCAGTCAGAGAGGCCAGAGGGGGGCCTAGAGGCCGGGGTTAGATAGTGGTTACTCCTAGTGTTCCTATTGCATCCAGGAGGATAGTTCGTGCCAGAGGGAGAGCCGGTGCACCTCAAGCACCTTTACTTCAGATTGCTGCAGGTTCTACCCATAGCAGTGATGACCCTATTGAGGTAGACTCCGAGTCTGAGGAGTTTACAGGGGGGACAGAGGAGGAGACCGAGGATAGTGATCCTGAGTGGCACGATACCCAGGATATCATGCAGGCAGAGAGGGCCGAGCAGAGTGCAGAGAGGGTGACTCTAGTTTCAAAGGAGCCACTCTCCCAGGGCCATGAGGAGGATGAGTCTATTGCGGGGTGTTACATTGCTCTAGCTACAGGAGCAGCCCCTCAGTCGGTAGTGGCATCCATGGCGGGCGCTAACCCCATAGATCCATCTTGGAGGCCTGGTGATCTGAGTAAGTTACCCTCTCTCCCTTCTAGTGTTTGTTTCTTTGTTAGGATCCCCTTAGTTTCTATCTTGTATCTTTTAATTCCTTGTTTGGTTTCTAATTTGTTTTCTCCTTTGTTTGCAGAGACCACCGATGAGTGGTGGGACTTGATCTGCAGGGTGTGCACTGATAGCCTGATGATCCCCATGAAGAGGACCCGCGTAGAGTTGTCCGTGGATGCTGGGGAGCCTTCAGGAGCCGGCAGACATACCAACGTCTTTTCTCCAGTCTGGCATGTGGCCAGGACGGTATTGACCCTTCGCACTAAGCTAGCGGGGTACAAGATGGTTGAGCATCTGATGAGGAGCCATTCTCATGGTGAGATTGCGACTACCCCTCGGGATCCTGAGCGCTCCGTGCATTCAGTGCGCCAGCATAGCCAGAGTCCTAGGCATGGGCGTGCACCTTCAGAGGGGTCCCATAGGGATTGAGAAGCCACTTGGCTCTCGTAGATTTTGTACTATATATTATTTTGTATATCCCGAGCTCTTTGCCTGTTTTGACTATGCTTAGTGCATGATGGCATTGTATATAAACATTGTTTATTTATATATATGCATTCGTTCTGGATCAAAATCTTGGCATTCATGGCTTTCTTTCTATTTGTAGTTTCCTCATGTATGCTATGATGTATGTTTATATGTTTCTTTTAGAATATATGCAATGGTGAACAAATGATGCAAGTGTTTTACTTTCCCTTTTGTGTTTCATGATGCTGATATATGATGATGTAGATATAATGTGATTTTGAATCTTAGTTTCTGTAAGCAATTGTGGATACTTCATGTTTTTTTGGCAAAGTGATGAAAACAAACCAGTATGATGAATAGATAAACCTGCCCCTACCCCCAACTCCACACAACTAATAAGATGCGAGGGCTTATCACCAAGAGTCTGGAAGGGTGCAAGTTATGAGGTGTACTGAAATGATAGTGATGAAAGATAGACAAAGATTTGGTGGAACTAAATTAGGACACCACAAGTCTACTCTACTTGAGTGACTTCATAGTTTTAGATGCAACTTGCTTTGCAGTTTATCCAGACTTAGACCCGTAGATGGCCACATAGTAGACAAAATCTGGGTTTTTAGGATTTTAACTCTCTTGGGACTTTGAACATCTGATTCATTTGTTTTTGACTCAAAGTTTCAAAGTTTGAATTGTTTGTGTATGACTTTTTGCATTTATTTGTCAAGAGGACCCCCTACACTTTGCCCCATGCTACTAGTAAGAAGCGTGGGTTTATCACCGTGGGAAAAGTATAGGCGAGTAAGGGCATTCCCATCCTTTCCCAGCCCTACGTCACTAGTAAGAGATGCAAGCTCATCACCAAAGGTTGTTGGGGCAAGGAAATGTGTAAAATTAAAATTTTCTATTTGACCAATGTTTGACTTGTTTATTTGAGTAAAATGTCAGTATGTGTTTATTTCCAAAGAGATATATATATGGGATAGATGTGACACCATGAAGCTTCTAGAACAAACCATAGGCAAGAAACATACCCTAAGAAGAAACCAAAAGTGAGAATAAACTTGCAGATCTTGGTATGGTTACCATTAAGACTTTGTCATGTCTAGCTTTATTTGATAAAATCATTCCAAGATAATTTGATGATATCATAAAAATGGAGAGGTATGATTAGAAATTTTATGCCAACAACATCATGAGTTTGTAATGAATTGCTTTGAGAATAGATTCCTTAATCACCATTTGTGTATGAAACAAGCGGACAATATGATCCTAATCTATATGAAGATGCAATATAGATAGATATATAAGTAGTGCTAGCTGCTTATGCATAAAAACGCTTGAGGTGTAGGGAATTGACTGTTTCACCAAATTCTTCACCTTCTAGCGTACATAAGAGGTATGCACCATTCCCATAGTCTTTCATGACTCAGTATGGGCCTAACCATTTAGGCCATAATTTCCTTCCTTCGCCGGTCTTCTTGTCGATCCGGCTATCTAGTCTTAGAACTAGATCACCTTCATATATGTCGCATTCATAGACTTTCTTATTATATTTCCGGCACATCTAGTCGGCATAGACTCTATGCCACTATTCAGCATCTAACCTAGTTTCATCTAGGCTTTCTAGCTGGGAAAGACGTGCTTCTCTGTAAATGTATTCATCCAGAATCCCTTGTAATGAAATGTGGAGACTGGGTATTTCAACCTCGAGTGGGAGAACTGCCTCTGCCCTGAATACTAGTGAAAAAGGAGTTACTCCCGTTAGTGTTTTTATTGAGGTTCGGTGGGCCCATAAGGCTGAATATAACTTCAAGTGCCAATCTTGTTTGTTTTCTTTCACTATTTTAAGGAGAATGGCTTTTAGTGTTTTATTCGTCGCTTCAGCCTATCCATTGGCTTGAGGGTAATAAAAGGAAGCCGTATGATGGCTTATTTTAAATTTATTGCATAGCTAACGAACCTCTTCATTCTTAAAAGAAGTTTCATTATCAGAGATAATTATTTGCAGGATACCATACCTGTAAATGATTTGGTTTAAAATGAACTTGGTGATTACAGAACCAAGTACAGTAGTAAGAGGCATAGCCTCTACCCATTTGGTAAATATTTGGTGGCCGTGATTATAAAATTATGGTCATCTATGGACGAGGGAGATAATTTCCCTATTAAATCTAGGCCCCATGTAGAAAAGGGCCATGGAGTAGTGATTGGTTGTAAAGCTTGTGCCGGCATATAGATCTCATGGGAGAATTCTTGGCACTTATGACACCTGCGTACGAACTCTACTACGTTGTGTTCTAAAGTAGGACAGAAATAGCCCATTCAATGTATTTTATGAGCGGTGGCATGACCACCGAAGTGGCTTCCACACATTCCACTGTGGGATTCATGGAGAATCTTCTTGGATTCTTCCGTGTCGACACACCTTAGGAGCATTCCATCGAACGCTTTTTGATAGAGGACTTGCTCTATAATGATGTATTTAGCTACAATAATACATAACCGCCTTCTTTTTTGTAGTGTAGCTCCTTCTGGATACGTATGGTCCATGATATAATTAATGATATCAGTGTACCAGGGACACTCAGAGATAGAGGGTCGGGCTTCGATGTAGTATATGCACTCATCTAGAAAATCTAAATCTACTAGATCACCTCCATCTAATGGGTTATCAGCTAACCAATCTGCGATGATTTGTCCTTTAACCGACTTCTGATTTACAAATGTTAATTCGAATTCCCCCATTAAGGTTATAAAATGTCCAGCCTTTTTAGACAAGGACCCTTGTGTGAGGAAAGTTTGTAAATGGTCTGTTTTTACCATGACCCTTGTTTCTTGATTCAGCATATAGTGTCTTAAGTGTTTGGTTGTAAAGACTATGGCGAGGCATTCTCGTTCTTCTTGGGTATAATGTGTTTCATAGTCAAGCAACGTTCGGCTCATGAAATAAATCATGCATTCTCTCTTGTCATCGTCTTCTTGAGCCAGCATGCAGGCTAGCGAGACATTGGTTGCTCATGAATATAAAATTAATGGGCGATCTAGCTTAGGTGGCATTAGTGTAGGTGGTGATAACAGGAAACACTTAACTACATCAAAAGCTTCATTGCATTCTTCAGTCCAATTAATGCTATAATCTTTCTTGAGAAAATTGTTGATTGGATGTATTGCGAAACTTAAGTCTGGGATGAATCTCTGGATTGCACCCAGCTTTCCGAGGAATGACCTAATTCCAGATTCATCCGAAGGTGGAACCATTTCGAGGACAGCTTGAATTTTGGTTGGGTCAACATCTATCCCTCATAATGATATGATGTTACCTAGGAGCTTCCCTCCTGTTACTCCAAAGACACACTTTTCTGGATTTAGCGTGACTCTGTACTCTATCAGCCATGAGAGAATGATGTGGAGTATTTCTGGATGGTCACAACACTCTTGGCCTTAGCCAATAAGTCATCTACGTAGGATTCAATGATTTTATGAATTAAATCATGAAATATATATGTCATAGCTCACTGGTATGTAGCACCAGCAATTCTTGAGACCAAATGGCATGACAACATAGCAATAAGTTCCCCAGGGAGTTATAAACGTGGTTTTAGCTTGATCTTGTTCAGATATTTTAATTTGATTGTATCCCGAGAATCCATCCATGAGAGACAAAAGTTCAAACCCAGCTGTTACATCAATAATGACATCAATGGATGGCATCGGGAAGTCGTCTTTAGGACATGCTTTGTTGATGTCTCAGAAATCTATGCAGATGTGTATCTTTCCATTCTTCTTGAGAACGGGAACGATGTTAGACACCCATTGGGAGTAATCGACTGGCTTGATAAATCCTACTTGGAGGATTTTTATTACCTCCTCTTTTACCATGAGAGCTACCTTGGGTTTCATGGGTCTAGATTTTTGTTTAACTAGCTTTGCATTAGATTTAGTGACAAGGTTGTGCACCACGATGTGGGGTACAACCCCTGCCATTTCCTTATAATTAAATGCAAATGCCTTCTAATGTTCTTTGAGGATCTGAGTGTGTATTTCTACTTCCTCTGGGGTTAACGAGGACCCTAATTTCAATATCCTTGGTTCGTCTTCTGTTCTGATATTAATATCAATTGTTTCTTCGATCAAAGAGGTGTTACCCTCTTCAAACTCAAGTGGCGCTGGAGGTAAATCCAAATCATCCCCATTTTCTACTGTGCATATGCTAGGTTCCATTTGTGAGGGAAGATCCACCATGGGATTTCCGAAGTAGGAAGACGAATGTGGGATTAAGGACAAATCTATCATATGATAGGAGAGATGTAGTGCCGCATAGGTGTTTAAGTAATCCAAAGTGGCCATATCACTATCAACATGGTCTAGGATAGTAGATTCATTTCTGTTTAAAAGAGAATTTATCATTGTCTTTATCAATGGTTCATCACGAAGGGATACTATGAAACGGGTATCCTCTAACTTATTGCTTGGAGTAAAATGTGATGCGGAAGTTTCTATTAAATCAGCGAGAAGATTTTCCTCTCGCGGGATTGCTTCAATTGATATGAAGTAAAATTCCTTGCTTAAATCTAATACAACTTTTTTGTAAAGCTATAAATGCTCGGCTTTGGTTTCATATATCTATGAGACTTGGTTTGCTACCAATTGTGAGTCTCCCAAGACTCTGATGTTATCAACACCAATTCTTTTAGCTAAGATGAGGCCAAGGAGGAGGGCTTCGTACTCAGCGCCATTGTTTGTGCACTCGAAATTTAGTTTAAAGGCAAAAGGTAAAACTTTTCCTTCAGGGGAAGTGAAGATTACACCTGCCCCCGCTCCGTAACGGCATCTAGCTCCATCAAAATGGAGTGTCCAATATTTGACTGGGAATATGGACGTTGGGATATCTGTTGTGTTTTCGTATTCTACTTCCACCATACAGAGATCCTCTACTGGAAGAGATCCAATGCCTACTGAATCGAATGGTAAGAATATTGGTAGATCATTTTCTAGCAGTTCAACGATTTTTGTAGTAGTTCTTAATGATACTTATTCTACAGTGTTAGCCTCATCTTTAGGGGTTGGGGTTACTTTGGCTAGGCTCATAGCTTCAAGATCTGTCGTAGGTACCAAATTTTCGTTTGTTTTTGCGTCGATAGGTTTATTAAGTTGATTTGTTGGGAGTTCAAACTCCGAGTGTACGCATGGTCTTTTCTTTAAATTAGCTAGGTGTACATCAAATGGTTTTGGATCACCTTTGGCCATGAATACCTTTCCTAAATGTAAAAACCTTACTTCTTGAAATAGTGTAGAAGGGATTGCCTTCATGCGGTGTATCCAAGGTCGGCCAAGGATCATATTATAGTTAGTCTCCCGATCTATAATATAAAACTCAGTCAAGATGGTTTTGGGTCCTAAGGTGACCGGTAATATTATAGTTCCAAACGAGGTGGCTTTAATACTATCATAGCCCCTTAGTGTATTTCGAGTTGTGGAGCAATTGGTTTCTCCATACCCTAGTTTTTGGAGGAAAGAGAAGGGTACTATGTTAACTGCCACCCCATCGTCAACCATTACACGCTTTACATAGTTGTTATAAACCCATACTTGCAAATGTAAGGCTGGATCACCTCGACATGTGATCTCAGCATCTGTCGGCATTTTTTTTATCTTGAATATGAATTCGACATCCCTATCTGCCTACCCTGGAGGATGAACATCAAAGTCCACATGATTCACCTGTGTTTCAGGCGGTGGAGTGATGTTAATTAGATTACCTAAACCTAATGCTTCTAAAAGATTAGCCCTATGCGTAGGAGAGTTCTTTAGTAAGTCTAAGAATGAAATGTGCGAGAAGGTTTTTGTTAGGTCGTTAATCAAATCATAGGCTCCCATAGGTTTTACTATGATTTGTTAAATTTCATCTGCCTCTGGCAGGTGGCTTGGACTTGGCTGAGAGAAATACTCTCACATCCTTGTTATAGCTTTGATGGGTAGCTCAGCGTCTAACTCTACTACACCGACTACCTTAGGTTGTGGTTGACTTCCTAGTTGCGGCGCAACTAATGGATTTAGCGAGGTCGAGGCTTCATATTCATTATTTCCTGTCATTGCACCCTTGTTCGTCCCAGTTGGATTTAGCCTATTATTATTGTGATTTGGGAGTGGATCATTAAAGATCTTCAGGGGTGCATTTTGAGGGGAAACTGCCCCTGAAAAATTATTTGACGTTGGTGACATAGGATTTGCTAAGAACATATCCATAAAAAGTTGTTTTTGTTCATCTGGCAAGCGTTGCATGAATTTATTATAGTCACGACACGTTCTAGTGTCATGGCCCCGAATTTTGTGGAAACCACAGAATGAATTAGGATTGTAATTCCTAGTTTGTTGATTTGATGTGTATTGTGGCCATAAATTTTGATCAAACTGTTGTCTATTAAAATTTTACGTTTGTTGTCTTTGGTTTGAATTCTGGATTTGGTACCTAGTTGAATTTTGGCTTGGACCCTATATGGGATTTTTCCGTTGTTGTTGTTGTTGTTGTTGTTGTTGTTGTGGATGATTAAAATCCACTGCATTGACTATCGGGGTAAAGCTATTATATTGTTGGTTGTTTATTTGTGATGGAGTATTGACAACATTTACCTTTTTAGGCTGGTCGGTTACTCCATCTGTTATTACACCCTGATTTTTATTAAGAATTTTAGGTCCTTGATTGACGTTCATGGTAGTGGGATAAGTTATAGTGTTCTGATTGGCGGCAATTAACCTCCCGTTTGCTCCATATGTTTTGCAACCACTATCAATTGTTGCTTGTTCTATTCAAAGAGCACTCTCTAGTACTTCATCATAAGTTTGTAATGGGAACTTCTAGACTTCTTCCTTCACTTCTCTACTAAGCGAATGAAGGAATAAATCACATAGTTCCATTTGATCCATGTTTGGAGCACTTGCCGAGGAATAAAGGACTATACACCACCTTTGGATGAAATGGGTGACAGAATCGTTGTGTTCTTGTTTCATGTGTAAGAACTCCCTGATTCATGTTCTTAATAGTTTGTTCATGTTGAAGGCCTTGATGAACTCTGAAACGAGTTGTTTGAACGAATGGATGGAAGCCTCAGGTATTCTATAATACCAATCGAGAGCAATGCCTTCCAAGGTTTTTGGGAATATTTTAGCAACAACCCCATCCCATGGGAGTAGTTCTCGAATGGCTGTAGTGTAAGCTTTGATATGTGCATTTGGATCTCCCTCTCCTTTGTATTTGGGAAAATCAGGAAGAGGTCTTGGAAGCATGATGCTTCGTATGGTGAAATCCAATTGTTCTTTCAAATATTCTGAGTAAGTCCCTATCGCATATGTTTCGACCATTGATGGTGCCTGTTGAGGGAGCGGTGGTGGGATGGGTTGTTGATATGGCGCAGCGTATGCATTGGCAGGGGCATAAGGAAGCCCCTGTGTTTGAGCAAAAATGCTGGGAGAGGAGAACATATCCCCTTGTGGTGATTTGGAGTATATGTTTAAGTATGATGGGGTACTATCCAGGAATGGATTGTTTTGTACTAGACCGGGAGGAACAGTGCTAGAGATGGTGGGTCTAGTTGGCATTTGTTGTGAATACTGAGGAGTCATGCCTAACATGCCTACTCCTGTGAGGAGATCCACTTGGCTAGGATGGTGTGGAGGATTGGAACTCCCTGCTTGCATGAATTGCGAATTTTGACTTACTTGGGCAAGTTCTACCCCTCTAACCTTTTCTATTAGAGTTGAAATGACTTCATTTGGTGAAGTTACGATATTATGCCTTGGTGGCATTTGTTGTATACCATGGTTTTGTATAGGCATGTGATATCCTACTATGAACTGATCACTATCTTGCCAAGTTTCTCTGAGAGTATTTCCTATATGCAGTGGCATAGAGGTATTTTCTTGAAAAGACACCTCGATTTGTGGTTGTAAACCTCCTACAGGTGGATACATACCTCGAGAATGTTGGTCGTTCCTAGCATAACGTACCGAATATTCATTGTCTAAACCTTGGTATGAGTCTGATTGTCTACTAATTTGTGGTCTAAGTAGTACCTGAGGAGATGAATCAGATTCTCCGGTGAACATCATATTGTTCGAGCCTGAAGGCTCTATTTTTTGCATTTGAGCAAGTTGTTCTAACTCCTCTGTTTGGAAGGGCGAGCTATATCTGATCGTTGGAGTTTGTGTTGACAACTAACTAGTTGAATAGTTGTCACCCCACACTGAGAGCGAGGGTGATGATTGTCTATTCTGTTGGGCATAGTATGCCTCAAGACCCAAGAGGGGTCTACCATATGCATCAAATCCCGACATATTCAGGGGGTATATGAATACCCACAGAATAATGGGAAGGAGCGAAGGTGAAAGCAAATGAAGTGGAGAAGATGAAAAGTATACTAAACTTGGAAGAACACATAATACTATGACACTGAACTAGAAAGTAGGAAGTTCACGTCAGCTTCACTAATTTTGTTTGTTTCACGTCGGGTTCACCAATTTTGTATGACGAAAAAGTGAAAAGTGAGCATGGGAATATACAAGTGACTCTTCCTCGCACCCAACCTCCCGAGGTCGTGCCAAGACAGCCGGTGGGGATGGAATGTGTGTGAGATACAGACAAACTAGTTAGGAAATCTAATGTCTTCAAAGTGCACTAACGGAACTTGCAAATCTAAAGCAAAGAAATCCCTCCTAACTTGGGCTGGTGTGATAGATCGGTCAGCAAGGATGACTTCTCGAAGGCTCCAATCAATATCAAGATCTGGCGTGATTCGATCTATGGATTGTGGAATACGTGGAAAATGACACGGGATAGTCTCGTGTATTTCTCCAGACAGGGTCATATGGTGGATGGTAAATGTAGCCAATCCTATGGATGGTTCTCTGGCCTAGTCTAGAACTCTCTAGCTTTATTAGCTGTTGTGTCTAAGAAGTATAATTGTTCGATGATGATAGGTGGAAGTGGAGTAGACTAGAATACTAGTGTGCATAGGCCAGTGTCTATGTCTAATTCTCTTGCAGATTCGTTGGGCTGCGGGATTTGTGGGTCACAACCGTAGACTCTTAGTCATTTTGGACCTGTTATGGTCATGCGTAAAATCAAGTCCTAATCCCTAATATCCAGTAATCGTATGCTTTCTCAGCTTCTATGTTTAGGATCAATAACTGTGTGATTTTATCAGAATACCCTACAGGTGTTCGTGTAACCTGGATTCTTAGGCTGGTATCTATATCTAGAAGCATGTCTCCTGCATTTTGCTATGGGACCAAAGGATCACAACCAAAGGTTTGTTCTCTTTCGAACCCTTCTACAGTCATATGAATGTTTGCCTAGGGTAATATGTAGTTTGGTTGATTTGACCAAAACGTGTGTGCTTAGTCATCTTCTACGTTTAACCCGCTCAATTGGGAATTGATTTCTTGCAAGCTTACCATTGTTCGAAAGACTTGAATCCTGAGATTTTGATCTATATCAGTTATTGCTGTGATGAGATTGGGTTGAGGCACGATTGGCTCAAATATGTATTCCCTGGGCTCTCTAGGTCTCGTGATTGTCATACAAAAGTAACAAAGTAAATTAACTGTAACAAAATGAAACTTAACTACGTGAAGTGTATCTATAGCATATATGTTTTCTCTATCTTTTTGTGTTTTTTATGAACTTTACAAATTTAAGAAAACAACTATTTAAGATATCTAGAAAGACAACTAAAATAATACTTTAAAACAAACAAGATAACTGAGTGTAGCTATTTGTCTGTGTAATTTGTAGATCTATTCTAAATAATAAAATAGCTCATCTAATCTATTTGCAAGATTCTTGATCCTACCTCAGAAGTGAGGAGTGAATCATAGTTTCTCAGAAACTATCAATCCCCACAGCTTCCCTAGCAATATCGAGAATAGAATCTACTGAAATAAAGCAATTAACTACTCTATTTGATATGATTCTAACTAGAACTTTGAAAGCTAGAACCTGGATTCTGCATAATAGTGGAAAATCTGATGGTGTGTGTGATCTTGTCCCCTCAGTATGATCTCCTCATTCTTTTGTGTTCACGTGGATCTAGAAAAGTGTGTAATGCTAGCATCAACAGCAGTAGATATTGGGATAAAGGCATCTCAGAATACACACCAAATACAATGTGAGTAGGAGAGGTATAGCGCAAGAGTACAGATCTTGGCTTATGCAATTCCTAGCGGGATCTATTGCGAGTCATGCAACATAAAGCATCCAGAACCTGAAACTATCATGTTTGCGGAGAAAACCTGCAACTTTAATGGCTTCCTAAGCTATTCTACTCCAATGGATTGGATGAAATGATAGCACTTCTTACACAAGATGGATATGTGGCTTACCAACAGTAAAACAATGCTAACTAAGCATGTAACGAACTAAACTATGAATCCTAAGCAAAATAAAAGACTGAATTACTGAAAATGAGAAGATGAGAAGTGAATGAGGGGCCATTTTCTTGAGCACAAGCCATCCATTTATAGCATTTGCATTTACCCAAGGTAAAAGCCAAATAGAACTCTTAAACTATAAATAATGGCAAAAAACTATTCCAGGGAACCAGAATCATAAATGCAAGCTTATGGCGGTGAAAGAATGCTGGTAAAACATTGAATTTACGTGAGTCGTGTTAAAAGATATTTCTGGAAAACATGTAAAGGACCGCCGCCCTGAGCAGGGTGGCAGTTACAGGACCGCCACCCTGTTCAGGGCGGTGGTCACGAGACTGCCACCCAGTCAGGATGGCGGTTTAGTCACTGAAGAGAAAAAGAATAAGAAAAGAGGGGAAAAGGAAAAATAAAGCACATGGGGGCTAAGCGGGGCATGCGAGATGTTAATGTACACTTAGATAGCTTTTCCAGATCCTGAACACCTTGCGAGGAGACCTGTATCATCATTGGGGCATGTGTCACGTTGTTCTGGTAGTACAGTACCTTACAATTTGGGGTACGTACAGGAACCTTGACATGGGATGAGAGAGGGGAATATTTTACTATCTCCTTTTTCCCCTTAGGATAGGGGTAAGAGGGATAGAAAAATCTTCCTTTCCTTGGTGAAGACAAGTGGCACAGTCTAATTCAGTGAGGAGGTGAGGGGAAAAGCTTATTTATAAAACTACGGAGCTCAAACTTGGTCACATTAAAAACCATAGAAAGGGAAAGACAGGGGATAATTTTATTTTCTCCTCTATCCCCTTGAGATATGGATAGGAGAGATAGAATAATTTTCCCTTAATTGGTTGTGACAAGTGACATACTTTCATTGCATGATGAGAGGGCCTAGAAATGGGTAAACAGGACAACGACGTGTTTATCAGGGTCATATGAGGAACCTAGATGCAAAACAAGGGTGGGTATCATTTTATTTTCCCCTATATTCCCTTGGTATAGGAATAAGAGGGACACAAAAATTTTCCTCAACCTAGAGGTGACATGTGTCTTCTTGCAAAGTTGTCTAAGTATGAGAGACGCACCTTCTAAGAGAGACTTGTTGACAACATTGTTAGAGCTCTAGTAAAGGATTTTTTAATGAACCCTTATATTATTTTTACTCCCAATATCCTTCCAAATACAATTTTATGGGTCTCAATATCCAATTATTCCTGAAACCCCCTAAAACATATCTTTTTTTCTCATGATAGCAGGGTGTGTCTACACAATTTGAGCTTCCCTTAGAGGTGATCATGTCTTGTGAAGGATTTCATGATTTTATATTTTATATAATTCTTAAATATTTATTATGATTATTTTTTTGACTCCTAACTCCTTACAGAGCTCCTAGAATCATCTGTGAAAGATCTGGTATCTTTTTCAATGACTTACTCCTTGCACCTTAAAAACCCGCAGTTACACAGCTTGTTCCTAAACCTTAAAATATTCCATAAAATTTCCTAAATAATTTCCAACATTCTCTAGGCTCTCCAATGCCACTCCCATATGATTTTGGGCCTTATGTTCAATCCTAGAGGATGTACACCAATCATGAAATAGCTAAAAAATTTGCCTTTCTAGGCCAACCAAAGGTTTCCACCACTAAAATCACTTTATTGAAAGAACTGAATGAATTTATCACCAAGTTTCAACCACTTGGAAAAGTATGTACAACATAGATGAGGAATTTTAATATCATGATAGGTATGACACAGAGGGAAGACTACTCTGGAGAGGTGTTCAGGAGAGTTTTCAAGTGAATTTTCGACACCAGGGTTAAGTTGTCATGTTTCAAGTTTGAATTTTTCCCTTGTAAAAACGCATGGAAACACATGCATATTGTGTATTCTACATATCCTTTAGACAATATTACATTCATCTCATTGAATCATCTAGTCCTAATACTCTATTACGTATTCATACCATCTCTTCCTTCTAATCCTCTCACTCCATTATTATACAACCTCACACCCTCTACCCATTAACACAATGTTATAGATGTTCATAACCAAATTCTACCCACACCCCCTAGTATGCAAAGTTGAAAATTATAAGGTCTCTCACAAAACCCAAATTGATAATCACACAAATCTCTACAATATGACTCATAAATCCTAAATTCTTACTAACCTCTATATGACTCAATGTTATTCTCTGGTATCAAAAAATGCAGTCTCATTCATAGTTCTCAATGAAGGGACACCTTCCACCATGTAGCCCTTTTTTAGAGAAGACTTCACAAATAGATAAAATCTCAAGCATAACCTCTAAATAAACAAATTTGAAAAAATCTATTATATAAGGATATGATTATATATATTCTAGTGCAATGCACTTACACCACAATGAAAATCTTCTAGGAGACCCTAAAAGGATTCTACTAAGAATTAATCCACCTATACCTTGTATAAACCATATTTTTTATGCTTTTTAACCGTTTATTTTGTGTAGGGAATTTTGATCCATTTTCCTCCTAAGCGGGTGCTTGAAGGGGCCTATTAAGATTAGGTGTGATAAGACTTGGTCATATGTGCTAGGCCATAGCATTTGATAGATGATGTTATTTATTTGTAATTACCCTACCTTTTCCTCATTTATTCCCTTTGTTCACACATTACACCCATTGTGTCAACTTGCCCCATTTTTTCTGCATGCTTCTTCTTATTGCATATTATTTTCTTTTCTTGTGATCACTCTAAACCTTCATCATTCACCTCCATTTACCTTCCAACCTTTATTCCTCATGTTTTAGACCTTGTGACCTTAGGGTTTCCCCAAGGTAAATTACATCACTAATGAGTGATGGTGTATGGTATATACATAACCAAACTACCATCAAACACACCAAAATTACAATCACTTGAACATGCCTATAATTTATTTTTGTCATAGTATTTCATGTTATTTTGTACTTATTAGATAACTTTGGAGTCTTGTAGCTTACCTATTTTACATTTGGGTTACCATTGTGAATTAGGATTGGATATCTTCTTGTTGATATTTGTGCTTCTCCACCCATAGTGATTATCTCTTGTTGTTGTTTTCTCTAGGGAGGATTATGCATCAGTGGTGACACAAACATTATAGGTAAGTATTTATAAGCCTCTTTAGTCTCTTATTTTATATGTGCATGTTGTATGTTGGTCACTCATTATTATAGACTAGAGTAGATGTATGTTTGTTTTGATTTATTGCTTTGTATTATTATTATTATTATTATACCCCTTGGCTTTATCCACCCTCTTAGTTAATCTTATTTATGAATCTCAGTAGGATACCTGTCCTTATCTTAGTTGTATTCCTCTTAAACCTATAGCTATCCTAGGTCTAGCATTACTATTCTAAATAATTACAAAACTAACATTCTTTGAGCACCTTTATATCTGCACGATGTGGCCAATATTAGATTGGAATTATATATTTTAGAACCCAGTTACAAACATGTATTTTACCCATCATACTCATGTGAATCTTACTCTAATTCAAATTATGTCAGATTCTCTCTTTTTTCTTTTTTTAATGACTTCAGCCTCTATGTAGAACTACTACACAGCCAATCCAGTGTAAACATCAATCAATATTTATAATGTCATCAAATGTATTGGTACCCAAATTTGTTCTCCGTTTCAGTTTTAGCAACATCAGATATATGGCATGAAGCTTGAAATCAGATGAGATAATGATGCATGTCATTTTGTAGCCAGGGATGTGATCTAACTGGCACTCAGATTTGTGGAGAGATGGATAGCACTCAAATAGGACTTGATCTTGTCCTAACTATTTTAGGTTGTGCCTTTCAACCAAGGTAAGAGAACCTATTTGTAACCCTCAAATGGTGAAGGAGATGAAGATATCCCTCAATTTGTGTAAATAGTATGGAAAGGGCCTTGGGAAAATATGATCAACACTCCAAATCTGACTTTCACAAGTTGTCACTCCCAGATTATGGAGATATTTTCAAAGCAAGGCAAGGGTTACTGAAGACATTGTATGATCCTGATTTGCTTTGTGCATTTTTGTAAATGGATTGTATTCTTTTGTTGACACACAATGAAATGCAGGGGTAGTATGGGGTAGGATTAGTTATTTTGAATGAATTTTTTGGTGGGAGATTTTAGACAAGATTAACCAGAATTTTCCAAATTCTTTGAGGACCTTTGCAAGAAATTTGTAAGACCTAACAAACAAAATGCTTCAAAGGGGTTAAGGTACTCCTTCAACCAGGATATGTGCAACAAATGGAGGCCCAGATCTGCACTCTTCCACACAATATTTGACAACCTGCCACAAAATCTTGAAGCAGATGAACCAACAAAGCATCCAGAAACCTCTATTTTATCATGACCCAAGGTGCACCCAAAGGTTTACAAACAATCTCTAAATTCAAGGAAGGTAAAGTGATTTTAAATCTGTTTATCTCTTTATCAGATGAAATCTCTTCTGAGTGTGAGATTGCAAATGCCACTAAACTATCAACAAGAAATGAGACCATGTATGATCAAGAGAGATTTTAAACACAAGACTGCAACAGGAGTAAGAAACACAAATTGAAAACATTCTAAAACATAAGTGCATGCAAATTTTGCCAAGAGACAACACAAAATAACCCAGAATGACCAAATTTATCAGCAGGGGAATGTTATAAGAACAATCTCAGAGCTTGTTGATGGCTTTACAACTAAAACCAACTCAACATGATACAAATCTGATGCAGAAAGGAATTAGAAATGGTTCTCAGGTGGTTTCTCAGAGAATGGGCTTCTTCCCAGATTTTCCCGTGAAATTCTAAGTTTCTCTGACCTTTTGCATGTCAAAAAACATGCATTATATAACTTTCAATTACATTTGATCCTTCTTTCCCAAGAAAAGAATATGCCCAGCATCAAGTTTGTTACAAAATTCCAACATGATTCACAGATAGGGACGTTTAACATATTTGCAACAAAAGTTTCCAGGTGTTTCAAAAAGGTGAATCATTACAAATCCTTCATCATTATCCATTGTGGAGGCACGTTTTTCATTCTCCAAGCATGTAGACTCCTTTCATTTCATTATTTCATCCTTATCATTTCAAAATTTGATTCTACAACTTCTTGATTTGATATTTCACATTTTACATGGGCTGGGGTAAAAATTATTTCAAAAACACCTCAAATCTGCAAATTGATCCCCAAAACCACTTGCATTGGTCCTTGCAGGCACAAACGACAAGAATTTGCCAAAAATTTGATCAAAATTGATGCAAAATTCACAATTCCACACTTCCTTGGAGAAAAAATGGTGGCCAAAATGAAAAATGTACAGCTACCATTGATTTGCTCTTTTTCCTTCAATCTGGGCCCTCCACGTGTCAAAATATGATTGGGAATGGATTTGGGATCACTTTTTGACTTTTTAACATTTTTGGAAAAATGTAAAATTTTGAATTTTTTCTCTGCCCCTCCACCCTTGAAATTTGGTGCTGACACGTGGCATATGGTGGGTCCCATTGAAGTCGCAGCTTAATTCTACACATTTCCACCTTTTTTGGAAATTTGGAATTTTTCACTTTTTTCCCTGCGGGCCCGCACCTCCACCTCTGTCCTTGACACGTGTCCACCTCTCTATCGCTAAGAATCCGTGGGCTTATTTCATGTTTTAACCCCTTTTTCACCAAGGGAAAATTTATCACTTTGCCTCCGTGGGCCCGCGCCTCTGATTTCTTCCCTGCCACATGTCTCCTTCTGATTTTTCGTGGAGCCACGCCTCAAATTTTTACTTTAACTCATTTTTAGCAAAAAAAGGGAAAAAATTTTTTTCTTCGGCGGCCCCCCCGCCAGCCCACACTCTCCTTTGGACCCGCCTGCCACATTGTCTCTAAGCTATACCTAGCGGACCAGTGCCCCCTTTCATAACTTTCCATCCCTTTCACCAAAAAAAGGCAAAAAATGCCTAAGTCCTCCATCGGTACTCGCACTCCCTTCTGACCCACCCTGCCATGTGTCCACCCTGATTGGCTTAGTGGACACGTGGCCTTTCCTTACTTTTTCCCCTTTTCCAAAAAGGAAAAAATCACCTAAGTCCCCTGCCAGCCTTCCATCCCACCTGTGAATAAGAACATGACACGTGTCCCTCCTGCGGAGTTGTGGGGGAAATTTGGATTTTTTGCCAAAACCCAAAAAACACTAAGTCTTCAAAGAAACCCGTCGATTCTTGACCAACGAAAAATGGCCACATAGGAGGAGAGGCTTGGGATTAATTTTGATGGGAAAATGACACCCGTACGACCTGTCAAAAAACATAGAATTTACCAGAGATGCCCGAATTTGATTTTTTCCTCGTGGGTGAAGGATTTTTTGGTCAAAAAACAAAGGGAAATTGATTTAAGGCAAATTTCGACCATGGGGATAGATTTTCGAGGGAAAATACACATGAAATGAACAACCACAAGCTCTAAAGGCTGGGGAAAGTGGAAAAAATGATAGAGGCCTGTGGATTTGGAAATTTAGGGCACAAAGCAAGGCATACATGTATTTTTCCTTCAAAATGGGGAAAAATAATAAGTTTTTGAGCTTTTCAAAGCATCCAATCTAGAGAACAAAGTTTTGCAGACCACCAAATTCAAAGAAAAACATTTTTAGAGCACATAGAACAAAGGGGGAAGATGGGAAAATAACAGAGGATCAAAATGGGCACCAACATTGGCTCCTGCTCGGGGATGGGTACTCCCAGTGAGTGCCACAAGAACAAAAGTAGACCAAGTGCCAAAATAATCCATTGGGAAAAGGATTCATGAGCCAAAACCATCAAAAACCAGCTAAGAAACTGACAAAAATGGCTGCCACACACCAAGGAAAACCAAGAACCATCAAAACACCAAAAACAGAGCAAAAACCAAACACTATACACTATACAAGTTGGTGCATACCTCAAATTTGGGGATTAATCCAAGAAATGCTTCAGATGCCTACCATTAATAGGCAGTTCAAGCAATTCCCCATCTAAATCTTTGAGAAAAAAGGTATTCTGACCAATTCTGATATCAATGGAGTAAGGGCCCATCCATAATGCATCAAATTTACCATGTTTTCCCTTATCTTCATTTCTGCTATCCCACAACAAAACCAGATCTCCAATATTGAAGGCCTAGGAGTAACCTTCTTGTCAAACAACCTCTTCAACTTTTCTCTAAATCTGACATGCCTTTGGTGAGATGCTCTTCTCTCTTCATCTAGCTCTACAATCTGATTAATCCTTGCTTCATATGGACTGACCTCCTGATCTTCAAGTTGTTGAACAAACTAAAATGAAGATAATTACAGATGTAAGGGCAACAGAGCTTGAGTTCCATACACCAACTCAAATGGGCTCTTACTAGTAGCTCTCTTGGCAGTGATTCTATCAGCCCAAACTACAAATTTCAGTTGTTCACCCCATTTTCTCTTGTTCAACTCCAAGGTTCTCCTAATGATCTTCAATAATTTCTTATTGTTGGACTCAGCTTGTCCATTCCCTTGGGGGTTATAGTTTGAAGAATAAGTCAGATTGGTTCCATACTCCTTGCACATTGCCATCAAAGGTTTAGCTCTGAAACACATGGCATTATCAGCCACAATCTTGACTGGCACACCAAATCTACATATGATATTATTCAACAAGAAATCCATAACAACTTGGTGTGTTGCTTTCTTGGTGGGGATTTCTTCTACCCACTTGGTGAAGTAATATGTGGCTACAAGGATCCACTTATGTCCAACACTAGAAGGGTCTGAGATCTCACCAATGAAGTCCATCCCCCATTGTTTGAAAGGAGCTTCAATTGATATAGGCTGCAAAGGAAGGGAGCCTGAAGCTTTCATTCTTCCAGAGAAATGCTGGCAGCTTTCACATTTTCTAATCAGCATGGTTACATCTTTGAAGAGAGTAGGCCACCAATAACCAGCTCTCAAAACTTTGTGTGTTGTAACCCTTCTAGCAAAGTGTCCTCCACAAACTCCCCCATGGAAATCAGCAATTACTTTGGGAGCTTCATCTTCAGTTACACATTTCAAGAGGACACCTTCAGGGTTATTCCAAGCTAGCCCAAAGTCAGTGATGATGTATTTTTGAGAAGCCATCTTGAGGGCTCTTTTCTAATTTTTATTCAAATGATCAAGACAACACAGGTGTCTGAGGTAAAATATTATATCCTTGTACCACTCAGAACTTACCAATTTCTCAAGAACATCTGCCCTTTCTTCCTCTACTTCATTCACTTCCACAGTCTGCAAGTTACTCTCAGCCATGAGCTTGGCAAGACCCAAACCTCTTACTAGCTTTGTGGTTTGGATGTCCATATCATACTCCTGCAGTTTGTTCACCCATCTACATCTTTTTCTTGAGATCTCCATCTCTGATAAGATGTCTTTTACCATGGTGTGGGGAACATAAGCAACAACTTTTGAACTTAAGATATAAGGCCTGAAAACCTTTGTTGCTTTCACCAAGGCAAATGCTTGTTTTTCCATGATTGTGTACTTCAACTCAGCAGCTTGTAAGGCCTTGCTAAAGAAGGAAATAGGCCTCTCAACCCCATCTTCATCCTTTTGGAGAAAAACAAATGCAATAGTATTTTCAGAAGCAAAGGAGAAGATTTGGAAAGGCTTCTTGTAATTTGGGGCTGCCAAGACAGGTGCATGTTTCAATGCCTCTTTGATTCCTTCAAAAGATTTAAGGGCAGCCTCCTCCCACTTGATAATTTGATCTTTCTTTAACATGCATGTAATAGGGAGGGTCAATTCAGAAAAAATTGACACAAACCTTCTAATGAAATTGATCTACCCAAAGAAAGATTGGATGCCCTTCTTTGTTCTTGGAATTGGCACCTTGCTGATTGCTTCTACTCTCTCAGGGTCAATCATGACACCAGCCTTTGAAACAATATGACCAAGCAGCTTGGCCTTTTGTACCCCAAAGTGACACTTCTTTGGATTGAGAGAGATTCCAAATTCTCTACATCTGATCAACATTCTTTCCAAATGCTGCAAGTGATCTTTTCTGCTCCTTGAAAACATGGTCACATCATCCTGATAAACTGCAATGAAGTCATTTATATAACCAGAAAAAGCAACATCCATTTCTCTTTGGAAAGTATCCCAAGCATTCATGAGACCAAAAGGCATTCTCACATAAACATATGTTCCCCAAGGAGTGGTAAAGGTAGTTTTAAATCTTTCAGACTCCTTGACAACAACCTGATTGTAGCCAGAGAAACCATCCAAGGTGGACAAACAATTCAGATCCAGTCACTAACTGCAGCATGTTCTCCATGTTTGGAAAAGGATAATTGTCTTTCAATGAAGCTCTATTCAGATTTCTGAAGTCTACACAAAGTTCTGATATCTCCATTCTTTTTTCTGACTGGCACAAGGTTTGTAACCCAAGATGAATACCTTGTGGGCTGAATGATCCCTCCCTCCTTTAGTTTCTTCAATTCATCTTGCATTTTCATGGAGAGGAGTGGATTTATTGGCCTTTGCTTCTGTCTGAATGGTTTGGCATTTTTCTCAAGAGGGATCTCATGTTGGAACAAGTCTTCTCTATATGCTTTCAGCTCTGAATATGACCAGGCAAGACATAGTCTTGATATTTTTTTAACAATTGGAGGTAGGACTTTTTTTCTTCCTTGCTTAAATTTCTGCCCAACCAAACTCTCCTTGGTTTCTCCTTTGTTCCCAAGTTATGCTCTTCCACATCCCTTGAGGTAGATATGTTTCTATTGATGATGTAATCAGCCTTGTCAAAATTGGACTCAAGTGCAACAAGACCTCTAGGAATGGTGTTAGTTTTCAATTGGATAATATCCTTTCCAAAAAAAGTCTCTCTTCCTTCAGTCATACATACCATTGGTTCCCAATCAATATTCTGATCTACAAACTCACCTTGATTTTGTAAGAACCTTTGCACTTGAGCATCATCATTAAACACTTGCCAATGCTTGATGTTGTCAGGGACAGCTGGCCTAGTTAACACTTCAACATTGTACTCACAATAAGGTGAAATGGTGCAATCTCCAAATCTTGATCCCAACACTACCAACTTGTCAGCAACAGCATTGAAACTTCTGTCATGGTGCACAATATTGAAGGAATCAAACATCTCAATTAGATCCCAAACTGCATGCTTATACTGTTTCATCCGCTGATTTTTTGTAGCATACAGTTTTCTTATTTGTTTGACAACTAGCTCTGAATCTCCTTTTGCAATGATGTCCTTGACACCATACTTCCATGTAATTCTCAGACCCAACAACAAGGCTTCATACTCAACAATGTTGTTAGTACATTCAAAATTAATCTTGAAGGAAAAAACAAACTCTTCCAAGCTAGGAGAAATCAGAATTATACCAGCACCATTTCCAAATTTGGAGCAAGCTCCATCAAATAGCAAGGTCCAAGGAGAACTTACCTAATCAAGGAACTTTGACTGATCCATCTTGTGTTCTTTTCCATCAGCAAACCCAATAAAATTATCAGCATCAACATCAACAAACAACACCTCATAGGAAGCATTGTTTGGATCCTCAATTAGATGCAACATCTTCTTTTCTCCATAGAGCTTGACAAGGCTGCCCTCAATGGGAATGGTGGAAAAAGACATATCCATTTGGACACTCCCTCCAACACTTGCAGCCCACTTTCTTGACAATAACATACCCCATTTAGCAGGGAAATCAACAATCACAACATCCAATTTTAAATTCCTCCCGGATAAGATGCAAGCTGCACCACCAAACCCTTCACACAACCAACTACCGGCACTTCTCTTGAGTCCATGGTAGTAAATTTTCCATAGGCTGCTGTCACTTTGATATCCAACTCATTCATGACTTCTAGAGGCATGACATTACATGATGCACCAGAAATCAAACATACAATTGTGAAGTAGTCTATCCTTTATGATCAAAGTTGTGAAGAATGGATCAACATTCAATTGGGAATCAACCAAGGATGTCCCCAAATATACCTCAGGTGTCTCTCCAAGATCTTCTACTGCTGGTGGTGTTTCAAGGTCTGTAATGATCTGAGGAAGATTTTCAACAACATTTACATTTCTTCCTAGAGTAATCTTCTCCTCCTTCAATCCCAAGTACTCAAATGCTCTCTTCTTATGCTCAGGAATCCTAAGAAACTCAATGATTGGAACACTCACTTTGATTTGGCTCAATACTTGGGCTATGTCATAGGGAACACTCTTTGGAAAAGCAACATTGAAAGGGAGACAAGAAGATTCATCAGATGGCAAGGGGTTCTTGGCAGCTTGGGCATGAGGAGGACTATAATTTTTTCTTGGGATAGTAGAGCTTTTGGCAGGTGTTTCCCTTCTAGGAGCCTCTTTGGGGATACTTGTAAGCAAGGGTGTTTTAGGTTTGGCTTGAGGCCTAACTCCCTTAACAACTTTACTTCTAGTGTTATAGTCTTTCTCTTGAGCTACAACAACATTCATCAACAATTGTCTATCTTCCTCCGAAGGGATACCACCATCATACTTCTTAATCATCAAAGCTCTTAAGTATTCAAAGTCATTGTTAGGAATTTCAAAAGCTTGCACTACATCAACTTCAAGAGTATGAGGGGGAAGGAAGACTTGTACCCGTTTGATGCAATCCCAAAAGGTAGCAACAGTCCTAGCACTTATCACTTCAGTAGATGTTTCTCCTCCTTGTGAGCTTGAAGAACAACCCATCATGCAAATATCATCATCAATACCATCATCATTATTAGCTTCACCATCTTTTTGGTCCACTTCACATGGAGGATGGGGTAGAAAACACCTATCACACCAATCAATATCATAAACTTCCTCAACAATAACAACCCTAGTAGTTAGGGGATCAGGCAACACTCTTCCTTCACGTGCTTGAGGATGTCTATTTCCAGACCCCATGGGTCCTTTTCCTCTATCATCTACCCTTTGATCACCTCTAGGATGATTGGAAAATCTGTCATGGTTTTGTGCTCTTGGCTGACCTTGTGAAGTCTACCCAATTCCCTTCTCAGCTCTTGCCAACTTGTATGAGATTTCTTTGACAGCCCCTACCAAAGTTTTCACAACCTCCTCCAAATCAGCACCCTTGCTAGCTTGAGGTTTTTCAGGGTTTATCAACTTTACACCATCTCTCTTGAGAGGTTTCCTAATTGCTTTGATATTGTTTTCAATTTGAAGTGCCATGGTGAAAGCTTGTCTTAGATTAGTAGGATTCTTATCTCTTAAGTAGTAGGCTGCTTTTTTATCAAATGCATCTGCATATTTGATTAGACAAGATTCATCACAAGGCCTCAGACTAATAGGAAGCCTTCTCAAAGTTTTGTTAAACCTTGTGTTGAAGTCATGGACTGATTCATTGGGATTCTTCTTGATATTTTCAAATTCAGACAAGAGAAATCTAGGATCAGTCTTGTCACCATATTGCAACCTAAATGCATTCTTCATTTCAGTCCATGAATCAATAGAATTATCAGGCAGAGCCTTGTACCAATCCCTAGCATCCTCTTCTAGTGTATGAATGAACAATTTAATATACACATCTTCAAACTCTATCTCAAAATCCTCCATCATGTTAACAAAAATCTTGAGATGTTGATCACCACTTATAGCATTGTTACCTTGGAACTTTGGCAACCTATTTCTGACATCTTGTGGGACAACATTTGGGTAACCATCCATTCCTCTAAAATCTATAGGACCAAAGGTGTTAACAACAAATGGAGGTCTAGGCTGAGCCATATTGTTTGGTGGAGGTGATCTTGGGGGTGACACAAGCTGATGAGGAGTGCAAGGTCTTTGGGGCTCAAGAAATGTGGTTCACAAGATTGGTATCCTTTAAGTGTGGATTTTCTTGGAAAGTTTTATTTGAATTGAAACACAGAGGTGCAGATTGGAGAAGGAACTTACCCGGTATAGCAGAAGGACCTTCACTAGCTGAGGAAAACAAGTTTATGAGAGGATTGCTTGAATCAGAATCACTTGAAGAAGAGTGATAATCCTCTACCAAAGGCTGATCTCTCTCACTTATGGATATATCCTTTTCCTGATGTCTAACCTTTAACAACTTTCCAAACTCTTCTCCCTTCTAACTCTGAGTTCCTTGAATCTGAGAACAACTTCTTAGCAGAGTCCCTAATGAAGAGAGATCTTCTTCCTTCCAGTTTTGTAGAGATTAGCAACACAAAAGTAAATGACAGAAAGCTTAAGACACTGGTATTTATCAAGATCAGAACAACATGGAGTCGCCACTAAGGATTTTCACCCTAGTTGTGCAAATGCACTAAAATACTCTGTCAAATATCTATCAGCACTGAAAACCTTGCAAAAATTTATAGATCAGACCTTCCTTTTCTTGAATTTATCAACCACAAATGCAAATGAAGTGCAACAACTGCTGGAAACTGATAAAATTACAGGTAGAACTTATATCTTCACTTAATCCTTACAAATCTAATTATAAAATGATGCTTCAACAATGTATTTGCATGTAGAATTTGTAAGGGACATTACCAGGGTTTGACATGCATTCAAATATCTCAAATATGTATGCACATGGATCAGATTGAACTAAGAAAATATCAAACTTAGAACTCTACCCTTCATTCCAGCCTTATAAATCTGATCAGAAGATGATACTTAGATTTGTAATTGCACATAAATCACATAAGAAGAAATATGGAAATATTACCAAGGGATTTGAAATATTGAAATATTGCATAATGTCCCTGGCAACGGCACTAGAAAGTGTTGGTACCCAAATTTGTTCTCCTTTTTAGTCTGAGCAGCATCAGAGATATGGCATGAAGCTTGAAGTCAGATAGATCATGATGTGTGTCATTTTGTATCTAGGGATGTGATCTAACTGGCACTCAAGATTTGTGGAGAGATGGATAGCACTCAAATAGGACCTGATCTTGTCCTAATTGTTTTAGGTTGTGCCTTTCAACCAAGGTAAGAGAACCTGCTTTGTAACCCTCAAATGGTGAAGGAGATGAAGATATCCCTCAATTTGTGTAAATAGTATGGAAAGGGCCTTGGGAAAATATGATCAACACTCCAAAAATGACTTTCACAAGTTGTCACTCCCAGATTATGGAGATATTTTCAAAGCAAGGCAAGGGTTACTAAAGACATTACATGATCCTGATTTTCTTTGTGCATTTTTGTAGATGGATTATATTCTGTTGTTGACACACAATGCAATGCAGGGGTAGTATGGGGTAGGATTAGTTATTTTGAATGAATTTTGGTGGGATATTTTTAGACAAGATTAACCAAAATTTGCCAAATTCTTTGAGGACCTTTGCAAGAAATTTGTAAGACCTAAAAAACAGAATGCTTCAAAGGGGTTAAGGTACTCCTTCAACTAGGATATGTGAAATAAATGGAGGCCCAGATCTACACTCTTCCACACAATATTTGACAACCTGCCACAAAATCTTGAAGTAGATGAACCAACAAAGCATCCCAGAAACCTCTATTTTATCATGACCCAAGGTGCACCCAAAGGTTTACAAACAATCTCTAAATTCAGGGAAGGTAAAGTGATTTTAAATCTTTTTATCTCTTTATCAGATGAAATCTCTTCTGAGTGTGAGATTGCAAATGCCACTAAACTATCAACAAGAAATGAGACCATGTATGATCAAGAGAGATTTTAAACACAAGACTACAACAAGAGCAAGAAACACAAATTGAAAACATTCTGAAACATAAGTGCATGCAAATTTTGCCAAGAGACAACACAAAATAACCCAGAATGACCAAATTTATCAGCAGGGGAATGTTATAAGAATAATCTCAGAGCTTGTTGATGGCTTTACAACTGAAACCAACTCAACATGATACAAATCTGATGCAGAAAGGAATTAGAAATGGTTCTCAGGTGGTTTCTCAGAGAATGGGCTTCTTCCCATATTTTCTCGTGAAATTCTAAGTTTCTCTGACCTTTTGCATGTCTCAAAACATGCATTATATAACTTTCAATTACATTTGATCCTTCTTTCCCAAGAAAATAATATGCCCAGCATCAAGTTTGTTACAAAATTCCAACATGATTCGCAGATAGGGACGTTTAACATATTTACAACAAAAGTTGTGAGGTGTTTCAAAAAGGTGAATCATTACAAATCCTTCATCATTATCCATTGTGGAGGCACGTTTTTCATTCTCCAAGCATGCAGACTCCTTTCATTTCATTATTTCATCCTTATCATTTCAAAATTTGATTCTTGTAACTTCTTGATTTGATATTTCACGTTTTACACGGGCTGGGGAAAAAATTATTTCAAAAACACCTCAAATCTGTAAATTGATCCCCAAAACCACTTGCATTGGTCCTTGCAGGCACAAACGACACAAATTTTCCAAAAAATTTGATCAAAATTGATGCAAAATTCACAATTCCACACTTCCTGGAGAAAAAAGGGCAGCTAAAATGAAAAATGTACAGCTACCATTGATTTGCTCTTTTTCCTTCAATCTGGGCCCTCCACATGTCAAAATACGATTGGGAACAGATTTGGGATCTTTTTGACTTTTTAACATTTTTGGAAAAATGTAAAATTTTGACTTTTTTCTCCGCCCCTCCACCCTTGAAATTTGGTGCTGACACGTGGCATATGGTGGGTCCCATTGAAGTCACGAATCAATTCTACACATTTCCACCTTTTTTGGAAATTTGGAAATTTTTCACCTTTTTCCCCGTGGGCCCGCACCTCTACCTTTGTCCTTGAAAGGTGTCCACCTCTCTATCGCTAAGAATTTGTGGGCTTATTTCATGTTTTAACCCCTTTTTTCACCAAGGGAAAAATTATCAATTTTCCTCCATGGGCACGCGCCTCCGATTTCTTCCCTACCACTTGTCTCCTTCTGATTTATCATGGAGCCACGCCTCAAATTTTTACTTTAACTCATTTTTGCAAAAAAGGGAAAAATTTTACTTCTGCCCATGCCGACCCGTACTCTCCTCTGCGCCTACCACGTGTCTCCCTACTATACCTATTGGACCCGCCCCCTTTCATAAATTTCATCCCTTTCACCTAAAAAGGCAAAAAATGCCTAAGTCCTCCAGTCATCCGCACTCCCTTCTGTCCCAACCCTACCAGGTGTCCACACCTAATTGGCTTGGTGGACATGCGGGCCTTTCCTTACTTTTTCCCCTTTTTGTGACAAAAGGCAAAAATCACCTAAGTCCCCTACCATCCTTCCATCCCACCTGTGAATAAGAACATGACATGTGTCCCTCCTATAGATTTGTGGGGGAAATTTGGATTTTTTTTCCAAAACCCAAAAAACACTAAGTCTTTAAAGAAACCCACCGATTCTTGACCAACGAAAAACGGCCATGTAGGAAGAGAGGCTTGGGATTAATTTTGATGGGCAAATGACACCTGTATGACTGTAAAAAAACATTAAATTTACCAGAGATGCCCGAATTTGATTTTATCCTCGCGGGTGAATGATTTTTTGGTCAAAAAACAAAGGGAATTTTATTTTAGGAAATTTTCAACCATGGGGATAGATTTTTGAGGGAAAATAGACATGAAACAAACAACCACGAGCTCCAAAGGCTAGGGAAAGTGGAAAAAATGACAGAGGTCCATGGATTTGGAAATTTAGGGCACAAATCAAGGCATACATGTATTTTTCCTTCAAAAGGGGGCAAAATAATAAGTTTGTGAGCTTTTCAAAGCATCTAATCTAGATAAAAAAGTTTACAGATCACCAAATTCAAAGAAAAATATTTTTAGAGCACATAGAACAAAGGGGGAAGATGGGAAAATAATAGAGGATGAAAATGGGCACCAACAGGACGTTATACAATATTACTACTTAACCAATCCCATTCATGATTTCCCACTTTTCACATGTATCTTCCTCTTGATCCCATCAACCCCTATTCAAGATTACTACGCAGTTAATCCCATCAAAAACAACTCCACTAATTCCTCTACAGACATTTTTTATCATCATGAAGTACTTTCGTAGTGAATCCACTACATCTTCAACTAATCCATTTCTTTCCAATCATAATAACTCTCAAAATGATGGCCTTCCTAAGCTAGTTCCAAATTATGTTGGTTATCTATCCATAGGAGCTAATACTAGTAATTTAAATCCCACACCTTGAAACATACAAACTATATTCAGCATTTGAAACCTTATCTTTGATATTAAATAAAAATGGGAACATAAATATTTCCTTGAATTTTATTATACCCCTATTATGTAAAAAAATTGCAACAATTTATTGAGTACATATGAGATTCATCCAAAATACCATACAAGCACCTTAAGGACTATCTTTCATAGAAATTGGATGATGATATCAACCATGTTAAGAATCCCCCAAATGGAACAAATTATAATCTAACTAATAACACCAATATGCCATCCAATATGTATTCTACACAACTCATGATTCATCTCATTGATCATCTAATACAACAACAAACCATGACTAATAATCAATTTTTACAACTCCAAACCAATCTAGGTCATATTTTTAATCGACCTAAAATAGTCTCTTGTTGAATTGTAAATCAATTTTTGTCCCCTCCACCTCTAATTAGACCCAATGGAGTTCCCATTATGAAACCTTCTATCTATAACAAGTACCTTCAATCTATTCAAATAGATCTAGTCACTCCATACATTGGTGTTATGGACATTAGAGGATTGACCCCTTCCATCACTTATGATGGTTCTACCAACCTCACTCTCCATATCAAGAATTTTAAAAATATCTATAAAATTAGGTCAAAATCAAATCCTACACTATCACCAAACTCTTAGCTAAGACTCTTATAATAACTTCCTTGGATTGGTATTATACCCTCTCAACAAACTCAATCATTGAGCTATAGATATGTGTGATTACTCTCATTATAAAATTACAATACCATAACCTTCCTATGAATATCCTTAACACCTTCATCAATTATAAATAAATGGATAAGGAATCTATGCAATCCTTCATCAAACATTGGGATAATTTATTCACTAGGTTTAATTATAACATGCCTGATGGAATCTTGTTCCAATTGTCCCTTATATAAATTGAACCTCACCTTCAATATAATGTTAAGTAATTCTCCCTTATCTCATTATAGGAAGAATCCAAACAATCCAAATTCCAAGACTATCTCATGATAGAATTTGAAAATCCTTCCTCAAAATTGTAGACCCTAATAAATTTCAAGTCCTCATGTGTCATAGAAACAAGAATTCCATTCATGAAATATTCATCGATACTCTTCCTTAAGGAACTTCTTCCAGTAAAACCATCCAAAACATTGACCATTCTATAACCAAATCACAAACTAGTTCTACCCCCTCCCATATTTATTTTCACAAACATCTATACAAGGAAAAGCTACAACGGCATATACCCTGCCCATTTACCATCGTATTATAAACTTCTCACTCACTCCCTCAATGGCATGATGACAACAAATATTTTTTGTGGCACACTAATTTGAGCCATTCGTATTATTATGTTTTATGCCCTTTGATCCTTTACTTATAATTTCCTCCTTGGTCACAAATTTCATCATGAATCCATCACTCAAGAAAGGTTAGAAGAGGCTATCAAGGCACGTGAAAATTCCCAACAATGTGATCATCATGAAGTGTTTCATCAAGCTAATGAACATCTTGAAATATATAATAACCCCCTTCCTAATCACTCCAAATCTAAAAATTCCAATCCTGATCTGACAAAAAAGGTAGTTGTCAACATTATCAATACTGTATACCCCTCTACTAGTATATATTGTGGCATTGTGGTTCACATGGATGTTTTTAAATGTATTATTACCTATATCAATCATTATTACCCTTCCTCATCTCAAGATAAATGTTATAGGATCATTTATCCATGTTCTTGAAAGAAAACACCTCACAAAAAATCCTATCTCTAATTAATTTATTTGTGTGAAGGCCATCATCCCCTGTGCATATACCCATTTATGTCTGATACCATCCCTTCTTTATCCTTCCAATTATTATGCCATCGACCCCTATGGTAGCACCTATATCATGGTTGATCCCACAAAAATGGCAGCTAAATCTCAAAATCTAGAATTCTTATTTGTCCTCTCTCCTTCAAAACCTATTCAAGATGACCCTCTCTAAGCACAAACTATTACATGACCTAGCCCTAAATATTAGGACCTGTTGTCAAAATTTCACCCCCCCAGGGTAAATTTTGATAACATGCATCAGAGTATTCAAGTCCCAGGTAGATTGATTGATTCGGGGCCAAAAATCATGTTGCTAGAGTCCCCTCAAATATTTTCTAAGTCCCCTGTCTGAGAGGAAAAGAGCAAGCTCTGAGAAAATGCGAAAAAAGGTTGCAGAAGGCAAGTAGGTTGATCCAGGAAAAAATCATAAAAATGACTAAGTCCTAGCCCTAGGGGCAGTCGGGACATTTGGGACAAAAAGGCCCGAACCGGCTGGCTCGGCCGAAGTAAGCACAAACAGCCCGCAAAGCAACAGGGACATCTGGGACAAAAGTACGCGGTGGACGCGAAATGCCGGTTCGACCGAGAGGAAAAAATTGGCTAACAGCTGAGAGATGCCTGTGGGACAATCGGGCCAAAAAGGCGTGAACCGGCTGGACCGGCCGAAAAGAGTCAAGTCAGTCCGAAGCAAAGTGGGACAAGTGGGCCAAAAATGCCCGAACTGCCCGAACCGGCCGAAATGAGTCCAGAGGATCCAAAATCAAATGGGACGTCTGGGACAAATGGACACGAAATGCCCGAACCAGCCGAAATGAGCACAAAGGGCCCAAAATCAAATGGGACATCCGGGACAAATGGAGGCGAAGTACGCGAAGGAGCCAAATCAGCCGAGGACCAATCAGAAGCTGCCACGTGTCCTCATAAGAGAAAAGTCAAAAAGTCAATGGGTGAGTTTTTTAGCACCGATCCGAACCAATGGGATAGTGCCACGTGTCCCAGCTAGGGCCCACAAGGAAAATTCAAAAGATAGCCCGCCGAAAGGTAGAGGAGAGAGAATCACGCGACCAATCAGAACATGTCACGTGTCATCCAAGTGGGAGAGCGCGGGAAAAATTCCAAAATCCGTTTTGGTCTGCTCTGTGCCCTAAATCTTCAGATCGTCATATCTTTTGATCCAGAGCTCGGATTTCCACGTTCTTTATATCAACGGAAAGCTGTTGAGATGCTCTACATGATTCTGGGATCAATCTCGAGTTTTGGTGTAGTCTGAAGAGAGAAAATTGAGAAACGGCTCTGACGTGTGGTAATGGCCAGAAGCGACCTTTCAACAACCCGTTTTTATGCTAATGGGTCGCATTCTTCTTCTGCACGGCCAGAAGTGACATTTTAGCGGCCAAATTAATACAAATGGGTCGCATTCTCCTCCAAAATCACACAAAGTGACAGGGTATGGGTTGGTAAGATTCCTCCATGCTGAGTTAATGCATCTGCAGTCAATGAGGATTGGGCTTGCACGTTTTCCTACGTTTCTGTCCCCTGGGTTCGACCCATGCAATGTAAAAGCCAGATTTGGCTCATTTGGAAAAAAAAAAAGGTTGTTCATTCTTTCTGCTCGGCCCTCCCTTCTTTTCTTCTCTAGGGTTGAAAATGGAGTTCGAACCTCCTCCCTACTCTATAATGGCATTTTTTTTGCCTTTTACTAATGGAATGATGTTCTGTGCAAACTTCTGGAGCAACAAAACATGTTCTGTGATGCATCTATCCATCCTCTCTCGTTTTTTCTTGTTCTCTCCTTGCCTCTCTTCATTTGCAGGTATCTGTGCATGTCTAAATGTTCATTGCAGGTTTGGAGCTGTGTTCATGGAGTTTTGGGACATTTTTTGTCTGAAATCTATCCTTGGGCCTGTGATGCATCTGTCCATCATTCCCATTGCTCACCTCTCTTTGTCCCATGGCAGTTTTGATAGATGTTCAACATCCTCCTTCTCTGGTGTATCACCGTTTTAGTGTAGGCTTTTGTTGTTTTTTTTCCTTTCTCTCTCTCTCTCTATGTCTCCTTGGCATGGTTAGATTAGGATTAGATTAGCTTGCCTACACTGGAATAGCTTGTGGCAGGTAGTTTAGGAGCAGGAACCAGCCTTCTCTGGAGATTCCTCTCTCGGTTTTACAAGTCCCACGCTTGGAGAGAGGTTTCCATGTTGTGCAATCACACTGGATGCCTGAACATCAACCTAGAAGCCTGATGTGTGTCCAGGGGTGCTGTGATTTTGCATCAACAGGACCCTCTTGTAGAACATTCTCACATCTCTAGTAAAATATTTTTCTTGGATCTCATTTAATTCTCACCTCAAAATCATGAGTTCCTTATATTTTCACTATTTTCTATGAACATTCTTTTTCTACCCACTTTTGGTCAGCACCCTTCCCTTCATGGTTCAAAAGAGAGCATCATGTTTCAAAGAAAAAAAATTTCTATTTACACTAACTTTCCATTGATCATTATTCATGCATTCACTTCATGTTAACAATACAAAATTTCTAGGTTGTTTCTCTCACCTTTACTATTTGGCTTTTGAGCCCTTTTGTATACAGGGTATAGTCCCTTCAAAACTATTTGCCCTTAATAAAAAATAATAATAAAAAATTTCACCCTCTGAATGGTCATAAAATATCAACAAAATCTTTCAGTAACATGGGAATGTATCTAAATGTGGGACCTTATAAATTGATACAAAACTCTGAAGAAAGCCAGCTTCATCTACCTATTCCTAATGCTAAAATTACTTCTACATCTGGAAATGTAACTATATAATCCTAATCTAAGAATTCATATGGACCATGGAGAGAGGGATATGCATTAATATTGAAATATTAAGCTAAACAAGGGTGATAGTACTAATAAAATGGGGAAACACACTTTCTATGAGAGAAGAATGGGAGAAAATAGGCAAGGATAGGGTAGACATTAGTGCCACAACCCAAAACAACATTTAACCTTCCATTTTTAATGAAAAACATAGATAATAATAACCTTCAAAGGGACAAAAACATACACAACACACAATAGTAGTAATATAAGGGAAATAATGCAATGAAATATAGGTTAAGGTAGAAATAACCACAAAACATGATTTTATTGCCATAAAATGATGCACAGGGGATGATGGCCTTCACACAAATAGTTGAAGTGGAAGGCACAAAATTCTCAATGTTTTATGGCCATCATCCCCTATGCACAAAATTCATCTGAAGAGCTCCAAAATTAGGCCATGTAGCTCACAAACACTCTTGCTACTATTTAGGCATGGTGTCTTTACATTCTGAAGTTTCCCCTCTTTACAAATGTGCACAACTTGTTAATATATACAAAAATGGGAGAGCGAGAGAGTGAAGGGAGAGAGAAGAGAGGATAACTCGTATTTTGAGTTCAACTACCAATAACATGCATTAATTCACTGAAAATAGGGATAAAACCCCTTTCAAAACCATTCCTCGTGTCACATTTCTTATAGGAGAAGGTATGGGCACCACTCACCATTAACTATGGTTGTTGATCTACCTCGAACTAAACTTTAATTTTTGGGACTGTATTTTCCCTTTTTTACCCCCTAAACTCCATAAATGTCTTTATTTTTTAATATCAAATAGAATTTCATGATGAGACCTTTCCAACAAGACCAATTTTGTCAAGTTTGGAGTTACAAGGAAGAAATTATGGCAAGATAGATTCATGGTGTATGGGAGGAATAGGACAATTCTTCATGGGTCATGACAAAATATTTTAAACATTTGGGTCTAGGGTTCAAAGAAAGTGCACATGAAGGGAACAGAAGGAAGGGATAAATTTTCTATGTGTTCCATTGGGGCCCGACATGTATGAATTTCCCATATTTCCCTTTCTCGTCGCTTAAGTCACTCATGTGGTGAACTATTTAAACCATGGAACCATTCCACTAATTACCTCTAACTCTGTAATTTTTGGTACCTTGGGATTTTGTAGTGAATTGGGGAACATGAGGAACAAAGGAACAATTCCTCTTGTTCCTCCCAAATCTGATTTGGTCGAGTCTTGCCAATTTAACTAATATTTTACCATTTTTTGAGTAATTCTTGGGTATGAAGGCTTTGAAAAAAGTGGGTTAATACCCTGAATCAGGAAAATTTTACCCCAAAACATGATTTTTTTCCAAGATTGTCAGTTTTTCTTGTTTTTCACTACCAAGGATATGATTTTGTCTAAAATTGGATCAAATCCTTCCTAAAACATCTAAAATATCATGGGAGTGATTTGGGATAACAATTTGGTGACTCAACGGAGAAATATACCTATTAGATAGGATATTAGTGGCCTTAAAGCATCCATTTGGCATGGAGTCAACCTGAAAAACTTAAAAACTGATCTAAAACTTGAAAAAATCACCCATGAGCCTACACAAAGCTCTACTTGGACTTGGAGTTTATATGAAGCTTCCTTGGTCTGCTCTTAAAGCTAATTTTGGGATTTTTAGATATGATTTGTCAAAAATTCCCAAAAAATTAATTCTAATCAAGGAAGGGGCATTGAGGACTTGATTTACAACTGATTTTGGGGGATAAAGAATAGCATCTCAAAATTGTCCCATATCTAATTTTCTACCATGAATTTTTTTTTTGAAATGGACTGTTCAACATCAACAAAGTCCCATAAAACTATATACAATATTGAAAATCATACATGCCCAAAATGGAAACATGCAAAGTATGCACAAGAACTTGTTTTGCATTAAATAAACCTACACTAACCTATTATAACCAAAATTAAAGGAAATTAAAAAAAACAATAATTGGTTGGGAGAAATATCTTCCCTTCCTTACAAAAATAGACCATGTAATGGGTGTTACAACAAACATGGTCTTTAATAAGAGTGGGAAATTGTCTTGAGACTATTTTCCCTTCTTGTTTCTTAAAGTATTAGCTGAAAATAAAATGAATACCTCCTTATGTTGATCTGTATTTGTTTTCTAGATTTATTGTAGCTGACATTTGGCACTTTAATGTTCATCCTCATGCTCTAAGGTAAGCATGAAAAGTGGAAACTTTGCATTTGTCTCTAAAGTAGCCAAGTATATGATTGAGAAAGGCCTAATCTGGAGCTTACCATTTTATTTTCTTGATACTCCATGGATGGAGATGGTAGAATCACATTATTCATCATGATGGATTTTTGCAAGATAACTTGAACTTTTTCCTGCTTCTTCTTATACAAACATATTTGTTTCTATCTTGGTGTGTGCATTTCCATCTTCTACATCCTATACCCCAACCTAATTTTTAATCAAAATTTTAGCAAGTTCAAGGCATGTAGAGCAACATGCATCACTGCATTCCATCAAAACATCTTTCTCACTTATAAAATCATTTTCCTCATATACATGGTTGTCACAAGTGTTTAAAAACATTTCCTCTTCAACCCCTTCAATTCTAACTTTTTCCCTCCAACTATATCTACTATGTTTTGATATTCATCTCCTTTTTTTACATGGTTTTTTTGTTCTCATCCTCGTAATATTACTCATACCAATCTATAATAGATATGATATTTTCATCCTTTACAAAATTGGTTAGATAATATGCATTTGTAAGAAGTTCCTAATTTTTTGCATCTCTGGGAAGAGATGATTTGAGCTCCAAATTTATGAATTGATCAATTGGGGAATCCAAGTGATCCTCTAAAACATACCCCCTCCTTTGTTTCTTGATTTAGCATGAGGAACTATTTTTGGGAGTGTTGGAAGGGATTCTCTTTCTCTCTATAAACATAGTAAACATCCTATTCTATCAGCCTTGTAAGATAGTTTAATTTAGTGAGGGTTTGGTAGATCAATGGGATAACATGTGAAATACCACAACTCTTGAAAACATCATAACAAGGTTTACGAGGGTTGGGTAATGCCTCAGGTGGAGATGGGAGGGGATATTACAAAATATAAGGGATATTTTGGGCATGAAAAACTTGTGGAGCATCAAAAGAAGGACTAGGAAGCAAAGGGTTTTCCTATCTTTGGAAAGGAACAATGGATTTTTCATTTTTAGCACGAGGGGAAGGAATGACGATAATGGAGATGGGTTTCCTTTAGATAAACTACATGATAATCTTCTCATCTTCTAACGAAATGGAAAAATCTTGAGGAAGAGTGTTTCCTCCTAGAGTTTTAATTAATACAACCAGAAAAAAATAAAAGGCCTTCAAATAATATAATAAATCCATACCTTTTGAGGGTCTAAATTCTTGATGAATTCTATGTCAGGTCATTGTGAATCTGATATTGAAATCTAGGATAAACTCCATTGAAGCTCGTTGTATTTTATTGAGGTGTTTTATAAGATAAATGACATATGCATTCTTGTTGAACCGGTTGAGAATTTTTTCTCCCAGTTGATCCCATGTGGAAATGGATTATGGAGCCAAAGTGATATACCAATATTTTGTTTTCATCATAATTATAAAACAAGAAGTCTGAGAAAATTATTTTCTTTGATGATGGTATGAACAACACAATGGTTAGAAATTCCTTGAATGTGATTAATGAGAGATTGATCTCCATTTTTCATGGAAGAGAGGCCATTTTTTAGGGTTGTTTTGGGGATATCATCCCACTACTAAAAATTAAGGGGATTAAAAATGAAATTAAAGAATGGGAGATCTCTTTAGGGATCCATGAGGGAAATGGAAACATGAAAATGAGTGTAAAGATGAAGGGAAATATCTAAAAATGGGTTTTTTTGAATCAGTGGAGTCATCATATGTGTTGCTTTGAATCCTCTAAAGGATAGGTATCACCAACCACACATCAAATTTATGAAGGGAAGTTATAAAGATCTTCAAACTTGTCCCACCGAGCATGCCATAATTATTAGCGACAAAAATTTGTACCCTCTAAATGGTCATAAAATATCAACAAAAAATTTGAGTAACATGGGAATGTCCCTAAGTGTGGGACCTTGTAAATTGAGACAAACCTGTAGAGAATTTTTTATTCCTCTACCTATTCCTAATTTTAAAATTTCTCCTACATCTGGAAATATAACTATATAATCCTAATCTAAGAATTCATGGGTACCAAGGAGAGAGGGAGATGCATAAAAATTGAATCCATAAGCTAAAAAATGGTGATAACACCAACATAAGGGGGAAATACACTCTCTATGAGGGATGAATGGGAAAAAAATAGGAAAGGAGAGGGCAGACATGAGTTCCACAGACCAAAAAAAATTAACTTTCCATTTTCCATGTAAAACACAACAAAAAGGAACCTGCAAAGGGAGGAAAGAATACACAACACACCATAGTAGTAATAGAGAGGAAATAATGCAATGAAATGCATGTTAGGGTAGAAAAATAACCACAAAACATGATTTTATTTTCATAAAATGATGCACAGTCCATTACATTGGAAGTAGAAGGCACAAAATCCATCTAAAAATCTCCAAAATGAAGGCATGTAGCTCAAAAACACTCATGCAACCATTTTGGCATGGTTCCTTTACATTTTGGCGTGTCCTCCTTTATGAATGTGAGCAACTTGATAATATATAGAAAATAGGGGAGAGAGAGAGGAGAGAAAAGAGAGGGAAACTCGTATTTTGAGTTCAACCACCAAAAACATGAATTAATTCACTAAAAATAGGCATGGTAACCTTGTCAAAACTATTACCCCACATCACATTGCTTACAAGAGAAGGTATGGACACCATTCACCATTAATTTTGGTAGTTGAGCTACCTTGAACTACAAGTTTTAATTTTTGGGACTATAGTTTCCCTTTTTTACCCCCTATAATTCACCAATTTATTCATTTTTTAAAGCCAAATATATTTTCATGATGAGACATTTCCAACAAGACTAATTTTGTCAAATTCGAAGTTATAGGAAAGAAATTATGACAGGGAGGATGCATGGTGCATGGGAGGGATCAGGATAGAGTTCTTTGTGGGTTGTGACAAGCCACTTTAAATATTTGGGTCTAGGGGTCAAATAAAGTGCACATTTGGGGAACATGAGGAAGGGTGGAATGTTCCATGTGTTCCATTGGGGCCTGACATGTCTAAATTTCCCTCATTTCCATCTCTCCTCACTTAAATCAGTGATGTTTTGAACTTTTTGAACCGCAGAACCATTCTATCAGTGCCCTCTAACTCTACCATTTCTTATACCTTTCCTCTCCTCTCCTTTGGTCATATTTTACGTTGAATTGGGGAACACGAGGAATAAAATAATCGTTCCTCTTGTTCCTCCCAAAGACAATTTTCCTCAATCTTGCTCAGTTTTACTCAAATTTTACCCTTTTTGACTAATCCTTGGGTATTAAGGCCTTGAAAAAAGGGGTTAATTCCTTACATCATGAAGAATTTACCACAAAAAATATTTTTACCCTAAAGTTCAATTTTTCCTATTTTGCACTACCCAAAGACATGATTTTGTCTATAATTGTATCAAATCCTTCCTAACACATCAAAATGATCATGGGAGTGATTTGGTATAACACATCCCTCTTGATCCATGTTTCTAGATGAGATTTTAATATGTGTTGATGATCCTCCCCTCTTTATCTTATTTCAAATTATCCACACCATATTCAAATGAACCCTCATAAAATATCATCTTAGGTGTAACATTCCCATTTTAAGATCTTATAAACAAGGGGGAAAAAAATTACATAATGTTCATTGTTCTAAATAAAACTTAATTTAGAACACACATTCGATATCAGTCAATCTCATAACAAATAACCATATGCAGTTGTAAATGACTTGGTAATACACCGATCTATTCATTCCATGACTCAGTTATCTACTGATCTATTCATGTTTCACTTTAAGTTTTGAATACTTATCATATACTTGGTTTTCACCCTAATCCGGGTACTGAGTGATATTTTTTAAAGAAAATACCTAAATATTTGTTACCAATATTCACCTGGTATCACGTGGCTTTAAACTAGGTGACATAGAACAACACAACTAGTAGCTTGCGATACTTTGGCCAAAGATTTTACAACATACTTTGTATGTCACTATTCCTAGATGGCATACTCGTCATTTTGGAATACGTCCTTCACCCCACTCTTCTATTATCATGAATGGTCTTTACTGACTACTGTCAGTCCACTTGTCCAAGGTTTAACCCTATCTCAGGTTAGGAACATAGTCTATTATAGTAAGACACTTTCGATGACTTAAGGTAAAAGGGCATACTCGGTTGACCTAAGTCAACCAGATGTGCCAAAGTACCCTAAATTATTGAAATTTACTCCCTATCCTAAACATGTTGGTAACTTTACCTAGAGAAAAACTAAGTTCAAGTCCTTATTGTGTGTAGATCTAGATGATCAATGCAGAAGGGTGTTTCCGCATGTCAACTGCAATGTTGTAGCCTCAAGAAGACACAAGTATTTTCGAAGTTACATTCCTGTAGTTGGTGTGTGCCAACATCCTACAGAAACTACCTCATCACAATGTACATACACCAAGGAGGTTATTAATGTTAAGTTAATTTGGATTATAAAATAGATTACAACGTCTATGCTAAACCCTAGTCCAACACTCCTCAAGTCCTTTTTTTATACTTGGTTCAATTAAGCATTAAATAACTTCCTCTAACTCATGATTTCTTTTAATGTTCATTTATTTAGTTTAACATCAGTTAATCAAAATAGGATAGAAATAGCATAAGTTCTATTACATACATCATAATCATTCATAGAAGGTGTAGCCACCAAATAGGTTCAACTAAGGTAGACTTTATAAGAAATGAAGTCTACGTTTAATGATCATGTCACCCTTCTTTGGGGTTATGTTTCATATAGTGAGGAAGAACCTTCCTCTATTTGATTAAGTGTTAGGGTTTTTCAAACCCTTCTTATCTTTCACAAAATCTAACGTTCCATCACATATTCATTACACATTTAAATACTATATTAGAATTGTTTAGATAAGATTGATAACTTAACAAGTTGCATCTTATTAAAGGATATTAAACTAATTCCCTTTTTATCTACTTATCAAGTTCATCCGAATTATACATATAACAGATATGAATAATATCATCAAGATATAAATTCCACCTTCTATAAGATAAATTACAAAACCAATACCAGTAAATCTCCAACATTCAAATTCCTCATTTAAAACCTTTTCATTTACAAGACTAATTATTTCAGACATGTTGTATGACAAACAGCCTTAAATCCAAAAAGAATACAAATTTTACTTTTTCAATACAATTAAACAATAAATTGAAACTCTTTACATAAGGTTCAAAATCAAATAACCCAATACAACATGAAAGTTCTTGTCTTCCTTAATCACTTACGATTTCCATCTGCAAAATTGCTAGCATGGGTCAGTTCAATGAACTGAGCATGATAAGCACTTCGAATTAAAGTAAATTTCATTCCACTAATTGCTTCATTAAACAACTTTGCTTTCATGTATCAATTGAAAAAAATCAAGCAAGTAATCATAAGTAACAACATCAAGTAAGAAGTACAATTAAGAAATATGGATTACTTCCAAGGAAGTAACATTTTATAATCTGCAACTTCAAAATTATACCACAAGACTTAATAGATCCTATCAATTTAGTTTTGGATCAATAAACAAGTCTTAACATTAATTTATCTCTTAAATTCATAAATATAGAAGAGCACATTTAACTTTTCCCAATCTACAAAAAAGGTTAGTTACAACATAACTGATATTAGTAAGTTCCATCCCTCAATAAAGACAAAGAAGAGAACAAATAATGAGAAATTCAATCCATAATCTTATCAATCAATAGAAAAAAATCACATACCCACGAGGAGCCAAACCATATTTCATTTCGTTTAAACTATGAAATGAAATCCAACATCTAATACAACTTAGAAACTCTTAAGCTAGTTTCTAAAAGAGAGCTCAAAACCAAAGCACATTCAAACCTGTATACCTCCAATTTTCCATGCAACATTTTTAGGAAAACCTAACCTCATCACCTAGCTCAAATTCAAATCAATTCTAAGAAGAAAACATAGTACAGTCTCAAACTGTAGACTGCCCTCTCCTAAGAGAGTATAAACAAGATTATAATAGCTGAGTAAAATTCCTCCAATTAAAAAAGATAGGGAAGTCACAACAACTGAATACTGAATCACCATTACAAACATTAATAACAAATTGATAATGAGAAGGCAGTTCAAATTTCCAAGCAAGATTCACATTGTCAACATCCATGTAAGTGGTACTAAAACTTTTCATACCACAAACAGAATAACAGGTTTGAACTTAGCATTCAACCAAAACCCACTACTCAGGTGGAAGTAAATATTAAGTGATTCGATAAGACTAGTCATGTCCTACCTTCTTCCAACTCATTTGAACAAGATAACCATAGACCTCTCTAGTTCCTCAACATCATACGACAAGTAGGGTTTGTTCCAATTAAAAGACAGAAAGGAAGAAGTAACTCTTTCCATGAACCTCTACAACTGATACGTTGGTTCCTTAATAGAACAAAGTTCCAGTCCCAATTATTTCTAAGAACAAGGCAGTCAAAATTTCCCACAAGACAAGAATACACTCAAAGCATATATGAATAGAATACACTCTAAAATTCACATGCCCCGTTAAGTTCAAAAACACAGTGTAGTCAAGAGGTAGAGGTAAAAAAACCATTCCTTCTCAACATCAAAACAAAAGGATGCCACAAATAAGTTTTGTAGTCAAATTCAACCAATAACTCACAAGAACCCTTCCATCAAACAGTACTAAAGGAAACTATAGTTTTTAATTCAAAGAAATACCAGTAAGCATATAACTCATAGATTTCCCCATACATAATCAAAATGACCAACAAGGAATACATGTGTTGCGTTAAATTCGTGCATAGATCACAAGTTCCAAACCAATTAAGTTTAAATACCAATTTAAAACAGAATAAATGGCTCTAGTAAAAGCTCATAATAATACCAACACCCTATTATGGGTTCAAGCCTTCCCTTTTCATAAGGAAGAATAATATATTAGTATAGAACTCAAGTACAAAGAACAACGAAATAACTTAACAATGAGTACATAATTCATAAGAACTATATACAAGTTTCAAGGTTCAAAATGTAGACACCTAAAATATGCTTACACTTAGCATTTCCTCCAATACAATTGATTGACAAAACTTTGTTAATCAACCTATTATCACTCCACTCTCGGATGCCCATTTACGACACCTTCTTGGTCATATTCCTCCTATAATCAGCTTATTTTACTAATATCTCTCTTATTAGCTAAACATTCCTCCTTTCGACCATTCAGAACCTCCCTAGTTCTCTCTAGACCACTTTTATTGGCTTCATAGGCTATCTATCAGTCACAATTGGTTATCCAGACCCCTCCACACTCTCAATGAGTCTCTAATCACTTGCTAATCAAGTTTAACTAGTCTAATCCTAGCTTAACTAAGCCCATAGCATGTTTATCCTAATCTAATCTAAAAGTTCTTTTTGAGATTTAGTCCCACATGCACTCAAATTCAAAATTCTCCCAAGTGGAAAACTATAAATACAAGGCTAAGCCTACTCATTCAAACTACAACTTTACATAAGCTAAAGCCAAAACAAGCCTAAGAAAGCTTAAGAGCTCATTTGCATTAGCCAAGCTAATAAGGCATTTGATCTTGGGTCATCCACCATTAAAATAGATTCATCTTGCACCCATGTTAGGTTAGTAATGAAATAGCTAAACCTAACCATGTAGCCATTTAGTGAGATTCATTCACCCTCATAGAGTAAACAACACACAATTTGATTTCTTAGAATCTAACTAGGTTCACTTTCATTAAGCTTTCATAGAGTAGAGAGTAGTATACATGTTAGTTTTTGATGTTTTTGTCAAATTTATAATGCTTGCATGTTAGTTTCTCTTGTTTAGCTCAAATCCTATGGTGCATGGATGAGTTAGCAAAGCTTTGAGGTTCTTTAGCCTCATTCCATAGCTTTTGTAACTTTCCATTGCACGCATTTGGCACGCCTGGTGGGACACTTTGTCCATCCTCCATTAATGGAGTCACTTTGAAGCTTTTTGTTTTAATTTCTAATTTTTTTAGTTTCAAGATTTCTAGATTAATTTTTCAAAGTTTTTTAGATTAGTTTCAAGTTTTTGATTTCACTAACCTTTCATGTATTAATGGATAAATATCAAGTTTCTTAGCTTGTTTGCTAGGATTGTCTTTTTTTTGTGCTCTTTGCAGGATCAAAGGAGGTGATGTGCTACCAAAATTGAAGCAAATTGCTAAAAAATTAATATTTTTGAGATAATTTTTGAAAAATCCCATGTTTTTTAGCCACCTACAAGAAAGGGAGCGCACATACCATTTTGTGGGCGCATGTACAACTCTAACTGTCATTTTTTTGATAGAGGCATATAGGCACCAAATTAGTGGTGTAAGAACCAAATAAGGGGTGCATGTACACAAAAAATGGCATAGGTACACAAATAGTGGCACAGGTACACAAACAGTGGCGTAGGTACACTAACAGTGGTGTAGACATCATTAGCAATCTTCTGCAAGCCATAACTTTTGCTCTCGAAATCAAAACGACTCCATTTTTGTTGCGTTGGAAAGGTATTGAAGTAAAATACACAATGGAATCATAAAATTATAATTTTTACCTACCAAAAATCTATGGTTTACATTATTAGGTAAATATTCATTTTGTAACGTATCTTAAATTTCAAAAAAGTGTTTTCTTGGCCATTCTAACACTTTGAAATATTTTTATAGCACTAATCAGTTATTTGCAGGGTTATTTTGGTTTTATTTTTGAATAACTTAGTTAAATGTTTCATTTCTTAGCTTGAGAAAGGTTTGTAAAGTGTGTGTGCTCTCTCCTTACACCTTCAAAAGTGACCTTGGAGATCAAAAACACTTGCACAACTTTGTATCATATGTTAAAAACACTTGTTATAAAAGATAAAGTCATTTTTAAGTGATTTAGTAAGAATTTTCACACTGTGTATGCTCTTCCTTCATGCCTTTTGGAGATCTTAGGAATCAAAAGCAAGGTGTAAATTCCCTTTATTGATATCAATTTGTAATAAAAAATTACTAAACTTGTTGTCTACAAGACCTAACACTTGTCAAAGAAAGGTGTCAAAGACAAAACACAAACCCGTTAATACACATGTTTCTTACAGGTTTCCAAATGGTGTCCTAATTAAAACCACATTAAGTTAAGCAAGATTAAAAAAACACCATATCCAAAACATTGTATTGCAGGTTTCGGAAAAGGGTACGTCCCTCTTCGCTCAACTGGAACATAACCCCTTTGGCATAATGCCTTAAGCTACAACAATGGGGGTGGTTCTAGGAACCCCAATAGTCCACATAAGAGGGAACCTTGTGGATGAAATGGGAAGTGCTCCACACTACCTATCTGACTAGTGATTCCTTTATGAGATAGAGTTACAATTTATCCCTACGCGACCCTTTTAAGTACACGATGGATGCTTTTACTACCCATTGTGCTTGAAGGGGGAAAATTCGAGATACTTCCAAGATAGTTGGGACTATTCGGGTAAATCTTCCGGCTCGTGGATAATCTTTGTAACACCTAGTATGAGAGAACCACCTAGGAAAATATACTTTGGCCAGGAGCCCACTTTGACCATTCTAAAATAGTGTTGAGTTGTGAACCATTTTTGTATTGTGAAATGTGTGACGTGTTACTTTCTCTTAGTTTTTACTTGCCTTAAGGCGAGGTGAAACTCTGCCGAAGTAAAGCCAGAAATTTTTTCATCCCCATTTTTGATCTTCTTCCTTCACATTCTTTTGATGCTTTGTTGATCAAAATAAGGGTGAATAACTTTGTGTTACCAATCGATTGCTTCTACCACTTTTTTGTCCATTTACGCCCATCCATGTTTATGGCTGGGTAAGTTAAAACATCTAAATTGTGCAGAGGTGTATTTATATCATTGGTAGCCTTTGTGATCTTGATACCCACATCAGGATCATCATTATAGTTAGGATTGATTCATCATTTTATCTCCCTTTGAAATGTTACCTCGTTTGCATTGTTTCGACATAATTAAGATACTTATGTCATGTTTCTCGTAAACATGATCTAAGTTTCCACATTGTGGCGTTATGCTACCCATGGTTTAACACATCCTTAGTATACTTTGACTTAGTTTTATTTCAAACATTTTCATAAATCTTGAAAGGTGTCGCTTACTTTGTTTGTGTCATTTTGATACCACTTTGACACTAATATCTCATTTCTCCTCAAAGCTTGATAGACATGCCTAATTGGTGTGGTTACGTGGCTTACATTTATAAACCCCACCCTTTAACATTTAGGCCTTGTTGGTTGTTGAACTTGTCATGGTATCCTTTGATTGGGAGTCGCATCTACCCTTTGTTAATATTTACGCCTTGTTCATTTTGAGCTTGACGTAAATATTGACATTGTGTTGATCACCTTTGCATCGAACTTTACATACGCATTTTCATATGGTGTATTTCCTTGTTAATTGGCTTTGTGTTTCACACTTGCATGATTGTTCCTTATAATTATTCATTTAGAAAACTTTTTTTCTAGGAAAATCCCTTTTTATCTCATTGATATTGCATCATCACGATGTTTATTTTCCTTATACCTTCTTTGGAAAATCATGCATGTATATCAATACTTACAAAATGTCTAGTTGGTTATCCTTATGCTACCAAAATCGACATGTCACTTCCTTCCCTTTGAAGGAGTTCCATCACACTATCTAGATCTAGACATTTGTGCTTAAAATAGCACCAAAATGATTGAATATCACGCGGTTCCTCATACTTAGAAAAATACGGAACCTAGGTTTAGCAATTGAAATCAAAAGATTCACATTACAAATAAACCTTGTTTGGTTCTTCGTGCTAGAGAGCCCATACGGGTAACTCGTTCCCCACCTTCATCTCATAGTCAGTGGTGTGATTTAGATGCTTCTGATCCAAATTATTAATCGAGTTCCCCCCACTCATCTTTGTATTCTAATCCAAAAATTTCCTCTTCTTCTGAGGATTCCAATCCAAACATTTCTTCTTATTCCAATCCAAACAATTCTTCTAATTCTTCTAATGATTCAGATCAAAACTACAATTTACATCCAAACTACTATTCAGATTCATCTAATTCAAATCCTAAGTCATGGTCCTCCCTATCTTTACAGGAACCTCTTCATCATACATATAATATGACTCCTATGTCATAATCCTCCCTTTCTTTGTAGGACCCCTTTTATCAATCGCCTCAACAATGTCTTCTTCCTTTGAAGATACATGTGACTCTAAGTCCCTCCAACCAAACATCTAATACACTTCTTGAATTACAGTCCTCTCTTTCTTTGCAAGACCCTTGTTGTTATTCATCTGATGCAATTCTTGAATAGTGGTCCTCCCCTTCTTTGCAGGACCTTCATCAATCACCCCCAATAATTCTTCCTTCTTTGAAGATTCGTGTGACTCAAAGTCCTTCGAGTCAAATGTCTGAATCAACCCATGCGTCACAATCTACAGAATTTGGACTTAATCCTACTAGTTTATAGATGATATACCATCATATAGGTAGGTCCACACCACCTTCTTCTACTCCTAAGACATCTAGCTACACATATTCTTCGTCCCCCACATCATCTTATTCTATCAATAATCATCAAACATCTTCTAAGTCTTCCACACCAAGTGAACCTCTTTCTTCCAATCAATCCCTAGTGATCAATCAACAACTCATACAGATTGACCTCTTTCAGAATGAAGAAACAATTAAGGCATTTATAGGGGCACATGAAGATATTCCTTTAGAAGATTATGAGAAAGGATTCTCTTTAAACTTCGATGCGCCCACATATTCTGAGAAAAATGTTGATTCCTTTTATCAAGAAATAGAGGAAGAGCGTCAAATCATGTAACTTGTTCCTCCTCTTATTCTTCCATCTTCACATTCTTCATTAAGTGAGGAAACTCCTAGGTCTCACATTGATCCATGGCCTATCTTCTCATCACCCAATCACTCTTTGTCTATCATAATTCCTCAATCACAATCTCTTATGGGGTCAACACCAAGTATCCCTTCATCTTTGTCTAGGTGTGGGTCACCTTCTAGTATCCCTCCCTCTACTATTTGTGGAACATTTTCAAGTAGCCCACTATCTTCTATTCTTGGGGCATGTCCAACTAGCCCCTTGTCTTCATGTATGGATCACCCTTGAGTATTCCATCATCTTCTATTCTTGAGCCACATCCTAGTAGCCCTTCATCTTATATCTATATGTCACATCCTAGTAGCCCTTATTCTTCTATTCTTGGGCCACATCCTAGCATCCCTTCATCTTCTATCCATGGCTCACCTCCCAATATCCCATCTTCTTCAATTCTTGGACCATATCCTTTTCATTCATCACATATTTCTTCTATCAATGGTTTTGGCAAGCCCATGGTCATTTCTCACATTAGTTATAAATGTCCACGCTCACTTTCTTCTCCTTCACGAGATCAAACAAGTCAATAATTAGCTTAGAAGAAATGCAAACAGGTTCTTTATCAAGCCAAGATCAAACATCTGAAGAGATCCAAAGCTACCAACAACTCCAATGATCATAAAATCCAAAATCAAACGTGATTCTAGAATGCACACCAGCGTAACCATCAAGTATGGTGCAAAGTGAAAAAACCTATGGATAGGGAACTCAAACTCCCACATACAAAACTCATGTTTCAAAACAAATCACATTCATTTCTTGAGTGTGAACTCACCACGATCATTGCGATCGGGGATCATATCACTCTTGATAAACAAACGCACCTAGTCTCCCTTATCAAGGAAGTTGCAAACATTGTTTTTGGATCTTATCATGCAAACTAAATTTTTTGGTCCCACCTTTTCAAAAACTATAAAAAATATAAAAATCAAAAAACAATTAAAAAATACAACAAACATTGAAAACACACAACAAAAATCAAAGGTACAAAGATCAAACATTGCAATCAGGTATTGTGTACACATGGATGTTTCTTTCTCCCCTTCCTTGCTATTCTTTTTCAAGTCTCCCTACCATTTTCATCCCTTCGGCGATATTTTGGTTAGCTTATTCACACCCATTTTATGACATTTATCTCTATGGTATCCATTTGACCCTGCTCTTTTATCACCTTAGTAAATTAAAGAACGTCTGACCTCTTAGAGATCCTATCACATTCAAAATCTAATAAACGTGTTGCAAAGAACTTTTGGACATATTTGTTGACACTAGCCAATGTCTTCATCACAATCACTTCCACCTCCTTCCATCAAGTCATCTGTGGTTCTTAACCCCTTGTTAAGCAAGAGAACTGAAATAAGTTTTCAGAAATCAAAAGAAACAAAATCAATCAAAAATTAAAAGCTAAAAGCTACAAAGCAAAAGCAAATTGATATATTACTCTCTTGGGGTATTTACAAAAATATCTATTGGGGTTATGGATGCCTAACTATAAGTAGAGAAATGTTTCAATTAAAATCAAATGCATCTCCTTCGGGGCTATGGACGTCTGGCTGGCAACGGAGCAATGTACGACTATCCTTTCACCATCCATTCACAAAATCACCTTTCACAATCAATCATCCCAACACATTGGCTAGGGTGTATTCACTTGTTTTCTATTAAATCTTCCCTTCAAGAGGTAATAAATTCCACGTGCACACACTGGATCTCTATGAGTAAATAGGATTAGTATGTTACCAAGTGTCTTTTTTTGGACCTTGTTCAGACTCTTACTCTAGTCCTTATCTTGTCTCATGATTTTTGCCTTTGGCTAATCACTTCTTCATCACAAGGCTTCTAAGCTACATTCATATCATTCAAATCATTCTTCTAATTCATTCAAAACATCCATGTGTATAAGATTACTTATTTTAAATGTTTGTGGGAACCTTTGTCCCCTTCTACACAAACAATATTCTCCTTCCTTTCTATCATGTGCTTTTAGGCCAACTTACGTTGGGGGCATCCTTGCTTATTCCCAGCACTTTATTGGTTTACGTTCACCATCATGTTGAACCTATCCATAATGGCCTTGGGTCCCGCTTTTACCTATGAAGAGTTTGCCTTTGAATGCTCCCACCTAATTGCTGGGGAATTTTTACATCTTCACCTTTCTCGTACACATGTGGCCTTATGCCCTTATACTTACCATATATCACTAGGGGCATCCACGCTTCCTCATCTTCCTGTACATAGAATCATAAAAATTGAAAATCATCCTACAAAACATCACTCTTTGGTTCTCACCTATTCATGTGTGCAACTCATGGATCATCTTGATCTACCTCCATCAACAAAAGTCAGGTTGCTTACTTTGTCTATACTTTGGGGCACAACAAGTTACCTGGTATTGCTTCATAGTGCACATTGTTTTTTCATCAGACTGAAGTGTCATCTGTTTTCCCTTTGCATGTATCCTTGCTTAGGGCACCTTCATTAACCCTTGTTGTTAATTCAAATAGGTTGGAATTGAAGCTTGATAACAAAAACATTACATTATGTTTCTCTGTTAGGTTAGCTTGTTTACTTTCTCGTATTTCATTGCATTATGTATGTTGTATGGATTTAGGCATCTTTTACTTTCTCGTATTACATTGTATTTTGTATGTTGCATAGATTTGGTGTTTTTAGCAATGGACATTTGTTCGTATATGTATTTTCATGTCATACTACACTTTTGTTCATTCTTTTTTAATAAGGACCGATGAGGAAGATCTCTAGCAATATGATGAAAAATAAAGTTGTTGAAAAGGCATTGGATGGATGTTAGCTCATTTCCCCTTCCTCATACTCCTTTTCTTCTATATCCCATTTCTTCTTCACACTATTCTTTCTTCTATTATCTTTTTTTCACATTTTCGATCGTCGATCAAGTTCTTTTATAACCCCATCGCCAATCGAGGGGGAATCCTTCATTATTCTCATTTTTATTCTATCCCTTCAATATTTTCTATTTGTTTATGCTTGTCTACTTTCTTTGAAGTGACGTCGCTTACGCCACCCAAAGAGGGGCAAATGTAGACACCTAAAATATGCTTACACTTAGCATTTTCTCCAATACAATCGATTGACGACACTTTGTTAATCAACTTTTCTTTGCTCCACTCTCAGATGCCCATTTACGACACCTTCTTGGTCATATTCCTCTTATAATCAGCTTACTTTGCTAATATCTCTCTTATTATCTAAACATTTCTCCTTTTGATCATTCAAAACCTCCCTAGTTCTCTCTAGACCACTTTTATTGGCTTCGTAGGCTATCTATCAGTCACAATTGGTTATCCAGACCCCTCCCAACTCTCAATGACTCTCTAATCACTTGATAATAAAGTTTAACTAGGCTAATCCTAGCTTAACTAAGCCCAAAGCATGTTTATCCTAATCTAATCTAAAAGTGCTTTTTGAGCTTTAGTCCCACATGCACCCAAATTCCAAATTCTCCCAAGTGGAAAACTATAAATACAAGGCTAAGCCTACCCATTCAAACTACAACTTTACATAAACTAAAGCCAAAACAAGCCTAAGAAATCATAAAAGCTAATTTGCATTAGCCAAGGTAATAAAGCATTTGATCTTGGGTCATCCACCATTAAAATAGCTTCATCTTACACCCATGTTAGGTTAGTAATGAAATAGATAAACTTGGCCATGTAGCCATTTAGTGAGATTCATTCACCCTCATGGAGTAAACAACACACAATTTGATTGCTTAGAATCTAACTAGGTTCACTTTCATTAAGCTTTCATTGAGTAGAGAATAGTATACATGTTAGTTTTTGATGTTTTTGTCAAAGTTATAATGCTTGCATGTTATATTCTCTTGTTTAGCTCTAATCCTATGGTGCATGGATGAGTTAGCAAAGATTTGAGGCTCTTTAGCCTCATTCCATAGCTTTTGTAACTTTCCATTACACACACAAAACCTCAATAAGTTCGGCATAGTTCAAATAACCACTTGGTCCAAATAAAGCTAAAACCAATCACAGCTTCAATACAATCTTATAATATTCATGGAGTGCTACCACAACTACCCGAACACAATCATGAATAGAGATACAAGACCATCCCAACAACACTATCAATTCAAGTTAAAAATGGCCAAGGAGCTTCTAATTCAAGCTCAACGAACTTAAGTACATATCAAAACATGAAAACCCAATAACAAATTCATAACCCAAAAAGTAATAAGCCAACTCGTTTCACCTTATTTTCAAATATAATAAAACAAGCTTCGAACACAAGCTACAAGCTTAAATACAATAATAGAACTACTAGTTCAAGTTACAGAGGTCAAAAGAGCTTCTAGTATAGATTGTAGAGTTCCAAAACAATTACATGCAAACCTCTAACAACCATAAAATAGAAATTTTCCAAAAACTTTCAATAACAGCAAAGGATTTGAATTCAAAAACCCACATAGTTTCCAAGCTTACATGCAAGTAAATATAAAATTTCCAGTGAGCAGAATTGTTTTAATAAATCATTTAGTAGAAATCAAGAAATCTTAATGGGTAGAGTCTATCATGCCTGATAGTTCCTCTACCAATTCGAAGAAGACTTCCAGCTGAGTTTATAAGACCTCTTCTTCTCCAAATAAGATCAAACAACCATATTCTTTTTTTAAAATCCCACTTATACATTCCTCGAACTGAAAATAGCTCAGAGAGTTCAAAAATAGCTAAAAAGTGAAGATCAAACTGCTGGTTCGAAGAAAAAGATAGCTCCATGTAGAGTGAAAATTGTGAAGCATGCAAAGATAAACAATCCCCAAAGAATCTACCAGCATTCCTTCTAAGACAGCTTGCTCGCCAAACCAAAGGAACATTAATGCCATTAAAACCAATTTTCCAGCTTATCTTTCCTTGCGACCACCATTCATAGTTGGCAAGACCTAATTACAATTCATAGTGCATTTCCAAACTTAGAGAATCCCCCACATATATTCCTCTAACTTTCACTGACCCCTACCACACTGGCAGTACTTTCTTATATTAAAAACCAAATCAAAACAAATCCCAATAAAAAGCCTTGGAACCACCACTTAGTTCTCATTTCCAGTGGCCCCTAGGTCCCCTTTCATATCCAATCAGTTAGGATAGATATAATTTGCTTAGGTTAGATCTTAGGTTAGTTTAAATAAATAACCTTAGGATATAACCTCCAACATTAGTTTGCACCCTAGTATAGGATGTAGTTTTATCCAAAAACTATAGGTTTAGAAATAACTTAACATCCCCCTAGGTTACTTTCCTTACAAGCTAAAAACTTAGGTTAGAATGAAATCCCTCATAAAGGGGTATAGTAACAGTAGTTAGGTAACTTACCTAAATCCCATATTTATTAGGGTACACAAAAAATTGTTTTTCTCAAGAATCTGAGAGCAGGGTTCGTATTTCCCTTGATTCCATAAGCACCCTGTAAGGGTCGACCAAGAAGAGCTAAGCTCAACACAAAACAGAATGCAAGCATTGTATCCAAGATAATAAAGAATTTTCCACAAACACAAGTTCAGTCCGTTAAGCCTCACAATTAATGAATGTCAATTTTTCATTTAGTTTTGATAAGAGGATTTACAACATACCTTGGATCAATGGAATTGATCCAAGGATGAGTCCAATGGAAAAAGGTAAGTTGCAATTCTTAAAACCATATTGCATCTTATCCAAAGAGAGTGAAATGGATTATTGCAAGCAACAACATACTAGCCCTTCAATACAAGAGCATAATTTATTTATCCATTTCAAACATGATCTTCAGCAGTCAAAAGAACGCACCTTTATCAAGAAAATCACATGTCAACACTTGAAATGAAAAGGAGGAATATAACCATTGTCGAGGGTGTTACATGCTTCCCTCCTAAAAAGAATCATTGTCCCGATGATTACCTCAGTTTAATTATTGCATTTAGGATAATCAATTTTTATTCACTTTCTTAACATATGTTTGCAACAGTATCAAAATTTTAAATTCCAAAAATCAGCATTAATTAGTTGTTTATTCAAACAAATAAATATCTGCCCAAATTGGCATACTTATTGTATTATAAAGATAAAATCACAATTTTTTTTATCAGTCAACAGAATTAATTATCTTCAAAAAGATATGGAAAATTAGTTTTCATATCATCCAAGTTCTCCCAGGTTACACTTTCTTCATTAAACTGGTCCCATTGGACCTTGCATTGAATTATCTCATGATTTCTCAAATGTAACTAGCAAGTTTACAGTACTCGTATGGGTTTAACTACAATTATTCCTGGATCTAAGACGTACAAGGAATTCCAATTTAACACATGTAATAAATCTGAAACATATTTCTTAAGCAAATAAATATGGAAAACATCATGCATTCGTGATAAAGTAGGAGGTAATGCTAAGCAATAAGCTACAGGGTTGATTACTTCAACTATCTCAAAAGGTCCCACATAACGAGGTGATAACTTGGCAGCCTTGCCAAAAGTTATAGAGCTCTTTTTCAGTGTGACCCAAAGAAAGACTTTCTCACCAAGTTCAAACCTCCTGTCTACCCGCTTTAAATCAGCATAACTATTTTGTCTATCTAGTGCCTCTTTCAAGCATTCACAAATCAATTTAACTTGTTCCATTTCAGTAAGGATTTTAGGTCCAATTACCTCTCTATCCTCCATGTTGTCCCAACTAACAGGGGTTCTACATTTTCTTCCGTATAATGCTTCAAAGGGTGCCATCTTAAGAGAGGCATGATATGTATTATTATATGCAAACTCAACTAGTGGAAGGTACTCTTCCCACTTGTACTACTGATCTATATTATTTATTCATAACATATCCTCTAAAATTTTCTGGTTACATTGACGTTTAATCACACCATAATAAATGAATTAAATTTGAGATCTAAATTCAAATATGAAAATATATCTGGAATGGTTTTACAATTAATTACATTCTCCTAAATTGAATCGTCACCCTACTTAAGTTTCTTCATAACATCTTTGGTAATTCACTGGTTTCCCCAAGGTTCAATCGAACCATAGTAATTGAATCTAGAAGTGTCTCACATCTCGTGAATGTCATTATCCTAGCAACCGCTTGGCCAATGGTGTTTGAAATATTCAAATTTGCATAGTTTAATCTTTAAAATAGCTTACAACTGATAAGAGCATATATTCCACTTTAAAACGTTAAGCCTAGCAAGCCGCTATGCCCTGTCATAAATTCTAAAACATCCTATCTGTTCTATATGGGCTAGTGGCCGCAAGGTATTATTGTATCAGATCAGATTTTGACATTCATTGAAATCATTAAACATTTTTTCCAGATTCAGGTAAATTGTGAATTTGTGACTAAGATATATTGGACTTTCTGGAAGGATCAATTAGTGAAATTCCATATATTTTGATTTTTGGATTCATAATATATCCTTAATTATTGGAGTGATAATTACCTTCCAATGCATAGGTTATTTTGGCATTCCAAGCTATATATGATTTTGGAATCCAATAATGTGCAACTTTTGGAATCCAACATGTGTCTACTTTGGAGTAGATAATTCCTATGATTTGACCATTTTGTAAATCTAAAAATAGCCTCCTAATACCTTGGATTCCAGATGCATCAGTTACCACCATAATATCTTCATTAGCTTCTGGTACTACTAGAATAAGTACTAGATGTTAACTGTGAAATAAGAATTTTTGACTAGCAATTAAGACATGAGATGAATCCATATGAAACTTCTCCTCATACATCTTCTATTAAATAATCCTACTCCAAAGCAACTCCCTTAGAGAAGTATTTTACAAATTTCCTATAGTAGCCAGCAAGTCCCATGAAGCTTCTAACTTCATGCACATTCTTTGGTGTAGGCCACTCAGTTATAGCTACAATTTTAGAAGGATCCACAACTATTCCATTCTTACTTATTACGTGTCCCAAATAGTGTACTTCTATGTCATAGAAAGAACATTTAGACAGCTTACCATATAACTTTCTCTTTCTCAATATTTACAAAACTATCTTCAAATGTTCATCAGGGGTTCCTCAATAATTTTGGAATATATGAGAATGTCGTCCAAGAATACAAGCACAAATTTGGTCCAAGTATTCTTGAAAGATATTATTCATTAAATTCATAAATGTTGCAGGTGCATTTGTTAATCCAAAAGGTAAAATCGTGAACTCATAATGTCCATACCTTGTTCTAAAAGTTGTTTTATGGATATCTTCATCCTTAATCCGTAATTGATGATATCCAGATCAAATATCTATCTTATAATATACCGATGCCTCTACAGATATAATAAAATAAATCATCAATCCTAGGAAGTGGGTAACTATTTTTTATTGTTTGCCTCTGTTTAACATTCTGTAATCAATGCATAATCTAAGCATTCCATATTTCTTTTTTCACAAAAATTACAGGTGCTCTCCAAGGTGAAACACTTGGCCTAATCAAACCTTTAGAAAAAAGGTCTTGTAGCTGAGCCTTAAGCTCTACTAATTCTATAGTAGTCATTTGATATGGGTGCTTTAGAAATAGGTTCAATTCCAGGTTTGATCTTAATCGTGAAATCAAACTCCCTTTTGGGTGGAAAACCTAGCAATTCTTCTGAAAATACATCACTGAAGTCTCATAACAGCGGATATTGTTCCATAACATCGTTGTTTTCTTTAGTTATTTCAGCAATTTTTACTGCATATAAGGTACAAACCTTATTTTTGGCCTTCTTAAGTTGCATAGATGACAGTTTTTTAACATAAATTTCACAATTTCACACCCTGAATCTCTATTGTTTTATGTAGGTCATCTACACAACTAATGTGTTTTTCAGTAAAAAATCCACTTTAGCCTTATGTTCAGATAACCAATTAACACATATTATTACTTCATAAGACCCCAAAGGTGCAACATAAAGATCTAATTCAGTGGAAAAGTTAAGTAAATCAAGGACTTCTCCATAAAGACACATACTAACTGTATGAACATCATTGTTTCCATACTGTACAGTCCATGTTTTATCCATGTTTCCAGTTCTTTATTTTTTATTTTGCTGCTAATTTATTAGAAAATAAAACATTCAGTAGCTCTAGTATCAAAAATAATAGTTACATGTAAACCAAATAACTTACCCAGAACTTCTATAGGTGAGGCATGTTTCTCAACCTGCTTGTCAGCTATTGCAACGTGTATCTTGTGTTGTTGATTACAATCATCCTTTTTCAAAGGGAATTGATTTGCATAATGATCTTTGCCATAGTTATAACAGCCTCCTACATGTCCCTTCCTAGGCTTAGGTTTATTTCCAGCCTTAGAGTTATCATTCTAACCCCCATAGGACTTATGTCCGTTATTATTGTTCTTAGCAAAAAAAATTCGTGCATTACTAGCAAACTTGTTTGTTGCTACTTTTTTATTATTATCAGATGAAAACTTACTTTTCATTTTGATTTTCTTCCATGGTCCTTTCTTAGGTGCAAGAGATGATGAAGAGGATTTGGTATTTTTCTTCCTTACTTCCTCCTTGTGAGCAAAAATTGCCTTTAATTTATGTTCCTGCCTTATGGCCTTTTCAATAACCCCTTCCATCGTGGTTGGGCTGTGAACATCCACCTCTCATCTTATAATAGGATTCAATCCCATGATCAATTTCTGTATCCTAAACTCTTCTTCATCTGCTTTTGGTACCGAGGTACATAGTTAAGGAGTTTTTTAAATCATTCCCAGTACTCAGTTACAGTTAGCTTCCCCTAAACTAAGTTCTGAAATTCAGATCATTTTCTGATCATAATAAAGTTGAGGCAACCATCATTTCCTAAAGTAACCTTTAAATTAATCCCAAGTGATTTTAGTTTCATCAATGTTTATCGCAGCCTTCTGATTTTCCCACCATGAAGATGCTTCATGAGAAAGCTAATATGCTCCCCATATCGCCTTTGTTTCTGTTAGAGTAGGTATTTACTTTAACTCATGTTCACCTAGGTACATTATTTACCTTTATTGTATTTATCCTCACCCACTTATGTGTGTGGATATTTATTTTTATTTATTTAGATATTAGGAGATATTATCTCGTTGTTAGGTATAGTTATTTCCTTGATCTATGGTATTGACTAGTTCTTTCCTAGATCTATAGTATTGACTAGATCCTTGATGTCTAGTTCTCTCATAAATCTATGCACTTGACTAGTTCTTTCCATGATTTATGGCTTGATCTATGACCTTGAATGGTTCTTAGATTGTTAGTCCTTTCCTATATAAGCAAGGCCCATTCGCATTGTATTTCATTGAGTTCCATAATATATATGATATTGCTGCTCATTTGTTTACAAAGGTTTATGTAAAGTTATTCTGGTGAATTGCTTTCATCTTATTGATCATGATTTTTGATTAGCATTAGTGTTCTCTGGCTTGGCACGATCTAGTTATCATTCCTTTTATGGTATCAGAGCAAGATATTGCTATTGACATTCATCTGTAAGTTTTATTTTGCAAATAATTTTTTTATATTTCAGAATTTGCTCGTATTTTGTTTCTATGTGCATTTTTATGCAAAACACAGGCTTCCATTGGATTGGGAAGGTGGAAAAACCCTAATATCGAATGTAAACTTGACTAATTTGAGAGGTAATCGGTTTTTTGCTTTTTGTTGTTGTGCAGCTGGATTCACCTCGGGGTTCGCACCATACGGAAAAGGAAAGCTATTGCATTGAAATCATTATCCCCTGGTCATATGGTATGGTCATATGAGGGCATAAAGCTTTTGATTCCTACTAGTAGGTGCTTAAATCCATCCCCCTTTCATTTATTTGTGTGGTGAAGGCAAGAGCATTTTATTCCATTTTAGTGGAAACTAAAATAAATAGTAGAGCCTAATATTGAAAACCTTGTATCTTTTGATCGGTAACTCAATTTTGAGTGTCATTTTTTGCAAAAGTGTGTAGTTTTTTATGATCTTTCCATTGGAAATATTTATTTTGAGAATTTCAATATAATTATAAAGTGCCATACTATAACACGTACTCATTATAAAGTTCCAAAATCTGGGGGGGCTCTTGTTGCATTACTTAGTTCTTCCATTTCTTTTGGTGATTTTTTTAAGATGGCATCTGCTTCTACATTAACTCATGTTGAGACATTAACAACACATAATTACCACTCATGGAAACCAATAATGGAAACAATAATTAAGTAGAAAGGATTATGGGCTTTAACTTCTAAAGAATAACCAGTGTTCACTAGAGAATATGAGAAATTTTAGTACCAGTGTAAATTTGATGAGTGTATAGGTTTGATAGCAACTTATGTAAGTGACAGTATTTTATTTAATTTGGGAAAGTGTGACTCTCCTTCCAAAATATGGGAGAAATTAGAGGATTTATTTGGTAAGGTGGATCATATGAGAGCTATGCAACTTGAAATTGAGATCACCTCTCTTAATCCTAAAGATTTTCCAACAATTATAGACTATCTTACCAAGATTAAGCATTTTTTGACACAGTTAAAGGGAAGTGGAAGAGATAAGAAAGATGAAGAGTGTGTTTACTTGATTCTATCCAAGTTGAGAGGACCATTCCAAATTTTTCCTTCTACCTTTTTCTCTAGCATGGATGCCTTAGGTGATAGCTTCAAAATGCCTAACTTAGAAACATTTTGTGAAAGACTTACTAGGGAAGAATCCAAATTATCTCACCTTGATTCTTCCACCTCTCAAAAGGCATTAGTTGCATCTAATCCTAAGGGCAAGGGAAAACCAAACAGTAAAACCAAATCCACACCTTCTCCATCTCAAAATGCTCCTAAACCCAAAGAAAACAACTCAAAACCCAAGGATTCTTCTAAATCCAAGAATAAGTCTAGCCGTTCATGCTCTTTTTGTGGGGGTAGTAATCATGAAGAAAATAGGTGTTATAAGTGAATACAAGCCTTAGAGGATGCAGTCAAGAAACACAAAATTTCTAACTCCACTCCACCTCCTTCTAATCAGCATGGAAAAGCACTTAATGTTGTTGGAAGATCACAGTCACCACTTACAGACAATTGGGTTATAGATTATGGTGCTTCTCATCACATGACTTCTTCTAAGGAGTCTTTTGTTTCTCTAGGTTTGATTTCTACTTCAAAAATTGAGGTTGGAGATTCTTCCTTTCTTTTTGTTGAGGGAAAAGGTGATATAAAACTTGATTGTGGCAATATCCAAGATGCACTATATTTTCCTAACATCACTACAAATTTGCTTTCTGTATATCAAATTTGTCATTCTGGTCAAGGGAAAACAATGACTTTTACACCACATGGGGCAGAAGTAAGAACTTTGTTGGATCCTTTTTCACTTGTTGCTTAGGGTATTGTTGATCATAGTTCAAGACTATATCACTTTGAGGGTTTTGATGACACTTCTTCTATAAGGACAGGATTGGTTTCTCATTCAAATTCAGAGAGTAAGCTTTGGCATGAAATATTTGGACATCTCAATTACAGATATTTGAAGGAGTTGAGCAATCATGGTATGGTAGATGGTCTTCCTAGAGTTTCTAGTCTTGAGGGAGTTTGCTCTAGCTGTGGATTAGGGAAACAACACCAAGATCCATTTCCTAAGAGTTTGTCTAAGAGAGTTTCTTCACCACTTGAGCTTGTGCATAGTGACTTGATGGTTTTTCCTACCCCCTCTTTCAATGGAGCTAAGTATGCACTTATGTTTATTGATAATTTCTTGAGGCGTAATTGGGTTTATTTTCTCAAGTACAAAAGTGATGTTTTTTCACACTTCAAATTCTTCAAGGATTTGGTCGAGAAACAATATTCTAGTTGCATAAAGAACCTTCGTACTGATAATGGGGGGAGTACTTCAATGATGATTTTTCTACATTTGTGGCAACTTAAGGCATTATTCACCAGCAATCTGTTCCTCATACTCCACAACAAAATGGCTTAGCAGAAAGGAAGAATAGAACTTTGAAGGAAATGGCTAATTATATGATGCATTCTAGATATTTACCTCCTATCTACTGGGCAGAAGCAGTTAATTGTGCTAACTATATTTAGAATCACACACCACATAAAACACTTGAGAATTTGACTCTAGAGGAAGCTTGGTCCAACACTAAGCCAGATGTCTCATTTTTTTGAGTCTTTGGGAGCCATGCTTGGGCCTTTGTGCCAAAGAAGAAAAGCAAAGCTTTGGATAAGAAGAGTAAACCCTTGATCTTTGTAGGGTATGGTGAGGATGTGAGAGCTTATCTTCTTTTAGATCCTGATACACATGATGTTATTTTTCAAACACATGTTCAGTTTGATGAGCATTTCACTCCTCATGATTCTTCATCTTCTTCCATTCCTTATTCTTCATCTCATCTTGAGGATCCTTTCTTTGAGGAGATTGATGAGGAGGTTATAGATGCCATTGAGGATCCTATTCCCCCTGATGTTGTCACTATGCCTAAGTGGGATAGTACTACAATTTCTGAGGCAGCACCTTTCATAGAGGATCTTCCACCCACTAGGCATCATCATGCACATTCTATAAGTTATGGATTTTTGTGTCAGGCAGTTTCTGAGGATCCATAGTCTTTTTTAAAGGCTCATGGGATACTGGAGTGGGATGATGTGATGGTAGCTGAGTATTCTTCTTTGATGAAGAATCATACTTGGGATTTGGTATCTCTTCCTAAAGGAAGAAATATGGTTAGGTGTAAGTGGGTATATCGAACCAAATACGCAGCTGATGGGTCCATTGACAAGTATAAGGCTCATCTTGTTGCAAAGGGTTTTTCACAAGTCGAAGGTATTGATTACTCTTAGAATTTTGCACCCATTGCCAAGATGGATTCTGAACACCTTGTACTTGTTATTGCTACATCATAGGGGTGGCCCGTATACTAGATGGACGTGAAGAGTTCCTTCTTACATGGAGATCTACAAGAGTAAATATATATGGAGAAGCCAGCTAGATTTTTTCAAGATTCTTCTCTTGTTTTTCAGCTTCAAAGGTCTCTCTATGATTCAAACAAGCCCCTCAGGCTTGGTATGAGAAGATGGATTATTTTCTTCTATCTACTGGTTTTGTTCGTTGCCACTCCGATCATACATTGTATCTCCACCATGTCGGTGAGGATATTTTGATACTTGTCTTGTATTTTGATGATCTGTTACTTACTGGCAGCTCTTCTTCCCACATTCAGAGTATTCAGAGGTCTCTTTCTACATAATTTGACATGACAGATCTTGGGTTATTGCATTATTTCCTTAATTTGTAGATTTCTCAAATAGATCTAGGGATTCATTTGAGTCAAAAAAAGTACACCCATGATCTTCTTAGGCGTTTTGATATGGCTGATTGCAAGCCAAGTCCATCTCCTTTTCAGTCTAGGGTTACTCTTACATCCACATGTACCACACCACTTTGTGATCCTACGTTGTATCGACAGTTAGTTGGGAGTCTCATGTACTTGACCCATACTCACCCTGATATTTTATTTGCAGTAGGTCTTGTATCTCGATTTTTACATTCTCCTCATAGTAGTCATTGGCAGGATACTAAAAGGATTTTGTGCTATTTATAGGGAACTTCCCACTTTGGCCTACACTACACTAGGGGTTCTACTCATTTTGTTCGGTATACAAATTCAGATTGGGTAGGTTCTATTGATGATAGGCGTTCTACTTCTGGCTATCTTTTCTATCTTGGTTCTTCTCCAGTTGCTTGGGCATGCAAAAATCAACATGTTATTGCACTTTCATCTTCAGAGGTAGAGTACAGGGCAGTAATTACAGTGAGTCAACAGATTCTTTGGCTTCTCTAGTTATTGATAGAGTTTGGATTCCCATAGGATTCATCGAATGTACTTTGGTGTGACAACCAATCCAATTCACATTTCTCGCAACCCAGTTGAGCACTAGTGGACCAAGCATATCAAGATACACATCTACTTCATTTGGTAGCACATTCAGGATGGATTTCTTTGCTTCTAGTACCTTCTGACTCAGCAGTAGGTTGCAGAAATCTTTATAAATCCTTTTGCATCACCTCACTACCTTGAGTTGCGTGGAATGCTTGGGGTTTCAGAAGTTTTTCTTGGAGGGTGTTCATGAGAACACCTTCCTTCTTCTTCTTCTCAATCCTTATAGTAGGATTCTTTCCTTCTTTTGGTTTGAGATTTCTTCATGGATATATTGTACATGAGTACCTCATCAGGCCTAGTTTCCAGGACTCATACTGTGGACATGCCACTTCTATTTTGGCCCCTAGCTTCACTTGAGGGGGGTGTTAAAGTAGGTATTTACCTTAGCTCATGTTCACCTAGGTACATTATTTACCTTTATTGTATGTATCCTCACCCACTTATGTGTGTAGATATTTCTTTTTATTTATTTATTTAGATATTAGGAGATGTTATCTAGTTGTTAGGTATAGTTATTTCCTTGATCTATGGTATTGACTAGTTCTTTCCTAGATCTATGGTATTGACTAGATCCTTGATGTCTAGTTCTCTCATAAATCTATGGACTTGACTAGTTCTTTGATGACTAGTTCTTTCCATGATTTATGGCTTGATCTACGACCCTGACTGGTTCTTAGATTGTTATTCCTTACCTATATAAGCAAGGCCCATTCTCATTATATTTCATTGAGTTCCATAATAATATATGATATTTCTGCTCATTTGTTTGCAAAGGTTTATGCAAAGTTATTCTACCGAATTGCTTTCATCTTATTGACGTGATGTTTGATTAGCATCTGTGTTCTTGGCTTAGCATGATCTGGTTATCATTCCTTTTAGTTTCTTCTGAGAAATTCTTTATTGCAAATTATTTCTCCATTTTGCTGAGCCAGTTCTCAGCTTCATCTCCTAATGTGGTGCCATCAAACTTGGCTGGACTTATCCTTTTTATATCATTAGCGAGTTCATATGTCAACCTAGCCTTTTTGGTTTTAGGTTGCATAGGTATGTTTGCATTGTTATTATCAACACCTACATTGGCATTGTCCCCAGGAGGTGGTTGATTGTTGTTATCAGCATCATCTTCCTCCTCATTTCCCATTACTTGTTGTTCAAGTATAGCCAAATGATCTCTTGTGTCTAATAGGGCAGCAAGGATCTCATCATGTTTTTGGGTAGTTGCTGCTCCTTCCTCAAGCGAAGGGTTATTTGCAACATTTCCTCTTGTTCTAACGATTTTCTATTACAAGAAAATTTAATGTTCATCAAATTATGGACACAATAGGTCTAATAGTTGCAACCTTCAACTCTGATACCAAGATGTAACATTCCCATCTTAAGATCTTAGAAACAAGGGGAAAATATTTTTTACATAATGTTCATTGTTCTAAATAAAAACTTAATTTAGAACACACATTCAATTCCATTCAATCTCATAACAGATAACCATATGTAACTATAAATGACTCAATAATACACTGATCTATTCATTCCATGACTCGGTTATCTACCGATCTATTCATGTTTCACTTTAAGTATTGAATATTGATCGTATACTTGGTTTTCACCCTAATCTGGGTACTGGGTGATCTATGTTTAAAGAACATACCTGAATATTTTTTACCAATATTCATCTGGTATCACGTGGCTTTAAACTAGGTGACATAGGACAATGCAACCAGCAGCTTGCGATACTTTGGCCAAAGATTTTACAACATACTGAGTATGTCGCTATTCCTAGATGACATACTCGTCATTTTGGAATATTTCCTTCACCTCACTCCTCTGTTATCAAGAATGGTCTTTACTGACTACTATCATTCCACTTGTCCAAGGTTTAACCCTAGCCCGGGTTAGGAACATAGTTTATTATAGGAAGACACTTTTGATGACTTAGGGTAAAAATGGCATACTCGGTTAACCTAAGTCAATCTGGATGTGCCAAAGTACCCTAAGTTATAGAAATTTACTCCCTAACCTAAACATGTTGCTAACTTGACCTAGATGAAAAACCCAGTTCAAGTCCTTATTGTGTGTAGATCTAGATGATCAATGTAGAAGGGTGTTGCCACATGTCAACTATAATGTTGTATCCTCGGGAAGACCCAAGTCTTCCCAAAGTTACATTCCTGTAGTTGGCGTGTACCAGCATCCTACAGAAACTACCTCATCATAATGTACATACACCAAGGAGGTTATTAATGTTAAGTTAACTTGGATTATAAAACAGATTACAGTGTTTGATGAAAAACCCTAATCCAACACTTCTCAAGTCCTTTTTCTATACTTGGTTCAATTAAGCATTAAAGAACTTCCTCTAACTCATGATTGTTTTTATTGTTCATTTATTTAGTTTAACAACAGTTAATCAAAAATAGGACAACAATAGCATAATTTCCATTACATACATCATAATCATTCATAGAAGGTGTAGCCACCAAATAGGTTTAACCATGGTAGACTTTATAAGAAATGAAGTCTATGTTTAACGATCATGTCACCCTTCTTTGGGTTATGTATCATTTAGTGAGGAATAACTTTCCTCTATTTGATTGAGAGATAGGGTTTGTCAAATCCTTCTTATCTTTCACAACTCTAACATTCCATCACATAATCATTACACATTTAAATACTATATTAGAATTGTTTAGATAAGGTTTATAACTTATGCAACTTAACAAGCTACATCTTACTAAGGGATATTAAACTAATTCCCCTTTTTTTTCTAACTCATCAAGTTTATCCGAAGTTATACATATAACTGATATGAATAATTTCATCAAGATAGAAATTCTATCTTCTATAAGATAGATTACACAACCAATACAAGTAAATCTCCAAAATTCAAATTCCTCAATTAAAAATTTATCATTTACAAGACTAAGTATTTCAGGCATGTTGTATGACAAACAACCTACAAACCAAAATTAATACAACTTTTCTTTTTCAATACAATTAAAGAATGAATCGAAACTCTTTACATAAGGTTCAAAATCAAATAACCCAATACAACATGAAAGTTCTTGTCTTCTTTAATCACTTACGATGTCCATCTGCAAAATTGCTAGCACGGGTCAGTTCAATGAACTGAGCATGATAAGCACTAAGCATTAAAGTAAAGTGCATTCCACTAATTGCTTCATTAAACAAATTTGCTTTCATGAATCAATTTTAAAACATCAAGCAAGTAATCATAAGTAATAACATCAAGTAAGAAGTACAATTAAGAAATCTGGATTACTTCTAAGGAAGTAACATTTTATAATCTGCAACTTCAAAATTATACCACAAGACTTAATAGATCCTATCAATTTAGTTTTGGATCAATAAACAAGTCTTAACATTAATTTATCTCTTAAATTCATAAAGATAGAAGAGCACATTTAACTTTTCCCAATCTGCAAAAGGGTTAGTTACAACATAACTGATATTAGTAAGTTCCATCCCTCAATAAAGACAAAGAAGAGAATGAATAATGAGAAGTTCAATCCATAATCTTATCAGTCAACAGAAAAGGATCACATACCCATGAGGACCCAAACCATATTTCATTTCATTTATACTATGAAATGAAATCCAACATCTAATAAAACTTAGAAACTCTTAAGTTAGTTTCCAAAAGAGAGCTCAAAACCAAATGCACAGTCAAGCCTCGTATACCTCCAATTTTCCATGCAACCTTCCAGGAAGACCTAACCTCATCACCTAGCTCAAATTCAAATCAATTCTAAGAAGAAAACACAGTACAGTCTCAAACTATAGACTGCCCCCTCCCAAGAGAGTATAATCTCTCTCTTAATACAAGGTGGTTCAACAAGAGTATAACAATTGAGTAAAATTCCTCCAATTGAAAAAGATAGGGAAGTCATAACAATTGAATATTGAATCACCATTACAAACATTAGTAACAAACTGCTAATGAAAAGGCAGTTCAAATTTCCAAGCAAGATTCACATTGTCAACATCCATGTAAGTGGTACTGAAACTTTTCATACCACAAAACAGAATAACAGGTTTGAACTTAGCATTCAACCAAAACCCACTACTCAGATGGAAGTAAATATTTAAGTGATTCGACAAGACTAGTCATGTCCTACCTTCTTCCAACTCATCTAAACAATATAACCACAGACCTCTCTAGTTCCTCAAACATCATACGAAAGGTAGGGTTTGTTTCAATTAAAAGATAGAAAGGAAGAAGTAACTCTTTCCATGAACCTCTACAACTGATACGGTCGGTTCCTTAATAGAACAAAGTTCCAGTCCAAATTATTTCTAAGAACAAAGTAGTCAAAATTTCCCACAAGACAAGAATACGCTCAGAGCAGATATGAATAAAATACACTCTAAGATTCACATGCCCCTGTTAAGTTTGAAAACACAGTGCAGTCTAGAGGTAGAAGTAAAACAATCATTCCTTCAATCGTCAAAACAAAAGGAGGCCACAAAGAAGTTTTACAATCAAATTCGACCAACAACTCACAAGACCCCTTCCATCAAATAGTACTAAAGGAAACTACAATTTTCAATTTAAAGAAATACCAGTAAGTATGCAGCTCATCGATTTCCCATAAGAATCAAAATGACCAACAAGGAATACCTGTGTTGCATTAAATTCGTGCACAGATCACAAGTTCCAAACCACTTAAGTTCAAATACCAATTTAAAATCAGAATAACATGGCTCTAGTAAAAGCTCATAATAATACCAACACCCTATTACGGGTTCAAGCCTTCCATTTTCATAAGGAAGAATAAAATCTCAGTATAGAACTCAAGTACAAAGCACAACACAATAACTCAACAACGAGTACATAATTCATAAGAACTATATACAAGTTTCAAGGTTCAAAACATCAATAAGTTCAGCACAGTTCAAACAATCACTTGGTCCAAATAAAGCTAAATCCAATCATAGCTTCAATACAAGTTTAGAATATTCATGGAGTGCTACTACAACTACCCGAACACAATCATGAATAGAGATACAAGGCCATCCCAACAACATTGTCAGTTCAAGTTAAAAATGGCCAAGGAGCTTCTAATTCAAGCTCAACAAGCTTAAGTACAGATCGAAATGCGACAACCCAATAACAGAATTCAGAACCCAACAAGTAATAAGCCAACTCTTTTCACCTTATTTTCAAATGCATAAAAAAAAATCTTCGAAAACAAGCTACAAGCTTAAATACAATAACAGAACTACTAGTTCAAGTTGCAGAGGTCAAAAGAGCTTCTAGTACAAATTGTAGAGTTCCAAAACAATTACATGCAAACCTCTAACAACCAGAATAGAGAAGTTTTCCAAAAACTGTCAATAACAGCAAAGGATTCGAATTCAAAAACCCACATAGTTTCCAAGCTTACATGTAAGTAAATAACCACATACATCAAGCAAATATAAAATTTCCAGTGAGCAGAATTATTTTAATGAATCATTTAGAAGAAAGAAAGAAATCTTAATGGGTAGAGCCTATCATGCCTGATAGTGCCTCTGCCGATTCGAAGAAGACTTCCAGCCGAGTTTCCAAGACCTCTTCTTCTCCAAACAAGATCAAACAACCATATTCTTTTTCCACAATCCCACTTATACATTCCTCAAACCGAAAATATCTCAGAGAGTTCAAAAATAGCTACAAAGTGGAGATCAAACTGCTGGTTCAAAGAACTAGATAGCTCCATGCAGAGAAAAAATTGTGAAGCATGTAAAATCTAAACAACCCCCAATGAATCCGCCAACATGCCTTCCAAGACGGCTTTCTCACCAAACCCAAGGCGCATTAATGCCATTAAAACTAATTTTCCTGCTTATCTTTCCTTGCCACCGCCATTCATAGTTGGCGAGACCTAATTGCAATTCATAGAGCATTTCTAAACTTAGAGAAGCCTCCACGTAGATTCCTCTAACTTTCACTAACCCCTACCACACTGGTAGTAACTTTCATATATTAAAAACCAAATAAAAAAAAATCCCAATAAAAATCATTAGAACCCGCTTAGTTCCCATTGCCAATGGCCCCTAGGTCCCCTTTCATATCCCATTAGTTAGGATAGATAGAATTTTCTTAGGTTAGATCTTAAGTTATTTTAAATAAATAACCTTAGGATATAACCCCCAACAATTAGTTTTCCACCCTAGGATAGGATGTAGTTTTAACCAAAAAATATAGGTTTAGAAATAACTTAACATCCCCCTAGGTTACTTCCTTACAAGCTAACAACTTAGGTTAGAATGTCATCCCTCGTAAAGGGGTATAGTAACAGTAGTTAGGTAACTTACCTAAATCTCGTATTTATTAGGGTACACAACAATCTATTTTTCTCAAGAATTCAAAAGTAGGGTTCTTATTTCCCTTGACACCATAAGCACCCTGCAAGGGTCAACCAAGAAGAGCCGAGCTCAACACAAAATAGAATGCAAGCACTGTTTCCAAGATAATAAAGAATTTGCCACAAACACAAGTTCAGTCTGTTAAGCATCACAATCGATGAATGTCAATTTTTCATTCAGTTATAATAAGAGGATTTAAAACATACCTTGGATCAATGGAATTGATCCAAGGATGAGTCCAATAGCAAAAGGTAAGTTGCAACTCTTAAAACCAGATTACAACTTATCCAAAGAGAGTGAAATAGATTATTGCAAGCAACAACATACCAGCCCTCTCAATCAAAGAGCATAATTGATTTATCCATTTCAAGCATGATCTTCAGCAGTCAAAAGAACACACCTTTATCAAGAAAATCACATGTCAACACTTGAAATGCAAAGGAGTAATATAACCATTATCGAGGGTGTTACATTAGGATGAATATGAAATCATTGCATGCATGTAGTCACATTATATGCATGCGAATGTGTTAATTTTGCATGATTATGAGCTATGTATAAGGTACAAAGAAACACCAACCCTTATAAATTTGACCTATTTCAAAAATATGGTATATTCAAAATATCCACCCTCAAAGAACTTCCTACCATCCCATTTCAAGAATATCAACATCCTCAAGTATCCAGTGGATTCTCTTCATGATTGTAGTGGTCATCTCGATATTATGGGTCATACTTTGTCCAACCTTTTGGATTCTAAATATGATGATCTTGATGAAATAAACCTTCAAAACATATCTATTACCTTCCTTATGCCATTATTTCCAAATTACCTCCCACCTTAGGACCAATATCATGCAAAAGTATGCCAACCATATCCCTATTACTATTACTCGCACTAAGAATCCTCCTATAGAACATCTCGTTTAACGTGATACTATCCTCAAATCATGTACTATTGATGTTACTACACCCAATTATGTTGATGGTTATTCTCTAGATGATCCCTTCTTAGCTAGTTATTCCTAGGCTCACAATGGGTAAATCCTTCACTTCTATAACACTCTACACTCTACCTTTATTCATAACCTGAATACTATCATTATCTCCTTACAAGACATGCATCCTACCTTTTTCCTAGAGGTAGATGATATTATGGATGACGATGATGATGTTTATTCTAAATTTAAATCTAAGGATGATATTATGAAATGCATTCCCCTAATTAGTGATATGATGTTTGAGCCATAGTATTCTCTCTCAATTTTCCCTTCTACAAAACCTATTGTGACAATTCCCTCTCCTTCTCCTCTCACTTCTCCACATGTCATTATAACTTTACCTTCTACAACATCACCACCATCTCTTCTTACCATTATATATTTTATCCCACATATGGTTGAACCTTATTACACATGGCATGAAATTCCTCAACATTATCATTTAAATCATATATCATATCTATTATATATGAGCAAACTATAGGCAGAAGTTAGGAGAGACAAAAAATAGAATGCCACATGACCTTCTTCATAAGAACCACTCTTTTATTCTCATCATGGATTTTTCTCACATAAAAATTATACTTATCTGGTTCTCTCTTGTAAGCACCGAGCTTGAGAACCTTCTCCTTTTGCACATAAAATTCAATCCTAATATTCTTCATCACATTCTTCTATGTCATCATTTAGTTCTTATCATTCCCACCTCATTGCTCCCATGATGTCCTCATATGGATTTCCAATAGGATCAATAATTCTCTCTTTTCTGCACAATCATTATTCCATTGTGGTATCTATATCATCCACGATAACCTCAAGCATCACATGACTCACACTCACCATAAAATCATGCATGATGTAGCTAACATAATCAACTATGCATGTCAATAATCTTAATGTCATCATTAAGTCATATTATTTTATTTTCTATAATTCCTATTTATCTCTCACTTGGTTTTCCTCCCCGTTTGAGTTTATATGACCATTACTTCCTATCTTGGATAATTTTGCAATTCTTATTTATCTCCCACTTGGATTCTTCTCTCCCACTTGGGTTTATACAAATAGTGCTTACTATCTTAGATACTTTGATAATTTGTATCTATCTCCCACTTGGGTTCATATATCTATCTTGGGTTTTTATAGCCATGGCTTCCTGTTTTGGATATTATGGTCAATATATTCCTCTCATATCCTAATTTGGTTTCACCCTTATTGTTTGGTTTTGCCTTATCATTGGTTCCCATCCCATTCAATTTTTTGCACATTTTACCAACTCTATCAATCTCAACAACCTTTTTTCATTTCATTTCTCTTAAATCATAAATTTACATTCATTTGTGCATACATAAGAAAATGGAATCATAAAATTAAACATACAAAACACATCAACACTAAATGCATGGGATATCACCAAAATGATGGTATCTCCTATATGTGTGTGTGTGCATGCACGCGTATCACCATGAATCATTTTATACATCATTACACATCTTGTAAAAAATACAATCAACCATCCCTTAAGCATCCCCTCCCTCAGATGAAGGTCAACCAATGCTTTTAATTTATGGTTTTTGTATAATCTCACATAGGGATCATGTCAAGGATGTGGCTCTAGATCAATCCCCTATAAGATCTCCCTCTTCTTTTTCCATATAAACCTCCATTGTTATAATGTGGTCTACATATACCACATGGTACATTAGTACCCCTTATGCATTATATATTCTTATTTCCTATTCTTGTGTCAACATTTTTTGTTCCTAGATATTCCATTCACTAAATCTATCATATCCCTTGTACTTGTTTCCACTAGAGAATTCCTATGTCTTTGAAGCTTCTAATTTTCCTCTCCCATGAGCCTAAATGTACAAACTAAATCTCCATTTATTTTTGACAATCATCCACCATCATAGTCATTTTTTTCATGTCAAAGGCACCATCTAAGATATCATGATGTGTACCCTCAATCATCGAGTACCACTCTTTTGTGGTTCATTATACAAAAAAACAACCCACACATCCTATTAGTAACTTATTCAAACCTCTTCTCAAAAATCAAAAACTACACTATAACATAATCTAAGATTGAGGTGCACATGTCTCATTGATATTATCTCTTATAACAATTCCATCTACTCGACCTCCCAAAACTACCCCCATCTCCTCATTTCTTGATCCACAAGATCCTACCAATTGTACCCACCTATCTTGGGGTACTAATATTATCAGTACTCTCCTTAGTATCTCTTCTCTCTACCCTATTTTCCCCATCATGTGTGTTGTTATCTGGGAACCTTTATCTAATAATTACCCCCTCCAAGCCTCTATAATCACCACTCATTGTTCCATTCTCAATTCCTATTTATTCCTCCTCCTTCTGGAAGCATGTATCTCAAGGATGTCTTCCACCTCTACTATTTGAGTTCCCTCTACACATATGTCTACCCTCCATCGATATCACCCACCACATAATTGTGGGGAAAATACCACTTGACATAGTTACAATGGTGGTGTTAGTGTCCATTCTAATCCCCATGTTCCTTGGCACCATCTTTTTAATACCCTTAAAGTGTGTTCAAAAAACTTGGTCATTTTCCTCATTAGTCAATCTATTCTGCAAGTTTCTTAGGATCCTCTTTCATCCTAAATGCCTTAATTGTATCATATTCCAACCCTAAAACCTATTTTTCAACTTACATCCTAACATTTCCTTTAGTTTTTAATGTTTTGATAAAGTTACAGTGTTCTATGGAAATCCAAAATCCGTGGAACAAAGTGGTGAATAAGATAGTGTTCCATGGACCTAAGAGAGATGGTGTTTTTTGGCCTTGTCTTTTTCCATGAAACAAGGGTGGGTCCTATTTAGGAAATTCCAATATGCAAAAAAATGATGTCAATAAGGCTCACAATTAAGTATAATGAAAGTTATGATGCACCTAATTTTGTAAGTTGTAAAACACTAAGTTACTGTTCTTTGGATTTTATAAGAAAACTCTGCACATAAAAGAAGTTACTCTTCCACAAAGAGTGCATGGAAAATACATAAAATGAAAAAATGAAAATTTATAGTGTTTTGCAGATATTCAAAATCTGTGAAACAAATAAAAATGGGTTCGGGACTTAGGAAAAAATTAGATGGAGCTAAACCCTCGTGGCATAGAAAATTTGTATTATCTAAGATGAAGGATTTAATGTCTTATGGGTTCTCAAATTATAGTTTTCTATGAAGTTGTAAAATCCATGGAATAGAGAAGTATGTTCATGAGGGAAAAATATCGCACAGGAATTAGACCTTCATGGTGTCAACATAATACAATAGCATTTACAAAAAATGATAGGAGTTGCTTAACCGTAGGAAATTCAAACTATTAGGTTTGAAAACTAATAAACCCATGGTATAATAGATTTTGGTGTTCTGTGGATATCAAGACATCATTATATTACAGAGTTGATAAAGACATGGAGAAAGTAGAAGTCATAAAATAAAGGTGAATTCTCCTAGAAACCACCGAACAAATTAGTTTTTTACGAAAGAGTCAGGTTTGGTTTTTTACCATAACTCTCAACTCAGGTATCAATATCACCTCAAATCAAGTGCATTAGAACCTTCATGCCAAGGGATTTCTATAGAGACCATATTTGACACAAATGATGCAATGTTTTAGATATTATAGTTGAAAAGGTTTGGGAGGGAAAAATATTGTTTTCATGGAATATAATGATGCATTTGAAAATTGGACATACTTTTGGTTCCTTCTTCAACCATGGATGCTCTTGGAGGTAGTATATTGTCTCTTTTCCCCACCAAATGATGATTTTGTTGATCTCTGCGTTGTGGAGTGGACACTTGGTTGTTTTTCCATCCTCCATATTGTTGATCATTACTCCTCCATTGATCTTACCTTGAATCACATAGATCACCATCTAGGCCATTGCTTGGGAATCTACAAGGCATATTATTCCATGGTTTAGGTTGTGAATGTATAAATGTGAGGCTTATCCTCATAAAGTGTTCTAGAAAATTTATTTCTACAGAGAACAAGTTGAAAATTGAATGGTTTAAGATCTGAGTGAGGTTCATGATTTTCTAGAAGTTATGAAAAGGTTTGGATACTTGTAATTGTCATCTGCAGGTTCATACTAAGGTGGTTTTTGATGTGCATCCATTAGAATCATTTGAGATTCATTTTCTATATGTTTCCCTTGTCCTCTCTGTAAATGGACATGCAAGACCAATCTTGCTATGAAAAATATTGATATTTTCATTAGAAACAAATCTTGAAATTAGTAAATGATGAATTTCCCTTGTAATCTTGTGTTTATTGTGTTGAATGGCTTCATAAAATAATTTTGCATTTGACTGTTTGATTGGGTAGTAAAGGTTTATTACATTCTAGTGTTACCTTGTACCATTTTTCAATTATAACCCTCCTTTCTACAACTTCTATGAATGCACATCTATCTACCCTGGGGAGTCCTTTGGCATTAGAAATTTTGTGTGGTGAGTGCATGAGGCTTCATTCTTGGGTGTCTATGTTGATGTCTTAAAGGTTAATTTACATTTTTTTCCTTTTTTGGGTGTCCATGATGGCTATCAACCTTTGGAGAGTAACTTTCCTTTGATTTCAGGTATGAATGTATGAAAATTCATCAAGACAACATGGTTAATGCATTGAATTCCCCTCACTATTCCTTTTTCCCCCATTTCCATCCACATTCACTTTCATTCACACTATCTCTTACCCTACCCCTCTGCATATTTCATCTCCCTCTACATATCAAACATGACATTTTCTTGCAAAACACATTTACCTTACATATTTTGGGTATATTTTCTATGATTTTTTAATATCATCATCTCAAGTATTATTCCATTCCAAGTTGTTAATAGATTTCTTCCAAAATAATGTTTATGATAACATTTAATATGTTTTTAATGGCTTGTGTCTGATTTATCAAGTTTTTTCAATGTTTTTATTACCATTCTCTTCAATGATAATTACATGATATGGTTTTATTTTACATTATATTGAAGTTATAAAAAGTTTGAGGGTTTGAAATATAATATCTCCCTCTCTCTTTCAAGCCACCTCTTAGGTCCTTTCACCTTGGTTAAGGAAAATCCATAAAGTAGTAGGATAACAACCACATCCTTACTAGTGTACCTCCCTATCACTCCCAAAGGCTTTGTTAATTGAGAAATATTTATCAATCCCCATCTAAAAATGACAAACTAATTGTTCCATCCCTTCTATTTACCCTCTAGTTCATGTCATTTACATACAAGCCTCGTTAGGGTGTTATATTGGGAACCAACACCAAACTGGAACCACTGCAAGGGAAATTGAAGAAATATTTATCATTTCCCAAGGTTTAAGAAGGGTTTATCAGGTCATTATCAGCATGTTGTTATAAAAGTATGATTCACTACATTTTTTAGGGTTATTTATCATGTCTAGAGTGAAATCTCTAGTGGAAACTCCATTTTTTTCACTGGTGTTCTATTATTTACTATATTTTGTTGGTGACTCTGTATTTGCAAATATAAAAGGACTAAGATCTTCATTCAAATCATACCATGATAAATAATTATTTCCAGAATTAGGTACATTACAAAGAAGAAGGAGACAATTTTGGAAACTAATTATTTATTAGTAGTCACCAGGTAAGAACATACAAACATCTAATCTAGTTTATTCTCCTTTGATTGAAGGTTATTTAAGTTCTCTTGAAAGATCAAAGCCTAGAATCCTAATTTTCCAACTCTGTAGCTTTTTTTAACAAACTTTTAAGCCTAAAATTGTTGGAAGTTTCTCTTTAATAAATTTAAAAAATAGCATCCCTCCTCCTTTGATTGACATGCCTGTTGTTCACAATATTGTTGATCTTATTATTGAAAATCTTTTTGATAATAACATGGGTCATCCTCCTCATGCTCCTTTTGGATTTTATTCTTTCAGACCCATCAATTTTGGGGACATACCCAAATATCCAAATGAGGTGCCCAATGAAATCAGGAATAGGTTACCTAAATTTCAAGGCAATAATGCTATTAATGGTGATCAGTACCTTAAGTTGTTTTATAATATCATGGATGGTTATAAAATGGAATGTGAGGATGTTTTTTTAAAATTATTTGTGCACCCTTTGGAAGAGGATGCTACATAATGGTTTAATGCCTTACCTCATGGTTCAATTGATTCTTGGGAAGAAATGAAGAATGCCTTTAGGATTCAATGTGGTGACTGGACTTACCCTAGGTTCCTCTTATCTAAATTTTAAAATATAAATAATAATCGTAATGAGTGTGTACAGGATTTTAACACAAGATTCAATACGTCTCCGGTAAGATTGTCATCTAGTTTGAGATGCAATGATGAATCATGTTTAATCAAATATTCTAATGAATTTGACAAAAAGGTGGCCTATTACTTGAGAGATAATAATATCTTGAGCATTCAACATGGATTTCCAAATTTAAAATAACATCAAGGATCCTAGAAAACCACCAAAAAGGGAGGGGGTAAAACTTGTCAACCTTGAAAAACCACAAGAAAGTAAGTCTACTTATTTGGAAGAAGTGGTCAATATTTTGGCAAGAGAAGTTAAGGAAATTTCCTACAAGATAGCAAGAGATGAGAAAGGGTTATCTTTAAGCCCTCAACATTAGAATCGGAATCAAAACTAAAATATATTAAGAGGAGATCATGGATCAGATGACAAAGGAAAGAGACCTATGGGTCAAAATGATATGTAGCATCCACTTAGAGACAATAAGGTAGTACCTAATCCATTAGGGGTAATATTTACAATAGTTGAAAAATAAAAAATCTTTTATTAGTGTGATAACTTCTTATTACTTTGTGTTCCTTGTGAATAATCATCCTTGGAGGATGATTCTGCTAGATTCTACTTTGAATATTTTTTATATGTTTGATCATCAAGTAAAATTTGAATAAGGTGGCAGCCTCTACTAATATTCTATCCATTAGAACTATTGATATGTTTTGGGTGAGTGTAAATAAGGTAAATTATCTTCCTCTTGAAGTTTATGTTGACATATATAATCCTTTTAATTGTGTAATCATTATTTTGAGTACCTAAGAGCTTTGATGATAAAAAAAAGTATGATGGAGAATTTCCTTCTAAAGAGGATAGGGAAATATTGACAAATGCAACTATTTCCCACGATAAGGAGTATAATTTGAGAAGTGGGCAAGTGATGAGCCCTACCCAAAGCCTCTAAATTCAAGATGTCAATCTTGACTAATGTTTCTAAATAGATCCCCAAGAAGAGTATGTCATGTAAAACCTTTGTTGTTGAACCAAATCCAAGTGTTTCCCTCTATTGTTGTTATTTTTTAAATACTACGTACCATCTGAAAAATTAATCACTCTCCCTTCCAACACATCCTTGCCCAAGTACAATGTTTGTGACATGGCTTAAATCCTAAGACAAATGAATCTAATTGTCCCTTTAGTGGAATTTTTTAGGATTCTTGAGCATAAAAATAGGTCATTTGAGTACTTAGGACTTGTTGATAATATTATTGCAAACAAAAACACTATTCCCCTTATTACTAAACGTATGTTGAAGAATCTCAAGAATTCATTAACCCTTACCCTGAAGTCCATTTGGGTACATCCTTAGTTGAGATTCAATTGGATGTGGATCCTTTTTCACAATATTAATTGTAAATGGTAAGCTCTTTCACAATTGTATGTTTGACTCGTGTGCTTCATACAATCTAATACTATTGGTAGTCATGAATGAACTTGGTATAAATATAACAGTACATATGGAATATGTTATGCCATGGATTCAAGATAATTTCTTGTTGTTTGATGTGTCAAGGGATTGGTTTTGTAATTGGAAGCTCACTCTGGAAAGTACTTAAACATGAATGTGGTTGTTGTTGATTGCCCTGCCAAATGGGGAACATTGTTATCAAGAAAATGGGTAGTACATGTTGGAGGTAGTGTGAAAATGGACCTTTCTTATATCACCATCTCTTTGGAAGAAAATTTGGTGAAGCTACATAGAGAAGATAAGTTGAAGCACTTGATAGAAGACCTAATAAATGCTTCATACGAGGTGTTATACCCAGATGTGGATTTATATAAATTTGTTGATAACACAGAATTTGATGATTAATGCCTTGATCTTGGTCCTCATTTTTAATACTCTAATGCTCTTTGGCTGATGTGTTTTGATGAGTCATGTTCTAATATTGGAAATAGAGCAGGTATAGTGTGGCTTTCTCTTAGCCAAGTATCCATTAACTTTTTTTTCAACTTATGCTTAGAGTGCACAAATAATATTGTTGAATATGAAGAATAGAAATTGGTTTGAGGATTTTTTAGAGACATCGAATAAAGAATTTGATTATAAAGGGAAACTCTGCATTGGTTATAAGTTAATCAGAAAACTATATGTGGCCAAGTCTCAAAGGTTAAAGTAGTATATGAATACATTGTGGGAACTGGTTGGGATGTTTGATTCTTTCAACATTATATAACAGGAAAGGAATCAAAATAAAGTAGCTGATAGGGTGGTAGTCTTGGCATCTCATTATGATAGTTAAATTATATCCCCAATAGTAGGTTTGAATTTGATATGCTTTTACGGACTTCCATACCTAATAACATTCAACATTGGCAAGTGTTTAATGATCATTCTCACATCATGAAATTCATAAGGTTTCATGATGAAATTTCAAATCAAATGATATATTTAAGTCCCATGGTGGAGGTATGTGATGGAAGAGAAATCTCTTTGGGAAGGAAATAATTCAATTGATTACTAATGTTATCCCAATATGAATGGTCATCCTTGAGTCTACTTTTGATAGCGTCGATAGAACTTGGAAAAAATTAACTCATGAGGAAAGAGATATAATTTAGTGAAATCTTGGAACTTTCCAAGATCCTATAAAATTTTGGTTGGGTAAAAACTTGGATGTAAATGAAAAATAGACCTCTGTTAAACTAATAAATAAATATCAAGACTATTTGGCTTGGTCTTATTCTAAATTTAAATCTTATATAGAGGATTTGTTTTAGGCATGTGATACCTTTGGAGATGATTTAATAAATATATAATTAAATCTAATCCTTGAACATGTCATGAAGATATCTCTATACTTCCTAGTTTTTGGGGTGATCCGAATATTACTAAGCTAAACTAGGAGAGATATAGAGGACTTAGATCCATTGTATCCTCTAACCTATAACATACTCCCCATAATGCTAAGAAAAACCATGTCTTGTAAAATCTGCTATGTGTGGGGTGTTGTACACTGGTCTAAACCCACTCAATTTGTATAACCCACAATTCCAACAACAGAAATCTACATGGGACCTTGAACTAGTGTGATAGAGCATTGTATAGTCATGTAAACCCCAAATAATGATCCCCTTATTTTGGATTTCACATGCGACATCATTAATAGGAGAATGTCCACAACTACTCAAAAGAGGACCAACCTCATGATACTCTATAACTCTGATCACCTGTAGGGGGAAAGTAAAGTGCTTGGTAGAGACCAATGTGTGCACAAACAAACCCTAAGCTAGCCTAAAGACAAGTGTTAGTACCAACAAGCATGCATGTAGAATTACAAGTGTAAACTATGTAGACATATGTGAATACACTACAAATCCTGATGGTAAACGTGCAAAGAATAAAATCATAGATCGCAAAAGTGCACTACATTCCAAATTCCATGGGAGTTCCACTGGCACGATGTCTCAAGATTATTTCAAGGCTAAAATGGTCTTCGCATACAACAAACAAGTGTGCACACCAAGACAAAGAGATATAGACTTGCATATAATAACAAACAAGTGACAAACAATTCAGCAATAACCATGGAAACTAAGTAATGTATGTAGAGTACGCAATGCTATAAATGCAACACCTGTTAGCACGTTAGAAATGTAACTAGTATGTAAGTTAAAGTCCCCTTAGAATATCCCACCATGTAATAATAGAGTGTATGTTGTATATATATATGAAACAATAACACCTATGAGAGACGAATTTTGATGCCCTCAATGACACAATGTACCGACTGATTAGCTTGGTGATACATCTGTACTGTGTGCAAAAGACATAGTATTTGCAATCACAACTAAGTCAAAGGAGTGAAATGCACATGTAGTGACATGAGTATATATAAATGGACAGGAGTACATGAGCGTCTAGTGTCTAGACATGGGTGTAATAAAGTGACCATATAGGAAGAAATGCAAACGATAGATGTGAAAATACAGCCAAGATATGTAATCCATGTGACATGGCCATGGACTGGGTATAGAAACGCACAGATGTGATGATAAATAGATCATGGGTAAACAATCAAAACAAGTGAATGGAGAATGTATTGTCACCAGTGAGGTTCATTTGGTGTGCCCCTCAACAGTCCCTGCATATAAACCGTATAATTGATGGAGTAGTGTCATTGGGAATATGGTGTGAATCATATGTTGTGTCTACATTTCCGTGGTGTGATGTTATGTTTACGTGAAATGCATATGTGACATAGTAAATGTATGTGTGCATTTCCCTTATAGCGAAATCATATATCAAGACAAGATGGTCGAAATTTCACGTGATGAATGTAACCAAAAGCATATACCAGTACAAGTGTGAACGGATACCATGGACCAGTTTATCCTAAAGCATATGTTGCAAGTGGAGACCTAGTAACGTCACATGATGGAAGGTTAGAACTTGGAGAAATGTGTGAGTATGATTAAGGTCCACTTTAGATATTTTGTATTGTCCTCAAGGAGATTCAGAGGTATGGACTGAGGAATTCCTAACCCGGTTTGCTTATCATATGGGTACGATTTGAGTGCATCCTGCTACCAGAAGAATGTGTATGATGTGTGAGAGATTTCAAATCTTACATCTTGATGTGTGACTACATCCTAAATAAATGTCCAACCAATGTCGTATGGATGAAATACAAGATGTTTATATCCGACTAAAAGTATCCAAGGTGCACACTATGTAGTATGTAGATTGAAATAGTATATGATGATAGACTTCCAAGTTAGTTCATCTAGAAGTGTGACAGCATATGTGATGAATACTAACTCCTAATGTGTAGAGTCATGTATGGGATGATATTAGTAACGTAGTAAATGCTCGAAACAGTTAGATGATGTAGGATAGATAACTAGAGATGTGAAAATGTCACCAATTGATTGATTTGATTCGAATGATATGTAATATTGATTTTGACATAATAGTGTATGTATCTTGTAAATTACTCACTGAGAGGTTCATGTGTAGTATGCACATCAACAGGTCTTTAGAGTGAATACATTTGAAACACAAGAGTGTGTCATCAATGTTGAATGGTCAATGATATGTACCTGTGGATGAATATGCATATGCTATGAGAGTGATGTGTGATAGTGCAAAGATGTTAGAGATGTGCTCAATTGATTGTATTATATCCTGAGGGGATCGTAATTTGATCCCAATGTCTATGCCCCCCGAGTGTGTAAGCAAGGGTGAGGTATAGTCAAAATGAGAACTAAGCGGATCAACGTATGGAGTAAGTTTCCTTTACAGGTAATAGTGAATAAGGGACATTGAGGTAGGTGATTTTGTAAATAACTTGAGTTGGATTGGGTAGTTTCATTTACTAAAAATGAATATAGAAATATGCAAAGTGTATAGTGGGATAGTGCAAGGAGAAATATTGAATAGTGGCAATGGTTAACGGTATTGATGATGAAAACCAAAGAATGAAGCTTAAGATATCATTTCGAGAGGCATGTTTCTTGTATTAGTTGAGAAAGATTATGCTAAATAGGTGGAGCTATGAGTATATGGAAGATATATAACTGTTATATATAGTAATAGTGAAAATTAAATGGCGATCCTCATTTGTACCATGGTAGAAGTGAGAAGATTTAGGAGCCCATTGAGCTATGTAGGATTTGTAGCATGGGCAGGAAACAGAAATGTTGTGTAGAATACATAAGATATTAGCCCTGACACTTATGTCTTCGCATTATTCATTGATGAAGTGTAGCGATCATTGTCATGAATGGCCATTGATTCGATGATAATTACAATATGGATGCCCTTGAAAATTAGCTAGTCAATAAGGAGGATAAAAATTGAGTTTTAGTGTTGGTCAGAGTTGATCACATGGGCAGAAGCATCCAGGCAGTTTATGTTCGGTAGAACACCAATGCCCATGTTGCTTAGGTACTTGTGATCAAGGATAAGAGGCACCTGGTAATGGCCTATTACTGGGCACTGGCATCACAAGATATGAGCACATGTAGCAGTACAATGTGAATGAGAATGAGATTTATAAGGATAACAAACATGCACTATGATGAAACATCCTTAAGCTATGTGAATGGTCACTAATTTAAGAGATGTAATCATGGATTCCATGGCCTTGAATTTTTCTTGCAAATAAAGCATGTAGAGCTTCTAGATTGAGTTTAATAGTGGGTTGTCATTAGATGGAGGAACACGTATGACTAACATTAGAGTTCGTCAAGATGCAAATGGTAGGATAGATAGGACTTACGTGTCATTCAGTGGTACATTGTGAGATTAGGGAAAGATTCCACATAATATGAACTATATTGAATGCATTGTGTGAAAGATGGTTTACCAATATATGTACATTTTAGTTACCTATTGGTGAGATGACAATAACTCTGGAATATGTATATCAGATATTGTGATTTTTGACTATAGGGGAGAGGGTACAAGTCATGATATAATGGATTCCCATAGGCATATAAGGGCAGAAAGGTGGTATTTTACTGGTACATGAGTATAGGCAGAGACTCATATCAGTTTAGATTCTATATTGAGATCTAGAGTTTTACAGTTGCGGAAGTTTATCACGGTGCTTTTATCTTTGTCTTTGATAGTAGAGGGTAGCAAGAATTGGTATATTGTATTAGATACATGATATTTATCACCGGATAGAGGAGCATGGGATGAGATATGCATGGGCTTTGGTGTGTATTATCTCACTTGTACATAGACTAGCATAGATTCACACAAGAGGATCATGGGGGTGGACTAGTAGCCAACCACTTTGTTGCACATGTGGTCATATGAGCACATTGTGATATTGAGGCCACTAAATGGGCCCATGGGATGATTGGGCAAGGCTTGAGATTTTTACAACAAGGTGGTGTTAGGAATTAGAGAATAAATATGTAGAAAAAAATTCCTCAAATCACATCAGTAGGAAACTATATAGCAGAAGTATACATGCATAAATATAACAGCATAAATAAATAATGCACAAAAGAAGACAAGACAAGATTTAATGTGGTTCACCCAATGTGGGCTATGTCCACCAAGAACTTGCTCAGATTTTATTATCAACAAGAGTAAAACAACTCTCACAGTCTTCTCTCAGTTATGAACTCACAACAGAATTCCAAAGATGCTAAACCACATCTAAACCACAATTGACACCCAATTGCTTAACCTTGATCACTCTTGATCACCTCTTGATCACTAAGACTCAAGACCTCTTGAACACACAAGATATCTTCAAGATACCCTAACACCTCTATTTATAAGATTACAATCCTGTAAGAAGTCCAAAAGTTGACCCTAGAAGTTTGAAAGTCATGACCTTTCATCTTCCCATGGCTGGAAAAGAAACTGTCATGACTTTGACTTTCCCATTGGAGAAGAAATGGTCATCGACCTTTCATCTTCCCATGGCTGGAAAAGAAACTGTCATGACCTATCATCTTCCCATGACTGGAGAAGAAATGGTCATGACCTTTCATCTTCCCAATTCTGAACTCCACACTTCAATACTAATTTGAGAAGACCAAAAATAGGCTCCACACCCCAACAATCTCCCACTTGGAGACTATTCCTACTGAATCAAAGTTCTCAACCCTTCATTATCAACCATGAAGGCCAATCAAAGTTGAACACAACTTCAACTTCTCCCTTATGACCGCCTTGGTCATCATATCCACAGGATTCTGACTGGTATGAATCTTTTCTAGCTTCAACTTATCTTCTTCCAAAGCTTCTCCCTGATGAAATGATATCTCAGCTGAATGTGCTTCATCCTAGAGTGGAAAATCAGAGTTCTTTGCTAAATGAATAGTGCTCTGACTATCACTATGTAGTCTCCCAACTTCCTTCTTATGACCCAACTCATCAAGAAACTGTTGTATCCAAATCATCTCCTTGCTTTCCTCTGTGGCAAAAACATACTCAGCCTTTGTGGTTGACAAAGCCACAACCTTTTGTAACTGTGAAATCCAACTCACTGTTGTATCACCAACCGTAAATACATAACCTGTTGTGCTCCTCTTACTATCCAAATCTCCTGCCATGTCTGAATCTACATAACCACGCAATGTAGTGTCTGATCCACTGAAACACAATGTTGCTCCCATAGTCCCTCTCAAATACCAAAGGATCCACTTCATTGCCTGTCAGTGCTCTCTACCTGGATCACTCATAAACCTTGCTCACTTCTCCCACTGCATGGGAAATGTCAGGCCTAGTGCATACCATAGCATACATCAAGCTACCAACCACTGATGAGTACGGTACCCTGGACATCTGGATTTTATCCTCCTCAGTCTTGGGACTCTGCTCCTTTGATAATTTAAAGTGACCTGCCAAAGGGGTACTAACCGGTTTAGCATCCTACATACTAAACCTCTCCAAGACCTTCTTTATGTACTCTTCTTGAGATAACACCAGCTTCCTCTCTTTCCTGTTCTGAGTTATTCTCATACCAAGGATTTGTTTTTGCTGCCCCCAAATCCTTCATAGCAAAGGAGTCACCTAGCTGCTTCTTGAGTACCTTTATTTCCTGCATGTTCTTCCTTGCAACAAGCATATCATCCACATATAGGCACAGAATAATATAACTACCATCAAGAAACTTCTTGATGTACATGCAATGGTCTGAGTGACACCTGGAGTAACCCTGCTCCTGCATAAAACTATCAAACTTCTTGTACCACTATCGTGGAGCTTGTTTCAGGCCATACAAGCTCTTCTTCAATTTACACACTAACCTCTCCTTCCCTTTGACCTTATAACCCTATGGCTGCTGCATATACAATTCCTCCTCCAACTCACCATGAAGGAATGTAGTCTTCACATCCAACTCCTCTAAGTACAGGTCTTCTACTACTACTAAACCAAGAAAAGTCCTAATAGAAGTCATTTTAACAATAGGAGAAAATATTTCATCAAAGTCTATACCTTTCTTCTATGCAAATCCTTTGACCACCAACTGGGCCTTGTATATTTTCCTTGCCTCCATCTTCCTCTTTGATTCTATACACCCACTTGTTCTACAATTCTCTCTTTCCCTCGGGTAGCTCCACCAGATCCCAAGTCTGGTTTTCCATAAGAGATCTATGCTCTTCATCCATGACCTACTCCCACTTCTTCCTGGCATCCACCTACACTGCTTCCTCAAAGCACTCTGGCTCTCCACTGTCAGTGAGCAATAAATAATTCAAAGATGGAGTAAATCATCCAGGTTCCCTTCTTACCCTAGAAGACCTTCTCACCTCAGGAGTTTGGGGTTCCTGATGAGTAGGTTCCTGAACTGGTTGTGCCGAAACATGTTGCACCTAAACTAGCCCCTTGGACACCTTGTTATCCACAATGTCCTCTAACACTATGTATTCTTTCTTTGATTCCTCTTTCTGTTCCTGCAACTGATCTTTATACATGAATTTTTCATTAAAGACAATATCTCTAGACCAAAATATTTTCTTGTCCTTAAGACTCCAAACATGGAAACCAAAGTCATCCTCACCATATCCAACAAAGGTGCATTTCTCAGACTTAGCCTCTAACTTGGTCCTATCATCTTTATCAATGTGAACAAATACCTCACATCCAAATACTCTAAGAAATGAGTAATCAATTTTCTTACCAGACCAAGCCTCCTCAGGTGTACCTCCATCCAAATCCATAGAGGGTCCTTTGTTAATCAGATAAATAGATTTGCTCACCGCTTTCCACCAAAACATGAGTGACAGCCCCACATGTAACCTCATGCACCTAGAATGCTCCATGATTGTCCTGTTCATTCTCTCTGACACTCCATTTTCTTGTGGAGTATTTTGAACCGTTCTTTGCCTATGGATCCCATTTACTAAACAGTAATCAAGAAATTCATTGCTCCAATACTCCCCTCCATTATTCGACTTGAGACATTTCAACTTGAGACTATGTTTCATTCTCAACCAAGGCTTTCCATCTTTTGAAGGTTTCAAACACATCAGATTTCTTTCTAATGAAATATACCCAAACTTTTCTAGCTACATCATCAATGAAAGTGACATAATAACATGAACCACCAATAGAGTTTACCTTAGCTAGCCCACATACATCTGTATGTACTAAATCCAACTTACCCTCCTTCCTGGTAGGTCCAACCTTGAGGAATCTCACCCACTTATATTTTCCATAAACACAGTCCTCACAGAAGTCTAAATCTAACTCCTTTAATCCAGGCAGACCTGTCCTTTATAATCTGCATGCCCTTTTGACTCATATGACTAAGTCTCTGGTGCCACAAATTTACATCTCCATCTGTCAGAAACTAAATTACAATAATTAACACCACCAGTTAAATACAAAGTACCCTTTTTCTTACCTCTTGCAACCACAAGAGTTCCCTTGGTAACCTTCCAAGAATCTACTATAAAACTGTAACATCCTCATTTTATAACTTAGAACAAGTGAAAAAAAAAAAAAATTTGATAAATGCATCCTGGTTCTAAATACATAATTTAGAACTCACAAATCAAATAACCATTCATTTAACAGATAACCATATGCAGCTATAATGACTCGGAGTACCTCTGATCTATTCATTTCATGACTCGGTTATCTACCGATCTATTCATGAGTAATATGAGTTGGCGTTATTATTTAACACTTCACTCCTGTGGTTCTCTTCCCTATTCTGGGATTCAGAATGCTCTGTCCAAGGAACCTAACTGAATAATCGTTACCATCATTCATCGGCATCTCATCCCTTAGACTAGGTGAATTAGGACAATGCAATCAGCAGCTTGCGATACTTTGGCCAAAGATTTGAAACATACTGTTTATGTCTCGTATTCCTTAACGGCATACTCGTCAATCTGGAATACGCCCTTCACCCCATTCTTGTGTTATATAGAATGTCTTACACTGACTACTGTCAGTCCTTCCTTTCACAACTTAATCACTCGGAGACAGATTAACAAGGTGATAATGTTATAGGGATGCCCACGAGTATTAGGGATACGATGACATACTGGTTTAACCCTGCAGTTAGACCAGTGTGTCAAGATACCCCGAACCTCCTAAGCAGCCTTATAACATGGCCACATTCCTAATTGGTCCCTGAGTAACTCGTCGAGATCAAAGTGTAAATCTTAGCGATCAATGCAAAGGGTGTCGCCATAAGTCACCTGCATTGTTGTAACTTTGAGAAGATCCTAATCTTCTCGGAGGTACAACCCTGCAGTTGACTTGTGTCGTCAACCTTTAAATCCGCCTCGAAAAGATCTACTTAATAATATGTGTTACACACGTGGAGTTTTAAATTACTTTAAAGACTTTCCCCATAGGTTAGCCTTTCCCAATCCCTGGATTCTTCGTCTTAAGACGACCTTCCTCAATAAAACCCATTACATGGTAGAGGTATTAAGGTCAAGCTCTCATCAAGGAGTCATTAGAATACACATGATTCTAAAACAACAGAATTGGACATTATCTCATTACCTTCATATGAGATTACCATCTGAACCCCATTAGATTTATTTCAGTTCTCTTAACTGAATTTATATCATACTTATTAGTATAAAGATATAATTGGTTAAGAATCCAATTTAATGTTGTCCTGCCAAACTAGGACTATGGATTAGTAATTTACCTCAGCTTGGTTAGTGTTCTGTTTAGGTTCGTTTTAACCCTATCTTTTTAAAAAGACAATGATTTAAATTTCAATTTAGCTTTCGATAGAACAAATTAGAGCTACTAAACACTCATAAGAATTCAATCACATTTTCTTTAAGCTTTCATTGTCAATCACAAAAGCATCCAATTACACAAAGATAACATTGCCACTCTGGTATATAAACCGAAGAAGGTCAACTATCAGAATTAAGAATACAACACATAAGTATCAATACTTATTTTTATTCCTTTCATAACTATACAAATACATTTTATGCAAGCAGCATACTTGATACAATGCTTAACGGAAAAGAAATATCTTTCCACATATAGTACATTTAGAAAATCAAGCTGTAATTCCTTATAAATCAAATTAAACAATCTGATCATCCTGTCAGATCTGCATTGCTTTTACCACTTACGGAAACCATCTGCAAAAATAGTCAACATGAGTCAGTTCGATGAACTGAGCATGATAAGCACTAACTTTTAAAACAATTGCAATCCGTCAATTGTTTTCATTAAACACCCTGTTTAAATGAGATCAATTATCCAAACAAGTAAACATATTCAGACTATGCCTTTGTAATACAAAATGACTATAAAAGTGTAACTCTATCATCGTTACAGAATAGTCCTAATCACTTCTCAAATATTTCTTCGAATATTAAGAATCAAAGAACGAAAGTATCCAAACAATTATCTTGAATCCAAGATCAGCAACATTGAACAATCGTTACTTTCATCAGAATAAGGAATATCATAGCAAATCAATAAGATACAAAAAACAATTCCAACTGTTAGACAGATATCGGCATGCATTGATATAAATAAAGATAAAGGAACAAATCATTCTCTTTTCCCTTCATACAAGTTCACTACTGTACCGTCTCCACATATGGAAAGCATTCATCCAGTATGTATACGAACAAGTCCGACAACCACAAGAAGATTCACTGTCATAATAAAAATCAAACACAGCAAAAACTCCTGTACAGTGGCTAACACGTCAATAGTGCAGACTATCAACCAATAGACTCTACAGGAAGCGTTAAACAACATGAAAATCACCACATTTCCTATCGAGGTACAGTCGACGGCTTATAGATCAGTCCAGCTCAAGGTAGGATAGTTTATGCAACAGAAGACAAACTCGCCTACAAACCCATATATCAACCTATAGCCCAACGCTAGTCCCTTTTACACGCAGTAAGGCTTTTTCGAACCAAGTTCGAAATCAAAGAACCTCTAGTATATCACGGTCAGCAACAGACTTTATTTCAGTAAACAATTTGATGTTTCCCTAAGACTATGCCAAGACAATCACACAAAATTTCCGAAACATACTCAGTCTCAATCAAATTGGGATAAACGGAAAGGAAAAATAGCATATCTGTTCTCACCTGGACGCATTCAAGTTTAAAGTATGGTATTCGCAACTCACTTCAACAGAGCCAGTACACATGATAATTAACCATACTCAAGGAACTCAAACAGTGACAAAACGACAGTGTCCCAAAAATCAGGTTCAATATGAGACTAAAATACAGGTTACTTTCCAAGAATTCAACTTGATCCGGACAACAGTAACCATACAAATAATTGCATAAGATTCCATCTGAGCAAATCAATGGTGTACATATAAAAATCAGGCAAAAGCAATTTTAATTACCGATTTCAAAACAAGAAACACGACTGAACCTTTGTCAATTCTTCACACAATTTGCACAAAATGAAAACGTAAAAAACACACCCAAAGAATCTGTACCACAAAATCCATGCAACACGAAGGTATTCCTACAAATAACAGAGGTCTTAGTACATGTTATTCGTTCGAGTCACTGGCTCATCAATCACCAAGGTTCAATTATATTTAACTTGAACAGAGGTCCAAATATAAATAAATCATTCTATCAACTCCACAAAGTCGTTCTGATTATAAAAAATATATACCTATATATATATATTGCATACTGCTAACGGGTTGAAACCCATAACCACAAAGCAAGGAATACACAATTCCAAAGAAAGGTCGCAACGAATATACAGAAACACAAGAAGTTATTTGTTCAAAATAACTTAAAATGCCATAGCGAAACCCTACTAGGTTCTGTATCCTTCACAAAAGATAACCACTACAACATGCAAAGAAATCCAATAAGACTGGACATTCACACAAAAGTCCAACAGTATTTTTTTTCGACAAGAAACAAGCCTTAACAACAAGTTACAAACAACAAGTTTCCATAAACAAACTTCTATCAGCAAGTTTTCTACCAACAAGTTTCTACCGTATCCTGAACCCAGCAAAAGAAGCATGCACGGGATTCTCATGGAGCAGGAAGATACTCTTCAAGCACATGCTTCACAAACCTACGTCGGAATGTGAAGCACAACAAAAACAGTGAACAGTTCGAAGTACAACACATACCCATTAAGTGTTAAATTTGTAAAAACAAACAGCATAAAGATACAGTATCAAATCACACAAGACAACCATAGAAAATCATTTATCCCATAAATCATTTGAACAGAGTTGTTCTGATGAAATCACTTGAAAGACAGCAAGATATTTAAAGGTTAGGGCCTAACATGCCTAGATTTTTACTCAAAATTCCGAAGCAAACCACTGGAAGAGCTCAGACTTCCTTTTCCTTTTCCAAGTTAGAGCGACCAACAAAATTTTGCTATCTCCATGACATATATATTCCCCTTGCCAGAGAAAAGAGTTAGATATCCTCATGTTCGCCATGCAACACAAGGAAGGCTGGTGTGAAGAACCAGTGAACAGGCAGAAGGAAAACTGAAATTTGCGATAAGCCAAACAAACCAACAACTTCCCAGTTTGCATGCCTTCACGCGAGTTCCGAGCTCGAATACCGAGCACATTGAATGCATTTACACTAACTTTCCCGCTTAAACTCAACTTCCACCGACCGCCAAAATTGGCGACAGTCAAATAAAATTCCCAGGCCATTTTCAATTTTGGCGACCTGCCACGTCGGCTTAGGTTAGCTACTGCTAAAACCTCCGCCAAGACCTGTCCTTCATACCTATCCAATTGCATTTAAAGACATAGAAAAATCCGCCCATGGTTCGCACCCCTCCATAGGTCCCCATACATTTTGTTCAATAGTTAGGTTAGTATCTTAGGTTAGAATTTAGGATAATACATATTCTAACCACATTACACTTAGATACCAACTTAGGACATTAGCACCTAGCCTAGGTCTAGGTTAGATTAATACTAATCTAACCCCTAGGTTAGGTTTAGTTTTAGGTTACTAACCATTAATAATTCCAGTTAGGTCTACATTCTGTACACTCAAAAAAAGACCTACATCATACCTTCTTGAACAGGGTTAGCTCCTGTTCTGCCTTAGGCTGCAGAATCGTATGTAACCAAATTATTACCTGGTCCACGATCAAGACCTTCCAGATATACTTCCATATCAGGAACCAATTCATTTCACTTGATCAGCCTAAGTCATACTCCTGACTAGCTTATTCAATGCTTCTAGACCTTGCAACCTGTTCAAGGTCTGTAATTTTAATTCATCATGAACAAACTTAAAGCAATACTTGGATCAATTCCACTGATCCAAGACTAGATCTTATAGATGGATAACTCTATAATTCATTCTGAGATCAGATTAAACTCAGATGCAAAATGAAATAAATAAAAGAGTCTAATCATATTCTGACTTAGTCAAAGATCTGCAAAGAAAATACAGTACATATCAAGCATGATTTCTAAATCGAGGAACACATCCTTTTACAAGAAATCACATATCAACACTTGTATGTTCAGGAGAAAGTAACAACAGTTCAGGGTGGTTACATGAAAACTGACCTTACAACCATCACTTCCCAGCTAACCCATTGGTATTAAGTTCCACCTCAACTTAGGCACATGCCTGACATCCTTAAGTAGCCATGTGTTCCCATTTTACATTTTCACTTGAACACAACCTTTCCCTACTATTCTACATGGTTCATCATCACCAAGATATACATGTCCAAAATCTCCTTGAACAAAATCAGGAAAGTAATGTCTATGTGGGGGTGGCATGGAAAGAAACCCCTGAGTCTAACACCCAAGACTCAACAATATTATCTAAAGAAAGAATTAGGGCATCCTAACAAACATCATCTACTGCCACATTTACCTCTTTAGTTTCCTCCTCATTTTTCTTCTTATCCCGAAGAGCCCAGACAATCTTTCTTAGCATGACCAACCTTCCCACAGTGCCAACATTCTAACTTACTCTTGGACTTTGACCTTCCATGATCATTTGACTTCCCACGGTTACCTTTCCCTCTATTCTTTTGTCTCCCTCTACTCTCCACCATCAAAATGTTTCCAGAAGTAGAAGAATATATGGTGCTCTTCCTTCACATTTCCTTGCTTAGGATCACACCTATTACATCCTCAAACTTCAGCTTTGAACTATTAGAAACTGGAATTACTTACAGCCATAACCAAGTTGTCCCAGCTATCTGGTAAGGAGCAAAAAATCAACAAATCCCTGACCTCATCATCAAAGTCAATTTTTACCGAGTTTAACATACTCACAACCGTATTAAATTCATTCAAATGAACAGAAATAGAACCATTCTCAAACATCTTCATATTAAATAAATTTTTCATCAAAAATATTTTATTAGAGGTAGAAGGTTTTTTCATATAACTTCCCTAACACACTCATGAGACCTTCTATGGTCTTCTCCTGTGATATGTTGAAAGCAACTGAAGATGCAAGGCATAACTGAATTATCCCGAGTGCCTTTCTATCCAGCAACTCCCAATCCTCATCCGACATGGTTGTAGGTTTCTTTGCTTTTCCAGCCAAAGGAACATGGAGGTCCTTTTGATATAAGTAATCCTCCATTTGCATCTTCCACAAACCAAAGTTCTACCCATTGAACTTCTCAACCCTTGATCTTCCCTCATCTGCCATAGCTCCCACTCAAGCTAAACTTTCCCTGTGATTTACCACTTCAGCAAAAAACCACCAAAGCTTGATACCAGTTGTTAGGAATTAGAGAACAAATATGCGGAAACAATTCCTCAAACTCACAGTAGTAGGAAACTATATAGCATAAGTATACATGCAGAAATATAACAACATAAATAAATAATGCACAAAAGAAGACAAGACAAGATTTAATATGGTTCACCCAATGTGGGCTACGTCCACCAAGAACTTGCTCAGATTTTATTATCAACAAGAGTAAAACAACTCTCACAGTCTTCTCTCAGTTATGAACTCACAACAGAATTCCAAAGATGTTAAACCACATCTAAACCACAATTGACACCCAATTGCTTAACCTTGATCACTCTTGATCACCTCTTGATCACTAAGACTCAAGACCTCTTGAACACATAAGATATCTTCAAGATACCCTAAACACCTCTATTTATAGGATTACAATCCTTTAAGAAGTCCAAAAGCTGACCCTAGAAGTTTGAAAGTCATGACCTTTCATCTTCCCATGGATAGAAAAGAAACTAGTCCCGATGTCATTACCTTTCATCTTCCCATGGCTGGAAAAGAAATGGTCATGACCTTTGCAGAATCTTCCCAATTCGTTCGAACTCCACACTTCAATACTGATTTGAGAAGACCAAAAATAGGCTCCACACCCCAACAGGTGGGTAGGTACCCAAAAATGACGAAAACAAGAGACAAGAAAGACCTAGGGAAGAGTTTAACCCTAGATGAAGTGGGACGCATTGGATCCAACCATACCTCCTACCTCCCAACATAGCTACTTCAAGAGAAATCCTGAGTAAGAGGATGGTGTAGAGGAAAACACCATTCGTTGTGACGCATGTTATTGGACCACACTAGCCATTTCCTACAAGTGACTAAGTTATTCCAAAAGACTAGGAAGCATGTAAATCTATCTCAAGCTTCTTACCTTCAAAAAGCCCTGCTAAATAGTGCCCTCATAGCAGCTTCCTCAGTGAATGGTTCATCAGGACCACTGTTCCATGCTGTACACACTCCGCAATTCACCCCATGTACTTCCTCCAAATTCTTTATTTTCATTTTTGATACCAGTGCTTCCGGTAGTTCTAAACGCATGACCATATAGAACCTCACAGATCACCTAACAACCAGGTTAGCATGGTATAATGGGGTTTAATGAAATGCAGCTGGAATTACCCAGTGTACCTCCGATCAATATTCATTCCATGCACTTAGAAATCTACCTTGAAATGATTCAATGAGGCCATCCTCGGAGTTGGCGTTTTTATTTTAACACAGCACTCTTGCAGTTCTCTTCCCTAATCTGGGATCTTCACAATGCTCTGTCCAAGGAACCTATCTAGAAAATAATTGTTACCATTAGTCATCGGCATCACGTCCCTTAGACTAGGTGACATAGGACATCTCGCAATCAGCAGCTTAAGATACTTTGGCCAAAGATTTGAAACATACTGCTTATGTCTCGTATTCCTTGACGGCATACTCGTCAATCTGGAATACATCCTTCACCCCACTCCAGATGTTAATGTAGAATGTCTTACCACCTGACTTCTGTCAGCCTCCCACTGTCCCAAGTTATTCACTCAGGAACGGATTAATAATATGACATCGATATAAGGATGTTCTCATAGGACTAGGGATACACTGACATACTGGGTCAACCCTTGTTAACCTTGTTTCAAGGTACCCCGAGTCTCCTATAGGGCAGCCTAATAACATGACCACTTGGGGTTCCTAACCAGTCCTGGAGTAAAACTTGTTCGAGTTTAAGGTGTAAATATTAACAATCAATGCAAAGGGTGTCGCACATAAGTCACCTACATTTTGCATCTTCGAGAAGATCCTAATCTTATCGAAGGTACAACCCTGCAGTTGACTCTGTGCCTCATCAACCCACAAATCCACCTCGTGAAATATTTTACTTAACTTTAAGGTGTTACTTACGTTGAGTTCCAAATAGGATACTTTAAGACACTCCTTTCTAGGGTAGTCTTTTCCAAACCCCTGGGTTCCTCACCTTAGAATTGCCCTGGGTTTATCTTAAGACCCATTTCACAAGAGAAGTTTAGTAAAATTTGAGGTTTCGTTAAGGAGATCATTGATCTCACAATAATCTTAATCAAAAAAATTGGGCAGTAGCCCTAGAAGTCCTCTTCATAAGGATGCTAATTGTACCCTGGATCAGGGAGTTTATATCAGGTTCTCAAAACTGAAATATATCTTACTTATTAGTTATTAAGATATAGTGATTTCAAAATCATCAATTACGTTGTCTTGACTTAGATCATGGTCTAGGGGAGCAATAGATTTATTCTTCCAACTTTCAACTGACCTATTGAGTTTTATTTTAACCTTAGCTTCTCGAAAATAGTGGATCTAATTTTTACAATTTTCCCACCAATTATGCCAAAACATAAGATAGAACATACTAATCATTCACGAAGTATTCAGTCATATAATCTTTGCCAAGGCATACTTAGAGAATCCAAATAACTCTATGGTATAAAATAATAAAAATGCACTTAAAATCAATCGAACCTAAGAAGATCAATTCCATCAATTAAAAAATGCAGCCCACATAAGTAACAATTTTCCCCTTTTCATTCATTTCTAAGCCATACAATTACAACTTATGCACTTCAGACATATTGGATACAATACTCAACAGTAAAAGAACAACTTTCTTACAATAGTACAATTAGAGATATCAAATAGGAATTCATCATAAAACCAGATTAAACAATCTGAGCATCATATCAGATCCACGTGCCTTTACCACTTACAATGTCCATCTGCAAAATTGATAGCACAGGTCAGTTCTGTGAACTGAACATGATAAGCACTAATTCTTAAAACAATTGCATTCTACCAATTGATTCTCATTAAACAACTTGTTTAAATGAAATCATTTCTTCAAATCATTAAACATGAATCAGGCTAATCATCTTTCTACAATTCTAACATGACTTTAACGCATGACTCATATTATAGCTGCCAATTAAACCTAAATATTTTTCAGATGATTCATCATATATATAAGAGACTAAGAAGAACAAAATGAATCCAAAACATCCATCCATCTGAATCCCCAAGGATAGAAATAATCCAACAAATTATTCCATTCAAAAATGAATATCCTATCAATTCATGTATCCAACAGGTATGTTTTTTTTTAACAATTTCTGCAAAGGCAGATTATAACATTCAGCAAGCTCAACCTGACGGGACTTCTCTTTATAATCATAACATTATTTCAATGGCATTGACAAGTACACCTACTTATACTGCAAATACATTTTTTACCAGTCCCTCCAAGCAATTTACCACAGTCTTTTCATCTTAAGCTCGTACCGTAGAGTTCACATAAGGATACAAAAGAAGAAAGCACTCAAATTTCCTAGACAAGGAGAGAATATTTTCTTATTCCTACAGTTATATAACAACATATACTTTACAAGCTTAGGAGAAAGAAACAGAGGCAATCATATTTCCTACATCCAATAATGTTTAGGACTGTCAACCGACTTCTCAAGAATAACGCATATACATTCAAGCTTGAATTCAATAAGGAAGAAGAGAAGGCAAGAAACAGTTCAACACCCATTCCTTCTAAATACAAACCTGATTTCCATCAATGCAAGACCCAGGATTACCCATAGGGAGAGTTAATAAACAACAGAGTTCCTCAAAGCAAGATTTCTCTTAGTTAGGATGTGTTTCCCATTAACCAAGCAAGGTCATAAAGAAAACAACTAATCACATTAATATTCCATCATATACAGAATCTATATTTATTGACCATCCAGACCCTTTTTATAGAGGTGCAGGCTGAAATATAACATACATTATACGCATACGACTAAATCAGTCGAGATCAAAAGAAGAAACTACAATTTCATCAATGTAATTCAACTTATAAGTGAAGTCACCTCCATTAGCATTAAGCAATACAAGAGTTCTTGCGACCAAGTAATAATCAATAAAACAATCAAATTATACCCAACAATTCGAATTCCATGTCATTCCTCAAACATGAAACTACCCAACGCCATCGCTTGTCATGGCACAGTTAGGAACTCATTACCTCAGTCAATTGTAAAGTCTAATTAGGTAAAATCATCAAACAGAAGTCGAACCCATATACAAACATAGTAAACATTTCAACAGAGTCGAATACACATATGAATAAACAGCAAACATTTCAACTGAATCAAATCCATATGAATATACAACAAGGGCTTTAACAGAAGTCGAGCCAACTCGCAAACATTTCAATGACTTCAACAGGAGTCGCATTCACCATGAGAACACTACAAGGACTTCTACATAAGTCGTATTCCAACAAGTATTCACAACAAAGGCTTCAACAGAAGTCGAAATCATATGAAAACATTGCAAGGACTCCAACAGAGTCGTTTTCCAACAAGTATTCACAACAAAGGCTTTGACAGAAGTCGAAATCATATGAAAACATTGCAAGGACTCCAACAGAGTCGTTTCCAACAAGTATTCACAACAAAGGCTTCGACAGAAGTTGAAATCATACGAAAACATTGCTAAGGACTCCAACAGAGTCGTTTCCAACAAGTATTCATAATAAAGGCTTCGACAGAAGTTGAAATCATATGAAAACATTGCAAGGACTCCAACAGATTCATTTCCAACAAATATTCACAAAAAAGGCTTCGACAGAAGTTGAAATCATACGAAAACAATGCAAGAATTTTAACAGAAGTCAATCTATAAGTATGCTCAGAAAAGATTCAATCTAAAGTTCAACAACATGCTAATACAGCAAGGTCTTCAGCCGAAGATGAATCCATAAAATAGATACAGCAAATCCGTTCAATAGAGTCTACACATAACTAGGGATTCCTAAATCCACAAGAAAAGAAGAACCCAATACATTGCTTCAAACCAACTATGCTAAGATCACTTGAACAGAGTTGTTTTAATGAAATCATTTGAAGGAAAGCAAGATTTTTAAAAGTTAGGGCCTATCATGCCTAATAGTGTCACTTAAAAATATGAAGAAGACCTCGGAATGTGCTCGCACCTTCTCTTCTTCTTCCACAATAAATTAAACAACAATAAATGGTTACCTTCATGCCTTATAAACTTTCTTTGACAGAGAAAGGAACTAGAAAATTCTCAAAGTTTCCATGCAACACAGAGTAAATGACTGGTTCGAAGAACCAGTGCTCAAGCAGAGAGAAAAATGAAATGCATGGAAAACCAAACAACCAAATAATTTTCCATTTGCATGCCTTCCCAAGCAATCCGCACTCAGGAACCGAAGTTCATTAATTGCATTAGCTCCCATCTTCCCTCCTATTCTCCATTGCCACCGACCACCAAAGTTGGTGATTGCCAAAAGAAAACAAACAAACATTCCCATATTTAGTGATACTGCCACATTAGGTCATATAGCCGTTTGCAACCTCCGCCAAATCTTACAGCATACCAAGTCTTTCAACCTTATCCACCTCATAAATGCCATGGAAACCACCACCCATGACTCACGCCCCTTCATAGGCCCCCCTCCATTATTATCATTAGTTAAGATAGGTTAGATCATAGGGTAGATCATAAGGTAAGACATTAGTCTTACTTCCATAGTGCTAGGTGTAGTTAACCTTAGGAGCATTAAGCTTATAGTTTAGGACTAGGTTAGATTAGCAATTATTTAACCAATAGGTTATAGTTTAGGTTAAGGTTATTAATCTTAACGAATCCAATCTAGGTCTCCCAAGTAGGACCATTCAGTATTAGAACCAAACAGGGTAAAACATTCCTGTAAAGCATTCTATCGAGAATAGCTAAATTAAGCTTACGGTATAAACATGAACATCTTACCCGGCTTAAGGTCTAAGCCTTCCCGATGTTACAGTATTTGGAACCAATTTCATTTAACACGATCAGCCTGAGTTAAACTCTGGAATTGCTCATTCAACTCATTTAGACCTTACAACTTTCGTAAGGTCAATAATTTTTGTTCATCCTGAATAAGCTAAAAAAACATTCCTTGGATCGATACAACTAATCCAAGGCTGAGTCAAAGATCTTCAAGAGAAAAGGAGATACAATCCATATCAAGTATGACTTCACAACCCAAAGGAACATGTCCTTATATAGAAGAAATCATATATCAACACTTGAATGCTCAGGAGGAAGTAACAATAGTTCAGGGTGTTACAGGGTGTTACAGGAGTGGTGAGGCATCCAAGAGTAAGATCATGCCCTATAGGATCACAGGTAGTACATCTTGGTCTAGATGACATAGATGTAGTCATACATTCAATGCAGGTTGAAGATGTGAGGTGCACCTAGGCATACAATGAGTGGTGTATAATACACTGATGGGTGTTACTATTTCTGGTAAAGATGTCATAGATATGGTGAGGGATTTTAAAGTAGAAAGAGTAGATGGGAAGGTACCTTGCCCTGATGGGGGTTTCCTAGTAGCAGCACCATCAAAGTGTAAGTATTTTTTATTGTTATTTTTTAGTGCTCATGTAGTTTTTTGATATTATAAATGTGTTTAGTAACTAATTTAGTTTTGTATAGTTGTAGGTGATGCTTATTGGTTATTAATTATGGATTCATTGTTACACACGTTGATATAGAATGTGCCTCTAGATGTGCTCATGGGAGGGGGTATGCTAGAGCGAGTGGATGTAATTTTCAGAAAGCATGACCATTTTTATGAGTTGGTCGCTATAGTGGAAGCCACATGTATTGTGTTATTGAGTGAGTATGATGAGCCACACAGAGACTAAGGGAGTTAGGTAGGTTGTAGGAGGAGTATCCCTAGTTCATGATGTATTCATGAGATATGTGGAGCTACAAGGTTGATTCACAAAGAAGACGTTTGAGGTGGCTATACTTCAGAGACAGCTAGAGAGATATAGAGGTCAAGACTAGTGGTGTAGATTGAGTGGTGAATCATATATTTCTAGAGATCTCGTGATTGTATATAGTGATAGTAAGGATGATATATGATGTATATGGTTAGAGTGATGTCTAGGGGATTTCCCCCTAGTGATTTTACTTTTGAAACTATTATTTTTGACGAGATATATATATATATATATATATATATATATACGTGTATTGGATATCATAGGTTTTGTATACTTACATTGGTATATGATGTGATGGTTGTTATTTTCATGTTGATTTGCTAGATTTTGTATGTATTGTTGAAATGATTGTGTTGATTGTTGAATGGTGAAATATATCATGATGTTAAAATAGTAGCTTAAGTAGGGATTTGAATGTGAATGAGATTAAATAGTGTAGTTATATGATGATAAGAATGTATGTATGTGGTGTAATATGATGGAGTAATATAAATGGTAATGTGATGTAGATAGTATAAGAGATTAGAAAAATAATACGTTGATAGTTGTATAATGAGAAGATGTGAAACAATGTTTGGAAACATGTGTGATAGAGAATGTGGGGGAAAGAAGATCGATGCCCCCTTGTGAAAGATTAAGGTTCATTTATTTCACAATTCCCCCAATAGGCATGTAAGAACCTTAAAAACCTGAGTGCTTTATTAGATAATGAGATGATCATATGGAGATAACCTACCAAATATTGAGAGGTTTGCAAGGGATGGCGGAAGCATGTGAAGCAGTAGTAGCACGATTGTAAGAGACAAATTGAATGTTAGATGAAATGGTGCCAATTATGGGAGGTACAGAAGTAGGAAGCATGGATTTTGATGGCTTAGGAATCCAATGGGATGAAGTAGCAATGTGAGGAGGGTGAGATGATGTAGCAATATGTGAGCTAGATGGAGGATGTGGATGGATGATAACCTTAGGAGGTGGAAAAATGATAACCTTATAAGTTGGCAAAGGATACAAATTGACACTATTGGAATCCCACTTATGTGGAATGGGAAAAAGAGAGTGCTCACAAGAGTGAGAACTGAAAGTAATGATACCTCTGTCCTCTAATTTTTGTAATTTATCATGTAGAGCACAACAGTCATTATCACAGTGGCCATTGATGTGATGAAAATTTTAGAAAGGACGATTGTGTTAGTGATGCAAGTGGTGACGAGGATGATGTTGATTAGAAGGAAAATAGATTAAGCCCATTATTAGGCATATGCAAGAAATCATATGGCTTAGAAGAATATGGAAAGTGTAATGGTTCATGAGGAGGAGGTGGGGGAGACTTAGGTGTAGGCCGACATGGTGGTGGTGAAGGAAGACATTTATGCTTAGGGGGAGATGGGGACTGTGGAGGACACTCAATAGATGGAAGAGGAAAAGAATTAGATGGAAATAGAGTAGAATAAGTATAAGGAGATGACATAACATGTTCTGTAATTAAATATTATTTTAGATAAATAACTTTATAGTAAAAAAGTGTAAACTATTCACATGTATCATATAATAGCTTTTCTTTTAATGCAGGAATTAAGCCACGAAAAAAGATAAATTGCATTTCTAAATCAATTGACTGAAATAATAATTGATGCATGCAAGAATTGAAGTGTAATATGTAATCTATAACGGGTTTTTTATTTCCTTGATAAAAAGTAGGTAAACGATCATATGTAACTCTAGGTCCATTGTTTAACCATAATCCGCCTAAGAAAATAATATTCCATATCATAGTAAGTACTAATAAATCCATAAGGAAAATGATTATACCATTGAAGAGTTTGATCAACAATATTATGATGAAAATATTTGAGCAAGTGATCATTAGAATAAGATGTCATTGTTAAATGATAATGCTTGAGATGCAAATAAAGGTTATCTATGCCATCAAAACATATAAAGGTAGGCATGATGAAATCCTTAGGGAAAACTGAAATGTGAATTTTTTTAGGGATTGGATTTCCTGGAAGATAATTTTGATTAATGGAAGCATAATAAGTTTTACTTTCAAGAGTGAGAGAATGAATTTGAGCTTACAAATTACCAACAACATGCATGATGGATAGAATATCATGTGAAGGAATAGCAAAACAAGTGAGAGGCACATTGAAAGGTTTAATTTTTCCATTATTAGTGATCATGGGGACTTGAGAAGGAGGAGCGGATGTATAGGAGGAGGAGGAATGGGTGGAGGAAAATAACATGGAGGCTCTATAGGAATGATAGATGTAGACTCAGGAGTCATAGTAAGATGTGCACTAATGGAAGGAGGAGAATCATCCTTAATAATATTATAAACAACCTCAGAAGTAGAAGAAAGAGGAGTGGTAAATTCACATTCAGTAGCCTTAAGAGAAGTAACATCCTCACTAACATGTTCATGATCAAAAGTATAATCCACATCACTATCAGTCAAATTTTCACAAGCAAGTAGTTCATCAAGAGTATCATCAACATATAGAGAATTAGAAGGAGAACTAACATGAGATTTATCATCGCAGTCATTGGAAAAATTTGAATGAAATATGAGGATATTATATACTTTACATTCATCTTGAATATTAGTGTAAAATATTCATACGCATGTACATTTGTAAACTTAAAATTGGATTTATTGGCTTCTATAATAGCAAAAATGTCACCAATAAAAGGATCTATAATAACATTATCATGTGCTACAAGAGGAGGAGAAGAAGGTACAATAGCATGGGTGACTATGGATGATGATGGAGGACATTAAGCATAGCTTTGGTCATTAGAGAGCATGCAAATATGAGGGTTGTCAGTTCTAAGATGAATGGTGTCTTGAAAAGAAAGAAGTTATTGGAGGATTATGGAATCACATTTAGTATTTTGATAAAGGTCGTTAAGTTAAAATTTTGTAGCAGCATTATCAAGATAGGTTATACACTAATATGATCCATATATTTCTTGGGAAAATAGGATTTATTTTTATCCATTAGGGTTTTTAGGATCCTAGGGAAAGGAGTTCGAATAAGAGAAGGGTTCACTAAATGATTTAATAAATATAGAATTAAATCTAATTTTATATTCACTAATATGATAAAATACAACACAATCCAAATTCTAAACACTCTAATGATGAAATATTGTAAGAAAATAGGAGAGATAAAAGACAGCTTATTTACGCTTATCCTAGAACAGATTTGAATTGGAACAACTAATGAATAGGTGTGGCAGAGTGTTGTAACTTCTTGGTATCAATTCTGTAACTCCCTGATAGAGCTGGACATGGGTGGTTGGGTTAGGGTTAGGGTTCCTAGGTGCCAAAGTCCACTTATGGGCACCGATGACTACGTGAATTCTCATAATCTAATTTCTTCTATGTTTTTAGGGTTGTAAAATCACTCTCTATTGATCACCTAATATTCACACATTGATCATCGAGGGTACTTGTAACCTATGATACAAACCCTAGATACCTACACAAGCTCATAAACACGTCAAATTGGAATGAAATATGAAATATGTGAATTTTTATTGACCCTAATGGTCACCCAAAGAGTGAAATTATGACTGAGTGTTGCACTACATTCCAAAATCCATGTATTTATTTGTGCTTATGTTTGAAATTATGTCCTTAGGTTACCCTCGCACTAATGACACCAAGATAGAGGCATATAGTTATATTTTATGTAAATATGTGAGATATAATTTAGCACTTCCCCTTCTTATGCAGTGTATGTAGAGTATGCAACCCAAAAATGTAACCCCTTTGATAGTAATGATAGTAAGTGTGATTTCCCCTTAGAATTTCTTGCCAAAATAATAGAGTGTATGTTGTGTATATATATGGATCTCTTGTTTGAATTTTGACACTAATGACACAAAAGGCTGACTATGATCTTGGGATAAGGATTAGAAAACTAGAAAGGCTGACCAAAAATGTCAAAATAAGTGAAAATAACAAAGAGGATAGGAGTGCCTGGTTGCTAGTGTCCAGAATGGGTGCTGGTATCCTGGGATGAATAACAAAAGATGTGAAAAGACATATAAAATTACCTCTATGACCTGACAAAAATTGGGTACATAAATGAAAAATGTGAGAGAGAAATATCATATAAAAAATCAAAACAAGTGGATGAAGAAAGGATTATGTCACTAGTGAATACTTTTCTTACTCAAGATCCATGTATATAACAACATACTTGATGGCATAGTAAAATAGTAGTATGTGCGTGATTTTGTGTCTACAAGAGCCTCACACTAAGCTCTTTAGGAAACAAAATCCAACTAACCCCATCCTTACTACTAAAATACAAGAATAACACAAGAAACTCAAGGATGGAGGGATCATTCATCCCACAAAATTCTCTTCATGGGTTGTTAATCTGGTTACAGTAAGAAAGAATAATGGTGATATCAAATTATGTTTTGACTTATAAAATATAAACAAGGCTTAATTTAAATATAAGTATCCTTTTTTAAACATGGATAATATTTTGCAAAAGGTGATAGGGTCAGAAATGTTGTCAACATTGGATGGTTTCTTGGGTTATAATCAAGTGGTAGTTAATTAAACTAAGCAATACAAAAAAAAACTTCACCACTTCATGGGGAACTTATGTATATGTTAGAATGTCATTTGGGTTCATGATTATAAGAGATAATTTTCAAATAGTAATGGATGTTTCATTTGTTGGACTCATTAATGAGTTTTTTGGGGTTTACCAAGATGATATAATAGTCTTTTCCTAGAAGAGAGATGATCATTTAGAAAACCTAGAAAATATCTTAATTAGATGTAGAGAATTTAGAATCTCATTGAATCCAAGGAAGGGTAATTTTGGAGTGAAAAATACAAATCTATTGGGGCACATTGTGTCTCAAGAAGGATTTATGATTGACCATGAGAGGGTAGAGGCCATTGAAATATTTCCCATTCCCCAATCTAACAAAGGTATACATTATTTCTTTAGTCAAATTAACTTTGTAAGAAGTTTTATATATAACTTTACTGAGATTACTCTACTTATAAAAATTATTCTTAATAAATATCAAATTGTTAAATGGGGAGAAGAAGCAATACAATCATTTAGAGGAGTGAAATATGTGTTTAATGTTGTGCATATGTTAGCTAGTCCAAATTATAAAAAAGGAATTTCATATTTTCTCCTTTGCATCTGAATGTATTGTTGCTTCAGCTTTGTTGTAAAAGGATGATTAATTCCATGAGAAACCAATTTCATTCATCAAAAATTACATGAAAATATCTGAACTAAAGTACACAATAATGGAGAAACAATATTTTTCTTTGATAAAATCTATAAAAAAAAATCATACCTTACATCTTGAGCTCAAGGGTTATTTCTTATGTACCACACACCATGGTGAAAGGCATTCTGAAAAAGAATCAAAGTTTTTAGCAAGAGGTGTAGGTGGGTTAACAAAAACTAATAATACTACGTGGAAATTCAAACCACCAAGTTGGTAAGAGACGTTGGTTTAGAAAAATTAATAATGGATGCAAATCTATAAGTTTTTGAAGTAAACAATGTTGTTATTGATCTGGGTGATCCTCATGAAGAGGTATGTAATTACATTTGGTACAAGGATGTTGTGTACTATCTAAAACATTTGAGTTTTCGTTTAAGCCTAGATAAGAACCAAAAAAGGACATTGAAGTTGGTGTCTCAAAAATTTATCTTCACTAATTTTTGCTTAGCTTGAAAGAATCCAGAAGGAGTTTTGTTGAGATGTATAACTGAAGATGAAGCTTCTAAGTTGATTGATGAGTTTCATGGAGGAATTTTTTTTGTCCATTATGATGGTAAGGTGACTAATCATAAGATTTTGAGGGAAGGTTATTGGTGGCCAACCCTGTTTAAGAATGTTTCTCAAATTGTGATAAGGTGTGAAGGTTGTCAACATTTCATAGGTAGATTGAAAACTTTGGGATTCATGTCATTACAACATGTTTCTCTTAAGGATCCTTTTAAACAATGGGGGATGGATTTTATTGGTGAAATAACAAATTCATCTAGCATTGGCCATAACTGGATCTTGGTTACTATAGATTAATTCACCAAGTGGGTTGAGGAAATCCCCACCAAGAAGGATACTCACCAAGTGGTAATAAATTTGCTTTTAAACAATATAATTTATAGGTTTGGTGCCATATCCAAGATATTTTTTGATAATGCCATGATTTTTAGAGCCAAATCTCTGACCACAATGTGTAGAGAATATGGGACAATCCTAACATATGCCTCTAACTTTAACCCCCAAGGAAATGGGCAAGTTGAATCAAGTAACAAGAATTTTCTAAAGATACTTAACATGACCTTAAATCTTAACAATAAAAAGTGGAGTGACTAGTTGAAGTTTGTAGTATGGGTTGATAGGATCACACCCAAAAGGTCACTTGTAAATATCCCATTTGAGATAGTTTATAAAACCTAAGTGGTTCTTCCTCTTCATTTGAATTTATCAGTGTATCAATTAATGTAGCAGCTTGGAGAGGAAGAAGGAATTGATCCTTATATAGATAGGATAAACTAGCTTTTTTAACTTAATAAGATTAGAAGAGAATCTCACCAAAGGAATATAAATTTCAAGGCAAGTTAAAGAATATAATTGAAAAAAAGGTATCTCCAAGAATTTTCCAAGTTGGGGACTTGGTGTTGTTATAGGATGGTAAGCATGAGGATAAGGTCAAGCATGGAAAATTTGAATCTCTTTGGATGGGCCCTTATTCCATAGAGGTCAGAATTAGGGAACACACTTTTTTCTTGAGAGATTTCAATGGCGAAATAATAAATTTTCCTATTAATGGGATGCATCTCAAACACTTATTGGATTAAGTGTTTCCCTAATTATTCCCCTTGTATAGTTTATAGCATTTCCTCTATTTTTATGTTCCCTTGTTTTTTGTGTTTCCTTTGTCTATTTTTGTTGTTCTTGGTAGGTTATCATAAATCATTTGATTTAACAATGTTGAAACCAAGTGTTTTCCCATTTGACTCCTTTTCATAATGGATAGGCACCTAATCTACTTTTAAAAATGTTATGTGGCCTTTTGGATACCCACTAGGGATTTTCATCCTTGAGCTAGATCCAATGTTAATTCCCATTCTAATCCCCATGTTCCTTGGCACCATCTTTGCATGATCCTTAAAGTGTGTTGAAATAACTTGTTTGTTTTCCTCATTATTCAATCTATTATGCAATTTTATTAAGATCATATTTCATCCTAATTTCCTTAATTATATCATGGTCCAACCTTGTAACCTAGTTCAAAACTTACATCCTAATGTTTCCTTAAGTTATTGATGTTTTGATAAAGTTGCAGTGTTATGCAAAAATGTAAAAGTCATGGAAAAAAGTAGTGAAGTATACAGTGTTCCATGGACCTAGAAGATATGGTGTTTGTTGGGCCCCTAAAATATTATCTAAGTATAAGAAGGCACATGGTCACGCAAGGTGAAAGTGCTCAGGATAGGGTTTCAGGAGGGTTTAGTAGAACCAGTGGTGCGCGTGCATAAGGCAAAGAAAAGGTTTTGGGACTTAGCCATATTTGGCATATCGAGAAAAACATGAGGAAAGCATGACCTGACTATGCATACGGAGTGGATAATGTGCCATCCTGGAAACTTGGTGCCCATGAAAGGAATATACCTTGAGTTAGAAGATTCCATAAGTTCATCATGGCGAATAATGGAGATCTCAATTTTGAACGAGCATGCTCCCATGGAGGACCACTTGGACACTTGGCAACCGATCTACAACTTCAAAAAGGCATGACGGTGCTTACTAAGGCTATATATACAAGCGCTTAGTAGAAGAAAGGGAGATACCTAGAGAGGATGGAAAAGAGGTGAAGCTATGTAGAAATAATGTGGGAGTTCAGTGGGTTGGCCTTAGAGGATCTATAGGAGTATGATATATCAATGGGATGGGTCTGAATATTTTTCTTTGTACTATGAGGGGCTCAATTCTAGTTCTAATGCATAACATTGGTATGCACTATTATATGGATCTATGATAGCATCAATGAATGTAATGTGATTATCAAACGTGTTTAATATGGATGTATGTGGTTCCAATTTTTACTTATAGCTGTATGGATCAATTTTATATATATTTCATATGAGTGGGTGTAAACCCATGTGCATTCCCTTTCTATTATGATTTAGATCTATGTTTTGTAATGATTTTCTTATATGAATGAATACATTGGTCTAGAATCTCGTTCTGAGCTCTAAGATGAATGTATGGTTTGTTTCAATCCTCTTCACTTAAGTTTTTCTTATATAAATGAATACATTTGTCTAGAATCTCGGTCTAAGCTCTAAGATGAATGTATGGTTCATTTCCATCCTCTTCACTTAATTTTATATCGTAAATAATAAATTATCACACAACTCACATAAAGGAGGGGCTCGGCACCCACACGTACCTCGGGTGAGCACCCAAGGCCCGCTAGGTGATAGGTCGGCGTGCATGGGATTTCCTTGTTCTTTGAAAGGCATAAGAATGACTACATCTTGGTTCCATTTCTAGAACCTCTTTTTGAAGTTGTTGTGAGAAATGGCATGCACCTTTGTCCGTATGATGTGTGATGAAAGATCTCCTAAATTTAGAAAGTGTTGAAACATGGTTCAAGAGCATGGAGGACGAGTTTTCTCAAAGATTCAGCACTAGACCTGAGTTCAATGCTTGTAGATGGGTAGAAGAGAACATATACCATGATTTGTATGAGACATTCTTGTGTTACTTCCCAGTAGAGCTATATGAATGGATTTTATCATACGCATCTAGATCAAGATGGTACTGTAGATCACGTATGTGGACCCAAGATGACTATCAGAGGCTACATGATGCAAATTTGACTTGGATGTATGTTATTGATCACTAGTGAAGGGGAGTACTGGTCACTTACACTTTAGAATACACCATTTTGATGTATTCTTGCCCATAATTTGTTGAGTTTGAGTACCTGAGGGATCCTAGAGGATAATTTTTTAGTGTTATTCTTCTAGATATGAATATCTTGGTCATTACTTTGAATTTATAAGCATTCCCCATGGTTGACTAAGATACTCTAAGTGCTAGGAGAGGAAGCTAGGGTGGAGAAAGATGGAGGACATTACGGCTGAAAAATAAAGGGAGGAAAGATGACTCAAGTATAGTGAAGCTCATGAAAGGGAGATGACTAGACAACGTGAGGTTGTAAGTGTGATGGATCTATGGAGGCAGACATTACGAGAGGGTTTTGAAGTTCACCCAGAGGACATGGAGCATGAGTAGTCTCTACTACCCCATCTTGGCAAGCACAGGAGAGAGGCCCCTTTAGCTTCCTATGAGATTTCATTGCATGGAGAAAGAAGATTCGTCAGCACACATCTGAACCCACCTAGTGACAAACCCCTGGGGCTTGGTTTTCCGAATCAAGGGATAAGTATTGATAACCCAGTTGGTATCATTTGGAGTGACCGATTGGTGCCCAGAAGATATAATTTTTCATTTGGAACATCCATGGTTGTACATACCATTCTAGTGTTTGGAGGAATTTTTGGGTAAAGAAAAATTACGCAAGGTTTGAGAAACGCATCTGGGAGTGGCGCAGGATACACTTCTAGCAGTAGAGCAATCTCATAGATCATTGGCATGTAGTTCAGTGGAATGTTGGGGACACTAGGTGCAAACACTTCAGGCCCATTGCTAGCTATAGGAGGATCTGGAGGTGGAACTGGTGCATCTAGAGGCACATGACCTAGTGGATCCAATGGATCTAGTGGAGGAGGAAACACTGGAGAGAACAAAGGATCTAGATCATGAGGAAAGGGGCCTCAGCCACCTCTTCAGGTGTTCTTTGAGATGTCTTTAGACTTTCTAGATTACCAAGGTATAGAGGATGTTGCAGAACACATGCACAAGTGTGAATTACTATGGCGCGTGAAGTGGATCACTACCCTAGAGTGAAAGTAAAGTCAGTTTGTAACAACATTGCAAGGGAATGCGCATAGTTAGTACCGGATGTATGACCCACAACAAACAATGGTAAATTACACTACATTAAAGAACACCTTCCTAGCAGAATTCCATATACCTGAGTTTGAACAAAAGAGCATCAACGCTTTGAAGGAGTTTCAGTAGGGAATGACAGTGAGTGTGTTGGAGTATGATGCATGGTTTAAAACTCTCCTGTCAAAACTATCATATGAAATTCACCCTTCACAACATACTCAATGGTTTTTTGGAGGATTGATCACTCCATTTAGGAGGGAATTGTCACATAAAACATGCGATGACCCGTGTGAGGCTTTAGAGGTTTCCTTACGCACTAAAGTAGTTGGGAGCATTGATACTAGTGTGAACCCTTTTTTGGAGGCTCAAATCGCTATAGTGGCCGAGAAGTTGGAGAAGCTATTTGTAAACTTAGCACATGAGAGTCATAGTAGTCTTTTGTGCATAGATTATGAAGTAGAGGGGCATGCCAATGATAGTTTCCCCCAGAAGTCAATAAGCGTCATAGCAGTAGATTGTGAAGTTTGTCATGGGGACCATGATACGAGTAGGTGTCTATATGTACCTGAAATTATAGGGTACTGCACCACCAAACCGATGTTACACATGCCCCAGTGATGATACAGGTCTCCTTGCAAGGTTTTTGGAATCCAGAAAGGATTTCCAAGTATACGCTTGTATCCCGCATGCCCTGCTCAGCCTCCACATGCTTTATTTTTCCCTTTTCCCCCCTGTTTTATTACATTTTAGGCTTCAGTGACGAAACCTCTACCCTGCCTGGGTGGTAATCCTGTGACCTCCACCTAGGATAGGGAGGCGGTCCCGTAACCGCCGCCCTACACAGGGGCAGCAATCTTGTGCGCATTTTCTAGATTCTTCTGATGATCGCGTCAAATGTAAATCTTCAATTTTACACGCTTTCTTCAACCACTTTGGCTTGCATTGATGTTTTTTGTTCCATGTGAATAGTGTTTTTCCATTGTTTATAGTAAAAGATTTCAAATGGGAGTTACCCTCTGGTAAATGCATTGGTTATAAATAGCTAGCTTGTTTTGAAGAAAATGGCCCCTCACCTTCTCAATTCTATTATTTAGTATTTGAATTTATTGCTTAGAATTCTATCAATTTCATGTTTTGCCTCCATTTTTGGTCTTTTAGAAGTCATTTCAATCTTCTTGTCTCATTCTTATTCCATTACTACTCCATACAATCAGTTTAGCTTAGAATAGCTTCATTTCTAGACTAGAATCCATTAAAGTTTTAGGTTTTGTTTTGTCACAAGGATACATTCTTAAGCTCTCGGTACACTTGGTTGTATTCCCATAATAAATCCTGTTAGGAATTACATAGTCAAGCTCTGTTCACTTGTGTTATCCCTCTCCTACTCGCATTGTATTCAGTCTATATCCAAAGTTGCCATTGTTCGAATACCATCTTTTGTTGATACTATCATATAAACACTTTCTCGATTCACGAGGACACGAAGGAATAGGGAGATCACAATGAGGGGATGAAATCACACATAACTAGATTTACCATTGTTCTGTAAATGCCAGGATTGAGCTATCAAAGTTCTAGTTACAACGTATCAAATAGAGTAGTGAATTATTTCAATTCAGTTAAAATTTCACTCTCGATATCACCGGGGAAGCTATGGGGATTGATATTTTCTAAGAAACTGTGATTCATTCCAGACTTCTAAGGTAGGATCGAGAGTTTTCGATTAAGTTAATTATTTGTCTTTGATCTAGATTCACAAATCTACAAAAGTGAATAACCACACTGGGTTATCTCACTTGTTTAGTTTTAGTATAAAAGTATTTTCATTGTTGTTCATAATTATAACGTTTAAATCATATATTTTGTTTAGAGTAGTTTCCTTTTTAGCAGTAGTATAAATTGTTATTTTCAGTGTAAATACCTCTTTCGTAATCAATTTATTAATTTAGAGACTTCAAAATTAGATTAAACACTTAAATTCTAGTTAGGAGAATAAACCATAGGGAATTTACGCTACCCGTTCATAGCCTCTAAATCTCCCCTTTCTCATTCTAGCTATTAGGAGATCACACTACCAGATATTAGTCACTGATCCTCCCATAGTTAGCTTTAGGAATGTTTGCTTGCTGATTCTCATCCTCACCTGTAGCTTTTCTATCGTAGAAAATTGACCATAATCCCAGCTGTGACTTCATCTAAAGTCACCCGCATCTCAAACCACTGGTTGTCTCAGCATGACCTCGGGAGGTCGGGTACGGGGAAGGTCACATTTTGATTATCATCCTCGCATGTCACTTTTCTATCGTATAAGGATCATTAGATGGATTGGTTTGTGACATTAAAGGATGATATTATGATGCATAAGAGGTGGATGGGTTATGTTATTGATAAGTTTGATATGTTTTAGGATGTGTTGGTGTTATTGGAAGTGGTTGATAAGGGGGATATAATTAAAGGGTTGTGATGGGATGGGTTACGATAAATGTTGTTGTTAAAAAATGGGGATTTGGTAAGATTGGTTAGATTGATTTTGTTTTTAAGAGATGGGGACATTAGTTTCTATGAGATGAGTTTGAATATAGGTAATATGTGGTTGTGATACTTTATTTGGTTGAGTGGAAAGTATGTCGTGATAATCACCTTGAGGAGGAGATTGATGTGTTTGTATTGATTTAGATGGATGGACCTACAAAGTGATCACATTTATATGGACATGGGAAGTGGAAATAATTGGTATAGTACTCTTATATTGTTTGGATATAGTAGGAAGCAATTGAGATTCTTAAGGTGATTGGATGGGAGTGCAATTGACTGTAGTGGATGATGAGGTGATGAGGATAGAAGAAGTGATAGTAGTATTGACATGAGGCAAATTAGAGGGGATGGGGAGCACAAATTTATTGGTTTGGTGATTTTTAGGATAAAAGAAGAGGATTGACTAGTATCAAGCTCATATTGGGCCATGGAAAGTGAAAGGAATGATAACCAGATCATGCCAAGACAAGAACACAAATGCTAATCAAACATCATGATCAATAAGATGAAAGTAATTCACCAGAATAACTTTACATAAAACCTTTGTAAACAAATGAGCAACAATATCATATATTATTATGTAACTCAATGCAATACATTGAGAATGGGCCTTGCTTAAATAGGCAAGGAATAACAATCTAAGAACCAGTCAAGGTCGTAGATCAAGCCATAAATCAAGGAAATAACTAGTCATCAAAGAACTAGTCAAGACCATAGATTTAGGAGAGAACTAGACATCAAGGATCTAATCAATACCATAGATCAAGGAAAGAACTATACCTAACAACTAAATAATATCTCCTAATATATAAATAAGATAAAATAAATATCCACACACATAAGTGGGTGAGGATAAATACAATAAAGGTAAATAAAGTACCTAGGTGAACATGAGCTAAGGTAAATACCTACTCTAGCTGAAAGTTCATTCATAGCTCTAGGAAAGAATATGGAAAGTTGTTATGTGAGGACTTTCGTAGATTTAATATTGGAATGGTAGGCATAATTTTTTGTAAATGAGATCTATCTATGGGGATATTGGTGATCTTGTGAAGGAGATAATCATGAATGGAAACCGTACTAGCATCGAGAAGCTCCTAAAATTATGCAGACCCATGAGGTATGAGAGGAGGCCCTGAAGAGTTGATAGAGGTGAAACAAGGGGGCTGTTATTGGTCAAGATGGAATGGATTGATGATAAAGAAAAGGATTGGTTTTGACACGAGTGATAATTTGGATCAATTGAATTTTTTGAAGAGGGGGAATGGAAATGATGGGTTGTGTAACCATGAAAGAGGTGATCAAAGGAATGGAGGTAAGAATGGAAAGTGCATAATTTTTTTGAAAGGAAGTGATAGTGGAAATATGAATGTTGTTTGATGACAGGTTGACCTCCTTACAGGAACAGGTTCACCATAAGGATACATGTTCTCTTCCCCTGGGATGCTCGTTCAACCACAGGGATTACCTTATGTCCCTACAAATGCATATGCTATGCCATATCAACAACCCATTCTACCTCCACCCCCTCAACAAGTGCCATCAATGGTCGAGGCCTGTGCGGTAGGGACTTATTTAGAATACTTAAAAGAGCCCCTAGACTTCACTATACAAAGTGTTATGCTTCCAATACCTCTTCTCGATTTACCCAAATATAAAGGGGAAGGGGATCCAAATGCACACATTAAGGCCTACACCATAGCCATATGGGAGCAACTCCCTTAGGATGGGGTTGTTGCTAAGATATTCCCTAAGACCTTAGAGGGTATTGCCCTTGATTGTTATTACAAAATACCTGAAGCCTCGATACACTCATTTAAACAAATCGTGTCAGAATTCATCAAATCTTTTAACATGAACAAATTGTTAAGAATTGGAATCAGGGAGTTCTTGCATATTAAACAAGAACATAATGAATCTGCTACTCATTTTATTCAAATATGGCATACGGTTCTCTACTCATCAGCAAGTGCTCCAAACACGAATCAAATGGAATTATGTGATTTATTCCTTGATTCTCTCAATAGAGAGATAAAGGAAGAAGTCCAAAAGTTCCCACTAAGAACTTACGATGAAGTACTCGAGAGTGCTCTCTTAATCGACCAAGCAGAGATAGATAGTGGTCATAAGACATATGGGACAAATAGGAAATTAACCACTCCCAATCAAAACACCGCATCCTATCCCAATGTCGGGAATGCTAATCAAGGACCTAAGATCCTTAACAAGAACTGCGGAGTCATAACAGATGGAGTAACTGACCAAGTTAAAAGGGAAAATGTTGTAAACATTTCACCACCTGCTAATAATCAGTGGAATAACAATTTTACTCTAATAATCAACACAATGGATTTTAATCATCCACCATGACAACAAAAACAACAACAACGATGATGAAAAATCCAAACACAAATTCCAAATCAAAACCCAGCTGGATATCAGAGTCAAAACCAAAGGCAACAACCTTAAAATTTTAACTCTAACAACCAGTAACCTTATCATAATTTTGGGCCACAACAGATTATAAATCAACAGCCTCGAAATTATAATCCCAATTTATATTGTGGCTTCCACAAGATTCAAGGCCATGATACTAGGACTTGTTGTGAATACAATAAATTCATGCAACGTTTTCCAAAAGATCAAAAGAAACTCTTTATAGATATGTTTTTAGCAAATTCTGTAGTACCTACGAACACTTATGCAGGGGTAGTTTCCCCTCAAAATGCACCCCTCAAGATATTTAATGATCCGATCCCAAACCATTCTAACAATAACAGGCTAGATCCTAATGGAACAAACAAGGGTGTCATAACAGGAAACAATGATCATGAAGCTTCAACTTCATGAAATCCACTAGCTGCACCCCAACTAGGAACTCGACCCCAAACCAAGATAGTTGGTTTGGTAGAGTTAGACACCAAGCTACCCGTGGAAACCATAATAAGAACATGGGATTTTTCTTCTCAACCTGCTCCAAGTTATCCATTGGAACCAAACAATAGTTAACAAACGTTGGTAAAACCCATAGGCACCTACAATTTAATTAACGATTTAACTAAAACCTTCTCTCACATATCCTTTTTGGATTTGTTAAGAAATCTCATACCCACAGAGGTGCCCTCTTAGAAGCATTAGGCCTTGGTCATTTAATCAACATCACTCCTCTAGAAATGAAAGTAAACCATGTGGACTTTGACATTTATCCTTTGGGGCATTCAGATAGGGATACAGAATTTATATTCGATATAAGCAAAATGCCAACAGATGCTGAAATTGCACGAAGAGGTGACCCAACTTTACATTTACAAGTATGGGTCTATAATAATTATGTTAAACGTGAAATGGTTGATGATGGGGCAGTATTTAATATATTCCCCTTCACTTTTCTTCAAAATTTAGGATATGGAGAGACAAATTGTTCCACGACGTAAAATACGCTAAGAGGATATGATAGCCTCAAGGCCACTTTGATTGGAACCATAGTTTTACCAGTCACTTTAGGACCCAAGATGGTCCTCATCGAGTTTTATATTATAGATTGGGAAACCAACTATAATATGATCCTTGGTCAGCCATGGATACACTGCATGAAGGAAATCCCTTCCACACTATTCTAAGAAATAATATTTCTACACTTAGGGAAAATATTCATGACGCAAGGTGACCCAAAACCCTTTGATATACACCTAGCTGATTTGAAGAAAAGACCAGGTGTTTACTCCAAGTTTGAACTCCCAACAAATCATCTTATAAAACCAACTAATTCAAAACCAAAATATAATTTGATACCCACCACAGAGTTGGAAATTACAAATCTAGCCGAGGACATTCCAGCACTCAAAAGTGAGACCAATGTTATAAAAACAATGTCACTAGGGACTACCACAAAAATTGTTGAATTGCTAGAGAAATACTCACCAATTCTCCTACCATTTTATTCTATGGGTATGGGACTCACCTTGAAAATTGCTTCTCTTCCATTAGACGAAGTATTTATGGTAGAAGTAACCGAAGCAAAAGAAATAGATACGACAGATATCCCAACATCCATTTTTCCAAGCAAGTATTGGAATCTCCACTTTGATGGAGCTAGATGTCACTTTGGAGCTGGGGCAAGAGTGATATTTACTTCACCCAAGGGAAATATCCTGTCTTTCACCTTTAAATTAAAATTTGAATGTACAAACAACGGGGCTGAGTACGAAGCTCTCCTCTTTGGCCTCATCCTGGTCAAGATAATGGGTGTTGATAACATTAGAGTGCTAGGAGACTCGTAATTGGTTATGAACCAAGTCTCTGAGGTATATGAAACTAGAGTTGAGCATTTACAACTCTATAAAATAGCATTACTAGATCTAAGCAAGGGATTTAACTTCATATCAATTAAAGCAATCTCACGAGAGCATAACCTTCTTGTAGACTCAATAGTAACCTCAACTTCCCATTTCACTCTGAACAATGAGTTAACAGATACAAATTTCATGGTATCACTTCATACCAAACCATTAGTGCATAAAATACCAATAAACTCACTCCTAACTCATGGAGAAGCAGAGGATGATATTTCTATCGTAGATCACTTTAACGATGATAGAGTCACTCTCGAATATATAAACGCCTATGTGGGGCTACACCTTGCTCACCGCATAGTAGATATTTCCCTAATACCACAATCCTCTTCCTACTTTTTAAATCCCATGGTAGAGTATCCTCCATAGAAGGATCTTAATATCTATGAGATAGAAAATGGAAAAAGCTTGGAACTACCTCTAGCACCACTTGAATTTGAAGAAGGTAACACTTCTTTAATAGAAGAAACCATTGACATAAACATTGGAATGGATGAAGAACCAAAAATTTTGAAGTTGGGATCCTCATTAACTCCAGAGGAGATATAAATACATACCCAAATCCTCAAACAACATCAAAAGGCTTTCACATTTAATTATAAAGAAATGACGGGCATTACACCACAAGTTGTGGTACATAATATTTTCACTAAACTAGATGTGAAACCAATTAAACAGAAGTCAAGACCAATGAAGCCAAAAGTGGATCTCATGGTAAAAGAGGAAGTAATAAAACTTCTCCAAGTGGGATTCATCAAGCCTATTGACTATTCATAATGGGTATCTAATATCGTCCCTGTCCTAAAAAAAAATAGGAAGATATGCATTTGCATAGATTTTTGGGATATTAACAAAGCTTGTCCCAAGGATGACTTCCCATTACCATCCATTGACATTATCATTGATGCAACAAGTGGATTTGAACTATTATCCCTCATGGATGGGTTCTCAAGGTATAATCAGATTAAAATATCTAAACAGGATCAAGCCAAAACTATATTCATAACCCCCTAGGGAACATATTGCTACGTTGTCATGCCATTTGGTCTTAAGAATGTTGGCGCTACATATCAGCAAGAAATGACATATATATTCCATGATCTTATCCATAAAATTGTGGAATCCTATGTGGATGAATTGTTGGCCAAGGATAAGAAACATTGTGATCATCCGGAAGTGCTTCGTATCATCCTCTCACGACTAAATGAATATGGCGTCACATTAAACCCAGAGAAGTGTGTGTTTGGTGTGATAGGAGGAAAACTTCTGGGATACATTATATCTTCACGAGGGATTGATGTTGGTCCAGCAAAAATATGGAATGTTCTCAAAATGATCCCACCATCAGATAGTCTAGAATCAGGTCATTTCTTGGGAAACTCAATGCAATCCGAAGGTTCATCCTGGATTTAAGTTTTTCCATTCATCCAATCAACAATCTATTAAAGAAATATTATAACATTAATTGGATTGAAGAATGCAATGAATCCTTTAAAGTAGTTAAATGCTTCTTTTTGTCTCCACCCACGCTAATGCCTCCCAAACCAGACTGCCCTTTGATCTTATACTCACGAGCCACTCATGTCTTGCTAGCCTGCATGCTAGCTCAAGAAGACAATGATAAATGGGAACGTGCGGTCTATTTCATTAGCCAAACATTGCTTGATTATGAAATGCATTACATGCAGGCAAAGAGAGAATGCCTTGCCATAATCTTTATAACAAAACATTTAAGACATTACATGTTAAACCAAGAAACAAGGGTCATTGTAAAAACAGATCATTTACCGACATTTCTCATGCAAGGATCTTTATCTAAAAAAGTTGGGTGTTTCATAACCTTAATGGGAGAATTTGAGTCGACATTCGTAAACCAAAAATACGTTAAGGGACAAATAATTGTAGATTAGTTAGCTGGTAATCCACTAGATGGAGGCAATCTGGTAAATATGGACTTTCTCGATGAGTGTGTATACTTCATCGAAACCAGGCCCCCCATCTATACATGTCCCTGGTACACTGCTATCATCAATTTTATCATGGACCATACATACTTGAAAGGTGCCACATCACAAAAAAGAAGGCGGTTACGCATAATTACCACTAAATATGTTGTTTTAGAATAGGTACTCTATCGTAAGGCCTTCAACGACATGCTTCTAAGATGCATCGACACAGAAGAATCCAAAAATATTCTTCATGAATCCCACAGTGGGATGTGTGGAGGCCACTTCGGTGGTCACGCCACCTCTTGCAAAATACATCAGATGGCTATTTTGGCCCACTCTCGAGCATGACGCAGTGGAATTTGTACGTAAGTGCCACAAATGCCAAGAATTCTCTCGTGAGATTCACATGCTAGCACAATCCTTGCAGCCAATAGCGACCCCGTGGCCCATCTCCACGTAGGGTCTAGACTTGATAGGGAAGTTCTCTCCCTCATCAATCAATGGCCAAAATTTTATAATTACAGCCACATAATATTTTACCAAATGGGTGGAGGCCATGCCTCTCACCATGGTACCAGGTACGGTAATTGCTAAATTCATTCTGAACCAAATTATCTGTAGGTATGGTGTCCCACAAGTCATTATCTTAGATAATGCCACGTCCTTTAAAAATGATGAATTCCATGAGTTATGCAACAAGTTCAAGATAAACCATCACACGGCCTCTCTTTACTACCCTCAATCCAATGGGCAGGCTGAAGTGACAAACAAAATGTTAAAATCTATTCTCCTCAAAATGGTCAAGGAGAACAAGTGAGATTGGAATTTGAAACTATATCTAGCCTTGTGGGCCCATCGAACCTCAATAAGAACACCAACATGAGCAACCCCTTTTTCACTGGTGTTCGGGACAGAAGCAGTTCCCCCACTTGGGGTTGAAATACCTAGTCTCTGCATCTCATTATAAGGGATTCTGGATAAAGAATATTATAGCGAGGCATGCCTCTCAACTAGGAAGCCTTGATGAGGTCAGGCTAAACGCCAAAAAAAGGAACAGAGCCTATGCCAACCAGATGTACCAGCAATACAAAAAAAAATTCTATGAGTGAGAAATATACAAGGGAGATCTAGTTCTAAGACCAGATAGCCAGATCGATAAGAAAACCGGCGAAGGAAGAAAGTTCCAACCCAAATGGTTGGGCCCGTACTGAGTTGTGAAGGACTATGGAAATGGTGCGTATCTTTTTTGCACACTAGAAGGTGAGGAATTCAGTGAAACTGTCAATTCCTTACATCTTAAATGGATTTACACATAAAACATCAAAATCATTACTTATACATTATAGCTACCTACATTACATTAGCCATTTAGCTATTTCATTTTGTCCACTCATTTTGTAAAAATTGTAGTCCGGGAGCTTACTCTTAAGAAATTTATTACAAATCTCTGAAAGTATTGGCAAAAGCATTCAAATCACATCTCTCCAAACATCATCAACTATTTTTAAATCTTCTCATCAAGTTCGATAGACAAGTATTGACGAAAACCATACCAAGGCCTGCATACTTGGCTTTACTCTTTCTTTCTACTAGGTGAAGTTGCCCTTGCCTACGGTTTGTTCTAGAAGCTTCTTGGTGTTACATCTATCCCTCTTAAATCTCTTTGAATGAAAGGATATCCCAAAGTAATAGATCAGAAATGTCAAAATCAAATGAAATAAAAATCACCAAGCAAACAAAATATTTTATTTTACACACTTCTTTGCCCCATCAACCTTCGGTGATAAGCCCACATCTCTTACTGGTAGTGTGAGGTTGGGAAAGGAAAGAAGTGCCCTTACTCGCCTATATCTTTCCTTTAGTGACAAACTTGTGCTTCTTACTAGTGGCATGAGGCAGGGTGTGGGGGATCCATTCACACAAATTAACAAATCTTGGTATGCTAAAAACACAAATCAAATTCTATTAAGAGAAAACAAATATCAAAATATCCAAATTCCAAAGAGATCAAATCCTCAAAACCAGATTTTTTCAACCAGGTTTCCATTTATGAATCTAAGTCTAGATAAACTAGAAAGTAAGTGGCCTTCTAGGCCTGGTGGTAGTTCTGAGTAGAGCAGGTGTGTAGGTCTAAATTTGGTTTCGGTTACTGGTTTTTCTGTCTCTCATCATTCCATTCAGTCAAAATTATACAATTTGTGCCCTTCTTAACTCTTGGTGTAGAGCCCTCGCATCTTACTGGTTGCGTGGAGTTGGGAATGGGGAAAATTCATCTCCTTATCACTATACATTCATCACATTTTTCCAATATAAGAAGATATTAAAAACTTTTCCCAAAGAGTTCAAAAGTTCAGTACTACCATATGTTAGTATCATCTCATATCAGCATTACAAAAAAAACATACAAAGTAAAACATTTTGTTTACTATCATTTGTTATCCATCTCATACATTTTGAAAAGCATGAAAAACAAATATTCTAAAAAAATCTAAGTACACATGTGGAAACAAGTCACAAAATTCTAGGCACCAAGAGTCTGGATCCAAAAAAGATATATATATATATATATATATCAAGTTTCATATACAATACCATCATACACTAGGCATGGTCAAAATGCTCAATGAGCCCAAAAAGTACAAAAGCACTCATATAGATATCTGAAAAAATACTACAAAAGTGACCTCTTAATCCCTATGGGATCCCTTAGAAGGTGCACAACCACGTCTAGGACTCCGGTTACACCGGCGCTCTGAATGCACTGAGGGCTCATGGTCACGGCTAGTAGCTACTATCTCGCTATGAGAGTGACTCCTCCTCATCAACTACTAGGTCATCCTATATCAAACTACCTTAGCATAGAGAGAATTTATGATCTTTGCCACATGCCAGATAGAGGCAAAGACATCAGTATGCCTACCAGCTGCTGAAGGCTCCCTCACATCTATAGATAGCTTAGCACGAGTTTTCTCTGAGGGGAGCAATAGGGTATTGATGTATACTCGATGAATCAAGTCTTGCCAATCATCAGCAGTTGCTACAAACAAAGGAGAAAACAAGTTAGAAAATGATCAAAAGATAAAACCAAGAGTAAACAAATCAAAAATAAATAACAAACAAAGATAATTCTAACTAAAACAATGTCAAGAGAAGAGTGACAACTCACTCAGATCTCCGGGCCTCCAAGAAGGATCTTGAGGATCCGCGCCTGCCACTGATGTCATCACTAATTGGTGTCCCTCTCCCACGTCTGGGGAAATGTGATGGCCTGTAATGGACTCACCATCTCTGCCTAAGTCCTAAGAGAGTAAATCCTCTGAGACTAGATTCACCCTCTCTGCGCTCCGCTTCGCCCTTTCGGCCCGTAGGATCTCCTGAGTATCATGCCACTTGGGATCACTATCATCTCCCCCACCCATCTCACTGATCTCCATCTCCTCTGTCTCCTCCTCTATCTCTCCCCTTGTGAACTCCTTAGACTCAGAGTCCACATCAATGGGCTCATCACTACTATGGGTGGGACCACTGGTAATCCAAAGTAAGGGTGCCTGAGGAGCAACGGCTCTCCCTCAAGCACGTACCACCCTCTTGGCTGCAATAAGAACACCAAGAGTAACAATAGTCCAACCCTGGCCTCTAGGACCTCCCTGAGCCTCATAAATGGATCTATACACTGGCCCCGCTGGAGGAAGCACGTCACTATAGGGGAGGCCAAAATTTTGTGGTACTCTATCAAAGGGGTGGATCTCCAGCTTCCCCGCCCTATCTACCAGCTGACTGGTAATTTGAAAAGTAATAAAGATAACAGTCTCCTCTCCCCATACCCCTACCATGGCCTGATAAGGAGTGACCTCCATGTCTGCGGTGGTTAAAGAGGCCACTGGCTGGTGAGGTGCTCTAAGAACTATCATCCCTATCCACCTCGATGCGCTAACGGCCCCAGGATCCTCTACATCTACACCTCTCCCATATGGGGTGATATGCTCATACGCCCAACTCATGACAAGAGTTGGGTGGCTTAGTGATTATCCTTGTAATCGGACTACCCTGTATAAATCATGGTAGGTAGTCTCGAGGATATCTTCTCCCTAAGCATAGGCACATCCATGGCCCTCAATCTATGCAATAATGGGGGCCCAGCAATATAAGAGAGTGTCCCCTCCCTTGTCCCCAATCAGCCTCGATGTAAGAATTCCCATGATGGCCTTGTGGAGCATAGGAATATCTAACTCAATAATGGAACGGATCCTCACTCCCTTCTTCGATCCCATCGATACAACTGCATCCCCCATGTAGGTGGCCCACTGAACCACTTGTGATCTCAATATCGGTGTCTTAAGAGATAGCCACCACCTAAGGATCAGAACCCCCAGTATCTGATAAACATCCTCCAGGGTGATGCTCCACTCACCCCTAACTCCTGGTAATAGGAAGGTGTTCTGATCCACATCCCAGTATTAAAATAAGTCACATAGTATGTGACTAGCAGGTGCAACGTGAGGTACCTGTGCAATCCTCCAAATGTCAGCCCTCTAAAGAGTATCTCGCTCTACCTGGGAGAGTGCCTCTAACACTGCTAGGAGCCAATCACACTCCCTCTCTCAGCTCCATCTAATATACTCCTTCTGCATACACCCAAAAACACAAAAAAGGAGTAAGTTAGTGCTAAAATCAAATTACATGAACTATTAAAAACATGTAAAAATGCTAAACATGCAAAAATAAGTTAAGTTTTGTTTTCTTTTGGTTCTCTGTCACGGACAACCACCCTATGCAAAATGAGAGTTCTATAACCACTGCCTTCTAAGGAGTCAGTCCCGTAACCACCGCCCTGCACAGGGCGGCAGTCCTGTCCCACAAAGACAAGTGAGTCGTATACCCTAAAAATGCCCAAAAACAAACAAATACACCATTTTAACTAAAAAATAAACCTACCCTATGGGCGCCCCCCCTAGAGACATGTTTAAAACTGATATTTTCATAAATGACCCCCCCAAGATAAAGATTTCATCATTTCCACATTTTATGTTTAAAAATAATAAATCAAGAAGAACTAACATGAGACTTCGTGGGTCAATGTTCCACTCTCGAAGGCATGATCACTATCTCACCACAAACGTTTTGACTATACTCTCATCGAAAAACCATCACAGTGGGTCCCAGAGCTCAAAAACTATCAAATCAATCCATGCAAATGAATAGTGAAATGACTTCATTTTATATATATATATATATAGCTTTCTAAAAATTTATTTTGAATGTCTTTCACAGGGTCGGAGCATCGACAGAGGTAATTTCTATACCTCGTGTAGATGGTAAGTACTCTTTTCATATCAATTCAGTCTTATTTCTCAATTTGTTTTATCTATCTGCACTTGAGTCCCCTTTTTCATTTTTACAGGTAGTGGGATCTTGGATGGTGACTTTCCAACACACAGGCATGTCAGGTATAACTCCTAACTCCCCATTTTGGGACCACCATACTCGGATCCACCATTTTATGCCTCTTCATGGCTAAGACACTTCTCCAAGGGGGTAATATGTACGTACCCAAAATTGTAGGGTAATGCACCACCAGAATGATGTTACACATGCCCCAATGATGATACAGGTCTCCTTGTAAGGTGTTTGGAATCCAAAAAGGCTTGCCAAGTATATGTTTGTATCCCACATGCCCCGTTTAGCCTCCATATGTTTTTTTTTTTCCTTTACCCCCCTATTTTGTTGCATTTTAGGCTTCAGTGATGAAACCGCCACCCTGCCTAGGTGGCAGTCCCATGACCGCCACCTGCACAAGGCAGCGGTCCTATACACATTTTCCATATTCTTCCAATGATCATGTCAAATGTAAATCTTAAATTTTACACACTTTCTTCAACCACTTTGTCTTACATTAATGTTTTTGGCTCCCTGGTAATAGTGTTTCTCCATTTTTTATAGTAAAAGAGTTCAAATGGGAGTTACCCTCTGGTAAATGCATTGGTTATAAATAGCTAGCTTGTTTTCAAGCAAATGGACCCTCATCTTCTCAATTCTATTGTTTAGTCTTTGAATTTCTTTCCTAGAGTTCTACTAGCTTCATGTTTTGCATCAATTATTAGTTTTCCTTTATTGCTTAGAAGTCATTCAATCTTCTCGTTTCAGTCTTGTTCCATTTCTACTCCACACAATAAATTTAGCATAGAATAGCTTCATTTCTAGACTATAATCCATTAAAGTTACAGGTTTGGTTTTGTCATAAGGGTGGATTCTAAAACTCTCAGTACACTTGTGTTGTATTCCCGCAATAAATCTTGTTGGGAATTGCATAGTCAATCTTTTTTCACTTGCGTTATCCCTCTCCTACTCACATTGTATTTGGTCTATATCTAAAGCTTCCATTGTTCGAATACCATCTTTTGTTGATACTATCATATACATGCTTTTTTGGATTCATGAGGACACGAAGGAACAAGGAGATCACACTAAGGGGATGAAATCACACACAACAGGATTTACCATTATTTTGTAAATGCCAGGATTGAGCTATCAAAGTTCTAGTTACAACATATCAAATAGAGTAGTGAATTATTGTATTTCAATCAAAAAATTTCTCTCAATATCGCCAGGGAAGTATTGGGGATTGATATTTTCTGAGAAACTATGATTCATTCCTCACTTCTGAGGTAGGATTGAGATTCTTTCAAATTAAAATAATCATTAGCTTAGATATTTAGGATAAAATCACAACTACACAGGTAAATAGCCACACCAGGCTATTTTGTTTATTTTAAATATTGTTGTTAGATTAGTTGTTTGTTTATCTAAATATACTAGAATAGCTACTCTTTAATTTCATTAAAATACGTCATTGAAAATACAAAAACAGAAGAATGCTTACATAGTGTAAATACCTCTTTCGTAATCAGTTTATTAATTTTAGTTAAAAGTTGAAGCATTTTGTATGACAATCACAAGACCTAGAGAGCCTAGAGAATATATATTTGAACCAATAGTGCCTCAACCAAACTTACCCATGACATTAGCTGATATAGATCAGGACCTTAGGATACAAGTATTTCGAGCAATAACAAAATTACAAGAAATCAGTGAACAACTGAGAGGATTAAATGTCAAAGACAACAAAGCTTACACATTTTTGTCAAACTATCCTAACTATAGACTGCCTTGATAAAACACCTGAATGACTGTGCAAGGATTTGAAAGAGAGCAAGTATTTGGTTGTGATCCTTTAGTTCCACATCCTAATGTAGGAGACCTCCTCATTGACGTAGATATTATCTCACGCATTCAAGTTGCCAGAACACCTGTAAGGTATTCTGAGAAAATCATACAACTTCTAGTTCTAAACATAGAGGCTGAAAAGGCATACGATTACTGGATAGTTGGAAGAAGGGATTGATTCTTCACATGACCATAACAGGTCCACAACAACCATGAAGTCACGGTTGTGATCCCCAAGTCCCACAACCCAACGGGCCTGTAAATCAATTAAGTATTGACATCAGCTTACAAATGTTGGTATTTAGATCCTCACCACTCTTGTCATATATCATCACGTAATTATCTGTATTAAATATAGAAGCTAATCAATCTAATATTTTCTAGGCTAGACCAGAAAACCACCCATAGTTCACTACAAATCCACTAAACCTCCTATCACCATTTTCATGACCTTATCTGGAGATATATACGAAGCTCCCATAGGTCACTTTCCACGTATCCAACAACCAAGAAACAAGATCTTGGTAGAGCTCGACATTGATTAGAGCCTCTGAACAACCATTATATCTGAATGAACCATTACACCAATTCAGGTTAGGAGGGCCTTCTTTGCCTTAGATTTACAAATTCCATTGTTGCGTATTGAGGATATAAGATTACCCAATTAGCTTGTCTACATCCATTCACATTCAAACATTCACCGGTTGTCTCGACACGACCTCAGGAGGTCAGGTACGAGGAAGAGGTACATAGTACAGTGTCACTTTTTGTAGCATGAAATCCGAAAGAATGTGTCTTCCTACTACAAGATCTGCACCTCTACAACCCATGATACTAAGGATTGTAGGCTTATTGACCAAATCCCATAGGCCGTTGATCATGGTGTGCACCAAACCAGCCTTGTTAGTAGTTCCAAGGAAGATGATCACTGTTATGAAGGATGCGCAGATGGAGGGGTGCATGGGAGAGGTTTTCACATAGGATTTTGTGATCGTAGTAACCACAGATGAGGGAGAAGTGAGTTCCCATAGGGAACTTTCTATAACTATGGATCTACATAACATTACAGGAATGAGTTTCAATATTTATTGTAATAATCATGGTGTGGGAAGAAGCACAAGTATGAGGAGTGCCCTAAGTTGTTTGAGCACGTGAGCCAACAACACCGGAAGGACAAAGGTGTTGGGATGGTGATTATAAACAAGGCTAAACATAGTGGATGCCTAGAGTGGCATGCGAGTTAGGGTTATTACCTATTTGGGTGATAACACGAGAAGAGATTATGCACACCAAGGAAGTACCAAGGCAAAAGACTCTAGTCTTAAGAAAAGAAGTGGTGAACAAAAAGTATCTTCACCCTGCCCATTAAAAGGAAGTATATTAAGAGATAATGGATTTCATTCAGAGCTTGCAGGGAGAAATCTAGTGTCTAAAGGAGTAGTCCAGGTAGCATGAGCAAAGGAGGAATGTTGAGGCTCCGCAGAAGGACCTAGATGAGGTCAAGGAAATATGCAAAAATTTAAGGTACAAGAATATTATTCTCTTATTAGGAGAATAGCTATGGGAGAAGGTATCATGTGCTGGAGAAAAGTGCGAAAGGCAAGTGTTGCATGCAAACCTCCCCCCCATAGCCTTGACTATGACAAAAATATCACACTGAATGTAGTTGTGGATGGTTGGTTGTTGAGTAACATATTAATTGACACTGGAGTAGAGGTCAATGTTCTTACATTAGATACCTAGAATCAAATGGTAAGGCCCACATTACAATCATCTTGGAATGTGTTTTATATGGAAAAAAAACTAAGGCAATGCCCATTGGATTATTGAAGGATGTAGTGATCACCATTCAAGGGGCCAATTTTATTGGGGACTTTGAAGTCTTGGCACTCGCCAATGTAGACAATTTTCTAGCATTTCTTGGGTTCCCACGGTGTTATAAGAACAATGCTAACCTGAGGTTCAACAGAGGATATATCAGTTTCAAGAATAAGGAAAAATAGGTCATCATCCCTTTGACAAATGAGAAGTCAGCACCTTACACTAAACCTTTGGGAGAAGATTTCCTTGATAGAATTTATGTGTTCTCCATTAGAGACCTGGAGATAATTAACCCTACAAAAGGAGTTATCTAATTTGAGGATGCTCAGTCTATGAGTGATACAACAAGAATGGCGTGTGAAAATCAGGTGCAAAGGACCTATGAGTTAATTGCATGATAGTTGAGGGGGTCTGTAACAAGAGTGACCAAGGTGCGCTCACTCAAGCACCTAGGAGGAAATAAGTTGCCAAGTTACTCTAGAGGGGAATACCCTAAAATTTTCTTACGGGACATGGAAGCTCACTGGAAATATGAGGACGAGAGAAGAGGAATTCTCAGTTATAACCTACTCGAGACTACAATGCATTGGTGGGCTACACATCGAGAGAATCTCTTGGAGTAGCACAAGGTAAGAATCACATTTTCTGTAATTTTTTCTAGGAGCAACACTCCCATGGTCATACAAGACTACCATGGTATAGATACCGCTTCATTCCATATCCAAGCATGTGAGAAGGCCTTGATGGGAAGTGCAGAAGTGTTGCCACCTTCATTGTGGGTACATAAGTTGTATTCCACTTTACAAGGTTGTGCATGCACTTGGTACATTCATTTAGAGATGCGTCGTCAGACGGGTAATTAGCAAGAGTTGGAAAATTATCTCATTCAGACTTTTGAATTTCAGAGTACCAAGCCATTAATGGATAAGTCATTACAAGTGATCAAGCACCTTACGATGGGGGATAGCATTATGGCATAAGATAGGCTACTAGAATTATTAGGTGAGCCTTCTGTGGGGACATGCCTC